>OX458998.1:20000-1385656 GCA_949774965.1 Diarsia brunnea | reverse complement strand
CGGCTGGACCGATTCGGCTAATTATAGTGTTGAATTATTCGTGGAAGTCCAGGGAAGGTTTAAAAGGTGAGAAAGTGATAGGTAGGTAGGCAGGGTAGTAGGTAGAGTAGTAGGTAGGGTAGTAAGTAGGATAGTAGAATAGGTAGGGTAGTCGGTAGAGTAGTAGGTAGGGTAGTAGGTAGGTCGGGTAGTAGGTAGGTAGGGTAGTAGGTAGGTAGGTAGGGTAGTAGGTAGGTAGGGTAGTAGGTAGGTAGGGTAGTAGGTAGGTAGGGTAGGAGGTACACAGGCAGGTAGCAGGGCATTGCAACGCATGCCGGGAACAGCTAGTTTATTATAAATACATATGTGTTATTAGCTTAGCCTGTTGAAGTCGTCTGTATGTCCAGTTTCTCCAAAACTGCACCTCCACTTGTTCTCCTCCGTCTTACTTATTACGTCTGTGTTTACCAGCAGTCCCTGAAACAATTATAGTTTCAATATAAATTGAATGAACAAAATACATGTAAATTGGATGAAAACAACCCAGCGGCATTATTACGCAACACACTTACAATAGCAATGCTATTAATTTCGACAGTTCAACAACATTCGTTGCGTTATTTACGTTTCTAGCTAAGCAGCCGAATTTTCAAACATTATATGAATTTCTTTTAAAATCTTCCGATTTGTGATTGACAGTGTGTTATACTTGGAATGCTATTATAAAAACGTCTTTATATTATATCTATGGCATAGATTATCACTTTCTCAGTGTACTCTAAAAAAATGTTAGGAACTTCAATAATCTGTATTTTGAGTTCGTCCCATCCTATTTGTATGTGTTTACTTAGTCAAGTCATTATATGCAACTGCTAACTACGGTACTCAGAGGTATTTAATTATTACATGAGCCTTACTAAAGATTTGACATACTTTTGTATGACAAAACTGTCAAAACCTTTACTAAGTAATGGCCTAAGTAATCATTAAAGCTCTCTGAGTGCGGCAGTAAGTTACTTAAATACTTCAAAGCCTGCGTATCATGTTCTGTACTCGTTCCATGAGCTGATAGACGCTTACGAAGGTGCCTAACTCGTTGTCAAATTCTGGGCATACTCAATTTAAATCGCCAAACTAAGAAGGTTTAATTACACCATGTTTAATCCGTCGCTCGGGTGTACATTTATTTTAGTTTACAAGTATCGGCGAGCCATCGAACTATAACTGAACTTTTACTACTCTGATAGCAATACTCGCGTTACAAGTAAAAAAAAACTGTAGCACATAGGCAACAAATAACATAACATAACATCACGCCTGTAATCCCCGAAGTGTTAGGCAGAGGTGTACCTAATAGTACACCCACATTTTGCCAGTTATGTTTAAGTCCCATGTAATAGGGGGCGAGCCTATTGCCATCAACCGCCAGCAACAAATAATTATATATAATGTTATGTGTTGGGATTCTAAACTATTCAGTCTTGTTAAATTGTTTAGAAAAAATGAAGTGAAATAGAACAATTATGTAAAAATAAATACAGGAAAAAAGTATAATTCTATCGAAAAAAGCGTAAGTCTGGATGAGCATGTCATTTTTCGGAAAATTAAATTGATAAATAATTCACGGAAAGTTATGACTTCCTACCGTGTCGGCCATCATTTCATTTCCTATCATAATTATTCTAATTTATGATTTCATACAAATTAGTCCCACATTTTTCAATTCATTATCACACAATATCCTAAAATGTATAATTATACAATAAAACATCCTTTGTCAGCATCAAAAAAATATAAAAAACGGCATCGTCGTAAGTAAAAGTAATACGGAACACCACTAGTTAGTGTCGGTGTCACATGTTTTGGGGCAAAAAGTACTAGGATAGCAGGAAGCAAGTGGAGAGCTCCAATACTCAATCAACATAATAGTTTACTAGCATTTCGGCCCGCGACTTCGGCCGCAAAAGTTGTTATAGCTCGGCTAATATGCATCATATAAATATAATTAATAGCCTATAGAACCCCCGAATAATAAAGCTTTCTGAAAGTGAAAGAATTTTTGGAATAGAATAATATTATAGGATAGAAGTATAGATTTATCACGAAAGTTTCTATAGATGTGCGAGTTTTTCCCCATCAAACGAGCTCCGATTATTAAAAAAAAACATGCATACATGACAAGTATAAATTACGTATTTAGATAGGTAGGAATGAAAACTGAATTATTAGAAAAAATTGAATTTGAGACCTCTGCACCCTGCAAATCAACCTTTGTTCCAGAAAAGTTTAACGACCAGCATAATATCGCAATAGCAAGCACAAGCACACACAGAATAATATACTAGTAATAAATAAATACATTATGGCTATTATTTAAACTTATAGCTTAAAATAAAAATATAAATAAAGTCATCATCCGATAACCCATTACGAAATCATTAGGAATCAAAATATAGTTCTATTGCTTATAGTATTTACAATTAATAACTAAAAGAAACAAAAGACAACAATGCTCAAAACAATAGATAAGAAAAATGGTATCCAAATAACACAGAGGGCGTCTTAACTTGTTTTACACTAAAACAAGTTAAGACGCCCTCTGTGTTATTTCCACTGAACTAACCGTGGGAAATATACGTCAGGTGAGATAGCGACGCTAAGGGCATTCGATACTAGAACATCAGGAATTACTAGAAGCTCTCACTGCATCGTAAATCACTATTCGACACATTTAACTATGCTTGCGGCGAAATTGAGAACTAAAATAAAAATACTGGGTCTGACACGAGACCTTTGCAAGCAGCGCCCCCACCGAAGTGAAAAGCAAAGTTTGTCGGACAGTACGAGTGACCGAGTGTAGACAGAGATGCATAGCTTTGGCGCAAGTTGTCTGTATGTGTGTGAATATAAGTGCACACATAGAAACGTGCTTTGATTGGGGATAGTTCAATGAATGGCTTTACGTCACGACAACGTATGCGTAGCACCCCCTTCCATTGCCGATTGGTCCCTCAATTCATTTCAATGTTATGAGTATGGCCGGTCGTGTCGAGATCACACCACGTACAATACTACCGTTCAATCGACGATGCTCGCGATCGGCCATACTCATAACATTTTTTTCTGTTCTCTTCGATATATTTTTTGCATGTTTATTCTCACGGAATGTTTATCTTAATTTATGTTAACAAACCAAACCGTTTTTTATGCATGTGTTGTTAGAAAGATAGGATAGTTTGGAACCCGATAGGGCCTTTTTTTTTTTGGGGGGGGGGTGGGAAATCATCAAATAACCCCTCCCGCTCTGGGCAGAGCGAAGGGGAGTGTCAGACTTCTACTGACTAAAAACCACCCATGTTCCTTCTTAGCCCTTCATGTCGAGGCCGCGGTATCTCTTGCGATCAACCTGCCCCTTAAGCCAGTAGTGGGTCGTAGGTTAAAATAATAAAGTCACTAAAATCTCATAACTTGATTGATACATAAGGTAACTTTACCTAGGTAACTTTGACGCTTTGAAATAAGATTAGATCTATAAAAGTCTTGTTTTGTTTTTTCTTTGATGTTTTTCATTGTTTTAGTAGGAGAATTGAGCATACTACAGCGCTGAAGTTTAATTAGTCTCAGCCAAGAGCTGTTATCTGTGGCTGTTGTTTTAAAGAAGCCAAGTCCCGCTACGTCGTAGGCCGTAGGTGTAGCGAAATGAATACTAAGTAGAAGCCTACGTTGCTACGACTGCTACGACGTAGCAGATGCAACGGATAATTTATTCCTTTTATTTTTCAATTATTAGATTATACCACTGGCTTTGGCCACCACGTGAAGGTTTGTAAATTATGATTATACTAGAGCCACTACAGGTTAAAAATGTCCTAACCAGGTTATTAATCAAAACAGAGTTAGAACTAACAAACCGACCCAGTTACTTAATAACATATTAATATTTATTTCATTATGGTTATTATGCACAATTGCACATTAATATTGTAGACAAACTACAAATAGATTAAAAATATTTTTTAGTTTTTAAAATATATTTTGCCTTTAGTTTTTAAAATATGATACCATATATTTCATTTTTCATTTCATTTATTTATTCATCAAACAATTTTCATTGTGTTAGAATTTTACAAAACAATTAGGTACATATAAAATCATAAAAGTTTAGCATGTATTATGTACATATTAGTTTAGCATAGATTATGTCTTTATCTTCTTCTCTTCTTTTTCTCCTTTCTATATATATAAAATTCTCGTGTCACAATGTTAGTTACCGTACTCCTCCGAAACGGCTTGACCGATTTTTATGAAATTTTATATGCATATTCAGCAGGTCTGAGAATCGGCTACTATCTATTTTTCATAAGTATTAAGGGTTGTCCACACCAAACATTTTTTTAGTCACCCATCAAAGTTACCGGGAGCGAAGTCGCGGGCATCAGCTAGTAAATAAATAAAATAGTGTATGAGTATTGTTATTTACCGAGATTACTATGCTGCCTGCCACTTTGAATCTCTTGGTCCCGTTTACTATACCCACGGGTAAAAACCTTTTTTGTGCCCGGAATCGCGCGGCACTAAATTCCCGTCATTCTGTGCAGCCCGGGGGAATGCTCCCGTGACGTCACGTGTTTCGGGACACGTAGTACCAGGGAAGCAGATAACGTCAGGAGCTTCGTTTTGAAAAGCGCATTGTTGAGTCTGTGGCGCAAGAGGGGTCTGTCATTCACACGGTCGTGTAATTAATAATACGAGGTTGTAATAATATGGTCAAGTTTAAGACTCAACATAAAAACAAAAAAAACATCTTTATTTTACTTATTTTGTTTAATATCTTTACTTTACTGTTTAACATCTTCATTGTAGTTGGGTTTCGGTCTAACCGGTTGCAGCTGAGTGGATATACCACTATAGATATTTTTTACTCTTTTACGAAAACAATTCTGACCGGATTTGGATGGTTACCTGGAAAAACATGACAAAACAACATACTTTGTTCCCAACAGTATGATTAACAGTTGGTACAATTACCAACCGCCACCCGGGCGTAGCCACGGGTAAAACCAGTTCTAAATATAGGGTGTAAAAGTACCCTTAACGCAAACTAAGGGCACTTGTTCTCCCTACCACTGCGATAATTTTTTTGTTCTAGACCATACCTGGGAACCCCCTAGTTACGGATATATTGGGGGTCAAAGTTCTAAATTTTTCACAGCTGTTTTTGTAAATACTAGTTTATCAGGTTATAACTTCACTTAAATTACCTCCATGACCCGTTTACTATTCAAAGCATCCAATAGCACAATGTTTTAAGAGTGCTACATTGAGTTTTACTGTAAAATGTGATTTTTGACCCCAAAAAAAAAAATCGTTTCCCAGCAAAAATTTTTGCGTAGGGGTACTTAGTTTGATGTACAGAATGCTTGGTTAACGGTTGTGTGATGGGTTGATTTACACCCTGTATTTCAAAAGCGCTATTCACACTATCCACATCCGTGAACACTGCTTGTGGCAATCGCTAGTGTGTTTAGTGTCGCACCAATGCCACGTGTTTATACTACCAAGATACTAGGCTCACAGAAATCAAGTAAAGCTATCGTGTGTAACGTATGACGTAGGGGGGCCGACCGTGTGCGTGTGTGAAGGTGAAGGTCGGGTCGATACACAAATTATTGTACATGGATCTGTTGGCACGTGGTCAAAGTTGGAACTAAAGTCCCGCCTTGCTTTTTCAATACATTTAACAAAACTAGGTATTTTCTTTGAAATCTGGGGCGTAAGGCTAACAAAATCGGAATATCTATACTTCAATACGTATATTATTATAATTGCAAAAGTTTGAATGGATGTGTGTTACTCAATCACGCCAGAACAGATGAATGGATCTGGATGGAATTGATCACAGAGATACTCAGATTACAGAGCTTGCCCGTAGCACATAGGATACTTTTCTATTCTCAGACTTACACATCAAAAACTCCACACGAAGAAATCGCGGGCAACAGCTAGTATCTCATACAAATAGCTTATAATCAGAACCAGTTAAAGGTTAAGATACCACAAAAATATACCGGTACCGGTTTAAGGTGAATCATACAGGCTGCTCCCAGCCATTTTCCCGCTAGATGGCGTTGAAGTCAACATTTTTAGTTTATTTGTGTTTTTGTGTAATTGGAAAACTATTAAGTCGTAGGAGTAGCAATTGCGGTTATCGGACATTACGTCTTATCGAACTGGGTCACATCATTGTCATAAAATCCACCTAATTCGACACAAAGGTGTAATTTAAAATCTGCCATTGAATATAGCGTCGTTTACACATACAGACGTAGACGTGAGCGAGTACATTTACGAAGATTGAACACTAGATGGCGTGAATGAAAAAAAATGTTTTTCATTTTTCTTTATGGGTAGATTGGGTTGGCAGAACTACAGAACGCCACCTGCTACGGTATATCATCATCAGCCTATAATGTTCCCACTGCTGGGACACGGCCACCACGCGGGCCCAGTGGGGTAGATGTCACGTCTTCAAATTTTTGGTTCTAGGACATCTCACCATGATTTGCTTCATATTTATTGAGAGCATGTGGTGATGCAATACATTCCACAAAGTAATGCGCCTGTCTGGATTTGAACCCACGACTTACTGTTCGTGAGTCGGTATATTTTATTATGTACGATTGTTAAAAAATAAAAGGTATATTTGTTGGTGTAAACTATTTAATTTTGGGAAATAAATTATGTCAACAATAATTACAATAAAACGCAGTTTTATTTTACTCAAAAAAATCTAAATCAAAACTCATTTATTCAAACTAGGCTGATAATCAGCACTTTTCGAACGTCAAAATTTACTTTACTTTACTTATTTACAAGTGACAGTCCCCCAAAACGCCCACCCTTCGACACTTCCTAGTGTTTTTGCTGGAAAGAAGAAGTGGCGGAACAAACTCTCCAGCAACACATCTGTCTGTTTGGTTAGAAGAACCAGACTCGATACAATACTATGGTGTAAGTTAATATTACGATTGACTACAATCAATAATAAAAGGTATATAAAAATAAAACATAAAAAAGACATAACATATTATCAGTAAACTAATTTAGGAGAAAGAACATAAATTACAAACATAGTCTTGTGTTCAACTCAACGACCAGCTATTCTTATCATTTTAGGAATAGTAAGCTTTTGAACAAACTACATTAGGTACACTATTGATTTTTTTATCAAACCAGAAGAATTTGAAGTAACATAATTAAATGCTGATACATGCATAATCACTCAAAACTAATAACACTTATGATTAGTAACAGTACCAATTATTACAATAATTATACATTTCATAACACGTAAGAAACTATAATTCCGAGACAAGAGCTACAAATCTAAAACGATTTATTATGAGATAATAACAAGGAAGGTGAAAAAAATATTTCCTAATTTGGTCAACAAAAGCATATAATAAAACGAAAATATAAAGCTCTTTATATGAAGTAAGTATACCTAAGAAGTATTATTTCACCTTTTGATACAAAATAAAAAGAAATATACAATGATAATGTAGATTCTAAACAAACTACTACCATAATACAATTAGAACAAAAATCATTTGATTTGTTGATTTCGCCCTCTGCCTTGAAACTTTCTTTGAACCAACTGCTACACTGCTGCTGCAACAAAGAAAACATACTTAGCATATAATTCTTACTTTTTGACCAATATTATTTACCATTCACTTCAAAATATTATTTACCGTCAATCTCCAAAGCTGCTCTGAAATAAAACTTTACTTCTCTTATTTGCTTGAATTTCTAACTGATGTTGATGTTGCAGAAGGATTTGAAGCCTTCAAAGCAATTTTTTCATTGGCTGCATAAATGAGAGCCCACACTTCTGGAGCAGTATTTTTCAAACTTGCTACGAGATCTTCTTCCTTCTTTTCAGTTCCATCTGTCTATGTTTTATTTACATTGCAGTAACAATCTTTGGCTTCAAAATATTTCGCGAAGAAAGAAGGAGCTTAGTGTTGGCCAAGATCTAAAAAGAACAAAATATAAATACAGAATAATATGCTTCACTGATCCTGGGATGACTTACAAATTTGATTTATTCATTTACCTTGTAGAGTGCACTGGTATAGTTTTTAATTACGTCATTCTTGCATTAATTTTTGTTTATGATGTTCCCATATGACACTTTCTCTATCAATTTTGCAAACACAGAGGAGTCTCCGTCACCAATAAAACTCAAATAGCGAAGTTGATGTATTTCTTCACTCTTTTGAAAGCCTTCCACAATAATTTCCGATTCCATTGCTGTAGATGGTCCAGTAAAATTTTTGCAGCAATTATGTGCTTTCATATCCATGTTTCTCCTCCCATAATATTGACATGTATAACAATATTTGTTTCTAACACCAAGAAGCAGGCCTGGAAATGAAAAGCAACACTTGTAAATAATGCACATAATAACATACATACATACATAAACTCACGCCCTTTTCCCATGGGGGTAGGCAGAAACCACAGAACGCCACTTGCTACGATCCTTACATACTCCTTTTGCCTCGTCCACATTCATACATCTGGTCATACACGCACGCCGGTTACGAGTACTACGCACCTGTCCTTTCAGAAGAACGGCACCAATATGATCAGTGTATGTCTTTCTAGGGCGTCCCCTCCCGGCATTACCACTCACATAATAAAAAAGTCATAAAGAATCAAATTTGTTTTTAGTAAAATATTAACTTACCATACCAGATGACGAGTCAAAGTTATGCCCGTATGACCTTTTTGAATAGCAATTGATCTTTCTTGTTCACCAGCAATTTTAATTTCCTCTGTCATATGTTCTAACCACACACTGCCTTATTTTCTTTCAACTCGACGAAATTTATTGGCTGACATTGTTGGAATATCCATAAGACTTGTTATGTGAGCTGCTTGAGTGTAAAAGTTACCAGAAGTCACAGTTGCCCACAAAAATGCAGTTTTTATTTTATTACTGCTACCAATGTTTCCACGCTCGATCACAGCACTTGAAAATTAATTCACTTCGAAATCCATCATGTCTTTCACTAACAAATTCAATTTGTGAAGATTCACACATATTTCAATGTCTTTCCAGAAGAAATGCCCACTCTATTACATGCTTCAAGTCCACTATGCGATACCCAGATATCTCAGATAAGCCTTTATTTGGACCAGCTTCCACAATCAATTGAAAATGATCGCAAGTGCAGGAGAAGTGCAGACGGATTTTCCTTCAACTCTCAATGTCAATTGGGTTGCGTTCAAAAGATGTACTATAGTCGGGATGGGTCAGTTCTTAAAATAAAGCCTTGTTCACGGTTTAAACTTTAATTAAAACTCAGGAATAAACACATTACACAAATTAAAACTCTGCCATCTCAAAAGTATCTCTCTTACCCAGTGCCAACATTATAATTCAAAACAACATTATCATAAGAACTTAAAACTATAACGCTACGAAAGCCAATCAGCGGCCGAGTAGCGGCGCGACGACAGATCAGTGATTGGTCGGCGCGAGGCGCGGGAGCAAACATGCTAGCGCGTTGGTGAATATCTTTGAGGCGGCTGTCCTCTATTGGCCCTCTTACGGCCAGGGAAATGGGAGCGTTCGGAAACGTTTTCCGCTATAGTACGTAATAAAATTTTACTTATCTTTATATTTCAATGTTACCTTTAGATTCCTCGTAGAACTGGTCAACGAATAAGAAAAAAAAACAGATTATAATAACTTGTTCAAAATAAAGCACGGAACAGAAAAAAAACAGATTGTAACTGAATTATATTTGTTTCTGAACGCACCATAACAAATTTCGACGTGAAAAAGCTTGGTAGGTATAGTACTACAAAATAAAACAAACTATATAGATTTAAATATGTGTGTCTGTTTGAAACTGTTTGCAAAATGCGTAAAAGGTGACGTAATCCGGCAAAACCATATTTTGCAAATGTTTGCAAGTTTCATTTTATGATCACCTACTTTGGTAGTTTACCGATTTAAAATAATTTTATTTATTGTTGACCAAAAACATATTATTCAAATAATACTAAGAAACACTGACTTTGTACTCATCACTGACACGTATGACGTAGGTAATTAGTATTGTGACGAGATTTCATAAAAATCACGGGCCAACTTGATGTTTCTAATACCACCGAAAATAGAATTGTGTTTTTAGAATATTTAACTATTATACCTACGATAAATTAGAATTACAATAATACAGTATAATAGATAATATGAATCAAATGTATACTGAAGAAATATTGCAATTAAATCAATGAAAATGCATAGCATACAAAATAATAAGTACGCAAGAACTTCCGCGCGCAAATCATATAGCGCGGGACAACCGAGCTAGGAATGTATTTTCTAAGTTTCTAACAGTCAAACAAGTGAACGAAGTTTGGCAACGCCTTTTTTTCGTCCACATATTGCATGTAGGTCAAGGTTACGAAGAACGGCATCGTTGCATAAAACCTTCCTACGACTACTGGTATTTATGTTGCCATACAACAATAAAATTGTTTACATTAAAAAAAAAACATAACATTGATGTCTTCAGTTTTATGTTATTTTATATTGTTATTTTTTTGAACGGTTGGAAAGGAAATAATTAAAACTAATTATTGATTTAACAGAATTATTATAAGATCGTCTGCACCTGCACGCCATCTAGCGTGCCATAGTCTAAACAAGTTTACTTGTCATTATTTGTCAAAAGTCACGCACACTAATAAAGAAGTGTCAAATTTTGCCGGGATTTCACTATTGTTTTTCTCGCTAAATAATGTAAGATAATGCCCAAAAAGGTCGATTGCGGACACTTTCCATTGTTGAGAAGTGATAAAATGATAAATTTTAAAGAAAAAGTCTCTGTGTGTCGTGTAAAGGTGTATTTCAAATATGTATGGAGGGTCGGTTGACACATCCACCTTAAAGGCTGCATTCGGTTAGACTAGAAGCAGACCCCAACATAGTTGGGAAAAGGCTAGGCAGATGATGTTGAATAAAAATATTATAAAGACAAAAACAAAAAAAATATATTGTACTTATGGGGTAATCTCCGGAATTTATAATCATAATGGTCTGAATTGGAAAACAATAATAATTATTATTATGTTTTGAGATAATATTATATTTTAATTCGGCTTTATTCAAATTTTTATTAAGACCCTTTAAAAGCAAGGTACATTCTGCGTCGGTAGTAGTAAGCTAAACGTTATAAATATTTACGAATGCTTCTGGCCTCATATTCTATTGAAACTCAATGTCAAGTGTTCTAACACTTAGCAATGACGTGCACCCAACCGAGGCCTGAGCACGAACGCGCCGTGGAAACGTAACGCAAGTACATTACATACAATGATTTCAGTAACGGTAAAATAGATCTTGTGTGATAGTATAGCAAAAAGATATTTGTAATAAAATGACCGCGTAGTTACAGCCAACGACCGAAATTCCATTTTTTTTTTGCTCATTAGGTAGTTAGGGGTGCCCAGATACAAAAAAGTTTGTCCGAAGGATGCATGAGGTCGTGCCACGTGTTTCACAGCATCAGATACCAGGAGAGCTAGAGTCAATAGAAGATACTCAAAGGTGGACTTGTCCATAATAAAAATACGGACCCTGTTGAGACCACTACTCTCAACAACGCCGCGCGCCAGCGGCAGTGAACAAGGGGCGCGGGGAAGCGGTTGTCAGCCAGCCGCCGCACGACGACCACGGTCAACCTCGGGCCCCCGCACCTCACCAGTCAGCTGTTGCACGCCTCCACGCACGGCTGTGCTTACGCATTTCCTTTACGTGTATAATATCTTCGTTTTCATTCCAACCGAACGTTGTGTCTTTATTCCATCTTCATTATTATATTTTATACAGTCCACTACACGTTTGATTTTACTCCACCACGACCTATCGTCGCGATCAGACCCTAAATCAAAATAGCGACAAATATTATAGACGAACGAATCCATTATTCTCGGCCTACACTGAGAATCACTCGGTTCTCGATGTGTTACCACGTAGTCTCACAGTCACGTGGACAGAGATAGAATACTAGGATATCAGAGGTCAGCTTGTAGTTCAAGCTTGCAACATGAATGAACCCCATCCCCATTCGCTTACCTGTAAATACATTGCCGTGAGGGACGGTACACATGCATAATATTCGCTAGTGTGTGTATACGGCCACGTGTTTCTGAACACAAAAATTAGGACATCAGAAACCAACAAGATAACATTGAATTCTGTATATAGTCAGCATCAGAAGTAGATTAACACTACACACAGTTTCAAAGCAGATGTTTTAATAAAATCTTTTTAGATATTACTCGTTACCTACCAAGTTATTAAAGAGTAAGGAATATTTTAAAGAATAATCTTATAAAACATTAAAAATAATAACTGGAGTCCTGTACATCAAATAATTAAAATTCCGAAATGTTAAGCTACTTCTGCTGCTGATCGTACCTATCTGCATCAAAATATTTTTCAACTAAATATAACTGTATGAAAATAATTTACTACTTATTATGCTTATAATATAGAATAAATATATTAAAAAAAAACCTATTCTGTCCCACTGCTGGGCAAAGCATTCTCCCACTGCTTTCCAACTCTCCCAATGTTTTGCCATCTCTGACCAATCAGTCAGAAACTCCCTAAAATTAAAAAAAAAATTTTGATTATCCTACTTCCTACTAATCATCACACTTCACACTAATATTATAAAGGCGAAAGTTTGTGTGTGAGTGTGTATGTTTGTTACTCTTTCACGCAAAAACTACTACGTGGGATCATTTTCGAGTTGTAGCGGGCGAAGCCGCTGGCAACAGCTAGTAATATTATAACTGCGAAAGTTTGTGAGGATGTTTGTTACTCTTTCACGTTAAAACTACTGAACGGATTTGGATAAGATTTGGTACACATATATTTTAAAACCTGGATTACCAAATATAATAGTTTTTATCCCGATTTTATCTTCCTGTGAGATAACTTTCGAGTTTTAGGGGGCGAAGCCGCTGGCAACACCTAGTTTCAAAATATTTTGAAGGGAGTTAGTACTCTGTGAGTGGGAGTTACCTGCGACTTTCTTAGGAAGGAAGTAACAGATAGATACTGCTTCTAAATTGTACAAAGTATCTTAAGTAGTTTTTTTTTTTTAAGAAAGGAGGACCTTCTCAACTCGGCAGTTTTGTAAATATTATTGTTAAGTACCTCATAATACCGTAATTCCTGAATAAACACTACTGAATAACAAACTTTTTAGGAAAAATAACCGATTTCTAAAAACACATTTTTTGAGTAGTTTTTATTTAATAAAAAAAAAATATTAGGTAAAAAAACCATTCTTACCTCGTCTTAAGTTTAGTTTGAAACTTCATTCCATCTGAGAAAAAAAATTGTATCAACAAAAAATAAGATGCCGCGGCGATAGTTCCGACTGTGGCCACGGGCCAAAACATCCTTGTCAACTATTATCGTTAGCGTAACTCCAGTTCATTGCTGATGTCCTAGTACCCAATGTGTAAAACCACGTGGCCTCAGTTTGGCCACGCAAACAGCCAAATAGCAGGTCGGATTTATTGAATGATTTGTTCACGTTACGTTTGAACGTGTTAGTTAGCGGCTTAGTTCAAAAGGGTGGATTATTTAACATTTAAATTATGTTATTATTTGTTTGTTGCTATACCAAAACAAATAATTTTGAATTTGAAAACTTGAATTTAATAATAAAAATAAATAAAATACATTATTATGTATTATTAATCAAGAGTTCCAAGGTCTATGGAATATATCTTTATTTATATAATTGTACTGTACGTGTATGTCACTCAAAGGGTATCGTATTATCTAGTATTAACTGGGTTGTGGAGGTCAGATAGGCAGTCGCTCCATGTAAAATACTGGTATTCAGCTGCATCCGGTTAGACTGGAAGCCGACCCCAACATAGTTGGGAAAAGGCTAGGCAGATGATGATGACTGTACGTGTATGTCACTGGACTCCTCCTAAACGGCTGGACCGATTTTGATGTTTTTTTTTGTGTGTTCAAATGGATTCGAGAATGGTTTAGATTTACAATAGAACCCGGTTGGTGGCACTGCTGCCCGAGCAGGACGACGTCTGCCAAGTCCACTAGTATTTATATACGAGTATATATACATTTATTGTTTGTATTGGCCACCGAGATACAGGCTGTGCCTACCTAGGGTCCCTTCCCTAGCTAAGCAAGTAGGCACACGATTACTTCTACTTGACTATGAGTGAACCAGGGAACTATTTATTGTATAGGTAAAATAAAACGGCTTACTGCCGCACTCAGAGAGCTTTAATGATTACTTAGACCATCATTTAGTAAAGGTTTTGGCAGTTTTGTCATAAAAAAGTATGTGAAACATTTACTAAGTGACAGCTTAAGTAATCATTAAATATCTCTGAGTACCGCAGTTAGTCGATAAATTTTAACGCTAAACTCTTAGATCCCTAACAAATTGGAAAGGGACTTATTTGCTAATTACCTAGTTCTGAAAACGTATATTTCTGGAAATGCCCTATTCTTAAAAAGCCCAATTATCAAAAAGCCCAGTTTCTATAAGGCCACAAGAGCTCACAACAGTCGATAATGCTTTAAATGTTTTCCCTAAAGGCCGATGCACATTCAACGTGTTCTTAGGCATTGAATTACTAGGACATCAGAAGACCCAGCAGGTTTATCTCTGCAATATCAATGGACGCCAGCCGTGAATGAATAGGAGCGGTCAATGGGGAGGCGCGGTATCACCCTACATAATTATTCGTAATATTGGTAGTACTATATGGGGTATGCCTAATTACCTACCACTTAACATAGTGTCAAAGATTTCCAAAAAAGTCAAAATGTTACTACGCTCCCAGTTTTTAGAATAGTGCATTTCTTATATATTTTCAGAGAATTGGTGAACTTTGTGTCACAAGGAAAATATAGGTGAGTTTTCTTGAAAAAAAAAAACAACACGTGGGGACCCTTGTATTACAGCCGAATAGGACTTCCCGCCACAAGAATGTAATACGCTGCATGCTGATCTTAATAGTAGTACGGTAAGAACCAGTTTTCGCGGAACTGTATTGATACCTATGCATTGCGTACGCGCTGTGGATTTGCATTTTCTTATAACGTAATCGTCTGCTGCGTAATCGGTCGGCTGTCATGTCTGACATGTCTGTCTACAATAAACCGAGTACTGAAATCACATCGTTTTCTTCGCATATCTCATTGATAACATAATATTATATTGATTTCTAAAATAATTTCCCAAATTAAGTTCATCGAAACTATCGTAATTATCAAATAACTGAAAGTGACAGTGTAAAATTAATGTCCTTTTCAACACACTTGCTCATAAAATGGCTAATATTTCACCGCAATTAGGCATAATAATATAATGACACCTTTAATCAAACCGTGACTTTTTCGTTGCTATTATTCACTAGTGAGTTATAGGGTCTATTTTTAAAATTTGATTGGTTGAGTTGCTTTGTTCTTAAAAAGTTTCGAAGTGAAAAATGTCGTGTTCAATAGTACAAATAAATGAATGTACCTAGTGCTTGCGCATTTCATGTAACTTTGAATCTTAATAGATAATTTCAACTTGTGCGTTTTTAATAAATAAAACTTTCTTTTTTCAGAACTCGTTTTAACTGTTGAAAATTATATTTTCTGTATTATTTTCTTCACAAATGTGTTGAAAACCGTCGTATGATACACGTGTGTATTGATGATTACCGTCCTCAGCTCTCTTAAGACCCTCACCTCACGGCTCGGGTCTCAATGGCGCCTCAGCGGTAATAACCAACATTACACACTTGTACCATAATGTACTATTACAAACAAACTGCTCGATGTGTGATAAATTGCACGAACTGAGGCCACGTCGTGTTTTCGAACATTCAATACTAGGACGCCAACAGTCAACAGGAGTGTGGTACAACTTTTCGGGCGAGTCTATTATTGCCAAGTGCAACAGACGACCTTTACCCAAATAATAATAACAACAGTCCCCACTTCATTTGATACGCAAACAGCGCTCTACTACAAACTACGCACCAGCTGTCTCGCCACGTGGATTGCAAACTAGGACATCAGAAATTCCGGGGCTGCGGGTTGGTCAAAAGACATAATAATTAAAAAAATTAAAAAACACGCCTGCCATGACAAAAAGTACCTAAACTAAAAAATAAAAAAACAAGTCAAACGAATTCAGCGATGAATAAAAATATAAATAATTAAAAAAATTAAAAAACACGCCTGCCATGACAAAAAGTACCTAAACTAAAAAATAAAAAAACAAGTCAAACGAATTCAGCGATGAATGGGAGCAAGGTCCCGTAAATGTATTCGAAAATGGAAAACTGAAAACTAAAACTTTTATTGCAGTCGGGGGACCTGAACTGTCCCCCAACTGCAATAAAAGTTTTAGTTTTTATATCTTTTAGTGATATATCGGTATTTTGACCTATAACCAATCATTTAAGCCATAAGACGTCCACTGCTGGACATAGGCCTCCCCCAGAAGGGGGAAAATGTGTTTTTTTTCATTTCTCAGGATTCCAGTCGGCAAAATCGGAACCCTAATAATATGTACATTTTGTTTTCCGTCTGTCTGTCCGTATGCCTATCCGTCAATCAAGACCCTGTTCCTCAGGAACGTGTGAAATGATCTGAATGACTTAATTGCGTAATTTATACCTACAAACATTTTTCATTTCATGTAGGTATTTATTAGTAAACAATTTACGCTGAATTTAATATATACATGCAATTTACATACAATGATAAGAACTTTGAATATTTTGTTAACATTCTAAGAAATTCAAGTGTAGTGCCAAACAGTTTTAAGTATAGTAGGTACCAAAAAACTTTTACAGATCCCTTGGTGCGTGGGTTCAACTCGCACGGTTTTTTTAAACTATTGTTTTTTAACACACGTCATGATTTATTCATTTGTGTTAGTAATGAATTTCAAGTTGAATCTCGCAGTCAGATTTGTCCATACCAAAATCTACCCTGATCTTCTTTTTCTACCCTTTAAGGGGTGATTTTGAAAATTCTATTATTGCAAATATTATTATTTCTTTCAATTAATATTTTTGCCATGTTTCAAGTAAATTGATTCACGCATACTGACTTTTCATACAAACTTAAAAACCATTTAGGTGCCGTCGTAGATGGATTTGGGAGTTGTAACCTAGCCAGTTTTATTTCTTTCATTACAGAGAATCTATTGATATGTAGCTTATTCGTATCGGATCCCGGGTTTAAAATGTTACTATATCATTTGTTGAGTAGTATTACTAGTAAACAATAGATATTGAATACTACCCCTCTCTGCTCAGTGCCCGTACGGAGTGGACGTGTTTTATGTGTTTTCAAGTAATTTTTGTTACACGTATTTTATTTTAAATTATTATTTTAAGTCAAGACATCAATTTTTACCGAAACTCGGACCCTCCTCTCTCCTCTTGGGGAATTGTCCGTAAGGTGTGGCGGACATATTGGTTGGTGTCGGAAGTCTCACTTACTCACGAGAGAACACGAAGGCGGGCGCGGACATCACAGCGCCGGCATCGGTGAGTCAAATAAATCAACTTCAAGATTTTTTAAATCTCGAAAAGTCAACTGCTTTACTGAGATTCGAACCACGGACACAGAGCGCCGAGGCGACGTACTCGGTGAGCACGCCAAATCAACCTTGACGTCATCACACAAAATTTGCGTCCCGCTGCTACGAGTACATTGCTACGAGTATAAATTGCTACAGAACGCGCACTATATCGCTCTCGTGTATCGACTACGCGCTTGCTACTACGATTGCTACGAGTGTTTTGACTGCTTTGCGCTACGCTGCTCTGCCCTTTTATTTCACTGGCCTGCACTACAATAACACTTGTTAATCCGTTAGATTGGATATTTTAATAAGTTGAAAGTTCACCAAAATTTTACTAAAATGCCTAAAGTAAAAATTACGCAATCATCTTCTCAGTCTGCCCCTTCGATGGAAGAACGATGCGCTTCACCAACCCCTAATATTGTGACTCCACCGTGTGAACCTGAGTACATTAATACACAACAAAGATCAACGAAGCGTCCGTGTTTAGACTTTAGTCCAACAAACGAGTTTGATGATTTTAAGGAAGAGATGCGAACAATGCTGGCAAAATCTAATTTAAAACAGGAAAGTATTGTGGAGAATTTTATGTCCAAAATAACCCAGGAACTAACAGAGTTGCGAACTCAAAACGAAGAATTACTAAATGATGGTATAGTGATCTACGTTCTTTCTGATTTGCAGCATGACATAACGGAGCCGGTGTTTGTTGATGCTAATTGCCTTATTTGTAAACTCACTGACATTATTATCATTGCTATCTACAGACCGCCATGTTTTCGGAAATTAGACAACTTTTTTAATAGTCTCAACAATATATTAACGCCAATGTCCTCCTACGGAAATATATTTTTAGTGGGAGACATGAACATTAATATTAGCCCAACAAGTAATGACCCTAATTATAATGAATACATGATTATGACTGCATCTCAAACTCAAACTCAAACTCAAACTCAAAGCATTTATTTCAATTAAACCATTACAGGCACTTTTGAATGTCAGAAGAACAATTCATAAAACAAAACTAAACTACGAGTGCAATACGTCATCCCGAAAGCCACCACGCCGAGCCACACGCCGCCGAATGCCCGCAACAACGAACTCTGCGAGCACGAAAGCACGCAGCGACGCACACCGCAACAACGAATGCACGAGACTCCAAATCACGAAACAACGAATGCACGTCGCGAATACGAATCTCACGGACTCTTACCAGCCTACACTTCACCTACTAGGGAAAACAATTGCTTAGATCATGTCATGATTAGAACAAGTAAATCTGTAGTGTCTTTCATTGTGGAAAGTCATATTACCGACCATGTCCCTGTACTTTTCTGTGTTAAAAATAAAACAAAATATCAAACGAATAAATTCCTCTCAAAAGTGGATCACAGTCAAGTTGTTTCGGAAATTGCAAAAACCGATTTCAGTGCCATTCTTTCGTCTGGCAACGCTAATTGGGCTACTGAATTTCTTATTAATACTATTATGTCCATCATGCAAAATAATACCGTAACCATTTGCGTTCCTTCTAGGCGGAGAATAATCAAGCCCTGGATCACGCCAGGACTCCTCAGATGCATTAGAAATAGGGATAACATGCATAGAGAACACAAAAATACACCAGATAATTACGTTCTGAAATTAACCTATTTACGTTATCGCAATTTCTGCAATAAGCTTCTGCACAGGCTTAAAAATAATTATGAAAAAAATGAATTGGAGAAAGCGAAAAATAACCCTAAAAAGACCTGAAAAGCAATTAACAATATAATTAATAGACAAACATCTAAACTTGCTCCTAGGGAGTTGCTGTCTATATCCAATCTAGACTGCAAGGCTTCATTGAACGTAGTCAATAGCTTTTTTGGAAATATTGGCAAAGAACTTGCGGCTAGGCATGGAAATGCTGGTACGATACATATGCCATATATGAGGCAGGATGAACAGGTCAACTCAATGGCCCTACTTTCCCCAGATAATGCAGAGGTTGAGAATATTATTATGGGTCTTCGTACTGATTCTGCCCCAGGATGGGATGGAATCAGTTCTAAAATTCTGAAATTGAGCAGACAAACTCTGGTACCCCTTGTCACTCACATATGTGATCTTTGTTTCTCTAAAGGTGAATTCCCGAAAGTGTTAAAGAGAGCGGTTGTACATCCTATCCACAAGGGAGGGGACAGAGGCAGTGTCAATAATTATAGGCCGATTTCGGTCCTGCCGGCATTATCAAAGGTTCTTGAGAGGGTCCTCAATAACCGTCTTGTGTCTTACTTAGAGAATAATAACATCCTTTCTAATAATCAATTTGGTTTTCGTAAGGGAAAGTCCTGTGAAGGCGCATTTGCGACCCTGATTGACGATGTTGTTGAGATTCTGGATAAAAAGTCTAAGTGTCTAGGCTTATTTTTGGACCTTTCCAAGGCATTTGACACTGTCTCTGTTCCTATTCTTCTAAAAAAATTGGAGCAAATAGGAGTTAGGGGTCCTGCTCTCTCAGTCTTCGCGAGTTACCTATCCGAGCGAACGCAGTGCGTTAAAATCGACACATATATTAGTGACGAGTGTGCATTGTCCTTCGGTGTGCCCCAAGGCTCCATCCTGGGGCCCACACTTTTTCTGGTGTATGTGAATAGCCTATGTGGTCTAGCACTTCCATATTGCTCCATTTATACGTATGCAGATGATACGGCCCTTCTGGTGCATGCGGAAAATTGGGACGAGGCTAAGAGGAGAGCTGAAACTGTCCTTAGCATTGTCATGTCTTGGCTAACGGCGAATAGTCTGACCCTAAATGTAGAAAAAACGAATTTCATCACGTTTTCATTAAAATCTTCCTCGCAACCAGACAACTCATTTACAGTTAATGCGCACACTTGTGATGCACATCCGAATCAATGTGCGTGCCTTCCCCTCACAAGATCCACCAGTGTAAGATACTTGGGTGTACTTATAGACAATCTCGTCTCGTGGAGTGCTCAGGTTAGGATGTTGTCTGGCAGAGTTAGAAAACTAATTACCGTGTTTAAAAGCCTGAGGTATAGTGCTAATGCGGATACCTTACGTATGGTTTATTTTTCTCTTTGCCAGTCAATATTAACTTTTGGCATTACGGTCTGGGGTGGGGCTCCAAAAACAACCATGATACAACTAGAAAGGGCACAGAGAGCTGTCCTCAAGGTCATGACTTTCAAACACTACCGGCATAGTACAGCACTACTGTACAAGGAATGTGAGGTCATGACTGTGAGACAGCTCTTTGTGCTGAACTGTACGTTGCGTAAACATACCGGCCTGCGGTTCGATCCTGCTCGTCCGGCAATGCGCAGAACTGCTAACGTCTGTCCCTCCATCAGACATAGAACTGCGCTTGCAGGGCGTCACTACGCGGTACTTGGCGGTCGTATATACAACTTTGTCAACGAACAGTGCAACATTTATAAATATAATAAATTTGACTGCAAAGCTCTAGTCACTAAATGGGTGAACACTCTTTGTTATGATGATGTCGAAAAAATTCTCAATACATGACCTTATTACCCAGTACCCACCCCCCTTTCCCAAACCTTCCTCCATTTCACATATCCTCAACAAACACACGCACACAAACACATACACACACATACACATACACACACACACGCACATACACTCCAACACAAAACTTAAACACAATACACATAATTATGATTTGCCTTTTTAAATGAATTATTATTTTGTTGTATACTTGAATTGAATTATTGTTTAGTGGTAGCTATACTTTTTTATATTTATTATTTTTTTTATACCTTAGTCTTTGTTTCCCGTTTGCCATGTACGAAACTCCGTTTTCTTTTTGTATTTACTGTCCTAGTGAACCTAGAGAGCCCTGACACCCATAATACAAGTTCAATCTTAGCTTGGGTGTCAGTAGTGTATAAGTCTGTATTAAGTACAATTCTCAATTAAAACTTTTATAACATATTGTTATAGCATGTAGTGACATTGTGAATTGTAAGTTGGAAATAAAGATTTTTATTATTATTTATTATTACTGTGGTATATTTTTGTAATCTACTTAATAAGTTCTAGACGATGATTATATTTTTCATTGAAATTTCAATAAAAAAAAATTAAAAGTTCTTTTTATTTCTAAACCATGGCCACCCTATTATGTTTTTTGATATTTTATCTAGCCTATGTTACCCGGGGTGACGCAATAAATCTAACGATACCACATACATCAAAATCGGTTCAGGCGTTTAGAAGTTATGGTGGAATAAAGAAACTCACAAACAAACATACATACATACATACATACATACATGAACGCTAAAAACATAACATTCTTTTTTTTGGGGCAGTCGTGTAAAAAAAAGACATCAGAAGTTGCGTGAATTGATATGACGTTCCCTACGTCAGAGGTATATTTATTCAGTTTTTTTTTTTGGTGTGGGAAATCATCAAATGACTCCTTCCGTTCTGGGCGGAGTGGGAGGGAGTGTCAGACTTCTACTGACTAAAAACTACCTATGTTCCTTCTTAGCCCTTTGTGTCCGGGGCCGCGGTAACTCATTCGAACTACCCGCAGTCCCAGCAGGTTTATTCAGTCTCTGACAATTACAACAGTAAAAAAAGTGCAGAAGTCTTGTTCAGTATAAGTGGTTCATCTAATAATAATATTGAATGAGACAATAATCATCATCCCACCCTATCGACCTATTGTCAACTGTAACACAGAAAGGATTGTCAAACGATACCAAACCTAACTAGAGGTTAGTTAGGTTTGGTATCGTTTGACAAAAGTGCCCTGCCCGTACTCTCTATAACAAATGATTACGGTAAACATTTGTTTCCAATAAGCTGCGCCTCTGTGCTGTGTACCTGTACGATATGTTGTGGCGTTTCCGTATGTTCTTTCTTGTGTGTAAATAAAATTATAAATGAATAGAATAACTAAATAAAGCACGTTCTTGTATTACATTGTATTTAGGTACTATCTGAGAAAATTTAAAACGATAGAATCAACGCAAAATGTGATAATTTTGATGACCCCTTTTATATGTTAGCCTGTAAGTAATTGTTGCGCTCATAAAATATGTATATTGTGTACTTTTAAACGAAATGTAACGTGTAAACAATTGTAGGCTGACCTAAATAAATAAATAAATAAAATAAATTTGATTTAATACTTCATTTGAACTAATATTATACATCATTAAGAAACTACTAAACAAACTATTATTATAAACGCCATGAAATCAAACTCCTCCTTTTATAAACGGTTGTATAATCTTGCCGCCCTCTGATGTCCTAGTAACCAACACGTCCCGAAAACGTGACGCATCCATCGAGTTCCCACGGTGGTATCAGCGCCGTCTTTTTTTGCCAAAAAAAACACGTGCACCGGATATTGGTCTGTGTCTATTGATGATGTTCCTAATATTTCATTATTTTGTGATTAAGCGTAAAATTATAATTATAAAGGACGCAGATCCGAAGCAACATGTGCTTCTTGTGCATCTTTTGATAAACTGTTTGTAAACTCTATCAGAAGGAGCCACCGCTTTCTGAAAATGTGACGCAAACATCGATATGGTCCGCACACGTGTCAACGCTATGGCTAAAGTGCGTTTAATTAATTCTTCCTCTTTTGATGTTTTTTTTATAGATTTTTAGGTACAGTAGTCAGCAAACACAGCTCTACATAGAATTTTAAAATAGATCCAATTATTCACGTAAAAAATAATGGAATGGACTTGTTGTCGGTATATTAAAATTATTATTTTTCAATACACTTCCTCGAAAACTGGCTCTACGATATTGCACTACGATTTTCGACATGCAATGAATTTCGCACGCGTGTGTTTTTATTTTTTTCCACAACCAAGGGTGGAAAACAAAATTACCGCAAATAAGTATACCTTACTAAGTCAAAATCGATTAAAACGATTAAAACATAGGAAATTTAAAAAAAATCACCACCGACTATAAAGTCGGCGGTGCGCGGCAGTGTTTTTTTTTTAATTTCTTCATTTTGATTTGCGTCTTTACAGCATAAATAATTTTTGAATATTAAATTGTGTTTATAAAAAGAAGGCTATAAAAAATATAAAAAAACCCGACTGCAGCTTCTGAAGTCGGAGACAAAAAACGAAATCTAACAAACAAATGTCACCGACTTCAGAAGCTGATTTTTCTTCTGAAGTTTATTTTTCAGTTTTTGGTGTCGTTTTTTTTTTATTTTTATTTTGACTTTTTTTGCAGTCGGGTTTTTAAATTTTTTTTAATTCATTATTTTTATGTGAGATTTTTCAGTTATGAATTTAGAGTAGTGTTGCTGCTTATGGAGTAGCTGCTCATACGGGTGCTAGAACTCATTAAAAAAAAATTTGAAGGAAATGAAATTCTCCTCAAGAATTGGATCGGAACCTAGAATGCTTAATATGCAATTGTTTTTTATTATACTACTTTAGACCGAGCAGTTGTCGATGTAGGTAGTGATACCAAATCTATTCTAGGTTACGTATGCGATCCCATTCTATAAGAGAATTTGAATCATGTGGATTCATTAATAATTTATTAGGCTCAAGAGCACTAATAGCTAGGCCTGAAAGTGATCTCACTCGGCTCAAAGCCACATAAGCTTGACCTTTAACGAACAGATGTCTCCCTAAATCGACAACTGCTCGGTCTAACGTGGTGCCTTGCAGTTTATGAACCGTTACTGCCCAGCACAAAATTAACGGCAACATACGACGCTTGATTTTGCCTTTACCACGTAGAGCATCGAACTGAGACTGAATTAATATTTACAGAACAAACTTTATATTACTATTCCTACAGCTACACAATACGATAGCCTTGTTAATTAGTAGAATTTTAATGATAACTATTAACTGAACAGGTAAACTTTAGAGCATTTAAATATTATATTAACTAGCTTCTATCATAAACAATTCAACTTTCTTTATTATTAATCAATATATCACACTATTAATCCACAAGTAATGTTGTTGAAATATTCTAATCAACTTAGTAAACGGTTAAAACGCAACAATACCGTGATTCAGCGAGCATTAGCAGCGCCATCTTTTATCAATTTCCGGAAGAAATGTTTATATTACTTCATTCTTTTCTTTTTTCTTTTTTTAAAAAACGTTACCCCACACTAGGAATTTCTCCTGTATCGTGGGTGCGTTTACAAACATTTAAACTCACATACACAAACACACCCAGGCCCGAAACAGCTATCTGTAGGCCATACAAATATTTGTTCCGTGCGGGAATCGAACCCGCGACACGCAGCGCAGCAGTCCAATCTCTCAGCCACTGCACCAACCGTGCCGTCATTGATTCTATTGTGTTTAGATTTAGAAATTACTTGCGTTTTTGTTTTTCCAATTAAAACGTGTTCCATGTGACGTTTGTGTATAGCTTTTTGGAATCCTTATTATAAGGATTTAAACAGACGATTTAACTTTTTATACGATTGGTCACTTTAAATTTCTTTTAAACATATAAGTTGTATATATTTTTATAATCTCCTTTTCAAACCCTGTTTTCACCTTGAACAATAGAATTACAAACACTTTTTTTATGTCACCTATCTAAGAACACTTGGACTAATGAGACGAATCTAACGATACCCTAATTAAAGAAATCCATTGAGTGGTTTGGAAGATAATAATATGATGAAATAAAGAGTATTACAAACAAAGATAGTCGCGAAAAACATAACCCTTTCTTTGCAGTCGGGTAATAAACATGATTATTTTAAACAATTATTTACTTTTACTACGATTTATTTGTATTCTTCATTAAAATATATATATATAAGTATATAATATATATATTTTTCCTGTGGGACTGTATAGCGGCTTCATACCTTTGCTTCTTCTTCAACCTGGCGAAATCAAACCGCGGAAAAAAAGCTCCTAAAAATTGATGACAAAAATTCTTTTCGTTTTATTAGTTTACTAGCTGTGCCCGCGACTTCGTTCGCGTGCTTGTCGGAAACTAAAATGCGTCGCTTAGATAAAAGTACATTTAATCATTGCCCTGCGTTAACTTAATGACGCTGTAGAAAATAAGAAGAGAGTAATGCAAAGTATTGACTATGTTTCATACTAAAGTTTAGATGGATGGGTGTTTGTTAATCAACCACGTCAGAACGGCCGAACGGATCTTCAAGAAATTTGAAACAGGTACATTATAGTCGACAGGCAGACAGATTGTCGTTGGCGCGTTCGTGTTCCACGCGCGCCTCAAAGATATGTCAGCAACAATTAAGGGGCCCCAAAGGGACGTCTGCCGGGGCTGAGGGTTGTCCGCAAGAGATACCACGGCCCCGAAACACAAAGGGCTAATAAGGAACGTGGGTGGTTTTTAGTCAGTAGAAGTCTGACACTTTCTTCCGCTCCGCCCAGAGCGGGATGAGTCATTTGATAATTTACGAACCACAAAGAAAAGGGGGGATTAGAGGGTGTTTCGAGAGGGTACCTGTACCGAATCTAGGACATCGAATCTGAAATGGCCGCCACCTCCATCTGCGAAGCAGTAATGCTAGCGAAAGAGGTGGCGGAACGTGAGAGGGAGACAACCTCTCGTCCCAGCCGCCGCGGGGGACGCTCCGGGCATCGGGGGCCACGTGATGGCTTCCGGCCACCGTAGGTGCAGGCCTGTGAACGGTGAGTAACGGGCTAGTTAATCGTTCGTCCGTCCTATGACGATGGAGGCGCGTTCGTGTTCCACGCGCGTCTCAAAGAGATGTCAGCAACATTGAAGGGGCCCCCCAAGGACCGACGCCCGTTGGGGCTGCGGGCTGTTTGAAAGAGATACCACGGCCTCGACACATAGGGCTAACAACACACCACATCTATATGACGACATGGTTGGCGCAATGGCTGGACGATTAACAGTAGCACTGCGTGTCGCAGGTTCGATTCCCACACGGTACATAAAAAAATATGTCGTGGGTTTTATCTAATTTTAATTTAGTTTAAAAAAAAATAGTATTTTAATACTGTGTAATTGGTAAATTTTTATTTGTTGACTATTCACGAAACATAATGTGTGTATGTTTACTATCATCGCGGTTCAGAAAATGACATCAAATGAATAACGCCATCTGTCGAAGACGAAGATAAACTGCTAAAAAAGAGCGATCAAACACTATAAGGTTTAGGCTATGTAGATTTTGAAAGCAGCGTCATTTAGACTTATATCTACGTACCTTTTGCTATCATAACTTTTTTAAAGTTATCTTGTGAAGGCATTTAGTAATAAGTACCATATTCGTTCAATAGATGTCGTTGCTTGTCTCATTCTTGACCATAACGATAAGTTCTTCTTGAAAACTATAAATTCATATATCTTTTGATAGAGAGCACCGATTACGATGAAACAAAGACTAAGTAATAGCCCAAGTTACGCACAATATTTATGTATAAAAGTTACCTACATTCGTTTCGTAAATTTGACGTGATGCTTAGTCATCGAAACAGACAAACAGACAAAAATTCCAAAAATGCTGGAAATGTGTTCTGTTGGTTATACTTTAATACCCTGACAATTTTTTTTTTAAATATTTTCGATGTACAAAAACGATTTCTCTACAGATTTATTATATGTATAGATAGATAGATTTCTTCGGAAGGTTATTGAAAAACGTCGTTTGTTACACGTGGGAATTTGTTATTGCATTTCTCGACATCGCCTCGAATGCCATAACAAACTTTCCGCACTTGTCTCAAACGTACTATTATGAACTCGTACTCATAACTCTTGCCCGCGACGTACGCGCGAAAATTTTGATGTATTTTTCCGTGACAAGAAGTTACCTCTATGTGCTATTTTAGGCAATAATCTTTGTCTCCACACGCTTCAAAAAAACCTTCCTCGTGAACCACCCTATCCATTAGTGAAAACAGCATGAAAATCAGTGCAGTAGTTTTTTGAGTTTATCGCGAACAGGCAGACAGACAGACGGACGCGGTGGAGAACTTTGTTTTATAATAATTATGTATTATTATAATCTGCGACTCCCGCTTTCCCCTTAAACTAAAGGGGAAGATTTATAAAACAATGGTTAGACCTGCTGTCTTGTATGGATCAGAATGTTGGGCCACAAAAGGGATGAATGAAAGGCATTTGCATGTGGCTGAGATGAGAATGCTTAGGGGGATGTGCGGTGTTACGCGAATGGATAAAATAAGGAATGAGTACATAAGAGGAAGTCTGAAAGTGGCGCCGGTGACTGAAAAGTTGTGTGGAAATCGGTTGTCGTGGTATGGGCATGTGATGCGGAGGAATGAGGAAAATGTTGTGAGGAAGGTTTTAAATATGAATGTGGAAGGATATACGAGTAGAGGAAGACCAAAGAAACGATGGATGGACTGTGTTAAAAATGATATGGTAAAAAAGGAGGTGTCTCATGAGATGACGAGAAACAGAGAAGTATGGAAGAGGAAGACATGCTGCGCCGACCCCAAATGAATTGGGATAAGGGCAAGAGAATGATGATGTATTATTATAATAGTGATAAGATTCAATGATTATTGATCTGGTTTAGTTACTTTCTTTCATGTTTTCTATTGCTTTATGACATTAATAGTACAGTCGATAATCATTTCTGCTAACAACGAAGGTTCTGTCTTGAATAAAGCTAAAAAAAAAATAAAGCAGCAAAGCGATGAAGGCAGCCTACGCTTCACTAAGTCGTAGACAGCTGTTGTGAAGTACAAAATAAGTAGAAGCTTATTACATCTGCTACGAGGGCTGCGACCTCGTTCGTAGCAACCACAGCGTATATTTTATTATCTCTCTACTTGTTAATTACTACATTGGGCCCGCCGTTTCGTCCTCGTGGAGGGAATTGTACCACGGGAACGCACATCGTACAACCGGAATAAAGCCGGAAACCTAGGCCATGATTTTACCCGTGAGCTATTTTATCAATTTTTCATGGCACGAGCCATGCCAGGGTAATTGCGCATACTCAGAGTTTGGTATTTTTACTCGACTTATATATTATTTACGTTCAAAGGCATCGTTGGCGCAATGGCTGAGCGATTGGATCCCCACACTAGGAATTTCTCCTGTATCGTGGGTGCGTTTACAAACATTTAAACTCACATACACAAATACCTGAGTATTTGTGTATGTTAGTTTGGTATTTGTGATTGGTAGTATTTCGGGTCTGGACCCGGAACAACTATCTGTAGGCCATACAAATATTTGTGCCGTGCGGGAATCGAACCCGCGACACGCAGCGCAGCAGTCCAATCGCTCAGCTACTGCGCCAACCGTGTCGTCGTGATCGTAATGTTTGTATGGCCTACGGGTAAAGATCGATACGAAAGAGGGTGTCATAACAATAAAACGGTGCAGTACTTGAATCTCTCAATCCCGTTTTATTTTAACCACGGGCAAAAACCTATTGTGTCCGGAACCGCGCGCCACCAAATTCCCGTCTGTCTACTCGGGTCGGAGGGAATGCTCCCGTGATGTCACGTGTTTCGGAACCCTAATGTACTAGAGCATCAGGGGTCGCTGGAGCTTCACTGTATAAAAAACAAGTGCGGTGCTGCAAGAATCTAAAAATATCTGTGAAATTGTCGATGTGCATACTATGTTTTGTAATAAAGATTGTGTACCACCAAGATACAGGCTTTGACCATGAGTGAGTGAGTGTTTATATTATTATGATATAAATTGGTTTCATGTGCACGACATTTCCCATTTTCTAAAATATGCATAAAAAATTTACAGTTTTATTTTTCTATTCTTGTTTTCAATAATCTCGTTTCCTATTTATTGATTACAATAAAGGCTTAGGCGCAAAACGTCTTTTATACGATCTTACAAGAGTCGTGTATGCTTTGCCTAAGTTACAAGGTATCTTCGAGACCGATGCCCATGCAACGTGTTCTTAGGCATTGAATTACTAAGACCTCAGAAGTAACCGGGAGGTTTACCTCTGCAATATCAATGAACGCCAGCTGTGAATGAATAGGGTGCCAAAGGGGTGGGGCGGCAGCACCCTCCATACCCGTAGTACCTATACGGTGAACGCGGGCACTAAATCCGCCTGGAGTTTTATAAATATGGATAGTAAGTAAGCTTATATTTTGCAAATATGTGTACAGTACATGGAGACAACAAAATATGAGGTAGGTTCAGCCATATTTCACCAATAGGCATGCAAAAATATAATTTTAAGTTAAAAATTGCTAATTTGAATGAAATACACTGGAAATTATGTTTTTTTCCTATGCCTCCGCTATTCTTTTCGGATTAATTTCGTTGCGGGATCCAAGACAGTTAAATCGTTTCCCTGGGACTTCGTCGAGCTTCATTGTCTCGGCGCTTTTCTTGTGGTCACCGCACACACTGTTGATTCTGGCTAACAGGAGTTACAGTGGTTTGGGAATAGTGTGGCGGGCTTGTCCCAATCAAAAAAAAAAAACTGAATAATTTAGGGATTCAGTGAATAGGTAGTTTTAAATCACAACAAATACAGATCACTATAACACAACTTATAGAACAGAGTACAATGCATTTTACTTGTGGGTTTATTATAATTATTGAGATCACAATATTCTTCCGTTTTCGGTGTATAAACCCTACCGCTTGGCAAAATGTTACTCACAGAGCTATTACAATAATAGTGTGTTCCTTATACATATTTCTTTTTTGCAACTCACAAGGAAAATAGAAAGTGATGGAAAATATTGGTGGGTGTTTTTGAAAAAAAATAAAACAACATACGTTGGGAAACCTTGTTATTACAGCTGAGGAGGAATTTACGTCATAAATGTGTAATAAACACACTGCATGCAGATTCTAATTTGAGGATTCTAATTTCAAATTCTGTTTTTGAGGAACTGTATTGATATGCATTGCGTGTGCGCCGTGGATTTACATTTTTTACAACATACCTAATTGTAGTTTTAAAATATGAACGTGTTAATATCGAATGATTGATTGTCCAACATAAGTTAATCGAACAATATCTTAATTATGTGATAGCTGAAAGCGTTGAAACAGCTTGGCACTGTGAAATGAATGTCCTTTACAAAAAACCTGCTCGATGTGTGAATCAATTGCACGAACTGAGGCCACGTGTTTTCGAACATTGAATACTAGGAGACCAACAGTCAACAGGAGTTTATCTTTACGGGTGAGTCTATAACTGCCAGGTGCAACGGACGACCTTGACCCAATGGCAATGACATCACCCCTCGTTTTACACACAAACACCGGTTATAAACTATCTGTGTACAAAATTTTATCCAAATCCGTTCAGAGGTTTTTGTGTGAAAGAGTAACAAACATACAGACTCACACACAAACTTTCGCCTTTATAATATTAGTGTGAAGTGTGATGTGATGTAGTATGATAGTGTGATTAGTGTGATCTGTCAATAACAACAGTAAAGTTAGTTTAGAAGTTAAGTATTTTTTACTATGTTATATATATATAACTATGTGTTGATTGATTTGATTGATTCATCCTTTTATGAACTTTATTCAATATATAATTTCAAACGAACTATGTAACCCAAATAACACAATAAACTAACTAAAATAAATAAACAAACTATAAAAGGGCATAAAATAATCATCTTCTTTCAAAAACTGTTGACTCGACGATGCGTCACGTTTTCAAACGTGACGCATCGTCGATTTCCCACGGTGTTCTCGAAAAAAATGCATTTTTTGACAGAAAACACGCGCACCAAACATTGGTCCGTTTCTATTAATGTTCATCATCACCCACACCCCTACTTCACCCATAGCTGTGAATAGGCCTGTCTTTGATTGTGCCAAGCTCCACGTTCTTGTGCCAGTCTCATTCAGGATATTTCCACGATGGCAACAATATCGTCTGCACATCTCGCCGCCAGACGAACAACACTCTCTTTCATAAATTATCAAATTATTTTGAGGTTTAGCGCAAAATTAAAATTATGAAGGAAGCAGAATACGAAGCAACATGTAATGTTTCTTGGGCATCCTATGACAAACTGTAACAATACTCTTGCCACCTTCTGATGTCCTAGTACCGAACGCCTACTGACAACGTGACGCAACTATCGATTTGAGACGTGAAAATGATATTTTTTTATTTACAAACCACAGTTTACAGAACTAAAATTATATATAAAACTATCAAAAAGGGAAGAATTAAAGGGCTACGTGAAAATTAAATTGCATTGGGCATTTATCGACTAACTGCCGTACTAGAAATACGACAGATATTAAAATACATATTACTATTTAATATATAAGATATAGAATGATTACGTAAGCAGTCACTTAGTAAAAAAAAATTTATAAAAATTTATAATTTATTTTTGACACATTTGTGTGTCAATTTTTTTTTGGGATTGTTGAATCAATATCACATGTTATTGCAGGGGTAAACCTCCACATAACTTCTGATGTGCTAGTATTCAATGCCTAAGAACACGTGGCATGGGCTTGCAACTTAGGCAAAGCATAGTCGACTCCTTGTAATGGATTTATCAGGTTTGGTTTCTAATTCTTTATCTAAAATTAAAGTAGTCTAAGTTACTCCTTGTAATATAATTGATTATTGATATGCCAATAAAGTCCAATCAAAATCGGTCCAGCCATTTCCGACATTAGCTGCAACAAACAGAAAACAAACAAAAATTTTAGAAATGTTTTTTTACCGTATAAGTAAACAAAAGTTTAGCTGGAGCTCTATTATGTACTTCGTTATTCCAGTGCAAAGCCCCATTCCAAATCAAAGTTAAAAGACGTAGACGTAGCCTTAAATTTTAAGTGATAATAAATATCTATTTTTTACAATTGTTACGGGAACTCTCTGTAATGCAAGTTACAGGAAGTGTAATTGCTGAAAACGTTTATCCCCTTATTATCTTGAATAATACCTTTGATCTTTATTTATCAGTTATCCTTTTTAACTAGAGTCTTTCGTGCGTGAAAGTTTCAGTTGTTAAGTCATCTTTCAATTTATAGTTCCCTAGTACTTTCGTGTAACGTGCCCATCTGTTCAGTCTGTGGCTGCTAGCTGCAACACTCAACACATCCGTCCGCCGGCACAGCCATAGCTTAACTGGCGAATGAGAGGCACAGCGCGCGATCGCTGAGTCGCTGCGACGCCAAGCGGGTAGACAATGTACTAATTTTTACTTTTATAATCTAATACTATAGCTGTTATCCGCGATTTCAGTTGCATGAACATTTCGATATGAATGTGAAAGAGCATCCTATGTGCTATTTCAACCTATTATCTATCACTGTTTCAATTATATTGCAGTTAATGACCAATTCTGCTAGCTACGAAGGTTATGTCTTGGACGCAGCGGGTGTTGCAGTAAACTGAAAATTTGATGCCAGGAAGCCTACGTTCGCTACGTCGTAGACCGTAGTAATAGTGGAGTGATACAGGAGAAATTCCTAGTGTGGGGCAACGTTTTTTTAAAAAAATAAAAATAAAAATAAAATAAATAAATAAAATATGGTTACACTATAACGGTTTTACTTTGGGCAGAGTTCCCACTACAACTTTCTGTCTTGACGGTTAGAAAATGATTGCGCTCAAATACCCGACGCATCGACTTTTAAACAGTTCTACCAAAAACCTAAATATTACAATAAAATCATTCAATAAGCTAAGTAGTATTAATTAAATGTTACTAACAAAATTTTTGATCAATATAGGTGGAAGGGTTACTTTGAAAGACTGATGAATGAGGAGAATTACTGGAGTGGCGTGCTTGAAAATAAACCAGTGAATGAGGGACTAGTGAGAAATGTTAGTGTGGATGAAGTGAGGAATGCAGTAAATGGAATGAAGAATGGTAAGGCATTAGGACCGGACGGGATACCAGTTGAAGTATGGAAGTTATTGCGGATGGATGGATGGATGTGGTTAGCTTTATTCTTCAATAAACTGTTGCTGGAAGAAGCCATACCTGACGAATGGTGTAACAGTTCGCTGGTGCCCATTTTTAAAAACAAAGGTGATGTGCTGGAGTGCAACAATTATAGAGGAATAAAGCTAATGTCACATAGTATGAAAGCTTGGGAGAAAGTTATTGAAAGGCGACTGAGAGAAGAGAGCGAAATTTCACAGAACCAATTCAGTTTTATGCCTGGTCGGGGAACGACGGATGCCATTTTTGCTATCCGCCAGTTGTGCGAGAAATACAAAAGTGCACATAAAATCTTGCACATGGTGTTCGTCGACCTCGAAAAGGCATACGACCGAGTACCACGTGAGGTTCTGTGGTGGGCCCTTAAGGAGAAAGGTGTGCCTGGGAAGTATGTGCAGTTGATCCGTGCGATGTAAAGTCGAAGCAGTACGCAAGTACGGTCTACAGCGGGCACTACCGGCAGCTTCAATGTGGCTGTCGGCTTGCACCAAGGGTCGGCCCTCAGCCCTTACCTCTTCCTGATGATAATAGACGCTCTCACGTCAGATATTCAGGAAGAGGCACCCTGATGTATGCTGTTTGCCGATGACATTGTGCTGGTTGCCGAGAGCGGCCCAGAGGTCCAGAGCAGATTGGAGGTGTGGTGGCAGAGAGGTGGTGAGAGTGTTGGCCTGAAATTGAGCAGAACCAAAACTGAATACCTGTTTTGCGATTTCGGCGGTCTCTCTAGTCCTGTGCCTATAACTCTTGCCGGAACTCCCATACCGATCTGCTCCAACTTCCGGTACCTCGGGTCGCTTGTCCAAGGGGATGGTGAAGTAGACCGGGACGTAACGCAACGGATCAACTCAGGATGGATGAAATGGCGACAGGTCACTGGAACAACTTGCGACCCACGGATGCCCCTCAAGTTAAAGGGGAAAATATACAAGTCCGTGATTAGACCTGTCGTACGACTACATATTAGAGGAAGTTTGAAAGTAGCACCTGTTACAGAAAAATTCAAAGGAAGTCGTTTATCTTGGTATGGTCATGTAATGAGGAGGGATGAAACGCATGTGACTAAAAAAGTGATGGATATAAATATTGATGGATGGAGAGGGAGAGGAAGGCCAAAGAAAAGATGGATGGATTGTGTGAGGAATGATATGAATATAGCTAGGGTGCTGGCGAACAAAAAATCTATATGATTTGCTCGTGTGGCAGACTTTATTGACTTTAATAGCGTTAATTATACGATAAGAAATATTAAGAGCCGCGTCTGCCACCATGGTAGCGCTGCGTTGTCAATTGACAGCAAAAAGGGAACATGAATGAGGCAGACATCCAGGCCACGTGTAAGTACCCTGTGTGTACTATGCCCAAGGCTTTGAAACCACGGGTTTTTTGTACGTTCGCACACAGTAACTAAAGATGACAATACCATCGAAACATAAGACGCTAGTGTAGGGCGGTCGGTCTCGTCGCAGCTGCACACATGCATACATACGTATTTGTATTATGTACACAGATTTTTAAAGATGTTTGGGAACACCTCTTAGCTGCCTCGGCTTGTTTGAATTATTATTTTGTTTTTGAATCATCGTTTTTGACGTTACTGTGGACACTTTTATTGTGCACATCTTGCTACATCGTTCTCACATAATATACCATCTCAACATGAATGATGTAACCAAGGTTTTGTAACAATATTCTGATTTAAAAGAGTGTCCATGGAGTTTCTTGCCCGTTCTTCTCCATAGAGATCTCCGCTAAGGAATGGGCAACTACAGTACATTCTAGTGGTGGGTCGTTGTCGAATTTTTGACGGACGAAACCCAAATGTTTTCCCGACGACGAAAACGGTTGCAGAAAACGGTCGTCGTTGCAACTGGTGTCGTTCGTCAAACGACAGCATTGACAACTGGTAATACAGTCGCTATTGTACCTACACGACGAACGCGCAACCGACTACAATTTAGCGCGGAACCTTATGGATAAGGACAACGCACGACGACGCGACGACGACGAGTGACTTTATCAAGAAAGATAGTTGAATCATTGCGTTCTTGACTTTATTTTAATAGGCGTATAATAAAAAATCGTCAGTGACATTTGTTTGTTTGTCTCGTTTTTTTTTTGCTACCGACTTCAGAAGTGGATTTTTCATCTGAAGTTTATATTTCATTTTTTTTTGTGTTTTTGAAGTCGGTTTTTTTATTTTTCCATTTTAAGTTGTAATAGGTATGCTATACAAATATTTACTATGCATTTAACATTCAACCAAGAAACCAAACCCTCAACCTTCAAGATTCCCTTATTATTGGTTTTATCTCCTAACTATTGGGGAGTAGTTGTACCTTTTTTTTTTTTTTTGGGGGGTGGGAAATCATCAAATAACCCCTCCCGCTCTTGGGCAGAGCGAGAGGGAGTGTCAGACTTCTACTGACTAAAAACCACCCATGTTCCTTCTTCGCCCTTCATGTCGAGGCCTCGGTATCCCTTGCGGACATCCCGCAGCCTCGACAGGCGTCGGCCCTTGTGGGCCCCTTCCGTGTTGCTGACATCTCTTTGAGGCGCGCGTGGAACACGAACGCGCCGTCGACACGGCCTGTTGTCGCCATAAGACGGACGGACGGCGAGCTTACCCATCACTCACCGTCCACAGGCCCGCGTCTACGGTGGCCGGAAGCCATCACGTGGCCCCCGACGCCCGGAGCGCCTCCCGCGGCGGCTGGGACGAGAGGTTCTCTCCCTCTCACGTTCCGCCACCTCCTTCGCTAGCATCACTGCTTCGCAGAAGGAGGCGACGGCGTCCCATTCCTCCTCGCCCCGGACCATGGCTTGCACCAGGGCCGGACGCGAGAGGTCGCCGCCGCCGATCGCCGCTACGAGAACACGGCGGGGCTCCGCCCAAGCGGGACACACCTCCACGGTGTGCTCCACCGTGTCCTCCGGCCGATCCTCACAATGGTGACAACCGGGCGTTTCCTCCCGCCTGATTCGGTGCAGGTACCTCCCGAAACAACCGTGTCCGGTGAGTACCTGCGTCAGACGGAAGGTGAGGGCGCCGTGGCGCCTCTCCAGCCACTCCTCAAAGAGGGGACTTACCGCCACTATCGTGGCGTGCCCGAGTAGTTGTACCTTCCATCATCAGCGCATCCACATGAGATTATGATTATCAGACGCAAATAAATGAACAGCTTTGGAAAATATATGGAAAACGTAACAAGTGCCTATAAAATTTGAGAGTTGTCCTCGATTTCCCTGGGATCCCATTATCAGAGACTGACCATTTCGGGAGTATACTCTTTTGAATACAAAAAAAAATTGAAAATCGGTTCATTAATGACGGAGATATCCGCATTAATTAGCCGTAATACCCGCTTTTGCTCAAATTCGCAGACTTCAACGAGCTGTAATGGTTAAAGTCAGTAAGTAAAATGTCTGCCAATTTTTTTTTGTATTCAAGGGGTTCTAATAAATCGATTTGACCTAATTAAAGCTACGAGCAAATGATTTAGTAGAGCTTTTTTATTTTACATTTTTATATCTACCTCCTGTGATAATGCAGAGCCCTGGACGTCTGCCTCATAGATTTTTTTCGTTATCAAAATGGTATTGACCACTAACCCCAGAGGCAGACACGAGCAAATGATTTAGTACAGATTTTTTTTTTGACAGATTCAAAGCCCTGTAGCTAAAAAACGCAGCAACATAGGACCTTAATTCCTTAAGAAAATTTTGTCGTATTGATCCGAACTTTAATGCCTATCAATACGAAGTACGAGCAAATCATATACTTAAATGCTCGCCAGCTCCCTAGCTACATGGTCTTACCCGTGTGCAATGTTATCAGTTTATTAGGGCACGAGGCATGCTAGAGTAATAATATGCTCTTATACAGAATTAGGTTCTTTTTGTACCCTTACTATGGCCAAGCAAAAAGGAGGGTTATGATTTCAACCTGTTTGTATTAGTTAGTACATAGTTTATTAGTAGGGGGAATGAATCAGTTTAAACTTTCGACGGCTGCCTCTGAATGTTGTGGGTTCGATTACTGCACGGAACAAATGTTTGTATGTCCTACAGATAAAGGAAAGAAATAAACGTGGTATAGTACTCGTATTATTGTAATTCGTCGACATTACGATACTGTCTCTTTCTCCCGTTTTACTATACCCACGGGTAAACCACCTATTGTGTCCGGAATCACGCCGAGGGAATGCTCCCGTGACGTCATGTGTTTCGGGACACTATGGACTAGAGTATCATGGGTGACTGGAGCTTCACTGTAAAAAATGCAGTGATATGACACAAGATCTCTCGATCTTTCTCTCTCGACTCTGCCGTCATTCACAGGTGCATTGCTGCAAGGATCTTCTTGCGTTTTACTGAAAATATTAATTTGTTAATTGTCGATGTACAATTTTGTTAAGTGTCGCTACGTTACCTAGGATATTGGTCTTAGTTTTGAGAATATACACTTCCATAGGTCGTAAATTCGTAATGCACTTTAATCAATGGTAATATTTTTCGATTGTTTAGTACGACCATTATAGTTTAGTTTAGTTTTACTTATTTGTAACTTTAAAATGTGTTATCAACAATCACATGAAACAGTAGATAATTATTAGTATTATGACTTTGAAGCTCACTGTTGCTCTGCATGTCGTATAATGGGCAGTTCTTTTTGACCACGTGTTTCTCAACGTTATGTACTAGGATACCATAAGTAAACTGGAGTATTCGTCTATCGATTCAATACCCGGGCGAGTTCAAAATGCCAGGTGCAACAGACGACCTTGACACAAAATCTCCCAACCTTCACCCCTCGTTTTAACGCTGCACATCTGTCTCGCCACGTGGCTGTATTTATTCAATGTCTAAGAACACGTGGCATGGGCTTGCAACTTAGGCAAAGCATAGTTGATTCCTTATAATGTAAGCTTGTAAAAGAAAAGCAGAATTTATATGGTTTGATTTCTAATTCTTTATCTAAAAATAAAAGTAGTCTAAGTTACTCCTTGTTATATCATTGATTATCGATATGCCAATAAAGTCCAATCAAAATCGGTCCAGCCATTTCCGACATTAGCTGCAACAAACAGAAAACAAACAAAAATTTTAGAAATGGTTTTTTACCGTATAAGTAAACAAAAGTTTAGCTGGAGCTCTATTATGTACTTTGGTATTCCAGTGCAAAGCCCCATTCCAAATCAAAGTTAAAAGACGTAGACGTAGCCTTAAATTTTAAGTGATAATAAATATCTATTTTTTACAATTGTTACGGGAACTCTCTGTAATGCAAGTTATAGGAAGTGTAATTGCTGAAAACGTTTATCCCCTTATTATCTTGAATAATACCTTTGATCTTTATTTATCAGTTATCCTTTTTAACTAGAGTCTTTCGTGCGTGAAAGTTTTAGTTGTAAAGTCATCTTTCAATTTATAGTTCCCTAGTACTTTCGTGTAACGTGCCCATCTGTTCAGTCTGTGGCTGCTAGCTGCAACACTCAACACATCCGTCCGCCGGCACAGCCATAGCTTAACTGGCGAATGAGAGGCACAGCGCGCGATCGCTGAGTCGCTGCGACGCCAAGCGGATAGACAATGTACTAACTTTTTTTACTTTTATAATCTAATACTATAGCTGTTATCCGCGATTTCAGTTGCATGAAAATTTCGATATGAATGTGAAAGAGCATCCTATGTGCTCTTTCAACCTATTATCTATCACTGTTTCAATTATATTGCAGTTAATGACCAATTCTGCTAGCTACGAAGGTTATGTGTTGGACGCAGCGGCTTTTGCTGCAAACTGAAAATTTGATGCAAGGAAGCCTACGTTCGCTACGTCGTAGACCGTAGTAATAGTGGAGTGAAAAATAAGTAGTGTAGAAGGTGGTCAGATTCTATGGTCCAAATAAAATATGGTTACACTATAACGGTTTTACTTTGGGCAGACTTCCCACTACAACTTTCTGTCTTGACGGTTAGAAAATGATTGCGCTCAAATACCCGACGCATCGACTTTTAAACAGTTCTACCAAAAACCTAAATATTACAATAAAATCATTCAATAAGCTAAGTAGTATTAATTAAATGTTACTAACAAAATTTTTGATCAATATAGGTGGAAGGGTTACTTTGAAAGACTGATGAATGAGGAGAATTACTGGAGTGGCGTGCTTGAAAATAAACCAGTGAATGAGGGACTAGTGAGAAATGTTAGTGTGGATGAAGTGAGGAATGCAGTAAATGGAATGAAGAATGGTAAGGCATTAGGACCGGACGGGATACCAGTTGAAGTATGGAAGTTATTGCGGATGGATGGATGGATGTGGTTAGCTTTATTCTTCAATAAACTGTTGCTGGAAGAAGCCATACCTGACGAATGGTGTAACAGTTCGCTGGTGCCCATTTTTAAAAACAAAGGTGATGTGCTGGAGTGCAACAATTATAGAGGAATAAAGCTAATGTCACATAGTATGAAAGCTTGGGAGAAAGTTATTGAAAGGCGACTGAGAGAAGAGAGCGAAATTTCACAGAACCAATTCGGTTTTATGCCTGGTCGGGGAACGACGGATGCCATTTTTGCTATCCGCCAGTTGTGCGAGAAATACAAAAGTGCACATAAAAACTTGCACATGGTGTTCGTCGACCTCGAAAAGGCATACGACCGAGTACCACGTGAGGTTCTGTGGTGGGCCCTTAAGGAGAAAGGTGTGCCTGGGAAGTATGTGCAGTTGATCCGTGCGATGTAAAGTCGAAACAGTACGCAAGTACGGTCTACAGCGGGCACTACCGGCAGCTTCAATGTGGCTGTCGGCTTGCACCAAGGGTCGGCCCTCAGCCCTTACCTCTTCCTGATGATAATAGACGCTCTCACGTCAGATATCCAGGAAGAGGCACCCTGATGTATGCTGTTTGCCGATGACATTGTGCTGGTTGCCGAGAGCGGCCCAGAGGTCCAGAGCAGATTGGAGGTGTGGTGGCAGAGAGGTGGTGAGAGTGTTGGCCTGAAATTGAGCAGAACCAAAACTGAATACCTGTTTTGCGATTTCGGCGGTCTCTCTAGTCCTGTGCCTATAACTCTTGCCGGAACTCCCATACCGATCTGCTCCAACTTCCGGTACCTCGGGTCGCTTGTCCAAGGGGATGGTGAAGTAGACCGGGACGTAACGCAACGGATCAACTCAGGATGGATGAAATGGCGACAGGTCACTGGAACAACTTGCGACCCACGGATGCCCCTCAAGTTAAAGGGGAAAATATACAAGTCCGTGATTAGACCTGTCGTACGACTACATATTAGAGGAAGTTTGAAAGTAGCACCTGTTACAGAAAAATTCAAAGGAAGTCGTTTATCTTGGTATGGTCATGTAATGAGGAGGGATGAAACGCATGTGACTAAAAAAGTGATGGATATAAATATTGATGGATGGAGAGGGAGAGGAAGGCCAAAGAAAAGATGGATGGATTGTGTGAGGAATGATATGAATGAGAAAGGAATAAATGCCACCTTGACGTGTAACAGGGAAGAATGGAAGAAGAAAACGTGTTGCGCCGACCCCAAATAGAATGGGATAAGGGCAGGAAGATGATGATTCTTATCATTAAAATCTTAACTAATTATTGTATAATATTCGGCGCACCGGAAGCTGACAAGCGGAAGCCGCCATAAAACAAGTATTCTGATAATTCAACATTACTAACAACCAAACTAAAAATCACTAAATAATTACTTTACAATTAAATATAACTTATTAAAATCAAATCACAATTATTGACGTTCATTAAATATCATCGATAATATAATTAAGTTGAACTGGTATAAGCAGTACCGGAAATCTGTAACAGTAGCTACGAGGACTACGACGTCGTTCGTAGCAACCACAGCATAAACCCAGCTCATGGTCTTACCCGTGTGCAATGTTATCAGTTTATTAGGGCACGAGGCATGCTATGCATGCAGAATTAGGTTTTTTATTATTGCGAAGCAAAAAGGAGGGTTATGATTTAATTTTCAACCTGGTTGTATTAGTTAGTACATAGTTTATTAATAGATGTATGAATCATTTTAAACTTTCGACGGTTGACTCTGAATGTTGTGGGTTCGATTACTGCACGGAACAAATGTTTGTATGTCCTAAAGATAAAGGAAAAAAATAAACGATACCACGTTTATTTTTTTCCTTTATCTTTAGTAGTACTCGTATTATTGTAATTCGTCGACATTACGATACTGTCTCTTTGTCCCGTTTTACTGTACCCACGGGTAAACCACCTTTTGTGTACGGAATCACGCCGAGGGAATGCTCCCGTGACGTCATGTGTTTCGGGACACTATGGACTAGAGTATCAGGGGTCACTGGAGCTTCACTGTATAAAATGCAGTGACATGTGAGTGATGTGATTCTACAATTTTGTTAAGTGTCGCTACGTTACCTAGGATTGTTGGTCTTAGTTTTGAGAATATACACTATAACTAAATATACACTTCCTTAGGTCGTAAATTCGTAATGCACTTTATCAATGGTAATATTTTTCGATTGTTTAGTAGTACGACCATATTAGCGTCTAGTTTTACTTATTGTAAGTTTGAAAAAATCTGTTATCAACAATCACATGAAACAGTAGATATAACTTTGAAGCTCAGTGTTGCTCTGCATGTCCATATAATGGGCAGTTCTTTAAGACCACGTGTTTCTTAACTTTGTGTACTAAGATACCATAAGTAAACTGGAGTATTCGTCTATTGATTCAATACCCGGGCGAGTTCAAAATGCCAAGTGCAACAGACGACCTTGACATAAAATCTACCAACCTTCACCCCTCGTTTTAACGCTGCACATCTGACTCGCCACGTGGCTTTAGGCATTGAATACTAGGACATCATAGGTTACCAGAAACTTTAAATCTGAACGTATATTTTCCACTTGAATATGAACGGAATCGAAGGGAGGTCAGGTCTCGTAGCGGCGATCGGCGGCGGCGACCTCTCGCGTCCGGCCCTGGAGCAAGCCATGGTCCGGGGCGGGGAGGAATGGGACACCGTCGCCTCCTACTGCGAAGCAGTGATGCTAGCGAAGGAGGTGGCGGAACGTGACAGGGAGAGAACCTCTCGTCCCAGCCGCCGCGGGAGGCACTCCGGGCGTCGGGGGCCACGTGATGGCTTCCGGCCACCGTAGACGCGGGCCTTCGGACGGTGAGTGATGGGCTAGCTCGCCGTCCGTCCGTCTTATGACGACGACAGGCCGTGTCGACGGCGCATTCGTGTTCCACGCGCGCCTCAAAGAGATGTCAGCAAAATGGAAGGGGCCCGCACGGGCCGACGCCCGTCGGGGCTGCGGGTTCTTCGAAAGAGATACCGCGGCCTCGGCGCAAAACAAAAGGGAGGTCAGGTCATTCACCTGCTTTTACACAAGTTGTTGTTTTACCTTATTTATGAAAGTGATCTCAGAAAATAAAATTCACTTTTATAAACTGTATTTAATACACTGTTAATCGAGTTTTTTAAACAAAAATACAAGACTGAAATAAGTACTTACTGAATAATCATAACCCTTCCTTTTGGCTTTGCCGTAGTCGGGTATAAACCGAACGAGTGTAAACTCGTTTAGACACGGTTTTATCCACCCGCTTATTCTAGGGACCTAGTACGAAATTAACTGAGAAGCCCGGGAGTATCTTGACACCGTAGGCACCGTAGTATGTATGAGATATTTTTGCATGTCCTTAACAAAAAATCAAAGACAGTTCGCTTTTCCCGGTTTCAGCGCATATCCCATCTCCGATCAAAAAATTGATATATTTTTACGACAAACGAAACGAAACCGCAGAATATTTTGATCTTAATATATAAAACACCGTCCAGCTTTGTATAATATTCTGAAAAATAAATGCATTCTATTTTTATAAAACGACGTTATTATTCTGCTATTTTTGCACGGGTATGCATATTGATTAAATTAATCACGGATGTAAATAAACCGTTAGGGCATTGGGTAGGATGAAGGATATTTTTATCCCGGTGGCATTGTTAAAAAATCAAAACAAATTAATTTATTTGCACAACAGGGGATCGGACAAAAAAAAAGTAATGAGTCCGTCAGATAGATTTCCAAAAAATATTGAACACTTGTTTTTTCTTTTTTCACATAAACAAAAAATGAAGACGATACAGTGCTTCGAAAACTCGTGAACTCCTCGAAAACGTCACATGTTTTACCAACAAATGACGTCACAACCCCCCACTCATTATCTCCGACGCCTTTTATCTTCGTCAATTTTTATTAATTTGATAAAACAAAAAACACGTATCGTTTTCGATAATCTAACTGACGGACTAATTAGAATCATATTTTTTTGACTCAGTCCGTTCCCCTATTAGCGTGATTATTACCTTAGACCGTGTTTAGATCCTCTTTTAAAGCAAACTGCTCCTGTATACTAGGAGAATCCACTTCCATATCAACTTATCAGCACGATATTAACATTTCACAATTTGATAGTCTTGTTTTTCTATGATTACTTTCAATAACACACAACAGACCTCTAGGATTTAAATCCACATACATCCAAAGTTACAAAAGAGTCGACGAGGCCTGGCCTCAGTAACAAGGTATCTTCGAGAGCGATGACCATGCATCGTGTTCATAGGCATTGAATTACTAGGACATCAGAAGTTACCGGGAGCTTTACCTCTGCAATATCAATACGCGCCATCGGTGAATGAATACGGGAGGCGGCCAACGGTGCACCTACCTACATATTGTACATATTCAAAATCGAAACATTTATTTCAAGTAGGCCAGTTACAGGCACTTTTGAATAGTCGAACAAATACTAAATAAACTAAGCTACAGTCCCTGTCACAAGGCATAATAACTGTGAGTGTACTGTAGTTACCCATTCCAAAGCGTTGGTCTCATGAGAAGAACGGCAAGAAACTCCATGGACACTCTTTTAAATCATAATATTGTTTGTTGTTGTACAAGACTTTTTTTTTTAAAAAAAAATGTTGCCCCACACTAGGAATTTCTCCTGTATCGTGGGTGCGTTTACAAACATTTAAACTGACATACACAAACACACCCAGACCCGAAACAACTATCTGTAGGGCATACAAATATTTGTTCCGTGCGGGGATCGAACTTGCGACACGCAGCGCAGCAGTCCAATCGCTCAGCCACTGCGCCAACCGTGCCGTCATACTACATTCATGCTGAGATGGTATATTGTGACTAATTGTGAGACCAAGTGTTCACCTTTGACAGCACAGAATACTAGATAGATAAAAAACTCTTGAACAAATTGCACGAGCTCAAATGAGTCGGATTATGTGACATCGATCACGGAACTCTCTAAGGAGGAGGAGACGAAACCACCGCTAAGATGTCGCGAACGAAAAACTGGGAAATTGTCATAAAAGGCAGAGTATTTGGTTGGTGTTTGGTTGGGAGTGTTTGGTTGGTTCTAACTCATGTACAACATGTATGCAATAAACTGATTTGATTTTTTTGGTACGAACCCTACATAACCATACCGCTCCCCGGACGGTGTAGTATGTGGTAGACTTTTGTACGACGGCAAAAAACAGGTAATAGATGTTTTATTCCAAGCACTATTTTGAGACACCACTCGCTGGCAAAAGCTAGTTACCTATATTATTTTGTTGGTAACTTACACGTAGGCCGCTCACACGCGACATGCTACGAGCTACGGGTGCTACGAGCCTACGACGTAGCTTAATGTTTCCATCCTATCTTCACGTACCAACCCACCAGTATTGTGACTCAACTATTGTTTAAATACGTTGGTTAGTATTTTTTTGTACTGTAATTACAAGCACAGTCAGTAATCTGGTATTTGTTTCCTAATTAAAAATAGTCTAAGTTACTCCTTGTAATATAAGTTATATGCCAAGAAAGTCTTGTCAAAATTGGTCCAGCCGTTTCGCAAATTAGCCGGAACAAACAGACAAACAAACAAAAATGTAAAAAAAGTTTTTTTTTGTATTACGTACCGTATAATACTTTCATTTGCACTCAGTAAAAAGCTGTTGTTTTGAAATTGCAAACCGATACTTCAGTGCTATGTATTTGTATACATGTATGGATATGTTATGCACTTTGGTATTCCAATGCAAAACCCCATACCAAAGCAAATTCACGTAAAGGGAATTACCTATTTTTTACAATTTTTACAGGAACTTTCTGTAATAAAAGTTAATGGGAGTTTAATTGCTGAAAACGTTTATCCCTATTAGCTGAAACAGTCCTGTTAAGATGAAGTCATCGTAGAGTCTTTTATCGTGCGAATATTGAAAGCTTCAGCTACAAAGTCATCTTTCATGTTATGGTTCCCTAGTACTTTCATGCACAACTGTTCAGTCTGTGGCTGCTAGCTGCAAGACTCAACACATCCGTCCGCCGACACAGCGAAAGCTTTACTGGCGAACTGAACTGTCAGAACTGTGGCGCTACAAGATAATATGAGTGAAAACGCAATGAACACCACATGTTTTTAAACATTCCATACTAGGGTACCAAGAGTCAATAGAAGTACTAACTCCTATTTTATAGGTGAGTCTATTATTGCCAGGTACAATAACCGACCTTGACACAATGAGGACTATAATAGAGACGTTTACTGACTAAAAAAATATTATGATTCTAATTAGTCCGTCTGTTAGATTATCGAAAAATATTGGATACATATTTTTTATTTTATCAAATCAATAAAAATCGACGAAGATAAACCGCGTGAAAGATTTGAGGGGGGTTGTGACGTCACTCACCGGTAAAAAATGTCATACATGTCTTAGAATATGACGTCAGACGAGTTTTCAAAGCACTGTATCGTCTTCATTGTTTGTTTACGTGAAAAAAGAAAAATACGTGTCCAATATTTTTAGGAAACCTATCTGACGGACTTATCACGCCCAAACAGAACCCGTATGGGTGGTTTAGGTAGCCAGACTTGAGTCTAACATAAATTTTCACTTTAAAACTTAATATTTCACAAACGAATCTCTTTTTTTTTTGGCTGATGGAAAATCATCAAATAACCCCTCCCGCTCTTGGGCAGCGCAAAAGGAGTGTCAGACTTCTAGTGACTAAAAACCACCCATGTTCCTTCTTAGCCCTTTGTGTCGGGGCCGCGGTATCTCTTGCGAACAACCCGCAGCCCCGTAATCGAAAAAGTGTTTCACCAAACAGGCATTATTTTTTAAGAACCTATTCAACGACATCCCACACAACGAAATTCGCGAAAAAAAAAAAACAATCATCCCCACTTTAAATCAAAATTTTATTTTAGCACTTTGTTGGCGTAACTCATTTGTATATTCATGCCAAATTACAGCTTTTTAATACTAAGAGTCTTTGAGATATAGTGCGGACGGACGGCCGGATAGCCAGGCAGACATACAGACGGACATGGCGAAACTATAAAGGTTCCATGTTGACTACGGAACCCTAAAACACGGTATGTCTTAGAAATGAAACATGGTGTAGTACTCGTGTTATTGTAATTCGTCGATATTACGATGCTGTCTCTTTGTCTCGTTTTACTATACCAACGGATAAACCCCCTTTTGTGTCCGGAATCACGCGCAGGGAACGCTCCCGTGACGTCACGTGTTTCGGGACACTGTGTACTAGAGCATCAGGGGTCGCTGGAGCTTCAATTTATAAATTGCAGTGTTATGGCACTGCATAGGTTCGGCCATCATTCACAAGTTGCTATTTCAAAATCTGTTAATACAGGGTGTTTTTCAACCCATCGCACAGCCGTCAACCAAGCATTCTTTCTGTTCATCAAACTAAGTACTCCTGTGCAAAAATTTTTGCTGGGAAACGACATTATTTTTGGGGTCAAAAATCACTTTTCACGTTAGAACTCAATGTAGCACTCTTAAAAACATCGTGCTAGTGGATGCTTTGAATAGTAAACGAGTCATGGAGCTAATTTAAGTAAAGTTATAAAATGAAAAACTAGTATTAAAAAAAACAGCTGTGAAAAATTTTGAACTTTGACCTTCAATATCTCCGTAACTAGGGGGTTCCCAGGTATGGTCTAGAACAAAAAAAAATATCGCAGTGGTGGGGAGAACAAGTGTCTTTCGTTTGCGTTCAGGGTACTTTTGCACCCTTTATGTGCTTGGGACAAGTATAAAACAGCGCAGAAACACTACAAAAAACGGATCAGGTACCGAAGGACAGAGTCCTGGCGTAACTTCTGTAGTAGCATTAACTCAACAAACCAAGCCGGAAGAATTAAGAAAGTCCTTACTAAAGGCGACCTCAACCTTTTGGGGTCGCTTAAAAAGGACGACGGTACCTACACAACCTCGGACGAGGAAACCAGAATAGTACTGCTGGAGACCCATTTTCCCGGATGCCAAATCACATCCGACTCAGAGTGGCCTACTGAACACCACAGCACACCAACAACCAGCGAATGGGATGTGGCCAACAAGCTAGTAACTGCGGAGAGAATAGAATGGGCTGTAAGGAGCTTCAAACCTTTCAAATCCGCAGGGCTGGACGGGATATTCCCGGCCCTATTACAATGGCAACTAAAACAGGTAACCAAGCACCTAATACCAATCTACCGGGCCTGTATAGCTTTCAACTATATCCCCGTACTTTGGAGAGAGGCAAAAGTAGTCTTCTTACCTAAACCAGGAAAAGAGGACTACACACACGCTAAATCTTTCAGGCCTATCAGTCTAACATCTTTTCTTCTGAAAACACTAGAAAGATTGGTAGATCGACACTTAAGGGATGGAGCTCTAAAAAGCAAACCACTGCATCCCCAACAACATGCGTACAGGAAAGGCAGATCAACAGAGTCGGCACTACACATGGTAGTGCACAAAATAGAAACGGCTATAACCAATAAAAACTCAACACTTGCGGCCTTCATAGACATTGAAGGGGCTTTTGATAAAACCATACACAACAGCATTAACCACGCCCTGCAAAAATTTTGTGTAAAACCGGTTATAAAAAACTGGATCACTAAATTAGTTAGCAAAAGGGCGGTTCGGATAGTGGGGAATACTACCACAAGAGCCAAGGTAGTAAGAGGATGTCCCCAAGGAGGCGTTCTATCTCCACTTCTCTGGAACATAGTAGTGGACAGCCTCATAAAGAAACTGAATGACAGAGGATACACTACTATTGGTTATGCAGACGACCTTGCTATACTGATAAACGGGAATGCTGAAGATATGCTGTGCAAAGTGATGCGCTCTGCACTGCAGATAGTAGAAGATTGGTGCGAAGAACACGAACTTTCAGTAAATCCCAAGAAAACAGAACTTATCCTTTTTACCAACAAAAGGAAGTTACCAGAATTACAACTACCAAAGCTTTTCAACACCAGACTCTCCCTATCAACGCAAGTGAAATATCTGGGCATAATTCTTGATAACAAATTGAACTGGGCGAGTCACTTAGAGGCTAAAACAAAGAAGGCCTGTATAGCTTTTAATCAGTGTAGAAGACTAGTTGGAAAGAGATGGGGTCTTAACCCAAAGATTACACTCTGGCTATACACGTCAGTCATTAGACCTTCTATTACCTACGGATCAGTTGTATGGTGGCCCAGAACTCAGCTGATCACTGTGAAAACGAAACTCCAGAGTCTACAACGCTTAGCTAGTGTAGCAGCTACTGGATGCATGAGAACTACTCCATCAGCAGCGTTAGAGTATCTTTTGAATTTAAGACCTCTGGATCTGGTCATAAAGGAGGACGCTCAGGCAACCGCCTTAAGACTAAGATCAAACGGACTATGGAAAGTAAATACAGAAACAACACACTCAAAAGTTTTGCAGGGGATTCTGAAGGAAATACCACTCCTTGAGGCGCCCATGGATAAAGCTTTATGTCAACATGTGTTCGATAGAAGTTACGACATCCAACTCACTGCGGAAGCAGAAGATAGCTCTGGCATCAATTAAGTTAGGATATATACGGACGGGTCCAAGACCTCATATGGTACAGGAGCCGGCGTCTTCTCGAATGATCTCAACATCTCTATATCAAATACCCTAGATAAATTAAACACAATCTTCCAAGCCGAATGTATCGGTATCACCAGAGCGGCACAAGCAGTTGCAGCCAGAGACGTCAGAGATTTTAAAATAAAGATCATCTCCGACAGTGCATCGGTGCTTCAAGCCCTAAAAAACAACACAATTACTTCTGTCCTAATACTGGAATGCCACAATGCACTCCAATCCATTGCAACCACGAACAGTGTAACTCTGCAATGGATTAAAGGACACAGCAACTCGCTGGGTAACGACGCAGCGGATGAGCTGGCCAAGAGAGGCTCAGGTGATACAGTATTTGGACCGGAACCACTACTGCCCATACCTCAGGCCCAAATAAAATCATGGCTGCGTTTAAGAACCACAGAAAAACACCTCATCGAATGGAGAAACAGTGAAGGATGCAGGCAAACAAAAGATGCAGTTCCGGCGGCATCAATGAAGTTTACTCGCAATCTCATCAAACTTAAAAGGGACAAAATCCGTAAAATCATAGGAATTTTAACGGGTCACTGTTCCTTAAACAAACATCTACACAACATAGGTGTAACAGATAGCCCACTGTGCAGAGGATGCATGGAGGCGGAAGAAACGCCAAGGCACGTACTCCTAGAGTGCAGGAGCGTGGCAGATCACCGGGCACAAACTCTACGATCCCCATTAACTCTCCCAGAAGCCTGCAGCAGTCTGGGAAGGCTGCTAAAATTCTGGGACAACCTATGTTGGTTGGAGTAGGTATTCTTTGAACGACACGCACAATGGCCCAATCAAGAGGCTAAGTGCGGACAAAAGCCCAGTTAAACTAAACTAAACTAAACCCTTTATGTGCTGTGAATTCAGTTCCAATTCTAATTCCGCAGCATATAATTTTAATCATATGCTGTGGAATTTCCAGTAAAATACGAGGTAACTATCTTCGTTCTTGTCAGCCAACAGACAGTACACAACTGTATTATCCTCCTACTGTCATACCTGTGCCCAACTATAGCATGTATAGAATACAGCTGTGCAAATGGCTGCGGACACGTCCTGAAAAGTCTATTCTTATTTTTGTTAAATCCACTAAACCAAAAAGAAGGTATTATTGTGTTCCCTTCGGGGCTGGGGGTTGTTAGAAAGAGATACCGCGGCCTCGCGCCTCGGCGCAAGGGCTAAGAAGGAACATGGGTGGTTTTTAGTCAGTAGAAGTCTAACACTCCCTTTCGCTATGCCCAGAGCGGGATTATTTGATGATTTCCCAACCACCCAAAAAAAAAAAAAAAGGTATTATTGTGTTGGCTAAATATTTTCGAAGTAACGTTACATAGAAGAAACAAACGTTGGTCAAACAAAAGTCGATGTAAGGTTTTCGGTGTAAAGAAACATCGAACAAAAAAGGTGTAGACTAAACATAACGTCGCAGTATGAAGGCTTCGATGTATAGTTTTCGGTGAAACAATTTTCGCAGAATAGTGTGTCGAAGTAACGTAGGGAACCCTTTGAGAATATATTATACATATCATCACTACATATTATAAAACTAAGTTTTCCGCCGCATCTTTCTGTCTGTTCGCGATAAACTCAAAAACGAATGCACCCGTTTTCATGCTGTTTTCACCAATGGATAGAGTGGTTTTAGGTTTTAGTACCTATATAATTAAGCTGTAGTCCACTTTAACGATGGCAATATTTTTCGACTCTTTTCTATTATCTAGTTCTTCTTTTTGTAACTTTAAAATGTGTTATAATCAATCATTATGGAACTGTAGATAATTTTTATTATCATAATTTTGAAGCGCAGTTTTGTTCTACATAAATGGTATGCAAATACCCTATAATAATACAGCTAAATACCTAGGCATAACTCTCGACGCTAAGTTGCGTTGGAAAGCTCATGTCAAAAAGAAAAGACAGGAACTCGAAATACGTTATAAACGTATGTATTGGTTACTTGGAAGGAAATCCTGTCTATCAATACATAATAAGTTGATAATATACAAGCATATTCTGATGCCAATTTGGACGTATGGTATCCAACTTTGGGGCTGTACTAAACCAACCAACGTCAAAATAATTCAACAGTTCCAAAATAAAGTACTTAGGGCTGCAGTGAATGCACCCTGGTACATAAGAAACGATGACCTCCACCGTGACCTTGACATGGAAGTCGTCACCTCCATCATTCAAAAATTTGCTGAAGCCCACGAACACAGACTCCATCGACACGTGAATGTTGAGGCAATTCAGCTGCTAGACAATACAGACATAGTGCGTAGACTTAAGAGAACTAAACCATTTGAATTAGTGTAGTAAAAGTGCAAAGTGAGTGAATAATAGTATCAATGTTGTGCTATTTATATAACACACTAGCTGACCCACGCGACTTCGTCTGCGTCACATAATAAGCTTTTAGCCTTTCTCGATAAATCGACTATTCAACTTATTAAATTGAGTTAAATCGTACTCGTATCAAACAAAAAATCTTACCTTTCCTCTTTATAATACCTATTAGTTTAGATTGGCTTCGATTATATTATTAAAGTGACAATTACTATAGGTATATCTTACTGTTAAATATACAGTAACACCTTGTACTTGTAAACATTATGGTGCAGTAAATATTTTGAATTTGAATTTCTCCGGAGCCCCCGGAGGCCAGAATCCCCACTTACCGACCGCACCGGACCGAATGACTGCCGCGCGCGTAATTATTTTGTGGCGTGGATATTTTTATATTGCGATATCTTCTAAGATATTTGTTTAAACTGGATAGAGTTAAGGGCACAAATATTCTATATTAAATTTCCGTGCTAACAATCATATTTCTTTAGATATAGATTAATACCATATGGATTAAATAAGCATCGCAAAATATCATTCTTTTGAATCTAACATTGTAATAGTAAAAAATGGTTACAGTGAGTCAATCTTAAAAGATAGATATATGCTGTCGCGGACTTTTTTTTAGAACATTTAAAGAGGAACAATTCTTTCATACATAATATTTGCGTAACTTAAACTGTTTTCGCAGCGCACGCAACGGAAGCTCTCAAAAAGGAATTTCTTTTCCCGTTTTTGCAACATTTTTCATTTATGCTCCGCTCCTATTGGTCGTAGCGTGATGTTATATATCCTAAAGCCTTCCTCGATAAATGGACTATCCAACACAAAAAGATTTTTTCTATTCCAACCAGTAGTCCCTGAGTTTACCGCGTTCAAACAAACAAACAAACAAACAAACAAACAAACAAACAAACAAACTCTTCAGCTTTATAATATTAGTATAGATGAACATGGTGTTTTTATAATTATATCAGACTCTAAGAAAGTGCTAAGGACTTGTGTATATTATTATGTGCATAAATATGGACACTATTCTTAGTTTTAACATAATCTATAATGTAACATACTAAGTCAGATTTAAATTACTTATTAGTCTTTTTAGGCTAGATTGTAATTAGTTATTAAGAACTTCGTTCTTATAATAATTAAAAAAAAAAAAAAAAGTGTTGTTCTGAATGTCCATATATAATGGGTAACTCTTTTAAACCACGTGTTTTTTAACTCTGTGTACTAGGAGACCAAGAGTAAACTGAAGTGTTCGTCTATCGATTCAATACCCAAGCGAGCTTAAAAAACGTCAGGTGCAACAGACGACCTTGACATAAAATCGTTCCACCTTTACCCCTCGTTTAAAAACTGCACATCAGACTTGCCACGTGGCTCTGGGGATTGAATACTAGGACATAAAAGGTATCCAGAAGCTTTAGATCTTAATATTTACTATTTTGGACTCGAATAAAAACAGAATCAAATGGGGGATCAAGTCAATCACCTGCTTTTACACAGGTTGCTTGTTATCCTTTATTTAAGACTAGCGGACGTCACTTGGTTTCACCCGCGTAGTTCCCGTTCCTGTGAGAATACAGGGATAAAAAGTAGCCTATGTCACCCGCGGATAGTGTAGCTTCCCAACGGTGAAAGAATTTTAGAAATCGGTCCAGTAGTTTCGGAGCCTATTCGTAACAAACAAAGAAATATTTCCTCTTTATAATATTATTAGTGTAGAAAGTTATTTCATAAGATAAAATTCACCTTTATAAAATTAATTTAATGCGCCGTTAATCGAGTTTTTTTAAACAAAAATACAAGGCTGAACTAAGTATCTACTGATTAAAACCCGGGCGAGTGTATTTATATTCACTGTTTTGTCCACCCGCTCATTCTAGCGTCCTAGTACGAAATTAACTGAGAAGTCCGTGAGTATCTTGACACCGTAGCACACCTCGGACACTCCATACAACTTTCGGAAAAGAATTGCCTATTAGTACTACATAATCAAATAATGTGTGTGCACACTGTGCACGTGCAATGTGTGCGTAAACTCTAGTAGGGTTATCGTAGCGTAAAAAATGGCGCGGAAAGTGCAAAGGTTTGCGTCGCGAAAACCGAATGAGTTCTTACGATTGCGACCGCCCTTGCTCAAGAGTCGGCGACGAATACCCCGAAGTGCGGGGTGAGGTGCGGTATTTAATATGTGTGCGGGGAAGGGAGTGTCCCTTCTGTACGTAGTATTATTATGTATTCTGTGACCGTAGACACCGTAGTACTGTTCGCGTCAAATAACTGTGCCCCTCTGAAGTTGGCAACGAGTGGCTCAAAATTACGAACAAAACTGCAACTGCGCATACGCGAGTCATGGGGGCGGGCATTATAAAACTATGTTTTCTTTTCAAAGTATGTATTTATTGTGTTCAAATAATTTTGTACGTGACTGCACTTGCGCGATCTTTGCAAATGGCTAACTTCAGAGGGGCAAAGTTATTTGACGTGAACTATATATATGACACATTTTTGAATGTCCTTAACAAAAGTTGAAAGACAGGTTACAGCACTGATCCCATCTCTGTAATGTATACGTTATAATTCTGTTATTTTTTCACGGGTGGATATTGATTAAATTAATCACACAGGTAAATAAAACGTTAGGACATTGGGTAGGACGAAGGATACTTTTATCCCGGTGGTATTGATAAAAAAATCCAAACAAATTAATTTATTGGCATAATTAACGCGATTATTACATTAGGCCGTGCTTAGAACCTCTTTTAAAGCAAACTGCTACTGTATACTAAGAGAATCCACTTTCATATCATTGCCGTAACACTTATCAGCACGATATTTAGGCATAGTAGATATTGGACATATTCTTAAAATGGCTTACGGCGAAAAAAAGGACATGTTCTCAGAATGACTTATTCTTCAATCGACATTCAGTTCCCCGAAGTATGCACAATATTAGCACTTCACAATTTGATAGTCTTGTTTTCCTATGATTACTTTCAATCACACACAACAGACCTCCAGGATTTTAATCCACATACGCTCAAGATAACAAGAGAGTCGACAATTATACAAGGTCTCCTTGAGAGCAATGCCCGGTGCAACGTGTTCATAGGCATTGAATTACTAGGACATCAGAAGTTACCGGGAGCTTTGCCTCTGCAATGTCAATACGCGCTATCCGTGAATGAATAGGGGTGGCGGCCAACGGTACACCTACCTACAAACTGCACATATTGTGAACAGAAACATATATACACACACACACACACATACACACACAAACACACTGCACATATTGTAAATACTATAATAGACAGAAAACTCTTGAATACATTTCACGAGCTCAAATGAGTTGGGTGACGTGACGTTACATCTCTAAAGAGGACGAGGCGAAGCCACCGCTGTGATGTCACGAACGTCTTGCAATGCAGTACTCAGGGCGCCTGCAAGGAAAAACCGGGAAATGGCCACAAACGGTGGAGTATTTAGTAGGTACGAGCTCCACATAACTGTCACAATCCCCGGACGGTATGGTATGCGGTAGACTTTTTGTACGACGACAAAAAAACAGGTAATAGACGTTTTATTCCGAGCACTATTTTGTTACACCCCACGCTGGCAAAAGCTGGGCCCCGAGTCTGCTATTCAATAGTGTCAGAATGGTCTATCATTGATCTCATATTTGTTGATTTTGACAACACCAAACTTGTCAAAATCAACAATCATATTATATTCTGACACTATTGAATAGCAGACTCGGGGCCCTGGTTACCTGTCAATATATTTTGTTAGTTACTTATTACACGTAGGCCACTACGACATGCTACGAGCTACGAGTGCTACGAGCCTACGACGTAGCTTAAGTTTCTATCCTATCTTCATGTATCAATCCAGCAGTATTGTGCCTCAACTATTGTTTAAATACGTTGGTTAGTTTTTTTTGTACTGTAATTGCAAGCACAGTCAGTAATCTGGTATTTGTTTCCTAATTAAAAATAGTCTAAGTTACTCCTTGTAATATGAGTTATATGCCAAGAAAGTCTTGTCAAAATTGGTCCAGCCGTTTCGCAAATTAGCCGGAACAAACAGACAGACAAACAAAAATGTAAAAAAATTTTTTTTTTTTATTACGTACCTTATAATACTTTCATTTGCACTCAGTAAAAAAACCGGCCAAGAGCGTGTCGGGCCACGCTCAGTGTAGGGTTCCGTAGATAATAAAATATTATGTAAACGAAGTTAAAAAAAAAATACGGGCAAATGAAACTTGACCTCTGGATTGTATAGGCGCTCATACGATTCAGGGACCAAATTATATTGGTTAACTGCAGTTTCCATCTGTTGTTTCCATCCAAGTTCAAAATAATTTTCCTAGAAAGTCCTTATAAAGTTCTACTTTTCAGATTTTTTTCGTATTTTCTAAACTTATGGTTCAAAAGTTAGAGGGGGGGGGACGCTTTGTTTTTTACTTTTGGAGCGATTATTTCCGAAATTATTGACATTATCAAAAAATGATTTTAGTAAACCCCTATTCATTTTTAAATACCTTTCCAACAATATATCACACATTAGGGTTAAAATTAAAAAAAAAAACACTTCCCACTTTACATATAGGGGGGCTACCCTAATAAAACATTTTTTTCCAATTTTTATTTTAGCACTTTGTCGGCGTGATTGATACACATATTGGTCCCAAATTTCAGCTTTCTAGTGCTAACGGTCACAGAGATTAAGCGAGGACGGACAGACAGACAGACAGACATGGCGAAACTATAAGGGTTCCTAGTTGACTACGGAACCCTAAAAAGCTGTTGTTTTGAAATTGTAAATAGATACTTTAGTTCTATGTATTCGTATAGATGTATGGATATGTTATGCACTTTGGTATTCCAATGCAAAACCCCATACCAAAGCAAATTCACGTAAAGGGAATTACCTATTTTTTACAATTTTTACAGGAACTTTTTGTAATACAAGTTATTGGGAGTTTAATTGCTGAAAACGTTTATCCCTATTAGCTGAAACAGTCCTGTTAAGATGAAGTCATCGTAGACTCTTCCATCGTGCGAATATTGAAAGCTTCAGCTACAAAGTCATCTTTCATGTTATGGTTCCCTAGTACTTTCGTGCACAACTGTTCAGTCTGTAGCTGCTAGCTGCAAGACTCAACACATCCGTCCGCCGGCACAGCAATAGCTTCACTGGCGAACTGAACTGTGGCGCTACAAGATAATATGAGTGAAAACGCAATGAACACCACGTGTTTTTAAACATTCCATACTAGGGTACCAAGAGTCAATAGGAGTACTAACTCCTATTTTATGAGTGAGTCTATTATTGCCAGGTGCAACAACCGACCTTGACACAATGAGGACTATAATAGGGATGTTTACTGACTAAAAAAAAATATGATTCTAATTAGGCGTCTGTTAGATTATCGAAAAATATTGGATACATATTTTTTATTTTATCAAATCAATAAAAATCGACGACGATAAAACGCGTTAAAGATTTGAGTAGGGGGTTGTGACGTCACTCACCGGTAAAAAATGTCATAGTAATGTCTTAGAATATGACGTCAGACGAGTTTTCAAAGCACTGTATCGTCTTCATTGTTTGTTTACGTGAAAAAAGAAAAAATACGTGTCCAATATTCGCGAAAAAAAAAGATCATCCCCACTTTAATGAGTACTGGAGATACCCTAAAAAAATAATAATCAAAATTGTATTTTAGCACTTTGTCGGCGTAACTCATTTTGTATGTTCATTAGGGTGGAGCGTTTATGTATGAAAAAAATTTTTTTTTTAGATATTAATTTGTAATAGGGGGGAAAAGGTGCATTATATTGTAGTAAAAATAAATGTGATTATTCAATTACTTTGGCCAGCATCTTCTGCCTCCGCACTGGCCTCAAACAATCTAAATTAAACTAAAAAAGAGTAGTACACATTTTACCAACTATTGAGCTTAGTTTAATGGTATATGAGTGATAAATGACATACAAACTTTAATTAAGACATTTATTAAAGAACTGCAATCAAAAACACAGTGACTTATTAAGAATAATTATTAAAAAAAATATATTAATTTGCTTTAAAATCTCTTTTTGTCTCAAATTTAGGCATTACATTTCGAGATTCCAATTTGGCTTTTATTGCACCTAATCGTGCCTTTTCCGTGCATTGAGACATGGCTGCCTCTGTAGTCATTTTTACTGCTCGTTCTACAGCTTGAGTATGGCACGGAAGCCTTAAAAACGTCAAATGATCCTCATCCCCAGTTTCGACGACGTGCCGAATTTCTTGGTCAGAAAAGATTTTCAAAATAGGGGGTTCTGTTATTTTTTCCTGCCAATTTATTAAATCAATGTATGTCGCAGCATTAAAATTTATACAGGGTAACTCAAACTGTCTAGTTGTTGAAGTTTGCTGCGTACTACGTGCTTTTAATATGCGCCTGGCTGCCAGTTCTCGAATATGCTTCTTGTCATCAGTTAACATTGCAAGAAGCGTGTTCTCCGGATGCGCAAAGTAGCTATTTCGTTGAATGACAGGATCAATTATCTTTTTAAGATCTTCTGACAGGTATCTGGAGGCCGAAATTATATAGAAAAGATGTCGCGATCCATCCTTGCAAGAGGGCTTATTTTTAATTAGGAACCAAGATGGTGCGTAAACTTTAACAACAAATGTTGCCAGAGTTATCAGTTTCTCTGATGGTGTTTCGGTCGCTACATACAAACGCAATATTCTATTGGCACGTGTGACCCAACGAGCATGTGAAAGTTTGCCGGGAGATTTATTTGACAAATCTTCTGGGAAAACACCTGTAATTACCGCTGTGACAATGTTATGTAAGTACTGTTGATCTGTACTCAAATCTATGGCCATTTCTGTAAGCATCTCTCCATCGATAGGTTGAAATTTTTTAACAGGCAATTGTTCACAGGTCTCTAGTGCTTTTCCCAAAGGTCCAGAGAAAGACTTAGGCCCCGAAGTACACCCGTCGAGATGAAGAAACAAGTGTCGCAAAGGCAGTTCATTCATGTGCAGCAAACAAACTATCCACTGAAGTGGTTTTTGTAGTCTTTTCTCGAACAGTCTTATAATACCACCATTCTTTCCAGTATTCACGTTTGTGCCATCGCAGCCGATTGCCATAAGTTCATGAAGAAGTATTTCTTCTCGTGATAGAAACTCTGCTATGGAGATTTCTATTCCTTTAGCTATCCCAACATTAGGCACCACATATCCTAGATAAATTGATCCAGGCTCTTGAATTAAAGAGATGTGTTCTTCGACAATCAAAGTCCTGTAGCATTTGCCGCTCTTTTTGATGATTTTTAACGTTTTATCTTTTCTCCCGTCAAAGTATAAAGCATTAAGTTCCGGAATTGTCACCTCATTTAATAACTTATTTCTTGTTTTAGTTCTCTGTCTGCGTAATTTATGTCTATCAATCACGTCAATATCAGAGCCAATGTCGAACAAGACAGATGATGCAATCGCGGCTGCAGCCCTATCTGATACTCCGTACCTGTCACATGTCTTCGAAAGCGTCGGAAAGTCGATGTGTGAGGATTTTTTCCTTGTCTTTTGAGAAACCTCTTCAAGTTCGATTTTATCTGATGTTGATGATGTTGCCGAAGAAGTACTAACATTTAAAACAGCCAACGACGATGTACTTGTAGTTGAAGATACATTTTGGCGGTTTTCTCGTTCATGTTTCCGTTTTAAAGTGTTTTGCAACTTCTTAGTGACGATTGCGTCGATGCCGCCAATTATCATACTTCGACAGGTTCTTTGATCAATTAAAAATGCTTGCTCTTGTTTAGGAACCTTTTTATCCTTTGGACAGGTGCACTGAATCAACTCTTTGCATTTGCATGCTGAAATATCAAAAAGTAACTTACTGCTTTGCCGAAATATTTCTAATTTATTTTCAGATAGTCTCTGCACAGATTTAAGTAGATTTTTGTATTTTAAATGATAGGCTTTTAACATTTGTATGATTCTTGTTCGTGTTACTGTAGGAATAGATGCAGTTCGCCATATATTTTCAATCCTGGATGTCACTATATCTGCTATTTCCGCAAAAATTGGCTCTTTTGCTGGTTCTAACTCCAATTTTCGTTGATGTCTTGTCCATTCATATAACTTGATAACATCGTCATAGGTAGGTAGAACATTGTCAATATCCCCTAAAACAGGGCATTTAAACACACTCCGAGTTCTCTGCATGTTTTCAAAGAATAACAATAATTAAATATGGCGGGCACGTGGCCGATGCGAGGGAAAACACAAGTGCACTGAGCGTCGTGACGATGCGACAAGTGGCGCTAACCGCTCCCTCCACGCTCCCTCACTCCCCTTATTTTAAATTATGAACACAAAGTGACGCTTTTATTTTGTACAATATCGAAAATAGATTATAATAATAGTTATTTCGTAAAACAAAATTGTTCTATTAATTAGAATTTATTATATTTATACGGCGTCAAAACAGGTACTAAAATAAGATATTTTTAAATTTCAATGACATTGCGGAGGCAGTTGCCGTAAACGAAATCAAATAATATTTTTTATGGTTCAATTTGGACCTAAAACGCACCATATTTTTGCTATTAGATTGCCATTTAACAAAAAAAAAAAAAACGCTCCACCCTAATGTTCATGCCAAATTACAGCTTTCTAGTACTTACTTTACTTAGTAAAGGTTTTGACAGTTTTGTCATACAAAAGTATGTCAAACCTTTACTAAGTGACGGCTTAAGTAATCATTAAATATCTCTGAGTACCGCAGTTAGAAACGAAACATGGTGTAGTAGTCGTGATATTGTAATTCGTTGATATTACGATACTGTCTCTTTGTCCCGATTTACGATACCCACGGGTAAACCCCCTTTTGTGTCTGGAGTCACGCGGAGGGAATGCTCCCGTGACGTCACATGTTTCGGGACACAGTGTACTAGAGCACCAAGGGTCGCTGGAGCTTCAATGTATAAATTGCAGTGTTATGGTACTGCATAGGCTCGACCATCATTCACAAGTTGCTATTTCTAATCTGTTAATATGTGCTGTGGATTCAGTTTCAATTCTAATTCCGCAGCATATAATTTTAATCATATGCTGCGGAATCTCCCGTAAAAATACGAGGTAACTATCTAGGTTCTTGTCAGCCAACAGACAGTACACAACTGTATTATCCTCCTACTGTCATACCTGTGCCCAACTATAGCATGTATAGAATACAGCTGTGTAAATGGCTGCGGACACGTCCTGAAAAGTCTATTCTTATTTTTGTTAAATCCACTAAACCAAAAAGTAGGTATTATTGTATCTAAATATTTTTGAAGTAACGTTACATAGAACCATTGATATAAAAACTAAAGATACGGTCGTCCGAACATTTGCTCGACGCGTTCGCCATACAGAGAATCGGTGTAGTCTGCTCGTTAATGTAACCTTGTATAAGCGGCGTGGTATTTTCGAGGTATAAAGAACATAAATATAGCTTTTAATAAAATTTACGACTGCACCCGAAGAGAGCCGATCGTGGACTAGTTCACTTCGGCTTAGGAAAGACCATATTGGGACCACGTTCGAGGCGTCATTTTAATATGCCGTCCGCCCAGTCCTTACGCAGTAATATATAAGTCAATGCATAGAACAAACAAACGTTGGTGAAACAAAGTCGATGTAAGGTTTTCGGTGTAAAGAAACATCGAACAAAAAAGGTGTAGACTAAACATAACGTCGCAGTATGAAGGCTTCGATGTATAGTTTTCGGTGAAACAATTTTCGCAGAATAGTGTGTCGAAGTAACGTAGGGAACCCTTTGAGAATATATTATACATATCATCACTACATATTATAAAACTAAGTTTTCCGCCGCATCTTTCTGTCTGTTCGCGATAAACTCAAAAACGAATGCACCCGTTTTCATGCTGTTTTCACCAATGGATAGAGTGGTTTTAGGTTTTAGTACCTATATAATTAAGCTGTAGTCCACTTTAACGATGGCAATATTTTTCGACTCTTTTCTATTATCTAGTTCTTCTTTTTGTAACTTTAAAATGTGTTATAATCAATCATTATGGAACTGTAGATAATTTTTATTATCATAATTTTGAAGCGCAGTTTTGTTCTACATAAATGGTATGCAAATACCCTATAATAATACAGCTAAATACCTAGGCATAACTCTCGACGCTAAGTTGCGTTGGAAAGCTCATGTCAAAAAGAAAAGACAGGAACTCGAAATACGTTATAAACGTATGTATTGGTTACTTGGAAGGAAATCCTGTCTATCAATACATAATAAGTTGATAATATACAAGCATATTCTGATGCCAATTTGGACGTATGGTATCCAACTTTGGGGCTGTACTAAACCAACCAACGTCAAAATAATTCAACAGTTCCAAAATAAAGTACTTAGGGCTGCAGTGAATGCACCCTGGTACATAAGAAACGATGACCTCCACCGTGACCTTGACATGGAAGTCGTCACCTCCATCATTCAAAAATTTGCTGAAGCCCACGAACACAGACTCCATCGACACGTGAATGTTGAGGCAATTCAGCTGCTAGACAATACAGACATAGTGCGTAGACTTAAGAGAACTAAACCATTTGAATTAGTGTAGTAAAAGTGCAAAGTGAGTGAATAATAGTATCAATGTTGTGCTATTTATATAACACATGAACATGGTGTTTTTATAATTATATCAGACTCTAAGAAAGTGCTAAGGACTTGTGTATATTATTATGTGCATAAATATGGACACTATTCTTAGTTTTAACATCCTACTAATATTATAAATGTGAAAGTTTGTGAGAATGGATGTGTGGATGTTTGTTACTCTTTCACGCAAAAACTACTGAACGGATTTGGATAAAATTTGGTACACATATAGTTTATAACCTGGATTAACACATAGGATAGTTTTTATCCCGATTTTATCTTCCCGTGGGATAATTTTCGAGTTGTAGCGGGCGAAGCCGCTGGCAACAGCTAGTAATCTATAATGTAACATACTAAGTCAGATTTAAATTACTTATTAGTCTTTTTAGGCTAGATTGTAATTAGTTATTAAGAACTTCGTTCTTGTAATAATTAAAAAAAAAAAAAAAAAGTGTTGTTCTGAATGTCCATATATATATGTCGCAGCGGGAGTCGTAGATTTAAGAAACTTGCAACATTTGTTACAAGATGGCGGTAGTGATGTCATTGTTGGCAAGTAAAAGTGGGGTGGGCGACAACGGTGCGGACAGTCTGCCTGAGAACGTGCGCGTGAGCGGACGACCTTACAACCTCCATCCATTTTCTATCGTGATTATTGATTATTGTGATGTGATTCTATAAAGTTTGTGAAATGATTAAAGAAGGTCTACGCTATTTGTTCGTGGTATTATTTCTTGTTTTCTGAAGTTGTATAAGGAGGAAGGTTTGCCCAAAAATAACATTCTTGTTACCTCTCCGTTATCAGAAGTGGGATGTGATCCACGTTCTGTACTACAGCCCACGTTGAACAATAGTGAATGGAAAATGATATTAGAGCAATAAAATCAAAAATGCAGCAGGAATTGAAGGCACTATCCTACTTAAAAAGAACGGTGCTGAATAGTGACTACAACAGTGACAACCCTGGTCCAAAGCAACGCAAGCTGATGTCGACCCCGGTTAAATATGCGCATTGTGGGAGAGTGGGCCGCCATATTTCTGTGTGTGCCTCACGGAGAAGCAAATAAACTTGCAACCACTTCGAAACTTACAACAACAGAGATCATAATTACGTTACAACTGTCGGAACGTCATCGGACACAAAGCATCAAGATGCCCTCGGGGTGCCAGTACAGAAGCAACGACGACCGCTGCTAGTCCAACTAGCAAGCCGGTAGAACGGCGGCGTGTTGAAATCTGCGCAGTCAGTACACCAATGGGACGTCTAGAACACCTCGGTGAGTTCTTTTCATTTTGTTATGACTCTGGAGCGTAGTGTTCATTAATGAGAGATTATATTTTGTGTAATTTAATCGTGAGCGTAATTATAGTGTCGTTACTACGACGGGTATAGGTCAAACTATAATAACCTGAACATTTTAGCTAATGTTGTCAAAAAGTCAAAGTCAAAGTCAAAGCATTTATTTCAATTAAACCATTACCAGGTACTTTTGAATGTCAGGAGAACAATTCATAAAAATAAACTACGAGTGCAATACGTCATCCCGAAAGCCACCACGCCGAATCACACTTGATATTGGTAACATTAGTTTGGATATTGTTTTTCATGTTTTACCTGACAACATGACATAGTGATTGGACGTGAAATTTTGATTTATGACTCGGTAATTAACATGACGTCTTCTAGACGTCATGGTTAAACTTTAAACTTTTCGAAAAATTTACCGGATGTGAATACCGTAAGTGTAGAGTCGAGTGTAGAGTTGAGCCGAGTGTAGAGTCGAATGTAGAGTTGAGCCGAGTGTAGAGTCGAATGTAGAGTTGAGCCGAGTGTAGAGTTGAGCCGAGTGTAGAGTCGAATGTAGAGTTGAGCCGAGTGTAGAGTCGAATGTAGAGTCGAGTGTCGAATTACGTACCATTTTAAATGTAGAGTCAGGTGCAGTTAAAAATGTCATTGATACCGACGTTTCTCCGGATATCAAAGCAAGACTAACTTTAATTTTAAGTCAAGTCTCAAACAACTTTATTATTGGAACAACACCTAGCTCTCCTGCAAATACTGACCCTATGGAAATATGACTCAAAGATCCCAATAAAACGGTTTATCGTTGTCCTTATCCGTTGAGTCCCCAGGAAAGACAGGTAGTACGCAATAAAATTGAAGACCAGCTCTCCTTTAATGTGATCCACCCGAGCTCGTCACCTTTTGCCAGCCCTAATCTTCTGGTGAAGACGAAGGAAGGCAGCGACCGCATGTGCGTTGATTGTCGCGAATTGAACGATAATACCTGAGAGATTTCCATTGCCATTGATTCCGATCCAATTAATAGAGCTAGTCCTATTCGTGCTTTAAAAAAAAATGTTTGATCTTGTTTGGCGCGCCGACGTGAGTAATTGTAGATCAGGCACGTTGTTTTGCAAGTACTGACTTCTGCAAGTTGGTTCCTCTCAAAATATTAGTTTGCAAGGATTATGAGCACTCTAAAGATATGCTCACGACCGCCTTAGAAAAATGCCTGATTCTAATGTTCCAATGGAAATTAATGATGATGAGACTAATGAATGAACCTGTTTAATCTTTGGAGTCGTAAATCTTTTACTTTTACCATTACGCTATCTCTGGCTAGGCGAGTTATGTTGACTATCGCTGGTTAAGCGTTAGTAGTGTAATCACTGGTTAAGCGGATTAGGATGTGCTTTCGCTGGTTAAGAGCTTTCGCTGGTTAAGCGTTAGTAGTGTAATCGCTGGTTAAGCGGATTACGTTGACCTTTCGCTGTTTAAGCGTTAGTGATTGAATCGCTTATTAAGCGTGTTATGATGTACTTTCACCGGTTAAGCGTTGGTAAGTGTAATCGCTGGTTAAGCGGATTACGTTAAGCTTTCGCTGGTTAAGCGTTAGTGCTTAAATCGCTGGTTAAGCGTGGTATGTGCTTTCGCTGGTTAAGCGTTAATGGATTAATATCGCTGGTTAAGCGTGTTATGATGTAAATTTCGCTAGTTAAGTGTTAGTGGGTTAATATCGCTGGTTAAGCGTTATTATTATCACTGGTTAAGTGATGCCGCTGGTTAAGCGATGCCGCGGGTTAAGTGATGCCGCTGGTTAAGCGATGCCACTGGTTAAGTGATGCCGCTGGTTAAGCGATGCCGCTGGTTAAGTGATGCCGCTGGTTAAGCGATGCCGCTGGTTAAGTGATGCCGCTGGTTAAGTGATGCCGCTGGTTAAGCGATGCCGCTGGTAAAGCGATGTCATGGTTAAGCTGACCAATCCTGGTCAGGCATGGCCGAAACAAAGTAATGTACACAGAACTTTCTATTTCAGATGAGCCACACGGGGACGTGTGAGGCGCAGGACGGCCGTGTCGCAGCGGGAGTCGTAGATTTAAGAAACTTGCAACATTTGTTACAAGATGGCGGTAGTGATGTCATTGTTGGCAAGTAAAAGTGGGGTGGGCGACAACGGTGCGGACAGTCTGCCTGAGAACGTGCGCGTGAGCGGACGACCTTACAACCTCCATCCATTTTCTATCGTGATTATTGATTATTGTGATGTGATTCTATAAAGTTTGTGAAATGATTAAAGAAGGTCTACGCTATTTGTTCGTGGTATTATTTCTTGTTTTCTGAAGTTGTATAAGGAGGAAGGTTTGCCCAAAAATAACATTCTTGTTACCTCTCCGTTATATATAATGGGTAACTCTTTTAAACCACGTGTTTTTTAACTCTGTGTACTAGGAGACCAAGAGTAAACTGAAGTTATCGTCTATCGATTCAATACCCAAGCGAGCTTAAAAAAGCCAGGTGCAACAGACGACCTTGCTTGACACAAAATCGTCCCACCTTCACCCCTCGTTTAAAAACTGCACATCAGACTTGCCACGTGGCTCTGGGCATTGAATACTAGGACTTAGAAGGTATCCAGAAGCTTTAAATCTTAACATTTACTATTTTGGACTCGAATAAAAACAGAACCAAATGGGGAATCATCACTCACCTGCTTTTACACAGGTTGCTTGTTATCCTTTATTTAAGACTAGCGGACGTTACGCGGTTTCACCCGCGTAGTTCCCGTTCCTGTGAGAATACAGGGATAAAAAGTAGCCGTAGCCGGTGTCACCCGCGGATAGTGTAGCTTCCCAACGGTGAAAGAATTTTTGAAATCGGTCCAGTAGTTTCGGAGCCTATTCGTTACAAAGAAACAAATCTTTCCTCTTTATAATATTATAGTGTAGAAAGTTATTTCATAAGATAAAATTTACCTTTATAAAATTAATTTAATGCACCGTTAATCGAGTTTTTTTAAACAAAAATACAAAACTAACTAAGTATCTACTGATTAAAACCCGGGCGAGTGTATTTATATTCACTGTTTTGTCCACCCGCTCATTCTAGCGTCCTAGTACGAAATTAACTGAGAAGCGCGTAAGTATCTTGACACCGTAGCACACCTCGGACACTCCATACAACGCTCGCTAAATAATTGTCTATTACTACTACATAATCAAATAACGTGTGTGCACACTGTGCACGTGCAAATGTGTGCGTAAACTCTAGTAGGTTAACGTAGCGTAAAAAATGGCGCGGAAAGTGCAACGGTTTGCGTCGCGAAAACCGAATGAGTTCTTACGATTGCGAGCGCCCTTGCTCAAGAGTCGGCGACGAATACCTCGAAGTGCGGGGTGAGGTGCGGTATTTAATATGAGTGCGGGGAAGGGAGTCTCCTTCTGTACATAGTATATTATTATTATGTATTCTGTGACCGTAGGCACCGTAGTACTGTTTGCGTCAAATAACTGTGCCCCTCTGAAGTTGACTACGTACGAGTGGCTCAAAATTACGAACAAAACTGCAACTGCGCATGCGCGAGTCATGGGAGCGGGCATTATGGCATGATAAAACTTTGTTTTCTTTTAAAAATATGTATTTATTTTGTTCAAATAATTTTCTACGTGACTGCACTTGCGCGATCTTTGCAAATGGCTAACTTCAGAGGGGCAAAGTTATTTGACGTGAACTATATGTATGACACATTTTTGAATGTCCTTAACAAAAGTTGAAAGACAGGTTACAGCACTGATCCCATCTCTGTAATGTATACGTTATAATTCTGTTATTTTTGGGTGGATATTGATTAAATTAAGCACAGAGGTAAATAAAACGTAAGGACATTGGGTACGACGAAGGATATTTTTATCCCGGTGGTATTGATAAAAAAATCCAAACAAATTAATTTATTGGCACAATTAACGCGATTATTACATTAGGCCGTGCTTAGAACCTCTTTTAAAGCAAACTGCTCCTGTATACTAAGAGAATCCACTTTTCAGCACGATATTTAGGCTTAGATATTGGACATATTCTTAAAATGGCTTACGGCGAAAAAAAGGACATGTTCTCGGAATGACTTATTCTTCAATCGACATTCAGTTCCCCGAAGTATGCACAATACTAGCACTTCACAATTTGATAGTCTTGTTTTTCTATGATTACTTTCAAACACACACAACAGACCTCCAGGATTTTAATCCACATAAACTCAAGATAACAAGAGAGTCGAAAATTATACAAGGTCTCCTTGAGAGCAATGCCCGGTGCAACGTGTTCATAGGCATTGAATTACTAGGACATCAGAAGTTACCGGGAGCTTTGCCTCTGCAATGTCAATTGATACGCGCCATCCGTGAATGAATAGGGGTGACGGCCAACGGTACACCTACTTACAAACTGCACATATTGTGAGGCCACGTGTTCACCATTGACAGTACAGACAAAATACTATATAGATAGAAAACTCTTGCATACATTAATACATTGCACGAGCTCAAATGAGTGGGGTGACGTGGTGTGACATCTCTAAAGAGGACGAGACGAAGCCACCGCTGTGAGGTCACCGAACGTCTTGCAATGCAGTACTCAGGGCGCCTGCAAGGAAAAACCGGGAAATGGCCACAAACGGTGGAGTATTTAGTGGGTACGAGCTCCACATAACTGTAACAATCCCCATACGGTATGGTATGCGGTAGACTTTTTAACCGACTTCAAAAAAGGAGGAGGTTATATGTTCGTGTGTATGTATTTTTTTTTTTTTTTTTTATGTTTGTTACCTGATTTCTCCTCCATTTGTGAACCGATTCTCAAAATTCTTTTTTTATTTGAAAGAGTATACTTCTGAGGTGGTCCCATTTAAATTTGGTGAAGATCTGATCCTGGTCTTCGGAGATATACAATGGAACTCTTCAAAAATAGACGGCAAAACTGTCGTGATTGCTGCAATCGCTTGGATGTTTATTGTTTACGCAACATCTTAACTTACCATCACGCCTGTATGCTCTGACGGGGTACGCAGATGTGTACAGGACGCCCAGATTTCGAGAGTTAGGTATGTTTAAGTACCATTTTATTGCGGATAAGCCTATTACCGTGACATGTATTGTTAACAACGTAAAATTAATGAATATCAAATATTTGTAAAGGATATTACAACTAAAAATGGAAAAATAAAAAACTTTTTTGCAAAAAATAAAACCGACTTTAAAAACACAAAAAAGTGAAAAATAACTTTAGCTTCTGAAGTCGGTGACAAAAAAACTGAATAAAACAAACAAAAGTCACCGACTTCAGAAGCTAAAGTTATTTTTCACTTTTTTGTGTTTTTGAAGTCGGTTTTTGTCTATCCTATCTTCATTTTTTTTTTTTTTTTTTATTTGGAATGGGCTTGCTCTTGACCTCAATCTTGCCCTAAGGGCAAAGATGAGGTCGACGATGGAACGAGCTTACCCAGAAGAAGCCTATTTATTCATGTATCAATCCAGCAGTATAAATGTAGTCTAAGTTACTCCTTATAATATCAGTTATATGCCAAAAAAGTCTTGTCAGCCGTTTCGCACATTAGTCGGAACAAACACAAACATATATATTTTTTTTTGTATTAAGTACCGTATATTTTTATTTCCACAGTACAAAGCTGTTGTTTTGAATTTGCAAACAGATACTTTAGTTCTATTTATTTGTATAGATGTATGGATTATGTTATGCACTTTGGTATTCCAGTGCAAAACTCCATAAGAAGTCACGTAAAGTGAATTACTCGTACCAATTTTTTAATGTTTACAGGAACTTTCTGCAGTGTATCCCCCTTTTAGCTGGAACAGTCCTTTGTAGCTGAAGTCATCGTAGAATCTTACGTTCGTGCGAATATTGAAAGCTTCAGTTGCAAAGTCATCTTTCAAGTTATGGTTCCCTAGTACTTTCGTGACCAACTGTTCAGTCTGTAGCTGCTAGCTGCATGAGTCAACACATCCGTCCGCCAGCACAGCGAAAGCTTCACTGGCGAATCCGTGATTCCGTGGTGCTACGAGATACTATGTGTGAAAACGCAATGAACACCACGTGTTTTTAAACATTGAATACTAGGGTACCAAGAGTCAATAGGAGTTAGCCCAATTTCAAGGGCGAGTATATTATTGCCAGGTGCAATAACCGACCATGACACAATGAGGACTATTGGACTTGAGTTCGCCGCTAGAGGCGTTAGCATAGAGCAAGATCTGCAATTTTTTCAGACGTCACTGCGTGTTTACTGTTTGCTTACTTTGTTAATCATCTTTTTATCAGACAATCAGGTGATTCAAGCCTGCAATGTCCTAACCAAACTGGAAACAACTTTACAAAGTATGCTTCCCATGGGAATCGAATCCACGACCACCGAGTCACATGGCGAACGCCTAAACCACTCGACCACGGAGACAGTTATCGTGTTCGATAGTACAAATAAATTAATGTACCTATTGCTTGCTCATTTCATGCAACTTCGAATTTAAATAGATAATTAAAATTAAAAAAAATAACCATGAAGGGAATGGCGGCCGTCTAACCTAACCAGTCCGAGTCGGGGTGCCCCAAGGCCGGAGTTCCCTTCGCTCGCTCTTGCATACAAGTCTTCCTAGTAGCGGGTTCGTATTCCTTCTCCTATCGGAAGGAGCTGGGTCATAGGGAAGTGTAGCGTGCTGGTGTAGTATTAAATGAAGAACAAATAATTGCCGTACTGTGAGTACATTACATGCTTTGTAAAGCTGGTGTGTGGGGAATCTGAAAGGACCGAAGGTAGCAACCTTTAGAATTGCTCTTTGAGCTCGTTCTAGAGGGAGCAGAATTGAAATTCCCGCGCCACCCCAGGATGTTATACAATAGGTTAGGATAGACTGACACAAAGCCAAATAAATCTGTTTTATTAATTTATAGTCGGCTATATTCCGTAAATTCTTAAAAACATATATTAGTTTGCGCACTCTAGTACATAGTAACTCGATATGTTTACGAAAATTTAGATTGGAGTCAATAGTGACACCAAGATATTTTAAATGGTCAGCTTTATCTAAAGTAGGGCAAGAATATGCAGAGTCAGCGTACGTGTTACAGCTATGCGCGTAAATGTTTAGGTTAGTAAGCGGTGTGTTAGTGTTCCTCATTGTAAATAAAATGTATTTCGTTTTATCAGCATTTAGTGTTAGAAGATTATTCTGGAGCCAATTTGACACAGTGTTGAAGCCATTCTGCGCAAGTGCATAGACCTCTGCTCTTGATTTAGCTGCAAACAACAAAGCAGTATCATCCGCATAAGATATTATAACACCATTTTGGAGTGGCAAGCTGCACAGGACATTAATATAGATTAAAAACAATGTAGGACCCAAGATACTGCCTTGTGGAATTCCATAACAAGTATTAGCTAGATCAGAACTTGCGTTTGGACCAATTTTTACACATTGTTGACGATCGCTGAGATAATCAGAAAGAAGTAGAAGCTGTCCTCCTCTTATTCCCAAGTGTTTCAATATGAATTATCATTAGTCCATATAATTACGTACTAGAGAGAAACTGAACGCCAACTACAACATGCGTTTCCTGTCGCCGCGATTCTCTAACCCATTGATTGAGGTGGCCGTACTGCTTACAAGGCAACAACAAACAGAAAACAACAAAAAAATACATTAGTGACATCATTATTGTTAACGCTACTTCAGGTGATTCCTGATGTCCTAGTACCCATTTTTAAAAAAACACGTGGTCTCAGCGCGGCAACTCGTATACTGGGCTGAATTACTTTTATCCAAGCTTGGCCGAATTGGGTGAAATAGTGTTTAGAACTAACCAATGCACTCCTCTGTAATATAATTTTTGATCTGATTTAACTACGAAATCACTTTAGTAATTAATTAATTGTTCCTTCACTTGTGTTGTAAGATCTTGTGCTTCTTACCAAATTTTAAGATACTAAGTCTACACTTTTTCTTTTTTTTTGGCGGGTGGAAAATCATCAAATAACCCCCCCCTCCCGCTCTTGGGCAGAGCGCAAGGGAGTGTCAGACTTCTACTGACTAAGAACCACCCATGTTCCATCTTAGCCCTTCGTGTTGAGGCTGCGGTATCTCTTGCGAACAACCCGCAGCCCCAACGGGACGGGAAGTACCCTCCACGTAAGTTTTGATTTACTTGCGAATAAATAAAATACTCGTATGCAACATAAAGGGTCACAATTTTTAAGCAATATTAATTTTAATTTGAAACCACCACGCTTTCTTGAGAAAAAGGGTCGTGACAGACAGATCACGGGCGAAGAAGGGTTTTGTTTTACCTTTTTAGTTACAGTACCCTAAAGAACACATGGTGCTTAAAAAAACCCTTGTTATTTACCGAACAAACCAGTTTGAAATAAAAAATAGGGTCTATTACACCCCTCTAGTAATATGACAGGGGTGTAATCGTGTAACCCTCTATAATTTGTGCGATATGTATTAGTTATGAGAACTCCTGATGCTTTCTGAGGTCTTAGTATTCGATACCCCAACACGTGACGTAGGCAACCCTGCATTTGTGTAAGTAGATTAATCTATGTGTGTGTAGTACAACATGATATAATTTATGTTAACAGATTTTTAACATTAGAGCTTTCTAACTTTTTAAACTTCAACTTAGTTTTAAGGATTAAAACGCGAAAGTTGCTAGTCTTCTAACTAAACGAATGTAAACTGAAGTTTGATAAAAGCTGTAATAAGATCAACTAATCAACAAAACATATAAGTTAGTACAAATAAGACAATAACATCATCAAAATTTTTTTATTGTTAAGTTGCCACACACTTCCATTTTTTCCAGTAGGTACCGTGGGTGCGTTTACAAACATTTAAACTCACATACCTACACAAACCAAACCGCCAAACCCGGAACAACTAATATCTATAGGCCATACAAATATTTGTTGCGTATATTTGCAGCGAGTACCAACAACTGCTACAAGGTAGCCCGTGAAATTCGATTTTTCTTACGACTTTTGCAATTTGCTGGTCAGTGTCAGTCGTATGTTAATTAAAATAGGATTCGCGGCAGTAAAAAAATGTCTATTTACTGAGTAATAGGGATTAAAATCACCAATACAACCGTCTCAGTTCATAAAGGTCTCGAGAATGCTTATTTCATAAAAAGGCATTCTGTAAAGGCGTAAGAAAATTTCGCGTCTAGACCTTGTCGCCTTCACCTTAACGTGTTTTTTTAGCTACAGAACACATTTAAGGAATCGTTATTAATTCACACCGTCCTGAGTAATCGTTGCTTATCTTGAAGACCTTTCCATGAGGCGGTTTTTGCGTCAATGCGCGATCTTAAACGTTGAGTACCAGGTACTGGCGCCCAACATGGGATTATTCAATCGATAGAACATGGATCTGAAAGTCGTAATTTTCATTCAATTCAAGTTAAATATCAACTTTACCTTCGCTTCCCGGAGTTTAACCTCCACATTATTTTCTAGTGACTATGAATACTCTTCTGATCACCCCAAATCTTTAGTAACCTACTTAGTAAAACCCTGAATTGGAGCTAATTCGTGACTTTTCTAACGAGTTGATACTTTGAAGCAAGTCACGCTAAAAGATTTGGTTCTGTAAAGTTGCCCCACCATATGGGCGCCATTAAAACATTGAACTTACAATAATTTATTCCCGTTCAGAGGGTAAAAAGCGGTAAAAACATTGGCAAAATAAGAAGTTTTTGCTAATTTTAGATTACATATTGATGTTCCAATCAGCTGCATAAAGTATTTTCGATACGACTATAAAAGTAAGTAAGTACCTAAGTATCGTGCAAGTGAAGTGAAGTGCTACTAACATAGTTTTAAGTTACTCATACTAACACAAATATTGTAAGTATGTATATTTAGGTAAAGGTATTTGTTTATGGGTCTTAGTTACCTGAAAATAAATTTATTCTATTCTATTCTAAAAGCACTGTTGGGATTTGTTAATACTTTTGAGACCACACACGGTCAAGGCCCCGATCCATTTGGGAGGGGTGAGTGGGCAGCACAGCTGCACAACGGTCGTAGTAATATATCTCTATCCTCCTCTATCATTGATAGATGACATAAATTAAAAGTAACAGCAATATTCGTAGAGCCGCGGCGGCGATCGCTTGCTGTGCCATTCATATATCCCGTAGCGCCACGGATTCACCAGTAAAGCTTTCGCTGTGTCGGCGGACGGATGTGTTGGTTGAGTCTTGCAGCTAGCAGAGCGGCTACAGACTGAACAGTTGGTCACGAAAGTACTAGGGAACCATAACTTGAAAGATGAGTTTGCAACTGAAGCTTTCAACATTCGCACGATGAAAGACTCTACGGCGATTTCAGTTAAGAGTGTGGGGTCGTTAGACCTTACTGCCCACACGATAAGAAGAAGTTAAAAAGCATAAGAAATTAATAAAGATTTGAGGTACTGTAAAAGGTTTTCAGCAATTTATGACGGCACGGTTGGCGCAGTGGCTCAAGCATTGGACTGCTGCGCTGTGTGTCGCGGGTTCGATCCCCGCAAAGAACAAATATTTGTATGACCTACAGATATTTGTTCCGGGTCTGGGTATTTGTGTATGTGAGTTTAAATGTTTGTGAACGCACCCACGATACAGGAGAAATTCCTAGTGTGGGGCAACGTTTTTAAAAAAAAATGTACTTTCCAGCATAACATACAAGTTCCTGTAAAAGTGTAAAAAGTTGGTAATTCTGGTTATTATCACTTAATTCTCTGAGGCTATGTCTACATCTTTTAACTTTGATTTGGTATCGGGATCTGCACTGGAAGGACAAAGTACATAATACATTCATCCATATTTACAAATAAATAGAATTGAAGTGTCTGTCTATAATTTCAAAACAACAGGTTTTTACTGAATGCACCTGAAAGTGGTCTATGTATACGATACATATAACAAAAACATATTTTATTTTTGTCTGTCTGTTTTTTTCGGCTAATGACCGAAACGGAAGCTGATTTGGACGGGACTTGTGTGCTTTCGTGCTCGCAGTGTTCGTTGTTGCGGGCATTCGGCGGCGTGAGATTCGGCGTGGTGGCTTTCGGGATGACGTATTGCACTCGTAGTTTAGTTTTATGAATTGTTCTTCTGAGATTCAAAAGTACTTGTAATGGTTTAATTGAAATAAATGCTTTAACTTTGACTTAATTTGCATACAACTGATGTTATAAGGAGTAACTTGAACTAATTTTAATTTTAAAGGATTAGTAACCAAACCAGATAAATCTTGCTTTTCTTTTTGTATTTTGCAAGCTTCTTTGCCTTAGTTGCAAGCCCATGCCACGTGTTCTTAGGCATTGAATACTAGCACAACAGAAGTTACGTGGAGGTTTACCCCTGTAATATCAATAAACCACATTCTGTGAATGAACAGGGCACAATCAATGGTGGCGGCATCCTTCATGTCCAATCGGTAGTGTATATTATGCATTTTTTTTTGGTTTTTTCTTTTTTAAAAACGTTGCCCCACACTAAGAATTTCTCCTGTATCGTGGGTGCGTACACAAACATTTAAACTCACATACACAAATACCGAGACCCGAAACAACTATCTGTAGGCCATACAAATATTTGTTCCGTGCGGGGATCGAACCCGCGACACGCAGCGCAGCAGTCCAATCACTCAGCCACTGCGCCAACCGGGACGTCAATATTTAGTTCCAGTTCAAAAAAATGCAAACCCTTGAAATTGTTAACAAAATCCGTTTTCATATCGCTGATGTTGCACAGTTCTGAGCTTCGATTAACTCAAATAAAAGATTTATTCACATTACGAAGAAGAAGTAAGAAGCTACCTTATCATTTACCTACATGTCTGTATAAAATAAATTAAAGAAGTCGACTTGTCTGAATCCAATCCAACATTGCCTAAATGCAGTAAGACACCATTTTGTTTTTTTATGTACAGAGCAAGCTACGATTCTCTAGATATGCGACCGCCGCTTACTCAAAACACAGCTGACTGTGGTTTCAGGTGTAAGGCCGCAGTGAGGCCACGTATTTTCGAACGTTAAGTATTCGGATATCAGAAGTCAATGGGAGCTGCAACATACGGCCCGGCCAGTGAACTGACCTACACAACAATGTTTACTGTAGCTGTTCTTTGCTCCAGATTAAGTCAAAGAAAATCTTAATTTTACACAACATAACATCGCGTAATCCCCGAAGGGTTAGGCAGAGGTGTACCTAATAGTACACCCACATTTCTTCAGTTATGTTTAAGTCCCATGTACTAGGGGGCGAGCCTATTGCCATCAAGAGGGCACAAATCAAGACTCCGTAGCTGTTACTGATAAATTCCTGATGGAAAAAGCCAATAACACTTTACCCGACCCGGGAATCAAACCCAGGACCTCATGCTCAGCAGTCGTGCTTGCGACCACTAGACCAACGAGGCAGTCAATCAAAATCTTAATTTAATTTGTTTGGAATAAATTGACTGCCACGCTGCTTATTTAATTGCCCATGACGTATGCAATCTGAACCCATAACAGTTCAAGGCTATGGCCATATTGCTACCGTGTGGTACAGTGGGATCTTGTTTTAATGAAGTTCATATAATTACAACATCGTGTGCGTTACCCCAGCAGAAAAGTTGCTCCTAGAGTGACATGAGTGGAACGAATAATTAGTGCCTAATCTACTGTAAATGTGCGCAACATAAAAAGTTTGTGCGCTTTGTCGTTTTGTGAAAAAACGGAAAAAACGATTCCTGCCAGGGTAACGTTGTTCCAGCAGGAAAATTCTAAACGAATGATCGGAGAGAGAAACGTTGTACGTGGGCATGTAGCTTATGCTCGTCTATAAATGTGCGCCGAATATATAATTAGTGCGTCTTCAGGTCTTCGAGATATTGCATTTCCTGCTGGGGTAACGTTTCGAAGAATCGTGTATCTTGGAAACCATTGGATGTGCGCCTGTAGAACAAACACAGACGAGTAGCTCTTAATTAGTGCCAATTTGTGACAGAATTAGATTTAGGGTAATATTTATAGTTTTCAAGTAATCGGGCGTTTATGAAAACCCGAAAAAATATCGTAGCGCCTAAATGAGATTACGTATAAGCTCGCTGAAAACTGTATTCGGTCCTTCTTGACGCTTATAATAACCATAAAAAGTTTCAAACGTGCACATGCAAGCGTTATTGAATAATATTGCTAAAAGTCGAAACTACAGTGTAATGACTTTGACGCCAAAATAAAAGAAACCGGCTTAACCCAAGATGTGTAGGTGTATACCAACAATTAGTGCCTTTAGTCAAAAATATTTTGTGAAAATTTTCAGCTTGGAATGTTTAGCATTCAGTAAATATTAATAAAAAACAAAACATGTAAACAACGACTGGCTATCCGACCAAATTCGAATGAATAAAAAAAGCGGCGGATACATACAAATGGATGACCTTCTCTGTTGGACGTATTACATCTAAGCGTTGTTCGTACAGCCGCGTTCAAATGTTTTAAATGGGCTTATTTTTGGGAGCTTTAAATAATTGAAAGACATTGTTGATGTGGAAATTTTTAATTATTATTCTGTAAATATTGAATGATATTGATTTGTAATAATGATTTAAATCACCAATACAATCCTCTCAGTTCATAATATATAATACTAACTTGAGTGACTATTTGATGAAAAAGGCATTGATTTTAATCAGTAAATTCACATTTGTTACGGTCGCGAATCTTATTTTATTTTACGTACAATCTGACACTGATCGGCAAATTGCAAAAAACGTAAAAAAAAATCGAATTTTGCGGGCTACATTGAAGGATTCACCTTAAGCACAAAAAATACATTTCTTGACAATGTATATTCAAATCTAATTTAAGAACAATACATTTAACAATCGTGTAGCACAAAAACACAGTCCAACTAATATTATGTTTAAATCGCAAGAAATATGGGCAAAGTTAAAGGGTTTTACGGTAACTTTTAAATAAATCAATGGCTTTGTTTTGTACTATCATTAGAACCCCTTAAAAAAAATACTGAATATGCTCAATTATTACGCCACTTTCATACTTTCAACCAACTTAAAACACATAAAACAAACAGTAATTAGGTGAACAAACAATAACAGTACTACTGCGTGGCTCAAAACGACAGTGACCTTGCCATCATAACTGCAACAAATTAAGTAAAAACCCAAACGAACATCTTAAGTAGTAAAAAAACACTTCGCATGATTGAAGATAGAGAAACGTTTATGTATCTGTCTCTGTTCAACTAATACCGTATGCGTGATAGCTGTCTCTTTCCTGCATGCTAGACAAAACGATTCCTTGCGAGGCGACGCGGTCAGCGTTCGGAGCGGGGCCAGCGGAGCGCTGGGGCGCAGTATAAACCGACCGTAAAAATCTTCAATTAATGATGAAAAACTTGAAGGCTTATGCATGAAGCTATGCATTACTTTTATTATGTCATTGTAATAAACATTATAGCTTTTTATTTATAAACTGTATTTGTCATACATTTCTTAAACTACAGTACCCGGCGATAAATATTGCACATCGACCTTTGGAAAGAGACAATCGGCTAATTTCGGCTTCGTAAAACGTTATCTCTGTCGCACGAAACACAAATAGTCCGGTATCTATTAGGAGCTGTTAAAACAATTATGATTTGCTTCTTTTGATAATTGTTATTTTAATTGTTTTTATTCTTTGTATATAATACACCAATTTTTCTATAAATGATGGCTTTAGGTTGCGGGAAAATAAAATAAAAAAAACATGTTCATATTATGTTTACGTATTTAATTATTTTGGAAAATTATAGCTGTAGTGTACATAATAAACACCATTATACCTATTGTTAGAATGAGACATTGTAATAAAAATAATAATAATTCTAATTCTCAATTACATCCATTTCACTATCTGTGGACTCAAAGAGGTCAATATCACTGTCACTGTCTGCTGAAATTGACATTGATATTGACCAATGGATAGAATAGAGATAAATACGGCTGTATTTATCACTAGTGTATCCATTGGCTTATATATTACTGCGTAAGGACTGAGCGGACTACATGTTACAATGACGCGACGCTTCAAACTTGGTCCTAAAACGGTCTTTCCTAAACCGAAGTGAACTAGTCCACGATCAGCTCTCTTCGGGTGCGGTCGTAAATTTTAAAAGAAAGGTTGCGTGAACAACGACACAAATCACAATAAAAAATCTAACATTTCATATCACCGGTAAGTCAAAAATATGTCGGTAAATCAATATAAAACATTATTTAAAACAGTTTTCTTTGGCCCGCGCGGCTGCGAAATGTCCGCGCCCCCCGACGCCATATAAATGTGTGACGTTTGGCAATTTAGACGACGCGAGGCCCCCCGCCCCCGCGTACCGTACGGCTGTACGACATAACTTTGCACCGGCGTGCGTTGTAGCCGATGAAATGAAAAGATTTAATTATATTACAATAATATTTAATTATAAACAAAACTACATATTATTGTTTATTAGAAGCAAATTAAAATGTGTTTTTATTTACTGGTAAAAAATCTATAAGTACAGTGAAAATACGAATTAAAATATAAAAATACAAAATATGTCAAATTTAACAAAAAGTTTTAAAAAAATGTTGTACCTATACAAACAAACTGCAATAAACATTTTTTTTAATTAAAAGCTTTATTTAATTTATTTATACCTTGAAAATACCACGCCGCTCATACAAGGTTACGTTTACGAGCAGCCTGTAGTTCTAATAGATGGCGTTAGTGTTTCTCTGTATGGCGAACGCAAATGTTCGGACGACCGTATCTTTAGTTTTTATATCAATGAGTCTATCAGTGTAATTGTCTAAACCGTGTTGAATGCTTCTATATTCATTCTCACATTTGATTGCATGATCGCAAACCTTTTTCCACTCTTCAGCCCCGATCATGTTTACTTTTTCAATCAATAATGTTTTTACTGTAGTTAAATTCATACCCACATTTCTAGAGGCTACATAGCCTTTCAGTTGAGACCATATATTTTCAATTGGATTAAAATCCGGATGATATGGTGGCAATTGCAACACAGTGTGCCCATGCTCGGCAAGTACTTTGTCCACGGAAAACTCTGTATACCTCTCCTTTTGCTGACATATAATAGCGTAAATCTGGGTTTTTGTTAATTTTGGATCAACTGGAATTTCGTGTCTGTTTAACCAGTTGATCATTTCCTGTTTAATGGTGTTTGAGTTGGGGGGTCTTCCAACATATTTATTGTGATAGGGTGCGTTGTATAACTAGAACAGAATCACTGGGTATATTTGGGATTAATTGATTAACCAGCCATTTTTCGTAGTTATCGTTATTCATTTCATTGTGATAGTCACCTGTAGTGTCCGTGGATTTATACGTTAAAAAAGCACCGGGTACAAAGCCTTTTTCATTTCCCGCATGAACTGTTATCAAACGTTGAACTTTTGAAATTGGCTTTTTTACTCCTTTTTTCTTATCATCACTCCAAGATTTCCCTTTGATGTGGAATGTATGTATGTAAGACTCATCCATGTAGACGATATTTTTTCGAGGTATGCCATTCGTTTGAGACTTACATCGTGCTTTTCCATTAGAACTTTTCGATTATCTTCCATTTTAGAGAACCGAAATCCCATCTCGTGAAGTATTTTTCTAAACGTCTTTTCAGACCCATTGTAATTAATAGCTTCAGATAATTTAGCTTTTAATGATTTTATTGTTGGCAGTTCATTAAATCGTAAGTGAAAATCATACCTAATTCTTCGAACAACATCATAATCTAAATCGTCCACATCCAAACGAAATTGCTTTTTTGGTCTCCCTTTTTTTTGGAGTGCTGAACTTATTTTCAGTAGTATGTGTTTCAGTACTGACTTCGTTTTATACATTGTTCAAAGTTCTTTTTGAAATTCCAGTGGCATTTGCAACTCGCTCTTGAACCTTCTTAAAATAACAACTTATATTTTTATTTTCATTTTTTTTTAATCTGTCAGCTTTGGTTACAAAATATTTATAAGCATTGTAGATAATTTCGCGTGACTGACCTCGTAAAGGTTTCCCTCCTTTTCCTAAAGATGCCATAGTACAACTTTAAATTATTTAAATTTGGGGGTGTTAACAACGCTTAATATATATTTTAAACTGGACGCGACCGCACTCTATCGCACTTGAACGACTGACAAGTGACAAAACATCACATAGGCACAAACGTCGCACACTAGTGCGACAGAGATAACGCTCTACGAAGCCGAAATTAGCCGATTGTCTCATTCCAAAGGTCGATGTGCAATAATTATCGCCGGGTACTGTACATATATTTTATTAATAAAAATAATCGCTAATCAAATATTTGGTCTTTATACCTTATTCTACAAATATTATAAATGCCAACGTCTAGATGTACAGACCTATGTCCTCCGTCCACACAAAATACCGAATGTTTTCAATGAAATTTGGAATTTAAAAGATACTTAGATTATATGTTGCAAAAGCTAATTTTACAATATACTTATTTATGTAGAAAGTCACGGAAACAGCTTGTAGAATATAATCTAATCACACAAGTTTATTATATTACTTCTTTTCTACTTCAGTGTACTCAGGCCCAACACGTTTCAACCGGTTGGTGAGTAAAGTTAAGAAGGTCATCCATTATACCAATCCGCCGCTTTTTTGTATTCATTCGAATTTGGTCGGATAGCCAGTCGTGTTTACATGTTTGGTTTTTTATTAATATTTACTGAATGCGAAACATTCCAAGCTGAAAATTTTCACTAAATATTTTTGACTAAAGGCACTTATTGTTGGTGTACACCTACACATCTTGGGTTAAGCCGGTTTCTTTTATTTTGGCGTCAAAGTTATTACACTGTAGTTTTTTCTTTTAGCAATATTATTCAATAACGCTTGCATGTGCACTTTTGAAACTTTTTATGGTTATTATAAGCGTCAAGAAGGACCGAATATAGTTTTCAGCGAGCTTATACGTAATCTCATTTAGGCGCTACGATATTTTTTCGGGTTTTCATAAACGCCCGATTACTTGAAAACTATAAATATTACCCTAAATCTAATTCTGTCACAAATTGGCACTAATTAAGAGCTACTCGTGTGTGTTTATTCTACAGGCGCACATCCAATGGTTTCCAAGATACACGATTCTTCGAAACGTTACCCCAGCAGGAAATGCAATATCTTGAAGACCTGAAGACGCACTAATTATATATTCGGCGCACATTTATAGACGAGCATAAGCTACATGCCCACGTACAACGTTTCTCTCTCCGATCATTCGTTTAGAATTTTCCTGCTGGAACAACGTTACCCTGGCAGGAATCTTTTTTTCCGTTTTTTCACAAAACGACAAAGCGCACAATTTTTTTATGTTGCGCACATTTACAGTAGATTAGGCACTAATTATTCGTTCCACTCATGTCACTCTAGGAGCAACTTTCCTGCTGGGGTAACGCACACTACAACATCACCAACTAATAATAAGCACGATCACCATACGACCTCTTAATAATGGGTACCTTAGGGGACCTTAATGGGGTAGGTAGTTTTTCAATGCCTTTTTTTTATGGTGGGTGGAAAATCATCAAATAACCCCTCCCGCTCTTGGGCAGAGCGAAAGGGAGTGTCAGACTTCTACTGACTAAAAACCACCCATGTTCCTTCTTAGCCCTTCATGTCGAGGCCGCGGTATCTTTTTCAAACAACCCGCAGCCGCGACGGGAGTTTTTCAATGCCTAAATTCTTTTTTTTACTCGTGTAAAAAAAAGAATTTAGGCATTGAAAAAGTCCCGTCGGGGGGCCCCAGAAAAAAAGCACGCTTTTTATTTAAGTCACCTTTATTATTATTGCATTAAACAAAAAATTGCTAATAACCTCATACCACCCCGTAAGCTTCTAAAATTTTTTAAGTACATCTTTCAAATCTTTTAAAATTTTTTAAGTACAGCGACTTTTTAAGTACATCTTTCATTATACGTACAACCAAGGAGTGGAACTACATGAGTGCAATAAATGATGATTGTGATAATGATTATGAATTCCCTGCTTGTGTTGATGTTCCCATGTTCATACGACTCCAATCTATTTAAGTCGCGAGTCCTTTTTTGGGTTAGGTCATTCCATTGTAGGCCAAATCTCTGTCCTTGGCCAAGATTGAGGTCAAAGGTAGGCATTTTATTATAAAAGTTGGCCATTTAATATTATAAAAGAATGTCGAGGTAGCCCTAGTCTCAAGTCTGTCTAGTCTAGAAAACTGCGTCATATTATTATGACGTCATACCACGCGTCACATGTTCAATAGTTTCATTCATTTACTGCCGCACTCAGAGAGCTTTAATGATTACTTAGGCCATCACTTAGTAAAGGTTTTGACAGTTTTGTCATACAAAAGTATGTCAAATCTTTACTTAGTGACGGCATAAGTAGTCATTAAATATCTCTGAGTACCGCAGTTAGTCAGCCACAGCGCCACCTGTGATCTCGCATAGACTTGATCACTTTATGAAACATGTAGGGTTGTTGACGGGTTGAAAAGAGACAGCGGTGCGATCACGTCACGTTTCGAAGCGGGCGAGTTACCAGGAGATCAGGATTCACAAGGAAATAAACTAGTACATCCAATGTCTAGACTTCATGACGTCATACCTTAACCCCGTTTCAACCCATTTCAGAGTGAATTGATACCTAGCGTTTCCCTTTACGAGGCGAGGTGTGTTTACGGTTCAATAACGTATTTTTACTTCTAGAATTTTTTTTTTTAATTTTAATGATCATGTGACTGCTTTTTTCCACATATAGGGTGTAAAAGTACCCTTAACGCAAACTAAGGGCACTTGTTCCCACCACTGCGATCATTTTTTTGTTCTAGACCATACCTGGGAACCTCCTAGTTTGTAAATACTAGTTTTTGAGGTTATAACTTTACTTAAATTACCTCCATGACCAATTTACTATTCAAAGCATCCAATAGCACAATGTTTATGACCCCAAAAAAAAAATCGTTTCCCAGCAAAAATTTTTGCGTAGGGGTACTTAGTTTCATGTACAGAATGCTTGGTTAACGGGTGTGTGATGGGTTGATTTACACCCTGTATATTGGAGTCGGTTTCCAGTCTAACCGAAATCCAGTATTTTACATGAATCCAGTTAACTACTGGGTAATACGAAACTCCTTGGTAAGACTGGTTGTCGGGCCACTGACCATCTGTAACAACTGTCAAGGCTTAGTTTATATTATCTGTGGCCAAAATAAACATTTGTAGAGATGAAAAAAAAACAACAACAGTGTGAAATATACTGTATTCTGAACTTAGGTTCATTATGAGTACAATTTTCTAGGAAGTTTAGTGCAGTGAATGTTCTCCTCATTCAAGGAATACCCACCTTTTCTCGGAATATTAGGATTAATGTTAATTAGTGAAGAAAACAAACTTGATAGAATATAATACTTATTTATTTTCACAAATCATAGATAAATAACATATTATTTCTTTACGTAATTTATCGGAATGCTAGGCTGTGAAGATGTTGGATGAGAAACGATTGCATGTAGCTGATATGAGAATGTTGAGGTGGATGTGTGGTGTGACAAGAATGGATAGGTAAGTAACGAGTATATTAGAGGAAGTTTCAAAGTTGCGGCAGTTTTAGAAAAATGAAAGTGAGTGAGTGTGACTGTTGAAAGGGAATCGAATGTCGTGGTACGGACATGTTATGAGGAGGGACCCCTTCCCCGTCGTCATTCGTCCTGTAAAATGGTGATGGATATAATAAATGTTGATGGATGGAGGGATGAAAGGCCAAAGAAAAGATGGATGGATTGTGTGAGGAATGATATGAAAGTGAAAGGAGTAAATGTGACGTGACGTCTAACAATGAAGGATGGAAATAGAAAACAAGCAAATAGAATTATTTATTAGAGTAAGAAGATGATGAATGTATAGCGCAACATAATAATTGAAATGCATAACTTGACATGCGCATTTAACGTGGTTAATTAAATATCCTGTTACTTTAGTGTTAATAATAATGAATAGCGCACTTTCCGCATCAGTGCGTAAAACCAAAAACAAACATGTTTAAAATCCATATGCGTGCATTGTGAACCTAAGAGCCTTGCAATAAGTTCTACTTTAAAAAAAAAAACATAATTTAATCAAAAAAAGTTTCTAATTGAAGGACTACATTCAGTTTCACCTGCATTCAGGAACTCCCTCATCATGGAAACTGCAGTTGGCGTGTTGACAGATTGTTAGCAACAGTACTGTTCTCAAGCTCGAACATTGCATCGCTCACCGATGTACCCAGGTGTGCATTTGCAAACAGATTGTCCATTAACACAAACCGGCTCATCAGAGTTATTTTGGACGAGGTTATTTAGTGGTTCGCAATCTTGAATGTGCTGATAGTTTTCTTTTATTTTATAGTTGACTGCCACACCACCTGTGACACTATTACCATACAACGGAAAACTGTCGTAGGTTGATTTCGATGAAGTAAATGATAGTTTCCACGCCAGCATATTGCACCAATCCACCCAGTAGAGGAATGTTTTTGATACGAACAGTGAAGTTGACGGTGGTTGGACAACACTCGTGTCAGTGTCATTACTCGTTAAACACTCTAAAAATGTCGGGTTATCGCCATTCAAATCAGAATACCAAATATGGTATAATGAACTATCCTGAGGGTGAATAACATACAATTTCTTTGTTAGTTGGTTGATAACCAGGCTGTGTGGTGCGATACCTGAGAAAGTAAGAATTTCTGCTCTCCCTTCACCATTGAATTTAGCTCTCTCTATTGTAGGCACGGTCAAGTTTGTGTTGATCCAGTAAACGTGCCTGTAAAAACAAAACTTTATTAGCTATCACAAAATAACAAATCTTTTAAATTTTCGTCGCTTCATCTTAAACCATAGTAAACATACACTGCCCCCTAAAACACAGGCAAAGCATGGTTTAGGGGATGCATGGGAGGCATAGTTTAGCATGGTTTGAACTAACTGTACTGACCTATTTACCTAATGCTAAACTTAGAACTTTAACCTGTATAGTGCAATGCACTTGAACCTTGTGGGAATAAATATTTATTATTATTATAAACGTACCCGCCACAACTGTCCACAGCTACATCAGTGGGGATCGCGTCACCTGTCTTGATTAAAAGATTTCCGTAAATGTTGTTGTTTGATCCACTTTTAATTGAAATCCAATTAATGCTTCTTTCGTTGGTATCAGTAAAGAACAGTAATTCTGTTGCTGGATCAAAAGCGAGGCCATGAATGTTTCGTCCGTTTTCCTGAGTGTGCCATGCGTTGTCATTGAAAGTTTTGCTGTAACTACAGATACGGTCACCGCCACTTTGTTTGTCGACGTACACTAGTCTGTCGTTAATTTCGTCGTATACCAAAACTGTAAGATTTTGGGAATCAAAAGAAATGGACTCCGTCACAGTATCGTTTTCATAAAATTCTAGTTTATCTGTTCCTTTAGTTACGGCAATGTCTGTAACAAAACAAAAATATTTATCTTACAAGTTTGTAAGGTAGCTTGTAAGTAGTAGATCAGCTGATCTACTACTATAATTGGTTGATATTTAATAATATGTCGTCGCAAGCGATTTCAAACGAAAACACATTCTAATTATTTTTTCCTCGTTGATTTCCGAACGAAATGTTACTCGATTCTCATTGGTCGACGATTCTGATTGGTTGATTGGTTTTGTACTGTGGACGCCGTGAGTTGGCGCTACAATTTCCCGCCAAAAACGTGGACAGAGTCGATGCGGAATTCTAGACAGGGCTATACCTGACACGATACTGAACAGATCTTTACGATCGAACCCGTCACGTCCACCGTACAAGTCTGAGTTTCTGTATTACTACCTATTGTAAATATCTACTGTGTAATAAAAGTATCTGACTGTAATTCATTGGTTTGCCCGAGTACCCAACTTTATCATGGAACCCGCACCAAGAAACCATAACGATGATGACACTGCTATCGCTACGCCCACGCTCCCGCCGTCATCAGCTGTTGGATCAACTCGGGCGCCTACCACCGATATTTATTGGCGTCAACTCTTCGAGCAACAAAATCAAATTACCATGCGCATAATTGAAGCCATGCAAGTAAAAACGTCGACGTCAACTTCCATCAAGCTGCCAGAGTTCAACCCGGACCTACCAGACGTCGATCCACGTTCGTGGAACTCGACGGTGGACATTTGCCTCACAGAACATCCTATGGAAGGAGGCGCGCTGATTATTTCACTAAGCAAATCTCTGAAAGGTAGTGCATCAACATGGCTCTCTCAAGTGTCTCATATTGGTATGACGTGGCCCCAGATCAAGAACTTGTTTCTCGCTCGATATGATTGAGCGGAAACCTGTGCAGCGACTATAATTAACGCAAACAATAGTCAACAAAAGGATGGTGAAAATTTAACTGCCTACGCGAGCCGTTTGATGACGTCACTGCTAGCTAAATGGAAAAAAATGAGCAGCGAGGAGATTGCTGTATCGTATGTACTTGCTCACTTAGCTAAAATGGATAGTCGAATCAACCGACTAGCTTTTACAACTGAAACCAAAACGAGAACAAAGTTGATTCAAGAATTAAACGCGTTTTCATTGAAGAGAAAACATGATCGACACGTCGACAACTCCGTGGACACTAAACGACCAAAAGCAAGCAACACGCCGTTCCAGTGCAATTATGGTCATAAAATTGGACACAAAGCAATCGACTGTCATTTACGTAGAAACAATCAAGCACCTGCTACACAAAGGAACACAACCACTACGCCTTCGTCGTCATTGGATGCCAAGAAGGATGTCATCTGCTTCCGCTGTGGAGAACGAGGCCACATCGCGCCTCGCTGTCCGAAGACGAGCAACGCAGCAGCCAGTGGCAACACTAGCAGCAATAGCAGCGCGGCCTTGGAGCGAAGAGTCAACTACTGCCAAGTCCAAGTGGATATCTATCACAATCCGGTGAGTCGTACAATGTTTTATTTCGATAGTGGTGCTGAGTGTTCTCTCCTAAAGCAAAGTATCGCAGATAAATTCTTAGGAAATCGTTCCGTTGCTAACAAACGATTGACAGGCGCTTTTAACGCTCATGTTTATTGTAATAACGAACAAATTGTACGAGTATGTAGTTATCATTGTTTACATTTGTCATTTCTTATCGTCCCAGATGAATTTATGCCTCTTAACATAATGTTAGGTTCTGATATTTTTAACCGACTTCAAAAAAGGAGGAGGTTATAATATGTTCGTGTGTATGTATTTTTTTTTTTTTTTTTTTTTATGTATGTTACCTGATTTCTCCTCCATTTGTGAACCGATTCTCAAAATTCTTTTTTTATTTGAAAGAGTATACTCCTGAGGTGGTCCCATTTAAATTTGGTGAAGATCTGATCCTGATCTTCGCAGATATACAATAGAACTCTTCAAAAATAGATGGCAAATCTGTCGTAATTGCTGCAATCGCTTGGATGTTTATTATTTATACAACATCATGACGTAACATCACGCCTGTATGATCTGAGGGGGTACGCAGATGTGTACACCCAAATTTGGACATTAAGATATTATGTAATGTTCCATTTATTGGGGATAAATAAAACCTATTATTTGTTTGGGAACAACTAAAAATGGAAAAATAAAAAACTTTTTGACAAAAAATAAAACCGACTTCAAAAACACCAAAAAGTGAAAAATAAACTTCTGAAGAAAAATCAGCTTCTGAAGTCGGTGGCATAAAAACGAAATCAAACAAACAAATGTCACCGACTTCAGAAGCTGATTTTTCTTCAGAAGTTTATTTTTCACTTTTTGGTGTTTTTGAAGTCGGTTTTATTTTTTTTAATAATGATTTGAGTGTTACCTTGTTGAGAGAGAATTTAATGATAACAAAACCGGTTTCTTGTTTTGCCGCGGTGACGGAAATTAATTTTAATGCAATTAATACCGACGTATCACACGTATTTAGACATAGTCTTGTGCGTCTGTTGAGTGAATTTTCGTTTGGATTTATTGATGGTTTACCGTTAACTCGTGTTACTACAGGCGACATGAAAATTCGTTTAAAAGATCCAACCCGTACTGTTTATCGTCGCCCGTACCGACTCAGTCCCCGCGAACGAGGTGTGGTGCGTAACAAAGGAAACGAGTTGTTGAATGCAAACATAATCCGAGCGAGTAGTTCTCCGTTTGCTACCCCGATCCTTCTTGTGGCAAAGCGTAATGGTTCAGAACGTATGGTAATAGATTATCGAGAGTTAAATTCGAAAACAGTACCAGATAGACTCACTCCCACGTATTGCAAATAGCTAGACTGAATGGTGCCAACTAAGAAAATCAGCCGATATTGCCAAGACGTATGAGCTGCGATCAGGTGTATTGCTTCGTAAAATACAACGAAATAATCGGACGCGCTGTTTGCCGATAGTACCGCGTGCGTTTCGATGGTCCATTATAAATCACATGCACGAGTTGGTAATGCATCAAACATAAGAAAAGGTATACGAACATTACTGGTTTGACAGTATGGCTACGTATGTACGTAAATTCGTCATGAGTACACTAAAGAGCATGCTTACTGCAGTAGAAACATCGCATAGATCGTGGCAGGATGCTCTTGACGAGGTACAACTGGCATTAAATTGCACTGTAAATAGAGTTACAAAGGCGAGTCCCCTCGAACTAATGATCGGTCGCGTAGCTAGACCATTGAATCTTTTGAAGTAAATATTTCTGAGACGAGAGAGCACGCAGCCCACAACATCGAACGAAATTCTAATTACGAGAAGACTCGTTTTGACAGTAATAAGACTAAATTAGTCAAATTCAATGTCGGTGACATGGTTCTAATTCAAAACGAAGTGAGGAATCAAACAAAGTTGGATCCGAAATATAAAGGTCCATTTAAAATAACTGATGTACTTGAAGGCGATCGCTATATGCTTTGAAATCATTGACCAGTAACAGAACCTAAAAGTATGCCCACGATCGTCTTAGAAAGATGCCTCAATGTGAAATTCCATCTGAACTGATTGTTGACATAGAATCCAATGTAGATAATAATAGTAAAAAAAAACACGTCTACTATTGTTTGAATATTATATTATGACGCATAGTCGCACACTAAAATGACTAACTTCCTACTCTTTCTTAATCAAACTGTACAGTCTGGTCGTAGTTGTAACTGCGATTCTATGAGTCGTTCAGGACGCAATGCGCGACTAGATGTATGGTGGCTGGGTCTCCGAGAGACTACTGTTTGGGTCTGAATAAGACTACTGTTTGGGTCTCATTGAGACTACGCTGCTGTCACTGTACAATCATTGTTGTTTATTCTCATTATGTTTACTTGTGAGGTATCTTTCAAACTTGTTTTTGTTTACCTTTTTGTTTAACTTGTTTTTTATATTTAATTCGAGTTAAACCTAAGTTTCATTGGTTTGCCCGAGTACCCAACTTTATCATGGAACCCGTACCAAGAAACCATAACCATGATGACCTTGCTATCGCTACGCCCACGCTCCCGCAGTCAAATATAATTGTAGATTATTCACCAAAGGTATAAACCACTATATTACGACACAGTCGCTTTATCGAATGCTAAACACAACGAAGAATTCTATTTTTAACTCCCGAGTGCGGTGAGGGTGTTCTAAGTTAACTCCGGAGAGTACCTAGCGAGGGATTTTAGCTAGTCCAAGACGAGAACACACTAATTCACAAGGAGCATTCTCTGCTTTACAAACCTACTATGAGGTAATAATAAATCCTGTTGGGGCTGCGGGTCGTTCGCAGGAGATACCGCGGCCTCGACATGAAGGGCTAAGAAGGAACATGAGTGGTTTTTAGTCAGTAGAAGTCTGACACTCCCTTTCGCTCTGCCCAAGAGAGCGGTAGGGGTTATTTCTACCCAGATAGGACTTCCACAACCCAGATAGGTCTTGGGTAATACGATACCCCTTGGTGAATCTGGATGTCAAACTTTCGGGTCACTGACTACCTGTAAACGACTTTCGAAGATGTAGAAATATCAGCCGGGACCAACGGCTTAACGTGTTTACTTTCCGAGGAACGGAGGAAACTCCATCCATCCACGGACCAGCCCAGGTAAGCACGGTTAAATGATAAATGATGTTTATTTTGCAAATAGGTTTTAACAAACACTTTTACAAGTCACTTTTTTTTAAACTAGATGGGGTCGGTGTTTCGTACCTGACTGCTCCGAGAAGAAACATCCGAAACAAAACTCAGAGGTCATAGTCTCTTTTAAGGTCCAGACATAAACTTGTTATACACACATGAAGACTATGCAGACTAGTGTCTGAGATGTTCTTTTGATGAAAGCACCACACAGATTTGAGTGGACCCGTCCAGTCAGTGCAAGCATTTGTCATTTGTTTGTGGTTTGTCAAAGGAAACCAAACTCACCCCACGACTGCGCCAACCCCACGTACAGCGCTACCAACACCACTACACACTGCGATCTCCACATTGTATTCTTCAGGAATACAAATTTCTGTCAACAAGTTCTGTGTACTGTCTGAGTTCGATGGCGCGTCCACTCCCGCTGACCGCTCCTGGATTACTGTCATTAGTGTGGTGTGTCGTCATTTAAATGGGACTTGCGGATATTCCGATCAGTACCACAACTACTGATGAGACCTCTCGGTTGATTAGAACTCTCAATAACAAGAGGTATTTTTCCTCAATATGTTAATTACGACGTAGCTTAAGTTTCTATCCTATCTTCATGTATCAATCCAGCAGTATTGTGCCTCAATTATTGTTTAAATACGTTGGTTAGTTTTTTTTGTACTGTAATTGCAAGCACAGTCAGTCACTTGAATTTTTTTTCTTAATTAAATATAGTCTAAGTTACTCCTTAAAATATCAGTTATATGCCAAAAGTCTTGTCAGCCGTTTCGCACATAAGTCGGAAGAAACACAAACAAATGTTTTTTTTGTTGTATTAAGTACCGTATATACTTTCATTTGCACAGTACAAAGCTGTTAATTTGAAATTGTAAACAGATACTTTGGTTCTATTTATTTGTATAGATGTATGGATTATGTTATGCACTTTGGTATTCCAGTGCAAAACTCCATAAACAGTCACGTAAAGTGAATTACCTATTTTTTAATATTTACAGGAACTTTCTGTAATGCAAATTATAGGAAGTTTAACTGCTGAAAACGTTTATCCCCATTTTAGCTGGAACAGTCCTTTTTAGCTGAAGTCATCGTAGAATCTTTCGTCGTGCGAATATTGAAAGCTTCAGTTACAAAGTCATCTTTCATGTTATGGTTCCCTAGTACTTTCGTGCACAACTGTTCAGTATGTAGCTGCTAGCTGCAAGACTCAACACATCCGTCCGCAAGCACAGCGAAAGCTTCACTGGCGAATCCGTGATTCCGTGGTGCTACGAGATACTATGAGTGAAAACGCAATGAACACCACGTGTTTTTAAACATTGAATACTAGGGTACCAAGAGTCAATAGGAGTTAGCCCAATTTTAAAGGCGAGTCTATTATTGCCAGATGCAATAACCGACCATGACACAATGAGGACTATTGGACTTGAGTTCGCCGCTAGAGGCGTTAGCATAGAGCAAGATCTGCAATTTTTTCAGCCGTCACTGCGTGTTTACTGTTTGCTTACTTTGTTAATCATTTTTTTTCAGACAATCAGGTGATTCAAGCCTGCGATGTCCTAACCAAACTGGAAACAACTTGACAAAGTATGCTTCCCATGGGAATCGAACCCACGACCCGGGGTCACATAGCGAACGCCTAAATCACTCGACCACGGAGGCAGTTATCGTGTTCAATAGTACAAATAAATTAATGTACCTATTGCTTGCTCATTTCATGCAACTTCGAATTTAAATGGATATTTTTTTTTTTAATAACCATGAAGGGGATGGCGGCCTTCAAACCTAACCAGTCCGAGTCGGGGTGCCCCAAGGCCCGAGCTCGCTTTGCTCGCTCTTGCATACAAGTTTTCCTAGTAGCGGGTTCGTAGGGTATATCGGGGTCTCAGTACATACTCAGAGGAAAAATTATTGCTCTGCATTGCTGCTAATTTAAAGATATAATGTTATATTGAGATTCTTAAATAAAAAATATATGTAACAAAATTAGTTTATTTTTTATCATTATATCTATGTATGAAAAGGGAAATGTTACACTGACCAAACGTCATTCGTCTAATAGTTGTGTGGCCTAGTGAAATGTTTGACAAATGATAAACATTATAATAATCAGTTTAACAATAATTCTACCGAATGAAACGTTGTCGTACAAAAATTTGCTAATTAAACCAAAAACGTTGGTTGGCATGTGATAATCTGCCAATCAATTTTCGGCGAAAAGGATCCTGCCCTTACCGTATTACCCGCGTGTTTACGTGTGAAACGATGAACGGCCTGTGTGAAAAATTATAATTATGGCTAGAAAATAGGTGACTTCTGACATGACGACTAATAGAGAACTAAAAATAATAAGAATACGGGCAGGAGAATTATGATGACTGGTGTAGTCTGGTTTTTGAGGTCCTTTCTTCGTTATGCGTCTTTTTACTACTTCACTCTACGCATACACCCCACAGACACGCACTACACTCACATATAACACTCTCACATACACAACATGAAATACTTACCTATTTAAAATTTTTTGCTATTTTACTTTTTTTCTTTTTCTATTTTAATTTTTTACCATAATATGTTTTTTTAACTATTTTATTTTTGTTATTGTTTTCTTTTTTGAACTCTACTGTATTTTCTACTAAATCTGGAACGCTGTCGTCTTCCTCTTGGAGGTGGGCGTTAATAGCTGCAACATAGTTTTCAACTAATGCAGCTATTTACGTACGCAATTAATTTGTTAAATATGTGTTTTTGTTCCAATAAAGATTTATTATTATTATTTCCTTTATTCATTTTCTTTTCTTATACTAAATACATTTTTAAATATTTCTTAAAAAAAAAGATATATAAAACATTTAAAAATATAAAAAGTAGTAGCCCACCGGCATTGGGAACAGGGTCCGAGCTACCGGTGGTCAGGGCTCTTGAGAGAGGAACCTCCTGACAATGCGCGCCGTGTCCAGAAGTACTGCCTTCTGGATCAAGCCCTTGATCCAGCTACCAAGCGAGAGCCTCCTTAGATGTTCGTCGAAGCTCTTGGCTATTAAGCCATTGGCAGACACGACTATCGGCACAATGATTGCTGTATTCACGTGCCACATGTCGACAACCTCGCGAGCCAGATCTAGATATGTACTTGAATTGCTTATCTTTCTCTGCTTTCACGAGGTTCTCGTCATGCGGGACCGTTATATCAACAATCATTGCGCGACGCTCCGATCGATCTATCACCACAATGTCAGGCTTATTGGCAACAATAGTCCTGTCAGTGACGATAGGTCGATCCCAATACAATGAAATATTACCATTTTCGAGAACTGGGTCGGGCGCATACTTATAGTATGGCACTTCTGTTTCCACAAGGTTGTATTTCAAAGCAAATTGCTGGTGGATAATCCTGGCAACAAGGTTGTGTCTATGCAAGTATTCTCCGTTAGCCAGACGAGAACATCCAGAAATAATGTGTCGGATCGATTCTCCAGGACGGTGGCATGCCCGACATAATATGTCAACCGTGCCATCCTTCACAATGTATTTACGGTAGTTGTTCGTCATCATAACTTCGTCCATTATTGCACAGACAAAACCTTCGGTTTCCCCGAAAAGGTCACCGAAACGCAGCCAGGATACGGACGCTAAGAAATCTACATCGGTTCCATGCTTGCTCTGCCATACCTCCCTGCGGTCATTAGTGTTTAGGGGCGCCACAGTGCCACTGTCAACATTGAGTCCGTAATAAAATTGAAATAAAAAATATATTTTGCACATATACGAAGTTAAAAGTGTATAAATCCGCTAAATCCGATCAAGTGTTGCTTAGACGATGTGGAGAACAAAGTGTAAAACAAGTGAAATAAAAGACTTTTTCAAAAAGGAAAACCTAACGACCAATCGAGCTTGTGTCAAGTGAATCAAAACATAAACCGGTGAACTATGTTATTTTTATATAAACGATTAAGTGCCAAAAAATTCACGTGAAACTTTAAACTTTATTCATAAAGTACGAATATAACAATAAGTGCAAAACAAATAAAAAATTACAATAAACTAATAACCTAAAAAGTGATTCATAACTATAAGTGTCAAAACGGTGAATTTTCAAACAAATTAGCCAACGACATAGTGCAAGACAAGTTATTATATATTCTGTTCTTGTAGTGCGGAAAGAACAATTAATTTGCAAACAGAACAATAAACTATACTTTAAAAGTGTTTATTAACAATTTAAGACAAAGGACATTCAAGGGAGGTCAACCAACGCCATCTATTCAAAAACTCGAACACTACGTATCAAGCAATAGTTCGACCTCAACATCCATTATTGATCGAAGAAATCGAGCCGTCAAATTCACCACATTACCAACAGAGGGCGCTGTTCACAAATGTGATCAAAACAATCAGATTGAACACACAAATTTTTTACAAAAAACACTTTAGAATCATGGAGGAAATAAAAATCATGCTGGAAAACATGCAAAAAGAAATGAAACAACAAAAGATGGATATGCTCGAAATGAAAGAAGACATAAAAACTACAATTGTCAATAATATAAATGACAAGTTTAGGAGCTTGGAAATTAAGAATGAACATCTTGAAAAGAAATTAGAGGAGTATTCTTCAGCTTTCGACAATTTAGAAAGATGCATGAGGCGAAAAAACCTTGTCATATTTGGAGTGGAAGAACGAGAAAAATCTTATCACGATTTAGAAAAAACTATATTAGACATAATAAATAACTATTTCAATTTATATTATGAAAATTGTATAGAAGCGGTCAGAAGACTTGGCAAAAAAGGCGACAAAATACGCCCGGTGGTTGTTACGTTCAGCACATTGGGACTAAAAATAAAAATACAGCAAAACCAAAAATGCCTGAAAAACTCACCATACTATATAAAACAGGACTACCCCTTAGAAGTCTTGAACAAACGCAGAGAGTTACAAACCTAATTGAAAAAAGAAAGAGATATGGGCAATAAAGCTTTTATAAAATATGACAAACTTGTAGTGTTACCCAACAACAATAAAAGCTTATCACCACAATACCATACAAACAAAAGGGTCCTATCTGAATAAACCGAAATAGTGACTCTCAGTAGCCAGAAAAACACAGAAACCAAAAAACAACCTATAAAGAAAACCAAGACAACTTCTATGAAAAACTACATCCTACAAAAACCCAAACTTGTTTACAGTAAGGAAAGCACTTCGCACGATCAAGTTCTAACGGCAGAGAACTTTGAAACAGAATAGCAACCACAGAAGGCCCCTCCCGCCCTCCCAATCCGGCCGGTCACCGTGGGAGGAAAAGACCGAAACCCTTCAGAGAAAAATACCCCTAATCAATTAATGTCTGAGAACAATAACATACTCTATATTGCGACATACAACGTAAGGACTCTATCAACACATGCCCGCCTTCTAGAATTAATGGATGCCCTGAAAAATACTAAAATTGATATAATAGGCTTGTCTGAAATTAGAAGGCTAGGAAATAGAATTCAAGAATATGAAAATGTTATCTTTCATTACGTAGGAGAGACCCCAGGCCTTTATGGTGTGGGTTTTCTCGTGAAGAAACATCTCAAAGCGCATATCGAGAGCTTTATTGGCCTATCGGAAAGAGTGGCGCTATTGACGCTAAATTTCAACAATTTCAGAATAAGTATAATACAAGTCTATGCCCCAACAAAAGCGGCAAATGATACTGAAATAGAATCTTTCTACGATACTATTGACAAAGCCCTAAAAATATCAGAAAAAAACATAATAGTCATGGGGGACTTTAATGCAAAAATTGGTCAACCAAAACCAGAAGAAAATTTAATTATGAAAAACCACGGATATGGCACACGAAACAACAGAGGCGAACGACTTATAGAATTCGCCTATGAAAACAAACTTTCCATAATAAACACTTTCTTTAAAAAGAAGAATAGTCAAAAATGGACCTGGCGATCTCCAGATGGTACCACGAAGAATGAACTGGACTATGTGTTGACAAACTTACAGACAAACGTGCAAAATTTACAAGTCATCAACTTGAATTTCCCTACAGATCACAGGCTCGTAAGAGCAACATTTCTTATACAAAAAGTAAAGGTTAACAGAATGAACTATACTAACAACTCAAGAAGCTTACTGAAAACCGAAAAAGAAGTATCGAAATATAGACAATCTCTCGATGAACGCAGCGAAGATCTTATGAAATGCCAAGATATCAACTCGGTACAGGAATGCTACGACACAATAGTAGGCATCTTAGAAGCTAGTTTGAAGGAAGCGGTCATACAAAGTAAAGATAAAGGAAAAAGCAACGTGATATCAGATCACACTATAAAGCTGATACAACGCAGAAGTGTTCTACAAAAAATAAAACCAAAGACGCGAGCAATGAAAAATGAATTGAAAGCGCTCTACAAACTAGTAAGCAAATATGTTCGAAAAGATTACTCAGATCATCGAAAACATACTATCGAAAAACACCTTAACTCCACAGGAAGTATCAAAAGACCGTATCCGTGTCCGTATCTCATAAAACATGGATAGAAGCACTTCACAACCCTCAAATAACAACACATGACCGAAAAGATATCCTACACATAGCAACTAACTTTTATAAAAACTTGTACAGTGCCCCAGTACACCAAGACACAGATCAAAGAGAATCCGAAAATGATGACAATGATGTAGAAATAAACCCAGTGGACGCAGTAGAAATTATAATGGGAATCAAAAGGCTGAAAAAAGATAAGAGCCCAGGACCCGACAAAATAACAAACGAGGCCATAAAAATAGCTGGTGGTTACCTAACACGTCCTCTGACACATTTATTTAATTTGATTTTGACTTCGTCCGTAACACCTAGACAGTGGTCTGAGTCGAATATTATCTTGCTGTTTAAAAAAGGCGATCCAAGGAACATAGGAAACTATCGACCCATTAGCCTGCTTCCATCACTTTATAAACTATTCTCATCAATTATAGAAAAGAGAATCAGTACTACGCTCGAAAAATGTCAACCGATCGAACAAGCTGGGTTTCGGAAGAGCTTCTCAACAATAGACCACATTCATTCTTTGGAATTACTTGTTGAAAAATATCAAGAGTATCAACGTCCTCTCTACATAGGGTTTGTAGACTACCAGAAAGCTTTCGATACAATACTACATTCCTCAATATGGAAAGCTTTACAATCCCAAAAAGTAGAGAAAAAATATATACAAGTCCTAAAATACCTGTACGAGAACAACACTAGTAGAGTGAAACTAGAGACCGCAGGACCACCTATCCCCATTAAAAGAGGAGTACGGCAAGGCGACCCCCTATCACCTCGAATCTTCATAGCGGTACTGGAAACTGTTTTCGAAAAACTAAATTGGGAAAGAACAGGTATATCCATAGAAGGGAAACATATTAGTCACCTAAGGTTCGCCGACGACATTGTCCTTCTATCAGAAAACAGCACAGAGCTAGAGTCAATGTTACAAGCATTACAACAAGCAAGCAGAGAGATAGGACTTGACATTAATCTGAGCAAAACAAAACTCATGACAAATGCCGCACAAAACTCTGTATGTCTTGACAAAACACCAGTCGACTACGTCGAAAACTATATCTACCTAGGCAAACAAATCTCTTTCCAAAAACTGAACAACGATGCAGAAGTAGATAGAAGAATAGTAACGACATGGAGAAAGTTTTGGAGCTTAAAGGAAATTTTAAAAAGTCAGATGTCAATGAAAATCAAGAGAAAAGTCATGGACTCATGTCTTTTGCCTTCATTGACCTACGCCTGTCAAACGTGGAAGTTCACAAAAAGAGTGAAAAATAAAATCACGTCCTGTCAGCGAAGCATGGAGAGAAGTGTCGCAAAAATCAGGAAATGTCAGAAAATTCGGCACACTACCATCAGACAAAAAACAGGAGTGATAGATGCTCCCACCTACGCTCTAAAGTTAAAATGGAGATGGGCAGGACACGTAGCGAGAATGAGCGACAAAAGATCGACAATTCGCATGACGTCATGGCCAGGTCCGACAGGCACTCGGAAAAGAGGAAGACCTGTAACTAGATGGACAGACGACATCACACGAGTAGCGGGAAAAAACTGGCTGACAGAAGCCAAAGACCGAGACCGCTGGGGTTCTCTGGAGGAGGCCTTCACCCTCATCACTTGAGGGGTTCATGCATGCATATTATTTAAAACTTAAATCTATTTAGTTATTATTAATATCGACATTTAATTTAATCTTAATTTATACATTACATGTGCACCTATTATTTATTGTCAATTATTTGTTTAATTTGAATTTTTGATTTGATTATATTTTATTCCAATCAATAATTTTTAATTTTAATTAAAATTCAATTTAAGTTGTATTTTTATTGTGAACAACCATAAATAAAAATAAAATAATCATTAAATGTATGTAACAAATCTATGTTTGTAAATCAAATAATTATAATGTGTAAATGTTAACACTGTTAAATTATTACTTTTTTTGTATAACTATTCTTTTTTTTAATGCATGAAATAAAAGGCTTTTTTACTTTATTTTATTTTATTTTTATACTTTAGGTTTGCGCCAGTTCTCGTTAGCCAAGGAGAGCGGGGTAAGGCCCTTGTCCACTGAGACCACATCTCGGTGCATCCCCACGTTGGCTTCTAGGAAGTATTCCCTGAGACTGCATACCTCACGGTTGTGTAGGGTCTTAGTATTTAAGAAACCACGACCCCCACACTTCCGCGGGATATACAGTCTCATCACCGACGACCGTGGGTGATGCATCCAATTTGCGGTCAATAGTGAGCGGACCCTCCTATCCAGGGCATCAAGTTCTGTCTGAGTCCATTTGAGTATGCCGAAAGAATACATCAAAACCGGCATGACCCAACTGTTGAAGGCGCGCACCTTGTTTCCGCCTGACAAAAGACTGCTCAGGACCTTGTTCAGGCGGCCAAAGAAGCGCTCCCTCAACGATTGTTTCATGACGGCAATATTGATACTTAGTGCTTCCGACATACCCAAATACTTGTAGGTTTCTGTTGACGAGAGGGATCTAAGTAGTATGGAATCCGAGAGTTGAGTTCTCACGGATTCCATAATCTCCCCTCGCTTCACATGCAAGACTGCACATTTGTCCACACCAAATTCCATTCTGATGCCACTACTGAAAATTTCTGTTACCTTCAGTAGCTTCATCAGTGGCAAATTGTTGGGGGCAAAGAGTTTCAGATCATCCACGTAAAGAAGGTGAGATATAACCTGACCACCTCTCCTCAACCGATAGCCTAGACCTGAACCCTCCAGCAGTGTGCTAAGAGGGTTCAAGGCTAGACAAAACCACAACGGACTCAGACTATCACCCTGGAATATACCACGCTCGATCCTTATCGGTTCACTGTTCCCTCCGATCTGTCGACATCCTGGATAGCGAAGGACCGTTCTTCAGTTCCTCATACATGACATCAGGAAGGTACACAGAGTTGCATCTACTTTGTACAATGCCAGCACCCTCATGAGCCATGTATGAGGCACCGAGTCATAGGCCTTCTTATAATCTATCCTACATGTAGACAAATCCTTTCGGGAGCGGCGAACCTGTTGGTTAATGGTCATATCAATGAGGAGCAGCTCCTTAGTACCACGGGACCCGTTCCTACATCCATTCTGAGAGGCAGACATGATAGAGTTACTTTCGACATGTTGGCTGATTTTAACTCTCAAAATGGATGTAAGAACTTTATAGACCGTTGGTAAACAAGTGATTGGTCTATAATTTTTAGGTTCCGCAGGTTTACCTGATTTAATTCCTGTTGTCAAGAACTGGGGTAGCGATCCTGACTCTAAGGCTGATTGAAACTGAGACGCCAAGCGAGCGTGCGATCCTTTAAACCACTTGACCCAGAAATTGTGCAGTCCGTCCGGCCCTGGAGATTTCCAGTTAGGTAACGGACGGACTGCACAAGCTACGTCTTGGGGGCTGATGATAATTGCCCCTATATCTGTTATAGGATCACACGCTCGTTCAACCTCCCGGGTCCAATCGCCCTCAGTGTGACTGACAGGCACCGACCAGATGTTGCGCCAGAACGACGTCATGGCGTCATCATCCGGCAGACGCGAGTCAATCACACCTTGGTCTGGTCGTTCCCAAGCTATACCCACCTTTCATCACTTTGGAAAGTGCGGTTCCGTGTATACCGCTCCACTTGTCGCTTATACCGACAAATACGGCTCGCCCATGCATAGATTTTCTGCTTCAGGAAGTCGATGCGCTCTGTGACGCGGGACAAATAATAATAATAATAATTATTATTATTATTATCATTTTGCGGTACTCAGAGATATCCATCACTTAGTAAAGGTTTTGACAGTTTTGTCATACAAAAACATGTCAAACTTTTACTAAGTGACGGCTTAAGTAATCATTAAAGCTCTCTGAGTGCAGCAGTTTGTGTCTGTTTGCTGCAGTTACACTCTGTATATTTAAACCATACGAATAATCAGCGGCAAAATATGAATGATCATTAGTCCATATAATTATGTACTAGAGAGAAACTGAACGCCAACTACAACATGCGTTTCCCGTCGCCGCGATTCTCTAACCCATTGATAGAGGTGGCCGTACTGCTTACAAGGCAACAACAAACAGAAAACAACAAAAAATTACATTAGTGACATCATTATTGTTAGCGCTACTCCAGGTGATTCCTGATGTCCTAGTACCCATTTTTTTAAAAAACACGTGGTCTCAGCGCGGCAACTCTTATACTGGGCTGAATTACTTTTATTCAAGCTTGGCCGAATTGGGTGAAATAGTGTTTAGAACTAACCAATGCACTCCTCTGTAAAATAATTTTTGATCTGATTTAACTACGAATTCACTTTAGTAATTAATTAATTGTTCCTTCACTAGTGTTGTAAGATCTTGTGCTTCTTACCAAATTTTAAGATTCTAAGTCTACACTATTTTTTTTTTTGGCGGGTGGAAAATCATCAAATAACCCCTCCCGCTCTTGGGCAGAGCGCAAGGGAGTGTCAGACTTCTACTGACTAAGAACCACCCATGTTCCTTCTTAGCCCTTCGTGTTGAGGCCGCGGTATCTCTTGGGAACAACCCGCAGCCCCAACGGGACGGGAAGTACCCTCCACGTAAGTTTTGATTTACTTGCGAATAAATACTCGTATGCAACATAAAGGGTCACAATTTTTAAGCAATCTTAATTTTAATTTGAAACCACCACGCTTTCTTGAGAAAAAGGGTCGTGACAGACAGATCACAGGCGAAGAAGGGTTTTGTTTTACCTTTTTAGTTACAGTACCCTAAAGAACACATGGTGCTTAAAAAACCCTTATTATTTACCGAACAAACCAGTTTGAAGCAAAAAATAGGGTCTTTTACACCCCTCTAGTAATATGACAGGGGTGTCATCGTGTAACCCTCTATAATTTGTGCGATATGTATTAGTTATGAGAACTCCTGATGCTTTCTGAGGTCTTAGTATTCGATACCCCAACACGTGACGTAGGCAACCCTGCATTTGTGTAAGTATGTGTGTGTACTAGATAGATCAACATGATATAATTTATGTTAACAGATTTTTAACATTAGAGCTTTCTAACTTTTTAAACTTAAACTTAGTTTTAAGGTTTAAAACGCGAAAGTTGCTAGTCTTCTAACTAAACGAATGTAAACTGAATTTTGATAAAACTTGTAATAAGATCAACTAATCAACAAAACATATGACTTAGTACAAATTAATAAGACAATAATATCATCAAATTTTTTTTATTGTTGTGTTGCCACACAGTAGGATTTTTTTCCTGTAGGTACCGTGGGTGCGTTTACAAACATTTAAACACACATACTCGTACCTACACAAACCGAACACCCAGACCAGGAACAACTAATATCTGTAGGCCATACAAATATTTGTTGCGTATATTTGCAGCGAGTACCAACAACTTACAAGGTAGCCCGCGACTACCGTGAACAAAGTTTGATTGTGTGTATGCACCCTTGCATACACGCAAACAAACTTTGTTGTAATAAAGCGCCCGCTCACAGATGAACTAAGTGCCCATCTGGGACCACGTGTTTCATTACATTTGATACTGGGAAACCAGGAATGAATCGGAGCTTCTTTGTAATATAGGTGTGATAAAATATACTGTCAGCGCAGCGCCGCTATACTAACAGTAATTAATATATCATCAAAAATGGACGTGAAAGGTCTAAACATACTTTACATGACATGCGGAAATCGGTGCCTTTGTTTGATTGACATTGATGTAAATTTTAAGTGTCATTTGATTTTTTTAAGTATTTGTCCTTCCTGTACTTGCCAGACAATGTAAAAAAACACTGAAAGTTTACAAACTAACTTTTTATAAAGTCAGTCAGGTACTGGCGCCCAACATGGGATAATTCAATCGATAGAACATAGATCTGTAAGTCGTAATTTTCATTCAATTCAAGTTAAATATCAACTTTACCTTCGCTTCCCGGAGTTTAACCTCCACATTATTTTCTAGTGACTATGAATACTCTTCTGATCACCTCAAATCTTTAGTAACCTACTTAGCAAAACCCTAAATTGGAGCTAATTCGTGACTTTTCTAACGAGTTGATACTTTGAAGCAAGTCACGCTAAAAAATTTGGAACTGAAAAGTTGCCCCACCATGGGCGCCATTAAAACATTGAACTGACAATAATTTATTCCCGTTCTGAGGGTAAAAAGCAGTAAAAACATTGGCAAAATAAGAAGTTTTTGCTAATTTTAGATTACATATTGATGTTCCAATCAGCTGCATAAAGTATTTTCGATTCGACTATAAAAGTAAGTAAGTAAGTTTGGTGCAAGTGAAGTGCCACTATCATAGTTTTAAGTTACATAAACTAACACAAATGTTATTAGTATGTCTATTTAGGTAAAGGTATTTGTTTATGGGTCTTTGTTACCTGAAAATAAATGTATTTTATTCTAAAAGCATTGTTGGTTTTTGTTAATAGTTTTGAGACTACACACGGTCAAGGCCCCGATCCATTTGGGAGGGGTGAGTGGGCAGCACAGCTGCACAACGGTCGTAGTAATATATCTCTATCCTCCTCTATCATTGATAGATGACATAAATTAAAAGTAACAGCAATATTCGTAGAGCCGCGGCGGCGATCGCTTGCTGTGCCATTCATATATCCCGTAGCGCCACCGCGGATTCACCAGTAAAGCTTTCGCTGTGCCGGCGGACGGATGTGTTGAGTCTTGCAGCTAGCAGAGCGGCTACAGACTGAACGGTTGGTCACGAAAGTACTAGGGAACCATAACTTGAAAGATGACTTTGCAACTGAAGCTTTCAACATTCGCACGATGAAACACTCTACGACGTATTCAGTAACAAGTGTGGGGTCGTTAGACCTTACTGCCCACACGATAAGAAGAAGTTAAAAAGGATAAGAAATTAATAAAGATTTGAGGTGCTGTAAAAGGTTTTCAGCAATTGTACTTCCAGCATAACATACAAGTTCCTGTAAAATTGTAAAAAAAAGTTGGTAATTCTGGTTATTATCACTTAATTCTCTGAGGCTATATCTACATCTTTTAACTTTGATTTGGTATGGGGTTCCGCACTGGAAGGCCAAAGTACATAATTCATTCATCCATATTTACAAATAAATAGAATTCAAGTGTCTATCTATAATTTCAAAACAACACGTTTTTACTGAATGCATATGAAAGTAGTCTATGTATACGATCATCGTCATCATCATTTCAGCCGAAAGACGTCCACTGCTGGACATAGGCCTCCCCTAAGTGTCGCCACATTGACCGGTCCCGTACATCTCGCATCCAGCGGATCCCCGCAACCTTCACCAGGTCATCGGTCCACCTAGTGGGAGGCCTTCCAACGCAACGTCTTCCGGTTCGCGGTCGCCACTCCAGAACTTTCCGGCCCCATCGGCCATCCGTTCTGCGAGCAATGTGCCCTGCCCACTGCCACTTAAGTTTGGCAATTCTTCTTGTGTACGAATTCTTCATGTATACGATACTTAAAACAAAAACATATTTTATTTTTGTCTGTCTATTTTTTTCGGCTAATGACCGAAACAGAGGCTGATTTGGACGGGACTTAATTGGCATACAATTGATGATATACGGAGTAACTTGAACTAATTTTAATTTTAAAGGATTAGTAACCAAACCAGATAAATGTTGCTTTTCTTTTTGTATTTTGCAAGCTTCTTTGCCTTAGTTGCAAGCCCATGCCACGTGTTTTTAGGCATTGAATACTAGCACATCAGAAGTTATGTGGAGGCTTACCGCTGCAATATCAATAAACCACATTCTGTGAATGAACAGGGCACGATCAATGGTGGCGGCATCCTACATGGCCAATCGGTAGTGTATATGCATTTTTGTTCGTGTTTTTTTCGTTTTAAAAACGTTGCCCCACACTAAGAATTTCCCTGTATCGTGGGTGCGTACACAAACATTTAAACTCACATACACAAATACCGAGACCCGAAACAACTATCTGTAGGCCATACAAATATTTGTTCCGTGCGGGGATCGAACCCGCGACACGCAGCGCAGCAGTCCAATCACTCAGCCACTGTGCCAACCGTGCCGTCAATATTTAGTTCCAGTTCAAAAAAATGCAAACCCTTGAAATTGTTAACAAAATCCGATACAAATAGGGAAGAATAAATTTTAATAATACTTTCATGCTCACTGCTGTACTGAACTGTGCTTTCATGCGCAGAGCTGGTTATTTCATATCGCTGATGTTGCACAGTTCTGAGCTTCGATTAACTTATATAAAAGATTTATTCACATTACGAAGAAGAAGTAAGAAGCTACCTTATCATTTACCTACATGTCTGTATAAAATAAATTAAAGAAGTCGGCTTGTCTGAATCCAATCCAACATAGCAATGCAGAAAGACACCATTTTGTTTTTTGTGTACAGAGCAAGCTACGATTCTCTAGATATGCGACCGCCGCTTACTCAAAACACAGCTGACTGTGGTTTCAGGTGTAAGGCCGCAGTGAGGCCACGTATTTTCGAACGTTAAGTATTCGGATATCAGAAGTCAATGGGAGCTGCAACATACGGCCCGGCCAGTGAACTGACCTACACAACAATGTTTACTGTAGCTGTTCTTTGCTCCAGATTAAGTCAAAGAAAATCTTAATTTTACATAACATAACATCGCGTAATCCCCGAAGGGCAGGTTAGGCAGAGGTGTACCTAATAGTACACCCACATTTCGTCAGTTATGTTTAAGTCCCATGTAATAGGGGGCGAGCCTATTGCCATCAATAGGGCACAAATCCAGACTCCGTAGCTGTTACTGATAAATTCCTGATGGAAAAAGCCAATAACACTTTGCCCGACCCGGGAATCAAACCCAGGACCTCATGCTCAGCAGTCGTGCTTGCGACCACTAGACCAACGAGGCAGTCAATCAAAATCTTAATTTAATTTATTTGGAATAAATTGACTGCCACGCTGCTTATTTAATTGCCCATGACGTATGCAATCTGAACCCATAACAGTTTAAGGCTATGGCCATATTGCTACCGTGTGGTACAGTGGGATCTTGTTTTAATGAAGTTCATCTAATTACAACATCACCAACAGCTAATAAGCACGATCACCATACGACCTCTTAATAATGGGTACCTTAGGGGACCTTAATGGGGTAGGTACTTTTTCAATGCCTTTTTTTTATGGCGGGTGGAAAATCATCAAATAACCCCTCCCGCTCTTGGGCAGAGCGAAAGGGAGTGTCAGACTTCTACTGACTAAAAACCACCCATGTTCCTTCTTAGCCCTTCATGTCGAGGCCGCGGTATCTCTTTCAAACAACCCGCAGCCGCGACGGGAGTTTTTCAATGCCTAAATTATTTTTTTTACTCGTGTAAAAAAAAGAATTTAGGCATTGAAAAAGTCCCGTCGGGGGGCCCCAGAAAAAAAGCACGCTTTTTATTTAAGTCACCTTTATCTTATTATTGCATTAAAAAAAAAATTGCTAATAACCTCATACCACCCCGTAAGCTTCTAAAATTTACTCCACGAACTCATACCACCATCGGGAGAACTGAAGGTTATAAGCCCACACCTTGTCGATGTTCCATACATTCGCACACAGCGACTTTTTAAGTACATCTTACAACCAAGGAGTGGAACTACATGAGTGCAATAAATGATGATTGTGATAATGATTATGAATTCCCTGCTTGTGTTGATATTCCTATGTTCATACGACTCCAATCTATATAAGTCGCGAGTCCTTTTTTGGGTTAGGTCGTTCCAGTATAGGCCAAATCTCTGTCCTTGGACAAGATTGAGGTCAAAGGTAGGCATTTTATTATAAAAGTTGGCCATTTAATATTATAAAAGAATGTCGAGGTAGCCCTAGTCTCAAGTCTGTCTAGTCTTAAAAACTGCGTCATATTATTATCGTCGACGTCATACCACGCGTCACATGTTCAATAGTTTCATTCATTTACTGCCGCACTCAGAGAGCTTTAATGATTACTTAGGCCATCACTTAATAAAGGTTTTGACAATTTTTTCATATAAAAGTATGTCAAATCTTTACTAAGTGACGGCTTAAGTATTCATTAAATATCTCTGAGTACCGCAGTTAGTCAGCCACAGCGCCACCTGTGATGCGAGTTACCAGGAGATCAGGATTCACAAGGAAATAAACTAGTACATTCACAATGTCTAGACTTCAAGACGTCATACCTTAACCCCGTTTCAACCGATTTCAGGGTGAATTGATAACTAGCGTTTCCCTTTACGAGGCGAGGTGTGTTTACGGTGCAATAACGTACTTTTACTTCTAAAATATTTTTTTTAAATTTTAATGATCATCTGACTGCTTTTTTCCACATATAGGGTGTAAAAGTACCCTAACTAAGGGCACTTGTTCTCCCCACCACTGCGATCATTTTTTTGTTCTAGACCATACCTGGGAACCTCCTAGTTTGTAAATACTAGTTTTTGTGGTTATAACTTTACTTAAATTACCTCCATGACCCGTTTACTATTCAAAGCATCCAATAGCACAATGTTTAAAAGTGCTACATTGAGTTTTACCGTAAAATGTGATTTTTGACCCCAAAAAAAAAATCGTTTCCCAGCAAAAATTTTTGCGTAGGGGTACTTAGTTTGATGTACAGAATGCTTGGTTGACGGGTGTGTGATGGGTTGATTTACACCCTGTATATTGGAGTCGGTTTCCAGTCTAACCGAAATCCAGTATTTTACATGAATCCAGTTAGTACTGGGTAATACGAAACTCCTTGGTAAGACTGGTTGTCAGACTTTCGGGCCACTGACCATCTGTAACAACTGTCAAGGCTTAGTTTATATTATCTGTGGCCAAAATAAACATTTGTAGAGATGAAAAAAAAACAACAACAGTGTGAAATATACTGTATTCTGAACTTAGGTTCATTAGGAGTACAATTTTCTAGGAAGTTTAGTGTAGTGGATGTTCTCCTCATTCGAGGAATACCTAACTTTTCCCGGAATATTAGGATTAATGTTAATTAGTGAAGAAAACAAACTTGTTAGAATATAAAACTTATTTATTTTCACAAATCATAGATAAATAACATATTATTTCCTTACGTAATGTATCGGAATGCTAGGCTGTGAAGATGTTGGATGAGAAACAATTGCATGTAGCTGATATGAGAATGTTGAGGTGGATGTGTGGTGTGACAAGAATGGATAGGTAAGTAACGAGTATATTAGAGGAAGTTTCAAAGTTGTGGCAGTTTTAGAAAAGTGAAAGTGAGTGAGTGTGAGTGTTGAAAGGGAATCGAATGTCGTGGTATGGACATGTTAAGAGGAGGCTTTATTGAAAGCTTCCCCGTCGTCATTCGTCCCGTAAAATGGTGATGGATATAATAAATGTTGATGGATGGAGGGAAGAAAGGTCAATGAAAATATGGATGGATTGTGTGAGGAATGATATGAAAGTGAAAGGAGTAAATGTGACGTGACGTCTAACAATGAAGGATGGAAATAGAAAACAAGCAAATAGAATTATTTATTAGAGTAAGAAGATGATGAATGTATAGCGCAACATAATAATTGAAATGCATAACTTGACATGCGCATTTAACGTGGTTAATTAAATATCCTGTTACTTTAGTGTTAATAATAATGAATAGCGCACTTTCCGCATCAGTGCGTAAAACCAAAAACAAACATGTTTAAAATCCATATGCGTGCATTGTGAACCTAAGAGCCTTGCAATAAGTTCTACTTTAAAAAAAAAAACATAATTTAATCAAAAAAGGTTTCTAATTGAAGGACTACATTCAGTTTCACCTGCATTCAGGAACTCCCTCATCATGGCAACTGCAGTTGGTTTGTTGACAGACTGTTAGGGACAGTACTGTTCTCAAGCTCGAACATTGCATCGCTCACCGATGTAACCAGGTGTGCATTTGCAAACAGATTGTCCATTAACACAAACTAGCTCATCAGAGTTATTTTGGACGAGGTTATTTAGTGGTTCGCAATCTTGAATGTGCTGATAGTTTTCTTTTATTTTATAGTTGACTGCCACACCACCTGTGACACTATTACCATGCAACGGAAAACTGTCGTAGGTTGATTTCGATGAAGTAAATGATAGTTTCCACGCCAGCATATTGCACCAATCCACCCAGTAGAGGAATGTTTTTGATACGAACAGTGAAGTTGACGGTGGTTGGACAACACTCGTGTCAGTGTCATTACTCGTTAAACACTCTAAAAATGTCGGGTTATCGCCATTCAAATCAGAATACCAAATATGGTATAATGAACTATCCTGAGGGTGAATAACATACAATTTCTTTGTTAGTTGGTTGATAACCAGGCTGTGTGGTGCGATACCTGAGAAAGTAAGAATTTCTGCTCTCCCTTCACCATTGAATTTAGCTCTCTCTATTGTAGGCACGGTCAAGTTTGTGTTGATCCAGTAAACGTGCCTGTAAAAACAAAACTTTATTAGCTATCACGAAATAACAAATCTTTTAAATTTTCGTCGCTTCATCTTAAACCATAGTAAACATACACTGCCCCCTAAAACACAGGCAAAGCATGGTTTAGGGGATGCATGGGGGGCATAGTTTAGCATGGTTTGAACTAACTGTACTGACCTATTTACCTAATGCTAAACTTAGAACTTTAACCTGTATAGTGCAATGTACTTGAACCTTGTGGGAATAAATATTTATTATTATTATAAACGTACCCGCCACAACTGTCCACAGCTACATCAGTGGGGATCGCGTCACCTGTCTTGATTAAAAGATTTCCGTAAATGTTGTTGTTTGATCCACTTTTAAATGAAATCCAATTAATGCTTCTTTCGTTGGTATCAGTAAAGAACAGTAATTCTGTTGCTGGATCAAAAGCGAGGCCATGAATGTTTCGTCCGTTTTCCTGAGTGTGCCATGCGTTGTCATTGAAAGATTTGCTGTAACTACAGATACGGTCACCGCCACTTTGTTTGTCGACGTACACTAGTCTGTCGTTAATTTCGTCGTATACCAAAACTGTAAGATTTTGGGAAACAAAAGAAATGGACTCCGTCACAGTATCGTTTTCATAAAATTCTAGTTTATCTGTTCCTTTAGTTACGGCAATGTCTGTAACAAAACAAAAATATTTATCTTACAAGTTTGTAAGGTAGCTTGTAAGTAGTAGATCAGCTGATCTACTACTATAATTGGTTGATATTTAATAATATGTCGTCGCAAGCGATTTCAAACGAAAACACATTCTAATTATTTTTTCCTCGTTGATTTCCGAACGAAATGTTACTCGATTCTCATTGGTCGACGATTCTGATTGGTTGATTGGTTTTGTACTGTGGACGCCGTGAGTTGGCGCTACAATTTCCCGCCAAAAACGTGGACAGAGTCGATGCGGAATTCTAGACAGGGCTATACCTGACACGATACTGAACAGATCTTTACGATCGAACCCGTCACGTCCACCGTACAAGTCTGAGTTTCTGTATTACTACCTATTGTAAATATCTACTGTGTAATAAAAGTATCTGACTGTAATTCATTGGTTTGCCCGAGTACCCAACTTTATCATGGAACCCGCACCAAGAAACCATAACGATGATGACACTGCTATCGCTACGCCCACGCTCCCGCCGTCATCAGCTGTTGGATCAACTCGGGCGCCTACCACCGATATTTATTGGCGTCAACTCTTCGAGCAACAAAATCAAATTACCATGCGCATAATTGAAGCCATGCAAGTAAAAACGTCGACGTCAACTTCCATCAAGCTGCCAGAGTTCAACCCGGACCTACCAGACGTCGATCCACGTTCGTGGAACTCGACGGTGGACATTTGCCTCACAGAACATCCTATGGAAGGAGGCGCGCTGATTATTTCACTAAGCAAATCTCTGAAAGGTAGTGCATCAACATGGCTCTCTCAAGTGTCTCATATTGGTATGACGTGGCCCCAGATCAAGAACTTGTTTCTCGCTCGATATGATTGAGCGGAAACCTGTGCAGCGACTATAATTAACGCAAACAATAGTCAACAAAAGGATGGTGAAAATTTAACTGCCTACGCGAGCCGTTTGATGACGTCACTGCTAGCTAAATGGAAAAAAATGAGCAGCGAGGAGATTGCTGTATCGTATGTACTTGCTCACTTAGCTAAAATGGATAGTCGAATCAACCGACTAGCTTTTACAACTGAAACCAAAACGAGAACAAAGTTGATTCAAGAATTAAACGCGTTTTCATTGAAGAGAAAACATGATCGACACGTCGACAACTCCGTGGACACTAAACGACCAAAAGCAAGCAACACGCCGTTCCAGTGCAATTATGGTCATAAAATTGGACACAAAGCAATCGACTGTCATTTACGTAGAAACAATCAAGCACCTGCTACACAAAGGAACACAACCACTACGTCTTCGTCGTCATTGGATGCCAAGAAGGATGTCATCTGCTTCCGCTGTGGAGAACGAGGCCACATCGCGCCTCGCTGTCCGAAGACGAGCAACGCAGCAGCCAGTGGCAACACTAGCAGCAATAGCAGCGCGGCCTTGGAGCGAAGAGTCAACTACTGCCAAGTCCAAGTGGATATCTATCACAATCCGGTGAGTCGTACAATGTTTTATTTCGATAGTGGTGCTGAGTGTTCTCTCCTAAAGCAAAGTATCGCAGATAAATTCTTAGGAAAGCGTTCCGTTGCTAACAAACGATTGACAGGCGCTTTTAACGCTCATGTTTATTGTAATAACGAACAAATTGTACGAGTATGTAGTTATCATTGTTTACATTTGTCATTTCTTATCGTCCCAGATGAATTTATGCCTCTTAACATAATGTTAGGTTCTGATATTTTTAACCGACTTCAAAAAAGGAGGAGGTTATAATATGTTCGTGTGTATGTATTTTTTTTTTTTTTTTTTTTTTTTATGTATGTTACCTGATTTCTCCTCCATTTGTGAACCGATTCTCAAAATTCTTTTTTTATTTGAAAGAGTATACTCCTGAGGTGGTCCCATTTAAATTTGGTGAAGATCTGATCCTGATCTTTGCAGATATACAATAGAACTCTTCAAAAATAGACGGCAAATCTGTCGTAATTGCTGCAATCGCTTGGATGTTTATTATTTATACAACATCATGACGTAACATCACGCCTGTATGATCTGAGGGGGTACGCAGATGTGTACACCCAAATTTGGACAGTAAGATATTATGTAATGTTCCATTTATTGGGGATAAATAAAACCTATTATTTGTTTGGGAACAACTAAAAATGGAAAAATAAAAAACTTTTTGACAAAAAATAAAACCGACTTCAAAAACACCAAAAAGTGAAAAATAAACTTCTGAAGAAAAATCAGCTTCTGAAGTCGGTGGCATAAAAACGAAATCAAACAAACAAATGTCACCGACTTCAGAAGCTGATTTTTCTTCAGAAGTTTATTTTTCACTTTTTGGTGTTTTTGAAGTCGGTTTTATTTTTTTTAATAATGATTTGAGTGTTACCTTGTTGAGAGAGAATTTAATGATAACAAAACCGGTTTCTTGTTTTGCCGCGGTGACGGAAATTAATTTTAATGCAATTAATACCGACGTATCACACGTATTTAGACATAGTCTTGTGCGTCTGTTGAGTGAATTTTCGTTTGGATTTATTGATGGTTTACCGTTAACTCGTGTTACTACAGGCGACATGAAAATTCGTTTAAAAGATCCAACCCGTACTGTTTATCGTCGCCCGTACCGACTCAGTCCCCGCGAACGAGGTGTGGTGCGTAACAAAGGAAACGAGTTGTTGAATGCAAACATAATCCGAGCGAGTAGTTCTCTGTTTGCTACCCCGATCCTTCTTGTGGCAAAGCGTAATGGTTCAGAACGTATGGTAATAGATTATCGAGAGTTAAATTCGAATACAGTACCAGATAGACTCACTCCCACGTATTGCAAATAGCTAGACTGACCGGTGCCAACTAAGAAAATCAGCCGATATTGCCAAGACGTATGAGCTGCGATCAGGTGTATTGCTTCGTAAAATACAACGAAATAATCGGACGCGCTGTTTGCCGATAGTACCGCGTGCGTTTCGATGGTCCATTATAAATCACATGCACGAGTTGGTAATGCATCAAACATAAGAAAAGGTATACGAACATTACTGGTTTGACAGTATGGCTACGTATGTACGTAAATTCGTCATGAGTACACTAAAGAGCATGCTTACTGCAGTAGAAACATCGCATAGATCGTGGCAGGATGCTCTTGACGAGGTACAACTGGCATTAAATTGCACTGTAAATAGAGTTACAAAGGCGAGTCCCCTCGAACTAATGATCGGTCGCGTAGCTAGACCATTGAATCTTTTGAAGTAAATATTTCTGAGACGAGAGAGCACGCAGCCCACAACATCGAACGAAATTCTAATTACGAGAAGACTCGTTTTGACAGTAATAAGGCTAAATTAGTCAAATTCAATGTCGGTGACATGGTTCTAATTCAAAACGAAGTGAGGAATCAAACAAAGTTGGATCCGAAATATAAAGGTCCATTTAAAATAACTGATGTACTTGAAGGCGATCGCTATATGCTTTGAAATCATTGACCAGTAACAGAACCTAAAAGTATGCCCACGATCGTCTTAGAAAGATGCCTCAATGTGAAATTCCATCTGAACTGATTGTTGACATAGAATCCAATGTAGATAATAATAGTAAAAAAAAACACGTCTACTATTGTTTGAATATTATATTATGACGCATAGTCGCACACTAAAATGACTAACTTCCTACTCTTTCTTAATCAAACTGTACAGTCTGGTCGTAGTTGTAACTGCGATTCTATGAGTCGTTCAGGGCGCAATGCGCGACTAGATGTATGGTGGCTGGGTCTCCGAGAGACTACTGTTTGGGTCTGAATAAGACTACTGTTTGGGTCTCATTGAGACTACGCTGCTGTCACTGTACAATCATTGTTGTTTATTCTCATTATGTTTACTTGTGAGGTATCTTTCAAACTTGTTTTTGTTTACCTTTTTGTTTAACTTGTTTTTTATATTTAATTCGAGTTAAACCTAAGTTTCATTGGTTTGCCCGAGTACCCAACTTTATCATGGAACCCGTACCAAGAAACCATAACCATGATGACCTTGCTATCGCTACGCCCACGCTCCCGCAGTCAAATATAATTGTAGATTATTCACCAAAGGTATAAACCACTATATTACGACACAGTCGCTTTATCGAATGCTAAACACAACGAAGAATTCTATTTTTAACTCCCGAGTGCGGTGAGGGTGTTCTAAGTTAACTCCGGAGAGTACCTAGCGAGGGATTTTAGCTAGTCCAAGACGAGAACACACTAATTCACAAGGAGCATTCTCTGCTTTACAAACCTACTATGAGGTAATAATAAATCCTGTTGGGGCTGCGGGTCGTTCGCAGGAGATACCGCGGCCTCGAAATGAAGGGCTAAGAAGGAACATGAGTGGTTTTTAGTCAGTAGAAGTCTGACACTCCCTTTCGCTCTGCCCAAGAGAGCGGTAGGGGTTATTTCTACCCAGATAGGACTTCCACAACCCAGATAGGTCTTGGGTAATACGATACCCCTTGGTGAATCTGGATGTCAAACTTTCGGGTCACTGACTACCTGTAAACGACTTTCGAAGATGTAGAAATATCAGCCGGGACCAACGGCTTAACGTGTTTACTTTCCGAGGAACGGAGGAAACTCCATCCATCCACGGACCAGCCCAGGTAAGCACGGTTAAATGATAAATGATGTTTATTTTGCAAATAGGTTTTAACAAACACTTTTACAAGTCACTTTTTTTTAAACTAGATGGGGTCGGTGTTTCGTACCTGACTACTCCGAGAAGAAACATCCGAAACAAAACTCAGAGGTCATAGTCTCTTTTAAGGTCCAGACATAAACTTGTTATACACACATGAAGACTATGCAGACTAGTGTCTGAGATGTTCTTTTGATGAAAGCACCACACAGATTTGAGTGGACCCGTCCAGTCAGTGCAAGCATTTGTCATTTGTTTGTGGTTTGTCAAAGGAAACCAAACTCACCCCACGACTGCGCCAACCCCACGTACAGCGCTACCAACACCACTACACACTGCGATCTCCACATTGTATTCTTCAGGAATACAAATTTCTGTCAACAAGTTCTGTGTACTGTCTGAGTTCGATGGCGCGTCCACTCCCGCTGACCGCTCCTGGATTACTGTCATTAGTGTGGTGTGTCGTCATTTAAATGGGACTTGCGGATATTCCGATCAGTACCACAACTACTGATGAGACCTCTCGGTTGATTAGAACTCTCAATAACAAGAGGTATTTTTCCTCAATATGTTAATTACGACGTAGCTTAAGTTTCTATCCTATCTTCATGTATCAATCCAGCAGTATTGTGCCTCAATTATTGTTTAAATACGTTGGTTAGTTTTTTTTGTACTGTAATTGCAAGCACAGTCAGTCACTTGAATTTTTTTTCTTAATTAAATATAGTCTAAGTTACTCCTTAAAATATCAGTTATATGCCAAAAGTCTTGTCAGCCGTTTCGCACATAAGTCGGAACAAACACAAACAAATGTTTTTTTTGTTGTATTAAGTACCGTATATACTTTCATTTGCACAGTACAAAGCTGTTAATTTGAAATTGTAAACAGATACTTTGGTTCTATTTATTTGTATAGATGTATGGATTATGTTATGCACTTTGGTATTCCAGTGCAAAACTCCATAAACAGTCACGTAAAGTGAATTACCTATTTTTTAATATTTACAGGAACTTTCTGTAATGCAAATTATAGGAAGTTTAACTGCTGAAAACGTTTATCCCCATTTTAGCTGGAACAGTCCTTTTTAGCTGAAGTCATCGTAGAATCTTTCGTCGTGCGAATATTGAAAGCTTCAGTTACAAAGTCATCTTTCATGTTATGGTTCCCTAGTACTTTCGTGCACAACCGTTCAGTCTGTAGCTGCTAGCTGCAAGACTCAACACATCCGTCCGCAAGCACAGCGAAAGCTTCACTGGCGAATCCGTGATTCCGTGGTGCTACGAGATACTATGAGTGAAAACGCAATGAACACCACGTGTTTTTAAACATTGAATACTAGGGTACCAAGAGTCAATAGGAGTTAGCCCAATTTTAAAGGCGAGTCTATTATTGCCAGATGCAATAACCGACCATGACACAATGAGGACTATTGGACTTGAGTTCGCCGCTAGAGGTGTTAGCATAGAGCAAGATCTGCAATTTTTTCAGCCGTCACTGCGTGTTTACTGTTTGCTTACTTTGTTAATCATTTTTTTTCAGACAATCAGGTGATTCAAGCCTGCGATGTCCTAACCAAACTGGAAACAACTTGACAAAGTATGCTTCCCATGGGAATCGAACCCACGACCCGGGGTCACATAGCGAACGCCTAAATCACTCGACCACGGAGACAGTTATCGTGTTCAATAGTACAAATAAATTAATGTACCTATTGCTTGCTCATTTCATGCAACTTCGAATTTAAATAGATAATTTTTTAAGCTATTGCATAGCTTCTATCGCGGGCCTTGAGCGTGGGGACCGAATGCAGAAATTCCGTAACGAAAAAAAAAAAACAAACCTAACGAATTGACACTTGACAATTTCTTGAAATCAAAAATTGTGAGTTGCCTGTATTTAATTTTATTATTCAGTCAAAAACTTCCTCAAAGAATTTCTGTGAGCGTGTTAATTAATTTTATAAGCGTAAGATAAGATACTATTAATAGAAATTATCAATAAATTACATTATTTGAGCAAACATATTAATAAAAATAAATTAAATTATATAAATCAAATGTAACCTTCATAGCTCTAACCACTAAGAAAAACTATGACACAAAATAAAAGAAAAAGTAAATGACATCTTGACAACTGACGTAATGTCAGATGAAAAGTAAACATTGAAAAATTATTAGATTAAATATTTTAAAACAGCAAAATCAAAGTTAATAAATCGAATAAGATAGATTATAAGGCTGCCAACAAAAATAGTTGTCGCCAAGGCGCGACATGAGACGTAAAAGGACATTTTATAAAAGACTAGCTGATGCCCTCGGCTTCACCCGCGTGGATGTCGGTCAAATTATATACTAAAACCTTCCTCTTGAATCACTCTATCTATTAAAAGAAACCGTTTCAAAATCCGTTGCGTAGTTTTAAAGATTTAAGCATACATAGGGATATAGGGACAGAGAAAGCGACTTTGTTTTATACTATGTAGTGATGATGAGGATGATTAGTAAAAGTGTAAGTATAAATACTATATTTAAATACTGCATTAATAAAATAAATAAATAATTATAATTGCATAAGTTGATAAAAAATGCTATGCAATAGCTTTACCGCGGCAGTCTCCAGTGCCACACGTCTTTTTTTTTTTAATAACCATGAAGGGGATGGCAGCCTTCAAACCTAACCAGTCCGAGTCGGGGTGCCCCAAGGCCCGAGCTCGCTTTGCTCGCTCTTGCATACAAGTTTTCCTAGTAGCGGGTTCGTAAGGTATATCGGGGTCTCAGTACATACTCAGAGGAAAAATTATTGCTCTGCATTGCTGCTAATTTAAAGATATAATGTTATATTGAGATTCTTAAATAAAAAATATATGTAACAAAATTAGTTTATTTTTTATCATTATATCTATGTATGAAAAGGGAAATGTTACACTGACCAAACGTCATTCGTCTAATAGTTGTGTGGCCTAGTGAAATGTTTGACAAATGATAAACATTATAATAATCAGTTTAACAATAATTCTACCGAATGAAACGTTGTCGTACAAAAATTTGCTAATCGGCGAAACGTTGGTTGGCATGTGATAATCTGCCAATCAATTTTCGGCGAAAAGGATCCTGCCCTTACCGTATTACCCGCGTGTTTACGTGTGAAACGATGAACGGCCTGTGTGAAAAATTATAATTATGGCTAGAAAATAGGTGACTTCTGACATGACGACTAATAGAGAACTAAAAATAATAAGAATACGGGCAGGAGAATTATGATGACTGGTGTAGTCTGGTTTTTGAGGTCCTTTCTTCGTTATGCGTCTTTTTACTACTTCACTCTACGCATACACCCCACAGACACGCACTACACTCACATATAACACTCTCACATACACAACATGAAATACTTACCTATTTAAATTTTTTTGCTATTTTACTTTTTTTCTTTTTCTATTTTAATTTTTTACCATATGTTTTTTTAACTATTTTATTTTTGTTATTGTTTTCTTTTTTGAACTCTACTGTATTTTCTACTAAATCTGGAACGCTGTCGTCTTCCTCTTGGAGGTGGGCGTTAATAGCTGCAACACAGTTTTCAACTAATGCAGCTATTTACGTACGCAATTAATTTGTTAAATATGTGTTTTTGTTCCAATAAAGATTTATTATTATTATTTCCTTTATTCACTTTCTTTTCTTATACTAAATACATTTTTAAATATTTCTTAAAAAAAAAGATATAAAAAACATTTAAAAATATAAAAAGTAGTAGCCCACCGGCATTGGGAACAGGGTCCGAGCTACCGGTGGTCAGGGCTCTTGAGAGAGGAACCTCCTGACAATGCGCGCCGTGTCCAGAAGTACTGCCTTCTGGATCAAGCCCTTGATCCAGCTACCAAGCGAGAGCCTCCTTAGATGTTCGTCGAGGCTCTTGGCTATTAAGCCATTGGCAGACACGACTATCGGCACAATGATTGCTGTATTCACGTGCCACATGTCGACAACCTCGCGAGCCAGATCTAGATACTTGAATTGCTTATCTTTCTCTGCTTTCACGAGGTTCTCGTCATGCGGGACCGTTATATCAACAATCATTGCGCGACGCTCCGATCGATCTATCACCACAATGTCAGGCTTATTGGCAACAATAGTCCTGTCAGTGACGATAGGTCGATCCCAATACAATGAAATATTACCATTTTCGAGAACTGGGTCGGGCGCATACTTATAGTATGGCACTTCTGTTTCCACAAGGTTGTATTTCAAAGCAAGTTGCTGGTGGATAATCCTGGCAACAAGGTTGTGTCTATGCAAGTATTCTCCGTTAGCCAGACGAGAACATCCAGAAATAATGTGTCGGATCGATTCTCCAGGACGGTGGCATGCCCGACATATGTCAACCGTGCCATCCTTCACAATGTATTTACGGTAGTTGTTCGTCATCATAACTTCGTCCATTATTGCACAGACAAAACCTTCGGTTTCCCCGAAAAGGTCACCGAAACGCAGCCAGGATACGGACGCTAAGAAATCTACATCGGTTCCATGTAAGGCCCGGTAAAAGCGTCCGTGCAGCTCCTTGCTCTGCCATACCTCCCTGCGGTCATTAGTGTCTAATACTTTAGGTTTAGGGGCGCCACAGTGCCACTGTCAACATCGAGTCCGTAATAAAATTGAAATAAAAAATATATTTTGCACATATACGAAGTTAAAAGTGTATAAATCCGCTAAATCCGATCAAGTGTTGCTTAGACGATGTGGAGAACAAAGTGTAAAACAAGTGAAATAAAAGACTTTTTCAAAAAGGAAAACCTAACGACCAATCGAGCTTGTGTCAAGTGAATCAAAACATAAACCGGTGAACTATGTTATTTTTATATAAACGATTCACGTGAAACTTTAAACTTTATTCATAAAGTACGAATATAACAATAAGTGCAAAACAAATAAAAAATTACAATAAACTAATAACCTAAAAAGTGATTCATAACTATAAGTGTCAAAACGGTGAATTTTCAAACAAATTAGCCAACGACATAGTGCAAGACAAGTTATTATATATTCTGTTCTTGTAGTGCGGAAAGAACAATTAATTTGCAAACAGAACAATAAACTATACTTTAAAAGTGTTTATTAACAATTTAAGACAAAGGACATTCAAGGGAGGTCAACCAACGCCATCTATTCAAAAACTCGAACACTACGTATCAAGCAATAGTTCGACCTCAACATCCATTATTGATCGAAGAAATCGAGCCGTCAAATTCACCACATTACCAACAGAGGGCGCTGTTCACAAATGTGATCAAAACAATCAGATTGAACACACAAATTTTTCACAAAAAACACTTTAGAATCATGGAGGAAATAAAAATCATGCTGGAAAACATGCAAAAAGAAATGAAACAACAAAAGATGGATATGCTCGAAATGAAAGAAGACATAAAAACTACAATTGTCAATAATATTTAAATGACAAGTTTAGGAGCTTGGAAATTAAGAATGAACATCTTGAAAAGAAATTAGAGGAGCATTCTTCAGCTTTCGACAATTTAGAAAGATGCATGAGGCGAAAAAACCTTGTCATATTTGGAGTGGAAGAACGAGAAAAATCTTATCACGATTTAGAAAAAACTATATTAGACATAATAAATAACTATTTCAATTTATATTATGAAAATTGTATAGAAGCGGTCAGAAGACTTGGCAAAAAAGGCGACAAAATACGCCCGGTGGTTGTTACGTTCAGCACAATGGGACTAAAAATAAAAATACAGCAAAACCAAAAATGCCTGAAAAACTCACCATACTATATAAAACAGGACTACCCCTTAGAAGTCTTGAACAAACGCAGAGAGTTACAAACCCAATTGAAAAAAGAAAGAGATATGGGCAATAAAGCTTTTATAAAATATGACAAACTTGTAGTGTTACCCAACAACAATAAAAGCTTATCACCACAATACCATACAAACAAAAGGGTCCTATCTGAATCACCCGAAATAGTGACTCTCAGTAGCCAGAAAAACACAGAAACCAAAAAACAACCTATAAAGAAAACCAAGACAACTTCTATGAAAAACTACATCCTACAAAAACCCAAACTTGTTTACAGTAAGGAAAGCACTTCGCACGATCAAGTTCTAACGGCAGAGAACTTTGAAACAGAATAGCAACCACAGAAGGCCCCTCCCGCCCTCCCAATCCGGCCGGTTACCGTGGGAGGAAAAGACCGAAACCCTTCAGAGAAAAATACCCCTAATCAATTAATGTCTGAGAACAATAACATACTCTATATTGCGACATACAACGTAAGGACTCTATCAACACATGCCCGCCTTCTAGAATTAATGGATGCCCTGAAAAATACTAAAATTGATATAATAGGCTTGTCTGAAATTAGAAGGCTAGGAAATAGAATTCAAGAATATGAAAATGTTATCTTTCATTACGTAGGAGAGACCCCAGGCCTTTATGGTGTGGGTTTTCTCGTGAAGAAACATCTCAAAGCGCATATCGAGAGCTTTAATGGCCTATCGGAAAGAGTGGCGCTATTGACGCTAAATTTCAACAATTTCAGAATAAGTATAATACAAGTCTATGCCCCAACAGAAGCGGCAAATGATACTGAAATAGAATCTTTCTACGATACTATTGACAAAGCCCTAAAAATATCAGAAAAAAACATAATAGTCATGGGGGACTTTAATGCAAAAATTGGTCAACCAAAACCAGAAGAAAATTTAATTATGAAAAACCACGGATATGGCACACGAAACAACAGAGGCGAACGACTTATAGAATTCGCCTATGAAAACAAACTTTCCATAATAAACACTTTCTTTAAAAAGAAGAATAGTCAAAAATGGACCTGGCGATCTCCAGATGGTACCACGAAGAATGAACTGGACTATGTGTTTGCAAACTTACAGACAAACGTGCAAAATTTACAAGTCATCAACTTGAATTTTCCTACAGATCACAGGCTCGTAAGAGCAACATTTCTTATACAAAAAGTAAAGGTTAACAGAATGAACTATACTAACAACTCAAGAAGCTTACTGAAAACCGAAAAAGAAGTATCGAAATATAGACAATCTCTCGATGAACGCAGCGAAGATCTTATGAAATGCCAAGATATCAACTCGGTACAGGAATGCTACGACACAATAGTATGCATCTTAGAAGCTAGTTTGAAGGAAGCGGTCATACAAAGTAAAGATAAAGGAAAAAGCAACGTGATATCAGATCACACTATAAAGCTGATACAACGCAGAAGTGTTCTACAAAAAATAAAACCAAAGACGCGAGCAATGAAAAATGAATTGAAAGCGCTCTACAAAATAGTAAGCAAATATGTTCGAAAAGATTACTCAGATCATCGAAAACATACTATCGAAAAACACCTTAACTCCACAGGAAGTATCAAAAGACCGTATAAGGAACTGAGATCTCATAAAACATGGATAGAAGCACTTCACAACCCTCAAATAACAACACATGACCGAAAAGATATCCTACACATAGCAACTAACTTTTATAAAAACTTGTACAGTGCCCCAGTACACCAAGACACAGATCAAAGAGAATCCGAAAATGATGACAATGATGTAGAAATAAACCCAGTGGACGCAGTAGAAATTATAAAGGGAATCAAAAGGCTGAAAGAAGATAAGAGCCCAGGACCCGACAAAATAACAAACGAGGCCATAAAAATAGCTGGTGGTTACCTAACACGTCCTCTGACACATTTATTTAATTTGATTTTGACTTCGTCCGTAACACCTAGACAGTGGTCTGAGTCGAATATTATCTTGCTGTTTAAAAAAGGCGATCCAAGGAACATAGGAAACTATCGACCCATTAGCCTGCTTCCATCACTTTATAAACTATTCTCATCAATTATAGAAAAGAGAATCAGTACTACGCTCGAAAAATGTCAACCGATCGAACAAGCTGGGTTTCGGAAGAGCTTCTCAACAATAGACCACATTCATTCTTTGGAATTACTTGTTGAAAAATATCAAGAGTATCAACGTCCTCTCTACATAGGGTTTGTAGACTACCAGAAAGCTTTCGATACAATACTACATTCCTCAATATGGAAAGCTTTACAATCCCAAAAAGTAGAGAAAAAATATATACAAGTCCTAAAATACCTGTACGAGAACAACACTAGTAGAGTGAAACTAGAGACCGCAGGACCACCTATCCCCATTAAAAGAGGAGTACGGCAAGGCGACCCCCTATCACCTCGAATCTTCATAGCGGTACTGGAAACTGTTTTCGAAAAACTAAATTGGGAAAGAACAGGTATATCCATAGAAGGGAAACATATTAGTCACCTAAGGTTCGCCGACGACATTGTCCTTCTATCAGAAAACAGCACAGAGCTAGAGTCAATGTTACAAGCATTACAACAAGCAAGCAGAGAGATAGGACTTGACATTAATCTGAGCAAAACAAAACTTATGACAAATGCCGCACAAAACTCTGTATGTCTTGACAACACACCAGTCGACTACGTTGAGAACTATATCTACCTAGGCAAACAAATCTCTTTCCAAAAACTGAACAACGATGCAGAAGTAGATAGAAGAATAGTAACGACATGGAGAAAGTTTTGGAGCATAAAGGAAATTTTAAAAAGTCAGATGTCAATGAAAATCAAGAGAAAAGTCATGTACTCATGTCTTTTGCCTTTATTGACCTACGCCTGTCAAACGTGGAAGTTCACAAAAAGAGTGAAAAATAAAATCACGTCCTGTCAGCGAAGCATGGAGAGAAGTGTCGCAAAAATCAGGAAATGTCAGAAAATTCGGCACACTACCATCAGACAAAAACAGGAGTGATAGATGCTCCAACCTACGCTCTAAAGTTAAAATGGAGATGGGCAGGACACGTAGCGAGAATGAGCGACAAAAGATGGACAATTCGCATGACGTCATGGCCAGGTCCGACAGGCACTCGGAAAAGAGGAAGACCTGTAACTAGATGGACAGACGACATCACACGAGTAGCGGGAAAAAACTGGCTGACAGAAGCCAAAGACCGAGACCGCTGGGGTTCTCTGGAGGAGGCCTTCACCCTCATCACTTGAGGGGTTCATGCATGCATATTATTTAAAACTTAAATCTATTTAGTTATTATTAATATCGACATTTAATTTAATCTTAATTTATACATTACATGTATTGTATTATGTATTTATTGTCAATAATTTTTTTAATTTGAATTTTTGATTTGATTATATTTTATTCCAATCAATAATTTTTAATTTTAATTAAAATTCAATTTAAGTTGTATTTTTATTGTGAACAACCATAAATAAAAATAAAATAATCATTAAATGTATGTAACAAATCTATGTTTGTAAATCAAATAATTATAATGTGTAAATGTTAACACTGTTAAATTTTTACTTTTTTTGTATAACTATTCTTTTTTTTAATGCATGAAATAAAAGGCTTTTTTATTTTATTTTATTTTATTTTTATACTTTAGGTTTGCGCCAGTTCTCGTTAGCCAAGGAGAGCGGGGTAAGGCCCTTGTCCACTGAGACCACATCTCGGTGCATCCCCACGTTGGCTTCTAGGAAGTATTCCCTGAGACTGCATACCTCACGGTTGTGTAGGGTCTTAGTATTTAAGAAACCACGACCCCCACACTTCCGCGGGATATACAGTCTCATCACCGACGACCGTGGGTGATGCATCCAATTTGCGGTCAATAGTGAGCGGACCCTCCTATCCAGGGCATCAAGTTCTGTCTGAGTCCATTTGAGTATGCCGAAAGAATACATCAAAACCGGTATGACCCAACTGTTGAAGGCGCGCACCTTGTTTCCGCCTGACAAAAGACTGCTCAGGACCTTGTTCAGGCGGCCAAAGAAGCGCTCCCTCAACGATTGTTTCATGACGGCAATATTGATACCTAATGCTTCCGACATACCCAAATACTTGTAGGTTTCTGTTGACGAGAGGGATCTAAGTAGTATGGAATCCGAGAGTTGAGTTCTCACGGATTCCATAATCTCCCCTCGCTTCACATGCAAGACTGCACATTTGTCCACACCAAATTCCATTCTGATGCCACTACTGAAAATTTCTGTTACCTTCAGTAGCTTCATCAGTGGCAAATTGTTGGGGGCAAAGAGTTTCAGATCATCCACGTAAAGAAGGTGAGATATAACCTGACCACCTCTCCTCAACCGATAGCCTAGACCTGAACCCTCCAGCAGTGTGCTAAGAGGGTTCAAGGCTAGACAAAACCACAACGGACTCAGACTATCACCCTGGAATATACCACGCTCGATCCTTATCGGTTCACTGTTCCCTCCGATCTGTCGACATCCTGGATAGCGAAGGACCGTTCTCCAGTTCCTCATACATGACATCAGGAAGGTACACAGAGTTGCATCTACTTTGTACAATGCCAGCACCCTCATGAGCCATGTATGAGGCACCGAGTCATAGGCCTTCTTATAATCTATCCTACATGTAGACAAATCCTTTCGGGAGCGGCGAACCTGTTGGCTAATGGTCATATCAATGAGGAGCAGCTCCTTAGTACCACGGGACCCGTTCCTACATCCATTCTGAGAGGCAGACATGATAGAGTTACTTTCGACATGTTGGCTGATTTTAACTCTCAAAATGGATGTAAGAACTTTATAGACCGTTGGTAAACAAGTGATTGGTCTATAATTTTTAGGTTCCGCAGGTTTACCTGATTTAATTCTTGTTGTCAAGAACTGGGGTAGCGATCCTGACTCTAAGGCTGATTGAAACTGAGACGCCAAGCGAGCGTGCGATCCTTTAAACCACTTGATCCAGAAATTGTGCAGTCCGTCCGGCCCTGGAGATTTCCAGTTAGGTAACGGACGGACTGCACAAGCTACGTCTTGGGGGCTGATGATAATTGCCCCCATATCTGTTATAGGATCACACGCTCGTTCAACCTCCCGGGTCCAATCGCCCTCAGTGTGACTGACAGGCACCGACCAGATGTTGCGCCAGAACGACGTCATGGCGTCATCATCCGGCAGACGCGAGTCAATCACACCTTGGTCTGGTCGTTCCCAAGCTCTATATACCCACCTTTCATCACTTTGGAAAGTGCGGTTCCGTGTATACCGCTCCACTTGTCGCTTATACCGACAAATACGGCTCGCCCATGCATAGATTTTCTGCTTCAGGAAGTCGATGCGCTCTGTGACGCGGGACAAATAATAATAATAATTATCATTATTATTATTATTATCATTTTGCGGTACTCAGAGATATCCATCACTTAGTAAAGGTTTTGACAGTTTTGTCATACAAAAACATGTCAAACTTTTACTAAGTGACGGCTTAAGTAATCATTAAAGCTCTCTGAGTGCAGCAGTTTGTGTCTGTTTGCTGCAGTTACACTCTGTATATTTAAACCATACGAATAATCAGCGGCAAAATATGAATGATCATTAGTCCATATAATTATGTACTAGAGAGAAACTAAACGCCAACTACAACATGCGTTTCCCGTCGCCGCGATTCTCTAACCCATTGATAGAGGTGGCCGTACTGCCTACAAGGCAACAACAAACAGAAAACAACAAAAAATTACATTAGTGACATCATTATTGTTAGCGCTACTCCAGGTGATTCCTGATGTCCTAGTACCCATTTTTTTAAAAAACACGTGGTCTCAGCGCGGCAACTCGTATACTGGGCTGAATTACTTTTATTCAAGCTTGGCCGAATTGGGTGAAATAGTGTTTAGAACTAACCAATGCACTCCTCTGTAAAATAATTTTTGATCTGATTTAACTACGAATTCACTTTAGTAATTATTATTAATTAATTGTTCCTTCACTTGTGTTGTAAGATCTTGTGCTTCTTACCAAATTTTAAGATTCTAAGTCTACACTATTTTTTTTTTTGGCGGGTGGAAAATCATCAAATAACCCCTCCCGCTCTTGGGCAGAGCGCAAGGGAGTGTCAGACTTCTACTACCCATGTTCCTTCTTAGCCCTTCGTGTTGAGGCCGCGGTATCTCTTGCGAACAACCCGCAGCCCCAACGGGACGGGAAGTACCCTCCACGTAAGTTTTGATTTACTTGCGAATAAATAAAATATGCAACATAAAGGGTCACAATTTTTAAGCAATATTAATTTTAATTTGAAACCACCACGCTTTCTTGAGAAAAAGGGTCGTGACAGACAGATCACAGGCGAAGAAGGGTTTTGTTTTACCTTTTTAGTTACAGTACCCTAAAGAACACATGGTGCTTAAAAAACCCTTATTATTTACCGAACAAACCAGTTTGAAGCAAAAAATAGGGTCTTTTACACCCCTCTAGTAATATGACAGGGGTGTAATCGTGTAACCCTCTATAATTTGTGCGATATGTATTAGTTATGAGAACTCCTGATGCTTTCTGAGGTCTTAGTATTCGATACCCCAACACGTGACGTAGGCAACCCTGCATTTGTGTAAGTATGTGTGTGTACTAGATACATCAACATGATATAATTTATGTTAACAGATTTTTAACATTAGAGCTTTCTAACTTTTTAAACTTCAACTTAGTTTTAAGGATTAAAACGCGAAAGTTGCTAGTCTTCTAACTAAACGAATGTAAACTGAATTTTGATAAAACTTGTAATAAGATCAACTAATCAACAAAACATATGACTTAGTACAAATTAATAAGACAATAATATCATCAAATTTTTTTTATTGTTGTGTTGCCACACAGTAGGATTTTTTTCCTGTAGGTACCGTGGGTGCGTTTACAAACATTTAAACACACATACTCGTACCTACACTCCGAACACCCAGACCAGGAACAACTAATATCTGTAGGCCATACAAATATTTGTTGCGTATATTTGCAGCGAGTACCAACAACTTACAAGGTAGCCCGCGACTACCGTGAACAAAGTTTGATTGTGTGTATGCACCCTTGCATACACGCAAACAAACTTTGTTGTAATAAAGCGCCCGCTCACAGATGAACTAAGTGCCCATCTGGGACCACGTGTTTCATTACATTTGATACTGGGAAACCAGGAATGAATCGGAGCTTCTTTGTAATATAGGTGTGTTAAAATATACTGTCAGCGCAGCGCCGCTATACTAACAGTAATTAATATATCATCAAAAATGGACGTGAAAGGTCTAAACATACTTTACATGACATGCGGAAATCGGTGCCTTTGTTTGATTGACATTGATGTAAATTTTAAGTGTCATTTGATTTTTTTAAGTATTTGTCATTCCTGTACTTGCCAGACAATGTAAAAAAACACTGAAAGTTTACAAACTAACTTTTTATAAAGTCAGTCAGGTACTGGCGCCCAACATGGGATAATTCAATCGATAGAACATAGATCTGTAAGTCGTAATTTTCATTCAATTCAAGTTAAATATCAACTTTACCTTCGCTTCCCGGAGTTTAACCTCCACATTATTTTCTAGTGACTATGAATACTCTTCTGATCACCTCAAATCTTTAGTAACCTACTTAGCAAAACCCTAAATTGGAGCTAATTCGTGACTTTTCTAACGAGTTGATACTTTGAAGCAAGTCACGCTAAAAAATTTGGAACTGAAAAGTTGCCCCACCATGGGCGCCATTAAAACATTGAACTGACAATAATTTATTCCCGTTCTGAGGGTAAAAAGCAGTAAAAACATTGGCAAAATAAGAAGTTTTTGCTAATTTTAGATTACATATTGATGTTCCAATCAGCTGCATAAAGTATTTTCGATTCGACTATAAAAGTAAGTAAGTAAGTTTGGTGCAAGTGAAGTGCCACTATCATAGTTTTAAGTTACATAAACTAACACAAATGTTATTAGTATGTCTATTTAGGTAAAGGTATTTGTTTATGGGTCTTTGTTACCTGAAAATAAATGTATTTTATTCTAAAAGCATTGTTGGTTTTTGTTAATAGTTTTGAGACTACACACGGTCAAGGCCCCGATCCATTTGGGAGGGGTGAGTGGGCAGCACAGCTGCACAACGGTCGTAGTAATATATCTCTATCCTCCTCTATCATTGATAGATGACATAAATTAAAAGTAACAGCAATATTCGTAGAGCCGCGGCGGCGATCGCTTGCTGTGCCATTCATATATCCCGTAGCGCCACCGCGGATTCACCAGTAAAGCTTTCGCTGTGCCGGCGGACGGATGTGTTGAGTCTTGCAGCTAGCAGAGCGGCTACAGACTGAACGGTTGGTCACGAAAGTACTAGGGAACCATAACTTGAAAGATGACTTTGCAACTGAAGCTTTCAACATTCGCACGATGAAACACTCTACGACGTATTCAGTAACAAGTGTGGGGTCGTTAGACCTTACTGCCCACACGATAAGAAGAAGTTAAAAAGGATAAGAAATTAATAAAGATTTGAGGTGCTGTAAAAGGTTTTCAGCAATTGTACTTCCAGCATAACATACAAGTTCCTGTAAAATTGTAAAAAAAAGTTGGTAATTCTGGTTATTATCACTTAATTCTCTGAGGCTATATCTACATCTTTTAACTTTGATTTGGTATGGGGTTCCGCACTGGAAGGCCAAAGTACATAATTCATTCATCCATATTTACAAATAAATAGAATTCAAGTGTCTATCTATAATTTCAAAACAACACGTTTTTACTGAATGCATATGAAAGTAGTCTATGTATACGATCATCGTCATCATCATTTCAGCCGAAAGACGTCCACTGCTGGACATAGGCCTCCCCTAAGTGTCGCCACATTGACCGGTCCCGTACATCTCGCATCCAGCGGATCCCCGCAACCTTCACCAGGTCATCGGTCCACCTAGTGGGAGGCCTTCCAACGCAACGTCTTCCGGTTCGCGGTCGCCACTCCAGAACTTTCCGGCCCCATCGGCCATCCGTTCTGCGAGCAATGTGCCCTGCCCACTGCCACTTAAGTTTGGCAATTCTTCTTGTGTACGAATTCTTCATGTATACGATACTTAAAACAAAAACATATTTTATTTTTGTCTGTCTATTTTTTTCGGCTAATGACCGAAACAGAGGCTGATTTGGACGGGACTTAATTGGCATACAATTGATGATATACGGAGTAACTTGAACTAATTTTAATTTTAAAGGATTAGTAACCAAACCAGATAAATGTTGCTTTTCTTTTTGTATTTTGCAAGCTTCTTTGCCTTAGTTGCAAGCCCATGCCACGTGTTTTTAGGCATTGAATACTAGCACATCAGAAGTTATGTGGAGGCTTACCGCTGCAATATCAATAAACCACATTCTGTGAATGAACAGGGCACGATCAATGGTGGCGGCATCCTACATGGCCAATCGGTAGTGTATATGCATTTTTGTTCGTGTTTTTTTCGTTTTAAAAACGTTGCCCCACACTAAGAATTTCCCTGTATCGTGGGTGCGTACACAAACATTTAAACTCACATACACAAATACCGAGACCCGAAACAACTATCTGTAGGCCATACAAATATTGAACCCGCGACACGCAGCGCAGCAGTCCAATCACTCAGCCACTGTGCCAACCGTGCCGTCAATATTTAGTTCCAGTTCAAAAAAATGCAAACCCTTGAAATTGTTAACAAAATCCGATACAAATAGGGAAGAATAAATTTTAATAATACTTTCATGCTCACTGCTGTACTGAACTGTGCTTTCATGCGCAGAGCTGGTTATTTCATATCGCTGATGTTGCACAGTTCTGAGCTTCGATTAACTTATATAAAAGATTTATTCACATTACGAAGAAGAAGTAAGAAGCTACCTTATCATTTACCTACATGTCTGTATAAAATAAATTAAAGAAGTCGGCTTGTCTGAATCCAATCCAACATAGCAATGCAGAAAGACACCATTTTGTTTTTTGTGTACAGAGCAAGCTACGATTCTCTAGATATGCGACCGCCGCTTACTCAAAACACAGCTGACTGTGGTTTCAGGTGTAAGGCCGCAGTGAGGCCACGTATTTTCGAACGTTAAGTATTCGGATATCAGAAGTCAATGGGAGCTGCAACATACGGCCCGGCCAGTGAACTGACCTACACAACAATGTTTACTGTAGCTGTTCTTTGCTCCAGATTAAGTCAAAGAAAATCTTAATTTTACATAACATAACATCGCGTAATCCCCGAAGGGCAGGTTAGGCAGAGGTGTACCTAATAGTACACCCACATTTCGTCAGTTATGTTTAAGTCCCATGTAATAGGGGGCGAGCCTATTGCCATCAATAGGGCACAAATCCAGACTCCGTAGCTGTTACTGATAAATTCCTGATGGAAAAAGCCAATAACACTTTGCCCGACCCGGGAATCAAACCCAGGACCTCATGCTCAGCAGTCGTGCTTGCGACCACTAGACCAACGAGGCAGTCAATCAAAATCTTAATTTAATTTATTTGGAATAAATTGACTGCCACGCTGCTTATTTAATTGCCCATGACGTATGCAATCTGAACCCATAACAGTTTAAGGCTATGGCCATATTGCTACCGTGTGGTACAGTGGGATCTTGTTTTAATGAAGTTCATCTAATTACAACATCACCAACAGCTAATAAGCACGATCACCATACGACCTCTTAATAATGGGTACCTTAGGGGACCTTAATGGGGTAGGTACTTTTTCAATGCCTTTTTTTTATGGCGGGTGGAAAATCATCAAATAACCCCTCCCGCTCTTGGGCAGAGCGAAAGGGAGTGTCAGACTTCTACTGACTAAAAACCACCCATGTTCCTTCTTAGCCCTTCATGTCGAGGCCGCGGTATCTCTTTCAAACAACCCGCAGCCGCGACGGGAGTTTTTCAATGCCTAAATTATTTTTTTTACTCGTGTAAAAAAAAGAATTTAGGCATTGAAAAAGTCCCGTCGGGGGGCCCCAGAAAAAAAGCACGCTTTTTATTTAAGTCACCTTTATCTTATTATTGCATTAAAAAAAAAATTGCTAATAACCTCATACCACCCCGTAAGCTTCTAAAATTTACTCCACGAACTCATACCACCATCGGGAGAACTGAAGGTTATAAGCCCACACCTTGTCGATGTTCCATACATTCGCACACAGCGACTTTTTAAGTACATCTTACAACCAAGGAGTGGAACTACATGAGTGCAATAAATGATGATTGTGATAATGATTATGAATTCCCTGCTTGTGTTGATATTCCTATGTTCATACGACTCCAATCTATTTAAGTCGCGAGTCCTTTTTTGGGTTAGGTCGTTCCAGTATAGGCCAAATCTCTGTCCTTGGACAAGATTGAGGTCAAAGGTAGGCATTTTATTATAAAAGTTGGCCATTTAATATTATAAAAGAATGTCGAGGTAGCCCTAGTCTCAAGTCTGTCTAGTCTTAAAAACTGCGTCATATTATTATCGTCGACGTCATACCACGCGTCACATGTTCAATAGTTTCATTCATTTACTGCCGCACTCAGAGAGCTTTAATGATTACTTAGGCCATCACTTAATAAAGGTTTTGACAATTTTTTCATATAAAAGTATGTCAAATCTTTACTAAGTGACGGCTTAAGTATTCATTAAATATCTCTGAGTACCGCAGTTAGTCAGCCACAGCGCCACCTGTGATGCGAGTTACCAGGAGATCAGGATTCACAAGGAAATAAACTAGTACATTCACAATGTCTAGACTTCAAGACGTCATACCTTAACCCCGTTTCAACCGATTTCAGGGTGAATTGATAACTAGCGTTTCCCTTTACGAGGCGAGGTGTGTTTACGGTGCAATAACGTACTTTTACTTCTAAAATATTTTTTTTAAATTTTAATGATCATCTGACTGCTTTTTTCCACATATAGGGTGTAAAAGTACCCTAACTAAGGGCACTTGTTCTCCCCACCACTGCGATCATTTTTTTGTTCTAGACCATACCTGGGAACCTCCTAGTTTGTAAATACTAGTTTTTGTGGTTATAACTTTACTTAAATTACCTCCATGACCCGTTTACTATTCAAAGCATCCAATAGCACAATGTTTAAGAGTGCTACATTGAGTTTTACCGTAAAATGTGATTTTTGACCCCAAAAAAAAAAATCGTTTCCCAGCAAAAATTTTTGCGTAGGGGTACTTAGTTTGATGTACAGAATGCTTGGTTGACGGGTGTGTGATGGGTTGATTTACACCCTGTATATTGGAGTCGGTTTCCAGTCTAACCGAAATCCAGTATTTTACATGAATCCAGTTAGTACTGGGTAATACGAAACTCCTTGGTAAGACTGGTTGTCAGACTTTCGGGCCACTGACCATCTGTAACAACTGTCAAGGCTTAGTTTATATTATCTGTGGCCAAAATAAACATTTGTAGAGATGAAAAAAAAACAACAACAGTGTGAAATATACTGTATTCTGAACTTAGGTTCATTAGGAGTACAATTTTCTAGGAAGTTTAGTGTAGTGGATGTTCTCCTCATTCGAGGAATACCTAACTTTTCCCGGAATATTAGGATTAATGTTAATTAGTGAAGAAAACAAACTTGTTAGAATATAAAACTTATTTATTTTCACAAATCATAGATAAATAACATATTATTTCCTTACGTAATGTATCGGAATGCTAGGCTGTGAAGATGTTGGATGAGAAACAATTGCATGTAGCTGATATGAGAATGTTGAGGTGGATGTGTGGTGTGACAAGAATGGATAGGTAAGTAACGAGTATATTAGAGGAAGTTTCAAAGTTGTGGCAGTTTTAGAAAAGTGAAAGTGAGTGAGTGTGAGTGTTGAAAGGGAATCGAATGTCGTGGTATGGACATGTTAAGAGGAGGCTTTATTGAAAGCTTCCCCGTCGTCATTCGTCCCGTAAAATGGTGATGGATATAATAAATGTTGATGGATGGAGGGAAGAAAGGTCAATGAAAATATGGATGAATTGTGTGAGGAATGATATGAAAGTGAAAGGAGTAAATGTGACGTGACGTCTAACAATGAAGGATGGAAATAGAAAACAAGCAAATAGAATTATTTATTAGAGTAAGAAGATGATGAATGTATAGCGCAACATAATAATTGAAATGCATAACTTGACATGCGCATTTAACGTGGTTAATTAAATATCCTGTTACTTTAGTGTTAATAATAATGAATAGCGCACTTTCCGCATCAGTGCGTAAAACCAAAAACAAACATGTTTAAAATCCATATGCGTGCATTGTGAACCTAAGAGCCTTGCAATAAGTTCTACTTTAAAAAAAAAAACATAATTTAATCAAAAAAGGTTTCTAATTGGACTACATTCAGTTTCACCTGCATTCAGGAACTCCCTCATCATGGCAACTGCAGTTGGTTTGTTGACAGACTGTTAGGGACAGTACTGTTCTCAAGCTCGAACATTGCATCGCTCACCGATGTACCCAGGTGTGCATTTGCAAACAGATTGTCCATTAACACAAACCGGCTCATCAGAGTTATTTTGGACGAGGTTATTTAGTGGTTCGCAATCCTGAATGTGCTGATAGTTTTCTTTTATTTTATAGTTGACTGCCACACCACCTGTGACACTATTACCATGCAACGGAAAACTGTCGTAGGTTGATTTCGATGAAGTAAATGATAGTTTCCACGCCAGCATATTGCACCAATCCACCCAGTAGAGGAATGTTTTTGATACGAACAGTGAAGTTGACGGTGGTTGGACAACACTCGTGTCAGTGTCATTACTCGTTAAACACTCTAAAAATGTCGGGTTATCGCCATTCAAATCAGAATACCAAATATGGTATAATGAACTATCCTGAGGGTGAATAACATACAATTTCTTTGTTAGTTGGTTGATAACCAGGCTGTGTGGTGCGATACCTGAGAAAGTAAGAATTTCTTCTCTCCCGTCACCATTGAATTCAGCTCTCTCTATTGTAGGCACGGTCAAGTTTGTGTTGATCCAGTAAACGTGCCTGTAAAAACAAAACTTTATTAGCTATCACGAAATAACAAATCTTTTAAATTTTCGTCGCTTCATCTTAAACCATAGTAAACATACACTGCCCCCTAAAACACAGGCAAAGCATGGTTTAGGGGATGCATGGGGGGCATAGTTCAGCATGGTTTGAACTAACTGTACTGACCTATTTACCTAATGCTAAACTTAGAACTTTAACCTGTATAGTGCAATGTACTTGAACCTTGTGGGAATAAATATTTATTATTATTATAAACGTACCCGCCACAACTATCCACAGCTACATCAGTGGGGATCGCGTCACCTGTCTTGATTAAAAGATTTCCGTAAATGTTGTTGTTTGATCCACTTTTAAATGAAATCCAATTAATGCTTCTTTCGTTGGTATCACTAAAGAACAGTAATTCTGTTGCTGGATCAAAGGCGAGGCCATGAATGTTTCGTCCGTTTTCCTGAGTGTGACATGCGTTGTCATTGGAAGATTTGCTGTAACTACAGATACGGTCACCGCCACTTTGTTTGTCGACGTACACTAGTCTGTCGTTAATTTCGTCGTATACCAAAACTGTAAGATTTTGGGAATCAAAAGAAAAGGACTCCGTCACAGTATCGTTTTCATAAAATTCTAGTTCATCTGTTCCTTTAGTTACGGCAATGTCTGTAACAAAACAAAAATATTTATCTTACAAGTTTGTAAGGTAGCTTGTAAGTAGTAGATTAGCTGAGCTACTACTATAATTGGTTAGGATATTTAATAATATGTCGTCGCAAGCGATTTCAAAACGAAAAACATTCTAATTATTTTTTCCTCGTTGATTTCCGAACCAAATGTTACTCGATTCTCATTGGTCGACGGTTCTGATTGGTTTTGTACTGTGGACGCCGTGAGTTGGCGCTACAATTTCCCGCCAAAAACGTGGACAGAGTCGAATGATGCCAAGTCGATGGGGAATTCTAGACGGGGATTGCTATACCTGACACGATACTGAACAGATCTTTACGATCGAACCTGTCACGTCCACCGTACAAGTCTGAGTTTCTGTATTACTACCTATTGTAAATATCTACTGTGTAATAAAAGTATCTGACTGTAATTCGAGTTAAACCTAAGTTTCATTGGTTTCATTGGTTTGGAGTACCCAACTTTATCATGGAACCCGTACCAAGAAACCATAACCATGATGACCTTGCTATCGCTACGCCCACGCTCCCGCAGTCAAATATAATTGTAGATTATTCACCAAAGGTATAAACCACTATATTACGACACAGTCGCTTTATCGAATGCTAAACACAACGAAGGATTCTATTTTTAACTCCCGAGTGCGGTGAGGGTGTTCTAAGTTAACTCCGGAGAGTACCTAGCGAGGGATTTTAGCTAGTCCAAGACGAGAACACACTAATTCACAAGGAGCATTCTCTGCTTTACAAACCTACTATGAGGTAATAATAAATCCTGTTGGGACTGCGGGTTGTTCGCAGGAGATACCGCGGCCTCGACATGAAGGGCTAAGAAGGAACATGAGTGGTTTTTAGTCAATAGAAGTCTGACACTCCCTTTCGCTCTGCCCAAGAGCGGTGGGGTTATTTGATGATTTTCCACCCGGAAAAAAAAAGGTTTTAAAAAATAAATTATAATTATATGCGGGTTCAACACATAATGACCAGCAGGTTATAATTAAATTCAGTACAATAATTATTTGCTGTTTTAGGGTCGACTTCCAGTCTTTTTTTTTTTTCTTTTTTCAATCAAAGTTACATGAGTGAGTTTAACCCGACGCAGCTGAATATCAGTATTTTACTTGGAGCGACTGCCTGTGTGACTTCCACAACCCAGATAGGTCTTGGGTAATACGATACCCCTTGGTAAATCTGGATGTCAAACTTTCGGGTCACTGACTACCTGTAAACGACTTTCGAAGATGTAGAAATATCAGCCGGGACCAACGGCTTAACGTGTTTACTTTCCGAGGAACGGAGGAAAGTCCATCCATCCACGGACTAGCCCAGGTAAGCACGGTTAAATGATAAATGATGTTTATTTTGCAAATAGGTTTTAACAAACACTTTTACAAATCACTTTTTTTTTAAACTAGATGGGCTCGGTGTTTCGTACCTGACTACTCCGAGAAGAAACATCCGAAACAAAACTCAGAGGTCATAGTCTCTTTTAAGGTCCAGACATAAACTTGTTATACAGACATGAAGACTATGCAGACTAGTGTCTGAGATGTTCTTTTGATGAAAGCACCACACAGATTTGAGTGGACCCGTCCAGTCAGTGCAAGCATTTGTCATTTGTTTGTGGTTTGTCAAAGGAAATCAAACTCACCCCACGACTGCGCCAACCCCACGTACAGCGCTACCAACACCACTACACACTGCGATCTCCACATTGTATTCTTCAGGAATACAAATTTCTGTCAACAAGTTCTGTGTTCTGTCTGAGTTCGATGGCGCGTCCACTCCCGCTGACCGCTCCTGAATTACTGTCATTAGTGTGGTGTGTCGTCATTTAAATAGGACTTGCGGATATTCCGGTCAGTAACACAACTACTGATGAGACCTCTCGGTTGATTAGAACTCTCAATAACAAGAGGTATTTTTCCTCGATATGTTGTTACTTGTGTTGAGGAGGTTGTGTTGAGGAGCTCGTGGCTTAATAAGAACTGCCACTCGGGTCGATCTTTAGGTTAAGCTGTGCTTGCCTAGGTCGGTCTGTGGATGGGTGACCGCCCGACATACCGAGACATTTTTTTTTTTGGGACAAGCCCGTCACACTATTCCCAAACCACTGTAACTCCTGTTAGCCAGAATCAACAGTGGCGATCACAAGAAAAGCGCCGAGACAATGAAGCTCGACGAAGTCCCAGGGAAACGATTTAACTGTCTTGGATCCCGCAACGAAATTAATCAGAAAAGAATAGCGGAGGAGTAGGAAAAACATAATTTCCACTTCCCTCCATATCAGCAGGAGACAGAACAGAACAAGGCCAATAGGCATACAGGGACGTATACAACTGGGATAGGCCCAGTTGCCTAGCACCACGGATATTATTGTCATTAATATTACTGGGTCCTAAGTTGTGAGCTGTTATATTTGATTCCAATAATAGGTATGACAAAAATGCTTGAACGCACGGAAATTTGTTCTAGTTTCTACAAGGTCCGTATAGTAAATAACTCCGGATGTAACCCGTACACTATTTAACATAATTATTACGTTCATTCTGCCAAAGACTACACTCCCATAAAATGTGATGTGCAGATTGTTCAAATTCGCAGTCAGATGTAGAACATTGACAAAAAGGTGAGTCAACAAGCTTGAAGGAAAACAATTTACTCTTAAAGTTACCATGACCTGTGAGAAATTGGGCAACACAGTGATCCACCTCCAGCCATGTCCTGGCCAGCCGCTCACGAACGGATGAAAAGAACTGATGGAGGTGTCGGCCTTTGATGGAATTATCCCACCTACATTGCCATTCGGACAAAAGTTCCTCCCAGACGTCAGCCTGTGGCTTAAGTAATCTAGCTATTTTAGCACGGTCGCGTTGCATTAAAAAGTCTGCGTCTGCGGTCTCTCGTGCGCAGTAGTACATTGAAGCACGACGCTGCACTTCAAGATCGACTGGAAGTACCCCTGCCAGTACCGGTAAGGCTTCAGTACTAACCGTCCTATATGCTTTACACAAGAAAATTAAGGCCAACCGCTGGCTTTGAAGCAATTTACGTCGTACCACTCCTATGGAGGCCCTATCGGCCCAAACTGGTGCCCCGTAGCACATACACCCCAAGTAAGTAGCCCCATAGATCGTCTTTAGAGTTAAAAATGACAAACCCCACGTAGATTTGGATATTCTCGTTAAGGCATAAAAGTTTTTTTTAGCTTTTTCACCGACGGTTTTTATGTGTTCAATAAATGAAAAATTCCTCTCCAAGACAAACCCAAGGTAGCACACGGACTCCTTCTTTTTCACGGGGACGTTATTAAATTTAATACTAGGCCATGATTTAAGATTACCTTTTAAAAGAAGTTGATAAGTTTTGTGTGGTGCAAAGGTCAGACGGTTACGATCGCCCCACTGGGATATTAATTTTAGGCAAGTATCTGCCAAATTTTCGAGTCCAGCCCGAGTACTTGACTGAATGAGCAGCAGGCCGTCGTCCGCGTAACCGGTTAATAAACACCCGCATGGAAGTGGAATCGCGAGGAAGTCATCGAAGCCTACGTTCCATACATACGGACCCATAACCGAACCCTGAGGACATCCCATGGTAAGGGACTTTGACATAGAATGATGTCCGAGTTTTAGTTTCGCGGAACCATTTAAGAAGTACGAGTAAACAAGATTGTATATGTTTTTAGGGCAACCACGAATTTTTAGTTTAAGGAGTAGCATCGGCAGCCATGCGTTATCAAAAGCCCCAGAAATATCTAGAAATATCCCAACTACATACTTATGTTCGGATGTATTGACAATTTTCCTGACAGAAAGTGCCGCATCTACGGTAGATTTTCCCACGGTAAAACCGAATTGGTTGTTGTGAAATTTCGGTCCGTCTGGTAGTAAACGTGGAACGATAAGACGCTCCAGGAGTTTCCCCAAAGATGGTAGTAGTGTTATAGGGCGGTAAGACTTAGGGTCGTCCGGTGGCTTGTCGCCACTTTTCGGAATTATTCGTATAAAGCCGCGTCGCCATATACGAGGAAAAACGCCTTCTGCAATACAACGATTGTGAACACTTAAAATTGCGTCGGCCGCTGTTTTACATGCTTCTATTATCATCCGATTAGATATTTTATCTTCACCTGACGATTTGTTAAGTGGAAGTTTCCTGACAACTTTCATGAATTCGTCAATGGATGGAAGGTCTGACGCTGGTGATTCAGGTGGAACAGCCGCCCACGCCCTGATCTGCTGATGGTAGGCATTGTCATTATCAGGCAAATCATCAGGTATCAAAGTATTTAATAGAACTTCGGTTGTCTCCTCAATACCGGTGGTGTGTTTGTTGTTTACTTTAATGTTTTCGACGAACGCAAGATCAACTGATCGATTTGCTTTGAACTCGTGATACAAAGGAGACCACGGACCTTCTTTATCTAATTTTTCTACTATTTTCCACAGTAAATTACCTTTAGATTTTTCTACCGATGCTCTGTAGCGGGACTTGGCAACTCTAAACGCATTTAAAGCAGAGGTGAGTGGGTCTCCGGTGACCTTTCGCTTGACATACCGAGTTTCCTCCGTGTCTCGGAAAGCACGTTAAGCTGTTGGTCCCGGCTGTCATATATAGATCTTTGGCAGTCGTTACAGGTAGTCAGTGACCTGAAATTCTGACATCCAGTCTTACCAAAGAGTATCGTATTACCTAGTATTAACTGGGTTGTGGAGGTCAGATAGGCAGTCGCTCCATGTAAAATACTGGTACTCAGCTGCATCCGGTTTGACTGGAAGCCGACCCCAACATAGTTGGGAAAAGGCTAGGCAGATGATGATGTTGTTACTTGTATCTTGCCATGGTGTGTCAGACTCCATGAGTATTCAGTCTCCCTTTACTGCTTGTATTGGGACACCAAGACACAGGCTGTGCCTAATTTGGGGCCCACAGCTGCTTCTACTTTTGTTTTCTTCTAATATTGATCATTGTATTTAATTTTTCCAAGTTTGTCTGTTATCTAACTTGTGTGCGTCAGTTTAATTAATCTACATGTTTGTTTGTTTTCCTGTAGTTATTGTTAACTTCAGCCAACAATTATAATGAGGATAACAGTCAAATAATGTATGGGTTTTCCTACCCGGAAAGTAAATAGCAGCTGCGAAGTATTTGAAGGGATTTGTGCCCGGCTAATAGCAAATAAGCTTGCCCCCTATTTCAACTACATTTTGTATAAATTCATCGAACTTTTATTCCCACCGGCTTAAGACCGTTTTCACTTCACGTTAGACAATACTGGCCTAAATGCGTGATTTTCTCAGTAGCAACTACGGAGTTCTTGCCCGTACTTCTCCATAGAGATCTATGCTTTAGAATGGGCAACTACAGTATTGTCGCAGTTTGTATGCCTTGTGACTGGGACTGTAGCTACATTTCTTTGGTTTATTTGTATCGACAATTCAAAAGTAACTGTCGTACTATAAATAAATTCTTTGATTTTGCCTACGGAACCTTATAAAAGAAATGCTGGAGGAAAACAATCTCGCCTCTTTAAGAATTTAATTAAAAAGAGGTGAGGTTTCCAGACAAAGTTTTCCGGTCTCTATTGTAGCTACGGATTTCCTCATATTGTTCCACTTATAAGGGTCACTCTGTTTACTAATCGCTATATATGTGGTATTGCGTAAATATAGCAATTGTTACAACATGACTACTAAGTACTAAATAAATAAATAAATGACGTTTATCAGTTTGGGGCTCACCTTTTCTAAATTACTTCGAATTAAGAGGTCAAATGTGACAAAAACAAGTGTCATGCGTTATCAATGAGTTTTATAAAGTCTAATTCATTAGTTTTTATTTTCTTTAGGAACTCAATAGTTTGTTATGTTTCGGGGAATACCCAAAATATCTTTCTATACACACATTTCGTAATTTTGGCGTATATAAGCAGAAATTGTCCCAGTGCTTTATATTCCTTGCTTGGGTTCGGGAGCAGTGATACAATATTGAGGAAACAAACGTGAGTACTCGTGTATTATTAACTAAGATATTGACGTTACTTTTTTATATTATTTCTATCACTGTCGTATAACGGGAATAATATGTCTTTTTTATCAACTTGTTTTATCCCACTGCTGGGCAAACGCCTCCCTCAACACATAGTTCTCTTTATCATTCGCCTTCTCCGACCAAACTAATAGGAATGAGTTCACATCGCATCGCCAGCGTTTCTTGGGCCTGCCTCGGTTACGACGGTCGTCTTCAGTATCTGTACGGCTTCATCCTAGAAACGCGACCCACCCAGTCTCAGACTCTTTCTTAACTCAAGTGATTGTAACTCCACTTATTGTCGATCTATTTAAATCCTTAGAGTAGTACCCAAAATAAAGAAGACTTGAAAAATGCGATATTCGGCGTTGTTAGCATCTGTTCATTCTAGATTTATTAACACATACTTAAAACTAAAGAAGGTTAAGCCGCACTTGCCTAGGTTGGCTTGTGGATGGGTGACCGCCCATTACATACCGCGTTTCATCCGTGCCTCGGAAAGCACGTTTAGCTGTTGGTCCCGGCTGCCATATATAGATCTTTGGCAGTCGTTACAGGTAGTCAGTGACCTGAAAGTCTGACAACCAGTCTTACCAAAGGGTATTACTCAGTATTAACTGGGTTGTGGAGGTCAGATAGCTAGACGCTCTATGTAAAATACTGGTATCCAGCTGCATCCGGTTAGACTGGAAGCTGACCCCAACATAGTTGAGAAAAGGCTAGGCAGATGAATTCGACCCTGTCTTCTTCAAAAGACCAATCTTCCTCTAAATCTCTAGCCAATAATAATCGTGATATTATTTTCAGCAATCAAAGACGAAAGATGATGCGGTTTGGAAGTCTCGCAATTTTGATGACGGCTCTGATGGCGATCATTGCCGGCCCCATCACAAAAAGCTGCTCTGTAACGACTGAACCGGTAAATAAATTGTTTTTACAACACGCTGAAGTGTTTGTCGTGTCTCGTGAAGTTATATTTACCGCTGACATTATTTAATTCATTTCCCGTTTGAGCTCATCTAAAGCTTTTAATGTAAGTCACAATGGGAATTTTTGAAAGTTTTTGGAATTAAAACTAAATATTTTATCTCCTTCTTCTTTGACTGGCTCGTTGGCCGAGTGGTCGCAAGAACGACTGCTGAGCATATGTTCCTTGGTTTGATTCCCAGGTAAGGCACAACAATTGGGTTTTCCCATCAGGAATTACCTAGTAGCACCCACGGAGTTTGAATTTGTGCCCGGTTGGTGGCAATAGGCTCGCCTCCTATTACGTGGGACTTCAAAATCATAACTGGCAAAATGTGGGTGTACTATTAGGTACCTCTGTCTAACTCTTCCGGGATTATAGGCGTGATGTTTTGTTATGTATGTAACATTTTATCGTCACGGGTTTTCACAAAGTAAAGCTTGATTACATTTACAAATATATTTTTATTTTACAAATTTAGATATCATATCTGCGGAGTTTCTCTACCTGACATATTATCATTTGACCTTGTACTAACATACTATTTATATTTTCACAGAACGGAGATAAAACAGTGACTTGCACAGATAATGTACTCGTTCTAACCGCGCCCGATGGCACACAATACGTTCTACCCGATCCTGGTACTTTTGATTGGTTGGAAATAATTAAAATATTTCAAAACTAGGATATACTAAAATTCGTCGCAGGAATACACGAATATACTTATCCTGAAGGAACCGCTTACCAGAGGAAGGGACTTACCAGAGAATGGGCAGCAGCATTCTCTGTGCCTTTGTAACAACCTACTGCGATCGCCAACCCGCCTGCCAAGCGTGGCGATTATGGCCAGTGGCCTATGTCCAGCAGTCTTATGGCTGAAATGATCATGAGTTTTAAAGTAACTTTGGTTTTTTTTCGATCCACCGTCTGCAGTTTACGTAATTTATGTAAAAATAATCTTTTGATTACCAAATAAAACTATATACGTTAGATACGTTTGTTTTATTAATTCAACTGTATTCTAAAATACTGCCTCGTTGGTCCAGTGGACGAAAGCACGACTTCTGTGCATGAGGTCCTAGGTTCGATTCCCGGGTTGGGCAAAGTGTTATTGGGTTTTTCATCAGGAATTACTCAGTAGCAGTCACAGAGTCTGGATTTGTGCCCGCTTGATGGTAATAGGCTCGCCCCCTATTACTCGTATATGGGACTTAAAAACATAACGGGTGAAATGTTGGGTGTACTATTAGTTACACTATTGCCTGACCCTTCGAATATTACATGCGTGATGTTATGTTATGTTTAAAATACGATTTCGACATTCCCAACAAATTTTCTGTTTTTATGAGTGGTTTTCATCAGATGCTTCACTCGAGGGGACGGTATGCTCACCCAGTTCTTTGGTTCACGATCATTGGATCCGTCCATTAATGTTAGATTATCTTTTACCTCTGATTAATTTTGTGTTGAGACGTTTTACTTCGAATTAATGATGCTGAAAAGAAAGGAGAAAAATTGGAACTGAATATTCTAAAGGCATTTTTCACGTGTTTAGACAAGAATGCGCTCGCAGGAGCTCGTGCCTTAATAACAACTGACACTCGGGTCGATCTTTAAGTTAAGTCGCGCTTGCCTAGGTTGGTCTGTGGATGGGTGACCGCCCATTAAGTACATACCTCCGTGCCTCGGAAAACACGTTAAGCTTCCATACACCCCCATGCTTCCGGCTGCCATATATAGATCTTTGGCAGTCGTTACAGGTAGTCAGTGACCTGTAAGTCTGACAACCAGTCTTACCAAAAGGTGTTGTATTACCTAGTATAACTGGGTTGTGGAGGTCAGCTTGGCAATCGCTCCATGTCAAAATGCTGGTATTCAGCTGCATCCAGTTAGACTGGAAGCCGACCCCAAGATAGTTGGGAAAAGGCTAGGCAGATGATGATTTTCATATTTTTATAACGGAAGGAAATTGATCGTTCGGGCTATTTCGGGTAAAATAAATGATTCATTTGAGTTTGCTCCGTTTGGTAAATAACGTAACAATAAGTTTCGTGTTTCAATTAAGGAAAACCACAGTTTCACGTAATTCGTCTAACTCCAATAATATTATTTACACAAACGAATGAGGCCTATTTTTTTGGAGGGTAGGAAATCATTAAATGACTCCTCCCGCTCTGAACAGAGCGGTAGGGAGTGTCAGACTTCTACTGACTAAAAGCCTACTTAGCCCTTTATGCCGAGGCCGCGGTATCTCTTTCGAACAACCCGCAGCCCCGACGGGACCCGCAGCCCCGACGAGAATGAATGAGGCCTCAGGTTTAGGTGTATATTAATCATACAACTTTTTTGTAAACAAAATAATTTGTGTATTTACTGTCCCCGGATATGAAAAGTGGTATTACCTTGCTGTATATCCGGGAAGACTCCTTGGTCCACACTGTAACGTTACATTTAACAGGGGGAGCCTGATAAATGTAAGGCCACAATAAGCATTTTCCTACCTAGGAGGAGAGCACAGTTTAAGAGAAAAAGGGAAAAGGTAAACAAACTAACAAAATTAGGGAAACCGGGGTGAAGGTCCTTAGATATGAAGAGTCCAGGGGTTTCACAGATGGAAAGCCTCAAGTCAGGCCTTCCAGTCGTTGAGCTCGCAAAGGGGCCGGTTGTAGCCTGCAGTCAATCTTCCGCTACCATCAAACGCAGAGGAGGCGCGAGGATCAAGGAAAACGTCCCTCCGGCTGTAGCAGTAGCCGGCGGACGTCAGGAGTGCCGAAGAGGAGACCCGAAGAGGAGGATCGAGGAGGAGGGCCGAGGAACGTCACTCGGGCACTTTTCTTCACGACGCAGACCACCGTAATGAAGATTATATTACTCAAAAAAAACTAATAAGCTTCGTAGTTGAGATGTTTTCTGTACCGAGCCCTGGCGTAGACTGATTCTGACGACCCGGTTCCCAGTCATCCTGACATTTTGAAATTAGAAGCTTTTGTTCTAGAACATTAAAAATAAAAATCAATTTATAACAAGGTACAAGGAGGTATCAATTACTTATACAACCTACTCCTAACTCCAGCAGCGAATTAAAAATAAAAACCCATGTAGAAAAACACAAACATTACAACACTCAAATTAAAGAAGGCTGAGTCCGGTACTATATTCTCAATAATATCTTAACAAACTTTAATCGACATTCCCCATAGATTCTCAATTCTCAAATTTTCTTTATTGCATACCATAATGGTAGTGGCAGTTGTTGTTGGCAGTTGGTAAGGAAAAGTTACATCAGTCTCAATTATGGACCCTGTCGAGCACAGCATATAGATCATCATCGGTTAATTTGATTTTGATTTCCTTATAAGCTTATTAAGTTTATCTCGAATGGACAGGCTGAAACATTCGCTCTTAGTATCTCAATAGAAAGCAAGCAATTTTGTTCCCGGGTTATACTAATTTAAGCACAAAAACAGGCTGGAGTCTGGAGTAGTGAACTTTAGATGGCTCGCCCTCTATTTCATTGAACTTCGTAACTAGCGAAAGATGGAAGTGGTGGGAGTATTGTAGGTACACCTTTGCTTAACCCTACGGAGTTATAGGCGCGATGTATAAAAGTAATGCATCAAACAAAACTTTTTGTGGTTATCCTATTCGTCACCGGAAAATTGGTTACTAAACACGAACCAATAGCGAAATACAACATGAAGTTTATTTTCAATTTGAGGAAACAGATGTAACGAAACAGTACAGAAATTCATACGCTTTGTCCTTACCCGTTGCACTAACACTATGCGTCATCTAAATGGATGCCTAAATAAAAGTGCGTTCGATTTCCAACTCTCGGTTTAGCGCCTGGACGTGACATTCTAACAGACCAAAGTTAATTAGGTTTTATTTAGAGCAAGAATATAAGAAAAAATCGAGACGCGTACAACTGGGTTGGGCAGTATTTGGGTACTTTGATTTTAGGTTCGGAAAACATAATATTTTCAGGCATAAACGCAAATACTATTTCTTGAAAGAATGAGGAACTACAGACTCTGACTACATGCATATAGAACTCACATTTTAGAAAGCTCTTCTGTGAAATCATCTGCCAAGCTCACAAGCCACATGCCACAACTTATTTACTAAGGCGAGGTAAGACTGGTAAGACTGGTTGTCAGACTTTCGGAGTAGTGAGTGACTACCTGTAACCACTTTCAAAGATATGCCCACAATCAATTAATTCAATTTGTCAGCCGGGACGACATAACGTGCTTTCCGAGGCAAGGAGGTAACTCGCTCAAGAATGAAGAGATGGCTCAATAATAATAATTTCTATAGCATTAATGATTTTTTTAATATGATTCAATGTAATAAATTTCAATGACAAAATGTATTTTAGTAAGTAAGTTTGCACGCTTTAGTTTTAAGCAAAACATGTCTGATCTAAATTTTTTTAATAACACCTTGTATACCATGTTTTATGCAAATAAAAAATATCTTATCTTATCTTATCTTATCTTATCTCGTTCTGTAATGGGGGGGCACCCATTCAAGTACCAACCTAGGTAAGCGTGCTTACACTATCCGAGACAAGAAGAAAATTCGTTCTGTAATGGGGGGTACCCATCCATGGCAAGAACCAACCTCGGTATGCGCGCTATTATTTAGCTCCGTCCCACAATTCTTGAGGTCGGCGCAGCATGCTTTTTACCCGACTTCAAAAACAGGATGTTGTGATGTGTGTTGGTGGTTGTGAGTATTTGTTTAGAAGTACCTATATCATCACTACATAGTATAAAACATAGTCACGGTCGCTGTCTGTCCGTCCCTGTGTATATGCTTAAATCTTTAAAACTACGCAACGGATTTTGGAGGGGTTTTTTTTTTAATAGATAGAGTGATTCAAGAGGAAGGTATATAATTTGACCGACATTCACGCGGGCGAAGCCGCGGGGACCAGCTAGTATTTTTATATTTTACTAAATTTCGAGCCGTTTGGGGTTGAAACTCTGGGCCATGGGGTCCGAGTGCTCATAGACTGTTCAAGGAAATTTCAAAACGCTTAGTTGACGCTTCTCGTAACCCAAGGGCTGGCTTTTATCTTGGCCAGAGGCTTAGTGTTGCCATATAACGTGACAATGCCGCCAGTTTGGGCACATTACCGGCTGACAGCGTTGAGGAGCAGTTTTTTGATGACCGTTTATAGTTTCTTGTTAGTTTATTTAATAGTTTTTAGAAGGTGGTTATATTTTTATAAAGTTTTTTATCTCTTACAGTCTTCTTTGTCAATCGTCACGCTACTATCGCCAGCTTCCTTCTTATCGTTCCTCCACAATCCATCATCTTCTCTTTGGTCTTCCTCTCCCTCTCCATCAACTGATTTATTTTGTTGATCACTCTTTTAGTCACGTGTTTATAACAATAATTATAAATACAAGTCAAAAATATGAACTGGAAGTATAAGCATTTATGGCCGTTATCACTAGATACATTACAGCGTAACTTACAACTCTTCGTCGAACATTTGAGATAATTAATTTGGAATTTTTAATTTCCAACCTTAAGAAACAGATTAAAAACCAGTAATATACCCCGCAAAAGCTTTGTAATCTGTATAATGATGTAGTATTTTTACATTGGCATTTTCCATGTGTCACCTATTTTGAACGCAATATATCATTATTACTTAATTGTTTCTGCTCCGATAGGTAAATAACAAAAGTGCTTTCCTGGTTCAAATAGGAAAAACAACAAAATTGAATAATTACACGAGTTTAACTCGTGTAATTATTCAATTCAATTCAATTTGTTCATTCCAGATAGATAATTACATTAGAATAACCCATACATCAGTTTTTAAATAATGTAAAACAAGTAAAATAAGAAACAATGGACGAAGCTACAAAATCTTTCTGACGGACTAGTTATAAATTTTTCTCGTCTACTCTATTGAACGTACGCCTTGAATAGCGTTACTTTTACATGTGCAGTCCACCATGCAAACCCACTGGCCAGCTCTGACTGACAATATCCTACGTTCCCTTTCAATGTCCACATCGCCTGTGAGGGCCTCAGTGACCCAGTGGCCCAGGTACTTAAACTGCTACATCGTTCTCACATAATATACCATCTCAATATGAATGATATAACTAAAGTTTTGTAACAATATTATGATTTAAAAGACTGTCCATGGAGTTACTTGCCGTTGTTCTCATGAGACCAACGCTGTGGAATGGGTAACTACAGTACACTCACAGTTTTGATTACACATTATGCCTTGTGACTGGGACTGTAGCTTAGTTTATTTAGTATTTGTTCGACTATTCAAAAGTGCCTGTAACTGGCCTACTTGAAATTAATGTTTTGATTTTGACTGTGCCACTGTTTTGAGAGCACTGCCGTTCAAAGTGACATGAGGTACGGTGTCAAAGCTCTTCGTACCGGACTTGAACACCATGACCTCACTCTTGCTTAACAGCACCATATCGTCGTAGTAACTTGCATTGTTATCACTTGCGGCGAGCAATTACTGTGGTATGAGGTGTGTCTAGTCATAATAGAAGGAAGTTATTGAAAAAATGATAATAATATAAAAGCGACAAGTTATATACTCTGTTACTAATTTCAGTTTGTTTTGCACTACTGCTCGTATTAGTCATTTTAATTTAGTGTTAATTTTACCATTAATATTTCATTTTATAAACTTAAACATGGCGTTAACGATCTCCTTCGTTTTGTTATTCTCTCTACTGACTATCAGTTTGGCTGTGGAAGTGACCGTTTATGATCAAATTGCTCATCGTAAGTAAAGCTTTCCTTATTTTTGATGTTAATGAAATGCACATATTATTATCAAATTAGGTATGACTGCCTGTGTATAAGCCTGTGCCTGTGTGTAATTTTTTTTATATTGTATTTATTTTACATAAGGCGTTTTTTGTTTTGTACTCACACCAAAATTATTTTTCATTATAATTCTATACGTGAGGACTTGTAATTGGCTTTCTGGTGACTATGGGTTCTTCTTTTGTTTGTTTTTATTAGCTGTAAGTCTTCCAAGTACTAAATAAAGTATGATTCCTTGCTAGACAATATATTACTTTACGATGATGGGTGAATAGAATGAAAGAAAGTAAAGTACTGAAGCACTACTGTATTGTCCGAAAGATATTAAAAGTAAAATGAGCTTAGTGGACTGATGGTGTGGAAATTAAATGAGTGACGTAGCCCTTGTTGGCTGTAACAAGAACGTATGGCCGTCTTGAAAGCGCAACGCGAACTAAACTAAGTATAATAAGTTAAAATGAACGTGGCGTAAACTGCAGAATTGCAGATTGTGTGGTACAGCCTGTTTGACGTTACTCGTTGATCTAGTCTAGTGGGTGGAAATTTATGACCATATTGCTATGCTTGAATTGCAGTTAAGTACTTTCATGTTTTAACATTCTTTTCGTTTTTAGGTTTCAACAAAGGGTCACATAAACCACTTACAGTATCGCAGCTGCCTTGGGAGTTTGAATATTACCTGGAGCAATTTGTTCACATAGAAGTCGGTGTCAAAATGACTAATAAGTCACCGAGTGTAACAGCGCACATTGTAACATATAGTACACGTAATAAGCTTCAATCTTCATTTTTTTTCTAGAATGTAGTTACTGTAAATATAAAGTGTAATTTTGATTTCAGATGGTGTAACAAAATATGTTGGTAGTCAAGGACCTATAAAATATTATGACAATTATGGGAACGTTTTAAAGTCCGCTGAATTTTATGTCAAGTTGGACTTATACAAATACACGGTGTTGTGTTCAACTCTAATAGTAGCGCAAGGGAGGACTGACTGGTCAGGAAATGAGAAACCTTTATGTAAGAGATTGTTACTTATTTACAATAATAACAACATTAACATGCAAAAAACACGAATGACGAATGTTTGTAAACGCACCCACGAGACATGAGAAATTCCACGTAAATCGGATCATAGATCTCAGCGTAATCGGTGGACACACATAGAAAAACATACCAATCGAATTGAGAACCTCCTCCTTTTTGGGAAGTCGGTTAATGAATAAAATGAATGCTCTTGTGACGCTTTTCAGTAAATTGTTTAATGAAAGTAATAGTAAACCTATCATTATAGATGTCTTTGTTTACATTGATATGTATGCAATACAGAATAATGTACCGATTGATTGTTATTATTAATATTTCAGATCATAATATATGTCCAAACTCGTGCACGCTCGTGGTGGATATTTCAGATGAATGTGTCGGTAAGTCGTTCTCTACTCACCACAACCTTAGTTATACAGAAATTTCTGATCAATTTTATCTATGGTAATAACTTATCTCATGTAATGTTTGATAATTATTGCATAAAAAAAGACTACTTGCAGCTTCATTGGATGTAGGCAAACGTATGTCATTAAATACTGTAATGTTTCACATAAATAATGAATTAAATATTACAGACCCCCCTTTAGATACCGAATCAAGGACTACGACAACACTGAACCCTGTTTTTAATAACGTAGCAAGTAATACTAGTAAGTATTATTATATTATATTAATATTATCGATCGTTCTTCCTGTATGGCTAGTTATTTTCTTCATAAACTATTTCATAAAAACCAATTACCGTTACCTATATACAAAACATTTATTTCTGACCATGTTCATATTTTGTTAGTATGCGCTATGTTAAGTATTGGCAGCACAATTAAATTACGAGATGCAACCGCACTCTTAACAGCATGGGAACTCCCACCGATCAGTAAAACACCCAGTATAATATTGGTACTGCCACAAATGCGAGCAAGTAGGGAGGCGCACCTTTTTGAAACGATAGTGACAAAGCCATTCACCCGAGCCTTAGCAAACATCCCTGACGCACTGCACCACTATGGCAGCCCTAACATTACACTTTTTTTTTTGGCGGGTTTAAAATCATCAAATACCGCTCTTGGGCAGAGCGAAAGGGAGTGTCAGACTTCTACTGACCTATGTTCTTTCTTAGCCCTTCATGTCGAGGCCGCGGTATCTCTTGCGAACAACCCGCAGCCCCGACGGGGCCCAACATTACCCTGAGTTCATTAATATATTAGACACGCAGGTCGCTGTACGCCCGCTGCGCATACTGACCCACAAGTATAGAACGATTGGCAAAACGCGTAATTTTTACTGAATTCGTATACCGTGCAAACCTAGGGGACAGCATGTTACAACAGACTGACACTTGCACATTATTACTTAGATCATCGGTGACTCAGTGACATATATAATATCTATATATAATAAATAATATCCACATAATTTAAATTTAGATTTCCTACACAGAGGAGTGCCACACAGTGATTAGACATTGGAAAATGCTGAGTAAGAAAAACCACGGGCTTTAAACAGCATTATTTCACTTTTCCCTACATTATATTTGAGTTCAAAAGTCAAACCCCATATGATTCACATATCGACACAAACCTCCTCATAGCACTAACAGGGTAGTTAATAAAAAAATCTAATTAGTCCGTCAGATAGATTTCCAAAAAATATTGGACACGTATTTTTTCTTTTTTCACTTAAACAAACAATGAAGACGATACAGTGCTTTGAAAACTCGTGTGACGTCATATTCTAAGACATTAGTATGACATTTTTTACCAGTGAGTGACGTCACAAACCCCCACTCAAATCTTTGACGCGTTTTATCTTCGCCAATTTTTATTGATTAGATAAAACAAAAAATACGTATCCAATGTTTTTCGGTAATCTAACAAACGGACTAATTAGAATAATATTTTTTTTAGTTAGTAAACATCCCTATTGATGAACTCAGCAACACCATGGTGTCTGCGTAGCTTAGCTAACAATCCACCATCTTGCAAGCGTCCAAACTCAAGTCCACTCTTCTTTTCAAGACGACAGATCAGTGATTGGTCGGCGCGACGCGCGGGAGCAAACATGCTAGCGCGTTGGTGAATATCTTTGAGGCGGCTGTCCTCTATTGGCCCTCTTACGGCCAGGGAAATGGGAGCGTTCGGAAACGTTTTCCGCTATAGTACGTAATAAAATTTTACTTATCTTTATATTTAAATGTTACCTTTAGATTCCTCGTAGAACTGGTCAACGAATAAGAAAAAAAAAACAGATTATAATAACTTGTTCAAAATAAAGCACGGAACAGAAAAAAACAGATTGTAACTGAATTATATTTGTTTCTGAACGCACCATAACAAATTTCGACGTGAAAAAGCTTGGTAGGTATCTACTACAAAATAAAACAAACTATATATATTTAAATATGTGTGTCTGTTTGAAACTGTTTGCAAAATGCGTAAAAGGTGACGTAATCCGGCAAAACCATATATTGCAAATGTTTGCAAGTTTAATTTTGTGATTACCTACTTTGGTAGTTTACCGATTTAAAATAATGTTATTTATTGTTGACCAAAAACATATTATTCAAATAATACTAAGAAACACTGACTTTGTACTCATCACTGACACGTATGACGTAGGTAATTAGTATTGTGACGAGATTTCATAAAAATCACGGGCCAACTTGATGTTTCTAATACCACCGAAAATAGAATTGTGTTTTTAGAATATTTAACTATTATACCTACGATAAATTAGAATTACAATAATACAGTATAATAGATAATATGAATCAAATGTATACTGGAGAAATATTGCAATTAAATCAATGAAAATGCATAGCATACAAAATAATAAGTACGCAAGAACTTCCGCGCGCAAATCATATAGCGCGGGACAACCGAGCTAGGAATGTATTTTCTAAGTTTCTAACAGTCAAACAAGTGAACGAAGTTTGGCAACGCCTTTTTTTCGTCCACATATTGCATGTAGGTCAAGGTTACGAAGAACAGCATCGTTGCATAAAACCTTTCTACGACTACTGGTATTTATGTTGCCATACAACAATAAAATTGTTTACATTAAAAAAAAAAACATAACATTGATGTCATCAGTTTTATGTTATTTTATATTGTTATTTTTTTGAACGGTTGGAAAGGAAATAATTAAAACTAATTATTGATTTAACAGAATTATTATAAGATCGTCTGCACCTGCACGCCATCTAGCGTGCCATAGTTTAAACAAGTTTACTTGTCATTATTTGTCAAAAGTCACGCACACTACTAAAGAAGTGTCAAATTTTGCCGGGATTTCACTATTGTTTTTCTCGGTAAATAATGTAAGATAATGCCCAAAAAGGTCGATTGCGGACACTTTCCATTGTTGAGAAGTGATAAAATGATAAATTTTAAAGAAAAAGTCTCTGTGTGTCGTGTAAAGGTGTATTTCAAAAATGTATGGAGGGTCGGTCGGCGCTTCAACCTTAAGATTTTTTGATTGTTTTTCCTTTCTTTTGATACAAGCAACATGAAATTAGAGTTTATTACAAACACTAAATCGGCTTTTTCACTTACTGCTATGTCGATTACAACGCCAGAGTATGACTGTGATGAACTGATCTGTTGAAATAAAACGCAAATAGAATAAATTAAAATGCAACCGTTTATTGCCATTACAGAAGATAAGACAGTTAGTTACAAATGTCAGAAGCTTGTTGCCGCTTGTGGCCAGTACCTTGTTTCGTGCTCAATCTACACAACCTATTTAATAATATTGTTTGGCATGGATGTAACGTGTTTTTATTTATAATAGTCCAACAATATCAATACTGAATAATATCAATGTAAATGTTACAGACGCAACTACAACAGTCAACACTACTATAATTATCATTTCCTCAACAATTGGAGTGGTGGTGGTGGTGGTACTGCTTGTTGTTATTGCGGTTTGGAAATATTGCTGCAAACGCAATACATCAGGCACACACCAAGTAAGTTCATTCTAATAATATTAACCGATGAATCGTGGTGGACGCGGCACCAACATAACCGCATCGTTAGTTTATAAACTCATGTTTGCTTCATCAAAGTTGTGAATACTACAACTTAAGCTTTTCTAATATTGAATTTGTGTTACATTTTTAATAATATGAATAAATAGTATCCCGCCAGTACCGGGAACAGGATATTTTCCTACGAGAGTGCTTTCTGAATATTGGGAGCGTCGTCAGTAGCTGTTTTAATTATTCTTAGCGTGTCGATGGCCATCTAAATTGAGCTAGTAGTTTGGTACTGTTTTAATTAATTACTGCTTTAATATGAATCATCATATATTGAGCAGTGGTGGCCCAGTGGTGGCGGCAACTTACGAACAGTAAGTCGTGGGTTCGAACCCAGGCAGGCGCAAAATGGTGAAGGAAAACATCGTGAGGAAACCGGCATGTCTTAGAACCAAAAAATTCGAATACATGTGACATCTACCAACCCGCACTTGGCCCGCGTGGTGGATTATAGCCCGTCCTTCTCCTAGAGCTAGAGGCTGATGATGATATTAATCATCGTTTGATGATTAATCCCTCCATTATTGTTCAGTACTGATTATGGATTCATATTGTATTTGGACAGTCTCGTTGGTACAGTGGTTGCAAGCGCGACTGCTGAGCATGAGGCCCTGATTTTGATTTGATTCCCAGGTCGTGCAAAGTGTAAATTGGTTTTTTCATTAGGAATTTATCCGTAGTAGCCACGGAGTCTGGATTTGAACCCGGATGGTTCGCCCCCTACCACATGGTACGTTAACAACCATAACTGGCGAAATTTTGGTGGACTATTAGGGGCACTGCTTAACCCTTTGGGGATTACAGGCGTGATGTTATGTTATTATATTTTTTGTTTCAGCCAAGTGACCCGTTCTACTTGAACATGCTCTTTCGAAAAGAGTGTGATCAAGAGATCGCAGAAATTGAACAGCATCAGTATGAAGAAATAGAAGAGCATCAAAATGAACAAACAGAAAATCAATACGAGGAGATTTATCTTTGAGAACTTGTACACGAATGATCTTTTTTCTAAATCTTCATAAGGTGTCTCTCTAATTGCTGAAGGTTGCCTGCCACTTCATCTTGTCCTACGCGAGGTGCTCATTAGGATTCGGGACCCCACTCCACTCGCGAATGTCCACCAACCTGTGACGACGTGTCAGGAGACAGCGCGCACAGCAAACCCACTTAAAACACGAGTGTGTGCAGCATTGTGTCCTTACTCAAGCGGTTGTAGCGAGTCTCCTCACGAGGCACTCGACCGGGAGGAAATCAGCGTGATTACTCACGAGCCGAGTAAGTGGTACGAGTATACTTCAGAGATGAACGGCAGCACATCAGTGGTCACGTGCTGCCGTGCACAATTGCATAGCATGACTCACGGGAGACCTGTAGTCACCCAAGGGATGTGCCTAAACAGGCGTTGCACAAAGGAGGCGCCAGATAGGTCTTTTAAGAGGTAACGGTGCCTCCTCTCATGTGCGGATTGTGACCTGCGGGATGGTTTTAGTGAGGTGAATATCCCACACTCCCCGGTCTTCTCTTCAAAAGACCGGTTGCCTTTTGAAGGTTTCCAAGGAACAAAAAAGAAATGAACATATTATACATGATGTTAGTGGATGCTAATGCCAGCTCTGCAAGCCCACACATACATCTGACAGTTGGAGCGATCACTAATGGCATAGATGATTCGAAAAGTTTAGCCAAGGATGTCGCTGGTATCGCTAGACTCATATAAAATGTAAATAACATTTAATACTTATTTTCAATAACTTTATTATATCTACACTTCTACATTAATATCATAAGACAAAAGATTTCTATTTTTGTATTTTTTTGTGTGTGTTTATGTTTGCAGTGAATAAACTTAAAAACTACTGAACCGATTTGAAAGATTATTTTACCGTTGGGAAGCTACATTATTCCCGGGTTACATAAGCTTATATAATTTTTATCCCTGTATTCCCACGGGAACGATAACTACGCGGGTGTAACCGCGTGACGTCCGCTAGTCTGTTATACTTTGAAGACATTTGAACAGAGGAGATATATAAAACAAACCAAGGACTATAATAATATACTCTTAGAAAGAAAATTCACGTTGGAACACGGCAAATTATATATACTTAATGGATACTAGAGAAATCGCCACCATAGTAAAGAAGATTGTTACGGACAGATTATCCAAAGAGTTATATACATCGACTGCAGCACCACGGATCTTTGAAACGAAGACGCTAGAGACGAACCAACCGAGTGTCGCGTTAACTATTTTCTGCTAACCATTCTACCTTGTGAGCTGGAAATGCATAATGTCTGCAGGCAGGGGATGTCGGTAGAGAAACTTCAGACATAAAGATATCCTAACTTGAAACGCGAATGATACTCTTCCACACCAAGTAAAAACCCGCCTTTTCAACCATTGTGTCCTGCGGTTCTTTTCTGGTGGTCGCCACTGTTTATTCTGTCTTACAGTGGTTTGGGAATAGTGTGGAGGGCTTGTCCCATTTAAAAAAAATATGTCCTGCCAGTGATGACCTATGGTGCCGAGTTTGCACAAAGGGCCGTCGTAGTCATGGCAATTTCTTCAACACAGTTTCCTTGTATCACCTATTTCTGGCTCAATAAATTATTGTTGTTTAATTGCGTTTGCTTCGTTAGGTTAAATAACATAAACACTTTCCTGTTTTAAATAGGGAAAACCACAAAATTTTGCTTAATTGGTTGTACCTACACCTACTTATGATACAATAATTAATTTCTATTTATCCACATGAATAAGCCCTCATTTTCGAAAAATCAGCTAATGTCTAAGACCCGTATCCGTACTCTGTGCGGACCATTATATCTAAGAAATAATTGAATAATAATAAAATTATTTCGATAAAGAATAAACTCCAAACTAATATAAAAAAAAAAGGTTTACTAATTGGTGCTCGTGCAGTGGTACAGGGTATTTACGCTGAAATCAAACGACATAACTACAATAAATTGGTTTTTGATGCCCTTTTTTGTATTTTTGTTTTGGACGTTGGGAAATCATCAAATGACTCCTCCCGCTCTGGGCAGAGCGGTAGGCAGTGTCAGACTTCTACTGACTAAAAACCACCCATGTTCCTTCTTAGCCCTCCCGATGGGGTTTCTGATGCTCTGATATCCTGTTTTGTAAAGCACGAGGCTTCAAATTAAGGTATACCTATGCACCATCGATGTACCGATTATAATCTTACCACTATAAGAAATGCAACAGTTGTTGGTAATGCACAGAACCGTAGATAATATATAAATAAGGGACTGTAACCACCGTTCATTCATATGATGGCGTTTATTGATATTGTACCGGTAAAACTGCAGGTAAGTTCTGATGTCCTAGTATCGAATGCCTAAGAACACGTAGTTTGGGCATTGTTGTAGACGATGCCTTGCAACTTAGGCAAAGCATAGTCGACTCTTGGAAACTGTATGTATGAGAAAATGTATTTATCTTAGAGGTCTTTTGTGTCACTATTAAATGCAAGCATAGAATAAAAACAAGTTGAGAAAGCTTTTTTTTAAAAAAAAAAAAGCCTAATTCTTAAACGCTAGTAAGGATAAGTGAAATTAATCACTTATCCTTACTAGCGTTTTGCTGAAGTCATCGTAGAGTCTTTCATCGTGAAATATTGAAAGCTTCAGTTACAAAGGCTTCTTTCATGTTATGGTTCCCTAGTACTTTCGTGCACAACTGTTCAGTCTGTAGCTGCTAGCTGCAAAACTCAAACACATCCGTCCGCCGGCACAGCAATAGCTTCACTGGCGAATCGCTCGCGATCGCTGATTCGGCGCGACACCAAGCGGTTTGATGATGTACTAATATTTTCTGATATCTAATACTAGTTTTTATCCGCGACTTCATTCGCGTGGAAATTTTGATGTGTTTGTATGAAAACAATTATTCTATGTGCTATTCCAGCCTATACAACATGTCCCAAAATTCAACGATAAGCCAACACCAAAGGACCGACCTGTCTATTACTACTCGGGGAAAGAAAGAAAAAAATACTTTTTTTTAAGATAAACAAAAAAAAGAATTTCTTCAAACATTGAGACCTTGACCTTGACCTCACTACCATGCTCAATTTTTTTTAAAATATTTCTGTTTTTTTTTTAATTTTCCAGGCAACCTGAAACAGTACAACTACTACAATTCTTAATAAATTCAGAATACCTCTAATTTTTTCACAAAATATAATGGAACTTATTTAATTCCCTAAATTTGAAGATAAAATTTAGGGAAAAAAACTTTTGAGCAATTATAAAATAGCGTGGTTTAAAAAAAGTATGACAGCACTACAATGCCAAGTTATTTTATAAATTGTCGGAACTAATCAAGATTCCAAAATGGAACCTATATACTTTTAGAAAACAAGCTACAAAATAAAAATATGCTTATTATTTCTGCTCTGAGAGGAGCGGAAGGGAGTGTTACACTTCTACTGACTAGAAACCACTCTTGATCCTTCTTAGCCCTTTGTGTCCGGGGCCGCGGTATCATTTTCGAAGAACCCGCAGCCCTGGCAGACTTTAGGTGTCGGTGTGGTACACAGGATGGTGACGACAATAAATTAAACCACTGGTAGTTCTAGTTCATAGGAACATTTTTAAACTATCTGCTAAGCTGCCGCCCCTTTTGTCATGCCGTATTCATTCACAGATGGCGCTTATTGAAATTGTAAACCTCCTGGTAACTTCTGATGTCCTAGTATCCGTTGCCTAAAAACACGTGGCATATTATGGGCATCGTTCCTTAACCAAGGCAAAGCCACAGTATACGTACATATTTATACTGTGACAAAGCTTTAGTCGACTTATAGCGAATTTCTTCCTCAATAACTAAATTGATATCATTGGCCAATGCAATTTGCCATTAGAATGGCCTGTTTAACATTGGCCAAAGCGATGCGATGACCAAGTCAATCTATGTATTTAAAACATAATATGTATAAACATAAAATATTTACTGCCGCACTCAGAGACGTTTAATGATTACTTAAGCCATCACTTAGTAAAGATTTTGACAGTTTAGTGAAAGTTTTGTATGTTAAATCTTAATTAAGTGACGGCTTAAGTAATCGTTAAATATCTCTGAGTACGACAGTCAGACTGAGGTCCTTTAAGTAGAGACTGAATAAATTACATGGATCCCACATCTTTTTACGGTAGATGAACTGAGTTGCGAGACTTGTTTTTTAGTAGGGTTGTTATTTTATGTTATTACTAGCGGACGTCACGCGGTTTCACCCGCGTAGTTCCCGTTCCCGTGGGAATACAGGGATAAAAAGTAGCCTATGTCACCCGCGGATAGTGTAGCTTCCCAACGGTGAAAGAATTTTTAAAATCGGTTCAGTAGATCCCGAGATTACCCCTTACAATTTAACAAACACACAAACTTTACTTCTTTATAATATTATTATGTTATTATTACTATTTACTAACTCGGTTTTGTTTTTAACTTTACTCCTTCACTATGAACTACTCCTGTATCGTGGGTGCGTTGACAAACATTTAAACTAACATACACAAATGCCCAGACCCGGAACAACTATCTGTAGGCTATACAAATACTTATTCCGTGCGGGGATCGAACACGCGACACGCAGTGCACCAGTCCAATCGCTTAGCCACTACGCCTACCGTGCCGTCAATTATATTGTATTTTAAAGTTTCAATAAATATTACACGTGTTGCGATAACGTTTATAAGTAATTTTTAATACCTCATTCCAGGATCTAGTCTAAGTTTTTATTGAGATGAGGACTATTCAGATCAATGCTTGAGTTGGTCTTTTGAAAAAAGATCCACGCTGATTTGAGTGGACCTGTCCAGTCAGAGGGAGAGCATGAATAAGTTTGTAAGTAATGTAGGTTCATATTTTGGACACTTGAACATACGCGTGTACTTACCTATCTATGGTGCAAAAACAGCTCATGAGAAAATGAATGAAATAGTTTACGCTCACATTACCTTGGAAATCATTTCAAACAATTTTATTAATTATACAACTTAATTGAGAAAAAATATCTCCACACGTTTTAATTAAGCTATAATAGACGTTAGGCCCACAATAACTACTATTTAATAACTTTGCCTACATCGCAGTTTGCACAATCCTCCCGTGTGTGAGGCTGAACTGAGGCCACATGTTTTCGAACATGGAGTACTAGGACCTCAGGACGCTACTGAAGTTACAATAACGATAACAGTAAATGTGTCGCCACGTGGACGCGTGGCAAAAGTTGAAATTAACGGCGCCATCTTGTCTTTTGCCTTAACATACAACAGATTATGGTTCACCGAAAACATATAATATGTCGGAGGAGATGGTATTCTTCATGATGATGATGATAAGACAGGATGGATATCTCAAAATAACACTCGGTGGTTCTTCAGTACAGCGGTCTACGTCGGTAATCATCACACCGGATGCTCCTGACAAACGATCAAATCAACCACATGGAATGCAGTGAGGTTAGTAGGAAACACGACCACGACCAACCAAAGTTGTCGTTGTTAATCGTGCCAGAACTAAACACACCCAAGCACTACTAAAGAGGTTGAACTACAATAGTTGCTTGACATTCCAGTAGTTCTGATTCTATCCACGTTCAGAGACCGCAGTCTCCGACATAATGTGAAGGTCTATGACAGAAACTAAAGCTACGTCGTAGCACTCGTAGCTCGTAGCATATCGTAGCACCTTGATTGTTGAGTAATTCTTGAGTTTACTGTTGTAAACACGACATAGATAAAAGATATCAGACATGAATAATGATAAATGTTAGTAACCACTGACCATGTCACTACTGTTTCATTCCGCAGACGATATTTTAATTTTTGACCCTGCAATTCATCTGCACTAAATCACATTATTAATCAACCAAATCGTAGAGGAAAAAAGAATGACATTTCTACTTTCACCATAGCACTGATAGCACGCGGGAATCGATATTTGCGTCACGTTTTCAGAACGCGTGGGGTACTAGGACATCAGAAAGCGGCCAGAGTGTACAAATAGTTTATCAATGGGTGCACAAAAACTTATTGCGTCGGTTCTGCTTCCTTCAAAGTAATACAAAGCGCCACTACACCACCCACACACAAGAATAAATTATGAACGTTAAAAGAGACAGAACAATGTTTTATTTTAGTCGTTCTGTTATAGACATGTGGAGGGCCACGTGGCTGTAACAACACACATTAACAGCCATTCATTGCATACTTCAGTTATTCCGTGGCTCAGAAAGCACGTTAAGCCGTTACCCCCGGTCCGGATCATTGTCTGTTGAAATAGGTACTTACTAGCCTAATAGTCTGAAAACGAGTCTTACCAAGTGGTATAGCATTACCCAGTACTAACTGGGTTGGGAAAGTCAGATAGGCAGTTACTCCATGTAAAATACAAGTATTCAGCTGCATCCGACTAGACTGGAAGCCGACCCCAACAAGGTTGGCAAAAAACAAGGCAGATGATGATATCATAACTTAATGAAGTTTTAAATAGTCTGTTGACAGCAAGTAATCTACTATATATCCACATTTTTTTGTGACATGGTGAATGTCAAAAACAATCTTCATGGTTGAGCGGAAATTAAAAGAGGCCGACTCACAACAGGCTAGACATCCTGCATACCTCACTACCACTGAGACTGATTTTCATTCATGTGCAATCTGAAAACGTTTACTTTCCCGTAAAAGCTTAAGGCAACTTCTGATGTCCTAGTATTCAATGCCTCAAACCACGTGGCAATGCGCTTGCGTTAAATGCGGGGGGGTGCAGTTATTTTAATTGTGTCAATGTCATCTGTTGCACCCGACAATAGACTCGCCCATAAATCACTGCACCGTACTTCTGTTGACTCTTGGCACAGTATAAATATGGACAGTAGCGAAACTAAGCCTAGTTGATGCGATAACTACCTACGCTCCATTGAAGCCATAGGGTTGTCCCTTTTATGCACGGTTGCTGAAGTCCCTAGATAACTTCTCAACATAACATTTTTATTCTGTTGTGATCAATCAATCGAATTAAAAAAAGCTAGCTTACAAATACAATCTAAATAGGTTATCTTATGGCGTCGGTTAATCTCAACAAAAGACATTTATGTAGTTTAAACACGGAAAACAGTTTAGTACACAACAACTTGTAGAACTATAGATCTTTAACTTTGTCATAACGGCGCACGCGGCTTAACCTGTTACAAGTCTTGGCGGGAGAGAGCCGCGGTTGGACGATACTCGATAACGTTTCGTGCGCTCGTTGGAGTGCGCGCTCGCTATCCACGGCTGCGGCACAGGTTGCGATTTCCCTTTTTTTTTCATGAGCATTGCCCAATGCTCATGAAAAAAAAGGAAATCAAACAAACAAAAGTCACCGACTTCAGAAGCTGTTTTTTTAAAATAGTTGTTTTCATTTTTCCATTTTTAGTTGTAATATCCTATACTAATAGTTACGATGCATTTAACATTCAACCAAGAAACCTAACCCTTAACCTTCAAGATTCTCTTATAATTGCTTTTAACTCCTAACCGTTGAGGAGTTGTACCTTCCACAATCAGCTCACCTAGATAACCTGAAAGAATACAACCCCATAAGATTTTATTTAAGAATTATCCTCCAACTCCTAATCGTTAAGGAGTTATTCCTTCCATCATCAGCTCATCAACATGAGGTAATGACTGCCAGATGTAAATACTTAAATAGCATTAGAAAAAATACGAAACACGTAATACGTGCCTATAAAATTTGATGGTTGCCCTCGATTTCGTTAAGATTCCATAATCAGATTCAGACATGGTAACAGTGGGACCATCTCGGGAGTATACTTTTTCGATTAAATTTTTTTTTTTCAATTCGGTTCATAATTGAGGGAGTTATGCGGAAACAAATATGATACAAAAACAAAACCAAACCGACGAATTCAGAACCTCCCTCTTTTTGGAAGTCGATTAAAAATACTTTCTTCTGCTGATGAAGCCGAGTTGACACAGCCGTATACCGCGCAATACGTTCGTTGCATTTAAAAAAATATCGGGAGATATGAACTTATACGTGACCAACTGACCACTCGTCTCGGCGCGGCACGCACAACTGAGCGCACTGCGAAGACTTGCTAAGTGCCCCGTCGATGCGCATGTTTGTGTGAGTGTGCGGTTTCGAGCGTTTGTAGGTAGTTTCCGTACTGTCCATATTTATATTGTGCTCTTGGTGTCCTAGGATTCAATTTTAAATGTTTGTGGCCTCTGTTCGGGCGATTATCACTCGGTGAAGCTTCTTTGATATTGTATTAGATATACTCGTATACATGTAATTTACATACAATTATAGGAACTATGAATTATTTGTAAACATTCTATGAAATTCAAGTACAGTGCCAACCACTTACAATTATAGTACTAAAATGCTTGTACGGAACCCTCGATTAAAATTAATTGTTTTATTTCACACGAAATGCTTTATTTATTTTGCCAAACGAGCAAGATTTTACGAGTCGTGAGTCGCAGAAATTCTATTGGGATCCAGACGAGCGCAGAAGAACTTATTTTGCGTCGCCGTGTGAATTAAATAGAACTTTTTTTATGAAACCTAATGCAGCAGAATTTCTGCGACCGAAATTCAGCGACTCACGACTCACAAAATTACGCTCGTTTTTAATCACCCTTAGTAATGAGTTTCAAGTTGATTCCATCTCACAGTAAGATTTTTACGTACAAAATTCAACCCTGAACTTTTTTTTTCCACCTCTTTAAGGGGAACTTTTGAAAAACTATAGTGGCAAATATTATAATCTCCTTAAATTAATATTCTTGCCAAGTTTCAAGTAAATTGATTCACGCATATTTATTTTTCATACAAACTTTAAAACCCTTTAGCTGCCGTCATAGATGGATTTGGGAATTGTAACCTGGCCAGTTTTTTTCCTTATATAATAAGGAATCTATTGATATGTACTTTGTTCGTATCGATTACAAATTCGGTTTAAAATGTCAATATGTCATTTGTTGAGTAGTTTTACTAGTAAACAATACATTTTGAATACTATTGTGGTACATTTTTGTTATCTCCTCTTAAAACCCGGAAATTTTGATATGTTACTCGATGGTAATGAAAGAAAAAAGATTTTTTCCCCTTAAACAATGAAATCTAGTAGCCCCCGTATTTAGTTTTTTTTTTATGTCACCTATCTAAGAACACTTGGACTAATAAGGCGATTCTAACGATACCTTAATTAAATAAATCCATCGAGTGGTTTGGAAGATATGCTCAAATAAAGAATATTACAAACAAACACACAAACAAACAAACGACTGAACGGATCTGAATGTTTGACACGGATAACATATAGTTTGAAAGAGCACATAAACAACTTTTTTTTTGAAGACATGGTTTTTAAAATATCCACGCGAACGACGTTGCCTGTTGCCCGCGACGTCGATCGCGTTGTTCGCTAATAATAATGTAATGTAAATACCGGACCACCGTTAATTCACTATGGCGCTTGTTGCTTTTGTAGCGGTAAACCAGCAGGTAAGTTCTGATGTCCTAGTATCGAATGCCTAAGAACACGTGGTTTGAGACGATGCCTTGCAACAGTTGCAACTTAGGCAAAGCATAGTCGACTCTTGGAAACTGTATGAATGAGAAAATGTATTTATCTTATAGGTCTTTTGTGTCACTATTAAATAAAAGCATAAAATAAAAACAAGTGTAGAAAGCTTTTTTTTTTTAAAAAAAAAGCCTAATTCTTAAACGCTAGTAAGGATAAGTGAATTATTTCACTTATCCTTATTAGCTGAAGTCATCGTAGAGTCTTTCATCGTGAAATATTGAAAGCTTCAGTTACAAAGGCTTCTTTCATGTTATGGCTCCCTAGTACTTTCGTGCACAACTGTTCAGTCTGTAGCTACTAGCTGCAAGACTCAACACATCCGTCCGCCGGCACAGCAATAGCTTCACTGGCGAATCGCTGGCTATCGCTGATTCGGCGCGACACCAAGCGGTTTGATGATGTACTAATATTTTCTGATATCTAATACTAGTTTTTATCCGCGACTTCATTCGCGTGGAAATTTTGACATATATATATGAAAACAATTATCCTATGTGCTATTCCAGCCTATACAACATGTCCCAAAATTCAACGATAAGCCAACTCCAAAGGACCGACCTGTCTATGACTACTCGGGGAAAGAAAGAAAAAAAGATTTTTTTCAAACATTGAGACCTTGACCTTGACCTCACTACTATGACCACATTTTTTAAAATATTTCAGTTTTTTTTTAATTTTCTAGGCAACCTGAATAGTACTACTACTACAATTCTTAAAAAATCCAGTATACCTCTAATTTTTTCACAAAAAATAATGGAACTTATTTTATTCCCTAAATTTGAAGTTTTTTACTTTTGACCAATTATAACATAGCGTGGTTTAAAAAAAGTATGACAGAACTACTATGCCAAGTTATTTTATAAATTGTCGGAATTAATCAAGATTCCAAAATGCTGCTATATACTTTTAGAAAACAAGCTACAAAATAAAAATTAAAATAAAATTTCTGCTCTGAGAGGAGCGGAAGGGAGTGTTAGACTTCTACTGACTAGAAACCACTCTTGATCCTTCTTAGCCCTTTGTGTCCGGGGCCGCGGTATCATTTTCGAAGAACCCGCAGCCCTGGCAGACTTTAGGTGTCGGTGTGGTACACAGGGTGGTGACGACCATAAATGAAACCACTGGTAGTTCTAGTTCATAGGAACATTTTGAAACTATCAAAATAAATCCTAACACCGTCGTGGTGCCGACGATACGACAATAACCTACCTAAATATCTTTGCCAAATTCGTTTGTTACATTTTATTTCCACACGTTAATCTTTGAAAATTATTGGAAACAACTTTACAAAGTAATCTTCCCATGGGAATCAAAACCCACAACCACCGGGTCACAAGGCGAACGCCTAAACCAATCGACCACGGAGGCTTATATGTATATAATTATGTACTTTGGTATTCCAATACAAGGCCCCATACCAAATCTAAGTTAGTATTCAGCTGCATCCAGCCTAATAATTAAGTGATAATAAAGAGAAAATATCTATTTTTTACAATTTTACAGGAACGTTCTGTAATGCAAGTTAGAGGAAATTTAGTTGCTGAAAACTTTTACCCCATTATAAAGTTGAACAGTACTTTAAATAAATCACTTAGCTTTTTAGCTGAAGTCATCGTAGAGTCTTTCATCGTAGAATATTGAAAGCTTCAGTTACAAAGGTTTCTTTCGATTTATGGTTCCCTAGTACTTTCGTGACCAACTATTCAGTCTGTAGCCGCTCTGCTAGCTGCAACACTCAACACATCCGTCCGCCGGCACAGCAATAGCTTCACTGGCGAATCGCTCGCGATCGCTGATTCGGTGCGACACCAAGCGGATTGATGATGTACTAATATTTCCTGATATCTAATACTAGTTTTTATTTATGCACGACTTCATTCTCGTAGAAATTTTGATGTGTAACATGTCCCAAAATTCAACGATAAGCCAACACCAGAGCACAGACCTGCCCAAGAGTACTCGGGGAAGGAAAGAAAAAAAATATCTCTTTTTTTTAAGATGAAGAAAAAAAATTAAATCATTCACAAATTGAGACCTTGACCTTGACCTCACTACCATGGCCACAATTAATGAAATATTTCTGTTTTTTAATTTTCCAAGCAACCTGAATAGTACTGCGACCATAATTCTTAAAAAATCCCGATAACCTCTAGTTTTTTTAAAAAAATTAATGCAATGGAAGTCCTTAAATAGGCTCCGGACACAGGTCGGTCGATGCAAGGAAAACCTGTTCAAGTGGAAATTCATAGATGACTCTGCCCTGGAGTGTAAATGTGCTGGTAGCACCACATTTACAGTCCAGGCACCCCACAGACGATGGTACACTTGATATCGTGTCCTGCCTGCCCCGTTACTTGCACACCACAGGAGCTAATGGTCGGAACTGAAAATGCCAAACTCATCGCAAAATTTTGGGCTGACTCAATTTAAATTGTCATCGACACGCTAAGAAGAAGAAGAAGAATGGAATTTATTTTATTCCCTTAATTTAAAGATCTTTACTTTTGACCAATTATAACTAATCGTGGTTTAAAAAAAAAGACGTGTGGCACTCGGAGACTGCCGCGGTAAAGCTATTGCATAGCATTTTTTATCAACTTATGCAATTATAATTATTTATTTATTTTATTAATGCAGTATTTAAATATAGTATTTATACTTACACATTTACTAATCATCCTCATCTTTTATAAAATGTCCTTTTACGTCTCATGTCGCGCCTTGGCGACAACTATTTTTGTTGGCAGCCTTATAATCGATCTTATTCGATTTATTAACTTTGATTTTGCTGTTTTAAAATATTAAATCTAATAATTTTTCAATGTTTACTTTTCATCTGACATTACGTCAGTTGTCAAGATGTCATTTACTTTTACTTTTATTTTGTGTCATAGTTTTTCTTAGTGGTTAGAGCTATGAAGGTTACATTTGATTTATATAATTTAATTAATGTTTATTAATATGTTAGCTCAAATAATGTAATTTATTGATAATTTCTATTAATAGTATCTTATCTTACGCTTATAAAATTAATTAACACGCTCACAGAAATTCTTTGAGGAAGTTTTTGACTGAATAATACAGGCCGTTTTAAATACAGGCAACTCACAATTTTTGATTTCAAGAAATTGTCAAGTGTCAATTTGTCAAGTGTCAGTTCGTTAGGTTTTTATTTTCGTTACGGAATTTCTGGATTCGGTCCCCACGCTCAAGGCCCGCGATAGAAGCTATGCAATAGCTTAAAAAATATGACAGCAATACTATGCCAAGTTATTTTATAAATTGACGGAACTAATCAAGATTCCAAAATGGTATAAAACTTTAAGAAAACAAGTTACAAAAAAAATGTGCCTATTATTTCTGTTCAGGGAAATCATCAAATGACTCCTCCTGCTCTAAGAAGAGCGGAAGGGAGTGTCAGACTTCTACTGACAAAAAATCACTCTTGATCCTTCATCACTTTCGAAGAACCCGCAGGCCTGGCAGACTTTAGATGTCCTAAAGTCAACAATGCACTTTACATAGCGAAGCTCCAGTCGACTCCTAATGTTCTAGTACCGAGTGTCCCGAAACACGTGACGTCACGGGAAAATTCCCGCATGCTAGGACAGACTGACGGGAATTTAGTATTGCGGCGCTACCCGCACTCAAAATTTTTTTTCACGCGGGGTTTGGAAAACGGAACCAAGAGATTTAATTGAAGAAAGAGACGGTATTGATGTATTTTCATTATTTTTTGTACTCAAATATATTTATATGTACGAGGCGTAACAACAAGACCCTCGTGTCGACCTTTAGGTTAAGCCACGCTTGCCTGGGATGATTGTGGAGGGTGACCACCCATTACATACCGAGTTTCCATCGACATTTCTGGATCTTGAGCAGTCGTTAAGGTCTGATAACCAATCTTATCGCAAGGTATCCGTATTACCAAGTAACAAATGGGTGTGGAGGTAAGATAGGCAGTAGCTCCATGTAATACTGGTATTCAGCTGCATCCGGTTAGACTGAAAGCCAACCCCAATAAAGTTGGGAAAAGACTACGCAGGATATGAAGACTTAAACACTTGATTGTTCTCATGATAACAACTTTTTTGCACTTGCTTCAGTATCGGTCACAAATTAACATTCACCCTATATACGATAACTTTGGTAGAAACCGTAGCACGTCGTAGCAAGTCGTAGCATGTCGTAGCTCTCGTAGCATGTCAAACTGCCGCACTCAGAGAGCTTTAATGATTACTTAGGCCATCACTTAGTGAAGGTTTTGACAGTTTTGCCATACAAAAGTATGTCAAATCTTTACTAAGTGACGGCTTAAGTAATCATTAAATATCTCTGAGTACCGCAGTTAGCGTCTCTAATTATTGTGTCTATTTATTAGTATAGGAGTTATCTAGCTATTGCGAACGGCTTCTCCAGCAGGATGTGTGAATCTGAAATTACCACAAAGGAACATACTACAGGATAAAAAATATCCTATGTCCTGGGATGTGTATATGGGCTGCCTGGGCGATGTAACTTGATCGAAATCTGTTGGCCGCTCAGGGGCGGATCAGTAACAGACTTACTGCTGCACTCAGAGAGCTTTAATGATTACTTAGGCCATTACTTAGTAAAGGTTTTGACAGTTTTGTCCTACAAAAGTATGTCCAATTTTTACCCGACTGCAAGGGAAGGGTAATGTTTTTACTAAGTGACGGCTTAAGTAATCATTAAATATCTCTGAGTGCCGCAGTTAGATATCACAAATATATGGATAAGTTTTGTTAAGGCAGAAAACAATTTTCCTTCTACTTCAACAATCTAAATAGACTATAAAACTAATACTTACCTACAGTATTTGTTGTATTTAAATGCTTCTTGTATGCTTGACGATTATTTATTGTAGTTGTGTTTATGTAATTGTGTCTGTCTGAATTTATATTTAACTAGCTGACCCATGCAACTTCGTCTGCGTCACATAATATAGCTTATAACAAAATGTCAACATAAATTGAGTTAAATCGTAACAAACAAAAAATCGTATCTTTCCTCTATAAATAATATTAGTTTAGATTATATTAAAGTGTGAATTACTATTGGTATCTCTTACTGTTAAATATACAGTAACACCTTGTAAACATTATGGTGCAGTAAATATTTTGAATATGAATTTCTCCGGAGTCCCCGGAGGCCAGAATCCCCACTAACCTACCGCACCGGACCGAATGACTGCCGCGCGCTTAATTATTTTGTCGCGCGGATATTTTTACATTGCGATATCTTCTAAGATATTTGTTTAAACTGTATAGAGTACAGGGCACAAATATTCTATATTAAATTTCTGTGCTAACAAACACATTTATTTAGATATAGATTAATACCATATGGGTTAAATAAGCTTCGCAAAATATCATTCTTTTTAACCTAACATTTTAACAGTAAAAAATGGTTACAGTGAGTCAATCTTAAAAGATAGACATATGCTGTCGCGGACTTTTTTTTAGAACTTTTAAAGAGGAACAATTCTTTCATACATGGTATTTGCGTAACTTAAACCGTTTTCGCAGCGCACGCAACGGAAGCTCTCAAAAAGGAATATCTTTTCCCGTTTTTGCAACATTTTTCATTTATGCTCCGCTCCTATTAGTCGTAGCGTGATGTTATATAGCCTAAAGCCTTCCTCGATAAATGGACTATCCGACACAAAAAGAGTTTTTCTATTCCAACCAGTAGTCCCAGAGTTTACCGCGTTCAAACAAACAAACAAACAAACTCTTCAGCTTTATAATATTAGTATAGATATGAAATGCAATTTATGTCAAATCTTTGGAATTCTAGAATCTTATTTTTATTGTATTATTTTATAATTTGTATGCCCAAGTGGCTGATCATGGAATGGACATTATAAGCTTATAATTAATGTAATGAACACCTGTATGTAACCCATGCATCACAAATAAACGATTTGATTTGATTAGTATTCAAATCACTCACTCATCCCAGTACAAGAACTTAGACAGTATAATAACAGTATATAACAGTTCAGTCTGTCTAGACTGCACTGAGGTGTAGGTCAATAGTCTGTGACGTCACTTATCACTATGTGACGTCAAACCGCGCGTTCAGGAATGCCCCAGTATCGACATCTCGGTTCATTTCGTACTAGGGCGCCCGAACTAGCGGGTGGTGCAAACAGTGGTAAACGTCATTGTTTTCAGCAACGACCGACCGCCCTCCGGGTTTGCTTCCATAGATACCTACTCATTTAGGTTTTATGTTAATTAGTAAAAATACTTGAATAACATTGTGTAGGTATTCAATTAAAAAATATTATTTGTTTTTTCTGAATTATTAAATTACTGTTATCCGGAACTTTCTTCGCGGGGAAATTGTGACGTGTAAAAACCGTATCCCAAGTCCCATTTATTTTCTATCTCTGTGCTAGATTGCATCTATATCCGTTCAGCCATTCTGGTGTAATTGAATAATATATTAATCCATTCTTTCGCATTTATAATTTTAGCCCAGTTTTTTTTGCCTTTAACGAGAATAATGGAAGTGTATTCGTTATTATGCTTTCGGTGACCTCTTTACCTAAAAACATACATACATAGCCTGCCAAAATCATTACCCATCCTTTTGGTTTCGCCGTAGTCGGGTAAAAATGTATTCAGCTTCCACTTTCACCGTACCGTGACCGTGAGAAATCGATGGATGCGTCACGTTTTTACGAAGCGTTGGGTACTAGGACATCAGAGGGCGGCAAGAGTTCACAAACATTTTATCAATGGGTGCAAGAAGTAATACGTTTTGCTTCGGTTCTGCTTCCTTCAAAATAATGAATTCCTCTATTCAATGAAACACTTGACGAGGCAGGTGTAAAGTAGTGTGTAGTAACAATGAGGGATGCAGTAATTGTGGTGAGGATTATTTTGTTTTAGTGCTTATCAGAATGCTTATCTTTCTTTAAAGAAAGGAGAAACATTAAAGAGGAATTTCTTTCCATTTATATATATTCCCCGCGAAAATCGACCGATTCAAATTATTACAATAATATTACTTTTCTATTTGAATTAGATTTTGTTAACAATTTCTTTTTCTAGTATAAATAGCCTAACAGTTAATAAAATAAAAACACAAAAACACACCTTACACTTAAAACATTACCTATTTGAAATAAACACTTTTTTCAATATTAAAAATATTGTGTTTAGTTAAATTCCATATTTACTTTCATATTTCATTCAGAAAAGTGTGTTATTTTGAAATTACAAACAAACACTTTTTTTGGGCGGGTGGAAAATCATCGAATAACCCCTCCCGCTCTTGGGCAGAGCGAAAGGGAGTGTCAGACTTCTACTGACTAGAAACCACCCATGTTACTTCTTAGCCCTTTATGTCGAGGCCGCGGTATCTCTTGCGAACAACCCGCAGACCCGACGGGCAAACAAACACTTCAATTTTAATTATTCGAATAGATTTGAACAGGCACATAATTATATATAGCCATGTAACTACCTAATGTAAACCACTAGCGCCTCCAGCGGCGAATTCATGTGCGATAGCGATCTTTGTGTCAAGGTCGTATGTTGCAGCTGTCAATAATAGACTCGGCATTAAAGTTGGCCTTACTCCTGTTGACTCATGATACCTTAGTATTCAATGTTTGAAAACACGTGGTCCTACTCCGTGCGATTTCAGTAAGTGGTGTTTTTTTAAACGCAAAGATATGGTTACGCTGTTTTAGCGCCTGTAGCTAAGATTTCGGTAATAGTTCCCAAAACATTTATATATAACATCTCGGGCTTGACCAGTATCTTTTTATTTGGACAATTTTTATGAGCTGTTATCGTATTGCCAAAAAAAAAACCAGTTTTCTAAAGTATGCAAAATACTAGCGTGGGGCAGCAGTCTTGTCATACTATACTTGTATTCAATCACACAAGAGACCTTTAGGATAATTGAATCCTTTATATTATATACAAGAGTCGACTATGCTATGCCTAATTTGAATCGCCATATGAATCGCCACGTGATCTTAGACATTGAATACGTTGCTGTTAAATACGACATATTTGCATTCAGAAAGAACACAGAAAGTGTACGTTAACAGTTCAGTGTGTTTTTGAAAAATAATTTCAATCGTGCAGCACAGTCATTGCGTCCACACCTCATGAACTTTTATTTCTGATAATTTTAACTTTTAAAATACACGTCAAATCACTGTCATCGTCATCAGCGTCATCGTTGTTTATTCATCTTTTGAATTAAAAAAAAATATTTATGGATAAAATTAAATAGTTAAAAGTTAAAACACACATACATACAAAACATACAAACATACATAGAAAACTTCAATCATTTATCGAACCATATTATATGGTCCAACTGAATAAATCGCACTAAATGCGTTTCAATAAATGCGTTGATTTGGGGACTTTCCCTGATCTTATGAAGAGCAGTAAAGTCATCCCTCTATTTAAATCTGGTAGTAAAAATGATATTGGCAATTTTAGACCAATTTCTATTTTACCTGCATTTAGCAAAATTTTTGAAAAATTAATTCTCAAACAGTTGTTAGTACATTTTAATTTAAATAATCTCCTTCATAATGATCAATATGGCTTTACAAAGGGTCGTTCGACTACGGATGCAGGTGTTGCTTTGCTAAAACACATATTTAACGCATGGGAGAACGCGCAAAATGCAATCGGTGTTTTCTGCGATCTCTCTAAAGCTTTTGATTGCGTACATCACGATACGCTTTTACGGAAACTGCGTCATTACGGTGTTCAAAACGAGGCCCTAAATGTGATAGATTCGTATTTACAAAATAGATTCCAATGTGTAGACGTAAATGGCGCGAAATCTTCCAGACTACCGGTTCGGCTTGGTGTACCTCAAGGTTCAATACTGGGTCCATTTTTATTCTTGGTTTATATTAATGATCTACCATATTATTTAAAAGGTTTTTGTGACGTTGTACTATTTGCAGATGATACCTCTCTTATCTTTAAAGTAGATAGGAATAGACACAATTTTGACGACGTAAATAGCACGCTATCAATGGTCACGGATTGGTTCACAACAAACAACCTTGTTCTTAATGCCAAGAAAACTAAAATAATTAAGTTCGCTTTACCCAATGTCAGAAATCTAGGTCCCAATATTATCCTCGCCAATCAAGAGCTGGAAACTGCCGACTCTGCTGTATTTCTGGGCATAACAGTAGATTCAAAATTACAATGGGGATTACACATATCAAGCCTAGCGGGAAGGCTAAGTTCGGCCGCATACGCCGTCAGAAAAGTAAGACAATTCACTGACGTTGATACAGCACGGTTAGTCTACTTTAGTTATTTTCACAGCGTTATGTCCTACGGTATTCTGCTGTGGGGCAAAGCTGCTGATATTCAAAATATATTTGTTCTGCAGAAGCGAGCCGTTCGTGCAATTTATCAGCTGGGTGCCCGAGTTTCTCTTAGAGATATTTTTAAGGAGATTGGTATTCTCACGGTTGCTTCTCAGTTCATCTTTGCCAACATTTTATATATTAGACAAAATATTCACCTGTACACTAAAAACAGTGATATTCACAACTTTAACACCAGAAATAAGCATAAACTACGCGCTCCTTTTCACCGGCTTCACAAAGTTCATAATTCATTCGTAGGGCTCGGTATAACATTTTATAACAAACTGCCATCTTCTTTTTTAGACTTGCCATTTAATGCATTTAAAGCCAAAGTGAAATCTAATCTTTGTTCAAAAGCTTACTATTCCATTAACGACTACTTGAATGATAAGAATAGCTGGTCGTTGAGTTGAACACAAGACAATGTTTGTAATTTATGTTCTTTCTCCAAAATTAGTTTACTGATATAATATGTTATGTCTTTTTTATGTTTTATTATTATATACCTTTTATTATTGATTGTAGTCAATCGTAATATTAACTTACACATAGTATTGTATCGAGTCTGGTTCTTCTAACCAAACAGACAGATGTGTTGCTGGAGAGTTTGTTCCGCCACTTCTTCTTTCCAGCAAAAACACTAGGAAGTGTCGAAGGGTGGGCGTTTTGGGGGACTGTCACTTGTAAATAAGTAAAGTAAAGTAAATTTTGACGTTCGAAAAGTGCTGATTATCAGCCTAATTTGAATAAATGAGTTTTGATTTGATTTGATTTGATTTGACTAACAGAATCCTCGTGTTTTTCAACATTGAATACCAGGACACCAAAGATCAATAGGAGTAGGCACGGCACAGTCCTTTATGGGCGAGTCTATTGTCAAGTGCAACAACCAACCTTGACACAATAAAAACAACGTCTCTCCCTCATTTAATAAACGTTGCCCAGCCGCGTGGTTCAACGCATTGAATACTACGTCATAATTTATTTCAATACACTGCGCACTGCTTTGAAAACTGATTCTTATTGACTACTACAATTAGGTTCAGAATGCAGTGTATTTCACACTCATAGTTTTCTTTTAGTTTTGTGGTGATAACGACATCTATCGCAACACATGAGAACTAAAATGACAAATCCTGCATCGCGCTATCAAAGTTATCCGCGACATTAGCTCATATAGAAAATCTCGACTTACATTATGTCGGGCAGTTAGCCCACCAACACAACACCCGACTGGTCGGACTGGTCGGGATCTTCCCTTTTCTATGGGGGATGAGGAACTTTACACCCTGTTCCTCATTCCCCCCAAAGTTTATTTGTGTTTAATTTCCACAGATAACTAAATTATACATGGTTTTCCACTATTTTTAGGGTTCCGTACCCAAAGCGTAAAACAAAACCCTTACAAAGACTCCGCTGTCCATATGTCTGTCACCAGGGCCCTATCCAATAAAGCTGACAATCCGACAAGTCCGACATATGTCAAAAAGTGACAACTCGACAATTTTTCTGTTTAATAAAACTTACAGGCGACAAAATTGTCATGGTGGAAAATTCACAAATATGTCGGACTCTTTTTTTTCTTGACATTTTTCTGTTTTATAAAACTTTATATGCGACAGGTGACAGGTGACAATTTGTCGTGAAAAACTTGTCAAATCTGCTTTATTAAACAGAAAATTGTCATGACATGTTGACATATTTGTAGAATTGTCCGACAATTCTGACAGGCGCGTTACCCTCTGTCGCGAAATCATATTTTGAATTTTGAAGGTGTAAAAAGTGTATTGAAAAAGTTTATTACAAAAAAAATGGTACTTACATCGAGCAGTGAGAGTAGTGATGATGAATACTTGGAACAAATACAAAAGAGGAGGCAACGACGATCATTTAAAAGCAGAATCAATTTCTCCTTCTTAATTACAGATTTCTGCTTTAAAGAAAAATTTCGGGTATGTAAATCTACCGTAGAATATTTAATTGATAAAATTGCTCATCGACTTGAACACGGTACAAGCAGAAATCAAGCACTTACACCCGATAAACAAATTTTATGCGCTTTGCATTGGATGGGTTGTGGTTCTAAAAATGGTTTCCACATACACAATGCGAATATTTCATACATACCTACACAATATAATACAATATCTAATTGATAACTTCTTTATTGGTTAACGGTCTAAATAAATAAAAAAAAAATACGGATTGATGAAGGATAAACTATGTAGTTAAAATAAACTAAACCTTACCATGGTCCTTTTGCGCCAATTTTGCCATGAAGTGTCACGAAGGTATTTCCAGTCTTTATTGAAAATACCTAATGTTCTTAAGTTTTCGGCTATTTCCTTCCATTTATTTATTTTTACATCGTGGGTCAATTGGTCACTAAACTTCCCAAAAAGTATATTTTTACTTTCGTAAATAAGGCCCAAAATGGTAAGTTTTCTGTGCATTTCCATCTTACACGCGATCATAACACAATCGAAGTTGCACTAGTGATTGTTTTATTCTTGTACTTTGATAATATCTTTTTCAATTTTACCCTCATCCAGCTTCATAAAACAAAATTCTTTGCAAATATGTCAAAAGTCGACATAATTGTCACGACAATCCGACAATATTGTCACCGACAATTGTCAGTAATATTGTGACTGTGGTTTTTTGATATGTCGAGTTTTATTAAACGTGTTTTTACATTAAAAATATGTCAAGAATTCACCTGTCGATTTTTGACATATTTGTCACGTTTATTAAACAGCTTAAGCGCGACAATTCTACAATTTTGTCATTTTTTGACATATATGTCGGATTGTCAGCTTTATTGGATAGGGCCCAGGCTGTATCTCATGAACCGTGATAGTTGTTAAACAGTTGTTCACAGATAATGTATTTCTGTTGTCGTTATAACAATAAAATATACTAAAAAGAATAAAATAAATATTGAAGTGGGGAACAAACAAGATTTTTTTGCCGTTTTCATTGTAATTTCGCATGAATATACAAAATTAAATGAGTTACGTCGATAAAGCGGTAAAATATTTTTTTTTTTTGTGTATCTCCAGTACACATTAAAGTGAGGATGATTTTCTTTTTCTTTTATTTTGTAGTACTATACTAATGACAATAATTTACAGTTTGTATTAAAAAATACTGTGTACCTTTTACATTTATTTTAACCCTAAGCTCAGTACTCCATCTATAAAAGAAACTGTGTCTGTAAAAAATGAGATACGGCACAGCTGATATCGTTAGCGCAACTACAGTTCACTCCTGATGTCCCAGTATTCAATGAATGAAAACACGTGGCCTCAGTACGGTTCGGCAAACAAGGTAGGATTGGGCAGGCAAATCTTCACTGCGGAGGTCTTCACTGTTGTTTCAAGTAGTCTATTGTGTCTTTCGTCGTTTTTTATATATTAGATAAACTGTTCATCATCTGCCTTGCCTTTTCCCAACTATGTTGGGGTCGGCTTCCAGTCTAACCGGATGCAGCTGAATACCCGTATTTTACATGGAGCGACTGCCTATCTGACCTCCACAACCCAGTTAGTACTAGGTAATACGATACTCTTTGGTAAGACTGGATGTCAGAATTTCAGGTCGCTGACTAACTGTAACGACTGCCAAAGATCTACATATGGCAGCCGGGACCAACAGCTTAACGTGCTTTCCGAGGCACGGAGGAAACTCGGTATGTCGGGCGGTCACCCATCCACTGACCGACCCAGGCAAGCACAGCTTTACCTAAAGATCGACCCGAGTGGCAGTTCTTATTAAGCCACGAGCTTACATAAACTGTTAAGGGATATAAATTGTATTATTGGTATTATTTAATTTAATCAATTTAATTCATAACAATATTATATGACTGCCTCGTTTGTCGAGTGATCGCAAGCTACTGCTGAGCATTTCCAGGTCAGGCAAAGTGTTATTGGGTTTTTGTATCAGGAACTTCTCAGTAGCACCCATAGAGTCCGGATTTTCCGACTCGCCCCCTATTACACGGGACTTAAACATTACAGGCAAAATGTGGGTGTAGTAATGGGCACATCTTTGCCTAATGGCTCGTTTACGGAGACGCGGGGCGTCGCGCGGCGCGTGCAGAAGGTTCGTCTCGAGCTTTTTTATTCATTTACTGAGAGGCGCGTCCACCGCAACGAACGCTGCATTTTAAACCAACGAGCGAATAATCGCTTCTCATAAAATCGACGTTTGAAATCGTTAACTTTTTCATACATCGCCATGTGTTTGAATTAAAAACGCACAACCCGCCGCGTGACGCCCCGCGTGTCCGTAAATGAGGCCTAACCCTTCGAGGATTATAGACGTGATGTTATGTTATGTTGTACTCGTATAATAGTGTTATACAATATGTTAAAAAACCTGTTTATAAGTTAAGTAACCTAAAAAAACTAACTTAGCAATAACCTAAAAAATTGCATCAAATACTTTCCCCAAGAGACCAGCAGCGCGGCGCGGCCACGTTGTAGGCAATGTTTATAGCCACGCTTATTTTAGCCATTGGGTTACCGGAAGTGTAACTCAGCGTTTTGAAATATTTTCAATTTAAATTTGAATTTAAATATATATCTGGTTATTAATTAGTTAATCTAATTAATAACCAGATTATAATATTGATGAACCTGCCATCTCTGAGATGTTAGTACAATTATTACAACGGTCGATATAGATTGACCGAAGGAACAGTGTCATCTATTTTGCTTTTGTGTTAACTACATACCTACTTAGATAATTTGTAATTAAATTGATTAATAATTTGAAGAGCAATTTATCAAACAGAAGTCTTTAGCTAAAACTACAGTTAATATTAAGATTAAGCCAATATTTTAACAATTTTGGGACTTTATAAATTGAATTAAATTTAAAAATTGACATTGGAATCTATGAGGCGTCATCCCACAATGGCGCCGAATACGATTTTAGTGGTCAATAACTTAATTTTTTATCGGAAACTAAAACTTCATCTACTAAAAGTAATTTTTAAACTAAAAAGTCACAAGATTATTTTGCAGAGCAATTGATTAGTAGAAACCCCGTTCTCTGTATTAAATCCTTTAATTAGCCGGAAATGGTTAAGTAACATTTTGTTGTAAAAAGTTATGAACCTATTAATTAGACATTAACTTAATAAAGCCTTCTCATTAATATTGGTATTGTTTTATTGTTAAATAATTAATAGAATCAATTGTGAAGTATTTTAGTATTATTTATTAGTTTTAACTGATTTAGTTTGAATTGGCTTTTTTTAGGATACATTAGAACTTTTTTTTCCCTCACCCATCACCAGATTTTTTTTCAACAAAATAAATATTAATCTAGAGCATGTCCTCTATGCATAAAAAAAATTAAGCCTTTATTGCCAACACAAACATAATTTAAAATTTCATTTAACATGCAATTAAATAAATTTACATAGCATACATAATATACAACATTAAATTAGATTTACATTAAGTTCATTAGTATTATTAAATTACAATTGCTAATGTTATTAAAAATCATTTACATTTTAAATTAGCATTCACTTTTTAGCATTGTAAATGTTAAAAATTAAATAAAAAATTAATATTATGCAAAGTAGCCTCTTTTCCCGCTTTAACATAATTTTATTATATTTACTTTCATCCTTTCATAAGAACTGTACTGATTTCCACGATACTTTCTAACCTAATAAGCAGACAAGCCACATTACAGGCTTATCATGCATATGTTGGTTCAATACTGCGTTATGGTATACTGGTGTGGGGAAACGTTGCACAAAAGAGGTGTGTAAAGTCCATTTCACGAAAGAAGTCCCGCGGACAATTGTGGAACTAAATTTAACAGATCGGCCATGTTGTCGTTTGTCGATGTTATCAAGGTGCGTTTGTTGTGGTAGATATTTTGTGAGTTTATTATTGGATTAGTGCGTTATAAGGTTTATTTACGATGCCAAAAGTTGTGAAACAACATTATGTCGCGCGACATACAGCGCTGCGTCTGCGGGACTTCTTTCGTGAAATGGACTTTACATGCGATTTGTAATGTAGACCCACTTACATCCTGTACACCACTATTTAAGAAACTTGGAATTCTTACAATAACAGGTATTTATATTGAAGAAATATGTAAATTTTCTCACCCTGAGATGTTTGAAAAGCTGGGAGATAAATGTAAGTTTAAAACTAGATATCCTAATAGATTAATTATTTCTGGAACGAAAACTGAACTGTATGCGCGGAGCTGCTATCCTATGTGTATTCAATATATGATTCCTAACCAAATTAAAGAACTTCCAATGGTCCGCTTCAGAAAGACCTTACACAGATGGTTGGTTGAGAATGCATTCTATGACATAAAACAGTTTGAGTTTAAATTTAAATAATTTGTACCTATTCTAAAAACCTATTATTTAAATTCAATTCTATCAATTCAATTACTTATACCAATTTAACTATATTCAATCAATTCATTCCTATCAATTCAATTATATTTAAAAAAATTGCATGTCATTATATTATGATTGAGTATGCTCAGCTACTTGTACCTACCTACTACTTACTGTAAGAACTTTTGTCATCATCTCATCTGCTTAGCCTTTTCCCAACTATGTTGGGGTCCGCTTCCAGTCTAACCGGATGCAGCTGAATACCAGTATTTTACATGGAGCGACTGCCTATCTGACCTCCACAACCCAGTTAATAATAGGTAATACGATACCCTTTGGCAAGACTGGTTGTCAGACTTTCAGGTCACTGACTACCTGTAACGACTGCTAAAGATCTATATATGGCAGCCGGGACCAACAGCTTAACGTGCTTTCCGAGGCACGGAGGAAACTCGGTATGTCGGGCGGTCACCTATCCACAGACCGACCTAGGCAACCACAGCTTTACCTAAAGATCGACCCGAGTGGCAGTTCTTATTAAGCCACGAGCTCCTCTTGTACTGTAAGAACTTTTGTAACCATATTTATTTGCTCTCATCTTCTGCATTTTACAAACTTTATTATGACTGAGTCGTTATTAGGCTTTGCCTTATTTAAAAGGAACGATGCCCATGTCACGTGTTTTAGGCATCGCATACTAGGACACCAGAAGTTACTGGAAGGTTTGCAATAGCAGTAAACGCGATCTGGAAATAAATAGGGCGCGTCCAAAGGGGCCGCGGCATCCTATGTGTACGTAAATATTCGTAAGTGTGCATGCAATATCGTGAGGCCACGTGTTTCACAATACAGAATACTAGACGATCAAAGATCAACTGGAGTTATTTTAATGGATGCAGGTAGTATCATGCTGTATCACTGCATGTACCAGAGGAAAATATAGGAATAAACGGGTCAAATGCAAATCGGACACGGGCACGAAGTGCTCCATACCATTTTCTATCAAAACAATCAAATCTATTGTATGGGAGCCCCCCTTGAATATTAATTTTATTTCAATTTAATTACTTATTTTTAAAGTGAATAATTTAACTCAATATTCTGTGAATATTTTAATCGTCTACCTGTATCCGCTATCATTATTTTTTTTTGTTGTTAGCAAAATAGTAACTGCCGCACGGGTCGTTCTTCAAGTTGGACAGCGCTTGCCAAGGTTGGTCTGTGGATGAGTGACCAATCCATCACATACCGAATTTCTTCCGTGCCTCGCAAAGCACGTCAAGCTGTTGCTCTCGGCTGTCATTTGTAGCTCTCTGACATTCGTAACAAAGTCAAAGTCAAAGCATTTATTTCAATTAAACCATTACTAGGTACTTTTGAATGTCAGAAGAACAATTCATAAAACTAAACTACGAGTGCAATACGTCATCCCGAAAGCCACCACGCCGAATCACACGCCGCCGAATGCCCGCGACAACGAACACTGCGAGCACGAAAGCACGCAGCGACGCACACCGCAACAACGAATGTACGAGACTCCAAATCACGGAACAACGAATGCACGCCGCAACGCGCAACCACCGCCTCGCGACCCGGAGCCCCGCGCACCCACCGGTAACAGGTAGTCAGTAGGGCTATCCTCGGAGTTTCCTTGCGTGATCGAATCAGAAATGAGGACATCCGTAGAGAACCAAGGTTACCGACGTTGCCCGAAGAATTGACAAGTGGCAGTGGGCAGGCCACATTGCTCGTAGAACGGATGGCCGATGGGGTCGGAAAGTTCTGGAGTGGCGACCGCGAACTGGAAGACGTTGCATTGGAAGGCCTCCCACTAGGTGGACCGATGACCTGGTGAAGGTTTTGGGGACCCGCTGGATGCGAGACGCACGGGACCGGTCAACGTGGCAAAACCTGGGGGAGGCCTATGTCCAGCAGTGGACGTCTTTTGGCTGAAATGATGATGATGAGTCGGTAGATCCAAATTTCGACAATTAGTCTTAATAAGGCGTATTTAGACATAACTGACGAAACGTGGGCGTACTATTTAGGTAAGCTTCTGCCTAACCCTTCGGAGATTACAGGCGCGATGTTATGATATTACATGTCATAAAAATAGATAAAATAACATAGAACATTTCTCGGTTATCACTCAGTCGTGGGAAAATAAAATTGACATCTATATTAATTCACTCTGAAATGGGTCGAAACGGGGTTAACTTATGACGTCATGAAGTCTAGACGTTGTGGATGTACTAGTTTATATCCTTGTGAATCCTGATCTCCTGGTAACTCGCCCCGCTTCGAAACGTGACGTGAGCCGCTGTCTCTTTTCAACCCCTCAACAACTCTACATGATCACTTCATGAAGAAGTGATCAATAAAGTCTACGCGAGGTCACTGGTGGTCCCTTCGGGGCTGCGGGTTGTTCGCAAGAGATACCGCGGCCTCGACATAAAGGGCTAAGAAGGAACATGGGTGGTTTTTAGTCAGTAGAAGTCTGACACTCCCTTTCGCTCTGCCCAAGAGCGGGAGGGGTTATTTGATGATTTTCCAGCCACCAAAAAAAAAAAAAGGGTAGGTACCATGATAAGAAAATCAGGATCTGATGATGGCATCCCAGAGAAATCGAGGGCAACCCTCAAATTGTACAGGCATGTATCACGTGTTTCGTGCTTTTTCTAAAGTTTTTTAATTATTTGCATCTAGCAGTCATCATTTCATGTTGATGAGTTGATGATGGAAGGTATAACTCCTCAACGGTTAGGAGTTGGAGCGTAATTCTTTAGTAAAATATTATGGAGACGTATATATGGTTGTATTCTTTCAGGTTATCTAGGTGAGCTGATTATGGAAGGTACTACTATTAAACGGTTAGGAGTTGAAAGCAATAATAAGGGAATCTTGAAGGTGGGCACGCCACGATAGTGGCGGTAAGTCCCCTCTTTGAGGAGTGGCTGGAGAGGCGCCACGGCGCCCTCACCTTCCGTCTGACGCAGGTACTCACCGGACACGGTTGTTTCGGGAGGTACCTGCACCGAATCAGGCGGGAGGAAACGCCCGGATGCCACCATTGCGAGGATCGGCCGGAGGACACGGTGGAGCACACTGTGGAGGTGTGCCCCGCTTGGGCGGAGCCCCGCCGTGTTCTCGTAGCGGCGATCGGCGGCGGCGACCTCTCGCGTCCGGCCCTGGTGCAAGCCATGGTCCGGGGCGAGGAGGAATGGGGCGCCGTCGCCTCCTTCTGCGAAGCAGTGATGCTAGCGAAGGAGGTGGCGGAACGTGAGAGGGAGAGAACCTCTCGTCCCAGCCGCCGCGGGAGGCGCTCCGGGCGTCGGGGGCCACGTGATGGCTTCCGGCCACCGTAGACGCGGGCCTGTGGACGGTGAGTGATGGGTAAGCTCGCCGTCCGTCCGTCTTATGACGACGACAGGCCGTGTCGACGGCGCGTTCGTGTTCCACGCGCGCCTCAAAGAGATGTCAGCAACATGGAAGGGGCCCGCTAGGGCCGACGCCTGTCGAGGCTGCGGGCTGTCCGCAAGGGAAACCGCGGCCTCGACATGAAGGGCGAAGAAGGAACATGGGTGGTTTTTAGTCAGTAGAAGTCTGACACTCCCTTTCGCTCTGCCCAAGAGCGGGAGGGGTTATTTGATGATTTCCCACCCCCAAAAAAAAAAAAAAAAAAAAGGGAATCTTGAAGGTTAAGGTTTAGGGTTCTTGGTTGAATGTTAAATGTATAGTAAATATTTGTACTCATACATATACTTATTACAACAAAAAATTGTAAAATAAATAAACTTTTTTGCAAAAAAAACCCAACTTCAAAAACACAAAAAAGTGAAAAACACAAAAAAGTGAAAAATAAACTTCACAAGAAAAAGCAGCTTCTGAAGTCGGTGATATTTTGTCTGTTTGATTTCGTTTTTTTTGCCACCGACTTTAGAAGCTGCTTTTGTTTTTGAAGTAAGTTTTTTTTCTTTGCAAAAAAGTTTTTTAATAAATACGTTCAAATCAATGTATTTATTAGAAACTCAACCAAATAAACCCACTTACTATGAACTTTTTGCTCACACTTGGCTATGTCTAAACATTTACATATTATAAAAAATGTAAAGGTACATTTTTGTATAAAAACGATACACACACTTGTTTTGCCTTTCCTTCCGAGAATACAGGGCTGCTTGGTTTAGTTAACTCTCATTCATTTATTCATACCTCATTGTGGAAAAAAATCTTACCTCCTGGACTAACATGGTGCCCTTTGATGTCCTAGTAACTGTCGCTTCCCAAAACGTGACGTGCCCAACTTGTTCCCACGGCCTCGCTCACAAATGTTTGAGATTTTTTTGAAGCTTTTTTGTTCGATTCTCACGTTATGATCCTTTTTATTCGAAAGCGGTCGTTTTGTTATCCCCTTCCATTCCGATGACAATCCATGAATTACTTGCTCTTGACCTCAATCTTGCCCTAAGGGCAAAGATGAGGTCCTGTCGAGGCTGGTTTGTTGTTCTGGCTGGGTTGTTCGCAAGGGATACCGCGGCCTCGACATGAAGGGCGAAGAAGGAACATGGGTGGTTTTTAGTCAGTAGAAGTCTGACACTCCCTTTCGCTCTGCCCAAGAACGGGAGGGGTTATTTGATGATTTCCCACCCCCCAAAAAAAAAAAAAAAAGGGCAAAGATGAGGTTGACGATGGAACGAGCTCACCCAGAAGAAGCCTATTTACTCGCGACTTAAATAGATTGGGGTTATATGAGCTCGAGAAAACCGACGCAGGCAGGGAGTTCCACTCCTTGGCTGTGCGCATAATAAAGGAAGGAACAAAGCGCTTCGTTCGAATGTGTGGAACATCGACTAGGTATGGGTGATAACCTGCAGTACGTCTAGTCTCCCGATGGAAGAAGGGAGATGGTGGAATCAGCCCGTGGAGCACCTGCGCACACTCTCCGAAGTACAGTCTGTAGAAGACCGACAGACATGCGACTGTGCGGCGGTGGGCCAGGCTATGTAGCTTGGCAACCAGCTTATCGTCACCAATTAGCCTCCTGGCTCTGCGCTCTACAGAGTCAAGTGTGGCAAGTTGGTATTTGGCAGAGCCATCCCGAAGGTGACAGCAATACTCCATGCCGGACCGGACTTGAACTTTATATAATATTGAAAGCTATCCAGGTTTGAAGTACCGCTTAACTCTGTTTATTATACCCAGCTTTTTTGCCGCAGTTTAAGCTTTCGACTCAATGTAGGCGCCGAAGTCAGATTCGCGCTCAACTTCTTGCCAAGAAGCTCGAGACTGTCAGTAACTTGTACAGACGCACTCCGGAAAGTAGGAGCCATATTAAACGGACTCCTTTTCTTGATTCATGAAAGCTCTACGTGAATCTTACCACCCTAGTATTAAATGAACGAAATCGAATGACGATATGCAGTGACGCGCAGGATATCGTCATAATGTGTCGTCACTGGCTAAGTTCCGCGTGAGATGCAGTCTAGACTAGAATACTAGACAGCGGGTTTATCCCCTGTTTATCACTTATCTCCGATCTATTGAACTAGCGAATTTTCACAGTTTATGGGTATGATGAAGCTTAAGTGAAAGTGCCACCTTACACCTTAGGGCAGAGCAGTAATAAAAACGAGAACATGAGATTTTTCTAACAATTATCTTTGTTTTGAGGTCCTTTGGTGTTTCTCAAATTCTGCAACGTTCTGAAGTTCCCTTCATAAATGAAAGTCAAACCTTTGAGTGGATGTCGCCCCACTCAAAGGTTTGACTTTGAAATGAAAAAAAATGGCCTGTCAAAGTGCAATAAACAGCTGTACAATTTTATTTTCATGTTTTCCATCTGACAAAGTTTGCGTGTTTTATGACAATTTATATGCGCATTGTGTTTATCAATAAGACAATTTATGATTTAATCAGAGACAGGACGCGAGTAACTTGCAGGTTCTGATTGCAGCAGCTAATTCGATAAATGGGTACCGGAAAAGTAACTATCAAGCTCCTGGCTTGTTCTGGTATCTTAGTAACCAGTGTCCAGAAACACGTGTCCATTGTGCGCATCAGACATTTACGCTTTTAACCGTGCCCTATTCATTCACAGATCTATGATGTTGCATGGGCAAACCTCCACGCAACTTCTGATGTGCTAATATTCAATGCCTAAGAACACGTGGCATGGGCTTGCAACTTAGGCAAATTATAGTCGACTCCTTGTAATGTGAGCTTGTAAAAGACTAGAAGAAAAGCAAGATTTGTCTGGGTTTGGTCTGCCATCCTTTTTCTAAAATAAAGTCCGGTCAAAATCGGTCTAGCCGTTTCGGACAGCCTAGCCGGAAAAAACAGACCGACTGCCAGTTTTCGTTTTTTAGGTTTCTTATAAACTTTGCATTCAGTAAAAAGTACTTCACTTATTATGTATTTGTATAGATGAATGAATTATTATGTACTTTGGTATTCCACCGCAAAACCACATACCAAATCAAAGTTAAAAGATGTAGACATAACTTAATTACTAGCCTAAATAATTAAGTGATAAATAAAGTGAATTATCATTTTATTTACAATTTTTTACAGGAACTTTCTGTAACGCAAGTTAAAGGAAGTTTAATTGTTGAAAACGTCCTCTTATCAACCTGAACAGTATCTAATCTAATCTTTATTAATCTAATCTTTATTAATCTAATCTTAATTAATCAAATCTTTATTAATCTAATCTTTATTAATCACTCGTGGCTTAATAAGAACTGCCACTCGGGTCGATCTTTAGGTAAAGCTGTGCTTGCCTAGGTCGGTCTGTGGATGGGTGACCGCCCGACATACCGAGTTTCCTCCGTGCCTCGGAAAGCACGTTAAGCTGTTGGTCCCGGCTGCCATATATAGATCTTTGGCAGTCGTTACAGGTAGTCAGTGACCTGAAAGTCTGACAACCAGTCTTACCAAAGGGTATCGTATTACCTAGTATTAACTGGGTTGTGGAGGTCAGATAGGCAGTCGCTCCATGTAAAATACTGGTATTCAGCTGCATCCGGTTAGACTGGAAGCCGACCCCAACATAGTTGGGAAAAGGCTAGGCAGATGATGATTAATCACTTATCAATTTTTTCGCGCCCATCTTTGTTTTTAGCTGAAGTCATCGTAAAGTCTGCCGTCATGCGTATATTGAAAACTTCAGTTTCAGAAATGCAAAGGCATCTTTCAAATTATGGTTCCCTAGTACCCAGCCGAACAGTTTCGGTCTGTAGCTGCTAGCTGCAAGACTTAACACATCCGTCCACCGGCACAGCCAAAGCTTCACTGGCGAATGAATGTCACAGCGCAGCGTGCAATTGGCATACCTATTGATGATTTACTCTTTTTTTGCTTATGTGTATGTAATACTAGCTATTATCCGCGACTTCATTCGCGGGAAAATTTTGATGTGTAAGTGTGTGATGAAAGTATCCTATGTGGTAATTCAGCCTATCTATTTATCTATCTATGTGCCAAATTCCATCTAGATCCGTTAAGCCGTTCTGCCGTGATTGAGTAACTAACATACATCTATTCGTCCTAACAGTCGTATTTATACTATTACAACAACAACAAAATCATTTATATCAAGCTACAATGGCCCATAGATATTACCATAGAAACTAACATATTATTATATATACAGAGTAAATGAAATACAATTTTTAGTAAACATAACATGAGACGGGCAAACGGGCATTCTTCCCTAGTTGATACACTCTCACCTATTTATTAACCCCAGACGCAAAAACGACGGGGTGTTATAAGTTTGACGTGTCTGTGTGTGTGTCTGTCTGTGGCATCGTATCTCCCGAACGCATGGCCCGATCTTGATTTTGTTTTTTTTGGTTGAAAGGTGAATTAGTCGAAAGCTATGTTTGATTAAAATCGGTTCAAGATGGCCGCCGCCATAAAATGGCGGATAACATATTTTTTCACAACTTTATCAATATGGGTATCAAATGAAATGGCTTGATTAGTAGAATACTATACACTATGACAAATTTCAAACGCAAGATGGACGCCACCACAAAATGGCGAATTACGTTTTTTAAACTCCCTCAATAATCGGTAGCAAGAAATGAAAGGGATTGTAAAATAATGACCACTATATTGAAAGGGAATAAGGAATATAAATTAACGAAATTAAAACTAAAACCTCGAAAATTGATTTTTTGGTGACCAAGTTTTATTAAAAGGGGAGTTAAAGTGGAGAACCAATGTTTAATCTTTATTACTTCTCAGCGAATGACTGCCGTGCGCGTAATTATTTAGTCGCGTGGATATTTTAACATTGCGATATCTTCTAAGATATTTGTTTAAACTGTATAGAGTAAAGGGCACAAATATTCTTCACTTAATGAATTTCCGCTCTAACATATTTATTTTCATATGGGTTAAATAAGCTTTACAAAAACTAATTGTGTCGGGGGTTTTTTAAATTTTTAATTTATACTTGTTTTCACACAGCGTACCGGTTCCGGTACATAATATTATATTGGCGCCCAACATAGCAGGAACTTGCATATTTTCAAAACTAACTCTCTTAATTCAATATCTTTGCCAACATTTTATATATTAGACAAAATATTCACCTGTACACTAAAAACAGTGATATTCACAATTTTAACACTAGAAATAAGCATAAACTACGCGCTCCTTTTCACCGGCTTCACAAAGTTCATAATTCATTCGTAGGGCTCGGTATAACATTTTATAACAAATTGCCATCTTCTTTTCTAGACTTGCCATTTAATGCATTTAAAGCCAAAGTAAAATCTAATCTTTGTTTAAAAGCTTACTATTCCATTAACGACTACTTAAATGATAGGAATAGTTGGTCGCTGAGTTGAACACAAGACAATGTTTGTTTGTTTGTTATTTATGTTCTTTCTCCAAAATTAGTTTACTGACATGTTATGTCTTTTTTTTGTTTTTATTATTATATACATTTTTATTTTTGACTTGTGTCTGTAATCAATCGTAATATTAAGTTACACCTTTCTATTGTATCGAGTCTGGTTCTTCTAACCAAACAGACAGATGTGTTGCTGGGGAGTTTGTTCCGCCACTTCTTCTTTCCAGCAAAAAACACTAGGAAGTGTCGAAGGGTGGGCGTTTTGGGGGACTGTCACTTGTAAATGAGTAAAGTAAAGTAAAGTAAATTTTGACGTTCGAAAAGTGCTGATTATCAGCCTAGTTTGAATAAATGACTTTTGATTTTGATTTTTGATTTTAATATTCTAATAATAAACTAATATCTCTGACGTCGGACATACAAGAAGAGGCACACTGGTGCATGCTGTTTGCCGACGACATTGTTCTTGTCGGTGAAGATGGACCTGAGATCCAGAGCAGACTGGAGAAATGGCAACAGAAGCTGGAGAATGTTGTCCTGAAAATCAGTAGAAGTAAAACCGAATACATGTTTTGCGATTTCGGCGGTCTCTCCAGTTCTGGAGCCATAGCGCTAGATGGCGTGCTTCTTCCAGTTTGCTCCGACTTTCGGTATCTCGGTTCTTTCGTGCAAAGCGATGGCGAAATAGATCGTAGTGTAAAGCATAGAATTAGCACTGGATGGATGAAATGGCGGCAGGTCATGGGAACAATGTGCGACACCCACATTTCCCTTAAACTCAAGATTAAGATTTATAAGACCATGGTTAGACCTGCTGTCGTGTATGGATCAGAATGTTGGGCCACAAAAGGGATAAATGAAAGGCAATTGCATGTGGCTGAGATGAGAATGCTAAGGGGAATGTGTGGTATGACGCGAATGGATAAAATAAGGAATGAGTACATAAGAGGAAGTCTGAAAGTAGCCCCGGTAAATAACAAGTTGTGTGGTAATCGATTGTCGTGGTATGGACATGTGATGCGAAGGAATGAAGAAAATGTTGTGAGAAAAATGTTGAGTATGAATGTAGATGGCTATAAGAGTAGAGGAAGACCAAAGAAACGATGGATGGACTGTGTGAAAGGTGATATGGCTAAAAAGGAGGTGACTGCTGACATGACGAGAAATAGAGATGTATGGCAGAAGAAGACATGTTGCGCCGACCCCAAATAAATTGGGCTAAGGGCAGGAGAATGATGATCTCTGTTTCTTAAATATTGTACTACACTCATCAACAACCGTGAAGGTGGTGAGTTTTGTGTGGGTATTAAAGAGAATCGCCCACAAAACTTCTGTAACCAAACCATTGAGAAGAGCTAATTTTTGACTCTTTGAATGCGTTTGAATTCACAAAGTATAAATCTAATATTACGGTGTGGTCCCAACATGGGCGCCATTTAAATGTTCTTTTTTAGGACGGTGGTATAGTAACTTATTAAACTTATAAGTACGGTTGTTTCAATTTGCGCCTGAGTCTGAATGTCTGCTCTGTTGACAGTAATAGTCTTGCCTTTTATTATGACTTAAACGTTATTCTTAAAATATGATTCGGTACAACACAAACTAATTTGACAAGCTAGTGTTGTTAGAGTTTAAACTTTAAACGCTGACACGCGTGAATGCATCTGCAATTCTGCACCCGTGTTGACAAGGAATCATTTTCGCGAGTTGATGTCTGTTATACATAGGTGGTTGTTCGTTTTCGTTCCATCGACGTCCACCACAGTCGATGTTGTGCTTTAAAGCTTCTTTCATGAAGTTATAATATTATCTCCTTGAGAATTCAGATGTCCTAGTATCAAAGAGCCCTCAACACGTGACGCACTGCCAGTACCGAACTCGGTGCAACTGCAACCGTAACTGTGCTGTACGAACTATGAGAAGTTGTACTCCTTGTAATTTCTGATGTCCTGTTACCGCTGCTTCTACACTCTTTACGTATCTACGTTGCAATGGCAATGATCAAGTGTAAATGGATACTTTAAAAACGTAGACTGACCAACAAATATTTCCACTACCTTTTAATATACGTATACTAATTTTACCAATGATAGAGAACGATAAAGATATATTTCAACAAACGTTCAACAGCTATTGGCCACCCAAATCACCCTACCTTAACGGATTGGGACCTTGACCGTGTGTGTAATTTTTTTTAAATTTCTGACTAGTAGTATAGTATAGTGTAACGGGTCGGTGTCCGAAAATATATCAACAATGCTATATGCTAATGTAGCAACAATATTTCGTTATAAGTAAGATAAAATGTTTTATACTGCAAATATTTATTTACCCACCGAACGAGAATAAATTAAAATGATTCCAATATTTTAATGGGCGCCATTAAAATATAGTGGGGCAACTTTACAACTATTATACTTTTGGCGTGACTTGCTTGAACAAGATCCAAAGGTGTAACACGTTAGAAATATCATGAATTAGCTCTATGAAGTAGTCTCTATGAAAAAGATTGTTCACGTTTTCTTGACATAAAAAGTTTGGAGTTATCCCATGTCGGGCGCCAGTATCGTTAATACAAGTATCGAGCTTTTTCACGTTGGTGACATGCAGGAAAACTGATTATACATCTTCATTCCCACCCTTATAAAATCACGCAGACCGTGTTCTGTCCGTGTTCACTGTAGTGAACATATCTAGTCAAATAAATAAATAATAAATGTAAAAAAAAAACTACAATAATACATGTTGATTTGTTTACAACGGGAACTCCTAGTGTTGTTTGATGTCCTTGTATTCAATAGCCCCAAAATGTGCCGAAACGACGAATGTCACGAATCACGAGTAATAGTCCACAATGTAGAATCTACATTGTACGTATTAAACTGCCAAAATATATTTTAATAGGTAAAACTACTGAATCTATTACATACATACAAGAATACACTACGTTGAAGTCCGTCCGAGGGAAGTTTTTAAAAGAGAGGGAGATTTTAAAAGGTTTCGGTGTTTTCAATATTTACATTAAAGCAGGAATTGTAGTATCAGTCAGCTATAGAAGTAGCCAAAAAATGTACTAAGGTCAGTATTACAAAAAGTCACTCAAGCCTCAAACGCCACTTAAAATTTATTTCAGCTAATCAAATGGCTTGAAACTAGTTTTTAATAATTCTTGAGTGACTGAAATACCTGGATACATGGCTGTATGTAATACCACTTACCTACTATGTATTATAGTACAGAGACGCTGACTGTACATGAATTACAAAAAAAGCTCCGGTTCATTTCTGATTTCCCAGTATCCAATGTAACGAAACACGTGGTTGCAGATCAGTATTTACATGCTAGCGGGCGCTTTATAACACCAAAGTTCGTTTTGTATGTAGTGAGTGGCATGTCTGTGTGCATGTGCAATGCACCTCTATGTAACAGGTAGCTCCTGTTGCGTTCTGCTGTATTAATACTCAATGTTTAAGGTCACGTTGCCTTTTCTTGCTCGCTGTATGTTAAAGATTTTCTTTTGTTTGTCTTGTTAAACTTAGTAATTATTTTTCAACACACTTGCTCATAAAATGGCTCTAATTTCACTGCAATTAGACACATAATGACACCTGTAATCAAACTGTGACTTTTTCATTGCTATTATTCACAAGTGCGTAATAGGGTCTTTTTTTTTGGTTGAGTTGCTTTGTTCTTAAAAAAGTTTCGATACAAAAAATATCGTGTTCAATAGTACAAATAAATTAATGTATCTATTGCTTGCTCATTTCATGCATCTTCGAATTTAATTATAAAATTTCAACTTATACGTTATTAATAAATAAAAGTTTCACTCAAATATAACTTTCGTTTTCTCTGTCATAAAGAAAACTATGAATTCCACATTTTGTACGTGGCGAAAAGCCAAAAAAAAAGAAACCTCATTCTTTTAGCCTATGGCCGATTGCCATTGTTATTTGCGCGCGCAGGAAAACTGATTAATTTTTCCCGCCATTGCAAATTTTTTTTTACAACTCGTTTTAACTGTTGAAAATGATTTCTTTGTGTTATTTTCTTCACAAGTGTGTTGAAAAACGTCGTATGATACACGTGTGTATTGATGATTACCGACCTCGGCTCTCTTAAGACCCTCACCTAACGGCTCGGGTCTCAATGGCGCCTCGGCGGTACACACTTGTACCATAATGTACTATTTTTTGTGTGTCTTGTTAAACTTATCAATTATTTTGTTGATTTTGTAGTTTTAAGGGATTTTTTATCAAAAGCCAACGTGCTATGTATAGGTGTAAAATTAACAGATCATGTTCGAAACACTACTCTGCACACTATCATGTTTTACAGCTACAACACACGCATAGATACATTAATGCAACATTGCCTACGTCACATGTAAGTGGTGTTCAATACCGAGCCCTCAGAAAGCAATAAGAGTTCTCATCGTCAATCGATGTTGCACATGTTTATAGGAGGGTTTAAAATGTCATTGTTGTATATTGTTGTCACCCCATGTCATTATTTTGTTACAGACAGGTTTGTATGGTGTATGAAGCACGATACTGTACAAAGAAACCCTTTGTTAACATCCTGTTTTTGTTTTCAAAAATACCTATTGATTTCTTGATATCGAATTATAAGCCATTGAAATTTTACATTTAGCGTGCATTTGTTAGAGGACGCTATTTTAATTTTTTAACTCTAAACTGACCCGGGGGGGTCAGTTTAAAGTCCAAGTCCTACAAATCCAAGTGTGTGGGGTGGCAACCCTTGACCCACGGCCACCATCTTGGCAAAAAGGGTGGTTCAAATGGTTTTAATGGTTTATCTGACGAACTATAGGTACCATAACAAAAATTGATTGCCATTTTTGTTGCAAATAAGATTATCTACAACTTTTGTCAAGTAGTAAAAATTATAGGCTATAAATAGAATACTTTCACACATGCACAAATAACACATCAACCTTTAACTAAAAACAGCTAGTATTTGAAATAAGTAAAAATTAGTACATCATCAATCCGCTTGGTGTCGCACCGACTCAGTGGCCGCGAGCTGTGAAACTCATTCGCCAGTGAAGCTATCGCTATGGCGGCGAATGGATGTGTTGAGTCTTGCAGCTAGCAGCTACATACTGAAACTGTTCGACTCGAAAGTCCTAGGGAACCATAACTTGAAAGATGACTGTACAATTGAAGCTTTCAATATTCGCAAGATGCAAGCAAAGCATAGTCAGCATACAATGTCCCCACTGCTATTACACAGGCCTCCTCTCTATGAGAGGGATTGGGTCAAAAATGGGAAAAATCCACCACGCGGGCCCAGTGCGGATTGGTAGAAGTCGAATTTTTTGGACGACAATGTTTTCCTTCACTGTTTTCAGAGTGATGATTTCAGCTATAAATTAAAAATTTAAAAACCCCCGATTCAATTATTTTTTACTATAACCCATATGGTATTAATCTATATCTAAATAAATATGATTGTTAGAACGGAAATTCAATATAGAATATTTGTGCCCTTAACTCTATCTATAGGTATAGTTTAAACAAATATCTTAGAAGATATCGCAATATCCACGCGACAAAATAATTACGCGCACGGCAGTCATTCGCTGAGAAGCAATAAAGATTAAACATTGGTTCTCCACTTTTATTTCCTTTAACACGTTAAGTCTAAACAACAGTCTATCAAACTTGGTCACCAAAAAACCAATTTTCAAGCTTTTAGTAATAATTTCGTTAATTTTTATTCCTCATTCCCTTTCAAAGTGTACATTATTCTACAATCCCTTTCATTTCTTGCTATCCATATTGAGGGAGTTTTAAAAAAAAAACGTAATTCTCCATTTTATGGTCGCGGCCATCTTGGATTTTAAATTTTTCATAGTATATATTAGGTTGGGGAAAAAGTCTTTTCGCATTATAGTATGTATGAACTTGTAATAAAATCTCTTTGGCTATAAAAAACTGGGTACACAAAAAAGCTCGACATTTGGGTACCTCACGAGCTCACTGAAAGAAACCTAATGAACCGTGTACTCATTTGTGATTCTTTATTACGACGTATTGAAACCGAACCATTTTTGAAGAAGCTGATAACTGGTGATGAAAAGTGGATCACGTACGACAAGAACGTGCGAAAAAGGTCGTGGTCAAAGGCCGGTCAGGCTTCACAGATTGTGGCGAAACCCGGGTTAACTCGCAACAAGGTGATGCTGTGTGTGTGGTGGGATTGGAAGGGCATTATTCATTATGAGCTGTTACCACCAGGCAGGACCATCGATTCTGAACTCTACTGCGAACAACTGATGAGATTAAAGCAAGAAGTTGAGAGAAAGCGGCCGGAATTAATCAACAAAAGGGGTGTGGTTTTTCATCATGATAACGCTAGACCTCGCACATCTTTAGCCACTCAGCAAAAATTAAGAGAGTTTGGCTGGGAGGTGTTAATGCATCCGACGTATAGTCCTGACCTTGCACCTTCAGATTTCCACCTGTTTCGGTCTCTTCAGAATTCTTTAGGCAGTGTCAGGTTAACATCACGAGAGGACTGCCAAAACCACTTGTCGCGGTATTTTGACCAGAAGTCCCAAAATATCTATAGCAATGGGATCATGTCCCTACCTACAAGATGGCAAAAAGTTATCGAACAAAATGGTACCTACATACTTTAGTTAAATGTAAATAAACTATATTAAAAAATGTTTTGAATTATCTTAAAAAATGCGAAGAAACTTTTTCCCCAACCTATTAGTATTCAACCACAGAGTACTTTTATATATGTATATGGAAGGTGTCAACGATCTTTAGTCTCAGGTTATTTGGCGCAGACTATAGTTTAAAAATAGTAAAATAAGTTTTTCAAAAAATAAGATAATACTAGAAATCTAAATCCATACGACGCTGATGCTACTTTTTTCCAGCATTTTCATGTTCTTTGCACAATGATCGTCGCATCATTTTCAAAAAAGGGAACGATGTGTTTCTGTAGAAGCCTTTACGTAAAATTGTTGACTTTGGAAAACTTTAGTACAGCAGGATATCGAGGTAGGTACACAAACCTCAACTTATTCCGGTTAATCTTTGATCTCCTAGTAATATGTGTTGTGAAACACGTGGCCTGTTGCGTACACACATTACACACTACCGAATACTACGGGCATGTTGAATGCCGCCGCCCGCCGCCATCCCTTTTCGCTCGCTCTAACTATGCACAGATTGAATACTGGAGAGGTAAACCTCCAGGTAACTTCTGAAGTCCTAGTATTCAATGCCTAAGAACACGTGGCAGGACATCGTTTTAGAGGATGCCTTGTTACTTAGGCAAAGTATTAGTCGACAGCCAAATCTTATTCAACCTTTGCTAACCAGACATTGCAGTTTGCAGGATCCTGCCCTGCTTGTGGGGAAGCGTTTAGACCACGTGTATCCATACATTGAATACTAGGATATCAGGAGTCAACTGGAATTACGCTACAATAGCAATGACAGTAAATGGTGTTTTGGCGCGTGTGGCTAAATCGGAACTAACGCCAAATCTCATTATTAAACACAAGTTATTTTGCAGATGGAGCGAAGAGTCTAGTTTTGCGGTGTAAACATACAAATACATATTTTTTTCTACAGACTGAATTTCTATTGCATTACAAAAATAACTAGGTATCTACTTTTAAATCTATGTCACGTATAAGAAGATAACTTTTTTAAGACACTTCGTAGCTCGTTGCATGTCGTAGAGCTGGAGCACTTTTTATGTAATATTATAACTATCTGTTGCTCGCCACTTTGCCCGCATGAATGTCATCGTCCCATGTCACTACCGGGATAAAAGTCCTCTCTAGCACAGAACATCACGCCAATAATCTCCGAAGAGTTAGACAGACGTGTGCATTAGCACACCCACATTTCGCCAGTTAAGTTTAAGCCATGCATACCATGGCATAGGGGGCGAACCTAATCCCATGAAGCAATCCAGAGTGAATTCTACGTCCTAAATTAGGTGTTATTTATTGCAAATTAGACACTCTGACATTTGTGGCACACGGAGAGTTTCGTTTCATTTCACCTGGATTAGCATTCATAGGATACTTTTTTCCACGGTGCAGCGGTAGTAGGATCCTGTGGGATAGTTACCAAACTACACGCGGGCGATGGTGCGGGCAAAAGCTTTTTTAGTAATAAATTAATATTTGTTTTTCGAACACAAGTTCTGAATAGAAGGCTGAACACCTTCATCATATGCCATTATTGTTCACGTGGTAAATTGCAAATATTTATGAAAAGTTTCTGGTAACTCTCTATTCAATACTTTGAACCACGTGGTGGGTCAGGTGTGAAGTGATGCTGGCTAGTATTTGTGTCAAGGTCGTTTATTGCACCCGGCAAAATGGACTCACCCGGTTATTTGTATTGATTCAATAGACGAATATTCCAATTGACTCTTGGTATCCCGGTATTCGAAGTTGAAAAACACGTGGCTTTAGAGAGCTGGCTCTATTCAAGGACACGCAGAGCCAGACAGAAGAGCTTCAATTAGTTTAATACCAGATATCTCCAGAGCCTTAAAACGATTAATAATGCTAAATGTAAATAGTCGAAATAAAATTAGCATTTTTTGAGGCACTCCACAGAGAGACTCCACACGTCACAACGGAACTAAGTAAAGTGTTATTCTCAAAACATGAATACTAAGGCCAAGAAAGAAGAAGTACATACACGAAACGTATTTTTATTTCTAAATTGACTTATTTACGATCTAAATGATTGGAGTCAAAGTACCAAATATAAGAAAAATCTCATTTTGTGATCAATCAAATCCAGTCACCGAAAAGCCTCAGTTAGATTAAAATACTAGTAAAACAAAATGGAGTTTCATTCAAACCATTGAATTAGCACCTAACATTGTATAGTAATTTGTTGAACATTTATCGCCACTTATTCTGAACACAAAGATTTGAACTCGGAACATGTAGCTAGAATTGGTGAGGGGTTGAAAAGCGACAGTGGGGTAAACCCGTAACGTTTCGAAGAGGGGCCAGTTACCAAGATATCAGGAATCACGAAGAGAGTACAATCCCAAAGTCAAAGCTCCATTACAGGCGCGAATCGCATTTTGGAATGAAATGACACTTAGCGCTTCCTTTTTCCATAGCCAAATTATTTCCAAGTGAAAATCACTTTAAAAGGTTGCTGCTAGTATACATATTAGTGCTTGTGAATACTCGTGACTGTTCTATTAGGTAGATATATAACCTCTGCCTGACCCTTCGAGGATTATAGCCATGATGTTACGCTATTACGCTAACCAATTATGTTATTTTTCGTTTATTCCATTGTTTTTCACCTAATTATCAACACAGACTGATGAGGTAATGAGGTGTCCATGTATATTAAAATATATACATTATACATAATACTTATACAAAAGTTGTAGGGAATTTAATCCTCTACAATATTGATCATAAATACAAATAGCGAGAAACCCATAGGACGTTTTTTATGACCTTTGACCTTAAATTTTAATCAACGCGAACAGGATTTTAGGATGTCAAAATACAAGTTTAAACGAGTTTATAGCTGGGTATCTCAAATTTCAAGGTAAACTTACTAATTTGACTGGACTGTATTGTTACGCCGTAGCCCGAAGAATTGCCAGAGTTAAGTGGCAATGGGCAGGTCACGTTGCTCGCAGAATGGATGCCCGATGGGGCCGAAAAGTTCTAGACCGCGAACTGGAAGACGTTGCATTGGAAGGCCTTCCACTAGGTGGACCGATGACTTGGTGAGGGTTGCGGGAATTCGTTGGGTGCGAGACGCACGGGACCGGTCTATGTGGCGACACTTAGGGGAGGCCTATGTCCAGCAGTGGACGTCTTTCGGCTGAAATGATGATGCTGCAGATGTGTTGTTGTGTGAAATAAAAATACTTTTAAAATTAAAAACAAAAAGCAAAATATTAACATCATCTTTCACACGTTTAAAAAAGGTATATAATAAATATAATATAGTTACATATTAATAGTAAATTAATACCTATTAAAACTTGTTATTAAAGTTGACGTTTTTTTGTCTTCCTCGTACAAAAATCATAACCTTCCTGTCGTAGTCGGGTAAAAACAAACCCTTTCCTCGCAGTTGGGTAAAAAAAACAATGCACCGTTTTCATCAAAACCGTTAAAAACGAGCGAGAAAAAAAAATACCGGAACCACCTTTTGTTAAATACAACAATTCTACAAATCTGAGAGAACCGTGTGAAAACCCTGACGTCACGTGTTAAAGGGCAATCGTCACTAGGAGGCCAGAAAACACTAGGATGTAATGCACAAGTCCTGCATAGACCACATCTATCCTTAAAACAGATGCGTCAAAGTCGCTATTAACTTGATCATAGACACCCCTCCTGCTTACGTTGATTCAACATTACACAAATTTGAACTCAAACTCACATAACTTACACCGCAGTTTTCCTTACCCGATGACTACACTATCCCATCCCTAAATCGTTTCAATTTGTCATTCAATTTTAAGATTTCAACCTTGTGGACCATGTTTTAGAGTGTATTCTACAAATTCGTATCTGCGTTATAAGACATTTTGTAAAGCAAGTTGTATAATTGCATACCCCTATGAATGCTTTTGTGTGAAAGGGATGCAGCGCAGATAAATTGTTACGCTGAAAAGAGACCATTAATATTTTTCCTCTTCATGTGATGGACGAGCTCTACAGCGCCAGTTGGCCGATAGTGGAAACTATTTAAAGAGAACCAAGTTACTTTTTATTTTAACAGACTTCAAAAAAGGAGGAGGTTATGTATTCGGACAGCTTCTTTTATCATGCCAGTACGCTGATTGCCCCGTGATTACTAGGATTATTTTTTCATGTGGTAGAGGAAGACCATGCGGTGGTTCCATATAAAAATTAACTTAGTTAGGTAGTTTTCCAAAATAACGTTATTTTTCTTCTTCGACTATGTTCATGAAATGATGACTCTGACTAATTTACAATGTAAAATTACATAAATTTCAAGAATTAAGAAGGATAATAAGCAGGCTTTCTTGTGAGGTTCATTGACTTTTTTGCTTCCGACTTCTGAAATCAAAGGTATTCTCTACGATATTTGCGTTTTATTTGGAGAAATGTTTTTACACACAGAGAGTAACTGCGATGTAGAATAACCTGATATTAACAATAGAGTTGAAAAAACTGTCACAACAATTTAACTTTTGTAAAAAGTTAAGTACTACATTTACTAACATTTTACAAGTTATAACGAAATAACTTGTTAAATGTAAGTAAATACACCTGTATCATTCACAGATCCTTACAATTTTACTGGCATCTAAATCTAAGTACGGTACATTGACCTATATCCCTGACCTTCACCACCCGGACCCATACTCTGCCATACCACAAAGCACCACCCCTAATTGTCTCGCCAGACACATGTGCACACATACGAGCACACTGCATGTGTGTGTCGTACGAACACGTCATGTCCTGCCCCCCGTGTGTGAGAGACACGTCGCGACACGTCACCTCACGTGTTGTTCGCAGCCGAGGTACCAGGCGCACAGCCGAGCGAAGGAATGACCCTAGTAGATAGATGAGTTGCTCAACTCGTCGTCTTGATTGTGGTGAATGCAGTTGAGGTGATGCGTCAACATGTTTGGCGATTTCTAAAGTTTTTTTTACAAGTTGGAATGTAGGGCTGAATGAACTTGTTGTTTGGACCGTTTTTTTTTATGTACGCTCTGTAAATTAACTTCGTTGCTCAATTATTTTTTTAATTTTAAAATTGCCGAAGGAATTTAACGTAAATAAAACTGTTTCAAACTCAGATGAACTCCATTTACTAGATCGCGTTCCGGACGATGGTCTTTCGCGGGTCACATAGTGGCCCGGGGACCGTATGTTGGACGGGTCTGGGCTAGAAGGAGGGCTAGTAGGAGGGACTACTGAGATGGCGAGTCATAGATAAGTATGGAAGAAGAAGACATGCTGTGCCGACACCAAATAAATTGCGATAAGGGCATTAGAATGATGAAAGCACACGCTACCAACACCTACGCAAACACACAAACCCTCATGGATGACCCTCCTAATAAATCTCCAGCGACAAACCTGTCCCAGATAAAAAAGAGCAAACCATAAAACAGGAACTAAAGAACATACTCATGCCATAAACTTACTATCGGAAGCGAGTCGACACATAAAATGGCGCGTCGCCCACAAACCTTGATGTTGACAAAAGCCGCGCCACATAAGGGCTTCCTAATGCCATCCTTACCGTCGCAGCAGGCATTAGTAGTGGCAAGCTTACGGGGTTTACCTGCTAACATGTGTAATGTGTCACTTCCCTTGTGGCTGGTACTTGCGACTAGTGGAGAAAAGAAGCTTAATGTCCGAGAAATTACCGCTTACCAACCTCGTCAAGCACGGCTTCATCTTGAAGGTCGAGTCATGCTGCTGTTATTATATAGGGCCATGATCTCCTCGTAAACGTAATTTTTAAAACTGCAAGTAAAAAGAATCACCCTAATGTTGTTATGGAATCCTCGAACAACGTCACATCGTTTTCTGAAAGGTAGTCCACAGCTGGACATTAGGCTAATCCCACGCGTTGCCACGTTGATCCTGTGCTTCTCGAATCGATCGAATTTCCACGACATTCACTAGGACACCGAACAACATACATCGAGAGTATAGTCTATATCTATTATTTAATTCCATATACCGACCTCCTTAAATTCCATACCGAACTCCTTATGAGTGCACTAAAATAATATTAAGCCAAACACCTGGAACTAATTACCACAACAAATAGCTACATATTGCGAAGCCTGTTGCCTGCTGCGTGTATGTAAGGACTAATTAAGTGTTCCACAATTAAATTATTTATTATTCATATATTTGTAGCATTCTTAATTAAGCGCTTACTGAAACTGTAGAGACATTGTTCAATAAACGATGAACTATGTTATTTTTAATTAATTAATTATTTTTCTTTAATAGATATACTATTAATCTTTCTACATAATATCTGAGAAATAAGTGTCAATGTTGATTCTACACTCATTTTCATCCGCTAATGTTCCTCAAATAACCCCTCCCGCTCTTGGGCAGAGCGAAAGGGAGTGTCAGACTTCTACTGACTAAAAACCACCCATGTTGCTTCTTAGCCCTTCATCTCGAGGCCGCGGTATCTCTTGCAAACAACCCGCTTCCCCGAAGGGACCCGCAGCCCCGACGGGGGCTACGGCTACCTCACTGTCCGTCCGACCTATGACGATGACAGCCCGTATAGATGGCGCGTTCGTGTTTCACTCAAAGAGATGCCAGCAACATTGCAAGGGCCGACGCCTGTCGGGGCTGCGGGTTGTCGGACACAAAGGGCTAAGAAGGAACATGGGTAGTTAAAAAACCACCCATGTTCGTTCTTAGTCAGTAGAAGTCTGACACTCTCTACCGCTACGCCCAGAGCAAGAGGAGTTTGATGATAACCACTGTCGATTCCTATATATGGTTTTAAATATTTTTTTGACGACTTAAGGTAAAAAATTTTTGACTCATATTGGCCTTTATTAATACCTACAGCGCTTGACTCGTGACGCCAAAAGTGCGAACATTATTATAATAACAATGAAAAATTTATAATATCTTTTCTACATAAATGTAGAAAAGATATTGTTACATAATACACAAAAACAAAAATGTCTTTGTTGTCTCGAACTCTCGTCGACTTACTTGACAACAACTACAAACTTTTAGTTTTCAATCAGCTGACGTCCGTGATTGACTACGTGACGAAACCTACATCCCCCCCCCCCCGCCTCTGTGACCATGCTTGGTTTACCCCTCCCCTATCCCAGAACGGGGCAAGTAGTAAGGGTACGAATAACGTTCCCTAATTACTAAGCATTTATTAACTACTTAAACTACACCTAACGCCATCTATCAACACGTTGATTTACTTAGTCTCGCAGCCCCGTAGCTACTTTTGACGCGACGCCGTAGTTCCCAGCCGAAACGATCAATGCCATCTATTGACCAAGGCCTGTAGCATTTGTAAAGAAGCTACAGAGCTGATTGCCACGTGGCCGATGTACGGACTGATTTCAAGACCTGTTAAAAGTTACTTTTTAACACCAATAGATGGCGTTAGTACCTATACCAAAATTAGAGGGAGCAGTGAAAGTATTGGTAACGAAGAGTAGGGTAGATTACCGACTGTGATAGCTTGCTAGCTAATTTAATTTAACCGAGTATAACATAACATCACGCCTCTAATCCCCGAAGGGTTACGCAGAGGTGTACCTAATAGTACACCCACATTTCGCCAGTTTTGTTTAAGTCCCATTTAATAGGGGTGAGCCTATTGCCAACAACCAGGCCAAAATCCAGACTTCGTGGCTGTTACTGATTACTGTTACTGACTGTTACTATATAATAACTCTTTGCGCGACCCGGGAATCGAACCTAGGATCTCATGCTCAGCAGTCGCGCTTGCGACCACTAGACCTCATTCTGATCTCACGCACATTTTATTTTTTATTTTACCCTCAGTGTCTATGTAGTACTCCATTCTAAGAGTTTCTTTACCATTACCATATAGGTACTTTGTCATATTATCACAACAAAACAGCAATAATGTAAGAAACATTTATTCTAAGCTCCTCCATTCGACCATCAACTCACACACCACGTCGTAGCTTCTGAGCTCATCTATCTGCAGCGAGATGATCTCCACAGCATCCGGGCATATCTCGGCGTTGAACTCGATGGACTCGTCGTAGTACTCTACGGAGCTGAACATGTACTCACTGGTTCGTCTCGTATTGTTCATCTTACCCTCTAACTTCTTCTTCGGTTTCTCTTTGTCCTCTACTGTCGTTGCCTTGAAGTCTAATTTTGGTGTCGTTTCGGCTACTTTAATCGTGTCTGTTGTATTAGCACTAGCAGACGTTCCGTTTAGTGAAACAGTCGTAGGTTCGGCAAAGTTAGCAGATGTAACTTTCATGGTCGCACTATTCATTAAATCTTCAAATTTGTCTTTTACTTCACAAGGTTTTTCAACCAGATCTTCCGGGTTCACAGGAAGAGGCTTTGCTGCAACATATTCGACCCGTGATGCATCCTCTTTTAACATTTTCCTGTATCTTTTGACTCTGTCTGCGAATGTATCGGACGCGCAAGCTCTCCTGCCGTCGAACGCAGCAGTTCTAAGATGTACGACATGCCACTCATATTCATCTAAATCTTCAAGAAAACGTCTGTTAATTTTCGTCTTTGTAATATCTACCTTGTCTCCAGGATTTTGCGTGGAAATGTCTAACCATTCCTCTACACTTTGAATTTTACTTATAGTAATAACAAATACAAATAAATGGAACAGAATACTCATGTCTGAGCAAACCATAAAATGTTTCTAATTTCTACGACGTATAAACAATATTTAATTAGAATTATCTTGTGTTATGTTTTGGTCGATAATGCATGAAGTTGATTATAAATCGATATTAAGGTACTGTTCAGAGCTATGTTGTGCAATTTCGTTTTCGAATAATTATTTGCTTTGCTACCTACCTAATTTCGAGACATTTTAAAGAATACTACCTAATACAATTAGAATGCATTTGCAGTGTTGACTGAGCTCAATAGACGCGGCTGCTTTATCCCAAGCAAATATAGTTTCAATTTTTTTGTGTTTTATGGAACGTAGATTAAAGAAGTATTTAATTAGTCCTATTCTAATTGAAGGAGTAATTTATTGATTGGATTAGATATATCTTAATGATTTTAGAGAACTTGATAGTTGAGGGATATATCGAGTAAAAAGAAATAGGTTTTTGTTCACACTTGGACCAAAACATAAAATCTTAAAACATAACTGCATGATTATTTTTGAATGGAGATAATGTTCACAATCTGAGATTGTAATTCATCTTAGAAACAATTCGAATCAAACCTAAATTCAGTCCTCAATAAAAGCCGCAATTAACAGTAATCACAACATTTATGTCGACATAGAGTTTCCACAAGCCTACTGAACATACACAATCTGTGGTGAATCACAAACAAGCTAAACGAACATAATCTGTAGCAAATAACGTCTAATAAAAGAATACAAACCGCCCATTATACAGGCATCATTGACAGATCGTTATCTCGCCGCGCTAACTAATCCATTCAGCCTCGGGTAACGTAACTACCCTCCAAACGTCGGGAAAATACTTCAATTACCCTCACCCTACACCCCGCACCCGCGACACCCCCCGTGAGATCAAAACAGCCCAATTACACGAACCCACCCTTTAATAAACCCTCGTTTGCTCAAATCTGAAATAAAGACGGATAAATAATCAACAATTTTGAAACGAAAAGCTACAAATTAGCATTTGTTTGAATAAATTGGACAGTAAATGTGACTGGGACCCGGTCAAAGTTGTCGGCTCTACGACTTGGAGGCTGTAAAGCGTTACTGCGCTTTAAAGCGAGGTAAAGTTCAGCGCATATACTTACTGCACTTAAAGTTTCAAGCGCTGTAGCGGCTGTGCTCTCGTTTCAAATGTTAACAACTTGCTAAGAGATGCAAATTGCGAGCGGTTCGCAGCCATGATTCGGAATGGCGCCAAAACATTTGCATAATTCGCACAGAATTGAATGGTGGGTTCAGAAATGGAGCGTGATTGAAAAGCTGTGGGAGATTTAAGGTAATTTTACTTACTATTACAATTGGGACTGTTATTCTACATTAAAGCTATGGTTTAAGTTTCTACTTATTAATATGTAACAAAAAAAAAGTATCAGGTAAACCTACTCTATGAAGTCATTTCTTCATTTGTTCGTATTTGTTGAAATGAGTAGATTTGGATCAGCATAATTATTTTTGCGAATTAATCTGGTCACAGCCAAAAAAATAGAAACATTTTTATTTGATATAATGGAAAAGTAATGCACTTACCTAAAATGAATTAAAATTTAAAACAATGTAATATTAACAAGTGTAAAATACAACTGATTAGAAATAATATCCAGCAAACACAAACTAAACGTATCCACAGATTTGAGGTTTCTAACTTTTTCATTTGTTTCGAGGACATAATTATTATCTACAAAAAAAAACATAATATTTACAAACTTTATTACATTAATGTATTAACAATATTGGTATTTTCAATCTACATCAGGTTTAAGAATAAGACTAATCAATTGAGTTCGTGACCTATTCTTACATGTATCCCGACGGACAAGGTAACTCATTCGCAAAATTCGTCTGGCAATTTCAGTTTTACTCCAAAATGCTTCAGTATGTTTTTGTGACTTGACAATAGACTTCCAAAACATATTTATGTTAATAAAAGCGACAATTTATAGCAATCTAGCGTACGCCCGCGGCTTCGCCCGCCTCGAAGTCGGTTATCGCGACAAGTTATATACTAAAACCTTCCTCGAGAACCACTCTATCCATTGATGAAAACAACATGAAAATAGGGGCAGTAGTTTTTGAGTTTATTGCGAACAGACAGACAGGCAGACGCGGCGAAGGACTTATTTTTATAATATGTAGTGAATTTTAATATTTTGCTATCTCCTCAAATACTATTGTGAGGTTAGAAACAAAATTGAGTATTAAGAGAGTGTTTGCTTACTAAGACCAACAAGCAAATATAACAAATATAACTTCACAGATTTTTTTGCCACTTAGATAATTACTTACACATTTACTCGCTTTGAATACTTAAGCATAAGATATATTATTATGTATAATATAAACACAAATCTAGTTAGAAATAGTTCACAATTTTATTGCAGTTTTTAACTTAACATTTACAACTTACAGCTAAGGTGGTGCCTTGTCCTTAGCTCTACCCTAACCTACTACTAATTTACTAACAACTTTGTGCCGACTTATTAAATTATCTAAGTACATACAGCATTATTTTACATAATTTGTTAATTAGTCATAAGCATACTTTATGAAGAAGACCCAACTGATCATCATTTTATTTTGTTAGTTCTAAAAATAAAATACCATTGACATTACGAAATATGTACTTCTAAAGCACTGGTTCCTGTTTCATCAATCATCTAGCTAGATGACCTTAGTAACGACCTAGATAAGATTTTCAAGTTTGGAAGCTGAAACAGAGCAATTTGGGCATCCGTACATCTTCTATCCGTAATATAGCATCTACTAGACGACAGTGAGAAAGTAGGAAAAGTCACTGTAGATGAAGTAACGATAGTTTTAGAATAAATTCAATCTTCATTGATGTTCACAGATGACAGTGCATGTAGGCGGGATACGGCGGCAGTAGCGCACAGGCAAGGGGCAGCGCGTGCGCCGATAGTTCGCGTTCACCACTCGCCGCCTGTGCGCGCAGTTGTTCTAGACGCAACTGGTTCTGACGTTTCCATTTGGTTCTATGAGAAACAAAATATCACATTTTAGATTATATACGCAATCATACTGTTATTGTTACTGCATAGGTACTTTATAATACAGCACAAGTTGGCGGGACAGCTATATTTTGTGGACATCTTTTTAACTTAACATTATTTTTATTTGACTTATTGACGCCCAACATGGTTATAGTATGTTGGGCGCCAATTAGACCGCTCTACTGAGGTGAATATTTTTCACCAGAACCAAATGATTTGAACAAATCATTTGTTCAAATCATTTGGTTCATTATTTATTAAATGTAAATTTCATAACTGTTTGCTTTTATGGGCACCCAACTGAGACCATTACAGCCTGTGTTGGGCGCCAAAATATATACCATTAGCACGAATTATTTTACAGGGAATTGCGTAAAGTGACCCTTTGGAGAATATCGACCTTACTGTATATTAAAGCTCATTAATTAATCTCAAACAAAGTTTTATGGGAATGGAACTGACGTATTTCCCATCTTCTTCATGTATATAATTAAACTGTACGTGTGGATGTCACTGAATTCCTCCTGAACAGCTGGACCAATTTGGATGAAACTTTCTGGGGATATTTCAATGGGTACTTGAATGGTTTGTAAACACAATTGAGGACGATAGGTGGCCCCGCTGTCCGGGGCGGATGACGTCTGCCAGGTCCGCTAGTATTAGTATAATTAAGTATGTCTCGAACTGTAACACTTACCTACGATTTTGATACCAAGTCTTAACCTGCGTCTCGCTGAGGCTGAGCGCCTCAGCCACATCCCCGCGATCAGCAACACTCAGATACTTCTGACAGCGGAACTTGCGCTCCAAGTAGGCGAGCTGGGCGTGAGTGAACGCAGTGCGACGTCGGCGAGGCTTGCGGCTTGAGCTCGACGAGGTCGTCGGCCGGCTGCCGGGTTGACGATCTAAGGAATGCAGAATCGTGTCAACGTAGTCCTTATCATCTGCCTAGCCTTTTCCCAACTATGTTAGGGTCGGCTTCCAGTCTAACCAGATGCAGCTGAATACCAGTATTTTACATGAAGCGACTGCCTATCTAACCTCCACAACCCAGTTAATACTGGGTAATACGATACCCTTTGGTAAGACTGGTTGTCAGACTTTCAGGTTTACTGACTACCTGTTACGACTGCCAAAGATCTATATATGGCAGCCGGGACCAACAGCTTAACGTGCTTTCCGAGGCACGGAGGAAACTCGGTATGTCGGGCGGTCACCCATCCACAGACCGACCTAGGCAAGCACAGCTTTACCTAAAGATCGACCCGAGTGGCAGTTCTTATTAAACCACGAGCTCCTCCAAAAAATTAGTAGTAGTCTGAATAGCTTTAAGTCTTTGCCACGTTTTCAGTACATACAAAAAACACTAATAGATAACTTCAAACTTGACATTGTCAACAGTTGACACTTGACAGATGAGATTTTTTATTTTGTTGTGAAATGTGAATGCTGTGAACAGTCCTTATTAAGCCACGAGCTCCGTAGTACGTAGTCCTTATATAAAACAAAATTATAAATGTAAAGCAAAGCCTAACAATACAACAACAGTTGGCAAACAGTTGGCTTCGGCAGAGGTGTACCTACTACCTACCCACATATCGCCCATTTCATAATTATCTACTGCCATCAACCGGGAAACAAAGAAATCCAAACTCCAAGCTGCATAGCCACTGAAAAATTCCTGATGAAAAAGCCAAGAGAGAGAAGGACTAGGACCAGGTAGAGTTGGTCCTTCTCTCTCTTGGGTTTTAGAATGAGAAACGGTGCGTGCCGGCGGAACATTCAACAATCTGTGTCCACGCGGTCTTAGTTGGTATTTGGGCACGGGAGGAACAATAAGTGTAGCTGAGCTAATAGTTCCGGGCAATCAGACTCACCTCGGTGGACATGACAAACAAACAACAGTAAAAAGTAATTACGCCTTTTTTTTTTTTTTTTTTGGGGGGTGGGAAATCATCAAATAACCCCTCCCGCTCTTGGGCAGAGCGAAAGGGAGTGTCAGACTTCTACTGACTAAAAACCACCCATGTTCCTTCTTCGCCCTTCATGTCGAGGCCTCGGTATCCCTTGCGGACAACCCGCAGCCTCGACAGGAAGTAATTACGCCTGATTTCGAGAGAATTTCAAGTATGTCAAGTAAAATTTGAGTGAGGTACAGAATAGTAAAGTACTCGAAAAGTTACTTACTATGTAGAATAAATTATTTACCTACTATGTAATATATTTTTAAATATAAAAACAATTACCGTTTGACTCTTGCGACTCCCTCTGTGAGTTACCAGCAATGACCGACGCGAAGCCGGCTAACAGCTGAGATTGGAACGAGTTTTTCGATAAGTCCATAGACCTGCCATAAATACTATCCGACAAACCAGCCATGTGCTCGTATCCAGACCTTTCATTCCCCTCATCCTTCTTGTTATCCCGATCTGGCCTATATAAGTGAAATAGACTGGTATCATACAATTTCATTTGTTCTTCCGGTCGGTTCTCATATTCATTCTCATCTTCTTTGAAAGGAGAACTATAATTTGTTTGATTATTCAAATTGTATTCCAATGGCGATGATCTTTCTGTTTCTTCTCCATCTAATTTCTTTTTATATTCGTCGGGAAAGGAAAATTGTGACTTTTTGGGTGTGGATGTCTCGCTTCTGTTGTCGCCGACGGATATGTCGTCTTCGGCGTCCGATGTTTCCACATTCTGACTGGTTGTCGAGTTGCATCTTAAGGTTTCTTGGTCCTCGTCGGCATGTGGTTGACCTGAGGACAATAAACCATAATATGAATATTATTTTCATGTTCACCCAGGTGGTTTGTGTGAAATGAGAATTTCTCGTAATTTTCTGTCAACAAAGAGGTTAAAGCATCGCTTGACACTAAGACTTGACACTTACTCATGAGCACAAACGGAAATCGCACAAAGGCCGGCTTGCATAAAGACCTCAGTTTTAAAAAAGGAACGGCCATAGACGCGAGTTTTCTGCTCTAATTAATGCCTCGGGGCGTTCCGTTTCGCTCTCAAGCAATTGAATACGACGTCTGTGAATGGTGTGTTTTAGCGCGCGCAGGAAATTCGCGTCTATGGTTGCGTTTGTGTCTTTTAATTTGCGTGAAAATGGTGAGGAGTGGGCGCGGGGCATTCAGGCCGGGTGGTCGCTTTTCATATGATTTTCTTTCGCTAAACTTTTGTGTGCGCCGTTGTTAATGGCGTGGCCGTGCCACGATTACTTGTTATATGGCGGGCACGGAGAGCGGGCCCTCGAGTGTTTCTCTCGTTATAATATCGCATAAATATGTTTTAGCGTGCACTCCTCCCCGCGACGTCGAGAGGTCTTAATGTTTCCGCATGAGTATCTTCTACGAAAACATCGTTAAAATGTTGTATTCGATCTACGTATACGTGGTTTCAAAGAAACACAAAATAAAACCGTTCTATGAAAAGTCTTCCGGTCGCAGAATTCAATAATAGTATGGTTTTCAAATTTGGTTAAATTTTAGATACGCGTACACCAGGTTTAATTGAAATAAAAAATATCATACCAACTAATTTTGTGCTAGCAATAATCTACCTAGATTATTGCTAGCACAAAATTAGTTTTCCAGCGATATAGGTACCTACCTATATCGCTGGAAAATTATGTTGCATATCAGAAATGCTACAATGGAGGTTGACCGATATACCCATCTTGGCCATAGGTACTAGTTTGTTTGGTAAAGAGAACGAAAAAATGGAGAAATTGAGAAGAATTCCAATTTGCTGAATGGAGATCAGCAAATTGCAAGATATTTGAAATCAGCCAAAATTCCGCACTGTGTGTTCTGCACAATATGACGTACGGTACTGAGATGTGGGCGCTCACACAGGAGGCTGTGTACAAGCTGATAATTCCACAGAAAGCCTTGGAGCATTCCCTGCTTGGCAAAAGGCTTCACTTTCACCAATATTTAAATGTAGTAAATAATAATAATAATAATAATTTATTTAATTTCAGACAGCAATGATCCATTATGGTTAGTAACAATCTATATATATAAAAATGAAACCCGTTTTCCGTTGTCACGACTTGGCATGAAAACGGCTTGACCGATTTGGCTGATTTTTTTTTTTAAATGTTCGTTGAAGTTCAAGGATGGTTTTTACGGCGAGAAAAATTCGAATAATGGCCGGAAAAGCCCTAAAAACAGCCCTTTTCTTTTTCCCATACAAACGTTTTCTAACTAAAACGTAAAATCAATTTGAGCTTTAATACCGTACCTATAAAGTTCAAGTGTTAGTGGAGAGGTTCCGGGAAGGCAAAACAATTGAGTGACGTTCAGTTGTTCAGTCAACGAATGACAACTTCAAACAGACCATACGACATTATCACAATAATCACAAATAATTACTGTTTCTTTCCCAATAGAAAAACGATTTTTCAAATGGTGTTTGCGTATAATATAAAAATTAATTGCTGTTAGTTAGTCGCGCTAAAACTAGAGAACGGCTAGACCGATTTGTCTAATTATAGTGTTGAATTATTCGTGGAAGTCCAGGGAAGGTTTAAAAGGTGAGAAAGTGGTAGGTAGAGTAGTAGGTAGGGTAGTAAGTAGGATAGTATAGTAGGTAGGGTAGTCGGTAGAGTAGTAGGTAGGGTAGTAAGTAGGTAGGGTAGTAAGTAGGTAGGGTAGTAGGTAGGTCGGGTAGTAGGTAGGTCGGGTAGTAGGTAGGTAGGGTAGTAGGTAGGTAGGGTAGTAGGTAGGTAGGGTAGTAGGTAGGTAGGGTAGTAGGTAGGTAGGGTAGTAGGTAGGTAGGTAGGGTAGTAGGTAGGTAGGTAGGGTAGTAGGTAGGTAGGGTAGTAGGTAGGTAGGGTAGGAGGTAGTAGGTAGGTAGGTAGTAGGTAGGTAGGGTAGTAGGTAGGAAAAAGGGCATTGCAACGCATGCCGGGAACAGCTAGTTAGTTATAACTTATAAACTATGTTAGTAGGCACAACAAACAATCATAAAATATAAATATCCATAAAACGTGTGTGTGTGTGTGTCTAGTGTGGGGAAAAGTAAAAAAAAAATGTCTTTGCTTTCACCTGTCCCAGTGTCTGTTGGTCCATTGTTTTTTGGGTGAAAAGTTATTGGTCGAATCATTCTGTTGGTTGAGCATTCATTGACGTACCGTTCGTTGGTGAAAATTTCTTTGTATGAAGAGTTAATGGGTTAAAGATACTATTGACCAACGGTTCATGGACCCATCGACTGTTGATAGATCGTTTAAGTTTCTTTGTGCACACATGTCTACCTGTCAAGTGCCTCATGATCCATCAATTTTATCCGTGTAGCTAGAATATTTTTGAATACCTCTGAATTACCGTAGATGATGCCGCTGATGGACAAGCGTCGTCCAGTCTTGTTTTAGCAAAATGATGCACTAAAAACCCAAGGCAGCCTCAACAACACCCTCAGCGCATTATGATACTGAACACGCAGAGCTTTCTTTCTTTCCACAAGCTGCACGGGTAAAACTACTGACAATTTGCTCTCGACAGCGTCGGTTTTACCTCTTTCGAGCTTGCATACCTGCGAGCCATACTGCATCAGGCTGCCAACGCCCTGTGCGCTCCCTATCGATATCTTGGTCATCCGTTACCACATGGCCGAGGAATTTTAAATGAGTGTCTTGCTGCGGCACTTATTCTTCGCGAGTTCCGACAACAGAATGTCTCGAAACTTTAGAGGTGGGTAATTTTATGAATCATTGGACGAGTGGTCACAAACGCGATTGCTGAGCATAAGGTTCTGGGTTCGATTCCTAGGTAGGGACAAGTGTTTTCGGGTTTTTCTATCAGGAATTTACTAAGAGCAGGCATAGAGACTGGACTTGTGGGCGGTTGATGGAAATATGCTGGCCCTCTATTACGTGGAACTTATACATAACTGGCGAAATGCGGGTGTAGCATTCGGTACACTTCTGCTAATTATTAGAGAGATAGTAAACTGTAGGCTGATATGATGATGAGGGTGATGCTGTTATTTTGCAACAAGTTGCAAGTTAGATTAAGACAAATCGATTGACGTAATACTTAATCATCAAAATTTTTTGCACTTTTTTGTGTTTTTGAAGTCGGTGGCAATTTTTTTTTTTTTTTAGTTGTAATAAGTATCCTATACAAATATTTACTAAGCGTTTAACATTCAACCAAGAAACCAGACCCTCAGCCTTCAAGATTCCCTTTTATTGCTTTCAACTCCTAACTATTGAGGAGTAGTACCTTCCATAATCAGCTCACTTAGATAACCTGAAAGAATATAACCATATATACGTCCCCATAATATTTTATTAAAGAATTATCCTTTAGTAACTCAATCATCAGCTCATCAACATGAAGTGATAAACTGCTAGATGCGAATAATTTAAAAGCATAATAAAAAGCACAAAACACGTAATACGTGCCTATAAAAATTAAGGGTTGTCCTAGATTTCTCTGGGATCCCCTTATCATCAGGTTAACATAATAGCCTGAAAGAATACAACTATCGGTCCATAAGTTCGTATAATTTTGAAAGAATTTTCCTTCAACTCCTAACCGTTGAGGAGTTGGACCTTCCATGATCAGCGCATCCACATGAGATTATAATTATCAGACGCAAATACATGAACAGCTTCAGAAAATATATGTAAAACGTAACAAGTGCGTATAAAATTTGAGAGTTGCCCTCGATTTCCCTAGGATTCCATCATCTGATCCTAACTTGGTGACAATGGGAACACTCTGGGAGTATACTCTTTCGAATACAAAAATAATTTTGAAAATCGGTTAATTAATGACGGAGGTATCCGATAACACACATAAAAAAAAACATAGACGAATTGAGAACAAGAGGTTCTCAATTCGTCTTTATTTCCTTTTTAGAAGTCGGTTAAAAATCGGTCCACGTGGTTTATTGCTAGCTAGAAGGCCACAAATCCCACATATGATCAACTATATAATAATCCATACAGAGGCTGTTAACACATAACCCTCCTTTGCATCGCGCAGTCAGGTAATCAATTTCAGCAAAATTATGGCCACTTGACGTTTCATTTTCCTCTCCCTTGAAAGAAAGTTGTGAAAACCAATGAAAATATTCATCGTTCAAGTCAAGTCCGTCGTAAAATGAACGATGACATTATAATTTTAAATGAAGGCGTTGGTTAATTCATTTTTCTTGGAAAAGTGACAAAAGGCAATTAAGTATAGGTAATTGTATTAATTTTAAAAAGGGACAGAAAAAGTGTGGCACCTTCTCGTGGCGGTCACTTATATGTATTTTGTCCGATTAGTAGCTTAGAATTACAGTGGGCTGTGTGCCGATTACAGGAAGGGAAAGCGACAGAGCTATACAGGGTGTCTAAAGCCATTTCTTAACCGACTTCAAAAAAGGAGGAGGTTATATGTTCGTGTGTATGTATTTTTTTTCTTTTTTTTTTTTTATGTAGGTATGTTATTTTTCACACTGGAATAAGATTTGTACAATCGTGCTTAATGTCGTGGTACCTGGAATCTGAACCGCTCTGTTATTTGTCACATACAAGACCACAAAGAAATTCTTAGAAGGTTTTACTGCACAAAAATGATGTTGATCCACACATTATTACTACCGCGTGCCCGTGGTCACCTTGAGCTGACGTAGCGTGTTCCAGAGATCAACAGAATATGTGAACAACTTATAGAAATACATTGCCTTGGTTACCAGTGAAACACAGTTTAAACTAAATTACGGCCTACTGTTCAACGTGCAATCATAATTCATAATGAACTAATTTCAGAGCAAGCCCGTCGGCCGACGTAACGGCTTACACGGTAGCACTAATGTTGCACTTGCACTATAATCCAGATATATTTTTGTCATTCATATTATCATTATTATTAGATCATTCTTACTTGATAATAAAACTGTTTGATACTCGTGTCACTTGATTTTAATCTTCGTGAAGTTGCTAGTTAGTTGTTTAGGTTTGGAACAAACACTTTATGAACAAAAGTTAACAACAATATTTTCAACATTATGTCGTGGGGTGGGCCCCCAGCCCCTTAGCCCTCGACGACAATGTAAATAGCACGCGTGACAAATTAGCGATGTCCCGCTGCGCGCTTTAACATCGACACCCCTGCGGCCTTCTGAGTAGTGCAAACAATCTTGATACTTGATCAGAACGAATGAAGTAAAATTGCTTTGGTGTGAAAAATGTATGGTTGTGTGATTCAGTGATTGCAAACATTGCAGTAAAATGTTTTGGAAAACTTTTCTAGAAAGTGTAAAAAGTTGCATATTAAACTGCTTCATTAGTGTCACCTTCAACTAACCTGGACTTCCGGTCGTGCATCTGCCCACATCTGGCTCTCTAATATATTGTAAGAGGGTTTAGAATGCTCCTAATCACATACTGTAGTTACTGAACCCCTCTACAGAATATTGTCTATTTGCAGTAACTTAATCATCTATTAAAGATCGTAATCACGACTACGAATTCAATCAAGAGTCGTAATAATAATACACAATTGACATTATATCACACCCGCTCAACCTGTATAAAGGGCTACGCCCGTCGGGGCTGCGGGTTGTTCGCAAGAGATACCGCGGCATCGACATGAAGGGCTAAGAAGGAACATGGGTGGTTTTTAGTCGGTAGAAGTCTGACACTCCCTTCCGCTCTGCCCAAGAGCGGGAGGGGTTATTTGATGATTTTCCACCCGGAAAAAAAAAGGGCCAGGCAGCTTAGGGCACGCCACGATAGTGGCGGTAAGTCCCATCTTCTCGGCGGCGACCTCTCGCGCCCGGCCCTGGTGCAAGCCATGGTCCGGAGCGAGAGGAAATGGGACGCCGTCGCCTCCTTCTGCACAACAGTGATGCTAGCGAAGGAGGTGGTGGAACGTGAGAGGAAGGGGACCTCTCGTCCCAGCCGCCGCGGAAGACGCTCCGGGCGTCGGCGGCCACGTGATGGCTTCCGGCCACCGTAAACGCGGGCCTGTGGACGGTGAGTAATGGGCTAGCTCGCCGTCCGTCCGTCTTGTGACGACGACAGGCCGTGTCGACGGACGGCGCGATCGTGTTCCACGCGCGCCTCAAAGAGATGTCAGCAACATGGAAGAAGCCCGCGAGGGCCGACGCTCGTCGGGGCTGCGGGTTGTTCGAAAGAGATACCGCGGCCTCGGCACAAAGGCTAAGAAGGAACATGGGTGGTTTTTAGTCAGTAGAAGTCTGACACTCCCTATCGCTCTGCCCAGAGCGGTAGGGAGTGAGCGGGAGAAGTCATTTGATGATTTCCCACCAAAAGGGCTAGGCAGGTGCGTATCTATAGTACCAACACTCACATTTAACCGGTTATGATTAAGTCCCATGTAATAGGGGTGACCCTATTGCCATGAAATTAGTATAAAGTTCATATTTTCGCTTGAAAATATTGTCGATTCACTCATAATTCAACGGTCGGAAACTGTTTATTTGACTGCCAAAGTATCAAGAAGATTTAATCGCCGTACAATCATTACAATCATCAATGTTATTGCAAGGGTTGTACTGTCAATTGTTAGCTCATAAAGACGACAATCACTTCAAACCAGACGACCCCGAGGATAACATCTCCATTAATATCTTATGTCTTTATATATATTTTGTTTTTAAAGCATATTATCACACTTTGTACACGAATAACCTCGGGCCTGTTCTGTATAGTGTCGGACGTAAAGAATAGCAGCATCCCATATCTTCCCGTGGGTGTCGTAAGAGGCGACTAAGAAACTTACCAGAGAATGGGCAGCGGCGTTCTCTGTGCCTTTGTAACAAACATACACGCTCGCCAATCCGCCTGCCATGCGTGGCGATTATGGCAAATCCCCCCCTTCTGGGGGAGGCCTATGTCTAGCAGTGGACGTATTTTGGCTGAGATGATGATGATGAACCTCTGTCCAAGCCATCAAAGCTCTTCGAGTACAATATAACAATACACTCAGGATGCTGCTGGGGCTGCCACGCTTCTGCAATGCGTCGGGAATGTTTGCAGATGCGCACACTGATGGCTTTGGAGCGATCAGCAGCCCGAACATACTCCTGAATGTCATTGCGGGGGGATTGCCCAATTACGAATTTTCAACAGACCCGTATAACGTAGAGCTCAAAATAAAGTCAATGTTTTAAAATCTGATAAACTCGAAAAGGGTTTTAAATTGACATAAGTTTTTTATTTTTTTAAAATACAGAATCAACGTATTTAAAATATATTTTAGGTGAATTCAAAATATTCACCCTATCGATATTCATGCTTTTCATGACTTTACTGGCATTCAGCAGCAACAATATACGATTTCGGACATTTCATTGACCATGGTCGCGTGTTACATATTTTTTAAAGCTTACACTGATGGTTTGACCACTGAAGCATTTTCCCTACGATGTTAGGGTCGGCTTCCAGTCTATGCGGATGCAGCTGAATACCAGTATTTAACATGGAGCGACTGCCTACCTCACTCCTACAAACCAGTTATTACTGGGTAATACCTCTTGGTAAGGTAAGTTGTCATTCGTTCTGGTCTCTGGCTACTTGTAACGACTGGTATAGATGTACTACAAAAATGACAGTTGGGACCAAATGGTGTAACGTGATTTCCGAGGCACGGATGAAACTCGGTTTGTAATTGATAGTCACCCATCGATAGACCGAACCTGGCAAGCACGTCTTAAGGTTGCACTAGTCGACGGCTCGAACTCGTTGCCGGGCGTGGCTAATATGCTATAATATGTTATTTGGTAATGTTTTTAATTTATCTAGTTTTATTCTTTAGTAATCATTTATCTAGTTTTTCTCTATTTATTTACATATTTATTTATTTATTTAGTGAACTATACGACGATTTATAACGAAAATGAGCGCGTGAAGTTTCATAAATTGACCTTTGGGCGTATAGATATTATGGAAAAACTACTGGATGTATCCACTTAAAACAATTTATTTGAACTTTTGAATAAATTATCTATCCCTGTATGGTTTCACTTTTTCCATTTTCATACTACATAGGTTATTTATTTACGCTGAAAGATGAGTTCAAATAAGTATTAAAATATGGAAGTTTCGACGCTCATAACTTCTAAACCAATGATTTGTTTCCAATTCTGCTTCCATACAGGGCTAGATAATGACAAGACCAGTTGATACAAATTTTAGTTTTGAATCTTCACCGTGAAACAGACGAGTAATCACCATACTACGTTTGTATGGAAGAATGACCGGCTAGTTCAACCATAACGTCTCAAACTAATTGTGTGACTAGTAAAATTCGTGGTCTCACTTGTATAAAGGGTGTAAAACTACCCTTAACGAAGCCGAAAGGCATTAAAATTTGTTCTCCGATATATTTTGTTGTTCTATACCATACCTGGGAAGTGAGAACACCTTAGTTACGGAGATATTGGGGGTCAAAGTTACAAATTTTTCACAGCTGTTTTTTTTAATACTAGTTTTTCAGGTCAAAACTTTACTTAAATTACCTCCATGACTCGTTTACTATTCAAAACATCCACTAGCACACTGTTTCAAGAGTGCTACGTTGAGTTTTATCCTAAAATGTAATTTTTCGCCCTAAAAAAAAGTTGTATCCCAGCAATATTTTTTGCGTGGACTTAGTTTGATACAATACATAATTATTGTAAAATGAAGAGGGACCTTTACACACACCCATTGAGGTCCTAGACCAACGACAATCGATTTTGCACTGTTTCGTTTTTTTACATTAATTTCAGAAGAGTGGCATAAAATTTTCAGGTGTCGTCAGTCCTATATATTTATTACATCATCGTTATTGCTCATAGAATAACACTTTATTTACCTGTATTCTTCAAAAAAAAAAAAAAAACATACCGATCGAATTGAGAACCTCCTCCTTTTTGGGAAGTCGGTTAAAAAGGTGAGTCTGCCTGTTATATTATACAACTTTTACAGAAAGAAATTCTTTATAGTTTCGTGAACTAAAATAACACTATACAACTGCAGACAGTTTTGATATGTTTTCAGTGTTTATGACGGAGTTTCGATACATTTGTAAAAACTTTGGTTTTCATTAATCGGTTATTGGTAAGTGTTTTTTAGTTTAAAATGACGGGTAGACTTACCTCTTTGAAGGATTCAGGTAACTAAATCACCACCCTGTTAATGTATAATGTTTACTTGACCAAAAATTCTAAGAAGTGATTCAGTAATAAATAGTTAACTACAATTCATGCTGGGAGGAAAAGCTAACGTTTTTATATCAATCGTAATAACGACGATTATTGGCAAAGTGCTCAATTTAGTGTCAATACGCATTGATTGCCAATGTTTTTTTTTTTATATTTTATTGCTATCACAATATTATTTGCAAGTAAAGAAAATGATCTATTAAACAAAATATTACGAAATAAGAAACCTATCATTACTAATTTCTTCAATTAATCTGAATGATGAGTATAAGTATTTATGAAGAAAGTCTTATATAAATATAATACAGTCTTATATATAGTCCTCTTTACCGATTTCGGTAACGGCGACCCTTACAAGCTATTTCCTAGCGTGTTAAATGGTTAATTAAATGGCTGGCCAGACCGAATTTGCTTTTAAACACCCGGTCACAGCTAAAGCAGTAGAGTTGACCGGAAGAGTTGTACGTATAGGTGTAGGAGGGCTTAGGTTTCACTTTACGTACTTGGCGCTTTTCGTTCAGTGTTTCGATTCGCTGTTTTTCGAAAGATTTTATACTTTTATAAATAGTAGAGCGCCAAGACGACCTATGCAGAGCGAGCCTCTCCCAACCAGTTGGATCAATAGCGCAAGCGTTAAGATGCCTCTTGAGCACATCCTTATAGCGGAGATGTTGACAGTCTTATATAATAAATCGAGAGAGTTCCATTTTGTACCAAACCATAACCATTTGACAGTTAATCGATGGACACTATAATAGCCACTGACATTTAAAAAGATACGCAATAGCCCTGCAGGTGTGCCGTCGGTACAAAACTTTTCACAGTTGACGATTTTGTCAGTTTACATTAGGGCGTCATCGTCATTGAAATATGAGATCACCATAATTTTATGATATTTATTCTGATTGGCCTGTCTGATTGTCTCACCATCATTCCCTTGTCTTGGGGTCGGTGCAACATGTTTTCTTCTTCCATACCTCTATATTACTCATCATCTCAACAGACACCTCTTTTCTTACCATATTATCCTTTACACAGTCCGTCCATTGTTTCGCTAGTTTCCTATGCCTTTAATATGTTAGAACCCTTTGAACCCTTTCATCATAACACTTGTTCATCTGAATACAACTCAATTGAAACAATAATGCTTACGATACAATTACCTCAGTGATTTTATAATTATGTCTCTCAACTACATGAACAAAACGAACAAAGCATGAATTTGATTGGACAAAACAAGACAAAAGTCGTTAATTTGAGTAGAGAGCGCGAGTCAATCGGTGCTCGACCGCGGCGCGTGGCCGGCGCGTGCGCACTGGAGTGGCGACGTGCTGCGCTCAAGAGCATATGCAGCGGCGTGGTGCGGCCTTGTCTTAGCGAGCATGGTTATGATTTTAGAAGCATTTTGGCACCGACTTTTGGAATGAGTTTATGGGTAGCATGGTTTGGAACACTCTCGCTTTCTCTCTGACCTTTAGTATACTCTCATACAATATCAATAAAACTTCACTCTGAGGTCCTGAAATGTAATTGGTTCATCTTCTGTGTCGTGTGGTTGGTGCCTAACCTGTTGCCAGATTATGCCACCTATGGGCCTCTGGCTTGCCGTCTTCTCACGATGTTTTCCTTCGCCGAAGCAAGTTATACAGTATGTTAGGTTAAACAAGGGACTTACTGAGGGAGTGTATTCAGTATTCGATTCTCGTCCCAAATATGTAAAAAAATTATAATCTTAATTTGTGATCTCACTTTATTCGATGTTTCTTTATCGTCATCGGCCATCGCCAGTTTTAAAATATGGGGGGAAAAAGGATTATACCTTCTTGCGCTTATCACAGAAAAGTTTCACATTTTCTGTGATAAGCGCAAGGGTTGCGAGACTTTTCCGAAATATTTGGTATGGTTCTGTCTGTTATTTATCAGTGTTTTTTTGTTCATATTTTTATTAGTATCATGTACGAGTAAGTATGTCCTTTTGTGGGTTTCAATATGTCTCTCGTTTGAACTAACATATTGCATTTATACAATACGCACGTGAATCCGAAAAACCAAAGGGTCGTGTCTGAGGTTCGAACTGAAAACCTATCTATGTTTTGGCAGTCCGACGATCACACCATTATGATAGCCTAGTGGTGAATCATAGGACTACCGTAGCCAAAATACACGAATTAAGTAAATGTAGAGCCAACAGAATAATTGGCTATTCAAGTTCGTGTCAAAAAAATCCACGTCAGGTCCATGTAATGGACGACCATTACATGGACCTGACGTGGATTTTTTTAGATTGACAGTCATTACAAGTCATAAAAAGCCCAAAAGTGGGACAACCAGTCTACCCACTGGGTATTGTGTTGTGGAGGCCAGATAGGTATTAGGTTAGACATATTTTATTCTCAAGAAGAAAAGAGAGAAGGAATGTTCTCGAAGTTAGGAAATAGAGCAACTACAAATAACACACCACATTCTGGCATACACCCTTTACGGTTTACCTATGTAAACATGTTCTATACGTTATCGAAACATTAGCGTGTTATACACGGAAAAGAAACTATATTTAAGTGAAGTGGTCAGCTCTATAAGTGGTCGTTAGCAATCGATAAACTTTTAGTCTCGAAGAATAGTTTTGTTACAAGGGTGCTGAGTGAGGACTGCAAAACGTGACCAAAGGTAGAAAAGTCACGTTCGACACTTGACTTTTAAACACAATTTTATATTGAAGAAAGAATGGCCAGTTTAAGTTGGCAATGTTCGAGCACCTTTGATGGTTAAAGAAAAAGAAAATCTTTAGGTAAATTAATAGTTAACTACATGAAAACTCTGCGTAATCTATGTGATACTCGTAGTAGAAACTTAGAAAGTGATTGGAATCTATGAGATTATTTTCCAAAAAGGAATATTATAGCAGGATAAGATTCTTGGCTCGCCCCCTATTACATAGGACTTCAACATAACTGGTATAAGATTGTGATATGTTACCCTGGCGAATTAGTAATTTTAGTAAAAATACTAAAGGACCGCGATGGTTCCAAATTAAACTCATACTGCGGTACTCAGAGATATTTAATGATTACTTAACCTGTCACTTAGTAAAGATTCGACACACTTTTGTATGACAAAACTGTCAAAATCTTTACTTAGTGATGGCCTAAGTAATCATTAAAGCTCTCTGAGTGCGGCAGATAGTTATTTTTCCATAAACCAAGTTTCATTGGCATGAAATCGAAATCAATTAGAGTGTATAATGCCAAAAAATGTAATTACAGACTTCATACTTCTGCCTCTCATCATCTTCTTAGGGTTTTCTCTACTATGTTGGGGTCGGCTTTCAGTCTTACCGGATGCAGCTGAGTACCTACTAGTATTTTTCATGGAGCGACTGCATAGTGCACCTTTTTGTCGACGTTTTACAAGAGCCCATGTAGGCCTATGTGAAATAAAATATTTTGATTGAGCTCCACAAACCAGGTACTAGTAACAATATCCCCTATCGTGTTCAATTATTAGTTTTATCTCAAACAAAACAAGGCAACATTAAAATGTAAATAAATTCACCAGTAAGTATGTGGAGACCTCGCTACTACCATTCCGTGATTGCCCCTCTCCTGACGAGTATGTCGTGAAAATGGCGGAGACGCATGAAACATTCATTAAACACGGCTAGTTACGCAGTCGAGATTGTTTATTAGTAGCTAATGCATGCACCGCAAGCTAACTCGCGGCTTAGGCTTCGTACACGGCCTCGGGCGATGCGATGCGATTCAACTTGTATTCACTAAAATGCGCGCGAGTCACTGGTTTTTCTTCACCTGTGTACCGTCGCGTCCTTAACCGAACGGAACTGATATTTCAGAACCTACACAATCTGATAAAGTTCCGTTTCTGGCGTCTGGTTCGGAATATAGTCCGCGCAGTTTGACCGCACCTTGTTGGCTCTCAACAGGTTCTGTCATTTGTTTTTCTGCAGTTACCGTCGCAAGACGCGTCTCTCCTGAGCATGTGAGTCGTGGCCAGGTGATGACTCCCGGCTAATGTATGCCGCTGCAGGGCGCGCGCATACTTGCAAAATGGCGGCTTATTAGAGTCGCGCCGCGCACACTTAGACACGTAGGCTGGTAATAATGCGATTATGACGTACTACAGTCTTCACACTAGTGGTTACATATTCATGTGTTGTAGTAGCGAGGTGAGGTGATTCACCTTCGCCTGTCGGGGCTGCGGGTTGTTCGAAAGAGATACCGCGGGCCCAGAGACAAAGGGCTAAGAAGGAACATGGATGGTTTTTAGTCAGTAGAAGTCTGATACGCCCTTCCGCTCAGCCGAGCGGGAGGAGTAATTTGATTATTTCGCACCACACAAAAAAAAACTTGTATTGCACATTTACATGAAGAAGTCTACCTTTGCACAGTTCTGTGGAATACTTCCAATTGAAGATACCAAAAATCTTGTTACCTTCTGACTCGAATTTAGAGAAATGGGAAGAGCTTATAATTTTAAGTTAAAATATGATACCACAGCGTTCCTGTGCAATTCTAGTAAGTCAAAAAAAACAAAAATAGTAAAAAAAAGCCAAGTCGCACAACTCAGTTCTTCTACCGTAAAAAGTAGTGAGATCCATGTAATATCAAGTCAGTTAATTTATTCAGTCCCTACTTAAGGGACCTTCTATCTTGTCCCTGTCGAGGCTGCGGGTTGTTCGCAAGGGATACCGCGGCCTCGACATGAAGGGCTCAGAAGGAACATGGGTGGTTTTTAGTCAGTAGAAGTCTGACACTCCCTTTCGCTCGGCCCAAGAGCGGGAGGGGTTATTTGATGCCTTCCTTCCCCCAAAAAAAAAAAAAAAAGGGACCTTCTATCTTAAGTTATTACGTAATAAGCTAACCTAACTACATCGTATAGTGACCATATCAATATAAAAAATATTTGATGTTTTACAGAAATAGATTGACTTGGCCACCGCATCACATTTGTCATTATTAAATACTATATTTGAGAATATTGAAGATATGGTCACCTTCCACCTCCATCAACAGACCCTGACCACCATCTAAAGACAAAGTAAAAAACTCGATGGGGTTATAACATTCTAGAATGGAGTTCCTGTGGCCAATTTCCAGCTCCATCATCAGACCCAGGACATAATCTAAAGACAAAGTAAACGTCAAGATTTAATGTCGAGTTAACTAACTATGTACATTAATTAATAACTAATAAATAAACTAACAAGAAACTATAAAAGGGCATCAAAAAATTGCCCCTCAACGCTGTCAGCCGGTAATGTGCCCAAAAGACTGGCGGCATTCCCACGTTGTATGGCAACACTTAGCCTCTGGCCAAGATAAAAGCCAGCCCTTGGGTCACGAGAAGCGTCAACTAAGCGTTTTAAAATTTCCTTAAACAGGCTATGAGCACTCGGACCCCACGGCCCCAGAGTTTCAACCCCAAACGGCTCGAAAATATAGTTTCCACAAAGGTTACTATATTTACGCCGCTTGAGGTTCTCTGCAGCCGCAGCGGCACCACCTGCGCAGCACGATGAACTTGGAAGATGTGATGGCGCAAGAGTATCGACACATGTTCCGTCCCACACTAAAGGCCGGTAGGCCTTTAGTGTGGGAAGATTGGAACAGATTGGATTGGATTGGATTAGATTGGAAGGTTGGAAGATGGGTACATCTTCCAAGGAAATAAAGACATGCCGTCCGGTCTTTTGCCAACGTCGCGTGCCAAGCCATTGGATTCTAAAACAGCTGGTACGCCGACGGCGACAAGAGCACGTCGGATGATGTCGTTTAAGTTCGCGTGCCGCGCAAAACGGCCAGCACTACGGCTGCATGACAGGCCGTGGTGACCGAGGCTGTTGACAGCTTCACCACATTGACAGCGATGAGGATAACAGCAGGTGACTCCAAGGCGCAAAGAAGCAGCGAGGCGGAAGGTCGTGTCGTCGAACAAAGTGCCTATGCTCGACGACGACAGTGTGTGAAGCCAAACACCCGACTCCCATTCACCCACAGCCAGCAGGCGCGCACGCTCAGCAGTAGTAGCAGACGTGTTCACTAAATTGTTTTGAACTACTCTGCAAAGCGGCTCATCCCACCGTCTGTGGGAAAACGGATGGTCGGGTGCTTCAGTGTTTGGGCAAGCGAGTTTTCAAGCCTCGATAGCCTCAGAGAAGCACGGCACATCAAAATTAATCAGTGTGGAAGCCAGGATATTCCTGATTAACTTCTCAGTGCCGTGGACCGAGGATATGAAAGCCAGTAAACTTAAACTGGAAATTTTGCGGACGCCGAGTCCTCCCATGCGTATGGGAAGAGTAGGTAGCTTGTGCCCAAGCTCGGTCATCCAATGATTCATCGTCAAGATGAATCAAACGAGTCCAAACTCGATGGGGTAATGACGTTCTAAAATGGATTTCCTATGGCCACCTTCCATTTCCATCATCAGACCCTGGATATTATCTAAGAAGACAATGAACTTGTCAAGACAAATCAAACGAGTACAAATTCGATGGGGTTGCGTCGTTTTATAACGGTGTTCCTATGGCCCCCTTCCTGCTCCATCATCAGATCAGCTCTATGTCATAATAATATTGCATTGTTAGGCGATATACGAGTACATATACGAGCAAAATTTCAGATCAATCGGTGAAATTCATTCGCTGATAATGTAATTTTAACTTTATATGGGATTACAAAGTTATTTATGCAGTTTATGCAGTGTATCTAGAAAACAAGACTGACATTTTTTTTTAGTTGTTCCTTGATGTATACACTAAACACTAAATGTATTCTAAATTTGAAGTTTCTATGTCTGCTAGAAGTGCCTTATACTTTTGATGATCGATCAGTCAGTCAGCCAGTCAGTTTTGTCAAAAACTAAGGAACTTTGATTAGTAAAACTACTGGTACGAATTGAATAAAATTTGAAATATACCGTGTTTATATATACAACGCCTAATTGGTTACTAAAAAGGCAGGATTCTAGTGTTATCCACAACGAAGTTATAGGAGGTCGAAAATGGCCTGAACTGTTTCGAGAAAACAGTTTTATTGCTCGACTTGGCAGATATGTACTCGTAGGTTTAAGCAATGAGACATTTGGGTTTCTGTGATTCCAGCACATCTACCATGTCTCAAATACTACTAAATCCACTAGCCACGGTTATCACTTACAAAAAAAAACTCACAGACGAATTGAGAACCTCCTCCTTTTTGGAAGTCGGTTAATAAAATAGACCGTCGTCGGCTTTTTTGTTTGTCATTCGATAACAAATCAAATCTCCGGTCATAGAGATCTCCTTAAAAGGAAAAAAACAGAACCCTAATAGGATCACTCGTGTGTCTGTCTGTCTGTCCGTCTGTCACACCCAAAAATAAATGAGTTTTAAATATGGGGGTCACTTTTAGGGAGCTTAACAGTTTTTTTTTTTAGGTTTTTTTACAAATTAACTTTTGATGGTAGCGGAGTTTTGTGTTCCGAAGAGGTAATTTACTAATTATATACACATACATAAACTCACGCCCTTTTCCCATGGGGGTAGGCAGAAACCACAGAACACCACCTGCTACGATCCTTACAAACACATCATCATCACACATCATCATCATTTACTAATTACTCATGGTTTATTGAACGAACAAATGGCTTTTTTTAATAACAGGATTCTTGCAACGAATATATCGACATAACAGAAGCTACTACTAGCTACAATATAACTACCGGAATAGGTATCCGGTTCACTCACGCCAAAACTACTAACCGTGCAAATCATCACATACACACCACCATTGGTCCTGTATTTGTGTAACTCCACCTGCACTTTAACGTATCCGAAGCCACTACGAACTCGGGCGATGTGGCAGAGTTAAACTCTGACTGTTCTCTGAGTCTGAACTCTGACTGTAATTATTTCAGGCATCGTTGACACGACGAAGAAGATAAAGTGACTGAGCCGTGATTTGTGCACGAAACTTCGTTAATTGCCCGTGATCCACCCGCCTAGTCCACCACAAAATTGCCCGTAGTACACCCATGTACTACGGGCAATTTTGTTAAGTACTTAAATAGGTACCGCGATTGGGCATTTTGGAGTAGTTAACACTGTATTTTTAATTTTGGTTTTCAATAAAGTTCCAAAGAGAGCGGAAGTAGAAACATTCATTGGAACGAACCGTTTAGGTGGTTTAGTTATTTAGCCACACTTGACTCTAACACTTGCACTTTAACTGCGGTACTCAGAGATATTTAATGATTACTTAGGCCGTCACTTAGTAAAGATTTGACATACTTTTGTATGACAAAACTGTCAAAACCTTTACTAAGTGATGGCCTAAGTAATAATTAAAGCTCTCTGAGTACGGTAGTTAAGTTTAATATTTCACAAATTAATCCCTTAATCGAAAATGTATTTGAGCAAATTCGCAATATTTTTTACCCTAAAAAAAAACTAAATTTTATTTTACCACTTTTTCGGCGTAACTCATTTGTATATTCATGCCAAGTTACAGCTTTCTAGTACTAAGAGTCTTTGAGCTATAGTACGGACGGACGGAAAGACAGACAAACAGACAGACATAACTATAAGGGTTCCTTATTGACTTAAAAATGTATAATCGAAACGTTTGAACATAGAAACATAAATTACGCTCACACCGCAGCGGGCGGTAACACCGCTACGCGGGTGCTACGTGCGTGCTACGAAGCTGCTACGGGCGCTGCTACGAACTATTTTAACAAGGTATGAGAACTTTAATTCGGGACACGGAAAGCTCAATAAATATTTGTGTAGTAAACCCAGTTAATTTTTAATGATTAAAGTTTTGTACTTAACAAAAAATCTTTTTGGCTTAAAAATAAATTGTTAATATTTAAAGGTAGAACGAAACACACACACAGTCCAGAATTGACTTCATTCACTATGATTTTGCATAAAATATAATTCACAAATGTTTTATTATTGTAATACCTATGCATGTTAAAATAATCATGAAGATTTTTCGTCATATGATTTTTTATGGCTCATTAAACTGTTACCAACATACCTATTGTCGCAGCTGCCCCCGGCCGCAACACATCTCCTAGGAGATCTTTGATTAAAAATGATTTGTGACTGTCCTGCATCCGGGAGTCCATTTTTTTGACACTTTGTTTTCAATATTTAAAACAAAAATCCCCCACAAAAGTCACTTTTGATTCTTTTGTTCAAAACTCACATAGCGCCATAAAACAGTTCAAAACTCTTTTAAACATTTAATTAATTGTCCGTCCCGAATAATTTATTTGCATAAATAATTATGTTAGCACATAAACCTAACTGTAGATAATGAATCCTTGATGCAATTATTAAAAGTAACCCATAAACAACGTGCACTTTCGCGCGCATTCGACATTACTGTCCGCCATATTCGCAAAATAGTCGTTGAATCGCGAAAATCTTTTCATTTAGCTACGCCCTACCCCTAACCGATGTTACATACATTTGCTTGTGGTTTTGGACCAAAATACCGCTTAAACGGGGTTTAAAGCGCGTTTAGCATGCGCGGCGGGCGCCGGGCGTGGTTTCCCGGCTCCTCCTCCCGGCCGTTCGCCAATGACAGCGCAGCCACAAAGTTTTACAGTCGAATGATTTCTAAAGTACGCATCGAACAAGGGTTTAGACTTGGTAGTTATTGAGTTGTGTTTTTTAAAAGACCGTTTTGAATGTAAATCGAAAAGTTAAGCGGGGTAAAGAGGCTGCCCGCGGTTCTCCAATTAAATTGATAGTTGTCGTGGAGTGGAACGCGGCGGACTCGATGGGACGGAGCAAGGATTTTTCGCAATGTTGTGCTTGGTTTGTGAATGTTTTTTCAGCGTGACTGCTTATATTTATAACCGAACCTCTATTTACTTCATAAAAGTATTAAATCGAATGTAATAACTTTCCGTCCAGTAAGGATACCTATCGATGATAAAAGTAGGTACCTATTGTTAGTTAACGTCTTAGCTCTTAGTAAGTACCTACACCTCTCTTAGTATTGAATTATGGCCTGAAACGTTTTCTTCTGTTTTTCAGGGGTCTGGTGGGGTCCGTATATCGGACTGTATGAACGCGCGGTGGTATCAAATTAAATGAATACAGGCGGCGAACTTAGGGCTAAGTCGTCGCTTGTTCAGCCATGTCCACAGGTGACTCTTGGAGGTTCCTGCGCGCCTTCACAGAGAACGTACGGTCGCTGGCCGCACTTGATGGAGGCTCGCCGATGTACTTGTATCTCCCAACCCCACAACACATGGTAGTAGTTTTTAGTCGGTTTAAACATAACATTACATCAGCTTATGTTTCTGTAAGAATGTGCACCGAATATAATAATTGATGCGTCTTCAGGTTTTCGAGATGTTGCATTTCTTGCTGGAGTAGGTAACGTTTTGCAGTTCGTGTATTTCGAAAACTATTGGATGTGCGCCTGTAGAATAAACATACACGAGTAGCTCTTCATTTGTGCGTATATCTGACAGAATTAGATTTAAGAAAATATTTATCATTTTTAATCAATTTATTATTAAAAATCAATTGGACGTTTTTGAAAACCCGAAAAAAATCATAGTGCCTAAATGAGATAACGTATAAGCTCGCTGAAAACTGTATTCGATGCTTCTTGACGCTTAATTATGATAACCATAAAAAGTTTCAAAAGTGCACAATATGCAAGCGTTATTGAATAATGTTGCTAAAATTCAAAACGGTAAGCGATAAACGATAATGAGAATTTTCTTAAAATAAAATAAACTGTCAATCTAGATTCATATGAAAACCATTATAATTTCAGCATCGGAACGGAAAAAAATCCACACAACGCGAGATTGGAAGATGATGAGAGCCGTTGGAATGTTGCTAGCTGGTTCCAGGCAACGTACAGTGGCTATAGCACTTAGCACTATTATACGTATATACCTACAGCCTAGAGCATCACAAGCCTCTGGACACATTATCGTATCTCGGGCAGTGAGGCCAAGCGACATGGAGGACGATTCGCGTCACCCACCACTCACAGACACGACCAGTACATCTAAAATATTGCCAATAAAATCGTACCATGGCCGCCATGATGTTGGCTAGGAAACTCCCCAGCTCTTCATTCTTGCTAATAAGCCACCAAACCATCCGATTGTTTACGTGAAGTGGGTCTGCGTTCCCGATGGCCACTGAGTTCAACCCCGCAATCGTAGGGCCCGTTTACAATGGGCTCGCGAACATAGAAATTGGGATAAAGAAATTGCCAGTGATACTGCTTGCAAATGAGCCAACCGACAAGCTTGCAGTTACGTATAAGACCTCTATGGAACTCGGGTTTGCGTGCACATTTCAGTTATACATCACCTACGCGCTCCTTTTCACCGGCTTCACAAAGTTCATAATTCATTCGTAGGGCTCGGTATAACATTTTATAACAAACTGCCATCTTCTTTTTTAGACTTGCCATTTAATGCATTTAAAGCCAAAGTGAAATCTAATCTTTGTTCAAAAGCTTACTATTCCATTAACGACTACTTAAATGATAAGAATAGCTGGTCGTTGAGTTGAACACAAGACAATGTTTGTAATTTATGTTCTTTCTCCAAAATTAGTTTACTGATATAATATGTTATGTCTTTTTTATGTTTTATTATTATATACCTTTTATTATTGATTGTAGTCAATCGTAATATTAACTTACACTATAGTATTGTATCGAGTCTGGTTCTTCTAACCAAACAGACAGATGTGTTGCTGGAGAGTTTGTTCCGCCACTTCTTCTTTCCAGCAAAAACACTAGGAAGTGTCGAAGGGTGGGCGTTTTGGGGGACTGTCACTTGTAAATAAGTAAAGTAAAGTAAATTTTGACGTTCGAAAAGTGCTGCTTATCAGCCTAGTTTGAAAAAAAAAAAAACCTACCGTCGACGGCCGGGTTTAGATGGTAGCTGGGGTGACGAATGGTCGAACCGAGGGTCAAACGTTCCTTCACTAGCCGTCACTCGTCGATCCTTTGGATTGATTGAAGCCAACGTTCAAACTACAAAGGCTTATGGCCCGCTCTACTAGCTATTTCACCCACATAAGGATTATTTTTTATAAAATTAATTAATTTATAATTATTATTTTTTATAATTAATTTTTACCAGGGGATCCCTACGTCATAATAGCAATTTCGGCTTGATCCGGCTAGAAGTGAGAGCTGTGCGTCGATAGTCAAGACATTTTATATAAGTATCTTTATAGTAATTCTACTGTACGTGTTTATGTCATTGAACTCCTCCTAAAGTGGATTCGAGAATGGTTTAGATTTACAATTGGACCCGGTAGGTGGCGCTGCTGTACGGGCAGGACGACGTCTGCCAGGTCCGCTAGTATAAGTATAAATTTCATCCATACTGCCTCGCTGGTCTAGTGGTCGGAATCTCGACTGCTGGGCAAAATAACCCAGGAGGGTTCGTTTTCCGGGTCGGGCAGTATATTATGGGGTTTTTCCATCTGGAATTTCTCTGTAGCAGTCACGGAATCTGGATTTGTGAGGACTTAGACATAACTGAAAAAGTCTAGTGCCTAGGTGTGATTATGTGAAGCGTAACCCTTCGGGGATTCCAGGAGTGACGTAAGATTCATTCATTCATTTTTATTTTAAACTAGCTGTTGCCAGCGGCTTCGCCCGCTACAACTCGAAAATTATCCCACGGGAAGAGAAAATCGGGATAATAAGTAGCCTATATGTTAATCCAGGGTATAACCTATCTACATACCAAATTTCAACCAAATCGGTCCAGCCGTTTATGCGTGAAAGAGTAACAAACATCCACACATCCATTCTCACAAACTTTCACATTTATAATATTAGTAGGATTTTATTTTAAACTAGCTGTTGCCAGCGGCTTCGCCCGCTACAACTCGAAAATTATCCCACGGGAAGAGAAAATCGGGATAATAAGTAGCCTATATGTTAATCCAGGGTATAACCTATCTACATACCAAATTTCAACCAAATCGGTCCAGCCGTTTATGCGTGAAAGAGTAACAAACATCCACACATCCATTCTCACAAACTTTCACATTTATAATATTAGTAGGATAGGATAGGATTGCATCCATCGTTATGTCCGACGGATCCACCGCCGACGGATGATGATCCGCCTGACGGTCATCCATAGGATCATTTGGTCCGAACAAGCCAACACGCGATAGATAGTTATTCGTCAGTCAGATAAATTGGTCCGACGATGGATCATACAGCTACACGACCGAACACTCAACGGATGGTGAGCCGTTGGAAGATAATCCAGCCGATTGTTTAGTCTAACGGATACGAACTGAAAGGACACTCGTAGTTAAATCCTAAGTATTTCTGAAAATGAAGATGTTACTATTGTTGTTGTTGTTTTAAGATGTTACTATATTATAGGGTTACTATTACGGGAAAAAGACAAAAAACACCAAAAATAATTACAAAATTAATTTTATTAATTAGCCAACGTGACAAACTTCGTATAGTTTTAGTAAAGTAAAGGTAATCAGTAAACATAAATATAAACTAAATTATCAGAGCGGTGAGAACTGGATCATTGTCTTGATGTCCTTCACTAAGATCTCTAGGAAGCCGCGCTGGACCGGAGGCTGGTTCTGAAATCATACATACAAGTTATTATACATTCAATAACACCGGTTGATTGGCGTTTGGCATGTGTCAATTAACGCACAAAACAAATATTTGTATGACCTAAAGATAGTTGTTCTGGGAGTGGCTGTTTGTGTAAGTTTAAATGTTTGTTAACGCACCCACGAATCGATACAGGAGATTCCTAGTATGAGGCAACGTTTATTTTAAAGACAAAATAAGAAAATGCACGTAAAATACGGTCCTAAATGAATTTTCACGAACGACAGTAGGAAGATGTATTTCGTGCGTATTAAAAAAGATAGTAGCTTGACCTGTGGGCGTTGACCCCACCACAGTCAGCTGTTACCACATGAAAGTGTTTTTTTTTTATATTTTAAAGCCCACGTGCACCTTACAGCCCTACATGTATTTAAAGTTAAATGCATGTAGTGATTTGTAGTGCAAGTAAGCTTAGACATCAATCCATCACGTCTGTAAAATTTCGTTTACTATTCACCATCACATTATCATCAGTTACAGTGCTACTAGAACATACCTTGGCAGTGTCGAGCAGCTGTTCGGTGAAGCGGTCGTTGAACACGGCGATCAGTTCCTTGCGCAGTTCCGGCAACTCGTCGCCGCTGCCGCGCCACGCGCCCGACGTGTTCAACAACGCTGTAATAGCTTGAATATTAGTCTTGTGTTTTATTTCTTTATGAAATGCATAAAAATAAAATATTTAAATTACTTTGTACGGTCTCATCAACCGTACATTTACTTTGCTAACGCAGCAACCTACTTTGATGGCGTGCGTCACAAATATTACGCTATAATTATAACTTTTCACGCTAGGCAGAGCGAGTCTGACAATTACTGTGGAACTAACCACTTGTCAAGAGAAAAAATCGCTACCACTCTTAACTTGTTAACTTTAACTTTAATATAACTTTGAAACTATACTTGTGGTTCTTTCTGTAAACTCCGCAACTAAACCAACATCAACAAAAGTGATAGTGTACGGTGCCGACAACTACTGGCCCCTACATACTTAGATACAAAAATGCGAAAACTTGAGGTGACATCTACCGTAATTGGATACTTGACCATTTTTTTTAGTAGTGTTTTGGAAACGGTATATAAAAAGATAGGCAAAAGTAAAAAAAAGTAGTGTAATATATCCTAACAATTGCTTAGTTTTAACCGATTTAAAATGACTTGCTAGAATAAGACAGCGCTATGAAGAAGTGACGTCATATTTTCATACCGCCATAGTTACGTAGTACAAATGGCTGTTTCGCGCGACAAGGATAGAAAGTGCCCCCGTCGAAGCTGCGGGTTGTTCGAAAGAGATACCGCGGCCTCGGCACAAGGGCTAAGAAGGAACATGGGTGGTTTTTAGTCAGTAGAAGTCTGACACTCCCTTCCGCTCTGCCCAAGAGCAGGAGGGGTTTTTTGATGATTTCCCACGCCACAAAAAAAAAAGGATAGAAAGTGCTCCCACCAAAAACTTCTAAAGCAGTAGCTACTTCATGTTTTAATTGATTTTATTAATTTTTTCACACATCGTGTTATTTCTGTTAGTTCTTTCATCATTTCAGTCATAAGACGTTCACTGCTGGACATAGGCCTCCCCCAGAAGGGGGGATTTGGCATAATCGCCACGCTAGGCAGGCGGGTTGGCGATCGCAGTATGGTTGTTACGAAGGCACAGAGAACGCTGCTGCCCATTCTCTGGTCCCCCCTGGTCTGGTTTCCCTTAGTCGCCTCTTACTTACTCTTATTTCCGTTAGTTCTTTAAAATAACATAATATTTTCGTGAATGTTTAACAGCCGTCAAATACCCAATTAGACCAGTCCAGTCCATTGCGCGTCTTCGGCTACCATTTCAGTTTGTCAGCACCTTCATGCTATAGTGTTATTGACATGCTATGGCTATCCAAGCATACTTTACCAGCACATTTGAATTTTTTAGCTTTTCCAATAGATATAGACACAATAGTACTCACAGTTATCATTATCATCAGTAGGCAGATGCACCCTGAGCAGCAGCCTTGCGTGTGCCCACAGCAGGTGCAGCGCGGCGTCCAGCGCCAGCGCGCACGCGCACAGCTCGGCGCGGCGCGTGCGCGTGCGCGCGGCCAGCGCACACAGCGCGCGGGTGCGGCACTCCACCGGGGACAGCGACTGGGACTCCTCGGGGACCAGCTTGCGCATATCTGTGTTAGGGAACACATACACTAGTTTACTACTTCTTATTTAAAAAACTGGCCAAGTGCAAGTCGGACTTGCACGCGAAGGGTTCCGTACCATCGTAGTAATAATACAAATTAAAGGGGGCTTCCCTTTAATTTGTATTATTTCTTGTTAAAGCAGCAACAGAAAAACATATTTTGTGATAAATTTGTTTTTCATAGGGTTTGTATGAATGGCAAAGTTATATGTGCGATTTTTTAAATCTCAAAAACTATTTTCTATTTATTGTTCAAACAATTTTGGTTGAGTTTTTATTGAGATCTACAACATATATTTTTTTAGATGTTTTACTCTCTTAGTTTAAAAGTTAGAGGAGGACACACATTTTACCACTTTGGAAGTGTATATCTTTCAAACAATTTGACTTTGAGAAAAAATGATTTTAGGAACCTCAGTGTAATTTTTTAGACACCCCACACGTATAGGTTTGGTGAAAAAAGTTTTTTTTAGTTTTAGTTCCATGTATGGGGAAAAATAAAAGATTAAGGTCCCCTTAATCTTTGTTTTTTTATTTTTGTATAAAAGTCGTAAACCGGTTCACAGAATACATCTACGTACCTAGTTTTAACTGTGTAGTTTTAATAGTTTTCGAATAAAGTGGCTATGACATACGGATGGAAAGACAGACAGACGGACATGACGAATCTATAAGGGTTCCCGCTTTTTGCCATTTGGCTACGGAACCCTAAAAACTGGCCAAGTGCGAGAGAGAATTTTCCCTTTAATTTTATTATTTGTTGTTATACCGGTAACGAAAAAAATTCCCATTGTATTTTCCCGTAATAAAGGATTACGAGTATAAGATAGTCCACTGACAGACAAACAGACCAGACGGACAGTGGAGACATTATTAAAACCCCGTTATTAAATGGGGTAAGGGTATCAGATGGGCCTATTGTTTGGCATTAGATATGTATCAGACAGTCTTACGCGCCCAAAAGATTTATATGAGCACTCCTATACAAGAGATTGGATCAACATGTGTCACTTTCTATAAAACACTGAGCCAACATGGGCCACTGCTATATAATAGACACTTACCATCTAGACTCATGGTGGGCAGGTTCTGCAGCTGGTGCCGTGTGGTAGCTAACAGTTTGTCGTGGTGTGCGTGCGCGCGCACGAGGTGTTGCAGCAACGCCAGCAGACGCGCGCACGCGCCGCCCTCCACGCTGACCCCGCCCAGCGCGCGACCCGACTCGTCGCACATTATGTTGCGCGCGTACGTTAGCACGTTGCACACTATCTGCAATCAAAATAACATGAGTTGTAGGTATTTCCTCCAGGATTAGGTAGAACTGCCCAAAAGTCACATTTGAGATAATGATTACCATGGTTAGATCTTTCTATACTAATGCTGAAGAGTTTGTTTGCTCGTTGTTTGGTTGAAAGCGCTAAAATTCGGAACTACTAGTTGAAATTGAAAAATGATTCGTTGCGGTCGCACTGGGCTGCAGCGCGGTCGGCTTACCTTGTAGTACAGCAGGCTCGTCTGCGTGTGGTCGGGCAGGTCGGTGGCGGGGCGGTGGAAGCGCGCCAGCAGCGCCAGCATGAGCCAGCGCACGCGCGCGGCGGCGGCCGCACTGGGCTGTAGCGCCGTCGGCTCCGGTGCCTGCACCACGCCGAACACTTCGCGGTTGGAAGCGCGTCCTATCACTGATGTTATCGCTTCCACCTCGATCAGAAGCTCGACGGGAGAGTTCGGGTGAGCGGCTCTGTATATAAAAACAAGAAAAAAATGTATTCATTATTCCCTCTTCATTTTTTGTAGGACGGAAGCATCGTTTTTTGCCACTTCCAAGTCCAAGTTGGCGGTCAACACACAAGCACTCGATACACTCACCGGAGCACGGCGTCGATGCACTCGACGTGGCTGAGCAACGCGTGTGTGACGTGGAGTACACAGCTGTGGTTCTGCGGACCCAGCGTCGTCAGCAGCGCGTCGCACAGCGAGAGCGCAGGGACTAGGATCTGGCGGAATCTGACACAAACAGTACTGATTAAAAGTCGAATTTGTTGCTCGAGGACAACTATTTGTTTGCAGAAGCACTTTTAGATGAAATGATATGCTAGTTTTTAATCATTTATCATATCGTGTGAAACAAAGTTTTATACAAATTAAAAATGCATATTAACTAAGTACGTCGGGGCTGCGGGTTGTTCGAAAGAGATACCGCGGCCTCGACACAAAGGGCTAAGAAGGATCATGGGTGGTTTTTATTCAGTAGAAGTCTAACACTCCCTACCGCTCTGCCCAGAGCGGGAGGAGTCATTTGATGATTTCCCACCCACCAAAAAAAACCGTAAGTAGGTACCTACAGTTGTCGCCCAATATTTGCCTCCTCCAAAACTAAACTCTGTCTAGGGCGGGCAAAATTCCGTGGTAACATGCAGTGCGATGGTTTCAGTGCACTGTGTTATATTTTCTGAGCAGTTATAAAGATTGCTTATGACTACGAAACGAGCTGTATACGAGTACAAGTTCAAGCATACATCATGCCTTAAAATTCGACGACAGCTTCCATAATTCCGAATAGAAGAAACTATTCTAACTCCACTAGATTTACCTTCAGAGGTACCTAAATTTTACTTTTAGTTTTTAAATTATGTATGAGTATGTGAGATTGCGAGGGTGAGGGCGAATGAGTGTGATTGGAGGTGTGATTGGTGGTGTGTTTGGAGGTGTAATTGGAGGTGTGATTGGTGGTGTGATTGGTGGTGTGATTGGTGGTGTGATTGGTGGTGTGATTGGTGGTGTGATTGGTGGTGTGATTGGTGGTGTGATTGGTGGTGTGATTGGTGGTGTGATTGGTGGTGTGATTGGAGGTGTGATTAGAGGTGTGATTGGAGGTGTGATTGGTGGTGTGACTGGTGTTGTGATTGGAGGTGTGATTAGAGGTGTGATTGGTGGTGTGATTGGTGGTGTGATTGGTGGTGTGATTGGAGGTGTGATTGGAGGTGTGACTAGAGGTGTGATTAGAGGTGTGATTGGAGGTGTGATTGGTGGTGTGATTGGAGGTGTGATTGGAGGTGTGATTGGAGGTGTGATTGGAGGTGTGATTGGAGGTGTGATTGGAGGTGTGATTAGAGGTGTGATTGGAGGTGTGATTGGTAGTGTGATTGGAGGTTTGATTGGTGGTGTGATTGGAGGTGTGATTGGTGGTGATTGGAGGTGTGATTGGTTACCTGTTAGCGACGGAGGGCACAAACTCGGTGTCCTTGTGGCTGGCGTAGCCGGTGTGTATGTCGGGATGCGCTGCGAGTGCGGTGAGCGCGGCCAGTGCGCCCAGTGCTCCCTGCGCCAGCAACGTCTCGGCGCCCAGCCGCGTGCCCGCTAGCTTGATGAGCAGACCCATCTTGGACTCGTACACGTACAGCACGCGCAGCGACTTCGGGTTTGGTTCTAGTGTCTGTGGACACGTTTGAGGTTATACAGGATGGTCCCGACGATACGACAATAAATGAAACCACTGGTAGTTCTAGTTCATAGGAACATTTTTAAACTATCAAATAAATCCTAACACCTTCGTGGTGTACGACAACAAACTACCTAAATGTCTTTGCCAAATTCTTTTGTTACATTTTATTTCCACTCGTTAATCGGTGCAAATTATTCTTAAGGTTAGTAAACTAATATTTGTTTGTAAATTGTAATGTATTTCGTTAACAGTTTTATGCTACTTAGTTTTATTGTTTTTTTTTTCAATTTTTTTTTATTTTGGTGTTAAAACTTTTTTGATAGTTTAATAATGTTCCTATGAACTAGAACTACCACTACTGGTTTCATTTATTGTCGTATTGTCGGCGCCACCCTGTAGTACTGCCAGTAAAGGTGTATATTATGATGATTTCATGAATTGTTCCTTTTCATTTATTTTTCCATATTCTATGTGGAAGGTCAAAGCGATGGAACGTGCCGTTGCGTGTTCCATTTACCTCTACGAATTACAGGCAAAATTTTTTTATAGTGCGTGCAAGTAGAAACTTCAATAACGTGTGTAAACAGCATGATTTTGATGCTTTCGTAACGAGTGTGTCCTCGGCCAGAAAGTGTTTTTTTTATTTGTTCAGGTTTTCATTACTGCGTGACATTTAGAATGTAAATTTAGTTTAAGCTTGTATGTAATTCTGTTTTTTTTTTTTGTAGCTGTATTTATTATTTATTTATTTAAACTTCATGCACAAACGTGGTACATAGGCGGACTTAATGCCACAAGGCATTCTCTACCAGTCAACCTTAGGGTTAAATAAGACAGCACTGCCGTAGAGTAAAAATATAAATAAATTAGGAGAATACTGTGAATATTGTGTTGTTTACACTCTTTCTTCAAAATCTGTTTTTTAGAAGTAAGGACTTTTAATTGGCTGTCAGTCTCACATACAGTTTTTCAATCTGTTTATCTTAGCTGTTAGTCTTCCATAGTTAATAAATATAGCAATATAAATGAATAGTATCAACCGTTCTTAAGTCTGCTTAAATATCAGGATTTTTGGTAGTAAACAAGTAAATAAAATATAAATTTAGTTCAAACAAACACTCACCTCCTTCAAGCCCTCGTCATCCTGCAGCAAACTGTCAATCAAGCTCCTCAGATATCCCTGATTGGTGAGCGTGTTCATCCAGTCAGTCCTCGGGTTTATCTCTATGAGCGTGTCTAGGCACGCCAGCGCCACCATGCGGCACACGTCGTGGCCTGCACCGATGCAGTCCCCGCACACGATGGAGCACAGGTTCTCACCGAAGTCACTGATCACATCGATCACCATGGACTTCAGAGCTGACTCTTCGCGACTAGGCCTTGCTTTTGAACTATCCAATCTACTAACATAAGTATTAGACATGTTTTCGTCTTCCGGATCCGCTGCGCTTGACTTTAAGTTCACAATATTCAAATAATTTAACAATGCTCCGTATAAATTCACTCGCATTTTCTGTGTCGAACCACCCGATATGAGAATCCATGATAAAATCTTGTGTAGGATAAATTTGAGAGTTAAAGAATTCGTCTGCATGATTTGGTTTGAGGGTCCAAAGAAGCTCATTTCAAATTCAGATGACTTCTGATTCGATTCTCTTTTTTGTAGAATATAACAATGTCGCAGGTTGACTAGTAGGAGTAGCACAGTTCCTGAGGCTAAGTTCCCAAGTTGGGGTAATACTTCTGAAGGGGGGATCTTGTTTAGAAGGTCCTGAAGTATGTTGAGGAGCAGGTTCCTCCGAGACTCGAGGCTGAGTATGTCGTGCGGCGCCACACAGAACAGGATCTCAGTGAGTTGGCGCCACGAGTCGTAGTAGTGTGTGAGAGTGGCCGCCAGGTTGCGCTGTCTGTTCACTTCTGTTACGTAGTCGAGGACCTGAGAACACCAATTTTAGGATTAATAAATTTTACCATAAATTCTGTTTTTTATCTGCGAATGACAACCCTTTCTTCGATTAGGTGTTCTGACAAAATTAAAGTAGCTTTATATAAAACAAACTAGATGCACATGTTTGGATTTCTCAGGATACCGCAATAAATAAGTATACAATGTATGTTACCTTCTGTATCTCGGTGGCGACGAGGTTCCTCTGCGGCGCGGTGGCATGTAGCGCGGCTAACTCGCGCGTTAATAACGCATGTACGCGCGACACGCTGATGCGCTTGCCTCCTAAACCTGAACACAACACACACGTCCTTGTTAATACAGAGACTTAACTACTCACAAAGTTATCATTATTATTTGGCCTCAATTATTGTGATGATTACATCAACAACTTGGGGAGCGTTCAAGTAAAGTATTACGTAACGCATTTTATAAAGGTTTTTGACCCCACCGGGGGGGGGAGGGGGTCAAAAACCTCCCCCTCCTCCATGTCCCGTGCCGTAACGTTTTTCTATACCCCCTAAAAAACAATGTGACGTACCGCGTTGTCCAAACTTCCTCTTCCGCCCTGTAACGCATCGTAACGTTTTACAAGATCCCCCCTCTCGTCAAATTCGTTATGTAATATTTGGTAAAAATCTCTTGACCCGAATAACAATACTGTAACTGTCGACAAGACAAGAAAAAATAAAGATCTACATATATGTTTGTCGACGTCAAGGTTACTTGAATGAGCAAGACGTGGACTAAACTAAGAATCCTAGATCGAAAGAAGTCAAGAGTTCATGAGGAAATCATAGCAGAAGCCTTTACCAATATGAAGTAGGTAGGTAGTAACCAGAATGATGTAGCTTTCATAGACATACCTGTAGGAAGATCGCAGGAAGCTATGGCCTGCCGTAACTGCTGCGGTTGGAACAGCTCCCAGCGCGGCTCGATCGCTGCGTCCACGCTCACTGGTAACTCCTCCAGTGTTCGACGGAGTAGGCACCATTCCCACTCCTATGGAAGACAACGTGTTATGTCAATAGCATTCTAAATTAGGCGATTAACTCGGTAAAGGCTCATTGCTAAGAGCGTTCATATCTAGCGAAGGATAATAGTGTTACATTCCGTGTGACACGCGCGCCACAGCGTCACTAGCGGGGACAGTACTCACTTGTGTAGGGTGGTGTGCTGTGTGTGTGAGCGCGGTGAGCAAGGCGGACAGCGCGGCGTGCTGGCGACTGGCCGCGGCCGCGCCCGCCTCGCACGCGCACGCGCGCAGCAGCCACGAGCGCGCCACAGCGTCACTAGCGGGGACAGTACTCACTTGTGTAGGGTGGTGTGCTGTGTGTGTGAGCGCGGTGAGCAAGGCGGACAGCGCGGCGTGCTGGCGACTGGCCGCGGCCGCGCCCGCCTCGCACGCGCACGCGCGCAGCAGCCACGAGCGCGCCACAGCGTCACTAGCGGGGACAGTACTCACTTGTGTAGGGTGGTGTGCTGTGTGTGTGAGCGCGGTGAGCAAGGCGGACAGCGCGGCGTGCTGGCGACTGGCCGCGGCCGCGCCCGCCTCGCACGCGCACGCGCGCAGCAGCCACGAGCGCGCCACAGCGTCACTAGCGGGGACAGTACTCACTTGTGTAGGGTGGTGTGCTGTGTGTGTGAGCGCGGTGAGCAAGGCGGACAGCGCGGCGTGCTGGCGACTGGCCGCGGCCGCGCCCGCCTCGCACGCGCACGCGCGCAGCAGCCACGAGCGCGCCACAGCGTCACTAGCGGGGACAGTACTCACTTGTGTAGGGTGGTGTGCTGTGTGTGTGAGCGCGGTGAGCAAGGCGGACAGCGCGGCGTGCTGGCGACTGGCCGCGGCCGCGCCCGCCTCGCACGCGCACGCGCGCAGCAGCCACGAGCGCGCCACAGCGTCACTAGCGGGGACAGTACTCACTTGTGTAGGGTGGTGTGCTGTGTGTGTGAGCGCGGTGAGCAAGGCGGACAGCGCGGCGTGCTGGCGACTGGCCGCGGCCGCGCCCGCCTCGCACGCGCACGCGCGCAGCAGCCACGAGCGCGCCACAGCGTCACTAGCGGGGACAGTACTCACTTGTGTAGGGTGGTGTGCTGTGTGTGTGAGCGCGGTGAGCAAGGCGGACAGCGCGGCGTGCTGGCGACTGGCCGCGGCCGCGCCCGCCTCGCACGCGCACGCGCGCAGCAGCCACGAGCGCGCCACAGCGTCACTAGCGGGGACAGTACTCACTTGTGTAGGGTGGTGTGCTGTGTGTGTGAGCGCGGTGAGCAAGGCGGACAGCGCGGCGTGCTGGCGACTGGCCGCGGCCGCGCCCGCCTCGCACGCGCACGCGCGCAGCAGCCACGAGCGCGCCACAGCGTCACTAGCGGGGACAGTACTCACTTGTGTAGGGTGGTGTGCTGTGTGTGTGAGCGCGGTGAGCAAGGCGGACAGCGCGGCGTGCTGGCGACTGGCCGCGGCCGCGCCCGCCTCGCACGCGCACGCGCGCAGCAGCCACGAGCGCGCCACAGCGTCACTAGCGGGGACAGTACTCACTTGTGTAGGGTGGTGTGCTGTGTGTGTGAGCGCGGTGAGCAAGGCGGACAGCGCGGCGTGCTGGCGACTGGCCGCGGCCGCGCCCGCCTCGCACGCGCACGCGCGCAGCAGCCACGAGCGCGCCACAGCGTCACTAGCGGGGACAGTACTCACTTGTGTAGGGTGGTGTGCTGTGTGTGTGAGCGCGGTGAGCAAGGCGGACAGCGCGGCGTGCTGGCGACTGGCCGCGGCCGCGCCCGCCTCGCACGCGCACGCGCGCAGCAGCCACGAGCGCGCCACAGCGTCACTAGCGGGGACAGTACTCACTTGTGTAGGGTGGTGTGCTGTGTGTGTGAGCGCGGTGAGCAAGGCGGACAGCGCGGCGTGCTGGCGACTGGCCGCGGCCGCGCCCGCCTCGCACGCGCACGCGCGCAGCAGCCACGAGCGCGCCACAGCGTCACTAGCGGGGACAGTACTCACTTGTGTAGGGTGGTGTGCTGTGTGTGTGAGCGCGGTGAGCAAGGCGGACAGCGCGGCGTGCTGGCGACTGGCCGCGGCCGCGCCCGCCTCGCACGCGCACGCGCGCAGCAGCCACGAGCGCGCCACAGCGTCACTAGCGGGGACAGTACTCACTTGTGTAGGGTGGTGTGCTGTGTGTGTGAGCGCGGTGAGCAAGGCGGACAGCGCGGCGTGCTGGCGACTGGCCGCGGCCGCGCCCGCCTCGCACGCGCACGCGCGCAGCAGCCACGAGCGCGCCACAGCGTCACTAGCGGGGACAGTACTCACTTGTGTAGGGTGGTGTGCTGTGTGTGTGAGCGCGGTGAGCAAGGCGGACAGCGCGGCGTGCTGGCGACTGGCCGCGGCCGCGCCCGCCTCGCACGCGCACGCGCGCAGCAGCCACGAGCGCGCCACAGCGTCACTAGCGGGGACAGTACTCACTTGTGTAGGGTGGTGTGCTGTGTGTGTGAGCGCGGTGAGCAAGGCGGACAGCGCGGCGTGCTGGCGACTGGCCGCGGCCGCGCCCGCCTCGCACGCGCACGCGCGCAGCAGCCACGAGCGCGCCACAGCGTCACTAGCGGGGACAGTACTCACTTGTGTAGGGTGGTGTGCTGTGTGTGTGAGCGCGGTGAGCAAGGCGGACAGCGCGGCGTGCTGGCGACTGGCCGCGGCCGCGCCCGCCTCGCACGCGCACGCGCGCAGCAGCCACGAGCGCGCCACAGCGTCACTAGCGGGGACAGTACTCACTTGTGTAGGGTGGTGTGCTGTGTGTGTGAGCGCGGTGAGCAAGGCGGACAGCGCGGCGTGCTGGCGACTGGCCGCGGCCGCGCCCGCCTCGCACGCGCACGCGCGCAGCAGCCACGAGCGCGCCACAGCGTCACTAGCGGGGACAGTACTCACTTGTGTAGGGTGGTGTGCTGTGTGTGTGAGCGCGGTGAGCAAGGCGGACAGCGCGGCGTGCTGGCGACTGGCCGCGGCCGCGCCCGCCTCGCACGCGCACGCGCGCAGCAGCCACGAGCGCGCCACAGCGTCACTAGCGGGGACAGTACTCACTTGTGTAGGGTGGTGTGCTGTGTGTGTGAGCGCGGTGAGCAAGGCGGACAGCGCGGCGTGCTGGCGACTGGCCGCGGCCGCGCCCGCCTCGCACGCGCACGCGCGCAGCAGCCACGAGCGCGCCACAGCGTCACTAGCGGGGACAGTACTCACTTGTGTAGGGTGGTGTGCTGTGTGTGTGAGCGCGGTGAGCAAGGCGGACAGCGCGGCGTGCTGGCGACTGGCCGCGGCCGCGCCCGCCTCGCACGCGCACGCGCGCAGCAGCCACGAGCGCGCCGACAGCGTCACTACTGACGCGCACTGCGGGGAGAAGGCAAACTGTCAATATACAGTAGCACCTCCACGCGCCACTCCTTAACGACTGCGAGGGTAAGTCAAAGGGTAGTCGCCTCTTGAAAGTAAGTGCCCACACCGCCGCCCCGGCCCGCCCCAGTCGGGGAGCCAAACGTTGGAAGTTCGACCGCATGTCAAATCCGAGACGGACCACGCTAATACCACTAGGGAGGTCGACACGCAGCACCAAGTAGCCGATATGCCACAGAAACGGCCCCAGAACTGAACCTTGTAGGACGCCGCACGACAACTCTCACCAGTTCCACTCTCCCACGTGATCAGGGTAGATAATAGCCCTGTTCATCAAGTAAGCCTCAACTATGCAACGGAGGTAGGTCGGCATCCGGTGATACCGAAGTGCGTCCCTTATGCAACTCCAGCATAGGGTGATGAAAGCATTGGCGAAGTCGAGACACCGTCGAGACGAACCCGTCTTGGAGAAAGTTTGTGTGTTTACATTACGTGAGACCCAAAGGTAATAACTTCAACCAACTTAATTGCCTAAATGTTATTCCGAGTAATAATAGGATAGTGAAACGCATTTTCAGTCGAAAATTCCACACAATTTCCATGTCAAAAGTCATAGTCTAATTTCCTCAAAATTGGAATACTTATAAATTATCCGGGAAAGACTTAGGATCAGTCGAACTGTATTCAAAACAACTGTAAAACCACCATATTAGTTATGAAAATTAACAAAAAGGACACTTACCTTGAGGTCAACAGTAGCTTTAACATGTCTTGAGAGGAAGTAGTCCCGTGTTCTGAGGAAGCGCAGGATGGGGGCCGAAGTGTTGGGTCGCGCGCACAGCCAGTACACCAGGCGGTAGCAGCTCTCCACTAAGTTGTTCGCTTCCCTGTCAACATTACATCCAAGTTTATATCCTATACAAGATTCTTCTATACACATACCGTCAGTGGTGACCCAGTGGTTTCGGCCCCGACTTACGAACAGTGAATCGTGGGTCCGAACCCAGGCAGGTGCATTACTTTGACAGCGGTAGGAAACCGGTATGTCTTAGAACCAAAAAAAGTCCAAGACATGTGATGATGTGACATCTACTAACCCTTACTGGGCCCGCGTGGTTATAGCCCATCCCTCTCTTAGAGGGGTGGGCTGAGTCCCTGCAGAGGGAACATTATAGGCTGATGATGATGACACAGACTGTAAAGTTATTACCGGATTTCGTTCAAATTCTATGAGTAGCAGAGAATTTGAACGAGTTCATATACCGATATGACCGTGGCTGCCACTAGCGGGGTTGCAGATACGTAAAATGCGAAAGCAAGACATTTTTATTTTTTTAACGTCTCATACTAAAGAATCATCGTCCTCCTCGTACGTTGTATGACCATGGCTGGCTGTGTGATGATGATCATGATCAGTGATCGGAATAGGTAGAACTAATATACCTAAAGTTTAAAGAACAGAGACAAACAAAGTGGAGACTTCCTTACGACTAAAATATTTTTTCCGGACTAATGTTCTTAAGTTGTTATTCTTTAAAAAGATAGCACAAACCTGTGTTGTTGATTGTGTGAGGCGATGTGTTGTTCCAGGATGTCTAGTATGGAGTGCAGGCAGGTGCGCGGGTAGCCCGACGCGCCAGCTTCACTCAGCTGACTGCGACCCACCTGGCAATGTGGAACATGAGTTGATATCATTGTGATTCAAAGAAATCCACGACACGGTTGGCGCAGTGGCTGAGCGATTGGACTGCTGCGCTGCGTGTCGCGGGTTCGATTCCCGCACGGAACAAATATTTGTATGACCTACAGATAGTTGTTTCGGGTCTGGGTGTTCTGTGTATGTGAGTTTAAATGTTTGTAAACGCACCCACGATACAGGAGAAATTCCTAGTGTCGGGCAACGTTTTTTAAAAAAAATGTTATTTATTTATTTTAACTGTACAAGAGTGCTACATAGGCAGACTTAATGCCACAAGGCCAAATGATCTAACTTATGCAGAAAAAAAACTACATGTTGAGATGCATTCCTAGCTTTTTTTAAAGTTTGTTTTGGCAGAGCGTAGTGTTAAAATACATTACTATTTATTTTAACACTACGGTGTGGGTGTTTCTAGTCACTCAGTCTGAAGACAAGTGCTGTGTTTTAAAATAAATAAACCTCAAGATTTAACTTTGACCTTCATTAGTGAGTGGGAGTATGGGTGTAGAGTTGTGTCGCAGACTATGCTCCATTTCCTATCCTGTCCTCTGAGCCTGCAGCAGTCGAAACGACCTCTATGCTGCCACCGACGATGACGTACCGACGATGATGGACGTAGCGAAGTTTTAGGGCAATAAAATATAATGTCGGGCCAGCCACATGAAGAAGACCTTCATTATTCAAGGCAACTCATGCTGCTGCGGGTTGTTCGAAAGAGATACCGCGGCCCCGGACACAAAGGGCTAAGAAGGAACATGGGTGGTTTTTAGTCAGTAGAAGTCTGACACTCCCTACCGCTTTGCCCAGAGCGGGAGGAGTTCCCACCCAAAAAAGAAGGCCCTCATTCCTAAAGGCAGCTCATGCTGGTAGTGTGCGGGACTCACGTCATCCGTCAGGCTGTATCCCAGCAGGAAGTGCGCGAGGTTGGGCGGCGCGCTGGGCAGCACATGCTGCAGCAACAGCAGCACGCCCTCCTTGGCTTGCCGCACGTGGTTGGCGGGCTCGGCCGCTGCGCCCGCTGGGGCGCTGCCGCCCTCCGCCAGCAGCACTGGCTCTGACCACTCTTCTGCTTCTAAGCATTCGACGAAGCCGTATCTAAAGTGAAAATATACTTGTGTTAAACTATTGTGCCCTCCAAAAGTTAGTAGGCATTTTTAACTTGAGACATTAGAACGAATTATCAGTTGAAATTCTGTTTCAAATCTTAAAATTCTGTTTCAAATCTTAATGCATGCATTTATGCATTTTAACATTTTACGGTTTTATAGACTAATCCAACTATATATAAGATATTTTCCGATCATCATTATCATTCTCCTGCCCTTATCCCAATTTATTTGGGGTCGGCGCAACATGTCTTCTTCTTCCATACTTCTCTATTTCTCGTCATGTCAGCAGTCACCTCCTTTCTAGGCATATCATCCTTCACACAGTCCATCCATCGTTTCTTTCTATATTTTCCGATATATTGCGTTTATTATTTTATTTGGTAACTAGTTTTTAGCTGCTGGCCCAGAAACTAGTTTGTGGAAGTCAAATACGCAGTAACTTAAAATTCTGCTGCATCCGGTCAGATTGCAAGCCGTTCCCAATTTGATTGAAAAAGAACAACATTGGAATTTTAAGCACGCTGTTAGAACAGCATTAGCGTCATATCTTTTGGCAGTTCAAATGTACTGTATCTAAAAGATGTTATATCAGCCAAGGAAATGACTACCAATAGATAGGTAACCAGCAGACACCTACCTGATCTCCGCAGCCAAGGCATGTCGATGCGCGATGGAGGCGAGCAGATGTCGGGCAGCGGCCGGCGTGTTGAGCGCTCGCACCAACAAGGCCACGGCGCGCGCCGCCGCGCCCGGCAGCGTGGACACGTGCTGCAGCACCTTGCAGCACGTCACCAGCCGGCAGTTGTTGTCCGGACCTTCCGGAGCTGTGCGGACAAACTTTTGGGTTACACTAAGCAAATTCAGGGTCAAATTAAATCAACCAGTCAGCTTCTTCTCTACGTGTCGATGAACTCAAATTGTGTACACCAGTTGCATCAAGTAAATCTTGAAAGGTGCAAGTGGTTGTGCAGGATGGGCAGGATGGGAGGTGGCGCATATATCCTGCAGAGGGGCTCCACACTGGCAACTTGTTTGCGGTGGATCGAGGATAACCCCATTTGGGCAGATTATATCTTACCAGCCAGGCTCGGGCCCAGGCTCAGGCCCGGGCGGCAGGTGTTCTTCCGGTTTGATGAATTGGGATGGGATGTTTGTGTTTCTACAGTTTGCATCTCTCGTCTGACGCACCGTCTTTTAAGGAGGTCATTTGCCAGCGAAACTCTGCAAGCTTGATGGTGGGTATATCGATATAGCAGGTAGAGTAGTTACTTGAAATATCAGATAGTAAATCTCCTCATTACCTAAAACTCCCTCTGTATCTCACGATAAGACAAAACAACGTCTGCGGATTTCGCTAAATAATTTAGTTTAATTCTGTATAGTAACTTTAAGGACTCCTGAACTTAGAGTCTGCACATTAAACATTACATAATATAATTTTCTAAAGTGCTTTATTTGCTTAAAGTTCAGGATTTTTTAGTTAAGCATACATACATATACTCACGCTATTTTGCCTTGGGGGTAGGCAGAAACCACATGACATTTTTAAGTAGCACTCACCCAGTATGAGCTTGGAGAGCGGCACGATGAGCACGGAGCGGCCGGCGTCTGCGGCCGCCGTCTGTAGCGGTCGCTCCAGTGCTAACGCGCGCTCCATTATCTGCAGAATGCTGATCAGACTCTGCTCGACGAACACCTGGGGTATACACATACACAATTTATAGCGACGAAAGAAAATGTTTAAAACAAGTGGTGTACCCTATCGTCCCTATCCTTATGCTTAGCGTTGGCCATTGAAACCAAGCGTGCCATTTTTTGACTACCTATTATGACGTTACAAGCACTATATAGTGATGGAAAATCAGAAAATCAAATCTATTCAAAGACGCCGCCGGGTACGGCGCCTTCTTCGCCCCAACCCCCGCCTTGCACCAACGCCGACGTCCGGCTAGCGCTATACACCGATGCAGACTGAGCGTGAAAGTGGCCACTTAAGATTTTTGTACGTAAGCTAGGCACGCGAAGTGTTGCTCTTGCGTTATCTAGGTCTATCTATATCTGTGTGGTACGAGTCCTCTTTTTTTTCTAGCAAACTACTGGTTACACACACTGGGCAGGCTTGTATACATACTGCTTAATCAAACAATTTATTGTTTGTAATTGTAATTGTAAAAATTGTAATAATTTGTAATTGGTTGAAAACTGTGAAGTTTAAAATTTCTAGAACAAATAAGAGAAAATTTCATTATTAAGAAGTATTCCAATATTTACTCATAAAATACTGATGGCGATATAAAGTCGCATTTTAGATCTCGATCTGATCCATAATCATCATCATTGTACTGCCCTTATCTTAATTTATTTGGGATCAATGCAACATGTCTTCTTCTTCCAAACTTCTCTATTACTCGTCTTCTCAGCAGTCACCTCCTTTCTACTCATATCATCCTTCACACAGTCCATTCATCGTTTTTTTGGTCTTCCTCTACTCGGCTATACGTAATCACATAAAATAATCAAAATCATAATCATAATAGCATCATAGTCATAATTGTTAAACCTAGTAATGAAATAATAATAATAATAGCCTTTATTCAGACAGAAAACACATTTACAAAATAATAATCTTAAGTTAGCGACTCTGCTGAGTCGATGACATCGACAACTTCGTCTGTTTGCCCTACTTTGGCAAAGGCCTCCTCCATTTCTTTCCACTCTACTCGGTTTAGAGCTTTTCTTCTCCATTGGTTCCCTGCTATCGCCTTGATCTCGTCTTCCCACCTTCGAATCTGTCTGCCTCGTTTCCTTTTCCTATTTTTAGGGTACCAAAACACTATGCTTCTGTTCCACTTTTCTATGCCTCTTACTTTAGTAATGAAATAAAACACCACAAATATAACTCACCTTGGCAGGCTGTGGCTGCCTGTCCAGTAGCTCATGCGCCTCATCCAGCGAGGTCAGCAGCAACCGCAGCAGTTCCGACTTGGTGTGCAGCTGCAGCAGCAGACGGAAGCCGGGCGGCGGGTTGGTGTCCGGCTCGCGGCCCGGCGGCGGGAAGTCGCTCGGGGACGGCTCGTAGGATTCCAGCCAGCGAGCGAATAGGCGGAAGCATAGGGATAGCATCTGTGGAGATAAAATGTGTTCATGTGGAGATTTTTAAATGTAATTAATTCACTTGCTTATTATCATCTAAAGACAGGGATGTGTCCAGGAAGTGGACAGGCTCGAGTTCCGTCAGGGGCTCAAAAACTTCTGTGTGTATATTATAATTATAAATTAATTCCCACACGACCATGTCGGGGTTGGCAACGGGCAGGAGAAAGACGTGATACAGAGTTTTATGCGTACAGAAAACTTTTTAGCGTTTTTTTTTTTTTTTTAAAGTAAAAGAAATTGTAAATGTCGAAACTGTCAATAACAAGAATTTTATTTTATTCTTTTGTTTTTTTATTTCAATTGGTAGTTTTAGGAGTTGGCTGGGCCAAGAAACAAAAAAAAATGTTGATATGATTGTTTAAAATAAGCATTTAACTTTTTTTGTTGCCCCACACTAGGAATTTCTCCTGTATCGTGGGTGCGTTTACAAACATTCAGTCACATACACAAACACACCCAGACCCGAAATAACTATCTGTAGGCCATACAAAAATTTGATCCGTGCGGGGATCGAACCCGCGACACGCAGCGCAGCAGTCCAATCTCTCAGCCACTGCGCCAACCGTGCCGTCAAAACTTTTTACCTTTATTTGCTACTAGATCATTAGGTAGGTATTATTATGAAATAGCAGCATAAATGAACAAAGTATTATGAAAATCTGAGAGATTTGGAGATTGCTGAAAAAGTAATAAATATCAATACCTGCCACTTCTCCGTAGGCTTAGCATACGGGCGGTGCGGCGCGGGCAGCGCCAGTCGCGTGAGTGCGTGCTCCACGTAGGGGTCCAGGCCCGGCGCGCGCGCGCCCGCTCCCAGCGCGCGCGGCAGCGGGGCAAACGCGCACAGCGACTCTAACAGCTGCAGGAACGCGCGGGATAACGGGTACTCCTCGATGCGACACTCCACCTGGACAACACATATTACTTAAACAAACAAAAAACACAATGGTACGTTTTAGCTTCGCTAGTACTCTTTTAAAACCTTTTATAATAATAATAATAATAATATATTTTATTTAATTTGACAACATTGGTCCAATGGTTAGTACACAAACAAACTTATCAACTAAGTGTTAGTATTTATAAACTAAGTAGGTACACATAATTATTTCTCACTGCCGCACGAGCAACCCGACACAGTGCCTCAAAATCGGTGCATCGTACTGGTCAGCTAGGGTTATCAAAATACTGTTGCGGCTAGCCCTCATTCTGCCTATTAAGGATGCGGTCTTCTTCCTTATAACTGCATAAAAGTCGTCAGTTCGTGCCACCGCAAACATGCTTGACGCACTGCAGAACCTGGGCAACCGCAACAGCACCCTGAAGCCGTTATTATACTGTACACGCAGAGCATCTAGAGCCTTCCGCGTGTAGCTGACCCACAAACTGCTCGTGTAGAACCCTTGACAATAAGCTTTAAACAGAGTTATTTTGACTTCGTTACTACAACGAGCGACGTTTTATAAATCTATACTAATATTTTAAAGCTGAAGAGTTTGTTTGATTGTTTGAACGCGCTAATCACAGGAACTACTGGTTGGAACTGAAAAATTATTTTTGAGTAGGATAGTCCATTTACCGAGGAAGGTTATAGGCTATAATTATAACACTACGCTACAACGAATAGGAGCGGAGTATCAATGAAAAATGTTGCAAAAAAACTGGGAAAATTAATTACTCAAACCACTCTCTCCTCTTAGGTGACGCAGAAGATGTTGCGCGGGTCAGCAAGTAATTCAATAAATATCAAAACGTTTCCCACCTCATGTAACTCAGCATTGAGTGCTCTCTTGTCATTGGTAGTAGACACAAGATGTGCTGCCTCCAACGCTGCCCACACTCTGCCCGCGGTCGCAGGAGTACCGCCCAGAGCCGCTAGCGTAGTACACAGTTCTGCCTTCAGCTGTAGCGGAATGTGGCAGCAAATCAGACCTGAATATAGTTAATTAGTTGTAACTATAGATAGTTTATTACTACGGTATAATAAATATTACAAATCTTCTTTTCAACACACTTGCTCGTAAAGTGGCTCTAATTTCACCGCAATTAGGCATATAATGACACCTGTAATCAAACTGTGAATTTTTCATTACCATTATTCACAAGTGAGTTATAGGTTTTTTTTTAATTTTTTTTTGGTTGAGATGCTTTGTTCTTAAATAGCTTCGATACTAAAAAGATTGTGTTCCTTGCTCATTTCATGCAACTTCGAATTTAAATAGACAATTTCAACTTGTTTAAACGTTTTTAATGAATAGAACTATTGTTTTTTCGGTAATAAAAAAAACTTTGAATTCCCCATTTTGTACGTGGCTGTAACGCTATCCACGAAAAGCGAAAAAAAACTTAATCTTTTAGTCTATAGCCGATCGCCATTGTTAGATGCGCGCGGAGGAAAACTTATTAATTTAAATAGATCATTTCAACTTGTATATACGTTTTCAATAAATAAAACATTTGTTTTCTCTGTAATAAAAAAAACTTTGAATTCCTCATTTTGTACATGGCTAAAACGCTATCCGCAAAAAACAAAAAAAAGAAACCTCATTATTTTAGTCTATGGCTGATCGCCATTGTTAGATGCGCGTGCAGGAAAACTGATTAATTTTTCCCGCCATGGCGAAATTTTTTTCACAACTCATTTTAACTGTTGAAAATGATTTTTTTGTGTTATTTTCTTCACAAATGTGTTGAAAAACGTCGTATGATACACGTGTGTATTGATGATTACCGTCCTCTGCTCTCTTAAGACCCTCACCTAACGGTTCGGGTCTCAATGGCGCCTCAGCGGTAATCACCAACGTTACACACTTATACCATAATGTACTATTACATAGTATAAAACAAAGTCAGTCCCGCTGTTTGTATGCTTAGATCTTTTAAACTACGCTATAGATTTTAATGCAGTTTATAGCAGTAGATAGAGTGATTCAAGACGAAGGTTTAATATGTAGTATATATGCATAATAAAGTAGAAAAAAGCCGATAAATTCAATATTGTTACACCTGTGCGAAACCGGGGCGGGTCGCTAGTAAATATATAATGTTCTGTCTACGTGTTCAGAAAACAAATGACTGGAAATCGACTAAAGAGAGAAGTGTATATAGCATTTTCTTCAGTAGCTTCTGTACGTATGTCCGTTTCTTTGTCCCCTCGTAACTCCTAAACGGATGAATCGATTTGGATGATTGATACGTCGTGTTACGCTAAGTATCGGTGTCCAGCAGTGGACGCGACATACGTACCGAACATGCAGTTGACAGCGTCCCACTGCAGGTTCTCGCAGATAGCGGCACACGCGGCGTGGTCCTCGCGCGCCACGCTCGCTATCAGCTTCAGAGCGGCTATCAGGGCTTCCACCTCACAACAACGAATAATTACTTGTATAGGCAGTTTCTTATTTCACATTTAAGAATTTAAATTTACACAGTAAGGCAGGGTCGCGGCAAAGTACAAGGAGTCAGCGGGATGAACAAGACAGGTTCCGTTCGAAGTGGAAGGAGGACGCGAGGGTTCGAGAGAAATGGAAAGAGTGGAGGGAGGCCTCTAAAAAAAAGTAAATATGTACTTAAAAAAATTGTTTGTCTTAAAGAAATTACAGAAAGGACGCAATACCATGAAATAATGTAACGATGATTTTACAACTTTCGTCTTGTCTCATCAAGTCATCAAACATGTTGTGATACCAATTTTCAGTTTGTCAATTAAATATTATCAAATCGTTCACATTTTTATCTTTATTCACTCAACAGTGGTGGTGGTTTTATTGATAAATAGCCTACAAATAATTTGCGGGACCGTACTTACTTCTTCCTGTCTTACGAGCATTTTGCCAGGTCTTGCAGCCGGTGTGATGATAGCGGATGCTCCCAGCGACGAAGCGTGGACGTGGTTCGAGAACGGAGCCGGGTCTGCGCGCAGGTTACTGTACAACATTCAGACACATTGTTTTGAGAATCAGATGAAGCCTGTTGGCCGGTTTTCTTTTTACGCAGCATTCAATATATATACTGACCTGTGATATCTCTGCAGTGCGGTGAGCAGATGGTACGCGGAGAGCGCGTCCCGCTTGGCCAGCAGCGCCCACGTGTGGCGCGGCACGGCCAGGCTGGCCAGCGCGCGCAGGTACGCCGCCAGCAGCGCGCCGCACAGCACCTCGCCCGACAGGCGCACGAACTTGTACAGCGTGGCCGCGCGACCGCCCGATCTGACAGAAACATCATAAAATGCTTGTTTCAATAACGCATTTTTCAACCTATTTTACAAAGTAACGATTCTACTTGAGCACACATAGCCTGGCGATTCTATCTCTATTCTACAATTTGTAATTTTATCGATTCTTTCGTCGATAAAATCTGCCTACGGTGGTCATGCATGCTACGCGTTCACAATGAGAAAAACAGGTAGGTTTCCGGTAGTATGCACACATACCTCTGTGTGTGCGGGTGCTGATGCGCCTGGCAGGCCTGCCAGTAGTCGTGGCGCAGGCCCAGCGGGTCGCGCGCGTACAGCCGCTCCACGCAGCGCAGCAGCGCGTCCAGCCGCGTGCGCGCGCCGCCCGGCGGGGTGAGGCCTTCCGACGTGTACATCTGTATCGCGCGCGCGGCTTCGTCGGCCCTGAGAGTAGGACAAAAATAAAAAATAAATCAAATATAAGAAGCAAAGCTCATTCTTCTCAAAATTTATTTATTTAGGATTACAGGATTCCCGCACATCATGACGGATACACCTAAATAAAAAAATACTACTTTAGGATATTAGAGAAACCATGCATTGTGTTAGTGGGTATCACTCTAATTTGAATAACGACAATCATTTTCCATAAAATGAATCTTGAAAAATATTGATAACTTTTGTAAATTCACAATTTTGCCCAAAATAAAGTTGTTTCCCAGCATTATTGTTTGCGTAAGCTAGGTTGTAGTTCACGACTAGTTTGATGTACATAATGCAAGCATTTTGAAGTGAAGTGTCCATTGACAGCATGTATACACTAACCACACGATAAATCAGCAATGAACTTACTTGACCCTCATCTCCATGAGCTTGGAGTGCATGAGCACGATAAAGTCCGTGATGAGCGTGTGTATGCGGCGTTGGTAGTACTCCTCCTTTGATACTAGGTCTGTAGATAGTATTGCCTCGTCTAAATACTCGAACACCTGACCGGAAATAAAATAATTTGATTTTGAAACAAGTCATACAACTCTCAAAAACCAACATTACATATACATTAGTAGATTTTTGTATTGCTGACAAAATAATGATTGTGGAAACTTGTTAACTGTCTATTGAACTTGACATTTTCATTTACATTTTATGTTCTCATGTCATCCAATTAAGGACGCTTTTGTATTACATAAATCTCTTCTGAGATGATTTAGCACTAACCTTGCCATCAATAGCTGCATCTACCAGCATCTCATCTTGGTCCAGCAGCTCGCACTTGAGATGTGGCGCATTCCCCCTGCGCAGTAGCGACTGTGGCGCCCTCTTCAGCGCGGCCAGCGCCAGGCCCAGCGACAGCTGACATAGTGCGCGCACACCTGACCCTCGGCCTTGCTCTGCAGACCCTGATAGCTCGTCTAGGAGAACGGAGATCAGCTCTGGGTCTTGGATGAGGGGCAGCTTCTTGGCTAACTCTTCGCCGTCTTCACGTCTGGATAGAAAATTTATATTTTTTTTGAGTACTTGACGACTAGGATATTGTGAATTGAGTCAGTGATTTTTTCCTCGAATTTTTTGTCTATGTCATCTGTGGTCTTATAAATCTTTAAAAAAACACTTTAATTACCTGTGCAATACAGATAAATCCAGCGCATATAGTAGAGCCATTTGTAAACCAAGCGAAATCTCATCGAGCGCGCCTGTTGGTCCCTGAGTTGGCGATGTTGTTTGCTAAACAAGGAATAGAAAAATAATTATAATACCATAGGAAGGGGGTAACCATCACGTTAATTATCCCAATTTAACAGTTAACTATTTTTTTTATTTTTTTTTTTATTTATCTTTATTCCAAAAAGGTATAGTTCACGTCAAATAACTTTGCCCCTCTGAAGTTAGCCAGTAGAAAATTATTTGAACAAAATAAAAACATATTTTTAAAAGAAAACATAGTTTTATAATGCCATAATGCCCGCCCCCATGACTCGCGCATGCGCAGTTGCAGTTTTGTTCGTAATTTTGAGCCACTCGTAGCCAACTTCAGAGGGGCACAGTTATTTGACGCGAACAGTAAGTAACTTATAAGCTAAGTCGACGAGTCTCTAGAGTACTCCAGACATACTTAAATGTACTTAAAACAAAATATTATTTAAAGTTACACTAAACTTTTATTCACTTACCTCTGCTATCAGTCTTAAAATGATATCTCTGTTGAGTCCCTTCTGTGCTGAAGCTGAGAACACTACTCCTGCTAGAAGTTTTCTGGGAATAAAATAAATATAATTTAAATAATAACAAGTGCTGTGTTATCCTAGTGGTGGGACGATCCGTCCGGCTGCCAAGTCATAGATCTCGAGTTCGCACCCTAGACATGTACTGTCTGATTCTTGGGATTCATACGCATATTGCATAATTTAATATCACTTGCAATTTAAGAACTGTATTCACTACTTGTTACACAAATAAAATTGACTTTGCTTTGGTGAAGGAAAACTTCGTGCAGGAAACAAACCAGCATGCCTTTTTTTTTGGAGGGTAGGAAATCATCAAATGACTCCTTCCGCTCTGGGCAGAGCATGCCTCAAAGATATTTGTCGACGGCATGTAAAGTCAAGTCAGAGGCCCATGGGCATAAAACTCTGACACTAGTTTTGGGCAATAACTACTCGAAAAAAAAAGAAGACAAAAACAAGGCGGCACGGTTTTTGTTTTTTCTGAAATATCGATTCTATAGTAGACCGTCGTCCCAAATACCTGGTAGTCTCCATAGTACTGACGAGCGTGGCGTGGTGCCTGCCGGGCGGCAGCGCGCGGTTGTTCTGCAGCAGCTCCATCTCCGTCTCCAGCGTGAAGCGGCGCAGTGCGTCCAGCGCGTTGCCTAGCAACCCGTCCGAGATCAGCTGCTCCACGTACCGCGACACGTATGACACTATCTCCTCGCGGGCGTTTATTGACCTGCGGGTAAGGAGGTGGGTAAGAGTTGGTTGGGTAGATGAAAAACATCACGCCTGTTTAATACATAAAGGTAATGCAGAGGTGTGGGGACACATCACTTGACCACAGAGGAATTAGCATTGAGAAGGCATACCTAGACTTACCCCTGTGCCAAAGTACATTAGCCATTCGGCCATTGACGTTATATACATAAAAGTAGTTCATTCGCCGACAATTAAGCAATTTATTTTACAAAGCCCATTTTGGATATTTGGAATCCATACGTCCATGGTGCTCTAAAATTGTATCCATTGTGGTATATAATAGGTTCCTCCTTTTTCTGAATTTTAGAACAAACTCTTGAAGTAAGTCTAAAGCTACAAACTCGACACTCACCAGCACACTCCATCCCGTGCCATGACAAGCTCCTTCAGAGCCTGCACGAGCGCTCTCCTGCCGTCGTAGTACAGTAGCACGGCCACCAGCCCGCGAGGCAGCCCCGGGTGCCGCGGCGACTGACGCTGCGCTGTATGTAGCAGCTCCAGTGATAGGTACTCACTTACATTGTACATGTCTGGAAAGAACCAGTTGGTTATGAATTTGTTTCAGTGTCAGAATGTCAACCCAAATGTAACACCAATATGAAGAAGGGTAGACATAGGACACCTATTCCAGCAAAACATCCTCAGCCGTCTGACCACCGTCAATGGTTGAGGATACTTGCAGGCTCAGGCACTATGACGGAAAGTAGAAAGAGAGAGATAAGTCGTAGGGGCTAAAGGACGTCTTTGTCCCTCAAACACTTGCTTCAGAGAAAACTCTTGAGCTATAACTATACATATTATATTTGACGGCACGGTTGGCGCAGTGGCTAAGCGATTGGACTGCTGCGCTGCGTGTCGCGGGTTCGATCCCCGCACGGAACAAATATTTGTATGACCTACAGATAGTTGTTTCGGGTCTGGGTATTTGTGTATGTGACTTTATATGTTTGTGAACGCACCCACGATACAGGAGAAATTCCTAGTGTGGAGCAACGTTTTTAAAAAAAAGAAAAAAAAAAAGAAAAAAAAATATCACGGGCTTCAAGCCGTACAAGCAAGCAAGCGTAGGTCGTATAAGTAATACAAGTTGTTGTAACGAGTCTTTTAAGCCTGTTACATACTATTGAATTCTTTGCTTTGATTTGTAGGCTCTGGTTGGTGTTGCCTTATGAAAATTCATTTTTTGTTGACTTGGATTCGTGAAGTGGTCACACTGATTTTTATTTTCGATGCTGTCAAATTGACTTTGACATTTCTTGCTTTTCGACCTACAGCCTGGAATCAATGGAGTGATTTTTGAGCGCTCCAATAAAATCTCAAAATATAACTTGAGATGGGCGGCATCTAGTCCCTAATTATGTGGTAGCCGATTGCCCTTGTCATGATCCTAATTGGATAGCCTTTATTTTTTAAGGTAAGCGAATTCTTTGTGATTTCGGTCCGTTCCGCGTTGTCATGGCTATTTTGATAGCAGACGCTAATAGTTTCCGATATTTAATTGTTTCAGGATCTTTTATCTTCATTTGATAATTATTTGCTTGGATTAATTCATCTACTGATGACCACATTTTGATTTTTGGAAGAAACGGTGAGTTTAATTGTATTTGTTCGTAACGACTCCTGCGTCGAATCGCCATTTTTTATCCGCTAACGATTATTCATGTTTGTTTTCAGCCACAAGGCGTTTTTTTTTCCATATTACTTAAATTTTTGAACGCACGCCCCTACCAAAATGCATATATCTTGGACCGCCGTTGGCAATCTCGGCGAATATCACCAAGATGCTCTTGGATAATCCATCAGGTTCCTAATTTAGTCGACGGAGTTTGGTATGGTTTATGATACATAACTTCAATTTATTTTAAAAAAGTGCAATAATGACAGGTCTTAGAATAACAGCGATGTCATCTTAATTTTACACATTAGAGCTGTTAGCTTTAGAATTAGAAAGGAATTTTCAAACCAGCAGCCTTCGGGTAATAAAGTCGTTCTTACTTTTCATGATTGATTTTTATTGATGCCTTCCCGCTTGAAGATTAAAAGTCTCAAGCTCCCGCAGGTAAGTCTATCCTTGGCATAGTTTTGTGTGTACTCCAGGCGCCCGAATTTTCACTTTTACTTATTTTTATTTGGAGCACACCACACAGTTTAATTTCATTCATCTCACTCTCTTCTCATCTCACACACTCTTTTTTCTATTATTACAATTGGCGCCCGAACAGGGACTTGAAGTAGGTTTGTCTGGTACCTATATACTGTCATTATTGCACAATTATTAATTAACTTATGAGTCTATTGTTTGCATTAGTTTGTTCTACATTGTTACTTCAATAACTTTGTGTTTATTTTAATTTTTGACTCATAAGTAGTACTTAACCTAATTTGGCGAATCTTTGTAAACAATGTTTGGTGTTTACTTATTGATAATTTTGTTTATTGACCTGTTTGTTTTAATAACATGTTTTTTTCTTAGCAAAACCAACAGAAATGTATAGCATTGACCGTGTTTTGTTGTTCTCAACAGTAAAGTTATTTTAAAAACTAAGTTTAACTTTTAAAGAAAATAATTTAATCTAATTGTAAGTACAATATTGTACATTTAATTTATCTAGATTTAAGCTGCTTGTAAGTGATTATTGCACTTTTAAAACGATAAAATTAACTTAGTAATTTTTCATGGGAATACCACATTGACTTCAATACTTAACCTCAAACTTGAGAATTTATTTTCAAACTTTTAACTTTTTGAAATTTAGTTTTTGCTTTTCGTTTGCTATTCGCCTTGCTGTTTGTTAGTCATGGACAAGGGAGTTCAGTCTCCGCCGCTTCAGGATTCGGGTGATGTCGATACCTGTACTGCTGTTGATGCTTATGCTCTCAGTTGATATCATAGGAATTCTACCTAAAACTTATTCTGGTCATAGATACATACTTTCGGTTGTAGACGTTTTTACTAAATATTGCTGGTTCTTTCCAATGATCAATGCTACCACTAGAGTAATTTGTAAACATTTTGAAAAGGAAATATTTCTCAAATTTGGTTGTCCAAAAATAGTAGTTTGTGACAATGGAACTCAATTTACTTCAAAACATTTTGTAGATTTTTTGAAAGGTTTTAATATAACCAAAATATTTTATAATACTTTGTATACACCTCAAAATAACCCTGTTGAGAGATATAATAAAACGGTTGAAACCTGCATATCGTGTTTTGTTAAAGATGATCATAGAACTTGGTCAAGTTTTTTGCCCAATGTTCAATTTGCTTTAAATAATAGTGTAAACCTTGCTACTGAGTTTACTCCTAACTTTCTGATGTTTGGTAGGGAGCTTATTCTTGATGCGTCATTACATCACTTTAGTAGTTCTGTTGATAACTTATCTCAACTAGAAATTTCAAATAGGAATGCTTATGCAGTTTCTCTTAATTCACTTAGTGATATTTTTGTTAAAGTTCAAGCTTACTTGTTAAAGGGGTATAAGCGAAATGCCGCTTATTATAATAAAGGTCGGAAAGTCATTTCTTTTGGTGTGGGTGATATGGTGTGGAGAAGAAGTTTTGTTCAATCTCATGCTCCAGCATATTTTTCAGCTAAGCTTGCACCTAAGTTTGTAAAGTGTAAAATAACTGAAAAGGTTTCGGATAACGTTTGTTTTGAAAGATTTAAATAAAGGTTCAGTGGGACGTTATCATGTTAAAGATATTATTAAATTTTAATTTGGTTTCCAAGTGTTAGTCTTGATTTTTGATAAATTCTGTTTGAAAGCCGCTTTTGACAGTGTGATGTACGAGGGGATGGATGATAGGTTTTCAGCGGTTTGAAAGATGTATGTTAGGTAACTTCTTATAAATTTATTGAATTTGAATTCTTAACATTCTAAAAATAAAACTTAGGCCATTTTTGTTAATTAAATACAATTTTTTTCCACACTAAATGTTTTTCACACCAGAGGATCTTATTTTATGTTTTGTTCGTTTTTGTTGGATTGTATAAGATCTTATTTTTTTTAAGGGTAACCTTATACCTGTTTATATTTTATTAGGATCTTATATAACCCTACACTTCAGGTTATTTTTACCTTGAGATCAAAAACTTGAACTCAATTTCAAGTTTTTGTAATCTTTTTTTTTCATAGTTTGAAATCATTCTATTTTCTCTTCGTCATAAATAGTAATCGATTTTTAAATCTATTTTGTGCTGTTCATTGACAGAATTGTTTCTCATTTTTACTAGAGTTTCATTCTCTTTAATGATCGGATTTGACTTTGTTAGTAACGCGTTCATCCTGGACTTTACTTTTTAGGGTCATTCTGTAACCTTTGTTACAAAATGCCTTATTATTTTTTGAATCTTGGTGTAACTTTTGACCTTGATTTCGACTCTTTTTTCCATTGTGCTCGGAAAGTCGGTGGTGTTGTGTCGATCACAATGTGGGATTTCGGCCCCGGCCATATTTTTTCCTTTTTCCATTGTGTTGGACATTGTTGTTCCAATCACAATGCGGGATTTTTTTTTGACTTTCGTCATTCTTTTTTCTTTGCGTTCGGAAGTTCGGTGGTGATGTGCCGATCGCATTGTGAAACTTTGGCTTTCGCCTTTTCGTTATTGAGATTTCTCATTGGAGATCTCAATGATTTTTTGTGTTTGTCTGTGTTTGGGAGATTGGTAGTGTTGAGCCAGTCACAGCAACATTCTTTTACAGCTATTGTGCTCGGGAATTCGGTGGTGATGAGCCGATCACAGTACGCTTTCCTTTGTTTCGTTGCAGGTTGTGCCTGTAACAATATTTTAAATAAGGTCTTTCAGCTTTATTTAAAAACTTTTGTTTGGAGTTTCAATTTTTTTTGGATTGTTGGATACGGAGTTAGTCAGTGGCAATAGAGCCTAACTGCACTCATAGAGATGGTAGAGTTGGAAGCAGTTGACATAGTAGTCAGTGGCGATAGTGCCTAACTGCACTCAAAGTTGTACTGTTCCAAGTGGTTTGAAATTTTTAGTCAGTGGCGATGGTGCCTAACTGCACTAAAAATTGTAGTTTGTATTGGTAATTTGTTCGAATTCGTTTGAAATTTGTAGTCAGTGGCTATAGTGCCTAACTGCACTGTTTTGGAGTTTAGAAGCGCTAAGAGATTTCTCTCTTCGTTTCATTTAACTAGTTTTTATAACTTATATTTTTTTCTGTTTTTCACAGATTTCATTTTTGACTTTTTGTCATTTGCATGTTTTTACTTTTATTAAATTCTTGAGACCTTGTCGTTTGACATGTTCAGAATTCATTTACACTTCGAATCTTTTATGATTCTTTTCTTTTTTTGGGAATTAGAAAGTTGTTAAGACTGGTCTATTGTGTTGAAGATTTCTTTCTAATAAAAGAAAGTTCCTTTCTTTTATTTTCGGGGAGGGATGTAATGTAACGAGTCTTTTAAGCCTGTTACATACTATTGAATTCTTTGCTTTGATTTGTAGGCTCTGGTTGGTGTTGCCTTATGAAAATTCATTTTTTGTTGACTTGGATTCGTGAAGTGGTCACACTGATTTTTATTTTCGATGCTGTCAAATTGACTTTGACATTTCTTGCTTTTCGACCTACAGCCTGGAATCAATGGAGTGATTTTTGAGCGCTCCAATAAAATCTCAAAATATAACTTGAGATGGGCGGCATCTAGTCCCTAATTATGTGGTAGCCGATTGCCCTTGTCATGATCCTAATTGGATAGCCTTTATTTTTTAAGGTAAGCGAATTCTTTGTGATTTCGGTCCGTTCCGCGTTGTCATGGCTATTTTGATAGCAGACGCTAATAGTTTCCGATATTTAATTGTTTCAGGATCTTTTATCTTCATTTGATAATTATTTGCTTGGATTAATTCATCTACTGATGACCACATTTTGATTTTTGGAAGAAACGGTGAGTTTAATTGTATTTGTTCGCCATTTTTTATCCGCTAACGATTATTCATGTTTGTTTTCAGCCACAAGGCGTTTTTTTTTCCATATTACTTAAATTTTTGAACGCACGCCCCTACCAAAATGCATATATCTTGGACCGCCGTTGGCAATCTCGGCGAATATCACCAAGATGCTCTTGGATAATCCATCAGGTTCCTAATTTAGTCGACGGAGTTTGGTATGGTTTATGATACATAACTTCAATTTATTTTAAAAAAGTGCAATAATGACAGGTCTTAGAATAACAGCGATGTCATCTTAATTTTACACATTAGAGCTGTTAGCTTTAGAATTAGAAAGGAATTTTCAAACCAGCAGCCTTCGGGTAATAAAGTCGTTCTTACTTTTCATGATTGATTTTTATTGATGCCTTCCCGCTTGAAGATTAAAAGTCTCAAGCTCCCGCAGGTAAGTCTATCCTTGGCATAGTTTTGTGTGTACTCCAGGCGCCCGAATTTTCACTTTTACTTATTTTTATTTGGAGCACACCACACAGTTTAATTTCATTCATCTCACTCTCTTCTCATCTCACACACTCTTTTTTCTATTATTACATTGTATTGCTTATACGACCCTCTGGCTTGGAGCCCACAATATGGTTTTGAAGTGAATTGAAAGTTCTTTAGTTTGATAGTTGCTGCTCCACGCAATCGTGATGTTCCACAGGTTTTATTGAAGGTGAAAAATATAATTTTCAAAAACAGAATTGAATTTTTCATCAGAATAATACCTTTGATCTTACAAGCACACCCATTGAAGACACAAACAAGTGTATATTGTGGAATAGGGCCTACCAAGTCGCCTGGTTCTTTTGTTCAGAACCCAATTGGAAGCTGCTTTTGCCCAATTTTAAGGTGATATGTGGCAGATATGGCCTGTCTGATGCCATTTTAATTTAGTGGCCGTGTTCACTGCGATTTCGGTCTTGGATCAAAGTATACTGTTCCTTATACAATCAGACATTTTAGGTTCCTGTATACTTCGCTCCATGGCTTACTGGCAGGCCCCAAGTTATTCGACTTATGTAATAATTATTCTGCAACTCACATTTTTATATTTAATGCGTTTTTTTATTGTTTCTTTAAAAATTACATAGAAACTAACCAGAAATGATTACTGCTTCATCTACAAGTTCTTTAGAGAGGAGTGTCCTCCCCACACTGGGGAGTGTCACTCCCTCTGTGATGCCCCGTCTTATCTCATCCCGACTTGATGGGTTTTTTGCCTGAAAGCATAGAAATTGTGTTAGTTGAAGATATCTCCACCCGAAAAGCACTTCACTACCAAACTATTAATTCATTTTTTGACTTTGAATTGAATAGTTTGATAGTGAAAGTGTTGAAAAACCAACCTCAGAATATGGTGTTATTTGCTGATGACACTTTCCTAATTTTTAAGTTAAATAGACAGGCTCAAAATCTAGATGACGTGAATATTGCCCTTCTTCAGGTTCATAATTGGTTCACAGCAAACAATTTAGTATTAAACGAAAAAAAGAGAAAATGCATAAGATTTGCTTTACCGAATGTGTGCTTTACTGAATGTGTGCATGTTAAAACTAGTGATTGTGATATACTATTAAATAACGAGAAACTAGAATTCGTAGATAAAATGGTTTTCCTGGGGATTACGCTTGATTCACGGCTATAATGGGGTGCTCATTTAACATCTCTTGCAGGGTGGCTAAGTTCAGCAGCATATGCCTAAAGCTCGCTAAAGTAGACTCATTTTTCATGGGATACTGTTTGAGATGCTATAACAAAATTCAACAAAGCATTCTTGAACTGAGTGAGACGAAATTTAAAACATGCATCAAACACACACTATACAAGCAAGCATATTACAAGTTGGACGATTATATTGCTGACAAAAATGCTTGGCTTAATCCTGCTCCACAAGGACAGGGTGCTTAAATTGATAGCATTAAATAGGAAGAAGATAGAAGAAGAAGATTGTACAACTATCTTTGCAATGTATATATTTAATCTCTTTATTATTATATAGTCGCTTAGCACATATTGTGTGAGTACTACTATGTACTAGAAAGCTATCATTCTCTGGAAACCTACATTTTTTTTTAATATTTATTTAACTTGGATACGCCCCGGCAATTGAGAGTGTGTCATGCTCACTTAAATGTCTCGCTGATGGTGGCGGGTGTGTCGGATCATTTGTTCCCTTCAAAATGGTTGAGTGGAATGGTGCTGGTTCCATGCGTCATGCTCGTGAATGGGTGCTGTCAGTTGTGACTGGTCACCTCTTAGCTGCCACGGCTTGTTTGAGTTATTATTTCATCTTGGAATCGTTGTTTTTGACTTTACAGTGGACACTTATCGTGCACATCTTGCTACATCGTTCTCACATAATATGCTATCTCATCATGAATGATGTAACCAAAGTTTTGTAACAATATTATGATTTAAAAGAGTGTTCATGGAGTTTCTTGCCGTTCTTCTCAAGAGACCAACGCTTTGGAATGGGCAACTACAGTACACTCACAGTTATTATGCCTTGTGACTGGGACTGTAGCTTAGTTGATTAGTTTATTCAGTATTTGTTCGACTATTCAAAAGTGCCTGTAACTGGCTTACTTGAAATAAATATTTTGATTTTGATTCATTGATTTTTTGATTTTAGTGAAGTCCTGTGTGAGGAATTTTGAAATTTTGCAAGAAGATTGATTATTTTACATTATTATGTACACATGAAGCCGTTTATTTTTTATTTTACATGTCATTTAGAAGAAAAAATAAACTATGTTCATAAAAGCAATTAACAAAATGATTGTAGAAGTTTATTTTTCCAGGCTTTACTTATAATTGTGAAATAATATTGTAAAAATCATTGTAAGTAAAAAAAATTATGAAATAACAAACTTACAGGGTTTTTGAACAAGGATAGGAATGTTTGTTTGTGCCGCCTCAGTACTGACTCAAATGTATGAACAGCATAAGGGGCTCCTTTGCCTTCGTGTGCCAGGTAGCTTTCTACCACAGAGACCAACTCCTTGTAGGGGGTCCATAGGTCATCTGCAGTTGTCCCTGGAAACAAATTTGCAATAATACAGCAGGAGACATTTTAGATTACTTTTACACAAATGCATGGTGAATGAACGCAGGTATACCAATAGTACAATACAATATCTTGTAATACAAAGTGTAATTATTTTTGTATGATGTTCTTTACAACTGTTTTTATAACCTACAAACGAAACCACTGAAATAATTGTTTCGATAGCTTCTAGGACATGACACGCTTTCAGAAGCTTAATTGTCTACAAATTACGATTCCTGTAATAAACAAACCCACCCCAACGAAGCAGGGCAATGATTTTCAAGATACCGCTAAAGTTTTAAGGCAAATAGGTTATGGCAAACTAATATTTACCTTCGTTTATATCCATTGTGTTTGTTTACTGTGCGAACATCAATACCATAAGTAGATAACTCTCTACTTTCACTGCGCACAGTAATAAATTATTATTACACTTGTAACCAACTAAAAATGGTCATTTATTTTGAATTAATCCCGATTTCATTTGATTTGACAGTTGATAGAAAGACAGACGCGCGCTGCAGTGTTGCCAGTCGGGTCTTGTCAGAAATTACCTGAAATATAAAAAAATGTAACCTTTTTGTATAAAAAATAACCTTTCATATTTTTTTACTGGAAATTATTTTATTGTGAAAAGAAAACCAAGTTAAAAAAAAAAAAAAAAGAAAAACAAAGCATTCATGGTGTGTATAGTACCTACATATTGGTCAGATTCAAATTCATCGTTAATTATTAGTCCTAACATAGAAAATTACAAAGTCAAACACACACAAACATGCACTGTTGTTTGTAGATACACTGTCCAAGCTTCCAGTAAATGTCCGGTAGGAAATTATGTTGTATTTTAATTAGTAATCACAATACACAAAATACAAACACTGAACTTTTGGTGACAACAAATTATAGTGGCGGCGGGAACGGACAGGCACGATACGACGGCAAACGAACAACAACGAATGAATCCGAACCGATCCGACTGATCGAGCGAGTGAGCGAGATACAAGTGGCGTAAGTGTGAAAGAGTACAACGTGTTTTTCCAATAGAGACGGCTATGTATGAACAACCTTATTATGATTGTTCAAAGGTCTGTGGTTTAAGTTCTACTGCTAATTACCAACATGAAAAATTCAAAAACGAGCGTTCCGTTTCAAAGAAATTAAAAGTTAATTCTACAAATTCCGAAAAATCACCTAAAAGTAACCTTTTCATTAGTGTAACCTAAAAGTAACCAATGCAGTTCAAAAATAACCTAAAAGGTTACAAAAGTAACCTTCTGGCAACACTGGCGCGCTGTCTCGCAAAACTCGTTCAGTTCAGAAATTAAAATATGCAATATGATGCAGATGAAGTTGTTTGTATATGTATGGTTCCGGCTGATTGCCCGTATGGTGTCGGACGTAATGAATAGCACCATCCCATATCTTCCGGTGGGTGTCGTAAGAGACGACTAACTGCGGTACTCAGAGATATTTAATGATTACTTATCTCTGCACTCAGTGAAGATTTGACATACTTTTATTTATGACAAAACTATCAAAACCTTTGCTAAGTGATGGCCTAAGTAATCATTAAAGCTCTCTGAGTGCGGCAGTAAGGGACTTACCAGAGAATGGGCTTCAGCGTTCTCTGTGCATACTGCGATCGCCAACCCGCCTGCCAGGCGTGGCGATTATGGGAAATCCCCCCTTCTGGGGGAGACCTATGTCCAGCAGTAGATGTTTTATTGCTGAAATGATGATGATGAGTAGAGATCCCCCCATAAAACGATCTTCACCGAGCTGGTTAATGGATGAAAGGTATTTTATATTAAATTAAAATATGTCAATAAATAAATTGCAAATGGGTTGTCTAAAAAATTTCAGTCCAGAATGAATTTTGAAAATTTAATTTAATTAATAATAATTTGTGTGTGTTGTAATAATAATTTAATTTAATTTAAAAAATCCGTTTGTAATGAAATATTCTTTATTTTCTGAAATAATCTTTAACTTTAATTCATTAACCAGACCGGTGAAAGTTACTAGTATAATGGGCCGGTTTTTCAATCGCCAGTCATTGAGGTATAATGTACTACGTACTAGAGGAGTACGTAATACCTCAATGTTCTGGACTGACATTTTTTAGTCAACCCATTTGCAATATATTTATTGACAGATTTAATTGCATTTAAAATACTTTTCATCCATTACCCAGCTCGGTGAAGGTCGTCGTTCGAGGGATCATACGCTAGTTTGGGATGAAAACTATTCTGGGGTCATATTCTTCGTAGTGCTACCAGATGCGCAAACCCGTACATTATTAGGTAGGGACTTTATTATGAAAGCGAGAATCATATTAGATTTACCTCAGAGCAGTTGGCGTTTTAATAACGAACCGGAATGCTGGCATCCTTTTATCACTTCTTCTAAGTCATCTACCGGCGGCCAAATGGAGCTGATGAAGGTGGAAGCTTCAAACCTTGTGCTGAATGATGATGAAGGCACCAAGACAGCGAATCAGAGGATTCAACAGAATGCGTTTCTGTTGAAGAGGTCCAATTGCTTCGAAAGTGGTGGGCCACCAATAGAGTATGTCAGGTAGCGGTTGAAGATTGATCCTCGTCAGGAACCCAGCGCTTGAGCAACGTACCGGATGTCTCTTAGTAACAGAGCTCTGTTGAAACAAGTTGCTGTCTGTAGAAACAAGGGGTGCAGAAGTTGCAGGACCTTTTTTTTTTTTTGGCCGGTTGAAAATCATCAAATAACCCCTCCCGCGTTTAGGCAGAGCGAAAGGGAGTGTCAGACTTCTACTGACTAAACACCACCCATGTTCCTTCTTAGCCCTTCATGTCGAGGCCGCGGTATGTCTTGCGAACAACCCGCAGCAAGTTGCAGGACCTTGACGTGTGTTAGATGACTGAAGACCAAAAATCAACTGACGATCCGTTTAGGGAGAGGAGACGGTCTGATCGTGGCTAAAGAAATAGACGATACCGTAATAAGGAGCCCTTAACCTCAACCACTTATATGGGAAAGGTAAGTAGCGGTGGAACGTTAGGAAGGTACCACATACCTCAGTTGACCCCTTTCGTAGGCTATGTAGCGCTGGAACCAGTCAAGGAAAAAGCGTAGGCGCGGTAGACTAAGGCGTTATGTTGTTTGACTCAGACGCGAGGGCGCATGTCTGGGTCAGAGAAGGAGGATGTAGCACTACCTTTTTAAAACATTTTTGTGATCTGCCAACACCGTCCACGATTCCTGGCAACCCAGTCCGCGACGCGCGAACTCAAGGACAGTGGTAGGAATCACAGATTATAGTGGAATACGATTCGCGCGCGCTTTGAACACATCCGCGAAACACTCGTTTAATATTCCATAATTTACTGTTAAACCCCTGTTTGTTTGTTTTACCTATTCTATGTCTTACCTACTCTTTTACAATATACTTTTAATAATACATTGTATAACGTACGTGACTCATTGAAATAGCCTTTATCCAACCCTGAGAAAACTCATCTTACAATAGTTATAAAGGTTAATAGTAATTATTTAATGTAGTTTTCACTTCTGCTGTGCGGTCTTGTTGCGTTCGTGCCGTGGGCCCGTGGGGCACATACATTTTTTTTTTTAATACGTTGCCCCACACTAGGAATTATTACTCTTGTACTCCCATATAGGTTTTCGCCCCAACACTTCTACTAGGTACTAGGTGCTTCCGGATGACCCAAAATTAGCAAGGTCTTACATTGCAAGTAAAAGGAAAATTCCGAAAAATTAAAATTAAAATAAATTTTGGTATCACAGGTTATCGCGAAAATTTTAATTTGCCCATATCTTTTTATCGTGCTGACTCAGGACCTTGTCTTTTATATGACACCTAATAGGGATTATAGACCTCAGAATCTGGTATAAATTTCAACTAGCTACTAGGTCAACCCGATCCTGAGAAAATCGGTGGTGACACACGAACAGACAGACAGATGGACAAGAAAGGGATCTTATAAGGGTTCCATTTTTTACCTTGTCCACACAATTAAATTTTTCTCAGGATCGGGTGGACGGAACCCTAAAATCAGCGATCATAACTATTTTCTTCCCGTGTATCTGGGCCTTATCAATTACAATCAAAACTCACCCCACCATTCAAGTAAAAAGTCCCTGGCTATTAAGTCGCAAGTGTATATTGTATGTATTGTATTCAGCTGCATCCAGTTAGACTGGAAGCCGACCTTAAAATATTCGGGAAAAGGCTAGGCAGATGGTGATATTGTATGTTCCATTTCCCACACAATCGGAGGGTCAGGAAGGCAAGTTTTTACAGAATAAACTCTACTAACTTCACACAACATTTAAGATTTATTTAAATGTATGTAAAATAGGATTTACAGAACAAGAACATTTATAACAATAAAAAACATTAAAAAATAGTCTTCAAGTACAACATACAGTTAAAAATGCAAAATAGATTAGATTAATTTTTCAATCTTAGTGAGGTACTCCAGACATTTGTTCCGGTAAAACGTGTTGTTGTAGAAAACAATGCTGTTGTAGAAGTCACCTACATTGGTGGTGTGCACCATCAGGGAGTTTAACACATCCTTGGTGCCATCACTCCTTACTCGATCACATTCGCTGTCTACCTGCTCAAGGTAGCTCAAAGCAGATTTGTTCATCAGGTTCTTCAGCACAATAGTATTGTGAGACGTGAAGCCAATCTTTTCAAAACATTTTTTGGCGATGATGTATATAACACTGACATTGAAGTGTGACAGCATGTTGATGTTCTGCACCAGCAGTGTCTGTCCCACTTCCAGCTTCTGCAAGCTTTGCAGCAACATCTTGAAGCACCTCTTCTCAAACACATGGTAGCTCTCCAGGTGCTCAAACCCCGGCAGCAACAGTCTCATATTTACCTGCAGTCCATAGTCTCTATTGTTATCCATACATTTACCATCTTTACAAAATATAATCTCCTTAAACTCTTCTTCAGCTAAAATCTGTTGGTATAACTTAAAAATAGGTACAAATATAAACTTTGAGCTACTTATTTTCTGTAATGGACATCCATATGTGAAGATCAGTTGCAGTTCTGAGCTTGAGTCGTAGAACTGCATCCATTTTATTTGCTCATTTATTAGAATCAAAGGATTTGACAGCACTTCTGCCTGCAGGAATGAATTCAAATTATTTAGCTTCTCTCTGAGAGACATCTTAGTGTACAGCTGCCTCTCAGTGTACGATCCTCGGTGATATCTAGGGTTCATGTTGATTTTATTCTCCTCATGTAGAATCCCTTTCAAGATCTCTTGTTGACTATCCAAAGGTTTCAGATCATATTGCCAAACAAATTCTGTAGCTACTATACCTCGAATTTTCTTGATATCTCTGTGGAGTGCAATGTTCTTCTGCATGAGGTAGGCTTGAAGGTTATTATTGATAACTTGGCACTGTATATTACAGAAGTAGCATGCGCACTCTTCAATTTGTTTCAGGAAGGTCTCTGGTATAGCTTCAAGGGGGAATAGGGCAAAGTTTCCATATATGTCAGATCCGTAAGCAGACTTCAGTGTGGGGAGGAACTTCTCCAGGATGGCCATGCCTTTGTACTTGAGGCAGACGGCGTAAACTTCAGAGTTGCCCTGCCTGGAGGTAACGGGCTTGTAAATGTTCACTTCACTGAACAAATGGTTGATAAGGTACAGGAGGCTCACTGTTGAATGTTCAAATAATGTGAACAGCTTGACAATTAGTGTCCCACCTGAAATATTCATAAATAAAGTTATCAGTGCAATAATATTGATGAACTCTGCATTTATTTCTAGACCTTAATAATTGAAAACTGTAAATAAATTATCTAATCATTGTAAGTGTACATTATCAACGCATTCAATTGATAGTTCCTTATCAACCCACTCGGCTACAAAACAAGTGCAGTACCTGTGCTGAGAGCCTGCAATGCAGTGATGATCTCACAGTAATGGAGGGGGGAAGTCACTTCTTCTTGAGCATCAGGCCTCTGCAGGCAGTCAATGGAGCCATCTGCTGTCACTAGCAGCACCTGTGGGGAATGACAGTCATTTCTAGAATATCTATAATGCTTTCACTATGCCTTGATGCCACTCTGGAGGGAGCGGAAGGGAGTGTCAGACTTGTATTGACTAAAATCCACCCATGTCCCTCCATAACGCTTGTGTTCCAGGGCCGTGGTATCTCTATCTTTCGTACAGTCCTGCAACCAGGGTGACACAAAGTACCTAACACAGTAACAGATTCTACAGAGATGGATTGGAGGCCTGTGTCCCAGCAGTGGGATTATCATAGGTTGCCTGCTAATAAATAATAGATCAGCAAAATCACAATTTAGATTGCCATCGACACGCTAAGAAGAAGAAGCAAAATCCCTACCTTCCCCAAGGACTTGGCCTTCCTGATGATGGCCTGTGAGTTCTCCCAGTCCATGAGGTTGCCAGTGTTGTCCACCCCAAAGTGCCAGTTGTTCAGAGTATGGAACATGAACCGGTCATCGCTGATCATGTTGGATGGAGAGTTTCCTTCGTAATAAGGGTTGAGTGTGTTAGCCACCCATTTCCACTGCAAAACATACAAATTACTTAATTTTAATGGTGATTAATTAGGGTAACAGCTACTTATTACTTGGATTAGGTGTTATGATGTCATTGTTAGTAAAATTTAATTAGTGTAATTAGTAGCTAATGTTTGGTATTCAATTATATAGTTAATTATGATAATGATGTGTGAACAGATGATCATCAAAAATGGATATAATAATTAAGTGAACACATGCAAGCTACTCAACTCAGAAGAGGAATTGATAGAAACCCAAATATGTTTGTTAATTAAAATTGTTAGCATTTGGCTAACTGCTATGCTGACTCACATCAATGTTCTGGTGGTTTGACTTCAGGTAATGGTTCAGTGATGTGATGAAAGCCCCTGGAGCTTCACACAAGTGCAGCGACACCATCTTCCTCTCAAGTGTCGCCTCCGCCGGTATGATCCTGTATGTGCACGCACACTCGTAGAACTTCGTCCATGCCTGTGTTAAGAACTCTGGGTTTATTTGGCACCTGATCTTCCAGCAGACCTCCCCCGAAGGATTCCTTCGTCGCGTATGACTGCTCCACTCTTCAATATTGAAATCATTCAATTGACTTTTGTGAAAATTTAATCGATTTTTCAATATCTCTAATTGCTTCGATTTCCATGGTGGAGTCGAGAACCACGACTCTTTCTCTGGCAATTTCCAGTCGTTGTGGAAGCGAAACTGGAATTTCTTATTGAACAAGTTGTTCAATTCATCTTGAAAATCGTCATTACCGAAAAATCTTTGCCGGGACTGTAAGCAACTATCAGTGTGAAACATTTCGTAATGAGTGGAAGGACTACTTGAGCGATGAGATGTGTTACAAATTTCAAGAACCCGACTACAGTTATTACTTCAAAAGTTAAATATAATTCAGCTCATTTTTATTGCGTTGCATTTGTATTTTCACATGGAAGGAAAACAAAATACACATTTACACAACCAATAGTGACGGATAACTGACACTTGACAGTGACTGACAGTTGGTTTGCCGTAGAGTATTTTATCTGGGATCTTTTCAGAACGAACATTTTCATTCGGATAAACACACAACATGAATTTGCTATTGATCGACTTCATCGAGTGTAAAATTACCTTTATTTGTCTATGTGGAACTGAGCAAAGACTAAAGAGTATGTAATATAATAACTATGGCAGGGAGTGAATTCAGATTTTTCTGAATAATCTGTGCCAATAAAAATTAAAACAATGAGTTGAATGAACTTTTTTAGTTTTCTTTTGTGTATTGTCGGTATTCGTGAGATAGTTATTTGTTAACGCAAAATGACTGGTTATTTTATTTATTGGACATGAAGAAACAATATAACGACTAACGTGAGACTATTTATTTGCACAGACTGCTTTTGTTATCGACTTTGACGACCACTTATTGATCTAATTTACCGTTAGACTGTGATCATGAGCAATTGGAACCAAAATATGCGAAACGACGACCGCAATGACGATAAACCACCTTACTCGAGGATATTTGTAGTATGCAACAAGCAGTTACGAGTAGAAGACTTGAGACCAGCGTTCGGGGTATTCGGGCAGATCGAAGACATTCACATGCCGCGAGACCGCGCCACTGGCGAGTCGAAGGGCATAGCGTACATTAAATATACTAAGACTTCTTCCGCGGCGGCTGCTATAAAGGAGATGCACTTAAAAACTAACCTGAACGGTAGTAAACCTGTCCGAGTAATGGTAGCTACAAACAAGAATGAGCATCATAACCCCAACGAGGAAAAGTACAAGCGCCTTTTTATCAAAGTACATAAAGAAGTGACTGAGAGTGAGTTGAGGCAACACTTCTCAGCATTTGGTCAAGTAGATTCAGTCCACCTGCAGCGGGACAAACTCACCGAAGAGTGCAGGGGGTTTGCTTATGTCAATTACACATCATTCTTGGATGCAGCCAAGGCATTTGAAGGATGTGACAAAAAATATAAGGCAATATTTGCAACACCTAAAGAAGAATTGAAAAGAAGTAGAAATAGTATTGAGAATTTTACTGAGAGCTTCCACTCAAGCAACTCCAGTATTGTTAAAAATAATTACAATGACCATTACAGTCAGCTCAGGGGAGAAATGCATAAACGAGACAGTATGACTTCACTAATTAAATCCGAGCCTCAGGACTATGACACTATATGTGTGACTTGCAACCCACAAGTGCCACAGAAGTATATAGACAGGCTATTTAACATTGTCCCTGGAATGACTTCATGTAAATACACATCTGACTCTTTCAATGGATACTGCAAGGCAATTATTACATATGCAGATGAAAAATCGGCAACTTATGCTGTTGAAAGATTAAATAATTTTGAATTTCCTTCAGGTGAAATCATATCTGTGAAACCAAATGATAACCCTATTTGCAAGGCAGCTAATAACCTTTCTAGTATTGTTAACAGCTTTAAAAATGCTATGGACACAGCAAATCCTGATTTGATACAGCTTGCAGAGGCTATAGCTCAAGCATCAACTTTGATACAAGCTGCTACATCAGGCTCTGGCTTGAGAGACATTAAATCTGAAGGCAAACAATCTGACTTCTGCAGTGTTAGTCTGCCCCCTCCACAGCCTCTGGCCAGTATTAACAGCAGGGTAGCCCAGAGATGTTTCTTAGTGTTCAAACCTCATCCTCCCCCTGTCTCAATTTTGAAAGATGCCTTTTGTCGTTTTGGGGATCTCATAGATGTGTCTACATTCCCTAACAAAACATTTGGCTTTGCAAAGTATGCTTCAATAAGAGCAGCTCAGGAGGCTATTAAGACCCTCCATGGGGCCACTGTGTGTGACATTAGGCTCAAGGTGTTAGAAGCAGATGAGAAACCATCCAAAGATGACAAAATAACTGTTGATGATGAGAACAGTGTATACCACAATACTGAGCGAAAGAGAATTAAATTACATGACGAAGACTCAAGAATGAGCTAATGACAAAACCTAGTATTCCACTTGAATGAAGTACAGATCTGACGCAGCTGTTGTTCTAAAATTAAAAGACGGTATTCTTTATTAAACGACTGCCCCAAAAAAAAGAGTGTTATTTTTAATCCTTTATTCAATGTAGTTTATGACTGCCTACAGAATTCAATATTTTCATATAATTAGGTAATTTTTTTTATGTGCGTGTGGTGTGAGAGCCCGTTTGTTAAAACTCTGTAAAAATGTGCTTAGGATTTAGTGAACATTCCCCAACAATTGTGAAAGTTGGAATCAGATTTTGTGAAAGTCATATAAGCGAGTTATTGACTGTAAAGTTGGGCCCTCAGTTCTCACATAGAGGACTGAGGGCCCGCCTGTACCTGAAAAACTATGTACACTACAGAAAAAGTCTTTATGCCCAAATCTTACCTAATGCCGAACAAAATTTGTGAAAACAAGATATTATCGCAAAACACTGTCCTACTTTGTAATCTTCGTTCAAAATGGGCCCTCAATCCTCATACACGTAAAAGTTTGTCACGCAAATAAAATGAATCCATTAACTTACAGCTACTGTTTGAAATCCTATTAGCTACTAAATAAATTGTGAAAATTTGTGAAAGTAAGAACAGATCACCACTTCTTGTTGTTGAAAGTTATGACCCTGATAAAAATCGGGCCCTCAGTCCTCCATTTTTTTGTATTCTTTTTGTTACTCCTAACGTATGAAAGATAAGCCAAATATAAAACTGTCTCTTTTTGTGAAAAAAATTGTGCAACAAATTCGATACTAGAAAGAAATTAAAAGACCCTTTATTGTATACGAAAATTGAATTTTATTTTTCCTTTCTGAATTAGCCAATAGGGTGACCACAATTTATTTTTCATTACTCGTACTCTGAAAGTAAGTCATAACATTTTAATTTTTTGCCATTCATGTACATCAATATCAAACGAGAATTATGAATTGGCCGATTCCTCTGAGTCTATGAAGGATTCAACGGATTCAGTAGTCGTTGTGCTGTCTGATGGAGGGTTTGTATCGACATCGCTATTGGCGAGGGTTTCTGTAATTAAAGTACGGCGATGCCGTAAGAATGACATGTGCAGAGCTTTTGCAGACATTCTTCCATTAATTTCCCGAGACATTTCCATAAATATGGGATTGTTATATTTGATGTCTATTTCCTGCAGATCAGCGATATATTTTGTAAATAATGATATTTGTTCTTCTATGGGAACAGATGGTATGCGTCCTCTTGGCATGGTTATGGGTAACTGTTGGGGGAAAAAAATTACTCTATTATATTGTTGAATACAATTTCCGTTGTCAATAGGTTGGAAGATCGTACTCAAGTTTACTTTAAAAACTGTACAATTTATAAATAAGTGAAATTGAATTAAACAATTCTTAGAGTGACTATTTAAGTAGACAAGCGCTAATAGATCATTCATGTTAATAAATAAAATGAAATAAAATACAATATATTATATAAATATAATAGGTTAGGAACCTACTTATACAATTATGAGTATGTATCAAAACAAACTTACTGTGAAGATTTATAATTAATACCTGGAATATTATCGTATTTTTATTATATCAAAGATTGTTACAATAATATTATTTTCGTTACTATGGTAATCAGTCTTATATATTAATATAAGAGAAAAAATGTAAGTACCTAAATAATGCAAACTTCTTATATTGAATTATAAGAAGTTTGCATTACGTGTAGGTACCATTTTTTCACTTACCTTAAAAGCAAAGTTATAAGTTTGATATCTTGACCGAAGACGAGCGAGTGTCATGACCGAAGATGTGCTTGCTTGCACATTAAAAAGTCATTATTATTTTTATTCTTCACTAGAACTGTTTCATAAAACTTGCCTTAGTGCTTTATCACCTACAACATCCGCTGCACTATCATAAACTATTGTTTAGTAACTACACTAACTATTATAACTATTGTGCATATGTAAACTTACTTTACATACTTTGCAACAGCAGAAGGAACTAAAACATCAGTATCGCCACTAACAAAGTATAATAAAATGAGGGTAAATCAAAATCAATAAAACATTTATTTCAAGTAAAAAGAAAAAGCTAAAATGAAATTATTGTCACCCTACCCGCGACTGTCACAATGACACGCGTACACAATAGAAAAATTGCTGATTTCAGTATCTGTTAAAATTTGTTGTTTTATCGTAATTCTTATTAGTAACAAATAACACCAATTTGTTGCACAATTTTTTTCACAAAAAGAGACAGTTTTATATTTGGCTTATCTTTCATACGTTAGGAGTAACAAAAAGAATACAAAAAAATGAAGGACTGAGGGCCCGATTTTTATCAGGGTCATAACTTTCAAACAACAAGAAGTGGTGATCTGTTCTTGCTTTCACAAATTTTCACAATTTATTTAGTAGCTAATAGGATTTCAAACAGTAGCTGTAAGTTAATGGATTCATTTTATTTGCGTGACAAACTTTTACGTGTATGAGGATTGAGGGCCCATTTTGAACGAAGATTTACAAAGTAGGACAGTGTTTTGCGATAATATCTTGTTTTCACAAATTTTGTTCGGCATTAGGTAAGATTTGGGCATAAAGACTTTTTCTGTAGTGTACATAGTTTTTCAGGTACAGGCGGGCCCTCAGTCCTCTATGTGAGAACTGAGGGCCCAACTTTACAGTCAATAACTCGCTTATATGACTTTCACAAAATCTGATTCCAACTTTCACAATTGTTGGGGAATGTTCACTAAATCCTAAGCACATTTTTACAGAGTTTTAACAAACGGGCCCTCACACCACACGCACATTTTTTTTTTGTCGACTAACGAAAGTTTGTGATTACAAACTACCATATTGAAGTGACGCTATTTTACAGGCTTAACTAAAATGAATTGCATACAAAATCACATGTGAATGAACTCAATAAATTATACAGTATTCTTTATTTTTAATCGTTTATTCTATGTAATTTATGAGTTTACTAGCTGTTCCCGGCATGCGTTGCAATGCCCTTTTTCCTACCTACTACCTGCCTGTGTACCAACTACCTACCTACCCTACCTACCTACTACCCTACCTACCTACTACCCTACCTACCTACTACCCTACCTACCTACCTACTACCCTACCTACCCTACCTACCTACTACCCTACCTACCTACTACCCTACCTACCTACCTACTACCCTACCTACCTACTACCCCACATACCTACTACCCTACCTACCTACTACCCTACCTACCTACTACCCTACCTACCTACTACCCTACCTACCTACTACCCTACCTACCTACTACCCTACCTACCTACTACTCTACCGACTACCCTACCTACTCTACTATCCTACTTACTACCCTACCTACTACTCTACCTACTACCCTGCCTACCTACCTACCACTTTCTCACCTTTTAAACCTTCCCTGGACTACCACGAATAATTCAACACTATAATTAGCCAAATCGGTCCAGCCGTTCTCGAGTTTTAGCGAGACTAACGAACAGCTATTCATTTTTATATAATATAGCTGTACCCCGCGTGCGTTGCAATGCCCTTTTACCTGCCTACGTACCAACTACCTACCACCTACCTGTTACCTACCTACCTGCATACTACTAATTTCTCACCTTCTCTGGACTGCTACAAATGTTTCAAAACCAAAATTAGACAAATCGGTCTAGCCGTTCTCTAGTTTCAGCGCGACTAACTAACAGCAATTAATTTTTATATTATACGCAAACACCATTTTTGAAAAATCATTTTTCTATTGGGAAAGAAACAGTAATTATTTGTGATTATTGTGATAATGTCGTATGGTCTGTTTGAAGTTGTCATTCGTTGACTGAACAACTGAACGTCACTCAATTGTTTTGCCTTCCCGGAACCTCTCCACTAACACTTGAACTTTATAGTACGGTATTAAAGCTCAAATTGATTTGACGTTTTAGTTACAAAACGTTTGTATGGGAAAAAGAAAAGGGCTGTTTTTAGGGCTTTTCCGGCCATTATTCGAATTTTTCTCGCCGTAAAAACCATCCTTGAACTTCAACGAACATTTAAAAAAAAAAATCAGCCAAATCGGTCAAGCCGTTTTCATGCCAAGTCGTGACAACGAAAAACGGGTTTCATTTTTATATATATAGATAGATGACTGTCTACAAAATTGAATATTTTCATATAACTAGGACAATTTTTTACAAACTACGTTAATGAAGTAACACTATTTTACTGGCTTACTGACTAATGAATTGCATACAAAATCACTTGTTAATGAACTTAATATATTATACAAACAAAAATACTGATTTTTATTTGCTAGTGACCCCTATTGGCTTTGCACAAATGATTTTACTAATAAAGAAAACAAGACGTATTTTTAACAAAAACAAGTTTTTTGTTAGACCTACCATCTCCTGACAAATACAAACAATAACAAAAAAGCCAAATTGAGAGAGCAGTCTCAAATGATGCTCCATCATACATGTGCCCTATACATATTGTACATATTATTCACTAATGATCTTATTAATTTCATACAGAAGCTTTTGCCGGACATACGACTTGTGGTGTTTGCGGATGACACAAATGCTATAGTTGCAGCTAATGATGTCCATGACCTTTCTGTTAAAGTGAATGCAGCTTTGGAGGCTTTTCATTCTTGGTTTAATGCCAATATGCTGATAATAAACACGTCTAAAACCAATATTATGTTATTTAAAACCACTGCGCGTAGCAAAGATGTTATGGACATGGAGCTGAATAAAGTTAAAATTGAGCTTGTCAAGGAAGTTAGGTTTTTGGGAATTTATATTGATGATTTATTAAGTTGGAAGAAAGAATTGGCAGCTTTGGACTCATCAATATCATCTGCTTGCTACGCCTTAAGAACTCTTAGAGATGAAGTAAGCATAAATCATTTAAAAATGGTGTACTATGCACTGATTGAGTCCAAATTGAGGTATAGCATACAGTTTTGGGGAAATAGCTACCACTACAACTGGCATAGGGCTTTCGTTCTCCAAAAGAGAGCGATCCGAACCATTGTCCGCATCGCTCAACAAGACTCCTGTCGACCATATTTTAAAGAACTTGGCATACTGACAGTGCCTAGCCTTTATGTGGTGGTACTGTAAAACACCTTTAAAAAATATATTTATGACTATGAAACAGACGAGGGCAGGCTAGTAAGGGAAAAAACGCGTAGGCAAGACGTTGCAAACAAAATCACCCCTGCTCTTGGCGTAGTCAAAAATAGTCCACAGTATCAGGCAGTTAAAATATTTAATAAATTACCGCTAGAGCTAAAGGGCACACTCTACACAGGCTCTTTCAAGGGAAGGCTCAAGGCATTTCTACTGGAAAGATGTCTTTATTCAGTGGATGAATTGTAAATAATTTCAAATTTATCCCGGGGATTTCTGAATTGTATATCTTTATTTATATTTTTTAATTATTTTAATGGATTTGTGTGTTGTGTTATGTTTTAAATTTTGATGTTTGATGATTTTTTGGTATGACGATGTAATTCAATGTTTTTTTATGCACCTAAATGGTTTTTGGCAACAGAGGAATTTGAATTTAAATTGTAGTTAAGATTTACTTTTAAATTAGTTATTAATGTTATTATTATTAATAGTTAATTTATATTTTATTTGACATGTTTTATTAATGGATTTGTAGTATTATGATTTTTAATTTTTGATGTTTTTGTTCGATTTTAGTGTGACATGTTTAGATATTTTTATATTTCTTGTTGTTTTGACATTGTTTAATTATTGTGATTTTAATTATTTTACTTTAATTTGTGATAGTGATGGCGTATTCTTCTACAACTGATTAATCGAGTAATTTTTATTTTTATTTTTTGTTGTCTATTATCTATTTTTTATGTACCTTCCACATTCAGACACAATGTAATTTGTTGTTGAATAAATGAAATGAAATGAAAAAAAAATGAAATGAAATGTGGCAGTTTATTTATATCTATATCTTATATAAAACAAAGACGGGTTTGTTACAACACTTAACTCGAGATCTGCTGAACCAATTTTCATGGTTATTGATTCGTTGGATTTGTCTCCGCCCCGAATAGCATAATACATCTTAAAATCAATGAAAACTCGATATGTGTAATGAATACATAATCATTTCAATAAATGCTGATTTGTATAAAACCATGTCAAACATTTGTTGTCCAATCCTGTCAAATACTGTAACAACTATTCATGTGTGCGTTCAGAAATTTATTTTTTGTAAAATGTCTCGAAAGTTCAGGCAGGTATGTTATATTTGTTTGTTTTAGACATTAATTTGTGTAAATTAATTATTTAATTTTTAATTTCCGAAAATAATACCTAAGATTTATTCTACAGGTTAACAAAAGTGTAAATGTCTTTTTATAGGTTGTCTATGATTTTTCTTGATAAGCTATTCTTATGTACCTACCGTAGGTAGTGGTTATATACTCTTTGAGCTATTGTCTATGTCTCGAAAGTTCAGGGCTTCAGGCACTGTTATTAAATTTGGTGGTTTTATGCGAGTGCACATTCAGTACCTATTAATATTAATAACAATGCCGCGTCCTAGAAGATCTAATCTTTCCCAGCGGAGCCGTAATGCAATTAGGCAACGGAATATCGCGAGTCAATTATCACGCAACTGACAGAATAACAAAACACAACTCAGTATGTAGGATAGTAGACTAGGTAGAGTAGTAGGTAGGTAGGTAGGGTAGTAGGTAGGTAGGGTAGTAGGTAGGTAGGGTAGTAGGTAGGTAGGGTAGTAGGTAGGTAGGGTAGTAGGTAGGTAGGGTAGTAGGTACGTAGGGTAGTAGGTACGTAGGGTAGTAGGTACGTAGGGTAGTAGGTACGTAGGGTAGTAGGTACGTAGGGTAGTAGGTACGTAGGTAGGGTAGTAGGTAGGTAGGTAAGGTAGTAGGTAGGTAGGGTAGTAGGTAGGTAGGTAGGGTAGTAAGTAGGTAGGTAGGGTAGTAAGTAGGTACGTAGGGTAGTAGGAAGTAGGTAGGTAGGATAGGAGGTAGTAGGTAGGTAGGATAGGAGGTAGTAGGTAGGTAAGTAGTAGGTATGTAGCAGGTAGGTAGGCAGGTATTATGTAGGAAAAAGGGCATAGCAACGCATGCGGGTACAGCTAGTAAGTAGATAAGGAGATTACTATTTATTTTAACATTATATTATTTGGGGTATATAATGGCCATGAAGCCAAAACCTTAATCTTATAAGCTACATCTTTAAAACAATCACAATATTATTCAATTTCACTGGACACAATTTTTCCACATACACTTAATAAAATACAACAAAATTGGCAATATTTATAGGATGTTGAGACATCCATATTTATAACCAGCTGACCCTTGCATGGGTGCTTACCTAGACTAATGTGAAAATTTTAACTAATGGTGGCATTGTAAATACAGTGTGACAGAAAACATGTTAAAAAGCATTCTTGACTAGTTATTTGTTTCTTTGCAAACAAGTTACTACTAGAATGGTAAACATTTGATAACAAGGTATAAAAAACCACAGAACCTATAAATATTCCAACCAATCAAATGGCTTGAATGAAATGTAATTGTAATCATACCTTTTTTTTTTGGCGGGTGGAAAATCATCGAATAACCCGTCCCGCTCATGGGCAGAGCGAAAGGTAGTGTCAGACTTCTACTGACTAAAAACCACCCATGTTCTTTCTTAGCCCTTTAAGTCGAGGCTGCGGTATCTCTTGCGAACAACCCGCAGCCCCGACGGGATTGTAATCATGCCACAGTTTTCTTTTCTGATAAACACTTAATTAAATTTTGATGTTTCAAAATTGTACCAAACACAATATAATAATAGATATTAACACTAGCAGAAATCACACAAAAGAAATTAATAATTTGAAATACAAATAAAAACTATTTTGTTGTATAGTATAGAATAGAACACAAAAGATTTGAGGTGTTTAACCCTTTAATTACAAAATAAAACTGTGCTTAGACAACAGTAAAAGAGATCCATTTATAGAACATCATTATTCAATGATTTACACTTTGTTCTGCAGCAAATATATCACCTCATTGATGTCAGTGATCAGATCCTGTACAATAAAGTCATACGGCATTTGGTAGCTAGGTTGATTAGTCCCAGGAGGTTGGTTGTTAAGGTCGGTCACAGTTGTCTTTGATTTAATTAACTGAAAGAAAAATAATATCCATCTTAATAGTTTTCCAATGACTTGTGACATTACAGTTATTAGATTATAATTAATCACAATTGGAATATGAAAAGATTTATTTTTATTTATTTATAAAATTATGATTGTTGGTGATGTATGAAATTAATTGTTTTTAAAACAGGCCAAGAGCAAGTGGGACTCGCGCATGAAGGGTTCCATAGCATCAGAGTAGGGGAGCCCCTTTCCTTGGCAACAGCTATACACATTCTGTGAACATTTTTGAAGGCTATCTATTACAGATCATGAAATACACCCACAGATGGATGGATAGCGGAGGCCTAGTAAGAGGGCTCTTTTGATAACTCTTTAAGTAGGGTATCCTAAAAATAGATTCGATTAAACTATGCTTTTTTAGATTCTTACCTTGGTAAACATGTCAGCATCTTGGAAAAACTTTTGCAACTTTGGTTCTAGTTCAGCATTCTTGAGTTTGGCATCGTATTTCTTGTTTAACTTGATGTTCGACAAGCGTTTTGTGAGCTGGTCGAGACTCTGTGCATACTGATTCATATCAAAGTCGGCCATCCCTGTAGGCCTAGAGGTCCCTTCCTTTAGTACAACTAACGACTCCTTTATGCGGTCGGCGTAGCTGTTCAGTGATGAAATAGCTTCATCAACATCAATGTCCATTTTGTCCTCCACCATATCAGGCATTAACAACTTGGGAACGTCGCGTTCCAAGAATTTCGAAATGTTTTCAGACCGCAACACATTTTCAGCGGGTTCTTCTGTTTTTATCGGTCTGTCCACCGCAGTTGTAGACATTGAGCCGTAAATCTCTTTTAATTCCTTCATGATGTTCTGTGAATCTTCAAGATCTTTATCCAAATCGTTGGTCATTTTCTCTAAAGATTTTAGGTTCATTATTGATTGTAGATATTCGCCGAAATCACCACAATTGCTTTTGTGTTGTTCGCCCATTTTTATCAATTACTAGTAGAGTAAATAATTTTTAATGATGTACTCTGAAACTGAAAGTAAACTGTTATTTTCTTCTAGCTCGATCAATAAAACAAAACATAGACAAAAAGAACCAAAAGCGATGTGAATTGTGAAAGAGAGAGAGACAAGACTAAAGAGATATTTTTTGACAATCTTTGTAACGTTTAGGAATTACTGTCATTTGTCAGAAGAAATGAGAACGTGTACCAAAGAGTAAAATTGACTAAGCCAATACAAGAGCAACAAAAGAGTGCACAGGCTAGCAAGTAATAATCACAGACTCACAGTCAAGATGTTTCCCACCATTTCTCACTCATTGACAAATCGCTACGAAAAAGGGTACGTGCTTTCAGCATATTTTTGATATTTTACATGACATTTCTCACCTGTTGACGTTTTCTATACTAATATTTTAAAGAAGTAAAGTTTGTGTGTTTGTATATTTGTTAAGGTGGATGCGCCAACAGACCCTCCATACATTTTTGAAATACACCTTTACACGACACACAGAGACTTTTTCTTTAAAATTTATCATTTTATCACTTCTCAACAATGGAAAGTGTCCGCAATCGACCTTTTTGGGCATTATCTTACATTATTTAGCGAGAAAAACAATAATGAAATCCCGGCAAAATTTGACACTTCTTTAGTAGTGTGCGTGACTTTTGACAAATAATGACAAGTAAACTTGTTTAGACTATGACACGCTAGATGGCGTGCAGGTGCAGACGATCTTATAATAATTCTGTTATAGGATGCATAAGTACGATGGCAACGAAAATGCATGGCCTTTAAAAATTTTCTCTGTACTCTTTCGATTAAATCAGAATATTTATCATAGTGGGGATTCCATACCGAAACAGCATACTCTAGCTGAGAGCGAACTAACGACCGATACAAATACAAATAGGTAGAGGACCGGGTAAATACTGTAGCCGTTCTCATGATAAAACCAAACATACGGAAAGCATTATTAACAATTTTGTTGATATGAGAATCTAAATGAAGTTTGTCGTCCAGCAGAATTCCAAGGTCACGGACCAGGGTTTCTCTTTTTAGATTTTCGTTTTTTAAGGTGTAGGGATATAATAAGATATTTTTATTTTTGGTAAAACTAATGACATGACACTTGGATACACTAAGTTGAAGTTTATTGCGTGTACAGTATCCCGAAAATGCATCTAAGTCATCCTGTAAGAGAGCGCAGTCGCGGTTGCTTTTAATAGACCTAAATATTTTAATGTCGTCAGCGTACAACAGTAATTTTGAATTTTTAAAATACTTATCAACGTCATTGATGAATAAAATGAACAGGAGAGGTCCCAGAATGGAACCCTGCGGTACTCCAGAAGTAACATCTACAGTGCTAGAGCAAAACCCATTTATTACAACTCTCTGCGTCCTGTTGCACACATATGAGTAAAACCATCTCAGCAGGTCCCCACGTATCCCGTTAAACGCAATTTTCTGCAAAAGTAGTTCATGGTCAACCTTGTCAAAGGCTTTCTTAAAATCAGTGTATATCGTGTCAGTTTGAATACGGGCATCCAAATTGTTAAATAAATAATCTGCAAAAGTCACCAGGTTCGTCGCAGTTGATCTTCTTTTCACAAAACCATGCTGCTGTGGTAATAAAACGTTGTGAAGTAGAGGGTACACTTTATCATGTACCAATTTCTCGAAAACCTTTGACAAGGCTGACAATATAGAAATTGGTCGATAGTTCTCGACATCATGCCTAGGTCCTGACTTGTAGACAGGGGTTATGTTTGCGAGTTTCCAAGCTAGCGGAAATATCCCTTTTGAAATAGATAAATTAAACATGGTATGCAAGGGTGTACAGAGATTAGTGGCAGTCTTCTTAATAAAGATTACTGGTAAACCATCTGGTCCAGGTCCCTTTGAAGGGTCTAACAACTCGAGCCCTCTCAGTACATCAGCCACTGAAAATTCAATGTTACTTATAAGCGAGCAGTTAGGGGAGCAGTCGATATGCGAAGAAGGTGTATTAGTTAAGGTAGATGGTTCATATACCGAATGAAAAAAGTCAGAAAAAATGTTACAAATGTCTTCGGGGTTATTAATTGGCTGATTGTTATATTTTACGGTAGCAGGAATTCCATTAGTGGATTTTTGTTTGGAAATGAACGTCCAGAAATGTTTAATGTTATCTCGAATACCATCCTCTACTGAATTAATGTATTTTTTATATGATTCCTTGCACTCAGACTGAAATCTCGTGCGGTATAGTTTAAACTGCTCATAGTCCGATAAGTTCCTGTACATTTTCCATCTAATCCACGCTTTGGCTTTGTTTATATATATGTGTATCAGTGATTTTGAAAACCATACAGGAAACCTTAAAGACCTACTATTAACCAAAGGTACATGTTTTCTTATTATACCAAAAATAGTGTTATAAAACGTGCTTAAATACTCGTCAGGTGTATGATCATTCAAAAATGTATCTTCCCAATCGACTTCTTTTAAATCATGGTTAATGCCTTCATAATTGGCTTTAAAATAATTATATTTTTTAATTATCTTACGAACCATTGAACAACTGGGTAACGAAACAGATATCGACACACAAAATGGGGGATGATGGTTATCTAACTGTAATAAGTAATCCGTGGGCGAGTATGTGGTGCAGTCGTGATTACTAATGACCAAATCCAATATTCTCCCGTTCAGATTCCTTCCATTATTAAATTGATGAGCGCCGAGAAAGGACATAAACTGACATAAGTGGAGACCTGTGGGAGAACTCCCTCTACAAGTCAGAGCAGTTTGTGAGGTACCCGCGGTGCACGTGACCCAGTCAATTTCGGGTAAATTAAAGTCTCCCAACAGATAAAAATGTTCAAGATTATTATGCCCAAGTAGGGTTTGTAATAAGTCAAAATAATCAACATAAATGCTTTCAGGCGTTTTAGGTGGTATATAAGCCGCTGCAATAATTGAATTTTCACCTCGACCCGAGCATGGCAACTGAATTAGTATGTGCTCAATATGCGTATGTACAGAGGAACATGGAAGTAATCTTACTGAGCGCAGCCCCTTTAACACAGCGACAAGAACGCCACCTCCGTCTTTCTTTTTGGTGGCAGCGCGATCTCTGTCACATCGGTATACAGTATACCGTTCATCGATGAACTCGCCATCAGTTATATCGGGCGTTAGCCAAGTCTCTGTCAAGATTATTACGTCATAAGAATTAGCAAGGATATTCATATATAGCGTATGCAGTTTCGAACGGACTCCCCTACAGTTTTGGTAATATATAATTAAATTATGTGTCATTGTAACTTTGACCTATCCGGAATAAAATAGTGCCAGCATTACACATTGCGTAAATTAAAATCATTATTAGTATTGTAGACATAAGATATTCATCGAACACTAGCATAAAATAATAGAAGCTCGAATTAAACATGATAAAGGCATATAATGTAAGTTTAAAGTTCAAAAACAATATTAAAGAGTCCAGGTAAATATGATCTGAAGTGCCACAAACGCCTACCAAGAAATACATTGCAATCACGTCAAAGAGATAATATACCACAAAATTAACAATTAATTTAATTTCAAAAGATACATTCAATACCAATGCCGAGCACAACTGCATAAGAAAACTGAAAAACACATGATGTAATATAAATTTGCAGTCCAAGAACAGTGAGGATATCATTTCATAATCCAGGTAAATATCATGTGATGCGCCACCAGCGCCTAGACAAAGGTGCATATATATCAAAACATACATAGCATTTATATCCAAACGACTTTTTACTATAATGACAGAACATATTAAGATAAAGGCTTTAAACCTAAGATCACGTATGAATACAATAAGTGACACTCTCCCAAACACTACAACTATTAGACTAGGGGAGTTTATGACAGAAATGCATGCAATAATTAAGTACAGTGTAAATAAAGAAACAACATAAAAGCACTTGCTGTGATAAACATAATAATAATAATAACAACTTTGCTTCTTAAATTTTTGCAGAGCCAGGCTTGATTTTAGCGATGTCTTGTGAGATTCGAACTGCAATGGCCTTAGTGCCTTCTTTTTCACGGACAAGTATGGTCCCATGCTTGACCCATACAAACTTATAATCATGCTTTTTCGCTGCGTCCCGGCATTCACGAAACAATTGTTTGTTTTTTAAGGTTAGGTGTTCATGCATGTAAATTGTCAGTGAGGTACCCGATACTCCCAGTTGCTCCGTTGTAAGCCCCTTGCAAAGTCGATGAGCGCTCAGGATGTTGTCGCGTAATATTCTCGAGGCAAACTTCACTATAATATTTTTAGGCATGTTATTATGTTGGTGTGCGTGTGGGACTCGATGAATTGATATTATATCGTTTTGTTGTATATTGCACTTGACAGCAGAGCCAATATTCAGCATTAAATTAATAAGATTTTCGTTGCGCCTTTCCGGTATATTGCATAATTCTATATTACAATTTCGTGCGCCCTGTTCGAGGCCATCAATCTTGGACGCCAAATCCGAGACCAGCTTATTCAAACCAGCGGACTCTTGAATTTGTTTACAACAGTAGTCAATCTTTTTGCTGAGATCGGTGTGATCGTCAGCGACAAACTGAACTGAGTTCTTAAGAGAATCGACTTGACATGCCAGACTTTCATGTTTCACATCCAGTTCAGATACTCGCTGGCGCAAAAGAAGCTGATCCGAACGAAGGGAATTAATGTCACTCCTAATCTCAGAAGTGACTTGAGTAAGGGAAGCCAAGTCCCCTTTTATTGATATTACGTTATCAGATATTTTTGTGATACTGGCTTCCATGTCAAGCCTCCACTCACTCAGCGTACTCTTGAACTCCGTAGACAGATCTTTTATGGCTTGGACCCACTCATGATCCGGTTGTTTACGCTTACGTAATGACACATTTTGTTCGCCGATTGTTGCTGCGCCAGGATCCTTGTTTAAGTCGGTATCGGAAAGAAACTTTTTATTCTCTGCGAACTGTGACATTTTTTTGTGGTAGGTAGAACTTTTTAACTTATCCAAATTAAAGTAAATAATAAATGGAAAAAGTTTTGCGCTTAGTAGGATTCGATCCGGCGACACTTCGCGCAGGCCCACTTTGACAAAAAGCGTGACTAATACCGCTCGACCACGGCGACTTAAGTGTAGTTGGCGAATTTAAGCTCCACTAGATAAAGCACAACATTGACGAACACGCGCTGATCTCGTGGCTGTTGGTTCCTTTGTTCTCAACACGGACGAAAGTTTTGAACAGTTTTTGCAAATAACTGAGATAACACTGAGTTTATTATGAAGTTATTATGATAATTCGTTAACACTATAGTCACTGCATGCCACAATTGGATTTTATCAAGTTCAAATAGGTATTACACCACTTTTTCGATTTTATTGTAAGAACTGTCTATAACACACGGTACTCAGGCGATAGCGCACGACGGAATGAAAAGTTTTAGGGAACGCACAAATTCAGTGTTGGTGGGTTTCGAAATTTCAAGAATTTGTATTGTACGTGTACCTATATTGTGAAATATGGGAATCCCCCATCAGCAGGTTATAAAGGCTTTAAAGGTCACCATCAATGCCATCATCATATAAATAGATTACCAACCTTCTGTTCACAGACTCGCCCTTCCTCCTCCGCTTTCTCCGGACGAAGAAGTACTCCATCCCTCAAGCTTGCTCGATGCTGGAGCGGTACCTCACCATCCGGGAGATGTACCCTCAATGGTTCCAGAAGCTAGACCCCATGGACCCCAAGATTGCTGCAGTGATTGATGCAGGGTACCTGGTGCCTTTGCCAAAGAGGGACGCTGAGGGGAGGCGAGTGGTGTTATCTTGTATGGGTAAGTTAGGTGAAGTGCTTGAAGCTGCTTTATTGTAGGTTTTGTGGGTGTGGTAAAGCTAGGTATTCAGTTTTGTTTCCCCAATAAGTCATTGTTTATACAGTGCGGTTTCCTCGAAATCAGATGATATTCTGAGGTGTTTGCGCATTCCTGACTTCATTGTAACAAACTTAACTCTTACCTACTGATTTAGTGATTTTAATTAACTTCTAAGCGTAAGATTCAGAAAGCAGTCTCAATAAAACTGCTACCCATATCCAGTAGAAATCAGACCATGCAATATGCCGACGAAGATTCTCAACCCACGGGTTTGGGAGACTACCGGGTCACGTCAATTAAGCTGTCACGGGCGATCGATCAAAAGGATTCTTCTTCATTAAGTTCTTCCAAAACACTAAAGCACTCTTTATCCACCAGGTCGTTTCGATCCCCACCAGTTCGACAACTGCGTGATGGCCCGCGTCCACTCCATGATCGTGGAACTCCTGCTGGACGAGCCAAGGTCACAGCTACTGGGATACACCCATGTGAATGACGAAGCTGGCATGCAGATGCCTCATGTCAGCCTGTGGTCCCTCACTGATGTTAGGGTCATGCTCAATTGTATACAGGTGGGTGTTATGTTTTTTATTAAAGAATAATTTGAATAAAATATTCTGATTTATTTTAGTTCAACTATAACTCTTAGGGTAAAAGATAAAGATGTAACTTAACGTAAACTCACAATTCCAATAAAATACGACCAAAGTCGAAGTACGCCAAATGCAAAGTTGGTAATAAAAATGTAAAGCTAACTTTCAGCTCTATATTTTGCCCTTAGAGTTTTCATATACTTATTGATTTTAATCATTGTTATTCCGTCAATTTCTTCTGGAAAGACATTGAAATATGTGTGAATCTTCACAAATTGAATTTGTTAGTGAAAGACATGATGGATTTCGAAGTGAATTAATTTTCAAGTGCTGTGATCGAGCGTGGAAACATTGGTAGCAGTAATAAAATAAAAACTGCATTTATGTGGGCAACTGTGACTTCTGGTAGCTTTTACACTCAAGCAGCTCACATAACAAGTCTTATGGATATTCCAACAATGTCAGCCAATAAATTTCGTCGAGTTGAAAGAAAATAAGGCAGTGTGTGGTTAGAACATTTGACAGAGGAAATTAAAATTGCTGGTGAACAAGAAAGATCAATTGCTATTCAAAAAGGTCATACGGGCATAACTTTGACTCGTCATCTGGTATGGTAAGTTAATATTTTACCAAAAACAAATTTGGTTCTTTATGACTTTTTTATTATGTGCATTATTTACAAGTGTTGCTTTTCATTTCCAGGCCTGCTTCTTGGTGTTAGAAACAAATATTGTTATACATGTCAATATTATGGGAGGAGAAACATGGATATGAAAGCACATAATTGCTGCAAAAATTTTACTGGACCATCTACAGCAATGGAATCGGAAATTATTGTGGAAGGCTTTCAAAAGAGTGAAGAAATACATCAACTTCGCTATTTGAGTTTTATTGGTGACGGAGACTCCTCTGTGTTTGCAAAATTGATAGAGAAAGTGTCATATGGGAACATCATAAAAAAAAATTAATGCAAGAATGACGTAATCAAAAACTATACCAGTGCACTCTACAAGGTAAATGAATAAATCAGATTTGTAAGTCATCCCAGGATCAGTGAAGCATATTATTCTGTATTTATATTTTGTTCTTTTTAGATCTTGGCCAACACTAAGCTCCCTCTTTCTGGGCGAAATATTTTGAAGCCAAAGATTATGAAGCTTACACTAGTAGCACGGAAAATTATCATCTGTAGCAGTGAGCATGCTACAGATGCATATGCTACTATGCACATATACATACTATATACACACTGTATATACTATGCTAATATACACATGCTACTATGGCAGCAGATTTGAGAAATGGCCTGCATCATTTATTCGGAGTACATGAAAGCTGCAAGGATTATTACTGCAATGTAAATAAAACATAGACAGATGGAACTGAAAAGAAGGAAGAAGACCTCGTAGAAAGTTTGAAAAATACTGCTCCAGAAGTGTGGGCTCTCATTTATGCAGCCAATGAAAAAATTGCTTTGAAGGCTTCAAATCCTTCTGCAACATCAACATCAGTTAGAAATTCAAGCAAATAAGAGAAGTAAAGTTTTATTTCAGAGCAGCTTTGGAGATTGACGGTAAATAATATTTTGAAGTGAATGGTAAATAATATTGGTCAAAAAGTAAGAATTATATGCTAAGTATGTTTTCTTTGTTGCAGCAGCAGTGTAGCAGTTGGTTCAAAGAAAGTTTCAAGGCAGAGGGCGAAATCAACAAATCAAATGATTTTTGTTCTAATTGTATTATGGTAGTAGTTTGTTTAGAATCTACATTATTATTGTATATTTCTTTTTATTTTGTATCAAAAGGTGAAATAATACTTCTTAGGTATACTTACTTCATATAAAGAGCTTTATATTTTCGTTTTATTATATGCTTTTGTTGAGTGCTTCGAAATTAGGAAATATTTTTTTCACCTTCCTTGTTATTATCTCATAATAAATCGTTTTAGATTTGTAGCTCTTGTCTAGGAATTATAGTTTCTTACGTGTTATGAAATGTATAATTATTGTAATAATTGGTACTGTTACTAATCATAAGTGTTATTAGTTTTGAGTGATTATGCATGTATCAGCATTTAGGGCATAAACTGCGTTAAGCGTGCCTCTCGCGTGTCCACACAAAACCGACCCGCGCGTGCCCATGCGCGTGCACACGCTCGTGAGCCCGTCGGGCGCCCGTCGCGTGATACTTCCGTGCAACGGGGCACGCATGCACGCGACGTGATCACGCATCACGTTGGACGGGTCCACGCGCGAAGCCCGCTAGCGGGTGCACGCGCGTGCTTGTTCAGTTGACAGCGCTATCTCGAACCGACCGCACGCGCGTGCCCGGCCCATAACAAAAAATGACAAATTTTGATACAGAAAGGGTAATTGTTGAAGTTCAGTGTCGTCCTGCCATATGGGACCAATCTAGCGAAATATTTAAAGACCGGGACGCTAAATCAAAAGCATGGCTAGACATTTGTACAGTACTGTTTCAAAATTTTGATGACTGGAGTGCAGCAGAAAAAAACATACAAGGTAAGTACCTACACTCTTTATTTATTTTATAATAACGTAGGTTAGGTAAACTATTCTTTGCGCCAAATTTTTATTTTTAATAATCTATGCAATTAGTTATATATAATTAGTTATTTCAATTGTATTTGTGTCAATTAAATGTTTTCAACAATTAATCCAACTATAAAATTAAAACTCGGAATATTTACAATAATAATTTACCTATGTAAATATAAAATCATGCTTATATTCAAAACTAGTGCAGAGATACTGCGTATTTCTGAACATTGTGAAATTCGTGTGAACAATGTCCCATAATATTGGTATGGTTTTATATTGCTCGATAAATTCCAAAGTTCTTTCTTTCGGCCACGCGGTCGCCGCCATTTTGCGCGTCACGAGACAACCAGTACCTATGTTCACGACTGCGAGCTTCACACTACTTCACACTATCGGTGTATTTAGGGTTCAAAATCATTTTAGGGCAGAAACAGTGGATCGGTAGGTAAATAAATAAAACAATTATCAACTAAAATATTTATTATATTGGTTTTATTGGGCTAGTAACTTTGTAAAATAAGCGTGCGTTTTGTAGTTTTGTAGGTTTTTCTTTGACATCTCTCAACTTTAGTTTACAACAATCTAAGTTATTTGGTTACATCCGATGAATTTAACAAATAAAATCATTAGGTATATTATTAAAATATGCCTGTATGTTAATAAAAAATGTGTGGTAACAAACCGTGAAAAATCAATTATTGAATGTACATAAATTATAAAAAAGCCAACTATCTTCAATAAATACTGCGATCTTGCCATGACAGCTGTCCGTCTGCAACGAAATAATCTGCGAAGTTATCGCGTAATGTATACGAATCTCTGTGGGTATTTCCAATTAACCCCCGAACTGAACGTATATGGTCTGGTATAATGACAATATCATGAAAGTCATTAATTTGACTTCTTGATCTTATAAAATTATGCAAAATACAAATTGTTTTAAGAAAACAAATTGCTTTGTCTTTTCCAACGTTCAATGGACGATGGAGTATGCGAAATTTATTAGCCATGATACCAAATGTACACTCAATATAACGTCGCGCCCTCGTTAACCTATAATTGAATATTTTTTTTTGTAGTTTAAATCGAGAGCTCGAGCATATGGCCGCATGACATGGCTAGATAACCCGAATGCTTCATCTCCTACAATAATATAGGGCAAAGCTGCGGTTGCAGCAGTGTTGGTTGGTTTATCATTGTGTATTACGGGCAATGCTTTGGCAGGAGGAATATCTATTAAGTCATTGTTGATTTGTTCGTACAATCGGCTTTGTGTGAAAATTGCGGAGTCAGATTCTTTACCCTGCACTCCCACATTTATATAGGTAAACTCATAGTTGGCGTTACACATTGCAAGCAGTACAATAGAATAGTAATGCTTATAGTTGTAATAGAGGGAACCACTATGTGGAGGTCTTATAATGCGTATATGTTTTCCGTCTATTGCACCTATGCAGTTAGGAAACTGGGCTTGCGTTAAAAAACCTTTTTCAGTCTCTACCCATAGCGCACGGGAAAATTTTGGTATACATTCTTCCTTTAACCTTTCAATTATAATTTGACAAACTTCTGTTACTATTTTTCTGACCGTGGTTAGTCCTGTCTGATACGCCAGATGAATATCGACGAAGGTATGTCCACTAACTAAATATCTGTAATAAAATAAAATACCTGTGTTATTGTTTCAGTGAAAAAGCTGCAGCAAAGATGGAAAACTGCAAGAGACACTTATATAAGAGTGAGGTCTACTAAAAAAAAACTTAAATCAGGTTCCGGTTCCAGGGCAAATAAAACATACATTTACTATGACATGCTGTCATTTTTAGATTCAAACTCGAATACTCAAGGAGAAGAATCGGCAGACGATTTTAATCAGTCAGTAGAGCAAAACGCGTCACCGAGAACTTCACAAAATAATACGATTATTGAAGAAGATTTGATTAATGTACCTAGCACCAGCTCCAGCGTTACCAAAGAAACACGATCTTCCAAGAAACGTAAGTGCGAATCGCCAACTGATTTCGAATTAGAGTTGTTAAATTGCGTGAAGAATAACACTGCAGATAATATGGACGAAGACTTGAATTTTTTTAAGTCATTATTACCAACTGTGAAAAAATTGAGTTGCTTTAAAAAATTATTATTTCGTACAAAAGTATTAGAAGCTTTAATTGATATAGAAAAAGAAATTATTATTACCATTGATGACCTTTCATTAACGCGAAATACGGTAACGAATGATTTAGAATCCTTAAATATAAGATCAGACACGAACAATGAATAAATAGGTAACAAGAAAGACTGAAGATTTGATTAAGACTGTTTAATTATTAAGAACAAAAGAAAGAGAAGAACATGAAGAACTATTTAAGTTAGTAAAAAGCGCAATTTTATATTTATATTTTTCTGGTCTCATGTGCAATTATTATGATATACAAGGGCATTCGCCAAAAGTTTACAAGCCTTGAGTGTAATGTTCATAAGGAAAGAAACGGGGTCGATTCGGACACTTTTATCTTAAACCCTATTTAGGGTCAAATAAAAAAGTGTATCAATAGACCCCTTTTTTACTTAATGGACCTTTTTTTTGAACCTACTCATAACATTGCTCCTTCATATATCCTCTTCTTAAATTTAATCTTTTATGTAGTAAACTGTGATTATGATTGTGATGATAAATAAGAATTTAAAATAATATTAGTACCCGATCTAGTAATAGAAGGGAATAATTAATAAGGGAAATATTCGTATGTAAAAACTTGCAATCAATATGCGTCATTATAATTAATACTTTGTAAGGTAGGTATATTATTATAATTAAGACATTTAGACTTATTGTACTGTTTTAACTGTTATTGTGTTTTTTTATTTTAAACTTGAACCTGTGATTTTATTAGTGTATTTCAAATGAATAATCAAAAACTAATTGTAACGTAACGTTTATGCAAGACACTGTGATGACTGTTGTGATTATATAAAAAAATAAGTAAATAAGTAGGTATAGATAAAAAAAACGAAAACGATAAAACTGTGTAATTTAGAAATAACAAAATATAATTAATAAATGTAAGAAACTGTGATTAATATGATGATTAATAAGTGTGCGGTTATAAATGTGTTTCGGCCCTAAGAACAGAGTGCACCACATCAAGAAAAACATTTTAAGCCATATTCAGGGGGCCTACCACCAGCTCATAATCAGTATTATTTTAATATTACTTCCATGGGAGAAAGAGATGAAGCTCTACAGTACGTATAACTCCATCTCTTTCTCCCACTGAAGTAATATTAAAATAATACTGCTTATGAGCTGGTGGTAGGCCCCCAGGTGTCACTGCCGAAACAATAAGAACTTCTTCTTCTTTCTGGCTTGATGTGGCTAAACAGTAGTGTGACTTACATAAATTGGCAAAAAAATATGAGTGTTCTTAACTTTTGTTAAATAATGACTGTTTTTTTTACATGAATAAAGATGATTATTAATATCGAAATGTCTTTACTTACCGCAATGTCATTGCAAATCGTTCCATTGGTGATACGATTGACGTAGATTTCAAACGTAGATTGTTAGTCTTCAAATAGGGCTCCAGTTTTGAATATAATTCATCATAGACTTGTAATGAAACTTTAAAATATTTGAAAAAAAACCTTTCATTTTCTCTTAATATACCAAACTTCACCACGAATTCCCCGCACAGTAACCTAGATTCAACGTACGGGCTTACTGGCTGGCGTCTTTTTTTGGCAATTCGTCGTCGCCGTCGTCTTGATAAATAATACAACATTAATTTATCCATAATTACTCGACTGTACACCTCCAACGTCAAAATTGTACTGAGAAAACTGACGCGCCGATGCCCGCGCATAAGCACGCGAACGTGCTCACGTGCGTGCACCAGAAGCGTGGCCCGCGACGTGCTCACGTGCGTGCACCAGAAGCGTGGCCCGCGACGTGCTCACGTGCGTGCACACGCGTAACGCAGTTTATGCCCTTAATTATGTTACTTCAAATTCTTCTGGTTTGATAAAAAAAACAATAGTGTAGGTACCTAATGTGGTAAAATAAAACTGCGTTTTATTGTAATTATTGTTGACATAATTTATTTCCCAAAATTAAATAGTTTACACCAACAAATATACCTTTTATTTTTTAACAATCGTACATAATAAAATATACCGACTCACGAACAGTAAGTCGTGGGTTCAAATCCAGACAGGCGCATTACTTTGTGGAATGTATTGCATCACCACATGCTCTCAATAAATATGAAGCAAATCATGGTGAGATGTCCTTGAACCAAAAATTTGAAGACGTGACATCTACCCCACTGGGCCCGCGTGGTGGCCGTGTCCCAGCAGTGGGAACATTATAGGCTGATGATGATATACCGTAGCAGGTGGCGTTCTGTAGTTCTGCCAACCCAATCTACCCATAAAGAAAAATGAAAAACATTTTTTTTCATTCACGCCATCTAGTGTTCAATCTTCGTAAATGTACTCGCTCACCGGCTCACGTCTGTGTGTGTAAACGACGCTATATTCAATGGCAGATGTTAAATTAAACCTTTGTGTCGAATTAGGTGGATATTATGACAATGATGTAACCCAGTTCGATAAAACGTAATGTCCGATAACCGCAATTGCTACTCCTACGACTTAATAGTTTTCCAATTACACAAAAACACAAATAAACTAAAAATGTTGACTTCAACGCCATCTAGCGGGAAAATGGCTGGGAGCAGCCTGTATGATTCACCTTAAGGTGAATGCTCCAACTAGCCCGCGAAATTCAATTTTTTTTTACGTTTATTGCAATTTGCAGGTCAGTGTTAGTTTGTATGTTGATTACAATATTAATTGCGGCTGTAAGACGTGAAAAAATGACTTTTTCAAGTTCCTGCACCTTTATGAACTTGGAGGCTTGTATTGATGATTTTGATGATTATATTTCTGTAACCTCATACGTCTTACAGCCGCAATTAATATTGTAATCAACATACAAACTAACACTGACCTGCAAATTGCAAAAAACGTAAAAAAAATTGAATTTCGCGGGCTAGTTGGAGCATTCACCTTAAATTGTAAGGGGTAATCTCGGGATCTACTGAACCGATTTCAAAAATTCTTTCATCTTTGGAAAGCTACACTATCCGCGGGTGACATAGGCTACTTTTTATCCCTGTATTCCCACGGGAACGGGAACTACGCGGGTGAAACCGCGTGACGTCTGCTAGTTAGAAATACAAACGAGCCTGAGATTCTGAAAGCAAAGCATACTAAAATTCATTTGCCTAGCCTTTTCCCAACTATGTTATGGTAGGCTTCCAGTCTAACCGGATGCAGCTGAATACCAGTATTTTACATGAAACGACTGCCTATCTGACCTCCAAGTCGGACAGTTACACATAAGGGCTTGGTCAGGATTGGTCGGTAAAAATCTGTGGTTGTGTTGCAAGTAGCAATCATCATCATCTGCCTAGCCTTTTCCCAACTATGTTGGGGTCGGTGTTGCAAGTAGCAATACTTTCTGCATTTATATGAAAGAAATGGTTCATTCACTCTCTATTTTAATACTTTTCAACAGCAGCAACATTATTTTGAACGAAATAAATTCATCTGACATTCCACCGCCATTGACATTTGCCGTGTTCGTAAATTTGTGCGTGACCGTGAGAAATAAACGATGAATAGTGGCAGAAAACGGTAAGTTTTCTTATAAAAATCTATATAGAATTACTGAGAAATAAGTGTAGATTCCGTATTGAGTAATTGATTTTCAAAAAGTAATGATTATACAGGCGAAAATAGTAACGAAAGTTTAGACTTAACATTTTTTTTTCCATACTGGCCGTTGTTTAGGACATGTTTTTCTTATAAATATTCTCGTAAAAAGTTTGAAATACACATAAGTAGTGATCATATTTACCTATGAACATAATAATAGTAATAGATACTAATATCATCACGTATTGATACGATACTAATATCATCACATCTTATTGTGTGTAGAAAAAAGTCGTAAAATTGGCGCCAAAATCATGACGGTTGGCCGCACGTACGGTCTGCAAAAAAACTTGAAAGATTATTATTTTTAAATGTTGGTTGGATTTTTATTATTACGTAAACATTTCTTAGCGATTTATATCTGAATGTCTTACGTGGAGTTTATGTTCCCGATTTTTTTTTTTGTTATTATTATTTATTTTTTGTTTACTTAGGCCGGTAATGTGGTCGGGTTAGCTGATCAGACATTGTACAATTAGTGAAGTTTCATATTGTTTTTAGAATGGCGAAATACGCCGCTACGGAGCGGTCCAGGAGTGTGACCCCCGTAGCCGGTATAGAACGCGGACCGAACCAGCAAAGCGCGGCTCGGCGGGCCCTATTATTGGAAAAGCTTAGGGCCACCCCGGTCCGCGATCTGCAGTCCCCACCGCCACGGTAAGTTTCTTTTTCATGGCGTTACCTACTATATTTATTTAGTTACAGTGGAGTAATTTGTATTTCTTACTTTAGCCTCCACACGCTCCCCGTTCAGGCGACACCTGGAGGGTCGCTCAATGTGCGCGGCGACTCCATCCTGGTCGAGCAGACCCCAGGTGGTCGCCAGCGCATCGGAGAAGCTAGGCAAGCCAGGCAACCCAGCCTGGACTTGTCTCTCTGGTAAGTTAATTCTCCTTTCTAGAGTATCTCTATGGTACGTGGGTGGCAACGTACATGGGAATATGGTTATATTTTTACGATATTGTATTTACTCACAGTTCCGATGTGGTTGAGCGTGTGGAGGCATTGGACATGTCCGAGGACGAAGCAGCGGAGCTGCTGGAGTCAGATCCCTGGCATGTGAGGAGGTGGATGCGGGACCTTTTTTTGTTTTTTTTTTTATTGGGACAAGCCCGCCACACTATTCCCAAACCACTGTAACTCCTGTTAGCCAGAATCAACAGTGGCGACCACAAGAAAAGCGCCGAGACAATGAAGCTCGACGAAGTCCCAGGGAAACGATTTAACTGTCTTGGATCCCGCAACGAAATTAATCAGAAAAGAATAGCGGAGGAGTAGGAAAAACATAATTTCGATGCGGGACCTGCCGGGGACCAGCGAGCTGCCGGGGGCTAGCGTCACGCCGAGCAGCAACACGGTTTTTCGTGCTCCTCTCGTGCCTAGCGCCAGATCTGAGGTGACTGTCGCTGCCGAAGTTGACGTTCGTCCATCAACTTCGAGGGTGACAGCACTTTCACAGGCGGTGCCTAGGTGTGATGGCAGTGATTTGGACAGCGACTTCGATGACGGATTCGATGCCCCGGTCATGCCAGTTGTCGGGAGGGATCTTCCTGACACCGAGGAGTTAGACGAACCGTTACAAGGTTTGGTAAACGAGATCGATACGGGGATGGATGACGCTGCCGATTTTCTTTTGGGTACGTCGGCTATTTTCACGTGGTCACCGGACTTTGATTCGTTTAGGGGTGTTCGTGGGGAGTTCTCAGGTCCTACCCCTGGGCCAATCAAAGACTACGAGACGCCTTATGATGCCTTTACCGACATATGGGATGAGGATATCATAAGGTTGATCGCCACGGAAACTAACCGATATGCCCATCAGACAATCGAGACCATGCGTAACGCAGGGACTTTGAAACCATCATCTCGCCTTCATTTGTGGACTGACACTAATGCAGACGAAATAATGGTTTTTTTCGCGATGTTGATGTATATGGCTATCGACTCGCGTACGTTGATAACTGAATATTGGACATCAAACGAAGTTCTCCAATTACCGGGGTTCAAGAGTATTATGTCCTTTAATCGGTATACTCTGTTGAATAAGTGTCTTCACTTTGTAGACAATGTCGCTGTCGAGAGTCAGCAATTGCCTCAATCTGGAGTATCTTCTTCAGCAGGGGTGTCACGTAGGCTGGGTAAGTTGGCACCTATTATTGAACATCTCGGAAAAAAGTTCGAAGCCTTGTACAACCTAGGACCTGACATCAGCATCGACGAGTCTTTGACCTTATACAAGGGCAGCTTGTCCTGGGTCCAAACCATAAGGTCAAAGGCTGCGCGATTTGGAATAAAGTCATATGAGCTATGTGAGTCCCGCACTGGCTATATGGCTAAGTTCCAAATCTACACGGGCAAGGATGACAGTTCCGATGGTGATCTATCACTTGGCGTCAAGTTGGGGGGGAAGAGCACGAAAGTGGTTCTTGAACTACTGCAAGGTCTTGAACATCGGGGGCATTGTGTGGTGATGGATAATTATTATAATTGTCCATCATTAGCACGATACCTCAAGAGTTTGGGCTTTGAATGTTTAGGAACCCTTCGTGCAAACCGTCGAAACGTCCCTAGTGACATAAAGGTGTCGAAGAAAGTGAAGAAGGGGACTATTATATCTCGCCATTCTGGAGACGTATACATCATTGCATGGATGGACTCCAAGATGGTGAATATAATATCCACCTATCACAGACCCGATACCTATCTTGGAACTAGGGCTGGTAAACAGATGGTGAAACCGGTATGTGTAAAAGATTACAACAAGTCCATGGGGGGTGTTGATCTCAAAGATCAAAAACTCTCCATGTATCTGTTGGAGCGAAAGAGAGGCGTGAAATGGTACATGAAATTGTTTAAAAGGTTACTGAATGTGAGTATACATAATGCGCTTGTGATGTACCAAAGTTCTCTGAAACGGACAACTGATAAATTGCCTGTGACGCATCGTGAGTTCCGCTACGCGCTTGCTGAATCTCTACTTAAACGGCATCGCCCCTGTTCAATAGAGATCAGTCAGGCACCAGTGGAAAACGTGAGGCTGAGGCGAGATATCATGCACGAGCCAGAGCACTTGATGGGACGTGAGAATACAAAGAGATGTATGATTTGTCAACGGCAGAAGAAATCCAAAGCCGTTCACTCAAGGTGCATCACGTGTGACGCATATCTTTGTTTTGGGGACTGTTGGAGAATTTGGCATTCTGCAACAAAGCTCCCAGGCATAGATATACGTGGGCGGAAACGGAAGCGCAAAGAGTAAACGTTTTTGGGGTGTGGATGTGGATTACGACTGTGTTTGAATGTGATGGTGATCCGGGGCTCTCGCATGAGGGTCACGTTTGGACGGGACGCCTAACCGTTTATGTATCTCGTTTACTACTCCTTTTGTTGCTGTTATCGGGGGCGTTACGGCTATCGGGGACGAAACGGTAGCGTGGTAGCGCTTTTTGGCGTCTTCATTGATATCTGCCCGATATCAGTCTGGGTTTGTGCATTGTGGATAACATATTACGGGACAAATCTGATTTTGTAAATAAAACCCACGATAGGTACGGGACAAACCTTTCTTTAAAAATTTGTAAATTTTGCTTAAATCTGGGTGAAACCTAGACAAACCTTTCAGTATACTAGCTGTTACAATAAAGTGTACCTATCTTATTTTTTCACAACATAATTATGTTCTTATATGTACGACAACATTTGTAAATTTTGCTAGTCTGGGTAAAATCGGGACAAACCTTTCAGTATACTAGCTGTTACAATAAAGTGTACCTATCTTATTTTTTCACAACATAATTATGTTCTTTTAGGTACGACAACATTTGTAAATTTTGCTAGTCTGGGTAAAATCGGGACAAACCTTTTAGTATACTAGCTGTTACAATAAAGTGTACCTATCTTATTTTTTCACAACATAATTATGTTCTTATATGTACGACAACATTTGTAAATATTGCTAGTCTGGGTAAAATCGGGACAAACCTTTCAGTATACTAGTTGTTACAATAAAGTGTACCTATCTTATTTTTTCACAACATAATTATGTTCTTATATGTACGACAACATTTGTAAATTTTGCTAGTCTGGGTAAAATCGGGACAAACCTTTCAGTATACTAGCTGTTACAATAAAGTGTACCTATCTTATTTTTTCACAACATAATTATGTTCTTATATGTACGACAACATTTGTAAATTTTGCTAGTCTGGGTAAAATCGGGACAAACCTTTCAGTATACTAGCTGTTACAATAAAGTGTACCTATCTTATTTTTTCACAACATATGTTCATAAATGTACGAAAACATTTGTAAATTTTGCTAATGTCTGGGTAAAATCTGGATAAACCTTTCAGTATACTAGCTGTTACAATATAGTGTAGGTACCTACCTTATTTTTTCACATATGTTCATAAATGTACGAAAACATGTAAATTTTGCTAAAGTCCGGGTAAAATCTAGACAAACTTTTCATTATACTAGCTGTTACAATAAAGTGTACCTATCTTATGGTTTTTTTTTTTGTGTACAAAAATATATTTTTTTATTGTTTTATTATTTAATATACATTCCTTAAAAAGAAAATGCATTTTATTTCAAACCTTTCGAGGCCCTTAGATATTTTGAAGGAAAGGAAGATTGCTGTTATTAAGTAAATAAGTGAACAAATAATAATTATTAATGTATTTTCAAACATAAATAGCAACAATCATTGGGTACTCTGAGATCATGTATACAATTATGTAGTTTCGCTTTAGCAGCTTTTATCATTGCTTCTTGCCAAATTCCATGATCCTAGGTCAACGGGAAGTACCCTGTAGGTTTGATTCCCTTTGCGAATGTATGAGAAATGTGACATAAACGTATATATCTTTTGATTGCGTAAACAAAGTTCTTGGTGCTCGGGGGCTCGAGCACCCATGAGAAATAAACAGTGGGTGCCGAGCACCCCTGAGAATAGATATCAAGAAACAGATCAGCCCCTGGTCTGTAATACCTACCTTCATTAGTGTAGTATCTTACAGTACAAGTACATATTGTGTTGTGCTCATTTAGTAGAGTACAGGTAGGTAACGTATAAATTATAATATTTCTTTTTGATAATAAAAACTAGTTTAATTTTTATATAATGGTTTCATTCTATATTTTTATCAAATATAATTAGTAATTAAGTACGCATATGTAAGTAGGACATTTATTTATTTTTCGGTCGATCAGTGTGCATTTCTCTTCTCACACTTCGCCACTTTTTCGTGTCATCAAATGAGCATGAGCACCCATGAGGTTTTCTAAAAGCCGGCGCCCCTGGCCACATCAACAAAACAGCGGACAAAAAGGTGATCCATTATTTTCCTTTTGAGGTACGGAACCCTAAAAATGAGCTATAAAAAGACTTGATTGAAACCACAAGCGAATCCGAGGGCAAAAACTAGTACATATAAATAAATCGGTTCATAATTCACGTAAATATCTACACTCATAAAAAAAAGACAATACATACAGACGAACCTCCTACTATCCTGAAGTCGATAAAATAATAACATTATTTAGAATAAATTAACATGACAAACCGAAAATGTATCAATAATAATCATAATAACAAGATTTCGTTGAAAATAACAGTAAAATAATAACATTGAATTATTTTCGTTAGAGTTTTTTTGGAAACGTTACCCGCGCCAGTCCTAAACGCAAAGATGGCCGCGTGCGGTCACAAACTTTTTATCAGTTGACAGAAAAAGTTGTTGTCATGCAATGCAAATATTGCCATTTTAGTGCTTTCGGCACTAAATCTAGTGCATTTTTGGTATGTTCAGTGCGCATCCAAGATTTTTAGTGCCTAGTGCAATTTCTAGTGCTTTTTTCATGTCTGCTCTTTAATTATAAATAAATTGAGATAGCGGCCTTTTTCTGGAATCATTTCACCGCACACGCTATCTCTGGCATTTACACGAGTTTGTAAAAAGACGCTTAGGAATATCACTTCGAAATAACAACGTCAGTTATAGTTTTCACCAATTTATAGTTTATTCTTCAACATTTAAATCACACACATTAAAGTATTTAGTTTTCACCAACCTTTATTTTATTCTTTAACATTAAATCACACCCACATTAAAGTATTTTTACACTGCTCGTTTATAAAGCTAGTTAAGAGAACCTTTCAGATGGACTGCTGTCAAACGAATGCCGACCTCTCTCTCCAATACCTCCGACTAAAACCCCCACCCTTGTTCCCCCTTATTTTGCCTAAATATGGCGGTCGTTTTTAGTGCAAGTCAATACAGCTACTCATAAAGTGTAAGACAAGTCAATACAACTACTCTCAAAGTGTAACAGCTCGGCCATCCGTTCCACAACGAGTCCCATCGTTGAATGTTTAAATTTAAAAAAAAATATTTTCAACAAAAACTAGAAGTATGGCGGTTGAAAAAGCACTTGGGATTACCTCTTAGGCATACAAATTTTACTCATGATACTTTTACTCAACGAGTTAACGTAAGGTCCATGACACTGACCATTGCCTGTCAAGTCTATATCTACCACCAGTCCATGACCTTGACTGGGGTCTCAAAGAATCATAACACACATTGGTCGGTTACCTTGACCAATGCGTAATTTGATTTAACGTATGGTCCATGACACTGACCAATGTCTTTATACCAGTCCATGACCTTGACTGGGCTCCCTAAGCATAATAACTTATACATTGGCCGGTTACCTTGACTAATGTATAATTCAACTTAACGTATGGTCCATAACATTGACCAACGCCTTTTACCAGTCCATGACCTTGACTGGGGTCCTAAAGCATAATAACGTATACATTGATCGGTTACCTTGACCAATGTATACGGATCTTTTGGAGACACATTGAACCATGACACAGTCACTGTGAATCCCTTCAAATATTCAAATAATTAATTTAAATCATTGCCTTTAATTTTATTTTTTTTTTTTATTTTTTTTTTATTCATCTTTCTCACTTTCTTCATCTTTCTCACTACATTCATCTTTCTCACTTTCTTCGTCTTTCTCACTACAGTCATCCTTCTCACCACATTTATCTTTCCCTCTTAATTCACCTGTCATGCTAGAGTCAGCCTTCTCGATACTTTCATCATTACTTGTTGATTCATTAGAGTCAGAAGCAGGATCACTAAAACTAAGCCAAGGGGATATCTTATCTAGGGATACTACAGCTTCATAACGTCTACCTCTTTTTGTACGCGGTGTATCCTCGATAACGAACCTATCATTAGGAAGGACCTTCTTAATTCTATAGGGTCCCCTACATTTAGCTTCCAACTTCTTGGATTGACCCTCAATACCCGTAATCGCTCTAATCACTTTTACAAGATCTCCGGAATTAAAAACAACACCCTTTTTCCGTCAAATCGTTCTTTATCTTTACTTTGTTGTTTCTTTATTAATTGTTCAGCCTCTGACCTCATTTTTAATAAATTATTTTCCGAAGTTGGGGGCATAATATCAGAGACGACTTCATTTAATTTACCTTGAGATGGGTTTAAAACATTTATACCAAATAACAGTTCTGAGGGGGTCTTTTTGGTTGTGGCGTGTGGAGTGGTATTAATTCCTAACTGTATGTTTGCCAAGTGCTCATCCCAACAGCCGTTAGGTTTATCGTGGTTCATGGCTCCTAACGCTGCTAGTATGGTTCGGTTGTATCGCTCTACCTGCCCATTTGCACGCGGTGTAGCGACGGCGTTATAAATATGTTTAATACCACTAGCCTTAATAAATTCTCTAAAAGTTTTACTTGTAAAGCTACTTCCCTGGTCCGTAATGAGTCTATCAGGTGTACCAAAATAACTAACATGTTCCCGGAATACTCTTATGCTGGTGGCAGATTTCGTGTTACGAACCGCAGTTAAATTTATGTACTTTGTGAATGCATCTATAATAACTAATATATACGTATTCCCACGCTTTGTTCTGATAAACGGCCCTAAGTGATCAGCATGTATTGTGTGGAATGGTTTACTGATTTTAGGGATTGGATGTAACTCGCCAGCCTTTGCACCACTAGGTAGCTTATGGTGAGCACATTCCATACATGCAGAAACATATTTCTTGACATAGCGTCGCATTTTGGGAAACCAATATAATGACGATATACGCTCTAAAGTTTTTTCGAAGGCGAAATGCCCGACATCGTCATGGTTATTTCTTAAAATCTGCCACCGAGCACCTTTGGGTACAACCCAGCGCAAATTGTCCTTGTCGATTATACGATAAATTCGTCCATTTTTATTTTTATAATTATTATGTATGTCTGCTATGTCTTTAGTTTTGGGATCGTTTAGAATTACAGAAATACGTTTAATTTCATCGTCGGCCTGTTGGACAGTACTAATCCAGTCTTCTGAATTAATCGCAAGAACATCTAAAATATTATTATCGTTCAAACCGTGGTCGCTCTCGATGGGGGCCCTACTTAGGGCATCGACATGTGCCATTTTATCACCGGACCTAAACTCAATTTCGCAGTCGAACTCTTGAAACTGCACCCACCATCGAGCAATACGCGGTATCAAATCGCGTTTAGTCAATGTTGTGCGTAGGGCATTACAATCAGTGACGATCTTGAATTTTATGCCTAATAAATATACTCGGAACTTAGTCAGCGAAGAAATTACCGCAAGGGTTTCGAGCTCAAAAGAGTGTAATTTTTGTTCGTCAACGGTCGTTTGTCTACTATAATAAGCCACTGGCTGCAGAGAACCAGCCTCGCCCATTTGCATGAGGATACCAGCGACACCTGATTTACTAGCATCAGTATGAAGTTGAGTCTCTGCATCCGGTCTATATAATGCCAGCACAGGGCGTTCTATTAAACACTTCTTTAACTGTACAAACGCGTCTGATTCTTCCTTGCTCCATTTCCACACCTGATCTTTTCTCAAGAGGCCCGTCAAGGGGCGTGCTATAGTGGCAAACCCCTGAACAAACCTCCTAAAGAAGCTTGCTAACCCAAGAAATCTCCTAATTTCGTGTACATTTTTGGGAACGGGAAATTTTGACACAGCTTCTATCTTAGATGAGCCTGGTCTTATGCCAAATACGCTAACTTCAAACCCTAAATAATCTATTTTATTAAAAAAAAAGTTCCACTTGCTCATTTTTAAAGTTAAACCACCTTCTCTTAGTAATTTTAATACTTCTTCTAACCTCGTAATACCTTCTTCAAATGAACTAGCTGGGATTAATACATCATCCATAAATATAAGTGCGTACTTTGCTTGTGATTTTTGTAATATTTTGTTAACAGTGCGTTGGAAAACTGAAGGCGCATTTACTAAGCCAAAAGGCATCCTATTGTATTCATATTGCCCATCAGGTGTTACAAACGCTGTTTTATCGCGGGAATCTTCGGCAATAGGGATCTGATAATATCCTGAATACATGTCTAAAGTTATAAATAATTTACTGCCAGCTAACATATCTAGTTGATCCTCTATCCTAGGTAGTGGATAGTGCTCTCGAATGGTTTTTCTATTAAGAGCGCGATAGTCCACGCATAACCGCTTCTCGCCCGACTTCTTATTTACCAATACAATAGGGCTCGCGTATGGGGAATTGGACTCCCTAATAATATTGGCGTCTAACATATCTTGAACCATTGTACGTACGTGTCCACGTTCTGTTTGTGACAGTCTATATGGACGATAGACAACAGGTTCAGTATCCTTCAGATTAATCACCATTTCGGTTGTGGTCGTAAACCCTAAGTCCCTTAAATTGGAAGAAAAGCAGTCTTTATATTTGTCTAGTAGTTGTTTAACAATTTTTACTTGTTCAGAAGTAATACTATCACCACACTTAAATGGTGATTCATCCAAGTTGTCTTTATGAAATTCCTGAATGGTATTAACCTGCAGGAATCTGTCTACATTATGACCACGTGTTACTAACTCGTCCTTTCGAATAACTATATGTTTATTAGTAATATTTTGTATAAGAACATTCCCAAAACCTAACTTTATTTGATATTCACCTGGCAATAAATAATGTTCCGAACCGGGACCTCCTCTAAACGTACCATGGACATAAACTTGACCGGTATAGTCATATGGATACTTTACAGGGATTGCCCTAAGAACACCCGGCGCGATATTTGTTTCTGAGAGACTAACTAGGGGAAACTTTACGCTCTCGCCAAGTGAAGTTTCAACCTTTTGAAATATTACATCAGTGGCAGTCTTAATAATTCTTATAGATGGCCTTTCCGTGTATGTGTGGCCCAATAATACAGGGACATTTATAAGTTCATCATCGACTACTAGTACCTCCACATCATTTTGCGCAACCCCCTGTATTTCAATAGTTACATAAGCTATACCTAATGGCTTATATGGTACGTTACCCAGACCCTTAAGCAATGGTGTTTGTACAGATTGCCATTTTATTCCTAATTTACAAGCGTCACTATGTCGGATTAGAGTGCCATCACTTCCGAGATCAACATGACATTCTGTAATACTATCATTTAGCTTTATTGGCATCTTATATTTATAATTTGATTCTTGAGTACTATTAATTTGCATCACAGTTTTAGTTGAAGCCTCGGAAGTGTCACTCTTATCCTTTTTATTGGGACAATTTTTCTCTAAGTGTCCTAGCCAGTTACATTTAGTACATTGTATTTTAGGTTTAGTGCATTTAAAGAACGGGTGTCCTGTTTCCTTACAGTTGTAGCATGTTACGCGATTATACCTAGAACTCGCCTGGGCATTATTAGGGTTCGATAATACCTTTTGTGTGCTTTGAGTAACTGTACGTTTGTCCTTATCCTTGTTCTTTGAATTATCAGGAAGGGCTTTATCTTGGCCAATTTTCACGGACTTAAAAAAATTTAAAACTTGTTCAGGTTCCGCAAACTCAACCGCTTGAGCCCCTAACCTAACTCCACGATCATCAATACCGGCAATTAAACAATCAACAGCACGTTTTTCTGTAATATTACATCGGTTCAACACGTTCATTTTAGAATAATAATATAATTCTAACGATTCCCCGTATCGAACTCTCAGACTTAACATTTCGTTTAATAAATCCGCATAATTTTCCCGGGTCGGAAAAGATTCTTTAAGTTTATGTTTCCATTCCGCCCAGGAGAACATTACTGTAGGTAATCCCTGATACCAAGACTTAGCAACACCACTCAACTTTGGCAAGGCATAATGAATCAACTGCCTATCGTTCCATCCATAAATGTGAGCGCATTCTTCAACCTTGTTAATCCATGTATCCATCGTCTGTTCTTTGGACATTGGGTCGTATTCGGGTATAACATTGTGGAGAACAGGAAACTTATCCCGTTCACCAACATTCTTCATATCTTTCACAATTTCCACAAATTGTTTTAAAAAAATATTTTGGCTATCGTACCTGCGAGAACGTTTTGACCTACGTTCACTTCCCGTAGAAGAACTACTGCTAGGATCCCGCCGCTTTTCCTGTCGCCGGCGGCTTTGTCGGCGGCGACGGGACGCTCGTTCGTCATTGCTGCTACTAGAGCTGCTCGGCGAGCGTCGTCTTTCTCCACGGCGGCCCCTTTTTGAAGCTCTCGATAACTCCGGTGTGCCACTTCGGGTTGCGTTACTTCTTGGCATTACGATGTTTTATTAGGTTATTTTTGGCGCAGGAAGGGCAATTAACAAGTGTAATTACCCAATTTAATCCCACTTCTGAGATGTAAAAAGACGCTTAGGAATATCACTTCGAAATAACAACGTCAGTTATAGTTTTCACCAATTTATAGTTTATTCTTCAACATTTAAATCACACACATTAAAGTATTTAGTTTTCACCAACCTTTATTTTATTCTTTAACATTAAATCACACCCACATTAAAGTATTTTTACACTGCTCGTTTATAAAGCTAGTTAAGAGAACCTTTCAGATGGACTGCTGTCAAACGAATGCCGACCTCTCTCTCCAATACCTCCGACTAAAACCCCCACCCTTGTTCCCCCTTATTTTGCCTAAATATGGCGGTCGTTTTTAGTGCAAGTCAATACAGCTACTCATAAAGTGTAAGACAAGTCAATACAACTACTCTCAAAGTGTAACAAGTTGGATATCGAAGATGTCACCAGTCAGGTGACTGGTGACAGCAGAGAGACAGTGAGAGCAGAGAGAGCGACACTAGTGACACTAGTGTGGTCACTAGTGTCGCTCTCTGCTCTATGGCCGGAAAATTTCCCTGAAGTAAATTCTTCTTCTGAAAAAAACCATAGTTAATCGTACGATTAACTATGGTTTTTTTTCAGTACTCGGTCAACTCGTTCCTTACGCGTACGTACATACGTTTAAGTACAACACAATTGTAAGTTGATTGATTTAATGTCGTAGTTAAGTATTAAAATACATTAAAAACTAGGTTTTGAATTTTATATGTCTTTCTTTTCAAATCCATGCCAATTTTAAATAGTGCTTTGAAGTCGAAAATATCACAGATCTAGTGCAATTTGCACCGCTTTTAGTGCTCTACAGACTTTGCCTTCTGGCAACACTGGCAATTACTGGCAAATAGTGCGTTTAGTACCTACCTAGTGATATATCATATAAAGTATGTAGGGAACAAACCAATTTGTCATAGTAGAAATAATAATAAAGAAGTTATTATGGCGCATCCCCACTATGAGACACGCGGGTCGTCGTAGTGATCCGTTCCTGTTAGTTACTGAATATTCACCGACCGAGAAGATAAATTGCAAACTCTAAAAGTCATAGGGAAGGCCTTTGTCCAGCACTGAAAGTACTGGAACAGAGCAAGCTGAAAAAAATTAGTAAAGTCCATTTCACGAAAAAAGTCCCACGGACAATTGTGGAACTAAATTTAACAGATCGGCCATGTTGTCGTTTGTCGATGTTATCAAGGTGCGTTTATTGTGGTAGATATTTTGTGAGTTTATTATTGGATTAGTGCGTTATAAGGTTTATTTACGATGCCAGAAGTTGTGAAACAACATTATGTCGCGCGACATACAGCGCTGCGTCTGCGGGACTTCTTTCGTGAAATAGACTTTAGCGCGGCAGATTAATAAAACAATTACTTGAACTGTGTCAATCAAGGTGTCGTCATTAGTGACATGACCTTCCATAGAATAATAATATAATCTTTGGTCATAATGCACAAACCGTGCAAAGCCAGAAAAAAAAAATCTTTAGTCATGGGTGAGTTCATGACTGACACTGACAGCACGTAAGAAAATACCTGGACGTAAGACTAGGCAATATGGTCGAAAGACTTTAGCCTTCCCTTTGGGGTAAATAAAAAAAAAAAAAAGCAGGCTGCATGGGCTAGATCCCTTTGCCTTCCCAAAAGGGAAAAGAAGATAAAAAAAAAAAAAAAAAAAAAAAAAAAAGACACTGACAGTTGACAGTAATTCACTTTACACGTGTGTTGTATTGTACTGCCGAAACTTTTAGTTTTCTGTGACTGTGTAACCAAAACTGACCAAAACAACAAGAAAATTAAATCAAAATGGTGCGAAAATTAAAGTTCCATGAACAGAAACTACTTAAAAAGGTTGACTTTATATCGTGGAAAGTCGACAATAATTTAAATGAAGTTAAAGTTATGAAAAAATATCATATACAGAAACGTGAAGATTACACAAAGTAAACCACGATTTTTATTAATTTTATTGTCTAAACTGAATAATAAAATTTTAAAATTACTCATTTGTATATAATAGGTACAATAAGCTGTCTAGGGAGATCCGGGACTTGGCAAATAAGATAAAAGATCTGGATGCTTCCAATGAATTTCGCACCGAGTCAAGTGGTCAACTCTTGGAGAAACTTTATCAGATGGGCTTAATACCGACGCGGTGGGACCTGACGCTGGCCAGCACTGTGTCAGCGAGCTCGTTCTGCAGACGAAGACTGCCTTCTGTTATGGTTAGAAGTGAGTAAACTGAACTTTTATTCATCATCATCAGCCTAATAATGTTCCCACTGACACAGGACTGATACAGGCCTCCTCTCTTTGAGAAGGAATGGGTTAGTAGGTCGTCTTAGATGGGCTATAAAATACCACGCAGGCCCAGTGCGGATTGGTAGATTTCACGTCTTCGAAGTTTTAGTTCTAAATAGGACATGCGAGTTTCCTCACAATGTTTTCCTTCACCGTTATTGAGAGCAGTGGTGATGAAATAAATTACACAAAGTAATGTGTCTGCCTGGGTTTGAACCCACAACTTACTGTTTCTAAGTCGGGGCTGCCACCACTAAGCCACTTCTGAACTTTTATTATTAAAGGAGGATGCCACTGTTTGAAAAGCTATGAAAAATCTGAAAAACAGTTTAGTGTTCTGGCATGATTATTGTACCCAGCTTTGATTGGTTTTTTTTCATTTGGAATGGGCTTGCTCTTGACCTCAATCTTGCCCTAAAGACAGAGATGAGGTCGACGATGGAACGAGCTTACCCAGAAGAAGCCTATTTACTCACGACTTATATATAGGTTAGAATATTAGATTATAATATAATATACCATTAATCTAAACCCTGCTGTTCCTCAAACAATGGGGCACTTAGTTTGAGTTTAGTTTAAGTGGGCTTTTATTCGCACTTAGCCTCTTGATTGCCTGACTTAATATCATTACCTGAGTGTGCTGTTGGTTGTTCACAACAGGAACTGATGAACGCTACCTTTTCCAGATAAAATGTCCGAGAACATGAAGGAAGCCACAAAGTACATAGAACAGGGACACGTTCGTGTGGGACCGGAAGTTGTGAAGGACCCAGCATTCCTCGTTACTAGAGCCTTGGAGGACTTTGTCACATGGGTCGATGGATCCGCTATCAGAAGACATGTTATGGAGTATAATGACTTGGTGAGTTTTAATTTTTTTTTTTTTTTTCCTCTTCTTATCTGCTATCAGTCATCACTGACTATGATCAGGTGTGTGGAAAGATACATCACTTTTTTACAGAATGAGGACCAGTGTCCAAATTCTGCTTAATCAGGTAGCACAATATCAGCTTTCTTGAGTCTCTTAGCATGATTTGGCATCAATAGTGATCGTGAAAGGGGATTAGGATGGTTGGTCAATCTATCTTTGTATTTGTCTAGATAGCGCTTCGCTTCTTCTAGAATTGTTGGAATTTCCAGGTATTCATGTATTTCTGAGTTGCGAGCATACCAGGGCGACGCTGCTAGGGCCCTCAGGATACTGTTTTGACTCCTTTGAATGCACATGATGTTAGATTTGCTTGCGGAAGACCATAATTGAATCCCATTGTAATAATAAAAAAAAAGTGTGTGTGAGATGAGATGAATGAAATTAAACTGTGTGGTGTGCTCCAAATAAAAATAAGTAAAAGTGAAAATTCGGGCGCCTGGAGTACACACAAAACTATGCCAAGGATAGACTTACCTGCGGGAGCTTGAGACTTTTAATCTTCAAGCGGGAAGGTATCAATAAAAATCAATCATGAAAAGTAAGAACGACTTTATTACCCGAAGGCTGCTGGTTTGAAAATTCCTTTCTAATTCTAAAGCTAACAGCTCTAATGTGTAAAATTAAGATGACATCGCTGTTATTCTAAGACCTGTCATTATTGCACTTTTTTAAAATAAATTGAAGTTATGTATCATAAACCATACCAAACTCCGTCGACTAAATTAGGAACCTGATGGATTATCCAAGAGCATCTTGGTGATATTCGCCGAGATTGCCAACGGCGGTCCAAGATATATGCATTTTGGTAGGGGCGTGCGTTCAAAAATTTAAGTAATATGGAAAAAAAACGCCTTGTGGCTGAAAACAAACATGAATAATCGTTAGCGGATAAAAAATGGCGATCGAATGGTGGTTACGAGCAATATACAATTAAACTCACCGTTTCTTCCAAAAATCAAAATGTGGTCATCAGTAGATGAATTAATCCAAGCAAATAATTATCAAATGAAGATAAAAGATCCTGAAACAATTAAATATCGGAAACTATTAGCGTCTGCTATCAAAATAGCCATGACAACGCGGAACGGACCGAAATCACAAAGAATTTGCTTACCTTAAAAAATAAAGGCTATCCAATTAGGATCATGACAAGGGCAATCGGCTACCACATAATTAGGGACTAGATGCCGCCCATCTCAAGTTATATTTTGAGATTTTAATGGAGCGCTCAAAAATCACTCCATTGATTCCAGGCTGTAGGTCGAAAAGCAAGAAATGTCAAAGTCAATTTGACAGCATCGAAAATAAAAATCAGTGTGACCACTTCACGAATCCAAGTCAACAAAAAATGAATTTTCATAAGGCAACACCAACCAGAGCCTACAAATCAAAGCAAAGAATTCAATAGTATGTAACAGGCTTAAAAGACTCGTTACATTACATCCCTCCCCGAAAATAAAAGAAAGGAACTTTCTTTTATTAGAAAGAAATCTTCAACACAATAGACCAGTCTTAACAACTTTCTAAATCCAAAAAAAGAAAAGAATCATAAAAGATTCGAAGTGTAAATGAATTCTGAACATGTCAAACGACAAGGTCTCAAGAATTTAATAAAAGTAAAAACATGCAAATGACAAAAAGTCAAAAATGAAATATGTGAAAAACAGAAAAAATTATAAGTTATAAAAACTTGTTAAATGAAACGAAGAGAGAAATCTCTTAGCGCTTCTAAACTAAAAAAAACAGTGCAGTTAGGCACTATAGCCACTGACTACAAATTTCAAACGAATTCGAACAATTTACCAATACAAACTACAATTTTTAGTGCAGTTAGGCACTATAGCCACTGACTAAAAATTTCAAACCACTTGGAACAGTACAACTTTGAGTGCAGTTAGGCACTATCGCCACTGACTACTATGTCAACTGCTTCCAACTCTACCATCTCTATGAGTGCAGTTAGGCTCTATTGCCACTGACTAACTCCGTATCCAACAATCCAAAAAAAATTTGAAACTCCAAACAAAAGTTTTTAAATAAAGCTGAAAGACCTTATTTAAAATATTGTTACAGGCACAACCTGCAACGAAACAAAGGAAAGCGTACTGTGATCGGCTCATCACCACCGAATTCCCGAGCACAATAGCTGTAAAAGAATGTTGCTGTGACTGGCTCAACACTACCAATCTCCCAAACACAGACAAACACAAAAAATCATTGAGATCTCCAATGAGAAATCTCAATAACGAAAAGGCGAAAGCCAAAGTTTCACAATGCGATCGGCACATCACCACCGAACTTCCGAACGCAAAGAAAAAAGAATGACGAAAGTCAAAAAAAAATCCCGCATTGTGATTGGAACAACAATGTCCAACACAATGGAAAAAGGAAAAAATATGGCCGGGGCCGAAATCCCACATTGTGATCGGCACAACACCACCGACTTTCCGAGCACAATGGAAAAAAGAGTCGAAATCAAGGTCAAAAGTTACACCAAGATTCAAAAAATAATAAGGCATTTTGTAACAAAGGTTACAGAATGACCCTAAAAAGTAAAGTCCAGGATGAACGCGTTACTAACAAAGTCAAATCCGATCATTAAAGAGAATGAAACTCAAGGTAAAAATAACCTGAAGTGTAGGGTTACATAAGATCCTAATAAAATGTAAACATGTAAAAGGTTACCCTTAAAAAATAAGATCTTATACAATCCAATAAAAACGAACAAAACATAAAATAAGATCCTCTGGTGTGAAAAACATTTAATGTGGAAAAAAATTGTATTTAATTAACAAAAATGGCCTAAGTTTTATTTTTAGAATGTTAAGAATTCAAATTCAATAAATTTATAAGAAGTTACCTAACATACATCTTTCAAACCGCTGAAAACCTATCATCCATCCCCTCGTACATCACACTGTCAAAAGCGGCTTTCAAACAGAATTTATCAAAAATCAAGACTAACACTTGGAAACCAAATTAAAATTTAATAATATCTCTAACATGATAACGTCCCACTGAACCTTTATTTAAATCTTTCAAAACATAAACGTCATCCGAAACCTTTTCAGTTATTTTACACTTTACAAACTTAGGTGCAAGCTTAGCTGAAAAATATGCTGGAGCATGAGATTGAACAAAACTTCTTCTCCACACCATATCACCCACACCAAAAGAAATGACTTTCCGACCTTTATTATAATAAGCGGCATTTCGCTTATACCCCTTTAACAAGTAAGCTTGAACTTTAACAAAAATATCACTAAGTGAATTAAGAGAAACTGCATAAGCATTCCTATTTGAAATTTCTAGTTGAGATAAGTTATCAACAGAACTACTAAAGTGATGTAATGACGCATCAAGAATAAGCTCCCTACCAAACATCAGAAAGTTAGGAGTAAACTCAGTAGCAAGGTTTACACTATTATTTAAAGCTAATTGAACATTGGGCAAAAAACTTGACCAAGTTCTATGATCATCTTTAACAAAACACGATATGCAGGTTTCGACCGTTTTATTATATCTCTCAACAGGGTTATTTTGAGGTGTATACAAAGTATTATAAAATATTTTGGTTATATTAAAACCTTTCAAAAAATCTACAAAATGTTTTGAAGTAAATTGAGTTCCATTGTCACAAACTACTATTTTTGGACAACCAAATTTGAGAAATATTTCTTTTTCAAAATGTTTACAAATTACTCTAGTGGTAGCATTGATCATTGGAAAGAACCAGCAATATTTAGTAAAAACGTCTACAACCGAAAGTATGTATCTATGACCAGAATAAGTTTTAGGTAGAATTCCTATGATATCAACTGAGAGCATAAGCATGGGACGATCAACTTTTTTAGGATTAATCATAATACCAAAAGGTGGAGATGTAGTATGTTTATAAGCTTTACAGGTATCGCAAGACAAAATGTATTGATGAATATCATTAAACATTCCCTTCCAAAAATAATGTTGTTTTAATTTCTTTAAAGTTTTATGTATTCCTAAGTGTCCAGAATTCACATCATCGTGATTTGATCTAATAGTATCTAAAATATGCTCTTTGGGTATAACAATCTTCCAGTCTAAAAGACTGTGAGGATTATATTTATTTCTACAAAATTTATATAAAGTATTATTTTCAACTCTAAAATTCTTATACTTTCTAGGAGATTTTTGACAATGGATAAATATTTTTCTATACCAAGGGTCAGTAATTTCATCGTCAGGTAAGACTAAACTGTCCTGAGCGTTTATAGCGGCGACTTCTATGCGAGATAAAGCATCTGGAACTAAATGTAATGAACCTTTTTTATGAATAATATCGAATGTAAATTGAGAAATTCTAGCAGCCCAACGAGCCAAACGTCCACTAGGATTACTGAGACCTAAAAGCCATTTCAAACAAGCGTGGTCAGTGACAACTGCAAACTTCATTCCTTCAATATAAGGTCTAAAATGTTCTATGGAATCTAAAATAGCTAATAATTCACGTTCAGTGGTACTGTAATTTCTTTCACATTTATTAAGTGACCTAGAATAAAAAGCAATGGGATGTTGATCTCCCTTCTCATCCTCTTGACTCAAAACACTACCAATGCCCACAGAACTAGCGTCGCAATGTAAAAAGAAAGGTTTTTCAAAATTGGGACATTGCAAGACGGGAGAAGTTACCAACGAATTTTTTAATTCTTGGAATGCATTTTCAGCTTCGTCATTCCAAGTAAGTGACTTTTTAGAATTTTTACTACCTGCAGTCATTTTAGTTAAAGGAGAAGCAATATCAGCAAATTTGCAAATGAATCTACGATAATAGGAACATAAACCAAGGAAACTTCGAAGTTGTTTTACCGATTCTGGACGAGGAAAATTTTCTATCGTCTCTAATTTAGAAGGATCAGTATGCAAACCATTACTGTCAACAATAAAACCAAGATAGCGAAGTCTATCTTTGCAAAAGTTACATTTCTTTAAATTTACGGTTAATCCTGCCTCTCTTAATATATTATAAATTTTATTTAATTGTTCAATATGGCCATTAAAGTCAGAATTTATACAAATTAAATCGTCTAAATAACAAAATACAGAATTATCATACTCTGGACCAAAAAGTTTATCTACTAGTCTCTGCAACTCAGCCGGTGCATTTGTGAGACCGAATGGCATGCGAACAAACTCGTACAGACCTTTTCCAGGAACCACAAAAGCAGTTTTCTCACGGGAGGATTTCTCAAGTGCAATTTGCAAAAAAGCTTTAGAAAGATCTATTGTACTAATATACTTGGCACCTCTAAGGTTATCTAATATTCTAGAAGTATAAGGAAGGGGATAAGAATCTTTAATAGTAACAGAATTTAATCGTCTTGAATCTAAACACAATCTAGTACCTCCATCTTTCTTTTCTACCGCTAAAACAGGTGAACACCAAGGAGACTTAGAGGGTTGAATAATGCCTTCTTTTAGTAAAACTTCTACTTCATCAAAAAGTTCTTTTTGTTTAGCAGGACTCAAAGGCCAATATCTTTGTTTAAAAGGTTCACTAGTAACGTTAATTTTATGTTCAACTAAATGAGTGAGTCCCAAACCTCTTTTCTCATAAGAAATGTCTTCAAACAAAGCAATAGTGCTATTTAATTTGTGTTTCTCTGAAGGAGAAAGTTCAGAAATAGGAGTAACAGAACAAACTTGTATTTTATTATTTTGATTATCTTTAACAAGTGTAATGTTTTTCCACAAGTCTCTAGCAATTTTAAATTTAATCCAGAAGTCAAAACCTAAAATGATGGGTGGATCAAAAGAAGGAATAATTAAAAATTCTATTATCTTAGTGATATTATCACAAGTTACTGGCAAATCCATGACACCAATAATTCTCCGAGAGGTGCCATCTGCTATAGAAGCAGAACCACAAGAAGGTCTAATTTTATAACCTGACTGCAAAAATTGTTCGTGAATATTTGAGCCTAAAACACATTTAGTGGAACCGCTGTCCAACAAACCTGAAAAAATATGATTTCCAACTTTAAATTCTAAAAAGGGTCTAGCATCACTTTGTTTTGTAAAAAGAATAGGAGCTGAACGATAAATGTTAAAAAAGGTCTTTAAATAATCCAACCAGCCTGAAAAATCTTTATCACGAGTAACATCCTCCGGCTTGTGACTTCTAATTGTTTTTTTACACATCGAGACACTCGAAGTTTTCTCAAAAACGTGGGCTCGATGCAACCGAATCAGTTTTTTGGCTCTTGCGAGTCTTTAACAGCCGAATTACAAACGTCACAAGTCTTAGAAGTGACCCCTGCCTTATGACACTTAAAACAAACAATACCCGGTATGGACTTACAATTTTTATATGAGTGTCCGGGTTTTTTACATTTCAGACAAGTTAAATCATTAGAAACTGCATTTACTTTTACTGAAGGTTTAACTGACTCTTTGTTGGGTTTTCTGTCTACAACAACTTCCAGTTCTTTTGCAAGTTCTAAAAATTGTTCAATTGAATCAATCTGCCTAAGAAACAAAAAAGGTGTATAAACAGGTAACATATTGTGTTTTATGGCATTAATTAAAGTTTGGTCAAACAAAGGTTCTGAAAGGCGACTGGCCATATCAGAAATTTCAGTGATGAAATCAGGAAGCGACTCAGACGGTTTCTGTTTTCTGGTGCGGAGCTCATTCTCTAAGAAATAATCAAAATCAGGCTTATCAAAGCGTTTTAAAAGCGCTAGCTTAAGTGCATGCCAAGAAGGAATACGAATTCGTATAGATCTAAACCATTTAAGTGCTATGCCATCAAGCAAATCTGAAAAAGAACCCACAAGGAGGTTTTCATTGAAATTTTTATAAAGAAAATATTCTTCTATTTGAGTAATAAATTCCCGAACACAAGATTTACCGCTATAAACTATTCTACTTTTCTTCAAGTCAGGCAATTTAGTGAAAGGAGGAAAGTTTTTTCGAATATTTTCATTCACAAGCGCATTCAAGGAGTTAAATGAGGGCAACGCTTGAGCTGTAAGAGCCGAAGAAGAGTGAGCGATTCTTGAGTCAAAGGGATTGTTAACATCTGTGGCATTAACCATCTCATGGACTTTCTCAATAGCATCAGCATCAACAGCAGTACAGGTATCGACATCACCCGAATCCTGAAGCGGCGGAAACTGAACTCCCTTGTCCATGACTAACAAACAGCAAGGCGAATAGCAAACGAAAAGCAAAAACTAAATTTCAAAAAGTTAAAAGTTTGAAAATAAATTCTCAAGTTTGAGGTTAAGTATTGAAGTCAATGTGGTATTCCCATGAAAAATTACTAAGTTAATTTTATCGTTTTAAAAGTGCAATAATCACTTACAAGCAGCTTAAATCTAGATAAATTAAATGTACAATATTGTACTTACAATTAGATTAAATTATTTTCTTTAAAAGTTAAACTTAGTTTTTAAAATAACTTTACTGTTGAGAACAACAAAACACGGTTAATGCTATACATTTCTGTTGGTTTTGCTAAGAAAAAAACATGTTATTAAAACAAACAGGTCAATAAACAAAATTATCAATAAGTAAACACCAAACATTGTTTACAAAGATTCGCCAAATTAGGTTAAGTACTACTTATGAGTCAAAAATTAAAATAAACACAAAGTTATTGAAGTAACAATGTAGAACAAACTAATGCAAACAATAGACTCATAAGTTAATTAATAATTGTGCAATAATGACAGTATATAGGTACCAGACAAACCTACTTCAAGTCCCTGTTCGCTGAGCGACAATTGTAATAATAAAAAAAAAGTGTGTGTGAGATGAGATGAATGAAATTAAACTGTGTGGTGTGCTCCAAATAAAAATAAGTAAAAGTGAAAATTCGGGCGCCTGGAGTACACACAAAACTATGCCAAGGATAGACTTACCTGCGGGAGCTTGAGACTTTTAATCTTCAAGCGGGAAGGTATCAATAAAAATCAATCATGAAAAGTAAGAACGACTTTATTACCCGAAGGCTGCTGGTTTGAAAATTCCTTTCTAATTCTAAAGCTAACAGCTCTAATGTGTAAAATTAAGATGACATCGCTGTTATTCTAAGACCTGTCATTATTGCACTTTTTTAAAATAAATTGAAGTTATGTATCATAAACCATACCAAACTCCGTCGACTAAATTAGGAACCTGATGGATTATCCAAGAGCATCTTGGTGATATTCGCCGAGATTGCCAACGGCGGTCCAAGATATATGCATTTTGGTAGGGGCGTGCGTTCAAAAATTTAAGTAATATGGAAAAAAACGCCTTGTGGCTGAAAACAAACATGAATAATCGTTAGCGGATAAAAAATGGCGATCGAATGGTGGTTACGAGCAATATACAATTAAACTCACCGTTTCTTCCAAAAATCAAAATGTGGTCATCAGTAGATGAATTAATCCAAGCAAATAATTATCAAATGAAGATAAAAGATCCTGAAACAATTAAATATCGGAAACTATTAGCGTCTGCTATCAAAATAGCCATGACAACGCGGAACGGACCGAAATCACAAAGAATTTGCTTACCTTAAAAAATAAAGGCTATCCAATTAGGATCATGACAAGGGCAATCGGCTACCACATAATTAGGGACTAGATGCCGCCCATCTCAAGTTATATTTTGAGATTTTAATGGAGCGCTCAAAAATCACTCCATTGATTCCAGGCTGTAGGTCGAAAAGCAAGAAATGTCAAAGTCAATTTGACAGCATCGAAAATAAAAATCAGTGTGACCACTTCACGAATCCAAGTCAACAAAAAATGAATTTTCATAAGGCAACACCAACCAGAGCCTACAAATCAAAGCAAAGAATTCAATAGTATGTAACAGGCTTAAAAGACTCGTTACACCATATGTCCATATAGGTTTTATGATAGAACAATAAACTTTAAGTTTGTTACTCAAGGTGAGTGATGATTGTCAGCCGAGTAACCAGAGCAAGTTCTTGAATCGGAAGTTGATTTCTGTCCTTTTTTTCTTTAAGTGATCCTTCCATGTCAACCTGCGATCCAAGTAGAATCCCAAGTACTTAACACATGGCGACTGTGGTAGAGTGTCCTGACCTAATTTGACCGGGGCGCAATTTCCATGTCTGAGTGCAAAGGTGATGTGATGCGACTTGGGTGCACTTGCCTTTATACGCCATTTGTTTAGCCAGTAATGGGTCCTGTCAAGTTGATTTTGCAGCATGCTGCTTGCTATGTTGGCATCATGATTACAGGCCAGGAATGCGGCATCATCAGCGTAGGTTGCTACAAAGACGTCAGGGCATTGAGGGAGGTCGCTAGTAAATATGTTATATAGAACCGGGCCCAGGACGGAGCCCTGGGGTACCCCTGCAAGGCACCTGGCGAGAGAGGATCTAGCGTCTCGTACCCTTACTTGAAATTGCCTATTACTAAGGTATGATTTCATCAGCAAGTGAAATGAATGAGGCAGGAGCAACTTTATCTTGCATAATAGTCCTTTATGCCATACTCGGTCAAAGGCTTGTTGAACATCCAGGAAGGCTGCCGAGCAATACTTCTTCTCTTCTAGGCATTGTCTAATGGTGCGGTAGACTCGGTGTACCTGTTCAACGGTAGAGTGCTGCTCGCGAAATCCGAATTGATGATCAGGTACTACTTGGTTTTCTTTAAGGTGAGGTTTCAGCCTGTTCAGGACGACCCTTTCCCATAACTTTGATAGTACTGGAGTAAGGCTAATAGGGCGGTACGACGAAACTTCTGTTTCCGGCTTTCCAGGCTTAGGGATCATTACAATTTGTGATATTTTCCATAGATCAGGGACATAAGAGGATCTGAGAGAGGCATTAATGAGGATAGTAAGGAAGACTACTCCCTTTCTTGGTAGCTCCTTAAGAATTTTCGGAGTAATCAAATCGAAACCGGGTGCCTTTTTGGAGTTCATCGTAGATATCAATCTAGACAGTTCCCGTGGGGATGTTGGTCGAAGTGGGGCACAAAGTTGCAGATCCTGGTTGAGGATGGCATCAATTTCAGGATCATCAGGAACTGCAGATTCGTTCGGCTTGAAGACATTGGCAAGGTGAGTGGCAAAAGCTTCTGACTTTTCCTGATCTGAGCGAGCCCATGAATTGTCGGATCTGATAGGGGGGAAGCGTTGCTGAGGTTGTGCTAAATTCTTAGTTGCTTTCCAAAGGGAGTGAGTTCCTATAGCTTCAGGGGTTATTCTCTCTAGCCTGAGTTGAAGGGCATCATTCTTAGATTTCGCAAGAAGGTGTTTCAGTTCCTTAATGGCACGGTTTAGACGGATTTTGTCCCGTTCATTATGTGATGACTGCCAAATTCTGCGAAGTCGTCTCTTCTCTGCGATTTTTTTTCGGACTTCGGAGGGGGTAGGTCTACTATGCGCGGAATATTTTAACTCAGGGGTGCTGATCCACGCTGCCACTTGTAAAAGATTGGTGAAATACAAGCACGCGTCGTCTACGTCTTCAGGGGACTTCAGAGGTACGTTGAGATTAATGTTGTCTTCAAGGTACTCTCTAAAGTTATGCCAATCGGTTTTGCAGTTGTAGAGCATCTCAGAATTTGGGTTACATTTTGCAGTCGTGTTACTCAATCTTAATATGATTGGGGTGTGGTCTGAAGATCCGTCTAGGCTAGATTCTACCTGAGTGTTTTTGTGGCATATGTTTTTTGTGACAAAAAAGTCAAGGAGGTCAGGTATTTTGTTAACATCCGTAGGCCAGTATGTAGGTTCACCTGTGGACAGAGTTGACATGGTATTGGCAACGATACATTTTTTGAGTTCACGGCCCCTGGTAACGGTGAGTCTAGAACCCCAATCCGTATGTTTGGCGTTCCAGTCGCCACCTGCTATAAATCTGTTGCCTTGCTTCTTGAAGAACTCGGTAAACATTTCCTCGTTGATTTTGTGTCTTGGAGGGCAATATACCGCCGAAATGTTAATAAGGCCTGATCCATCTTCTACTCTTATAGCCGTGGATTGTAGGTGTTCCGTCACAAAAGGTTCCAGTAGGCAGTGTTTGATGGTGTTTTTTATTACGATAGCACTGCCTCCATGTGCTCGACCGTCTGGATGAGAGGTAAGGTACACGCAGAACCCTGGAATACGTATTTCACTTCTTACGGTTGTGTGTGATTCTGATATCAGGCATATATCGATCTTGTTTTCGTTTAGAAAAACTTCTAGCTCATTTGTGTTGGGTGCAATGCCATTGATGTTCCAGGCTGCTATGAATAGGGAAGTCATTTTGTAAGTTTGGTGACGAGGCTGGTGATTAGGCTCACTAGGGAGCCTATTTGTTGGATTAAGAGATCCATCTTTTCACTCTGTTTCATTAGAATATGATGTAATGTCTCATTCTGTTGATGGTGAGTTTGTGGCAGGTCATGGGTTGTAGCGTTTGGTCCGGATAAAGCTTCTGCATACGATTTCTCATGCGTGTTTGTTGCGGCTCGTATGTTGAAAGTAGATGTAAGTGGAGCGGCCGAGGCGTTTGTAATAGTTTGGGTATACACCCTTTCTCGTGGAGTACGACTTTTGTTTCGCCGGGCTAAGATCTGTTTATAGACCTCACAGCCTTTATAGTTGGCTGGGTGGTCACAAGAGCATAGTGCGCATGTGGCTGGTGTGGTTCTATCTTTCTTTGTGCATTCTGAAGTTTTGTGACCTTCTCCGCATTTGACACATCTGTGAGGCCTCATGCAATTGTTCTTAGAGTGACCATATTGTTGGCATCGCTGACACTGAACAATGCTTTTAGATTTGCGGGGGTCTTCTATTTTAACTTTTTGGTTGAAAATGTATTGGATGTTTTTGACCTCGCGGTTGTGAATGCTTTGTTTGACATTCACAAAGAAGGTCGAGGTTGGTCTTTTGTCCGAGCCATAACGAGCATTAATTATCTCACCAACGATTTCATTATTGGAGGCTTCGACTGCTTCCCTTATAGCTTGATGAGGGGTAGTGTGGTGCAGATCTTTGATAACAAAGCGGTAGCACTTCGCGTCTTTTGGTGTGAACGTATGCCCAATAAGACCGTTTTCTCTAATAATATCAATGGTTTTTTTATAGGCTTCTGTTGTGTTTATCATAACACGTATGCTGTTCTTGTTAACAATCCGGAATTTAAATTCAGGTGGGCTAATGACCGTCTCTATTAATTTGGTTAATTCCTTTAAATCTTCTATCCCATACAGTATGATCGGTGGAGGCTTACTAACTTGCTCTGGTTGGCCACTTTCGTACTCTGTCAGGTCGATGGCTAGGCCAGCAAACCTGTTTTCCGTCTGGGTTGAAGCAGGCGGAGGTGACAGCTCCGTGACCTTTCGTTTCTTAGATGATGGGACACGTTGCCATGCGGGGGGCTGCTTTTCTATGATTGGCATTTGGGAATCAGATGCAGTTTCGGCAGAATTGTTTAGTGTTGCGCCTGGATTCAGCATTATAGGAACAGTGGCTGTACTACATACTTTGGGCGTAGGCTCAGTGAGAGAGTTAGATCTCTGTCTTGTAAAAAGAGAAGGATGAAATATTTGTTGAGTCATGGTCTTTTTGCTGCTTGTGACGGTGGTTGTAGCATTTATTTGACCAGGAGACTGATGCTCCACTCCAGTCATATTTCTACTATTTTCGCTGTTCATAGCAGATATTTCAGTTTCACAGTGGCAACACTCCTCCAAATGTCAGATGACATATTGACATGACGAGATAGATTGTCAGGGAAAAGTAAATGGATATTTAGGTATCAGAGGAAACTTTGAAAAAGACGATTGTCACTTCCTACTTTTGATCACTGTTTTCTCTTTAAATCACTAGCACTTTTTGCTACTAACAATGGCACTTAATTATCACTAACAAAAGTACATTTTTATTGCATTTCCAATCACTGATATGCAGTTTTACACTTAATATTACGAAAATCTCCAACAGCACTTTTACGCGTGTTGACAGTTGACAACAGTTTTCAATTAAAAATATTTTAATTGAATTTTGTTGCTACGAACTGTGTTGACCACAGTGTTGACGATGTGAGTGATGATGAAATTGGAAAAAAAAACAATTTTGTCTTTATGACACCGGTTGGTCATCAGAATACCCTAATTATGAAGCACTAGTTGTTGCCAGTGGCTTCGCCCGGTACAATTCGAAAAATATCCCACGGGAAGAATCTGTGTACCAAATTTTATCCAAATCCATTTGGTAGTTTTTACGTGAAAGAGTAACATAATATCCATACTTACAAACTTTCGCGTTTATAATATTAAGTAGGATAAATTATAAAATAATATAATATTTTTATTGTTTCAGAGGGATGATTTCGAGATGCTGTAACATACCATAGTCGTAATTAAGATAATCTATAATGTAAATAAATAAGTACTGTAAGATCATAATGATTGTGTTGAGTTTCTATTAAATAAGTAACCTCCTTTTTTGAAGTTGGTTTAAAACAAATTAACCTTATCACATAATTTAGTATATTAATTTGACGAGATATATCTACAATAGTTTTGATTGACGTACTATTAACATTAATTCTTAACTTAACTTATTGCTCTATAACCCACTTTCATAATACAGTCGGCACATACTAGTACCACTTTCAATGTTATTACAATGGGCTCCTGTGACTTTGTAGTGCTTGACATGTCAACAATCAGTATAGGCTTTGGTAGACATAGCTGATTCTTAATTTGCATATTTTCAAATACATAACTGTTCAAAATTTTCAGTTTTCTGGGAACTTCTTACACAGATTGGTTGAGTGACTTGACAGCATATTTACTAAACACAAATTTTTTCGTTGCATCAGACACTTTCAATGTCAATTTCCTTCATAGCTCGAAGCTACCAGGGCTCGGATCACAAAGCCAGCATGTCCCTTTGCCCTCTTGTCTCCATCACAGCAGCTATCCTCATGACGGCCTCGGCCTGTGTGCTCGCAGCGTCTGCCAGCCGCTTTAGCGCTTCAGCCTGTAACAGCGCTGCTTCAGCGTTCTTGACGGCGACAACAACGCGCTGCTCTTCTGCTTTAGCTCGTAATAACTCTGCATCCGCGCGTTTCTTCTCTACTTCTATCAGCCATTGTGGGTATAGGTCTGTAAAAGGAACATGGTGATAATTAGATGCCATAATTATGGATATTTATGAAATATGATTTTTAATTAACATGATTTTTATAAAAAATTACCAAGTCTTGAAGGCTGAGGGACTAGATAGGTAATTAAGTAGTGAATGCGCTGGGGCTTTTTTTCTGTCACGTGCCATTGGGGGTCGAGTGGAAACTTAATAAAGTCCACTCTGGTACTCTAGGGGTCGAGTAGGTATGAGTTAAAGTTAGGGGTCAAGTGGACAATTTATTGGTCGAGGAAGCGAGAGTGGACTAAATGAAACTGCCTGCGTCCTTTACTATACCTGATCGCTAGGATGTCGTTGTCGAAAGGCACTTAGCCAATAGAACATGCGTGTATAATAGTATTGAGGTGTACTATACTGAGGTGTGCTACGAGAGGATATCCAGATAAGGTTAATGAGCTAATGTGATTGATTTCTGACGACTTCCATTGGAGTAAATCATAATAGGCATACGACCGGGTACCCCGTGAGGTTTTGTGGTGGACTCTTAAGAAGAAAGGTGGGCCTGGGAAGTATGCAGTTGATCCAAGCGATGTATCATGTTGATGTAGAACCCATAGTTCGGTCTACCGCGGGAACTACCGGCAGCTACAGTGTGGCAGCTGGCTTCTGGTGATAATGGACGCTCTTACGTTGGACATCCAGGAAGAGGCTCTCTGGTGTACGCTTTTTGCTGACGACATTGTGCTAGTTGCCGAGAGTGGCCTGGAGGTCCAGAGCAGCTTGGAGTAGTGGTGGCAAAGACAAGAGGATGTTGGTCTGAAATGAAGTAGAACCAAAACGCAATACTTGTTTTGTGATTTCGGCGGTGTCTGCAATACTGTGCCGGAACTCCCATACCCATCTGCTCCGATTTTCGGTCCTAAGGGTACGTGGTTTGTCCAGGGGGATGGCGAAATAGACCGGAATGTAACCACCGGATCAACTCAAGATGGATGAAATGGCGACAGGTCACTGGAACAACTTGCGACCCGCAGATCAAGTTAAAGGGGAAAATATACAAGTCTGGAGATTAGGCTCATTCTGTCGTAAGTACTGTATGGATCTGAACGATGAGTTCGTGACAAGAATGGATATTGTAAGGAAAGTATATTAGAGGAAATTTGAAAGTTGCGCCAGTTACAGAAAAGTTGAAAGGCATGAAAGGGAATCAATCGACTGTGATGTCGTGGTATGGGCATGTGATCAGGAGGGACGAATCGCATGTGACTAAAAGACTGATGAGTGTAAATGGATGGAGAGGGATAGGAAGACCAAAGAAAACGGATGGATTGTGTGAGGAATGATATGCAAGAAAAATAAGTAAATTATAGCATGGCGATAAACAGGGGAGGAAGGAAGAAAAAAACGTGTTGACATGGGACAAGAGCAGGAAGGGAAGATGTGGATTGGAGTAAACATTTAATACGCATAAACCTAGTATAATAAACTTACTCTGTATAGCAGGTGTACTAGAATCATTGTCGTTTACGTATTCTCCGCCAGAGGACTCTGCACTATCGTTACTTTGTTCATCTCCACCTGTAATTGGAAAGCATAAGCACATATATACTTGTACTTGGCTTTCATAAAACTACGAACATTTAATAGAATCTAATCCATTGATATAAAAACTAAAGATACGGTCGTCCGAACATTTGTTCGACGCGTTCGTCATACAGAGAATCGGTGGTAGTCTGCTCGTTTATGTAACCTTGTATAAGCGGCGTGGTATTTTCGTGGTATAAAGAACGTAAATAAAGCTTTTAATAAAATTTACGACCGCACCCGAAGAGAGCCGATCGTGGATTAGTTCTTTCGGCTTAGGAAAGACCATGTTGGGACCACGTTCGAGGCGTCATTTTAACATGCCGTCCGCCCAGTCCTTACGCAGTAATATATAAGTCAATGATCTAATCACAGTTTTGTCGATCTACCCACATAAAAAAATGTGGAGTCACAATCGGTATTAAGTCATTGTATGTATATTATTTAAGTCTCTACCTACCGATTTAAAAGGTAACGAATAGCGTCAATCTGATTACCATCGATACATAACGGTATGACGCATCTCAGGATGCGAAGTATCTAAAACTGCCAATGAAGCACCAATCAATTTGATTATAGCCTAAGGGCTGATCGCAGATAGTTAAGGGAAAAAAAAATCGATCCCCTTATTATGTTGTGATGTTATAGGTAGGATCTTAGGAAGGTCTTATCTTATTTTCTCATAGAATAAGATTTAGTAAAATCTGAGTCATTGAGAGCATAATTAAAATTTTAAAGTGTTACCTGACAATCTGTCACTCGATTCACTATTTGTTTTGCTAAAGTTATCCACATGTGTTGTGTCGTGAAAGGCTTCCAGCTTCACTTCTGGGTGTAAGTTATTCTGGAAATGAAAATGTACTATAGGATTTAAGCTCAATATCTGGTTGATTACAAGACCATTTGTAAGCATAGCCAAGTTCTGTTGTTTTTATTGTTCGCAAATGAAAGTAGCCTGAGAAATTATTTTATTTAACACTTTTTTTGCAATTTGGGGTTAGCCCCAAGTTTTATGTTGAACAAAATAAGATTTATGTTCTGGATTGATTGAAATATGATTTGCGACCATAACAAATATGGCTTTACTGAGTTATAATCATTAATATCATCGACACAACCCTACAACTTTTCTTTTTCAGTTACCTATCTATTTATTGCTAACAAAATAATATTGAGCATACCGAATTTGCTTCAGTAAATGCTGGTCGTGTCTTCTTCTTCTCATAATATGGGCCTAGTATTACTAGTGCCCTCTTCTCCATCTTCGTCAGGGGTCTGATGCCTTTGAGAGAAGAACCTGACTTCTTCTTGTTTAGCAGCCATACTTTATTCTTCAGCTTGTTCTTGAAGTCACTCCAGTACTGCAAGTATTTAACAATCTAAGTGATTATACAATCATGGAACACCTGGCCGCTCCCTTAGTCGCCTCTTACCAATATAACTGAGAAATTATTTTAATATTAATAATTAGGCTCAACAACTGAAAAAACAAATAGCTAAAATTGTATATTATTGTATTAACCTTACTCCATCCATCAGATGTCTTCCTAGTACCTCGGCAGCTGTTGAGCATGTTAGTGAGTTCCTCCCATAACCTTTTGGAAGTATGCCTGGCTTCCAGAGACCGCAGGTTGCCTGATGCAAACTCTACATGCTGCGCCATGAAATCTATGACGGACTTAACTTGTTCATATGACACAAGCCGGGACTGGCCGTTACTGTCGCTCATCTTTGTGACACAGAACAGTATTTGTTGATGTGTATTAATCCATTTGGAAATTCTTTAAAAACACTTGGCTACTGTTTACAGAATTTAAAACATATTAGACCTCAAAAAAAGTTTTCTAAGGCTTACACTGGTGTCACTTCTATAAAATACACTAACTTTTATTAAAAAGTAACAAATTAAGATTGCTTAACTCGTAAAATCTTTTTCTGAAAAGAAGTCTTACCAATAAACCTACACTTGGCTGAAATATTTATAGAAATATAGTCCTTTCAGTTATAAATTGATGATATTGATAATGTACTACACAAGATTAAAAAAATATCAACAAAAACATGACCACACGGCTGTCAAACAGCTGTCAAGCAATGTTTACCTGACAATGACATTGACTGATGAAGCTGAAGGCAAGCCACGCCATAGCCAAACTGAAGTCTTCCTTCTCCAGTTTATGGTTTCCCTTAGTTCGAAAGTGGCAAGGACACACCCTCCTGTTATTGTGTCTGCTGTGTGTTGTGTTATTCCAAAAATGTCCGGTGAAGGTCCTTCATGAGAGGAGCACAAGGCTGCTAGGTGTGGAGAACCACGGGGGACTTCTTTATGAAGCACTGGACTTCTATCAACCGTATAATGAATTGATGATGATGATGATCAGAGGTAGAAATCAAAAGATTTTGTGGTCCACACCTATATATCGTGTGACCAACGTACAAAAACGATCTACACAAATTATGGCAACAAAATTCTTGTCTTGCGCCGCGAGTGTGCGCAGAAAAATAAAAAAAAATAATAGGAAAAGAAATGGCAGTTACTAGAGAGAAAGAAAATTGTTCAAGAAAAATTAATGGAAATATACCTGCATTATCTCTCAATAGTGATAATATGTCGACGTCCACGGATAGTGACGACGTTGCGGACCCAACATATGAAATTAGGAACATTCAAAGCATCATAAATGTAACCCGTGAAAACATTGACGCTCTGAATGCAAAATTCGCTGGTTTCCAGCATCCACCGTCGCTGTATTTGACGGAATACCAGGAGTTGACGTCAAAGTTGCATAATTTGGAGTTGAGAGAGCGGACTTTGCGGGAATTGCTGCAGTGTGATTCGCCGGACAGGAGTGAGGAGTATTCGTTGCAGGATGACAGTAAAAAGTTCGATACTCTTACGCGGCAGCCGAAGGTGTTCCTGCGGGCGCACCTGCCAAACCAGCAGCGGACGAGTGTGCAGGTGAAACAGGGCGTGACGCTGCGGGACGCGCTGTCCAAGGCGCTGAAGCTGCGCAACCTGACTTGTGAGATGTGCGAAGTGGTGCGGACAGGCAATCATCAAGTGATACCGTGGGACATCGACATTACTGTGATCGACGCGGAGGAGGTCAGTCCAGTGTCTTTTGTTTTGTTTAGCTCCTGGTAAGGCAGGACACATACTGCACCTTGCTGTGTCAATCAACAGAAACTTTTGTTGATTTTTTGTACTTGACCTCTCCAAGTTAGCTAGAGAGTAGATATTGAAGGCAATGAATTGAAATGTGGTGTTTTACTGTTACAATAAGATTAATTTCTGTATCCCAAGCAATGATAAGTTGTATTGATGTCCGGCCAGTTCTTGAAACAGACAGACTTACTACGAGGCTAAACATAATAGGCTAGCATTATTTGTAGACTCAACTCTTGAAACCTATTAAAAGTCTTATGTTTTTTACATAACAGTGAACTGCATTTGAAGACACTGAATATGCTTCATGTAAAATAGTGGTATTCAATTACATGCAAATAGGAAAGCCAACTCAGAAATGTTAAGGTTGGAAGATAGTGAGAATATCAATTATCTGCCAACCCATTTACCAATAGGGATGTTTACTGACTAAAAAAGTATGATTCTAATTAGTCCGTCAGTTAGATTATCGAAAAATATTGTATACCTAATCTTTGTTTTATCAAATCAATAAAAATTGACGAAGATAAAACGCGTTAAAGATTTGAGTGGGGGGTTGTGACTTCACTCACCGGTAAAAAATGACATACTAATGTCTTAGAATATGACGTCACATGCGTTTTCAAAGTCACTGTCACTGTATCGTCTTCATTGTTTGTTTACGTGAAAAAATAAAAAATATGTGTCCAATATATTTTGCAAATCTATCTGGAGGACTAATTAGATTTTTATGTTAACTACCCTATTATTATGTTAGGGTCAGCTTCCAGCCTAAACGGATGCAGCTAAATACTAGTACTTAACATGGAGCGACTGCATATCTGACCTCCACAACCCCGTTAGTACTGGGTAATACCCACCCTGTAGTAAGACTGGTTGTCAGAATTTCAGGTCACTGTAACAACTGTGACAGATCTACAAACAATAGCTGGGACCAATAGCTTATTATTGTTGCTGTAGAATGAAAACCACGTATGTCAAAAAACGAACTTCTCTCTTCTTTTTTTGAGAGAAATCGAATGAAAGCCACATATTTTATAACACGGTGAAACCAATAAATGACTACTAATGCCAAAAAAATATATATATACTACAAAAACATTGAGGAAATGAAACATTTTTTATTATTTCCTGTAAAGTTTGGATTCTGGACATACGAGGTTATCATTCTACAGTGACGTTATGCTTCCGAGGCATGGAGGAAAGTCTGTATGTGGTGGGTGATGTGGATTAACCTGAAGATCAACCCGAGAGGCTGTTATTATTTACCCCCCCAGCTCAGTGAGAATAACTAAATGGCCCTAAAATATAAATAGCCTTAAACTATCATAAAGTTTGTCTTTGCAATTATATTATAAGTGGCTCTCATCTGATGTAATCTGTGAGTTCAATTCTTAAGAGGTATCTTGAGTGAAAATTGGTGACATAAAGGTAGTTCAGCTCACCATTACTGAAAGTCTTCTGCTTTCATAATATATCCCATGTAGATGATGTCCTTATCTATACAAAAAGCTACTTAGTTTTTTGTTTATTGTAAAATTAATATATAGCATTGCATTACACCTGTAATACTTGAAGGATTAGGCAGAGGTGTACCCAATAGGTAAGTGGACCCAATAGGGCGAGCCTATTGCCATCAACCAGTCACAAATCCAGACTACATGGCTGCTGCTGAGAGACAATAACACTTTTTCTGACCTGGGAATCAAAGCCTGTCTCATGACCTCATGCTCATCATCCACACTTCCATCCTCTAGAGTTAGACCAATGAGTAAAAAAAACATTATGTAAATATGTTATGTATGTTGTTTATTATTAATAAACTGGTGTCTAAACATGGTTCATCTTAGAAGGATTCAATAAACTGGGTTGTCATGATATGCCCCTGACAAGTACCAAATCCAACACACAAACTGCTATGTTTTGAGAGGATGGCCCTCTTAAAATATAACAGTTGGCCTAAATACCTATTATAGCTTGGTAAAGCAAACTAAAAGCAAATTTATGTATACCCCTAATTATTTTCCTTCCTTGTTACCTATGTTTAATAATATGTGCTAAAGCCAAGAATACATTAGCTGACCCATATTATTTACTATCCTTATTCTCTGAAATGTGACATTGTACTTAGTATTTAATTTCTACTCTTGAATTTGTAAAAAAACTTGAATTCTGTATAAAAAATCTTTATCTTTAGGTTCTATTGGAACTTGCTTGTACCAGTAGCATATTATTATGGTATCAATCAATTAGATAATTTTACATGGAGGATGTACCAAGAGAGTTACAATTGGCAAGATGCAAGGTTAATAGTGTGGAAATGTAATGACTTATCAAAAGTCATATTTGAAATGTGGTTAGACACATAGGCAAACTGTTTGGACTTAATAGGAACATGGGGCTTAGTGCCTGAAAGCTATACACCCAATGACCTGCTCAACTAATGTGTTTCAGGTTTCCACTATCAATATTTCCAGCAGTGGTCTGTTCTTGACTGATGATGATGTGACCTTAATCTAAAAATAATAAAATAAGTATGTTCTGTATCATCAGGTGACAGTACGCACACTGGACAAGCTGCCCATAATGTCCCACATATCACACCAGTTCACCCGCAAGACGTTCTTCACGCTCGCGTTCTGCGAGTGCTGCAGGCGACTTCTGTTCAACGGCTTCTACTGCTCACAGTGCAACTTCAAGTTCCACCAGCGATGTGCTGACAAAGTGCCCAGTATTTGTCATCAGGTATTGAGAAGGATTAGAAAGGAGAAAATCGAGGAGCTAATATGCGCCTTACCGGCTCTAAAGGTCTGTACAGATACGTGAGCCTATGCATGTTATGTCTAGCATACACACTGACAATTTGACATGCAGGCTATACACTCGCTTTTCAGTACAAGGCTTTACAAGCATAGAAGACGTGCATCGTTGTTCTTTATTTCACGTGTCTTTCTACGATCGAGTATCCTACGATTTCCTATCATATTAAAATGTTCTCCTGGATTCACAAAACATCTTTTCGGTCTACTTTTCTATACTTTTCGGTGATTAAGTTTGTCAATTTAGACAGGCCAGAGAAACCCTCACGCAATTACTGTCCGATTTTCAAAACCGCCAATAAATTGCGCGAGGGTTTTTTATGGTCTGTCTAAATTGACAAATGTAGTGTGATAGGAAATCGCAGGGTACTCGATGGTATATATGTATATGCTCGCGCATTGTTCCGTTCTGTTTAGACTGACTTAGCTGACTTAAACTAAACTGACTTACTGACAAATAGATCCAAATGTTCGTCCCACTATTATATTGCCGGCGAAGAAGAAGACAAAGAAGACGTTCAGACTAGCAGCTTTAACTGGTGTTGGCTTTGTGCCTCCAGAGAGGCCTTAATATTGAAAGCTCTTGTCCATAATACTTAAAGCCATCTCTTCTGCCTCCAGGTGCGTATGACAGACACGTACTACGCAGCGCTGTTGGCACAGAACCCGGAGACTCAAGCCGGCATCCTGCACTTCCCGCCAAACTTCGGCTACCACCACATGATGGCCAGGAACGACCAAAGCAAGTCAGTATTTTACCTTCCTACATAGCTTTATCATTCATAAGTATTCTGTTTTTCATAGCCCGTTTCGCGACCTCTTTAAAAGTAGTGGTTAATTTTTTATTGGGCAAATACAATTTCTTAATATGTGACTAACTGTCGCACTCAGAGAGCTTTAAAGATTACTTAGGCCATTACTTAGTAAAGGTTTTGACAGTTTTGTCATACAAAGGTATGTCAAATCTTTACTAAGTGACGGTTTAAGTAATCATTAAATATCTCTGAGTACCGCAGTTAGTCTGGCAGATAATTTGTCTGGGACATACACTGAGTCTACAGTCCCTTAGTTTTTAAATTGATTTAAATACATGTTTTTGTTATGATTGTAAAAGTTTCAAATAATTTATTAAATCCTTATAACTTGGGGTTTTTAATGAGTAGTATGGAATAGTAATACTAGTAAATAAGTCCGAGTTACTAAGCAGTATCATGATGTAACAGGTCTATCTCTCCAGCAAAGAAAATGAAGGAGTTTGATGTCCACTGGTGAATATCACTCACTAGATTGGCACCGCTTGCTTTTGTGAACGCAACCGAACGCTTACACTCACTCAAAGACACTAATACATGACACACGCTCAGAGCTGACGCAAAACTGACGCGTAGACGAACTTACAACCACTGAGTAAAATACTACTACTGCAGTTTTAGGTTTTTCGCTGGTACACAAGTCATGCGAATGAAATACGTCGTTGATTTTGTCATCGGAGGCGATTTTCAACGTTCAGAAACTGGGGCACCAGCTTTAACCCTGAGCGACCGTATAGGCGTATAGTACAGATTCTGATGCACCGTGTAGACTAGCGCCGGTCTCTTGTTTTACGCCTGAGAACGTCGATGATGAACCTTTTAGTTCATGATTAATTCAAGATGTTTTTTCCATCAAAATCTTGCGTCAGATTTGCGCACCAGCTTTTACACCAAACAAATTTTACTCTGTATTTAGCTCAGTAATTGTACCTTTCCTTCCGTCTTCCTAGATTTTCTGGTGTTTTGTAAAACACTAATAGGATATCAGCACTTGTTTATTTTTCAGTTATATCTCTAATGAGTTTGTATGTAATTTTAAACTGCTACATATTTGTAATTAGTCATTTTCTGCACAATCAGTAATGAAGTTTTTGAAAATATTTTGCATTTGTAAAGCGGTGTTAAAACGCGATACTAAACTATAACGCTGCTTTTGAAATCAGATTGTGTTTTGTGTGTGTTTATATAATGCTTAATTACAACTGAAAGCCACATTGCAAGAATTAGTACAATATTCCAAAAGGCACATAAATTATCACGAAAATAATCATGGAATATCATGGTATCTGCGACTATAATTAGCTTGGAAAATCTGTCACCTTATGTTGCGCCATTTCCTATGAGTATCCTTTACCATGAGTCTCTTGCGCAGGCACCAACACCCGCGCTCGTTGAACCAGCAGGACCGGTCCAACTCGGCGCCGAACGTGTGCATAAACATGGTGCAACGCCCCATGACTCTCGCCGAACATCAGAGGAGGCATAACCAGGTACGGACAATGAAGATAATATCTATAAGATTTCAGCCACAGCAAAGCCATAAATGTAACTGCATTTGATGGCTTTTAAAGATTGAAAGCTTGAATTTGCTGCTGTTGTGGTCTCATGTCTTTGACATATTTAATATTTCACGACTTGGGGATTCTTTCTTGGGGATTTTTTCTTTCTTTCATTCTTTCTTAGGGCAAGATTGAGGTCAAGAGCAAGCCCATTCCAAATAAAAAAAAATTAACTGGGTGATAGTTCAGAATGCTAAATTTTTTCTGCCCTTCTCGATACCGGACGACCAACGCTTCGCTTCACTTTTGCCTCCTCCAATCTTCTCCATTCTGGCCTTTCTATGGCCACTCTACCCCATGTTGTTCTTGCGACTTGTCCTATATCGTCGTCAGCCATATCATACTAAAAACGATATAATTCGCCGAGTTTATAAATCGCTGATAGATTAATAGATAATGTGTTGGATTAACTTTCTTCAACGTCGATAATAATTGTTATAAAGACAGTGAGAATGCGTAGAAACTGCACGCAACTGCGCGTGAAGTGGCGTGTTTATTTGAGTATGTAATTGATACGTGACAGTAATGCGTGCGTTGTGTATCATGCGTTACTCGTATAATCCGTATCCGTATAATGATGCCCGATCATACGATACTTGTTTTGAGCTACATAGTTATGGGACATACCCACCACACCTTTCCCAAACCACTGTAACTCCTGTTAGCCAGAATCAACAGTGGCGACCACAAGAAAAGCGCCGAGACAATGAAGCTCGACAAAGTCCCAGGGAAACGATTTAAGTGTCTGTTTTGTCTGTCTTGTCTTTGAGCTAGTTAATAAATATTTCTGACTGAGAAGATCGAAGCTTAATAATAACTGCCGCTCGACGCGATATTCAGGTTAATCCATATCGGTGACCTCCCATTACATACCGAGTTCCCTCCGTGCCTCGGAAAGCAAGTTAAGCCGTTGGCCCCGGCTGCCGTTTATAGATCTGTGGCAGTCATTACAGGTAGTCGTGAGCTGAAAGTCTGAAAACCAGTCTTACCAACTGGTATCATATTACCCAGTACTAATTGGGTTGTGAAGGTCAGATAGACAGTTTCTCCATGTAGAATACTGGTATTCAGCTGCATCCGATTGTATTGGAAGCCGACCCCAACATAGTTGGGAAAAAGCTAGGCAGATTATGATGACGCATGCCTCATGCATGTATGATATTCGATGTAAAATATGCAGATGGGAATCTCGAGTTTTACTTATCCGATTGCTGGAAGTCTAGCCATGTTTTTGACCAATAATGTGCTGTTAAATTGACAACAAATTAACCACAAGGTCGACGGCACGGTTGACGTAGTGTCTGAGGAATTGACTGCTGCGTCGCGTGTTGCGGATTCGATTCCCGCACGGAACAAACATTTGTATAACCTTGTTCCGGGTCTGGTTGTTTCTGTTTGTGAGTTGAAATGATTGTTGTTTGCAACGTTTGTTTAAAAAAAAAGAGTGGGTTGATTAACAGGAGTATTCGCCTGTATTTATTATAGAAGCGAGTCGTTACAAATAATTGTATCGGAACAGATTGCTCACTCACGGATGTATTGCCCGGTGTGGAACTGTTACTTACATAACAGACGAATGCTCCTGGTATGGGAGCGCCTTAAAAACAAGAACAACCAATCCTTTGGGCTTTATTTAATAAATATTTCAAAAACTAGACGTAGGCATCACTGGTGGTTACTCTACTTAGCTCAATATAATGGTCTGCTTGTTGTAGTCACAGTGCAACAACAACTCGCCGCAGTCGTCCAACTACTTGACGTCGAGCAGACACAAACAGGACGACAAGGACAAGGCAGGGGACCAGCCGCTTAGCCAGAGTACACAGGTGGGTTACTAACTTACATTATTGTTAATATTCGTTACAAAATCAATATATTTTATAAAACGGCGAGAAAAGGGGCACGGTTCAGGTTGGTCGTTTTCTATGGAGAAGAACCGACAAGAATCAGAATCAGAACTTTAATTGCTATATAAGATGTAATACATAAATGAATGAGATCGGCTACATTCTACCTTACGGTGTGCAATTATTACATAGAAATTACATGGTTACTTTTTTAGGGTTTAAATACAATTTAGGGTTTACTCCAAAATCGGGCAGATACAGTTTCTATTTGTTATTATTACTAGCCGAATTGTCCCTCCTTCGAATCTTGGACCAATCACGGTTTGCGCTACTTCTTTCTAATTCATAAGGATAACATCCAGGTCGTCCCGCCTTCTCTCAACACTTTATAGATATTTTAAAAGCTCTTTCCCAAAACTTTTTACAGACATCTCCTACGGGCACGTTACGACCTCGGCGAGCGCGCGCGCGTTCCGCCGACGAGTCGTGGAAGAACGCGCTGTCACCTCGCGAGAGCTACGACGACTGGGTCATACATGCTGATGAAATACTCATCGGGGCTAGGATAGGTGAGCGTGCTGCATCATTGCTTTTGCTTCTACCTGGGGCAACAGTGGCTAAGGGCTAAATAATACCCCGTCGGGGCTGCGGGTCCCGTCGGAGCTGCGGGTCCCGTCGGGGCTGCGGGTCCCGTCGGGGCTGCGGGTTATTCGAAAGAAATACCTCGGCCTCGGCGCAAAGGCTAAGAAGAAACATGGAACATGGGTGGTTTTTAGTCAGTAGAAGTCTGACACTCCCTTTCGCTCTGCCCAAGAGCGAGAGGGGTTATTTGATGATTTTCCAACCGCCAAAAAACAGGCTAAATAATACGTAAATCTCTATATGTTACGGCTAATAGTTACATGTGGTTAAACTTAAATTTTTATCCTACTTATCTTCGATTAGAACTAGGTTAAGCCTCTGTCATAGCGGCTAGAACTAGGTGCAACCATCAGGGGCAATCATCATCATTTCAGCCAAAAGACGTCCACTGCTGGACATAGGCCTCCCCCAGGTGTCGCCACACGCGCGGTCCCGTGCGTTTTGCATCCGGCGGGTCCCCGCAACCTTCAACAGATCATCGGTCCACCTAGTGCGAGGCCTTACCCTTAGGTGTATCCTATTTATCATCGGCAAAAACTAGGGTTTCAGTGTAGTTAATTACTATGACTGAATTGGTTTGTCTGGGGTAAAATATTTAGTCTACGGGGGTAATACGAAATCGAATCAATCGGGAGACGCAAGGTAAGAATCTCAAAACAAAACCAAAATGCTTAACTGCACTGAAAACCAAGTACTAGCGGATGATAAATAGGATACACCAAGTTTAACCACCGGTGTGCGGCTGCAGCTAATTCTAGCCTCTATCTCAAAGGCTAAATCTAGTTCTAATCGGAGATAAGTAGGATACATCTAAGTTTAGCTGTAACATATATACAAATGAATTTAGAGCATCGGTTTAATACATAATTTTAAGGTTATCAGGTACTCAAGGAATCAAGAGATCACCAAAGAAACTAGGAAGATATTAAAAGTGTATTTGAAGTCAGCTATAAAGATATAATTATTTTTATTCAGGAACTCAAAGAAGAATTATTTTTATTCAGGTTCGGGCAGTTTCGGGACTGTGTACAAGGCGCACTGGCACGGCCCGGTCGCGGTCAAGACGCTCAACGTGAAGACACCCACGCCGGCACAGCTACAGGCATTCAAGAATGAGGTAAAGACATTATTAATTAAAAAACTAATACTGGTGGCATTGCCACGTTGTATGGCAACACTTAGCCTCTGGCCAATGTAAAAGCCAGCTCTTGTGTCACGGGAATATTTAATTATAATAAATAGTTTCCACAAAACCGCTTGAGGTTCTCTGCAACCGCAGCGGCAGTGCCAGCACAATCTTATTTCAAAATTTTCCAGATTTTTGTGGGAGCGAACGCGGTTGGTGATTTTTGGACTACACACATAAAACGTAACCATTTGTTTTGATACGACAGCTACGTAGTCTATTTCTGTCTGCTCAACACCACAACACGGTGCATTCAGCTAAAACTAAATAATTTATCGACATTGACAGTTGTGTTGTGACTAAAAGAATGATGAATATAAAAGTTGATGAATGGAGAGGGAGAGGTCATCCTCAACGAAAAAAGAGTATTTGGTAGCGTGACGGTTGACAGAGGAGAATGGAAGAAAAAAACACGTGTTGGGCCGACCCCAAGATTTTCAGTTATTCGGGCCTGTGGACGGTGAGTAGTGGGCTAGCTCATCGTCCGTCGCGTCTTATGACGACGACGGCACGTTCGTGTTCCACGCGCGCCTCGAAGAGATGTCAGCAACAACATTGAAGGGACCCGCAAGGTCTGACACTCCCTACCGCTCTGCCCAGAGCGGGAGGAGTCATTTGATGATTTCTCACATTCCAAAAAAAAGGGCAGGAAGAAGTTGGTAATCACCATATTGTTCCCACAGGTGGCAGTGCTACGCAAGACGCGGCACTGCAACATCTTGCTGTTCATGGGCTGCGTGTCCAAGCCGTCGCTGGCCATCGTGACGCAGTGGTGCGAGGGCTCCTCGCTGTACCAGCACCTGCACGTGCTGGAGACGCCCTTCCCGCTGCTGTACCTCATCGACGTCGCCCGGCAGACCGCGCAGGGCATGGACTATCTGCACGCCAAGAATATTATACACAGGTACGTGTATGATGTATAAGTACTTTCAAAACGATCGTGAAGAAACCGGCATGTGCTAGAAACAAAAAATTCGACACAACAACATATATCAACCCTTGTGGTGGATTATAGCCCATTTCCTCTCATAGAGAAGAGGCCTGGAGTCCCAGCAGTGGGAACATTATCGGCTGATTATGCTTATACATGTAGCATACTCCACATAATACCATCATATTTCATGCTTCAGGGACCTAAAATCGAACAACATATTCCTGCGAGACGACTGGTCGGTGAAGATCGGAGACTTCGGTCTGGCCACGGCCAAAGTGCGGTGGTCTGGTGAGTACTATCCACTGTCATATCTACATAATCAATATTATTGAGACAAAGTTAAAAATTACCAAAATAATTTTAGTATTAGAAATCTGTTTGTCCAAATAATTAGTAGTACAGGCATCAAACTTTGTTATACCTAAGATTATTTTGATTATATATGTTGTATTTTACCACACTTAACTGTCTGGATTTTGACGTGAAATTGTCCCTGGCTACAGTACTAAGTCGGGCAGACTCGGGATACAGCCTCGCTGTTATCATCATCAACTTTTTTGATATGTCCATGTATCAAAATAGCTTTAGCTTTTTCTAAGGTTCCAAACACAAAGGGTAAAACTGAACCTTGTTACTAAGACTCCATTGTCTGTCTGTCACCAGGCTGTATCTCATGAACCGTGATAGCAATACAATTTAAATTTTCACAGATGATGTATTTCTGTTGCCGCTATAACAACAAATACTAAAAACAGAATGAAATTAATATTTAAGTGGGGCTCCCATACGACAAACGTGATTTTTTAGTCTAATGTTCTATAATAATACCTTTAGTGCGCGAGTCCGACTTCCACAGTCCATTAAAAAGTTACCTTAACTGCGGTACTCAGAGATATTTAGTGATTACTTAAGGCGTCACTTGTAAAGGTTTGACATATTTCTGTATGACAAAACTGCCAAAACCTTTACTAAGTGATGGCTTAAGTGATCATTAAAGCTCTCTGAGTGCGGCAGTAAGACTGCATTTGCTTAGAAATCGAGAATTATTTTTGTGAGACCTATGGTTCATCAGATAAACCATTTGAACCACCCCTTTTTCCAAGATGGCGGCCGTGGGACAAGGGTTAAAACCCTACAAACTTGGATTTAACTTTAAACTGACCCTCTCGATAAAATCTAAATGTAACTTTTCAATGGACTACTTGGCCGGTTTTTTAACATTACCTGTTTATCTGACGTAACCATCTCATTTCCAGACACATCGACAGCAGGCGGCGTGCAATGGCAGCAGCCGACGGGCTCCATCCTGTGGATGGCGCCCGAAGTTATCCGCATGGTGGAGCCCGCGCCCTACACCTTCCGCTCCGACGTGTACGCCTACGGCATCGTGCTGTACGAGCTCATGGCCGGCGAGCTGCCCTACTCGCAACATAATAACAAGGACCAGGTACTGGACACACCCACTCCTATCAATGTCGGAGACTACACTCGAAGTTCATCATTCTCCTGCCCTTGTCCTAATTTATTTGTGGTCACAGCAACATGTCTTCTTCTTCCATACTTCTCTATTTCTCATCATGTCAGCAGTCACCTCTTTTCTAGCCATATCATCCTTCATACAGTCCATCCATCGTTTCTTTGGTCTTCCTCTACTGGACAGACACCTGCTCTCAAAACGATGAAGGAAAACATCGTGAGGAAACCGTCTCTTAGAACCAAAAAATTTGAAGACATGTGACATCAACCAAACCCACACTGGGCCCACGTGGTGGATTATAGCCCATCCCCCTCTCTAAAGGGAGGAGACCTGAGTCCCTGCAGTGAGAACGTTATAGGCTGGAGATGATGACAGGACAGAATCATCATTTCAGCCGAAAGACGTGCACTGCTGCACATAGGCCTCCCCGCGCGTGTCGCCAAATTGCGCGGTCCCGTGCGTTCCACATCCAGCGGGTCCCCGCAACCTTCACCAGGTCATCGGTTCACCTAGTGGGAGGTTTACCAACGAAAAAAACGGTATCGCCAAATATCAGCCTCATATTGACTGCGACGCAAACGTTGCTTGATACTGTAATTTAAGCATTGATGAAATGTAACAACAGAATTTCTCTCTGAGCTGGCACGATTTTCCCGTAGTTAGAAACCCATGTTCTAGTATAGGTAAGCCAATGCCAGGACCAAGTGTTCTCTGCTGATAGAAGGCCTCCTTCAAACCGTCACTAAAGTTAATAAAAAGCGTTTTTGGATAAATTGATTCCTAGAGGAACAGTTACATTTCCCGCATACACACGACTACTGCCAGCTATGCGAGCTGATATCCAATTGTTACATAATCTACATACGAAAATAATGGTTATATTATGAAGGGGTTAAATATGTGGCCCTAACTTAATAAATGACATTGAAGAACCACTACGACTTGTGCTGCCAATCCAGTTGATTTCGCGACCTTCCTTCGATCTTCAGTGTACTTTACTCATTCAGCATCTGCCTTTTCAGATCCTCTGGCTGGTAGGCCACGGTAATCTGACGCCCGACCCGCGGCGCCTGCGCCAGGACGCTCCACAAGCCCTAAAGCGTCTGTTCGAGGACTGCATCAAGTTCGACAGAGAACAACGACCTCTGTTCCGTCAGATCCTGGCGTCGCTCGAGTCCATGCTGCGAGCCATGCCCAAGATAACGCGCAGTGCCTCGGAACCGAACCTGAACCGTCAGCTGCACGCCTCCGATGACTATCTGAGCTATAGCTGTGCCTCGCCTAAGACGCCCATCAATTTCCAGTTCAATACTGATACCAACTTTCCTGCGTTTTACGGGTAAGCAAACTATATCTTTACCGGAAAACTTATAAAAATAAAATAAAATAAAAATGTTTATTTGACACTTAAAAATACAAGTTACAAGCACATTCACAGTAAAAGAGCACACAAGTATTTTGTCACAAATGAGATCCTAACCTCCAAACTAGGCCTGAACCTGTATTTTAGTACAGACTATAGTACATAAGATAAATGTACTCGACGGGTTAAAGTTGAAATTCTGCCGTAAATTTGGTATGCAAGTTTACGGCAGAATTTCAACTTTAACCCGTATTTGACAATTAATTGAGATCCTGATTTCTAAAAATGTACTAAAATACAATTACAGCATAAATTGTCGGATTACATGCCACATTATTATTATCTGATTTATTTTGTAGAATAAAATAATAACATGCAGCATTTAATTTTCCAGCATCCCAGTGCCTAACCAGCGGCACCCGTAGGGGTTGCTGAAGGGCTACGACTAGCCAAGCAGCGCGGCTGTGACTCGTGACCCGTGCGCGACGTATGGCACGCACGTGACACGTGACTCGTGCGCGATGTATGGCACGCACGTGACACGTGACTCGTGCGCGACGTATGGCACGCACGTGACACGTGACTCGTGCGCGATGTATGGCACGCACGTGACACGCGCCTCTCGTGCGCGACACGCGTCCGCCGCGCGCGCTGCGTAGCTCTTCACTGACGTCATGGCGATATAATGTGCACCCTTATTACGTCACACTTGGTTACGATCCAAGAGATGGTACTATGAACCCAAAAGTCCTTCGGCTTTACATCCTCTGACTCAGACAAGTTTATTCAGAATTTTAAAGTAAAATCTACAACAAATATTGAATATTGTTGCCTGACGAATGGTTCATAGTATCACCAACTTGGTCCGAAAAACGAATCGAACAGTTCCAAAAACCAATCGTGTAAATTAATTATTTCAGTGTAAAATGTGATAATGTGGACAAGGACAAAATGTGAGACAGTATTTTAAGTATGACTTACTATAGTTGGAGTGTGAATGTTTCTATCGGGGAATTGTGATGCAAGATGATGAGCTTCTAACGCGACGCTGTTCAGCGGCTGGTTTACCTTAGTCAATAATCAGCTGAGACTTTGAACGAGTGCGTTTATTTGTGACGCTATAACAGGGAACTCGAACAAACGAACTTTTTGAAGCGCAAAGCCGGTCTTAAGTTCATCGAAGACAACCGGCTGTAGATGGCCTACAAGATAAGCAGACAATTGTATGTAGATTCTATGTTAACCTGACCTTAGTCCTCTCAACTATCCTACCTAAGAAACCAATTCTTTTTTTTAAGGTCGAGTTTTCTATAAACATTTATGTCTGGATAGTGATGTGAGTCGCCAGTTCCTGTTTTAGCCGTCGTTCGGAATAAGGTCTACTGTCGATATGGTCACGATCTCGGAATGTATTTATTGTATAATTTATTAAAAATTATTTTATTCTTACTTCTGCCAAAATTGTTGATACAATTTGAAAATGAATATATTTTATTGAATCGCTCTATAAAGAATAGACTACGAAATCCAATTATTATTTTTAATGTCTAAGGCGAATTGTTTTCTCATACTTTTACAGGACTCATAACAGAATCAATATAGCCAATTTTAACCAATATTCTAATAAAATATTCGTAAGGGGTCTTCCTATAATCCCGTGAGGTTCAGACAGGTGAATTGTTCTGAACCCGCCCCGGGTTCAGAATAATTCACGATGAAGGGAGGATAATATGACAATCACGTACTTTTCCTGCGATCTAAAAATTTATTTTACTCATCATGAATTTTTAACCTAAGCGAATTTGGGTCTAAAAATCCCTTAAACAGGTTCTAATAGTGTCTGATCTTTTCAATAATAAAAAATACATATGATGTGTAGAGGGGAATCCTAAAACCTTCTAACTTATCGCCAAGCATGAGGAAGGAGGGGCTATAAAAGTGGCCTAAAAACCTCACTTGATTAAAGAATGGCCCGTTAATGGCCTTTTAAAACTATATACTATGTATTTAAGAATAATTGAATTTAGTATCTGATCCAAGGTTAACAATGCTTTGCATGCTACACAGAGACGATTGTACCCTGAAGTAAAGCACTGTTATAAAACCTACCTGAGCTTCTCAAAAGATGTATATTAAATAATAGTCGTACACAGACAGGACCCAATTAAAGAAAGCCGTTTTCAATCGTAGGTGAGAAACCCACTTTGTCTAATCAATGTTTCCTTATCATCGACATTCTACGAAGGCACCTAATAAAACTGACTTTATTTTCTGATATAAAATAAAATATTTTTGTATTATCTCAATACATATAGTAATAAATAGTAACGTATGTTTTAAAAAGTATTATTTGTACGATATAGTTGTAACCGAGTCGTGTCAAGACATAAATGTAATTTATTCGGAATTATTGTAAATAACTAATTGTAATTAAGACGTAGATTAATGTCGGGCGACTAAGAATCTTGTGTATAATTAATTTTAAAGCATAACTCTAAGAACACAATAAATTATTGTTTCAATTTATTTGACTTGTTTTTATTTTCTGAATTGGTTGTATAAAAATCGAGAGCATCGCCAGCTTTGGAAGGGGGGACCCCCTCCCCCCTTCCAAAGCATTAGAGATGCAGCTAAACTTCTATGAGTCTAGAACACAATAGCTGCCTAAAAGGCTTTTGCCTTTTCTATACTTGTTAAGAAGTCAGTTATTTGAAAAGGAGAACCACCCGAACAGTGCAGGTTATATCGTATTTCTAATTCACCCAGGGGTCAGCTCGTCGCAAAGTCTCGCCCTGTATGAGACAACTTCAAATTGGTTCTACCTTTCATACATGAATAACTTGGTCGACTTTAGGCGTCCAGCCTAACCCAGATACAGCTGAATACCAGTATTTTACATGTAGCAACTACCTATCAGAGTTCCACAACCCAGTTAGTACATGGTATACTACAAATTAATAGTAATAAAACAAAGTATTGTAGTCTACAATACTCATTGGGTGTCACACTCTCATAGCCACTAAGTACCTGTACAATACCTGCACACGACAGCCGGGACCAACAACTGGCGACGCCCATGATAGGAATATTCTTGACGAGAAAATAATATGTTGAATCCATCGTGGATCGCTTCTAGAACCTGATTATTCAGGAATAATATTCTGATAATAATAATATAATTGTTTGCTAATATATATTTAAATTTATTCATACGAGAACGCTGTGTAGAAATACCCGGCAAACGTTTCATAAATTGGGCGTATCTAATATCGTTTCCGTGGTGTAGCGGTTATCACATCTGCCTAACACGCAGAAGGCCCCCGGTTCGATCCCGGGCGGAAACATAGCTTTTTGTTCTTTTTTCGTGTTTTGTACAGATTACAATGATAGACTATTTTTTTTTTTTCACTTAGCAATCTGATAAAAGGTTTTTTTTACATAAAATTATGGATTAAATAAAAACAATATTAAATTCAACGAGCCTGTTTATTTCATAATATTTGTCATGCATAGCATAATCAACATAATCATCTCTTATCGGCGCTCCCTTCCTGCCGGTTTAACAAGTTATCCTGAACTGTTACATTAATGGGGAATGCCTCCGGTGAGGGAGCGCCATTATATTTAACATTGCTGGTATTCTATTTATTATCCCAGGATTAGCTCTTTTTACCCGACTGCAAGGAAAGGGTAATGTTTTTTACACTATTTTTATTAGTTACATTTCAATCAAGACATTTAATGCCATTTTAAACACATGTACATTTACAATTTTTACTCACAAAATGGACAATAGTGGTAACAATACATTCGTTTTCTTCGACTATACGCGATAACATGGAAATCTAATTAAAAACACATTAAGCTAGGTAATAAAATATTGTCTTCTCATTCGTTGAATTAAATTTGAACTCGTGGCGATAATTCAACATTTGTATGAGAATACTATTTATGTTAGACTTGTATCAAAATATTGTAAAATTTTGTTTTATTATGATACTAAAAGCTTATCAATATAATGAATCACTTTAAAATTTGTACTCGCATTTTGTTTTGAAATAAAAGATCGAAACAAATGGCTAAACACGACGACACTAATAAATCACTTCAACAATTCGTTCAATCATGCTTGTTGCTTTACGATTCACCTCATAATTCAAACGTTCATCATAATATTGGGATCTAGTATAATATGTTTCATCAATGTAATGAATTTCTACAAGGACATCGGACCGTCGTGTTCTGATTCTCAGGCCATGGCAGTGTTAAATTTATTTGAATGCATTCATTCAATCTGTGCACTAATACACTCTCGATTACATTATAATATTAACCTTTCTTTTACTATATAATATAAAATCAATAATACTAAATAATCTAGTTAGAATCTTCGCTGTCAGCGTCAGCGGCGCTGTCTCCATCATTCTTCGGTTTTTTCACTTTCTTGGGACGTATCTCGAACTTGGTCAGATGAATCTTCTTTCCGCCAATTTTAGCGTCACCCGAGGTCTTGATTGCCCGTTCTACCGCTTGAGGTCCATCGAACTCGACGAATGCTGTTGCTGTAAATGAATAAACATCATAATTAGAAGTGCACTTTACGCAATTCAATCCTATGGCCTGTTAGATAGGGCGCACTACTCTGTGGCTCATAGGGCCGGTTTTGTGACGCCCATATTTATAAAAGGCTAGCATTGACAAATAACATAACGCAATACAGGTAGCCATTAAGTCTGATGCTGTTTCTATCGGTTACGGCGCTGGTTCTACCGTCGACGAGGAAGCAGCTAGTTAACAAATGAGGTAGGTCCTCACTTTTCGATATTCACCGCCGTGAGACCGGTTCCTAAGGTATTCTAGAGACGTCATGTATCCCTCAATCCTCAGACTAACAACATCAATCATAAACAGTGTGTATTCCGCTCACCCATGGTCTTCCTCCCCTTAACAAGATGGCGAATGCTCCTGATCTTGCCGGCGCCGTGGAAGGTGGAGCTTAGCGCCTGGTCCGTCAGCTCGCCGTATGAGCGCACCACCAGTGTCGTCTCCGTTATGGGCAGTGCTCGCTTCACGCGGATGCGGCTACCTTCCATGTACACGTTGTTTTCTTGTAGAGCCTGTAGAGGTGGATATTTTGTTTACTATTAAATTTTATTAAAACAATGTTTGGTGTGTTGGTATTACAAACCATAGCCCATAACCATATTCGGCCCATAGGCCGAATTCATGATTCCACATCTAAAGCGCGTGTGGGGGTGGAAGAATTAATAATTCGATCTGTCTCAGCTCTCCTTTTTATTACGTAAGTAAGACTGAGGCCACACGATGCGGTAACGGTGCGGGGCGGCGCCGGAGCGGTGCCGCAACAGCATCCTACATACAAATCACTCACTATGCCATGTCACACAATGCGTTGCAGCACTGTGTGGCTTCACTATAATGCCTTGGTATTACTGACAAGCTCAGTTTTTTTTTCAAATGAGAGATAGCGTAGTGTGGGGCAACACACACTACGAATTTCTCCTGTATTGTGGGTGCGTTTACAAACATTCAAACTCACATACACAAACATCCAGAATTGGAACAACTATCTGTAGGTCATACAAATATTTGTTCCGTGCGGGGATCGAAACCCGCCACACGCAGCGCAGCAGTCCAATTGCTCAGCCACTACACCGACCGTGCCGTCAAAGTATGGTTTGTTTACCAAGGATTTTTTCCTAAATATAAATGTCAACTGTTTGGAGTTTTCAAGCTCAAATTCAAAAGAACTTTTTACAAAATAGTATGTGTATAGGGTACCTGTTCAGCAGCGGTTTCGCTGTAGAAGTTGAGGGTTGTAGTAAACACAGGCTTTGACTCCTCTGTGGGGTATACCTCAGCAAGCCTGAAATAAAGACAAATGGAATAACATACATAACATTTGTGTTCCACATATTTAAAGTTTCTTATATTTTCTGTCTAAAAAATTCGTACCCAATCTTTCTAATCAATCCATGTTTGACAAAGTGGTCTGTAAGCAACTTCTTATAGTTCAACATGATTGAAATTGGCAGGTTCTCCACAATCACAGTGTGAGCCTGACTATCCTCGTCTGCATCCCCCTTTTTATCCTTGTTCCATTTCCTCTTCTTCCATTTCACCTTCTCTTTGACTTCGTCACTCTTTTCGGAATCATCCAAATTAGGAACTTGAGCTCCTTTAGGTTTTTTATTCTTGTTAAACTTTTGTTTCAACTTCTTCCGCTTGTCCTTGTCAACCACAGTCATTTCGTCAAGCAAGTTTGTCAGTGTGTGTGCATTGTCCCCAATACTGAGGTTCTCCAGGTCCTCAGCTATGTCAGGATTGCCGTCCTTCTTACGGGATTTAGAAGCTGGCTCCCATTCAGTCTCTGTGGTCTCAGCAGGTGGAGACTTCACCTTTTTTTTTTTTAGCTTTTCTCTTTTGGTTTTTGAAGAAACCTCACCAGTGTTCTCTGCATGTGTTGGTTCTGTACTTTGTTCAGATTTTGGTTTCTTGATTTTTTTGAGCTTCTTCCTTTTCTCTTTAGTTTCTTGAGATAGAACTTGTGCATCCCCTGGTGGTGACTCTCCCAGCATTTTGTTATTTTTATTATGCTTGGCTGGTTTTTTCTCTAGTACATTAACTCTGCTGCTGTCCACCTCAGTGGTTTGACTATTAACTTCGTCTGTTTTGTTTTCCTTTTCAGATTGAGGGTACTTTTTCAACTTTTTAAGATTTTTGTTTTTGTCTTTAATAACAGTTTTGGCTGTCTTAACTTTTTTATTAACATTTGTCTCGTCAGACTTGGTCCTCTTCACCACGACCTCCTCTTGGTCCTCCAGCATGAAGCTGACGGACTTGTTCCTCTTTTTAGGCTTACTACTAGAGACATTAGACCAGGTACTGTCGAAAGACTGGTCAATTGGCGACTTAGTTTTCATGATGGATTTGACTGATTGGTTTTTGCCACTTGTGTTAGGAGTAGAAGTAACTTTAGTATCGTCAACAGGACTGCTCCGAGGTAAACTTTTGTTTAAACTAGAGCCATCAATATGAATCTGCGATATGTCTATTGGCTCTTGCCTGTTCCATTTTTTGTTTTTATTTAAGTTATATTCACGTTTAGGGGTAACTGTCTTGGCTCTTGGCGTTTCCTTGTTGGTAATTTCGTCAGATTTTCGTTTCTCAGTGGCTTTATTTGAATCAGTATCAGATTTATAAAGACCAACAAAGTCTGCAGTTTTGTCTAATAGAGCATGATTTTCTGCGGTACTTGGTTTCAAATCAAATGACTTGGACTTCATTATCTCGCTTATGTTTTCAGCTTAACTTGATATATTGTAAAATAAAATGTAATAACACATGATATTCGACGCCTGCAATAAATTTTTAGAGGTTATGTTTTGCAGCTGCCATTCTGCCAAATATGAAAACCAAAAAACGGTTCTGCCAACCGAGTCATGGGAATAATACTTACTAAATATAAAGCCCAGACTACATTCTTGATCCTTAAAAATAATAACGATTAAAAAACAACATTCTATGAGAAATAAATTGGGATAAGGGCAGGAGAATGATGATCTTATATCATCATCATCATCTCATATTGACGCCACGGTTGGCGCAGTAGACTGCTGCGCTACGTGTCGCGGGTTCAATCCCCGCACGGAACCAATATTTGTATGGCCTACAGATAACCGGTTGTTTCGGGTCTGGGTGTTTTGTATGTGAGTTTAAATGTCTGTAAATGCACCCACGATACAGGAGAAATTTCTAGTGTGGGGCAACGTTTTATTTAAAAAAATATCTAACGATATCCTAATTACTACGACGTAAATTAAAATCACTTGAAACTTCCCCTTTGGACTTTTCTTGGAAGTTTTCCTATGTTGATAGGGTTTTGGTATTTATTCGTTCACTTCAAGCAAGCAATGCATCACTTTACCAAAAGTCAATTAATGAGATTGAATGGTTTATATTGAAGATTACAACGGTTTAGCGCCATGTTAACATGTTTGTTTCGGTCGAAATCATAATGTTAATCATAAACATACAACCCGGCACACCCAGCAAATTACAATAAACGTAACAAATTAGGATTTCGCGCGCTACCCTGGTGCTGCACGCTGTCACCTTGAGTTAGGTTGATAAAATTTAAACAGGTCTATCCTGCACTATCCCTCAGCAGGCTTTCATATAAAATGTGAATCAAGGAACATAATCATGAAGAAATCCAAAACCAATTTGACTCGTGTGCGGTGTGGTAGATTTCATTCCCATTCGTTCTCAACTTCTCAAACATGACGAGAACTGTTCTAGCAGTGGGAACCTTTATCTTTATAGGCTGATTATAGAACAACGGAACGCGCTGTTTGATCACATTGATCGTCTAAAAGGTACCTCGCAACATTTTATTGATTTTACGGGAAGCTTGGCTCCGTTCGGATACACCTAAAATAATTGGAAAAATATTTTTTTAGTACGCCAACACCGCTAACCTCACTTTTTAAAATCTATTTAATGGCGGATGCGCTTGCGTGATGCCGGTTTCGTGTTATTATTGAATATAGTTTGGCGTCTTTCCCTTGTGAATTTGTGATATCATCGATTTTAATTGGTAATTCGCGTTTGGTGAGTAAAACTTTCAATGTTATTGTAAAATGTTTTACCAGGATTGCGAAATGCCAATGTAACAAGCTATTACGAGGTAACGCTTCGGGTTGGTGAATTTTCCACTCGAATTAAAGGCCATGCTTCATGGCGCGTATGGCTTGTTATGATGTATTTACCGTTATCTGTGATGTTACACATAGTTAAAATTAGCGCATCTGCTAAACAAGAGAACATTTTCTGCGTTTCTGCGTAATATGATGTTTCGCGCGTAGTAACTGCGCCCTTGAGATCTGAGAATAGGCGCCAAGTGTTTTAGATAAGTTTTAGTAAAAAATAGATATGGCGGGAAACGCCGCCACTGTGGGAGCGTGACGATCTCACGCCTGATTGCTTGAGTCGGTTCTTGTGTGTATTACAGCTGGATCGTCATAATGGTAGCCCAGAAGAAAGGCCGTGGCGCTAAAAACCAGGCAGCGAAGGCGAAGGCCGCCGCCCAAGCCGCGGAGGAGCAACAAGCACCCGAGATGGAGATTTCCGAGCCCGTAGAGGCCGAAGACAACAACGGCGAGGCTGAACAGGCGGAGCAGGGTGACGAGTCCGCCACAGGTGACGCCGGCGCCGCGGAGGGAGGGGACGCCGATCAGAGCCAGGAGAACGTCGAGGGTGAGGGCGGCGATGATAAGAAAGAAGAAAAAGTTGAGTCTGGTAAAATACTCGTTGAGAACCTCCCGTCGACCTACCTGTTCGACTACCAGGAGAAACTCAAGGAGTTGTTCTCAAAACATGGAGAAGTGACCAATGTCAAGTGAGTACATCCGTTTCACAATATCAGCTATGTTACTGAACATGCAACTTGCCAACATTCAAATATCAGTCCTTGAAATGTCATAAACTGTTGAAATGAATCACTGTATTTGTATTTCCTATTGAAGTGGATTAGTACATGATATCGTGTGATGTGTTCTCGAGGAACTAGCAAGCTGCTCTCAGAACTCAGCAACACTGGCTCTACTGTACGGAGTATTAATGAGACAAATTTTCTTTCTTTTTAGACGTGGTCCAATCATTGTAACTGAACTGACCACAACTCCGACATTATCGGCAATAGTCGAATTCAAAAACAAAGAGTCTCTGGAAAAGGTAAACAAAAGTTTATTAACATTTTATATTTTATACTGAAAAGTGATTAAGTAGATATTAGATAATTTAATTAGCCTGCTTCTGAAAGAGGCTGTATTTATGGCTAAGACATTTTTTTTCCAAATTATGTATATCCAGAAATGTTGCACTTTACTGTCATGAGCAGAATGAGTGACTATTTGAATGTTAGAACAGGCTGGTCTTCTACTCTTGATGCATCTGTTTGGCAGCTTTGTGTTGACGAAGTAGAGCTCAATGACTGACTTGTCAATGTAATGTAGTAGATCAGCATGACTATACTCATGTCCATTTGTGAGGTGTCTTTGTGTGTACTTGCAGCTGCAGATGGTAAGTTTCAGGAGTGGCAGTGGGCTTCAGGTGTCATGTAAAGCATCATAGTTATGTGTTACACACACAACTCTTTAGGATGCAGTTTAACTTTTTAAGTTACGTTATTATGTATTTTTTCATTGGAATTATTTGAGTTTTTATTTTACTTCTTTATGTATTCCTGGATTCTTTTTACAAAGTAAACAAAACAAGACTGCCTGAAAATTAAATGTATTATCCTGTCTTGTCATCAACTCATAAGTAAACATTAATGCTCAACACTCATTACACTTAAACCAATGAAGCTCACTGCACAGCCTTGCTGGTAAGTACAACTCTAGATGTATTGCAGAGCGGTAACAAGCTAAATATACCGTGTAAGTCCATAACGAGAGGCCGCAGCACACGCGCTCCGACAGACTAAACATTCTGCCTACCTCATGCGTTGCCATGCCAACTGTTAGCGCCGCCAAAATGTTTGTTATCGAAGTATACACGCGTTTTGTTACTAGTTTACTACGTGATGTAAGTTTCGGTATTCGGGACCTTTATTATTTTTTGGTATTAGTTCTTTACCGGATGATTCACATACAATACAAGTTGAATACCCAATCTACGATTTGAGTATAAAATTCCGCAGCTGCTAGTTTCGTGCAAAACATCGTTTTGAGTTTACGTTCGCATATTTCAAACTAACTTGAACCGAACCTGCGTTACCTTAACCCTATTCCAAAGAATAGGGGCCAGGTAAGGCTATCCACTGACTTACATACGCCGTTCTACACAGTCACATAGCACCCTAGTTCAATTCCCCCTTATTAGTGAACAAGACATACCACAAGGAAGTGGTCTTGTCGCGACATCCGAAGAATGTCTTGTAAATCGGGCTTATTTGTTTATGCGGGGCTGGTTTAGCATGCAGGAGTTAGGGTTCGTTTATTAGTTCTATATTTACTCGTCGTTACAACGGGAACATATTGATAGCAAAATAAAGTATCTTAACTGTGTAGTTGTATACTCTGTGATCGACATTTAGTACGTTTCAATGTTGTACACATGTCTAAACAAACATTAAACTCGTATTTAAGTTCGAAACTCAGTATTTATTTATATTATGCAATTTTGTCATGAAATCTATCTAGCACAATCTTGTTGTTTCATACATTTACACTGAAACAAAAAAAAAACAACACTGCAATCACAGCTCAAACAAACACAGTGATGAGTCAGTTCTTATCCCAAATCTACACCGTCCTCTACACTACATTTGACGTCAGGAAAGCGAATTGATTAGCAAACTCAGTGTTTATTACTTTAGTTTTTCATAAATCTAATCGCAATGTCTTTATTAATATGAAATAGCAAGTTTCTGTTTGCTAATCAATACGTAATTTCCCTTACTGAGCATTCCCACTGCCGAAACAAGAAATACCTCATAGGTAATAAAATAGAAATAGATTTCAACTTTTTTAAATTGAATCTTTCGGCTGCAGGAACGCTCAGTTATTGTACTACACACAAGACAGTCAAATCATCTCTCAGTTCAATATGTAACGGCTGTGGTCAAACGCAGGCACTGATCGAGGAAGGCACAGTGATCGACGGCAGCAAGATCACGGTGTCAGTGGAGTCGCGCGCCGAGACCGCGGTGCTGGTGGGTGTGCCGTACGAGGCCAGCACGGAGTACGTCAAGCTGCTGTTCTCGCAGTGCGGCAACGTCGCACACATACATGAGTTCAGCAAGACCAAGTACAAAATACGTAAGTGGCTTGTTATGTTACTATAAGTTTTGTTACAGGCTGTTACTACTTTTGTCCATAAGTTACTTCTAGCAACTTCCTTATAAAGATCATCCATAAATTATGCAAATGAAGGTGCAAATAAAAATCCATCTAAATATTTCAGTTAATCTTATTATTTTCTTGTAAAGCAACGTGAAACGTGCCAATTTAAATTTTCTCTTATAAAAGGCAGATCAAGAATAAAATATAGTACAGCCTTATAAAGTCAACAAAATATTTGGCATACAAAACAAGCTAATGCTCTCCTCGCTATACCCAATGGTAAATGTCGAGGCTGCGATCGGGGGAGCGCGAGTAACATCCACTATCCGATGTCCGCCTCGACAATGTGCTCTAGGGTAACGACCCCCCTCACAATAAACCAGCATCGACATTAGCGCTACAGAAGGGGAGACTGATAGAAGGGTGAAGGGTGGCGCGGCGCGCAACGCGGGAGAAAAAATATTGATTAACTGCCCCATGCTCACGCCTCGCGCTCGCAATACGCGCAAATGTTCCAATGCACAACTTGCCACATTCATGCAACCTGTTTATTTTAAAACCTGCTTATTGAATATATTTAGGATTACAAGAGAACGCACACTTGTAATCTTTTGTTAAATTCTCTTTGTGTGAGTCCGTCTCGTCTTAGGAGCAAGGAGGGTGCGTCCCCTTACCACTTGTATTCATACCGTACTCAAGGTACACTCAATGTGTACTACATAGATCGAGAATTTATCGACGGTTCCCGTGGACGCGCTACCGATGAGAGCAAACTGCGGCGCCCGGCGGCATGCTTCGTCTATTGATTTATTATACGGCATCCATGTTGTGTGCACAGTAGAATATGCAAATGGGCATCGTAACTAGAGGGTTAGCTCCCCAACGCGAGGGGAAACTGTATTATAGCAACAAACTCTTATCGCGTAGCGTCTGTTGGTCTAGTTGCAACGATATCTTTAATAATTTGCACATTATTAGCTTTCCTAAATAAATAACATGCAACAATTGATTCATTTATACTATGATTGACCTACTCGTATGATTAGTCTGATTAAAAGAAAGATAAAACTACAAATTGATTCGCCATTAAGATTAAATGCATGAAAGGCAATTTAAGCCGTGTTACGTTTACTGACCATATTACGAGTTTACGATAGTTTTCAAGGTCCACTGGTCGAGTACAAAGTGGTACCTACTTGAATGAGTTACGTAATCATGTCAAACTAGCGACGCCTCGTAACTTGTTGTCATGCGAATCCTTAAAATAACAAAGATTTTATCGGAGTTCAATGTCCGGTGTAGCATTGTTTTCTCGTCATACTGGCGTTTATAAAAAGAAGCCGTGCCTCGCGTTTAAACCTTTGATTTCAAGGAAGGAAAATTACCGTAATTAATCATGTCGATTCTCAACTACATTTGGCGAAATATTTCAATCAAACACGTTCAGTAGTCCGCCCGCTAAAACGAGCGATATGGATCAACACACTGCGTCCCGTCCCATAGTCGTATTTCTGTTATACGTATGTCTGTCATCTCCCCACGTCTGCGAATTCGAGGGTCGGCGTTGCGTTGGGGTGATTTTGTTCATCTAGCAGCTAGCTATACATTTGTAGAACAGACTCGTAAAATCAATCGTGGTACATCTCAACAAGCATGGAGTTAGTATACTAATTGTCAGATAATGAAAACGGTTATTTGATGGATAGTCTGGCATTAGTCATCGACTCATCGCACATGTGGACAAGGTAACGCCTGGGTGTGTCGTACTGATTCGTCAATAAAACATTTGATACCTTCCGGCGACCACGTGGCACGGAGGTCAATGATACTTTTAACCGACGAAAAAAAATTGAGGAGATTCGACGCGTATATTTTTTTTTGCACGCGCAATGTGAAACGAATTACTAATTTACACTTTTATAAATGACTATGAAATAGTATTGTAAGCTTTCCACAAGTATAAAGTTAGGGTACAGCTTTTAGAACAAAATCTTGTGTAAAAGCGGAAAGTAATCTTATTAGTAGGGCGGGAGAAAGTCGCGCCCGCGGCGTTTAGGGGTTAGACGGGAAAGGCCACGTGGGGTGTACGCGGGCGGGAGGCTGCCTGTACTTGCGTATCTTGTCGAAGTTTACATAGCGCGTTATAACATTCATTCATTTACCAAACTCTTAGTCTAGAAGCAACACATGTCTTATGTTTCCCAGCATGGCCTAAGTTAAGATACTTCTTAAATTCTTAACGAGGACTTATTTAAGTAGCATTACTTTGTTTGCCATAATTATATTTGTAAATAGAATAAATCAGGTTTGGCACAATCCAATAGAGGTCCTGTAGTGAATAAAATCAGGTATGATGATATTAATAAAGCCAAATGCCCACTGACCTCATAAAATTCGGACGCCTAGTACTCGCTCGTGCTAGTGTGAGTGATGAATGAACGTGAACGAAGCAGCACGCGTAGTATGACCACCGTAGAAACGAATTTTGTAGATGGAGGAATCGACAAAACGACTGATTGTAGAAAGATTTCATGTGTATCTGTATTGAAAGGGCTTTGTCTATCCTTGGTAGAATAGAGATAGAATCGCCATGCTGCGCGGGCAGGTGGCGTTCTGTAGTTTATATAAAAGACACACTTCAGGCAAAGAGAGGCCCTGTAGTAAATAAAGCCTTGTAGCTAGAATATGATAAATAAATATGTAATTGTGAATGTTTTCGTTCCACAGTGCGAGTTACATTCCAAGACAAGGACTGCGTGGACAAGGCGCTGAAGCTGGACCGCGAGCTGCGCATCAACGGGTTCCTCGTGACCGTGTCCAAGTACCGCGATGAGGATGAGCAGAAGGCGCACAACGCCGCCAATGTTAACAAGGTAAACCCTAATGTACGTGCATTATGGTCCTCTCTGTCATACGGCGATTAAGTCAACGTAAACAAGTTCAGTTACTTAGTCGAGTAGAGACTGCGAGTCGGTAAGTGTAAGTTAGGTTGGGTTAGGTTACAATCTCTGCAGGGTGCCCGGTACCCTTTCTATCGCACGCCAGTTATGTCTAGTAGTGGATTTGTAGGCAGATGGACAAACAAGTTTATTTGCGGTGGAACACAGATCGAATTTTAGGAAAAAATTGGCTATGTATAGCGTCGTCTATCAGTCACATACCTATGTGACAGACAGAGCGACCGGCTGTTCAAACAACAGCGTTGTTGAACTTAATTATTAAAATTAGTGGGTTTCGAACATTAAGTTCAACTATAAGGTATTGAAAGGCCAGAAACGGGCAGAGTGATAATATGATGCAACAGATTTAGTGGCATAGCGTCATTACTATAAAGTGTAACAAGTCCACGTATGTCCCACAGAACAAGCGGCAGCACCCGAACCAGCAACAGAACCGCAACAACGCGAACAGCAACACCAACGCCAGCCCCAACAGTAACCGCTCCAACAACTTCCGCGCTCGCGGCGGCTCCTTCAACGCGCGGGGAGGCAACTATAGAGGTAACTTCCGAGGTGTCTGCATTTCTCACATTATACTTGTTGTCGTAGTACTGTACTCACTGCATGGACACTTGTATAGCACTGTGTTGAAAGCCTGCGCCCAAGCATTTATTTCAATTAAACCATTTTTTTTCCTTTTGAAAAACGTTGGAAGTTAGTTGGAACACTAGGAATTTCTCCTGTATCGTGTGTGCGTTTACAAACATTTAAACTCACATACACAAACACACCCAGACCCGAAACAACTATCTGTAGGCCATACAAATATTTGTTCGGTGCTGGGATCGAACCCGCGACATGCAGCGCAGCAGTCCAATCTCTCGGCCACTGCGCCAACCGTGCCGCCAATTTGCAGGCAATTCTGAACTGTGAAGCAGTTGGTCAGTTGAGTTGAAGCTAAATCTTTAGGCTAGAAGATCCAAAGACGCTCAATTAAATCGTGTTTGCTATTACACAATCTTGGGTACATTATTTACATATCTTGGGTAACAATTAAAAAAAACTATGTATCAAAAACAATTCGACATTAAAAAAAATTGCTTGAATTTGTAAGGACGTAACAATAACATAGCAAGCATTATCAGCGCGGCGGTTGTTGCCATTCAAACTGCTCATTAGATAAAATATCATGCCCTCGTGATATTTAGCTAATGAGCCTTTTCCAGGGAAACCACGCTGTAGACATAGTGACATTCACTAAACAGCGCTGTACACGCATGATAAATTTCAGCCATGTTCCTTTTAGAAACAGGAGGCCTTAGTGGGGTAGTACACTGACTTGCTTATGCTAAACACTTAATTTTAAGCTGATTTTCTGTAAAATAAAGTCCAATCATTTCCATTTTGATCTTATTTCTTTGCTATATACTTAGCAGCGTGATACAATGAATGTGTGTCCGCAGGTGCCCGCGGTCGCGGTGGATTCGGAGGTCGCGGCGGCGGCTCCTTCCCGCGCGGTGGCTTCGCTCCCGTCAACACCTACATGCCGCCTCAGGGCTTCATGGGCCGCCCGGTAAGAATACACACACACACAACTAGCTATACTTACCCGCACCCTAATTGCGTGACATTTTCTACCACAACCAGAACAATTTGTGAGGAAATTCGTAATCTATTGCTGAATAATTCTTCAGATATATTGTTGATTGTATAAATTGAGAGTGAGAGTGTCACGCAATTACCCCGCAAAGTAGTAAGCCAATGAAGATGTAGACTTACTGCCGCACTCAGAGAGCTTTAATGATTACTTAGGCCATCACTTAGTAAAGGTTTTGACAGTTTTGTGATACAAAAGTATGTAAAATCTTTACTAAGTGACCGCTTAAGTAATCATTAAATATCTCTGACTACCGCAGTAAGTCACGTCTATTCCCCTATTAATACTCGAGTCCTAGAGCAAAGTAGTCAAACTCGTGTTGCATGGTCAAGCACAAATCAGTCACATCTATAGATAATCTTATCGTAGATGATGATAGCTGTGCCATGTGTGATATAGTGTGTACCACCTATCACATCTCAACTTGCAATTCACTCTAACAGCCACACTCAGAGAGCTTTAATGATTACTTAGGCCATCACTTAGTAAAGGTTTTGACGGTTTTGACAGTTTTGTCATACAAAAGTATGTCAAATCTTTACTAAGTGACGGCTTAAGTAATCATTAAGTATCTCTGAGTACCGCAGTAAGTGAGACGCATATTTTTACAAATGCTTCTTGCTCAGAATGGCCGCCATTTGCTTACTACTCTGCCTAACTCCCATGTTTTGATTTCTGCGGCATGTTAGCGACACTGCTTCACTTTTATATTATCCTTAGCTTGGTTGGACATTCTAGTCCAAACCAACAATTAAATATTAGTATTATTTTTTGTTTTGGAAGTTTTTATAGCATTTGCTTTTTAGTTTTAATGTACAGAGCTTCCGTTGAACCTTTAGTGTATCATAGTGTCGTTTTCATGTTGTAGATGTCAACACATAGATATGTATTATATTTTTATTTTTACCCTGCCTCTATACAAATTATTACGTTGACATCTTTCGAACTGTATTTTTTTGCAATAATTTTTAAGAAAGCTTTGTCCATTGCATGCTCACAACCATTTCATAGAAACGAGTGCATAGAAAGATGTGCAAAGAAATGCAGTACAATGACGAGACACTGAAAGAACAACAGAATACACACCAACTCTGCAATTCTCTTTGCATTAACACATTCTGTGCATTCTTTTCAGACTTACCTGTAGAAACATTACACCAGTAAAGTCCAAGGTAATGCCGCGCCAATACTTGTGCCATGTGCGTACAAACAACCAAAGGGCTCTCCGAATAACATACATTGTTGATAGGAAATAACAATCATATTTACACACAACAACTAATACCCATAGATGTAAGCTTGCTTTTTTTATTTGTTAGATTAGAAATGCTTTTTTTTTTCTTTTTGGTTGCATGTATCCAAATGGTACAATTTTTTATTTTTTTATTATAAATGTATCTGCTAGCATTGGCACATACTTTGTACAGTACCCTGCTGTAAATGTGGCACATCCACTTATACAAATTGCTCGTCTTTGTCGAGCGTCAAACTCTGTCTCTTGCTATACATTGATGTTTGACATTATGTTTACGACCGGATACTGTATTGATTTCATTTCGAGTTGAACTTTGTTTGTTAAGAATACTCTCTAATCGGAATTATAGTTTGATTCTCAGCAGGGTGGGTTCATGAACGACGGCCAGCGGCCCAACAAGCGTCTCCGGCAAATGTAACCATATTCATTAAGACATAAGATCCAGTGTCGTGCGTCGTCCTCCTATGTTCGTGTGTGTGAGTGTGAAGAGCGCCCTATCAGAGACTTCTACTACAGTGACATGATTTGCAGTATCAGTAATAAAGAAATAAATCTAGCTAATTGTATTTACTAAGTACATGGAATAAAATAATTGTAAGCTATTGTCTTTTTGACAGGTAATAAATGTAATTACTAACATTTAAACTGCTGTTTTATTTAAATTCCGCCTAAAGAAAGTAATCGACGCCAGCGAAAGAAAGTAATTGCGGCAAGCATTTCCCTTTTATTTGCATTTAATTAACACAATATCATCGTTTTGTGCGCCCGGAACATGAAGACGGTAACGCCATTTAGTTGTGCACGAGGTTTCACTCACGACATGGATCGTGCACCTCAACTCAACACATTTATTACTTGTCAAAAAGACAGTTGCAGACAATGAAAACCTAATCTAACCCATGCAGGTACATCGTTGTATTACTGCACCTCTTATCAGATGAGGCATGGATTAAGGACTATTGGAAAGTCTCCTTGTCACTGTTCTTGTAAAGCCAAGCGGCACCCGACCTTACATTAGCGAAGTTCAGGACGCTGCCCACAGTTTTAAGAGTTGAACACCACCTAGCTGCACGGTTTTCATGCTACTATTCTTCTTTTCTGACGCTCAGAACCGTCATGCTAGAACGAGAAACAGCATTACGGCCTTTTAACTAGGTAACTATGGAATATTAAGTTCAATGAGGTCCTAGGTAAACTAACTCCATCATCACGGCCTACAGCAGTACATAGCTGGATTCACTTGATAGTGGTCTAATTTTATGGTCAACCATGCATAAAGATTAGTTCCGCAGTAATTTGCCTCACTAATGTGCGTCCACTTACAAAGTCGGCCTACAGTGTGTCCGCTGAGAACCACGGCTTGTTTGTATTCATCTCGCCACATAATTGTTCTAATTGCTTTTGATTCCCCGTTATAATTACTCCATAACATCTTGATTAAAAGAGAAAGTTATAATTGAGCAGTTATCGGTAAATCAAACGTTGGATCAATCTATGTGAAGTCAAGAGTAGCTAAGTAAATAACTGGACACACACATGTTTTTAAAAATCAACAATACGACTTGTGAATCGTGTTTTTAATTTATTATTGGTTAAAATTGTTGTGCCCGACAGGGTCCATGTGTGTGTGAGTGTGTGTGTACGTGTGTACTATGTCATTATTTTAAGATCTTGTAAAACACATGGGAAATGCAATAAATTATTGAATTGAATTGGAACTGTTTACTACAATCAGCCTAGCCGTCTACTAGTAATATTATTTTTATTTACTCTACAATTCACATTGAGTGCTTGTAAACAAGCATAACCGCGAGTCGGCTGGCTGCAGTTACTGAACATTAGTTAACGTGTGTCTACAGAGCACGCACGCATATACGCGATATACAAAGAAATACGAAATAATATGTGCTAGCAATATGTTCAAGTCAAAAGTGTGTTGCGTCCTATTGTTCATAGTTTTGGCTGAATGCGGTCGGTCACGCCCAAACCAAAAAAAGGATTTGAGTGGAATCGGGAAGCGTCCAGCGAGAGCTGAAGTGTTTGATAACTTGTTCAATATCTATGATCCAACGTTTTTGGCAGTAGTGTGGCCCAAAATAACAAATGGAATACATATTTTGGTTGACCATACGTGCTGGGAGGAGCTTGGGGTTTTCTTCAAAGAGCTGACGGAAGGCAAGGCTTGGGCATACAACGGTAAGTACCAATTAACGGCACTTACAATGAGATATTGCAGACAATAAGTATACGGTAATATAATTAGATGTTATGGAAAAGAAAACAGACACATACATCTAATACATAATGTATTAGGTAGCTAAGTAGTCATTTCTAAGCGAATGATATTCTTCTGTAAACTTGGAAGTGTGCGTTTACAGCATTATTCGTGGATGTTGTAAATTCATATTTAATTTTATAGATATCCCTAGTGTCACTAATCCATAATCCAGTGCCACAACCTTCGGCCGAAGACGAAGGTTGTGGCAAATTAACAAATTCAGTTCAAGATTAGTTAGAAGTGAATAACATAATGATCTTAAATTATACACAACATCACGCCTGTAATTCCCGAAGGGTTAGGGAGGAGAGTACACAATAGGACCACCTTGGCACCCACATTTCGCCAGTTATGTTTAAAGTACCATGTAATTGGGGACGAGCCTATTGCACAAATTCAAACTCCGTGGCTGCTACTGAGAAACTTAGCCCGACCTAGGAATCGAACGCAGGACCCAATACTCAGCAGACTGCACTACACCGACGAGACGAACTTCGGCTTTTTTTGACCGAAGGTCGTTTGCTTTGGCCGAAGGTAGTGGCAGCCAAAGCTTTGGTCCGAGACTACGAGTAACAATCTGCAACAAAGGTGATAAATGGCTACTAGGGCTATCTAAGTACCTGTCCAGACCAAAGTACATATTCTGTCATCAATCCAAAATACGGAGCAGGAACTGAATCCTGCTCGTTTTGAAATTGTCATCGACTCTTCTCTGAATACTAGCGTATTAGTTTACGGAACTCGAGTTGCCTTATAATTTTCATCAAATTAAAAAGATAGCGTGGGACACTTCGGTCTTCCTGAATAAAGTGATCGCAGTGTTGCACTGTCATGCAAACCGATTATTTAATTAATCACACAAAAGCGATATTTAGATAGGCACTTAGTATGGATCTAAGTTGACAAACACCAGAAATGCTTATTCTGGTTTTTGTCAATTCAATGTTTTAAGACTAATGTTGGAAAATAGGAATCTATTGATGTCACGTTTGAAGCAAAGGCGGTAACCGCGGCGCGCGGGTTCGATTCCCGTGGGTACGGACCAAATATTTGTTTAGCATGGTTACGGATAATTTACTTCTGGGTCTGCATTTCATTTGTATTTCGTCGCATTTCGTCTGTGAACAATTTTACGTCTTTTAGAGCACCTAAGTAGGTAAATTCAACACTAATAAATATTTATAGGATGCCCAATAAAAACGTTGCTAACTGCGGTACTCAGAGATGTTTAATTATTATACTTAAGCCGGCACTAAGTAAAAATTTGACATACTTTTGTATGACAAAACTGTCAAAACCTTTACTAAGTGATGGCCTAAGTAATCATTAAAGCTCTCCGAGTGCGGCAACTTTAATGTTTAATGTTAATGTTTAATTTTAACTTTAATGTTCTCTCAAATAATATGAGAAACGCAGCGGTCCTGTGGTCTCGTACCTAATGGACACCGATCGATTCTCAGGGATTTTTCAAAACTTTCTGTGTAGCAGTCACGAAAATACGTACCTACTCTTGATGTTGCAACGAATAAGGGTAGGGTTATAGGGTACCTACCTATTTACGAGAGGACAGGGCCACCAACCCTGCGTCAAGCCGGGGGACCGAGTGCGACTAGGACAGCTACTGCTCAAACTGATTTTATCACAAAAATTTATGCGATCGACGTTTCGTAATACCCTTTTTTCTCGTATTCAATTATTTTTGGAATTCAAATTTTAGGAAATAGGTAGGTACTCGGGTACTTATATCTCGGTTCCTATCAATTTCTTTTGCGTTAAAAACTTCGAAATTGTCTGGTACCTAGTCGAATCCTCTAACCATGGCCGTAAAATGGGCCATTTTTTTGAGGGTCATGTTTTCTTTACATATTTGTTGTTGTAAAATATGAAATGACAGTGGTGTGTGTGATTTGTATGGAGAATCGCACCACCCACCCGTGTGAGCGTGCTAATAATAATTTAATTCCTTGAAAAAGATTCCTACGTATCATTTGCAACGTCCACCATTCCATTTCCTCATTATCGACATTTCTTCTGTTTTTAGCACGCTGTAGCTATGTTTGGCGTGACCACTAATCAATACCAACTTTCGATTGTTCGTGGCAATGTGAACGCTCCACCAAGTTCACTGCTCGTTCAAGTAGCCTGCCTTATTAGCTACTATTACTGCAATCGATTATGATTAGTGGACGTTGCGTCAATGTAGATGACAATATTTTACAATGATGAGTAATTAGTGGTTGTTTTTACAATAACAATAGTAAAAGCTATTGTTTTGGGTGTTCTATTGTGATTAAAGGAAATAGACTGAAATATTACATAATTTGTTTGCTGAACATGTGAAGAAAGTAAACAAATTGGTGCGGTAACGTAAACAAAAATAAGTACTGATATACTGATTGTTGAATGAGATCATGGGGGCCGGCAGGATATTTTCCACGGAGGTCAATAATCGATAGGTTCAAGGTACCTCTATACTACAGTATACTCCCATAACTACATAGGTACCTAGGTATATATGTATCATCATATCACTCTTTGGTCAAAGATTGATGTCCAACTGCTAGAGAGTGCTGCATGAGTCAGGTAAAAAGAGCCACAACTCTTCGTCATACGGTTTTTAACGAAACCTGTCTATCCCGGCTAGGCATTGAACCGAAAATTATGCGCATTATTAGCTACAACAAAAGAAAACTATACACGCAATCGGCGCCGTATACACGCGCGGTGTCAACATAACGTAGGCAGGTACAGTCGAACGCGCCATTTGGTGTGCGAGAAGATAACCACTAGTTACTCTACTCGGCTAGTAGGTAGTAATGAAAGCTTCAAAGATTTGAGTGGAGGCTTGTGACGCCACTCACCGGTAAAAAATGTCATACTAATGTCTTAGGCCGCTTTCACATTAGGACTGTAGCAGCGCGACAGTCGCGCGGCATAAGCACATTCCTTCACATTTTATAGGAAGAGCGTGAACAATTCGTTAGTTTTTGTTTAAAGTCGCGCGACTGTCGCGCTGCTAACGTCCTAATGTGAAAGCGGCCTTAGAATATGACGTCACACGAACTTTTAAACCACTGTATCGTCTTCATTGTTTGTTTACGTGAAAAAAGAAAAAATATGTGTCTAATATGTATTTTTTGGAAATCTATCTGACGGACTAATTAGATTTTTTTTCTTAACTACCCTATTCATTTGGGGTTGGCGCAACATGTCTTCTTCATCATCGATACAACCCATCTATCCCTTCTTTGGTTCTCGAAACTTCTTTGGTAGTCAGAACTTTCCTCATGTCTTTTTCCTCTTTCCTCCGCATCACATGTCCGTACCATGGCAACCGATCACCACAAAACTTTTAAGTCACCGGGGCCCACTTTTAGACTTCCTCGTTTCCACTCTCTTAGGTAACTGGCCTTTACGGTAATAGAGCCACTTCACACTAAAATACATATTGGCACTGTAGTGGAGGGATGAATGGGTATCTTTGCCTGTAAGTATATCAAATAGCTTGATCGTCTGTGTTCATGTAGGTACATGAAGCCGCAGCTAGACAAAGTTAGCTATAATAACGCACAGTCCGAGATGACGTGAGACCACATACCATGACTTCAGTGAGAGTTATCTCGCGCTGGAAAAACTCATGAGGTGAAATTACGTGAGTGGCTGTTGCTGGGCGGTTATGAACTGATATTATCAATAACATTGAATAAATTGTAAAGCGATGGCGGAAGCTCTGAAGCTGAGCGAAGTTTTGATATGTTTGAGATAAGAGTTGTTGTTGTAGCTCAGCTATGACATGGCAATTGTTATTCAGCGATTTTATAGATTTACTTACTGTAATTTAACACACCACTAATTCCTGGAAGCTCAGTTCCTGGAGAGGCACTGCGGCCATTGCCTTCAGTCTTGCTAGTAAAGTAAAAATGCTCAGAAAACACTTGTCCATCATAATCCTGTTGTTTATAATCCACAATCTGTGTGACACATTGTATCCAAATCCGTTCCATAGTTTTTGCTTGAAAGGGTAAGAAACTGACAAAAATCTATACATCCGTACTCACATGGCATTATAGTATACGTATAATAGTAGAAAGATCGAATAGGCCAATTCCGCCTCAGCTCTTTTTATTAGTAAATAAATATGCTTTCAGCTCTCGACGCATCAGGGCGGTATGGATCTGGACTTTTCATGGGAAATCGATTTTGGTTGGGATCCAAAGAACAATGTCTGGATTTGGTATGAACTAACTTCAAAATTATTTACTTAATTTTGTCCACAACATCTTTCATTTTATCTACCTGTATGTTTCTGCGTTGTTAGGATGAACAGTCAATTGCGACGAATAAAAGCGCAAGAATAGAAGATTTCGAGGATGACACCAGGCCGGTAACAAGGACGAAATACTTTGACGATGGTACGTATCAACAAAATCATTACACCTTTAACGTAGCATTACTTTAACTACTTTATCAACTAATTGTGAGTATGAAACAGAGGTCCACGAGTGGCGATGGATGGTTCAGTACGACGACGGGCCGCAGAGTGTGGCCGACAGCTGGCCGCCATACAGGCTCGCCTACACCACTCTGGGGGTCACGCTCAACATCACAAAGTCCAATATGATAAAGGTAAGGCACTAAACAAGTGCTTCAGTTTTCTTAACTATCGAAGGTTATAATTTTTTGTTCTTTTCAGTCTACCGACATAACTTTAGGTCTCTGTATGCCGTACTCCTGCTCACCTCGCGACATCACATCGGTCATCAATTTCTCCATCATGATCAACGACAACTTGAAAACGAACAAGACTTCGTCCCGCGTCGCGAAAATCACCAGCGTCAGGCGCGTGCAGGGGCACTACGACATTACGGCTGACAGGGCCGGGGTGTTGCTGATATGCGTCACAACAATCCTCGTAGCTTTGGTCATAGTCGCTACAATCGTAGACTTAGATCTGATGAAGTGTCTACCATATGGCAGTAAATCAATGACATTCGATCTGGAAAAGTACAATACAGATCCAAATAGAAAAGGAGGCAGGGAATTGAAGCCAGATACAGAGAGAAAACAGACTGAGACGGAGGCATTGGGCATCGAACACGCGAGCTCGCACTACATGGCGGTGGAGAGTCTGGTGAAGTGTAAAGCTCCCACGATTACGCTGGACGTGAATTGTGCGGAAAAGACATTGGGCAGCTGCAAGCGATGCGGCAAGTACAGGAAGCAGTGCAGCGACCCGCGCCAGCTCGACAACCTGCCGCCGTGCCCTCGACAGAAGTACAACTCGTTCGCGAGCCTGAGCACAGAGAGCAAAAAGAAGAACGTCTTCTGCCGACTGCTGCTCTGCTTCTCTCTGGCATACTGCTGGAAGAGAATCTTCAACACGAACACGGCGAACAAAGACTTGTCGCTGATACATGTCATGAGAGTTTTAGCGACGTTCTGCGTAATGTTCGTGCATGTCGCTGTTATAGTCGAATATATCTCAGGTAAAATTATCAAGTTCTTTTGTCCATGCTTATCCACAACTGCTGAAAACCATATTATGTGCAACCAACGCGAGAGTTTTGGGGATTAATGTGTATTTTATTTGCAGATTATGCTGGTGATATAAATGCACAGAACGAGGTTTATTTAATAATCGCCACGGGAACTATCGCTTTTGATACATTGTTTTACGTGAGGTAACCATTTATTTTTGCTAAATAAGTATGGTTGGTTTCAATTCCTTTATTTCAAAGTAGTTTTTTCTAAGTTGGACTATTTTGAATAAAACTCAATTAGCTTAGATTGAATGCAGACACACATTCCAACATCTAACGAACTTCCTTCCTTACCTTTCATTTTTATGACTTGTAATAGTTCGTAGTAATAGTAATTGACAGTGATTAAAATCCTTCGCGCCATTATATTTATTATATCTATGATTATATGAGTATAGGTAAACTATTTATAATGTATGTTGACATCTCAACTTGTGTTTAACTCTGAAAATACATTATCTGAATAATATTTTTTATTTGTTAAACTAATTCCAATATTTGTCCTACAGCGGTCTTTTCAGTGCGCACCACTTCTTTTTCCTAAAGAGCCAATACAGCATGAAGGAGCTGGTGGGTTTCCAGGGAGCCTGCGGGCAGGTGCTGCAGTTCGTCTGCTTCGTCACTAATAGGGTCATCAGGTTAGTAGCTTCTTCTTTATCTTAGTCGTGCTGTCTTAACGGAGTGGTCGTGGTGGGGTCGCCCACGACTGCGGGCGCTGCCTTCGCGATCCTTTTCTACCGATCTCTAATGACCGCATGGCGAGCACTTTGTGCCAGATTGATCTTGGTGACAGATTTAAAGGAGTCTGTTCATGGGGTTGGCGATCGAACACGTGTCCTGGTGACTGCGACTCTACCGTGAATCACCAGACGCTCCGTGGTTGCCAGTAACGTGTCCAAAGAATCTGAGGATTCGTAATAGGGATGTTTCCTGACAAAAAAATGTAATTCTGTTTAGTCCGTCTGTTAGATTATCGAAAAATATTGGATACGTATTTTTTGTTTTATCAAATCAATAAAAATTGACGAAGATAAAACGCGTCAAAGATTTGAGTGAGGGCTTGTGACGTCACTCGCCGGTAAAAAATGTCATACTGACGTCTTATTATACAATATATTGTCACACGAGTTTTCAAAGAACTATATCGTCTTCATTGTTTGTTTACGTGAAAAAAGAAAAAAATATGTGTCGAATATTTTTTGGAAATCTATCTGATGGACTAATTAGATTTTTTTATCAACTACCGTAATGCACAAGCGACGTAGTCTTTGTTTGATATCGAGGTTCGTAGCTAGTCGTTAGCAATTATTTACCGCCTAGAATACAGGCACCCGCAAAAAAAAACAAAATTGATACGTCTTTAAAAATAATTGCCATCTTTTAGACTTAACAAGACAACGGTTTGTTAAGTCTAAAAGATGGCAATTATTTTTAAAGACGTTTAGATTTTTATTTTTTTTGGTGATTGGATCTGGGTTGGAAGTAAATACCAACGTGATTTGAGAATTCTTTTGGTTTTTAATTGCTTTGAAAACGGCGGCACATGAAAGCTAGCTAGACTAGTTTTGGGCTTTAATAGTACTTGGGTATAATATATATACTCGTATATATGTATATCTTATCCTATTATTTCACTATACCTACCTACTATTAAATGACCAATCTTAGTATACATATTTTGTCATCACGTTCTGCAAAATTCGATCTAGCGAGTTCATGAAACCTACCTAGACCCCATCTGAAAATATTCGTTTTCTCTATTTTCACCCGACTAGAGCTCAGTCACCCAGGTACTTGCATATAATATTAACTTCAAATATGAGTTCCTCACCAGGCTACTGCCATCCTACGCGTACGCGGTACTCCTATCGGCGGTGCTGGCACAATCTGCCTTCAAGACCGCCACTCTGACGCTACCTGATGGGGACGAACACAACTGTCGCGCGCACGGCTGGAGGAACCTCCTCTATATCACTACTGTTTATCCGGAAGAGGAACAGGTCTGTAATATGCCTTACTTGAATATAGGTGATCAAGACAAGTATTAACTTAGTTAGTTTTAATTTATTTAGCACTATACTCGTTACCTTACTTAAGTTACCTCGTTGATCTAAATGACCTACCTAAACCGACCGACATAAATTCAGGGCTCGGGCTAGCTAGTAAGAAATCTCTGATTGAAAAACAACTATTTGAATCAGGGATCTCTGAATTTGTGCCGGTTAGTGCTAACTGACTATCGCGCTATTGAATCCCTCTGCATGGAACTCAAAAATATTCAGCAAGAGCAATCTACGATATTTTGTATGTTTTGTTAATATACGTACTAGCAAGCTTGCCCAAGATTTAAAGAGCACATAAGATAACAACACGCCTGTAAATTCCGAAGGATTAAGTAGAAGTGGGGGCGAGCCTATTCCCATCAACCGGGCAGAATTCCAGACTCCGTGGTGGCTGCTATTAAGAAATTTCTGATAGGAAAACCCAATAACACTGCCTAACCTGTGACATAACTGGCAGCAGTTGTACTTTTTCAGGGTGGTGCCGACAATACGACAATAAATGAAACCACTGGTAGCTCTAGTTCATAGGAACATAATAAACTATCAAATAAATCTTAACACCAAAATAAAAAATAGCATAAAACTGTAAACGAAATACATTACAATTTACAAACAAATATTGATTTAATAACCTTAGGAATAATTTGCACCGACTAACGTGTGGAAATAAAATGTAACAAACGAATTTGGCAAAGACATTTAGGTAGGTTATTGTCGTATCGTTGGCACCACGACGGTGTTAGAATTTATTTGATAGTTTAAAAATGTTCCTATGAACTAGAACTACCAGTGGTTTCATTTATTGTCGTATTGTCGGCACCACCCTGTATTTCACACAAGGTACAGGTCATTTTTATCTATGTTCGTCACCAGTGCATGCAAATCTCGTGGTACCTGTCGACGGAGACTCAGCTGCACATGCTGGGGGCGTTGTTGTGCGCGTCGAGCGCGTCCTCCAGCATGCGCGCGCGTGCTGCCGCCGTCTTCACCGTCGTCGCCATGTTGTCCGCTACTATTGCTGATGCGAGCGCTGCTTACTTTGACTATGGGAAGCTGTGAGTTTACATTGGATTTTATTTTTACAGTATAACTTTTTATCTACGTTTGGTTTGTGAAAGGAAAATCATCACAAAAAGTTATTTTTAAAAATTATCAAGAGCTCGTCAACTGTTGTGATTGGTTGACTGAAGTAAATTGGATCACTTGACTTTTATGCTTAATTTTGAAACAAAATAGTTTTTGACTTTGTCTAAATTTATTTAAAGATGAAGCAAGATTATTTAATGATAGTATTCTTAAATAGCAAGCATATTAAAAATGTTGGCAATAAAATAATAATAAAAAAAAATGTTTTTTTCTTTTGTTCCTATATTTTTTTTGGTAATAAATAATACGTATCGTTCAGATTTTCGAACTCATTTGGAGCATACGCTGTCATCATCGAGCGGCCATGGGCGCGCGTCTCTCCGTACTTCATGGGCGTATTCACAGGCTGGCTGATCCACATGATGAATGGGAAAATGAAGGTTTCGAAGGTATACAAAATTGGTTCATTATTAATTTATAAGAGAAAAAAGACAAGTCGATCGATCCACCTGCTCAAATAAAAGTGGATTTATGGACATCCCTGTGGAACTCCTGCAATGAATGTAGTAAATGCCATTTATTAACGTAACAATTGTAATAGTAAAACAAATGGAAACACAGATTTGTTTTATATTAATTCATAACTATCGGTTTTATTTAGTCTAGTGGTTATTTTTTACAATACAGTACCATATCACAGTGTCAAACGCCTTTATTAAAACAAATTATTTCCAGGTAACATCGATTCTTCTCTGGATAGCGTCCCTATCGTTCATGTTCACGTCGTCAGCCGTGCCGATGGTGGGGCTGCCGTGGCTGGCCGCGTGGCTCCACCTCACCTGGCCTATAGCTCTGCTGTGGCCAGTCTTGATGGGCACTACTAATATGGCTGGTAAGAGTTTGTAATTTTATACAATTATTTAATTTGTTTGAATGTGTGCTGCTTGAGAGAAATATATCACTGCCTCGCAAGATCTTGATAAACAATGTAGAACTGATAGGCTTTGCAATAGTAGAGTAGGAAGTTAGACATGGAGAAGAATCTCACTTTTTTGGAAATATTTAATACAAATGTTTATTCGTGTCTATCTGTATAATTTTTGGCTGTGTATTAATTGTTCTTGGATTGTATTTCATTGCATTTTCACATCTGTTTTTATTTTGCATCTTTTTTTACTAAAAATGTATTGACTTCTTTATCAGGTGTTTTCCGACGCATACTAGCCCGCTCATCAATAGCAGCATTGAGTCGGTTGAGTTATGGCATGTTACTGCTACATGCTGCAGTAGCGCGGACGATGTTGCTGGCTGTGGGCTCAGCGCTGTGTTCAACCACTTTGTGTATTGTAAGTACTTATTATTATTGTCCTCCGCTCATCAATAACTGAGTCGTCTGAGTTACGGCAAGTTGCTGCAGGCAGCAGTATCGCGAACCTGTAGCTGTCTATGCCCAACCACTTGTGTATTGTAATTATTATAATCTCTGAAGCTGAACTTTGTTGTATTAAGCTTTACAAATATCTTTTTAGGTACCTAGCAATGACAAATCTGATGGCACTTATTTTACACCTTGTTTCCAATATGAGAATTTGAAAAAGAAGTTTTGAGCTTGTCAAAGTTTGCTTTAGCATTACTTAAGTTCGTTCCTTCACAGGCTACATTGAAGAAATTACCTCAAATAATGCTACAGTAGAGTTTTACAAGTGCTAGACTTGATTTTTTTTATTCCTGTGGCATATTTTATTAGGTTACCTACAACTTATACGACACTAATTAGCTTCGTTATTTCCCAGTGGCTGTACTTTGCGGGAACAACGCTGGTAACTTTAATAGCAGCGATGGTACTCTCTCTGCTTGTAGAGATGCCATGTTGCAGCCTCCTCCGAAGACTGTCCGACTGCGCTTCATAGCAGCAATAAAACAACTAACTTATTTTGTAATCAAAATTATATTTATTTATTTATAATATTCGGTAAAAAACTTACAACTATTTATATTTACAGCCTATTTACATTATTAGGTACATAGGTAAATGTACATATTTATTGTTATATAATTATGTTTGTCTGAAGACATTATTTAATAAAGATAATGAGGATTAGGGTAGAAAATATACTGGGTAGCAGTTGCCGAAGATTGAGAAATATTCACATGTAATGGCATGACTCTGGCGTTTGAAGCCAATGCCAAGATTATTGTTGCAACTCGACTATCTAGTACTCGATCTTATCATAAAGCTAAGCGGAGAGGAGATCAGACAATAACCTCAAGCTATTTAAAGCCAAGTCAGAGCCGGTCCACACGAGGCTCCAAGAAACTGTAGCCTAGCAATTATGTACATAACTACAATCGTTAAAACTAAACACTATGTGAACCGCTTTTTCTGAATAACAATTCATTTAGAGTACTTGTTACTAGTTTTTGTAAGAATAATAAATAGAAATTAATCATTTTTAATTTTTAATGCAACGACTTTATTTACCCTCGGTTGCTTTGGGGCATAAACTACAGGTGCTTTTTTTTAAACAATTGCCATCTATTTTTATGGATAGTTAAATAAATCCAAAACAGTGTTTTTGACTTGCACCTGGATAGCCCCATCAGATTGCTTTGAGTGATCATCGCCCTAGAAAATGATTTATGTTCTTTTACATCGGTGTTGCCCACAATGGACACGAAAACTTCATTTAACTTACGCTTGGTTCAATTGTCATGATGAATAAATTCTGATTTACACAAGACGCTAACATTATCTCTCATAACCAATTCTCAGTAAATACAATCAACACACTACACAACAGTGTTCAGTCAGACTGCCTCCACGCGAGGCGAAATTATTACAAGATATATCTACGTAAATATACAATGGAATGTTACTTATTTTTAACCGACTTCTTTACACACTAATGCCCGATTCCTAATTATTTACGACCAGTTATTATTGTCCTGTCAGTCAAAAGAATGATTCTCTTGTCTTATTTAATTTTGAAGTGAAGCTTTTACATATAACATTGAAAGATTGGCGATATTTTCGGGTCAACTAGACAGGCAATTAAAAATAGCAGGTGAAATGTGGGTGTACCATGCGGTACACCTCTACTCCTTTGGGGATTACAGGCGTGCATGTTATTTCTTAGTCAGTCATTTTCAAGACTAACAATAGAACATAAACTATTTGTATATAGGAACCGGACATAAAGATTACTAACATCACATTCGCACTTACTATCAGGTAGCGAAGCGTCGTCCTACAACGACAATTAAGATTGTACAACATTTTGTAACGACTCTTGCGCAGGCTCGGAATGCATATACACATTTTGAGCTAATTAGACCTGCGCAATGTAATTTAGCTTATTAATTCCATCCGCCTTTAGTATGTCAGTAGTGAACTAAAGCCCTGTTTCACCACCTCCGGATAGCCACTATGCATCGAACTCACCACTGTCATCAGAAAAATGACAAAACGGATTCACAACCAATTAAAAAAATTACATGATTTGTTTTAAATTTTCTGTCAGATAATTGAACGGGATCTTTTCCGGGAGTGGTGAAACATTGGCTTAGGCAGTTTTAAAGTCTCTATATCTTAAATTAAGGTTCACACTCTGTGGGGTTTCCGCTGCGGCGAGACGATCTTCAGCATGGTGACGATGGGTGCCTCAAACGCTACGGATATCACGAACGCCAACGCGTACGATATCACTGTCAGACCCAGAAACAAGATGAACTGGGGAAGAGATAAAAATATTTAGAAAACATTTCGCTTATTACGAAAAGGGTTTCTGTTTTGGATAAGAGAGCAGTTTCTGATTCTTTCCAATTTATGATGCTGCAATATTACCTAATAAATGAAATAGAATCTTATAGTCATCTATTAAGAAATACCTTCGAAGCTTCGGGCTTTAGCAGCAAACTTGCCTTGGTTGATAAACCTGCGACCATCACATATCTGCAGGATTATCTATCACTGCCAGGTCTAGAATTTGGAGTAGTTCCAAGGTTGTTTGCTGTAGATGTACTCACCACGAACAGCTCGCCCATGTGGATGGGATGCGTGAGGTGCATGGCCACGTAGCGCAGCACCACGGGATGCACCAGGTATGCGCAGTACGTCACGCGTGAAAACGGGTACAGCACCGGCGCTGATAGCAAAGGACGCACCCAACCTGGGATACGAACACATTTTTATGATTAAATATAGGTAATTGGAAGCCCACTCAACTTTGCGGAGGCAAGAAACACCTAGTCTAGCCAGAATGGTTGTTGCAAAAATTTTACCTTTTGAAATTTGACAGGCAGATTATTGATAAAATCAGTGTTAGTAATGATCCGAGTAAACGAAGGAAGTATCTTCGGTATTACTTTAACTAGCTGATGACCGCGGCTTCACTCGCGTGGATGTCAAAAACTTGACAACGCAACGTCAAGAAAACAGCAAATCAGTGTAGTAGTTTTGAGTTTATCGCAAACTGACAGACAGACGCGGCAGAAGACTTTGTGTTATAATATGTAGTAATGAATATTTTAATGAAAATCTCCAGAACTGAGATTCCCGATGAACATTATTTGAGGTAGCTTACCTCCATGTCCCGTAGAACAGGCGATGATGATCCACCCTATACAGCCAGCCCACAGCGAGTGCGACAGCGCGCTATACACCGCGGCTGAGAGTACACCCAGCTCTGTCTTGTACAGCCCGAAGATCAGGAACAGTAGCGTAGCCGTGCATACTGCCCAGCCCACTGATGCCCACACCTGAGGATCAGAAAAGGAGTTTAAAGCACGTTTAGATTGAGTGAAGTGACAGGGGAGAATAAAAAAACTGTTACAAATAAATTATTTCGGATTCTGAAGGATGGTGTTCACGATGGATAAGTAAAAGTTACTGGCTGATTTACTACAAACCCTATATTTACAAAAGGGAATTCATTTATGGTCTACCAAACTGTAATGAAGAACTATCTTTCCATTCCTACCATTGCTTGAGCTGATTATTTGTGTTTGAAATCGAGTAGTCGTTCGTCAGAACACACTAGATAAACAAAGCGGTCATAGTAATAACGCACGATATTAACAAAATCAGCTTATCTTAGAATATATTTTAACATCAAGTCTCGCTTCAAGTTAAAAACTATCTCCGCTAAATAAGTGCATCACTTCCAAAAGAAATACTTTAACTAATTTGATCAAGTAACAACTCACCCTGGTCATCCTAATCTTCAAGTTAGTCTTGAACAGTATCCACCCCGTCAACATACCGACAAGGTACGGTCCCAACCGGGTCCAGGGTTTCTCGTACACTTTGTCGAACTGCGTGAACGGGTCCTCACTGTTCGGAATGTGGTTGTTGCTCCACGAGACGTAGCCCGTTGTGAACAGAGATGAGATGAACAGCACGCCCGTTAGGGAGGCTGACAGCTTGAAGTGGCTGGGGATAGAAAAATGTGTGACATTGATTTGGGATTTTGATGTATATGATAGTTTTGCCTCACGCATTTTGCGGCTAATGGGTTCAGAAGGCCAGATAGGCAGTCACTTTATGTAAAATACTGGTATTTAGCTGCGTATAGTTAGGCTCAAAGCTGCACACAACGAAATCGGAAAAAGTTAGGCAGATGGTGATGGTTTTGCATCATGGTGAGCGAATAGAAGGCTCATGAGTTTGTTCGAAACAAAATGAATGGTATAGGAATTTGTAAACTTACCTAGTAGCAAGAATCAATAGGATAGCGCTGACCGCGTAGAACTGAGTGTCGTCTGAGAGGTACCAACTCCATAACATGCACTGAAAGCAAAAAATACATTAATCAACTTTGTGTTGCGTTTGTTGTGATGATTTAACGGTGGTTTTTGCAACATTTCTGATGTAAAGCCAAAGTCACTAATTTTATTCATTTTACTGTCTTCGAATTCGTCGGTCTAGCCGGTCTGTCAATAAGTGGTAGCCAATTCTCTGACTGTCAGTCGGAACCTGACCTTCCTTACAAAGAAGAGGAAGAGAGGGGTCAAGTAGTGCAGGGCACATCAAAATGTCACACTCAACAAGCTCACCATCTGCTCAACGGGGAAGAGGGTGTTGATGTAGAGGAGGTTCCTCCACCAGTACTTGGGGCAGGTGTCGAAGTCGTTGGCGGGCGGCTCGAACACCGCGTTGTGCTCGAACCACTTCATTGTCACCTCCACTACACCCAGGATGAACAGGTACGGTGCTGTTAGTCTGGAATCAAATGATTTTAATTCCAAATCTATAAAAAAAACAGAAATGCAACATCTATCTCTTCATAGTACTAGTATACTTTGATTTCGCTTCGCCATAACGGTTTCTACTGCGTTTTAGATTAAAATATAAATGGCAAAGCCCCCGAACGCCTAATCGTTATGATAGACCGCAGCAGTAGCTCGCGATATTGTCTCCATCTTCAAAAAACCTTTCTAATAAAATTATGATTTTTTAGGTTGCTTTAATTTTACTCATGCTTTAATTATTCTTTCAAAATATTGCATGTAGAATAGTAGATTGTAATGAATGACAAACCTAGCGAATCTGTATCCGATAAGTCCGAGGAACTGCAGCACTCCGGCGGTGATCTTGCGGCGCCCCTCCACCAGTCGGTCGAGCTTGCCCTTCGTCTTCGTGCGGAAGTACAGGAACGTCACCAGCATGCCACTGGAGAAACCATATGAGACGAATGTTACAAAACTGAACAGGCAAGAAGTCCGTCGCAAAATAGTCCCAGGAGCATCGAACTGATTTAAGAGATACTACGCCTATTTTTACTAACACTAGGAATACATACCTATATTTGTGCACTGATCGTTAGAATTTGTGGAATTCAAATATTGTTACCAAAATATGCATTAAAACCTGCATGATAACAAAAGTATTGGATTCATGAAGAAGTCAATAAGAGTCCTTGTGTCAGTTTACCCCATGTAACTTACAACACTTTACAATATGTGGAATACACTTGTTGAGGCTAACCCCAATGGACTATTTATAGTAATTACTCATACCCGAGACAGAAGAACGTATCAACGCTGTATACAGCGCTGATGATGAGCTGGAACCAGAAGCTCTTCTCCAGGATCGCTCGCAGGGCTGTGTTGTCGGCGTACTGGAATATATTATGTTATGATGACACGGTTAATGAGATTTCAAAGTAAGATTTAAGCTAACCGTACTCCAGAGTCTAGTAAAGTGGAGAAGTTTAGGCAAGTGTGATAGCTAAGTCAAGAAGTTTTGTTTTTTTTTGGATTAGTAAGTCAGGAAGTCGAATGGTGTATGTAGAGACACAAACAGTATAATTGAGTGTATGTAGTCGAGTAAGGCAGTTCAGTTGTATAAAAGTTTAACCGAATGTGTGCATCTGATCTACTAATAGAAGCTTACCTTGAAGACAACGATGCAAGTATGTCCAAATATAACCCAGATCATAGAGAAGGACCTGAGCCCGTGCACTACGGGCACGGTGTCGGCTCCCACGGACTGGTCGAAGATCTGCAGGATGTTCGCCTTCATGGAGAACGAGAGCAGTAGCTCTGACCACACGCCTGTAAGAAAAGAATAGCACATTAGATTGTGGATGTGAAACATAGCTTATTGTTAAGTTGTAGGCGTTGGCGTTTGTTAACACATTAAGAAAGCATTTACGTACTTTGCAAGCATGCAATCATAAATATGGTTTTATAATTTCGGATTTCAAGTACCATGTGTAGGTTATGGGTAGAGGTTACGAATGGATATAGTTTACTTCATTACATGTTACTAACCTAGTTACGTGCATAGGTACTCCTGTTAACATTATGGAAGAAGCCTAAGTTTTTTGTAAGTATCAGGATTTGGGATTTAGGAGGATGAATATTTAACAACACATGCCAAAAAAAGGAATAGAAATACTACCTGTGTTGCTAGTTCCGGAACGTCCCAGTTTCCGGGTTGTCTAGACATAGTTATAACTTACTGAGTTTGAGTTCGTCTGTGGAGATGGTCTCTGCCGTGAGACGCTCTTCCGAGGTGTTGCTGCTCATAGCCAGATTGTTGTTCACGTTGTACATCGATTTGCCTGTGCAATAAGCAATTCAAAGTTATATTGAGTTATGCCAAAAATCTACAAGCAGAGTTACAGCCGGCAATCCTCGAATTGCCAACACTACACTAATGCTTGGACCCGCTTGCACCAAAGCTCACTAAAGGTATTTAAGCAATAAAGAATTTGGTTGGTCAAAGCTTTCCTATGGGTTGGCTTAACAAATTACCCAATATGACTGTGGTTCCGGCCAAATCAACAAACATAGGTACTTTCGCATTAGTAACGAAAGCCCAAATTATATTAAATTAGTCACATCTAGATTAGAAGTCCAAGCCTGAAAATGAAGAGATCTTGGCTCCTTGAAGAGACCGCAACATACAAAGAACTGCTTTATCACTTACCTTTAGCAACAGTGATGTCTTCAAGTCCGTTCAGGTCGAGCTTCAGATCGCTGTGTGTGCCGCCGTTGGCTATGTTGGCAGCCATGTTGGCGGCGCGCTGTCTGCGCCTGCGTACCTCGTTGCCTATCCTCACGTCGTATATTGTCGCTGCGATCAGCAGGATTGATACTAAGACGGATACCGCGCTGGAAATAAACATTTGAAGGTTTTATAGACTGAAATACGTATGGAAGTAGCCCTAAAAACGAAAGAAAACAAACTGCATGATAGCTAAATATGTTTAACTTGCACGTTAACTGTCCGTGAAAAGACACATTGCTATCTTTTATTGAGGAAACTGCTTAGAGAAAACTTTAATGTAATATTGATGAAGTGACAACACGGTACACAAATGGTTAACACGAGCAAAGCTTCCAAAAGGGTAGACAGAGATTTGATATCCACTATTCAGTTAAATATTTAATTTAAAATCCCATAAGACAACTAAAAAATATATCGACTACATGTTGGCCTAGAAACCTGACACTTAAAGGAACCATAACATTACCATCTCAGCTGCCGCTCCACAAAGCACCGGAATTTTGCAACATAAGTAACTAACAAACGCAGAACCGTTTGAAATAACTACCGCTATAATAACATAATTAACTATTTTGTTAACCGTACCTGACGGGCACAATCAACTGTAATTCAGCTTTAGACATATTTAACTTTAGCTTAAAGTTTGACAGCAGTTAAATGCAGGTGAATGCTAAGCTCGTTAAGTAGACGAATGTAAGAACTGTTACTTTTGGTCTAGAATTCTAGATTGTTAAAGATGATTATGCATCTTGCAACCAGGTCTGCAATTAGATGTTAGTGCTCGTTTTGTACTCGTTAGTGATGTCAGAACTACATATTACGAAGGAACACGTGTGTGGCTTGTTCATGTGGCACATACGAGTCATATAAAGTATCAAAGAATTATTCCAGTAGAATGAAAAGCTGACTCCATATCATAAGTTGCGACGGGTACTATGATTTCATATACATAACATCACGTCTGTAATCAAAAGGGTTTGGCAGATGAGTACACCCACATTTCACCAGTTATGGGAAAGTTTCATGTAGTAAGGGGCCAGCCTATTGCCATCAACCGGGCACGAATCTAGACTCAGTGGCTCCTACTGAGAAATTCCTGATGGGAAAACCTAATAACAATTTGCCCAACCTGAGAAGCGAACCCATTGCAGGACCTCATGCTCAGCAGACGTGACCACTAGACCCGCAAGGCAACTGCCACCACTATCTAAATACAAAGCATGACGATCCATTATAGTTTCCGGATTTACACTTTTTAAGCGGCAAAATATTCACACTGTCAAAACAAGATTAGTTCCCCAATTGCTCAAGAAATAGTACAAAGTAAGTTGCTTACATAAAGGCAGTCGCACCACATTCAAAGGTCTAGCCGGGTCTAGTCTAGAACTGCGTGACGTCATCACGAGAATGCCTGACACACAAACACGCTTGTAGAAAGTGGAATAAACCGCCATGCTGAGGCAAGCCTTAGGAAATATCTTAATGTCAACCATTTCATAATTTAATGTTAAACGCGTAATGATTATGAATGAATCATCAAAGTTTTTGCTCAGAATTAGTTAATAAACTAAACTTAACATCATAGGTTAACATTAAGACATTAGTCGATCATTTCTGTATAGGTCATCCACATTTCGGAGAGAGCAGTGGTGACTGCCCCGACTTACGAGCAGTAAGTCGTGGGTTCGAACCCAGGCAGGCACATTACTTTGTATAATTTATTTCATCGTCACTGCTCTCAAAACGGTGAAGGAAAACATCGGTCTCCGGTTTCGGAACCAAATATTCGAAGACATGTGACATCTACCAACCCGCAATGAGCCCGCGTAGTGGGTTATGGTCACGTAGAGAAGAGACCCGTGTCCCAGAAGTGGGAACATTATAGGCTGATTAAGTGATTATGGTATGCTTAATTGCACCAATATTTCGACCGTTATTTAAGAAGTCCCATTCAAAAAGGGTACACCTTGTTGATATTTAATACAGACTCTTCAGAATCTTTATTGTTATGTTTATTTGGACATTTGGACAAGCATTATTATTTGCAGTGTGGTTTCTATGGATCCCGTAAATACTAAAATACAGGCGGAGTAGCAACAAGAAGCTAGTTTTGCAATAAATTGCAAAATGTATCGAACTGTAATATTTTATGGCGAATGCTCGATTTTAATATATTATTAACTCGATTGCGTCGGTTACATAAGTGAGTTATTTCTTACGAAGTGGCAGACTTTAAGTGGACATAAACAAATAATAAATAAGGTATCAGTAACTGTTATTGATTCGTTGCGAAGTGGATTTATTCCTTGTCCTAGAGTTTGCAAGTGCTACTAAGCATGAGATGTTGGGTTCGATTCTCTGGTCAGGAGAAGTCTCCAAACTTGTGTCCGATTGATGGCAATGCCATGGCCCTTTTTCATAGAACTTAGACATAAAGCTGCTGAAATGTGGGCTTATATGTAGGTGTATCCTTCATGGAAAACATACGTGATGTTGTATTATTTATTATTTTCTTACAAAATAGACTAGCTAGTAGGTAATCTATGATAACTGTTAAGTCAAATAGGAGTTTTCGCAAACATTGTTTTCGCTGGTCATAGACAAATAGACGTGTAATGTTATCTCTTCCTACTTGACCTCTATGGTGCAACAGCGTTATGTGCTATTACAAAAGCGAGTGTTCAATACATAATGCGTAGCTTGTCTTGGTTCTGTTGCTAAAGTGTCGTCATTTAAATATTATTGACAATTTCGTTATTTCATGTGTACGACTGGTCGGGGGTTGGTGTAGGTCTTAGTGGGGTGTGTTCTTCAGCCAGGGAACACACTCCTATAAAGTGCTAAGAATACCAGTAGCGTACGCCTCGAGAGTGCGGAGTCGAGGCTATCAGGCGCGCACCGACAAGTTCTTTGTATACGTCCACGCCATTTCTAGGCCGACGCCTCGGTCTATTGATGGGCCCACACACACATCAGTGTGGGTCGTCCTCCCCGGGCAATGCTGCGGTCTGAAACGAGTCCCCGCACACTTTCCACCTACCTCGAGACCACAGTAGCAAAATACGAAGAGCGACAGGCGAACCTTCGGCGCCTTAAAACCGAACAATCTGGCTGAGCCGAGCCGTGGCGGCGTAAAACCACACTTCTGGCCCACATGGCCTTGGGGCACTAAATACCCTCAGAAAGTTGTACCACACCGACCAAGGGCAGGTAAGTGTGAGTTCTTGTTTTTAACATACCCGTGCCCAGACCAAAAAAGAAAAATGAAAGCACAGTTTAAAAATAAACTACCCCAGGGGGGTACCACTACCTCAGGTAGCGGAGAATCCCTCACTGAGCCTAGCTCAGTCTGTCCCACGTATTCTGGGGGGGACAAAACGTGCTCAAATTTAGATTTGTCGGGCCTCGCAGAGGCCATACCTAGCGACTGTGACATCAAGTCGCAATGGACCAATGTTGCCGCACATAAGCGACCCTGCAAAAGGAGCTCGCGCGGTAAACAATTAAATACCAAAGGGCAGAAGGGCCTACCCGAACGTAGTCGCCTCAACAGGCGCGCGGGAGGGGAAGCCCCAAAGCCTCAACCCTTACCTAACCCTAAACCCTCTCCACCTGTGACGGTTACCGCAGCCGCAGAAATGCAGCGCGAGCCCAATCAGTCCAACCCGAAGGAACCGGCAACGGCACCCAAGGGAACGGAGTCCCAAAACCCACCACCATTACCACCACCACCAGGTCAGCAGATTAAGAGGCACAGACCGAGAGGTAAACGCGGACGGCGGACTGCTGCAGCGGCTACCACTGCTCCTGAAAAGGAACAGTCTGGGGATGGGGGAAGTCTGGACGGGCGCGCTTCTTCGAAGCGTCCTCGCCTTGATGAAACCCAAACTCCTAGAGGGGATGCCAAACGCGCGAAGACCGGAGCGATACCGAAGCGGACGGTAAGTTACGCGGATGCGGCTCAATCGCATCTGATGGTAGCGGTTATCACCGTCCCGCCGAGGGACCTCTCGACCAGTCAGGCAGAGCAGTTGCGGGAAGCTATCGATGATAGTATTCTGCAAGCTGTTTTGTCTCCACAGTCTCCGAGCACGCCGGCTCCATCTTTCCGCGGTCGCCCTTTCCTAATGGACGGGGTTCTAGCGATGTGGTGTGAAGACGCAAACGCTCTCAGCTGGCTTGAAAGGTCAGTCAAAACCATCCCGTCACCCATTCCCAATACCAGTCTGGCCGTCATCAAGCAGTCAGAGTTGAAGAAGAAGCTCAAAGCAGGGCTCCTCATCCACACCCGTATTACGGAAGCTGCTACGCTGCACAGGGTCCTTTGCGCCCAGAACCCGTGGTACAAAGTCGACTCCTGGCAGTTGTATGACATGACGCTGGATGATAAACTCCAGGAACCAGGATCCAAGGAGAAGGTGGTCCACCTGCTTCTGGGCATCCCCGAAGATCAAAAGCAGGCCATCCTCGACCGAGACCGACGTGTAGCCCACATGTCGGGAAGTGGGTACATCCGCTTCTTTACTTCGGACGAGGTGAGTACTGCTGAAACAGTACCAGCAGCGACGAGTGGGGCGCCAGCCTCGACGCCATCTACCTCAGCTCCCCGACAGGGTACGAGTGAGGTAGACATGGACTCATCGGTGCAGAGCGACGGACTCACTAGTGACGAAGATGCCGTCCTGTGTAGCCCATAGCTCGTCCCTCAACATTATACAGACCAACCTTCAGCACAAACAGATAGCGGCGGCGACTTTACGCAGAGTGCTGGAGGCAAACAACAAGACCGTCGCCCTTATCCAGGAACCCTGGATAAGAAACAACCGAATCTGCGGTTTAAACAACACCGGTGGTAAGTTACTGTTGAACACAGCAGTTGACAAACCGAGAACCTGTATTTACATGCCCAACACCGTAGCAGCCACACTGCTTAACCAATTCTGTTCCAGAGACCTCACTGCTGTGAAACTTGTGACAGAAACGCAAACCATCCTAGTTCTAGCCTCAGTGTATATGCCGAGCGACGGCGACATTCCACCAAGCGAACTCGTCGAACTGGTGCAACACTGTGAGGCATCAAACTGGGATCTCATCATCTCGGCTGACTGCAATGCACATCATCCGCTATGGGGAAGTAAGGATGCAAACAGAAGGGGTGAGTTACTAACCGAATATTTATTCCAAACAAACCTTAACATTATGAACAAGGGCACAGAACCGACTTTTGTAAGCTCCAGGTACCAAACCATTATAGATATTACCTTAGCCACACATGCGGCGGCAAATCTCATCGAGGAGTGGCACGTGTCAGGCGAACCATCCTTCGCAGACCACCGCCGTGTGTGTTTCAATTTACGGCATAAGCTAACAAACCCTGTTCCATATCGTAACCCCCGAAAAACAGATATAACAAGGTATACTAAATTAACGAGCGATGCACTAAGTGATGCACGAACAGCTGATGCATTACTTAGTACAGAAAACATAGAACGTGGCGTACAGGTCTTAACTGATACTCTTCTGAACAGTTACGAGCTGGCATGTCCTGTCATAACTCCTAAAAGCCCTGATAAGAGTTCATGGTGGGGGCCAGAACTAGAAAGATTGCGCAAGGGCCTTAGAAAACTTTTCAACCAAGCGAAAAATTCCAGGACCACAGAGGACTGGGACAAGTATAAAACAGCGCAGAAACACTACAAAAAACGGATCAGGTACCGAAGGACAGAGTCCTGGCGTAACTTCTGTAGTAGCATTAACTCAACAAACCAAGCCGGAAGAATTAAGAAAGTCCTAGCTAAAGGCGACCTCAACCTTTTGGGCTCCCTTAAAAAGTACGACGGCACATATACAACCTCCGACGATGAAACCAGCTCAGTACTGCTGGAGACCCACTTTCCCGGATGCCAAATCACATCCGACCCAGAGTGGCCTACTGACCACCACAGCGCACCAACAACTAGCGAATGGGATGTGGCTAACAAACTAGTAACTGCGGATAGAATAGAATGGGCTCTAAGGAGCTTCAAGCCTTTCAAATCCGCAGGGCTGGACGGGATCTTCCCGGCCCTACTACAATGGCAACTAGAACAGGTAACCAAGTACCTACTACCAATCTACCGGGCCTGCATAGCTTTCAACTATATCCCCTTACTTTGGAGAGAGGCAAAAGTAGTCTTCCTACCTAAACCAGGAAAAGAGGACTACACACACGCCAAATCTTTCAGGCCCATCAGTCTAACATCTTTTCTTCTGAAAACTTTGGAAAGACTGGTAGATCGACACCTTCGAGATGGAGCTCTAAAAAGCAAACCACTGCATCCCCAACAACACGCGTACAGGAAAGGCAGATCAACAGAGTCGGCATTACACATGGTAGTGCACAAAATAGAAACGGCTATAACCAATAAATCCTCAACACTTGCTGCCTTCATAGATATTGAAGGGGCTTTTGATAAAACCATACACAACAGCATTAACCACGCCCTGCAGAAATTTAGTGTAAAACCGGTCATAAGAAACTGGATCACTAAATTGGTCAGCAAGAGGGCGGTACAGATAGTGGGAAATACTACCACAAGAGCCAAGGTAGCAAGAGGATGCCCCCAGGGAGGCGTCTTATCTCCACTTCTCTGGAACATGGTAGTGGATAGCCTCATAAAAAAACTGAATGACAGAGGATACACTACTATTGGTTATGCAGACGACCTTGTTATACTGATAAACGGGAATGCTGAAGATATGCTGTGCAAAGTGATGCGCTCTGCACTGCAGATAGTAGAAGTTTGGTGTGAAGAACACGAACTTTCAGTAAATCCCAAGAAAACAGAGCTTATCCTATTTACCAACAAAAGGAAGCTACCAGAATTACAACTACCAAAGCTTTTCAACACTAGACTCTCCCTATCAACGCAAGTGAAATATCTGGGCATAATTCTTGATAACAAATTGAACTGGGCGAGTCACTTAGAGGCTAAAACAAAGAAGGCCTGTATAGCTTTTAATCAGTGTAGAAGACTAGTTGGTAAGAGATGGGGTCTTAACCCAAAGATCACACTCTGGCTATACACGTCAGTCATCAGACCTTCTATTACTTACGGATCAGTTGTATGGTGGCCCAGAACTCAGCTGACCACGGTGAAAACGAAACTCCAGAGCCTGCAACGCTTAGCTAGTGTAGCAGCTACTGGATGCATGAGAACAACTCCATCAGCAGCGTTAGAGTTTCTTTTAAATTTAAGACCTCTGGATCTGGTCATAAAAGAGGAAGCTCAAGCAACGGCCTTAAGACTAAGATCAAACGGTCTATGGAAAGTAAATACAGAAACAACACACTCAAAAGTTTTACAGGGGATTCTGAAGGAAATACCACTCCTTGAGGCGCCCATGGATAAGACTTCATCTCACCATGTGTTCGATAGAAGTTACGACATCCAACTCACTGCGGAAGCAGTAGATAGCTCTGGCATCAATGAAGTTAGGATATATACGGACGGCTCCAAGACCTCATATGGTACAGGAGCCGGCGTCTTCTCGAATGATCTCAACATCTCTATATCAAATACCCTAGATAAATTAAACACAATCTTCCAAGCCGAATGTGTCGGTATCACCAGAGCGGCACAAGCAGTTGCAGCCAGAGACGTCAGAGATTTTAAAATAAAGATCATCTCCGACAGTGCATCGGTGCTTCAAGCCCTAAAAAACAACACAATTACCTCTGTCCTAATACTGGAATGCCACAATGCACTCCAATCCATTGCAACCACGAACAGTGTAACCCTGCAATGGATCAAAGGACACAGCAACTCGCTGGGCAATGACGCAGCAGATGAGCTGGCCAAGAGAGGCTCAGGCGATACAGTATTTGGACCGGAACCACTACTGCCCATACCTCAGGCCCAAATAAAAACATGGCTGCGTTTAAGAACCACAGAAAAACACCTTACCGAATGGAGAAACAGTGAAGGATGCAGGCAAACAAAAGATGCAGTTCCGGCGGCAACAATGAAGTTTACTCGCAATCTCATCAAACTTAAAAGGGACAAAATCCGTAAAATCATAGGAATTTTAACGGGTCACTGTTCCTTAAACAAACATCTACATAACATAGGTGTAACAGACAGCCCACTGTGCAGAGGATGCATGGAGGCGGAAGAAACGCCAAGGCACGTACTCCTAGAGTGCAGGAGCGTGGCAGATCACCGGGCACAAACTCTACGATCCCCATTAACTCTCCCAGAAGCCTGCAGCAGTCTGGGAAGGCTGCTAAAATTCTGGGACGACCTATGTTGGTTGGAGTAGGTATTATTTAAACAGCACGCACAATGGCCCAATCAAGAGGCTAAGTGCGGACAAAAGCCCAGTTAAACTAAACTAACTAAACTGTGTACGACTGGTCGAGTAATTGCAAGTGCGACTGCTGTGCATGTGGTACTGGGTTCGATTCTCATGTCGGGCAATGTGTTATTGGGTTCTTCCATTAGGATTTTTTTTTTTTAATATATTTTTAATTTTTTTTTACAGAGCCAGGATTAGTGCCCGGTTGATGGCAATAGGTTCGCCCCCATGGGACTTAAACATAACTGGCGAAAAAAGGGTGTACAACTAGGTACGCCTTTGTATAATCCTTCGGATGTTATTATGTGTGCAAAAATCGAGACATCTTTTCCGGTGTCGAAAAATGATAAACTAAGTAATTGAAACTATCTTCTAAATGTAGTCTATAAACTTTTTAAGTAATTGTGATCCAGCAGGGGTGCTAAACAGCTGGTGTACAGGGGTTACAAACTGCGGGTACTTACAGCAGCACCTGGAAGGTGGGGTCGGTGAGGTAGTTGTACCCGCCGTGCTGCGGCGAGCGCACCGCTATGACCTTGTGATGCAGCAGGGGTGCGCGTGCGCCGGACACCAGCGCGGACACGGCGGCGCGGGTGCAGGTGCGGGGTAGGCACATGCCCAGGTGCAGGGTGCGTTGCTGGAGAGAAATAACATCAGTATTATCAGTTGGATGGTATATAGCTTGATAGAAGAAGGGATCCAAAAGCAGGATATCATTTTTTAGCGACATAAAGTAATCATATGTGTGACTACAATTGTGAGGAGCTCGTGGCTTAATAAGAACTGCCACTCGGGTCGATCTTTAGGTAAAGTGGTGCTTGCCTAGGTCGGTCTGTGGATGGGTGACCGCCCGACATACCGAGTTTCCTCCGTGCCTCGGAAAGCACGTTAAGCTGTTGGTCCCGGCTGCCATATATAATAGATCTTTGGCAGTCGTTACAGGTAGTCAGTGACCTGAAATTCTGACATCCATTCTTACCAAAGAGTATCGTATTACCTAGTATTAACTGGGTTGTGGAGGTCAGATAGGCAGTCGCTCCATGTAAAATACTTGTATTCAGCTGCATCCGGTTAGACTGGAAGCCGACCCTAACATAGTTGGGAAAAGGCTAGGCAGATGATGATGATGATGTGTGACTACAATTCGGATGAGCAACGCCAAATATGTAAGTAGCTGGTCTATGCACATACACCAAGTCTTCACAGTGTGTGTGCATATGTGCAGTTATTTTGAGATGATTATGAGAGTTTTTCTACACTTATTAAATTAAAAAAAAAGTTTCGACGAATTGAGAACCTCCTCCTTTTTGAAGTTGGTTAAAAAGAGGTCACATTTCCTTCTAACTTTTTATGTAGGGGGAATCTCTGGGACTGATGACACAATAGGGGATCGGACTGACTCAAAACTATGATTCTGTTTAATCCGTCGGTTAGATTATCGAAAAATATTGGATACGTGTTTTTTGTTTTATCAAATTAATAAAAATTGACGAAGATAAAATGAAAGAAAGAAAGAAAGAAAACATATTTATTTAGCACATGCCACAAGTGCACACAACAGACAATAAAAAATATAAAAAGAAACTAACAATCTAAACTGAAACAGTGTGTGCGTCAAAGATCATGAGTGGGGGCTTGAAACGTCACTTGTAGGTAAAAAATGTACTAACATGTGACGTCACACGAGTTTTCGAAGCACTGTATCGTCTTCATTTTTTGTTTACGTGAAAAAAAAAAACGCGTTCAATATTTTTGAAAATCAAAAAAATCTTTCACTGGTATAAAGTTACATTAATCCTGGGTGAAATAGGTTATAAATTCCTGCATATATGGCCGAGCTACCACATTTTTTACGGACGAAGTGGCGGGAGAATTGCTAGTATTATATGAAATGTATGAGTTTCTCATTTGAATCACACATAATCCGACCAGTGGCATTTTAAAGATATGCTCATTAAAGCAGGAGCTTACATTCTTGACGATGTCAGTAAAGTTGGTGGTGACGGTGATCTTGGCGACGTAGAAGGCGGTCTCGAAGGGAGGCCCGAAGCCCACCATGGACAGGTCCTCGCGCCAGTCGTTGAAGATGTGCGAGCTGACCGTCTCTGGAAACACAAGGATACATGTTGAGTAAAGATACTAGATACAGGGTGACTGGATCTGGACCCGACATAGCAAAAATCGCAAAAAGATGTATTGCGTTAAAGGATGTTGCAAAATAAGTCTAAATACATTATGCAAAACTAAGAAAACGTATAATATTATTGAACTTAGCATTCATAAATCTATTCAGTTTCAATACCAACGTTCTACAAACCTAGATTTTAATGTTTCAACGCAATCGATACTGCGCATCCGCAGCGCCATACAAAAGACATCAACGCGCGCAACGATTTTATGTGCACAATGTTTCTTAAATAAAATCAATTATATTGGGTTTGCAATACCCTCACCATTGTTGGATTTTATAAAGAATTGCATAATTACGCTTAAGGTGTAAGGACGACGTAGTGTAGTTTCAGATTTTCATAATTGGTATACGTCTGACGTAGATTTACTTTCAGCCGAGCAAATTGTATGACCAAGAACTTTATTAATAACTTGCCTTGAATACGATTACAGAAAACCTCTATTACAATCACTGAATCACCCGAAGTCCTACTTCTGATCGGTTTTTGGAGTTTTTGTAAGTTTCTCGTTTTGGTTAAGAGACAAGGCCGCGCTTGTTGGTAGAAAGTGACGTAAGTCAACATCCCTTGACCCAGTACAATGTACAGCGAACAGTGTACAGCGTGCCCGGTGTTGAGTGGTGAGAGGTAATACTGTTGTAAGTGTTTGTTTTTGGCAGTTTTTGTACTTAAAGTTTATAATGATTGGTTGGCTTGTTCACGTAATGTGGCTTTATTCATTTGGGTGCCTAACTTTTTTTTTTTTTTTTTGGACGGTGGGAAATCATCAAATGACTCCTTCCGCTCCGGGCAGAGCGGTAGGGAGTGTCAGACTTCTATTAACTAAAAACCACTGATGTTTCTTCTTAGCCCTTTGTGCCGAGGCCGCGGTATCTCTTTCGAATAACCCGCAGTCCCGATGGGGTTGGGTGACTACCTCACATACAAATTCGTGATTTAATATTTGAGTAAGAGGTTGCAGTGGATTAGTTGGATGGACAAAAGGTGCCTTCTGTTGTTTTCTGGTAATTCAGCCAAAGTGTCATCATTTTCCTGCCCTTGTCGCATACAGGTACTTGGGCTAGGCGCTACATGGCGCCGGTGAATGAAAAGTTGTGTGGGAATCGGTTGTCGTGGTATGGGTATGTGATGCGGAGGAATGAGGAAAATGTTGTGACGAAGGTTTTAAATATGAGTGTGGAAGGATATACGAGTAGAGGAAGACCAAAGAAACGATGGATGGACTGTGTTAAAAATGATATGGTAAAAAAGGCGGTGTCTCATGAGATGACGAGAAACAGAGAAGTATGGAAGAGGAAGACATGCTGCGCCGACCCCAAATGAATTGGGATAAGGGCAAGAGAATGATGATGATGATGGAGCAATTGCTAAGTGCCCATTTTTGGAGAGCATTTAACTGTTTCAATTATGGTGGCCAAGGCAAACAAGAACTTTTCGCAAAATAAAATGTATTATTCCAACTAGTCAAAAATACAACGGCTAAAAGGTTTAAGCAATCAAGTATTATGTTAATTTGAAGTTGGACACTTTAAAAAATCAAGATATTTTCTGTAAAATGGTTATTTTTTACCACATCGCTTGCCAATTTTGCTCTGGTTACAATAATTGACTTCTTTTAAATCACAAACCGAGAAACAAACTTTCTCCATAAACTTTTCCCATACTAAAATAATCACCAAATTCACCCGAAATTTCCATTTCTATAAAAAGCATATTATTTCCACGGTATATAGATACAATTTCTACTATTACCCGATTACATAAGCTCTGTGGTCTATTATCGATACTGCATATCGATTAGGATCGAGACTCCAGTCGACGTGTCGCCATATTTCGTGGAGCCATTCGGATAGTATTGCGGTCTCTTGCATACACTAAGTATTGACTAAATTAATTACTATTCGCTTAACGTGGCGTATGTTGCTAAATTATAGACATTTTAATATTGCTAATGTTTTCTGTGTCAGTCTTAAGCTTTCATGGCAGTATCAGACTACCGAACTATAAGCTTAGTTGATTTTATTGATAGATTAGTGGCGTTGCATTGATGATAATGAACATTCAGCAATTTTCTTTAAATATACTTCGTTTATCTACCTGTTTTACACTTACAGAAATTTACTACGGCATTGTTTTTGAACAGCTCTTCAAAACACTAAGCAAGCGAGCATCTTATGAGTCAATTAAAATGAGATCGTGACACATTTCTAATAACTGTTTAGCATTTGTGTAAACCAGCAGTTACATGCATAGTTATTGCGAAGACTGAGTTTTGAGCTAATGCTTTTACACTTTGGCTCATAAATATAGTGACATGGTTATTCTAACAACTCAACAGCAATACAAAATTAACAGCCACCACACACAGCTCCTCTATCTCAGTGCACATCGCGTGCTAACCTCATAAGTACCGTCAAAGATAACCAGTTGCCGGCACAACACAAAGCCCATTTAACTGAGTTCCGCGCCTACTGACTGACACGCGTGTTAGCAACAATGGCGCGGTTGCGAGAGCTACTTGAAGGAAATGTCTATGTTACAGCATGACATCTGTGACATAGTAACATAATAAGATATTAGTTATAGTAACAATTAAGTTAGAATTAATTAAGGCACATTTATCGCATAGGCTTAAATCTTGTAATGGCAGATGTAAGTAGATGAATAAATTAGTACGATAAAATCACCCTATAGGACAAAAGTTTTCTTTATCTAACAGAAAATACTTAGTAAGCAAGAATGCTCTGTATGAAAAACCGTTGCATTGCGAAACACGGTTAAGATTTTGTTAACATTCAAGTGTTAACTAAATCTAAACCGTGTTCCTTGAGATGTGAGTGCGCACTAGTTTACCAGACTATGCTAAGAAGCACATCAAAAACCTGATTATTTGAAAGTAAGGAAACCTTTTATTTTTGGTGAAGCATCAAGTTTTCTTTTCAACCTAACGGGAAGGAAGTGTCAAAGGGAGGGCGTTTTAGTCTCTTGTTAAATTTTACGTTCAAAAAGTGCTGATTATCAACTTAATTTGAATAAACGACTTTTGATTTTATGAAGACTGACTACTTGCGTATAACTTTATCTAGTGCTAAACGCAACATCATCATAATCAATAACAATCAACTCACTGTTGCGCTGTTTGACGGGCGAGTGTTGTTCGTTGAGGATGTCGCACAGCTCTGCTGACCCCGTCCAGTAGTTGTTGCCCCAGTAGAACATGGATGTGTAGCGCCCGCTCGCGTCCTCCACTGGAAAAACAGAAACAATTCATTAATATGGCGCACAAAACAAAAATCACTCAACTAATTTCGCCAGTTACGTCTAAGCACCATGCCTATTATTTCCAGTATCTGGCGACAAAACCAGACCCTGGACTTAGAAATTCCTGATGTAACATTTCAGTAGCACTTTGTCTTACCTGGGAATTGAACCCAAGATCTGACGAGAAAGCTCAGTAGTACCTATCCCATGTGACTAGACCAACAAGGTACGCTCACGTTAGACCTCGCAACAAAAAACTTGTTTACAACCTATTTGGGTGAAAAGCCCATTTTCAGAATCATGTCCCCATAATTTGGTTAAGTTTTTCTACATGTATATTATCACTGAAATGAAGATTCAAGCTATCATATAAAGTTATCGCAAGGTGTCAATGAAGATGAACTCTGTAGTACCGGCATTTCGGACACGGGCTATTTATTTCAATAAGCGACAAGGCTTATTGCACTTGCCTTGAATACAACAGCCTTTTGGTTTACGGCGACACTTTCCAAAATATCGCTTCCTGCTTATGTGGGAAATCAATAAATATGTCTTTAGTGCCACGTAAACAAAAGAGGTTGTCGAAATAATATATATGCGGTCATTGACACGAAGGACGTACTTTCGAGTATGACTTGTCATATTTTATTTACAGGCATATTTAAAAAATGACTTATGCGTAAGATGAATATAAAATGAAATTTAGCTTTCAACTAGTTATTTTCAGTTAGCTTCCAAGCATATTTGCTGATATTTAAACTTTGAGAGCACACACTTGTAAATTGGCCGTATAGGCTACGTCGCAAAATGTCGAAAATATTGTACAATATATTGTAAATTGTATGTACGTTTTTCAATATTTCACACCACTTTGTACGCACAAACTTGCGTACGGCTGTAATGCAAACCGTTATTACATGCGCATACGCAACCGATCTAGTTAGCTTCCTATAGTTTCAGAGCGGTTGACCTCCGCTGCAGCTGTGCGCTTTCGAATCTTGTGCAGTGCAGTGCATTATGCCTGGTGTAGAGCGGGTAACGGGAACCTTGGGACTCGGGTGTGTAAGGACAGGTGTGTAGCCTTGGGTGATTATGTCATTAAAAGTGTATCCGTGGGAATATTGGTATAAAGACCGATTCATTGCCTGATCGTTCTCGTGATCGTTTAGGTAAAGGTACAATATTTATCACTAATAATTCACTTATTAAGTGAATTCTATTCTATTCTGTGATTAAATACACACATCAAAAGTGTCTAGGGATCAAGCATTTTTATGCGGATTTCTTGAGATTGAGATGTGGCTTTGTAATAAATTTATGATTTTATAAATTTATATGGATCCTTTTTGGTGCATTTCATAATTTGAATCAGGAACTGTGAATCAAATTCGAGTAAAAGTTAAAAATCAGCTGTCAATATTTTCCCTATAAAAACATACAACGCATTGAAGACATTATTAGTGCTACTGTTTCCCTACTACTGATTAAAACCAACGTTATTATGGAGCGGCGACGTCATTTAAGCAGGGAAGAAATGCTCAGAGCCGTGGGAATGATAGAAGCTGGTTCCCGGCAACGTACTGTGGCTTTAGCTCTGAATACAAGTCAGAGTGTTATCAGTCGACTTTGGACACGTTACCGAAGCACTGGTACCGTGGCTGAGCGCCATGGAGGACGGTATCGCTGCACCACACGGAGACAAGACCGATACATTCAAATCTTAACTCGAAGAGCTCCAACAATAACCGCCATGATGTTAGCCGTGAGGCTTCATCACTCTTCAGGGAACTTAATTAGCGACCAAACAGTCAGAAACCGCTTGCATGAAGTGAACCTTCATTCCCGAAGACCGCTACGGGTACCACCTATAGCAATGCACAATCGTAGGATTCGATATCAATGGGCTCTTGAACACAGAAATTGGGTAGAAGAACAATGGCGTTTCGTGTGCTTTTCTGATGAGTCTCGTTTTGGTATGAGACCGGATACAAGACGTATACGACACTGGAGAACCCCTGGACGCCAACAGCGATTAAAATCCTGCCAGGAAGTCCATCTTTATAGTGGTGGAACCATCATGGTATGGGCGGGTATTTGGATCGGCGGAAGAACTGAGTTGATTTGGATCAGAGGCAACCTCAACGCTCAAATTTATGCTGAGACGATTGTATCAGACGTCATCGTTCCTCTACAAGTGCAAATCGGTCCCTTATTTCAGTTAATGCATGATAATGCACGACCGCACACCGCAAGAGTTGTAAGACAGACTCTCGCCGCAGCTAACATCAATGTCCTGCCCTGGCCTGCTCAGTCGCCAGACTTGAACCCGATTGAGCATGCATGGGATATGCTACAGAGAAGAGCTCTGCCGAATATGGAGGGTATCCAGTCGCAAGAAGACCTTTTTTTGTTGTTGCAACGAACATGGGCGGCCATTCCACAGCGTGATTTGGATGAACTCATTTTGAGTATGCCAAACCGATGTTCTTGTGTTGTTAGTGTTCGCGGTAGAAACACGGATTATTAATTGTTTAAGTTACCCAATAAAATTTTAAAGAAAACTGTTATTTCAGTCTTTTTTTCGAACTTTAATGTTAGTGGTTCAAATGTCAAAAATCCCTTTATTAGGAAAATGGCAAATTTCTTTATTAATGCAAAGGTGACTTGGTTTATCGTTACTGTGACAAACGAAAACACTTTATTTGATGAATCCTTAAAGAAAATTTTAATTAATATCAATCAGGAGAAAAGTTATTGCAAAAATATATGTTGATCCCTAGACACTTTTGATGTGTGTATATTATTATTGTACCTAAATTACTGATCTTAAAGCTTTTTTGTTTATTCATGTACCCCCAGGTGTTGGTAGGTGTTGGTTGTTGGTGTTTTTAAGTATACATACATGTTGTAAATTGTTACATTGACCCACTATTGACCTCAATGTAATTGCTAGAATCGGTCGTGTTCAGGTCATCTTTTCTTCCCCCCGGAAACACATTGGTGCCTACTTATTATTTTCATCCGGTGGCAAATAATAAACTTGCCGTTTGTATTATATTATCCCAAGATTTTTTGCAAGTACGAATAGTTCAGGCCACCAGCAATTGTGATCGCTCGAAATACTAGTATAAATTCTTAAAATATAGTCTCATAATATATATTTACATCCTCAATGAGTTGTTATTCATTGATGCTGAAGGCAAGATCAATAACTGTTAACGTCCATATATTCCGGCAAAAGTACGACACTGGAAGACAGGTACACCAGTCTATTTACATAAGCGAAGGTATACCATAAAGCACTCTCTTCCCTTGCGATAAAGTACAAAGTTTATCTTGAGATCATATAATGTAAACAAGAAAGACCGGATATTAACACAATATCCGTTGTTATGTATCACAAGCAGATGATCTATTACTGAGAGGGAAAGCGGTTCTCACTTCCGTTGTCACTTTTTCAATGATTTTCCCTTTCAGTTAGTACATATCTTGAAAAACACGTAAGTATAATGCAATTTATTGCTGAAACTAGGTGTTTTGTAGTTTAAGTTTTGTAAATAAAATGTTTTCCACAGATTAATAAAACAAAATAATGTAGTGCGATTAATCTGTTAACCAATAAATAAATGTTAATGTTTATGAACATGAATATAGGCTTTTATTAATCAAGATACCATTAATTAAATAAATGGCGTTCACCGTGACTTTGGAGAATGGTTCCATGTCAATTTAACAAAAAAATATGTGTAACAGATACGTTTTAATAATTGAGTCGCAAATAAATGAAAAACAAGGTGAACATTATTCTAAAAGGCTTTCTTAAGTACACCTAAATGTCTATAACATTTCAGTAGTATAGTAGATGCGTATGGAGTCGGGCTGCGTGCGAACTATGCTTCACCTCATATCCTGCACTCAATGCCTCGAAACATGTAATCCAAGTGATTTCAGAACTGTCACAGACGACGCCGTGGAAGTGATGAAGTTTTGGACCAACAAAGTTTGAAATACCACACGAAGAAGAATCTAATGGCTTAATAGCATCTAATCTAGGTAGATAGAGAGTGTTCATTCTTCTTCTATTCAAAACAACTTCGATTATAAAACTCCAAGAAAAACGTCAGTAAAAAACCTGACTCGTTCCAATTACAAGACAAAACAAATAAAAACCGGGAACGCACGAGAACCGCCGCGCGTCGCAGTAAAAAGCTCGAGTGAATCAGAATGAAATAGTGAATAGTATCGCGATCTATGTCAAGGTGAGTCGATAGCCACGTGTCGATGACCCCACTCTGAGGTTCATTACGCTTCAGAACAGCTCCGCGAACGTAACATAAATCTGAATCTAAAATCATAATATGTATAAAAATAACTGTGTGTTTGTGTAACGCCATTGGGATTTATGTAATGCAATGAAGCTAATCTCTAATACAGAACTGAAACACAATCGAAGGTGAATACTTGAAGTCTTGAACACCGTTCTGACTTAAATTAAATAAATTACAATTTGCTTGTCATTGCTAATCAGAATGATTATAATTTGAAACTGAAATTAAATTGTTTCTTTCTCGGGATTAAAATTAACAACTACAGATTTTAGCCAAAATTAAAAACTGAAGAAGCTCATCACATTCAAAGCAATATTATTTCTCAAGAGATGTCACTAAATCATCATCATTATGTGACAGATATTGCACTAACTGACGGCAATGGGTGTAGGTATATATCTGAAGGTTGTGATTTTGCTTTGAGATGAATTTATAATACATAAATAACTTTAATTATAATCAAGCGACCTTGTACATGATCGATCATTTGATCTCAGTTAACATAATATTATATTGCTGGTCCCAAAGTTATCTCAGGTATTTCACATTATTTTAAATAATGTTTGAAACCATGATTTCTAAAAATGTGGGTGTAGCTGTACCTGCACTGCACAATCATAGTAATTTAAGAATGATAGTTAGATAATCTCTTATATGTTATTAAAACAGTTTTAATTTGTTCGGCTGATTGAACTTCCGTCTTGTGTGGTCTAATGATCATTTGCTAAGCCTTTTTCCCAACTATGTTGCGGTGGGGTCGGGCTCTAATGTGTTTTTTTAATATCTTTTTTGTTGTTATGTTTGGTATAGTCATGTATTAAATAATAAATTCGATTTGCTCTTAAAAAAACTAAATTAGCACAATTTAAAATTAGTTACTATAATAAACGCAATTAATGTTGGGAATCATGATTTATAAAATGTGGGTGGTGCTCTACAATCGTTTTAGATTAAGATTGACTGTTACAGAACCCAATTAAATTGTTACGCTCACCTTTGTACTTCATTCATCCTTGTAACAAATGCAATCATTTGTCAATGTAATTGATTAAGAGCTACTATTTACTTTTAGTAAAGGCTGCAGGGAAGTAAACTTTACATACAAATAATGAAGCTTTAAAATAAGATCTAATGAGCTATTTTGAAATCACAAGATGTTTCGCTGTTCTTTTTGAACACGTACTAGTTTAATTTACATAAAGCATAAAGCAAGTGACTAGCGTCACTTGCTTTTACTCGCGGGTTCACCCTCGTTTACTGTTGGGGTTTAGCCTCTGATTTTTCGGATTCACGTGCGTATTGTATAATTATCACTTGCTTCGGTAAGGAAAGTGTCAGTGATCCATTGGCGGCATAAACAATCTGACACCAGGTTTAGGCATTAACCACACGATAAATAAGACTAGAAAGAAAGAAAGAAAAGAAAGAAAATTGTTTTTATTTGGCATTATTCACAAAAACACCTTATTTTTTACAAAAGAAACAAGCTGATAATACCAAAAGGGCTCAGCTCAGCATAAAGCCAGATGGCAACACAGTGTGTGTCGTACCATCTGACGCTGATTTTCAGCTGCTGCCCACGGATGCCATACCACAATCCAATCGAGCGATGTGCTTTCATGGAAATCAGTTTAGTCGTTAAAACATCAAAACTGGTTTCGACAGAAATTCACACAGAACAGACCGCATACACATTCACCATACTTGGCCTAAAACTAGCTAAACCAGACCCTCTATCATGCAACTGTCATTTCCCCATTTCCTTTTCCCCGTCAGACCGCATGCCTGACAACCGCAGCTTGCATCTCACGTACTATCTGTAAGTGTACCATGTAGCAACTGGTCGCAATCGGCTGCAATTGCAACTGGTAGCTATTTGCTATGCTGCGCGGGCGCCGGTGCTGACCTTTGTGAGCTGTTGTAATGATGGACTCGCATTACGTTTCCTCACAGTTCACTGCAGTTGGCACTTTGAGTAGTTGCTGGATATTTAGGACACCTTAATGACATTGTGCTTAATCGATTTGTTTGAAGTGTACTTGATGTACGGATTTATTAAAGTATAGTTGGGATGACTTTGTAATTCATACTTTTTCAGCAAACATCATCTGTGGAGCCTTATGCCAACTATTGTGAATTTGTGATTAGAATTCAGTCTAATTAGATGCAGCTGAATGTAGTACTTTTAACGGTGAAGGAAAACATCGTGAGGAAACCGGCATGACTTAGAACCATCTACCAACCCGCACTGGGCCCGCGTGGTGAATCATGTCATCAAAAAATAGCCCATCCTTCTCCTAGATAGTCGAGGCCTGACTCCCTGCAGTGGGAACGTTATGGGCTGATGATGATGATGATGAATGTAGTACTTTACATGGGGGACTACCTATTAGATCTTTAGAACCCAGTTACTAGGTAACATGGTAACCCCTTAGTTAGACTGGCTGTAAATCTTAGGGGCTAATGAGTAGGCGTAATTATTTCTTGCTTACTTTACTTCAATCTTTATTACATAGATGATAGTTTTCATTATCATTAAACCCATCTGGGTCATAGAGACATAAGTTGTACCTATAAAATGTAGGAACCAAGCAAAGTAAAGCTCTTTCCGCTCGATTTACGATTCCGGTTTAGAACAGAGTTTCGCCAAAATGTGACGGAGGTTATAATTAAGAGGTTTCTAATCAGTGCAAGTGGAGGTGTGGCAACATCGGTGATAGTAACGGTCAAGTTGCGCGCGCGCTGATTAGCTGATGCGCTGACGCAATGACGACATGACGCGTCATCGACAGCTCTTTGAATTTCGAACAGACATGTCGTTTGAATGGTAGTGTGCACTTGTTGTTGGTCATGTACTGACTCCTTATATGTTTTTGAAACAATTTTAATTGTTGCTGCTGATTGTAGTGCCGCGTTGTGTGGCGCGATGGTTTTGTGGGTACATTTTATGTAGAATGGTCACTATTGAAAACCATTGATGCGATCTATTGGTTGGTTTTCAATTTCAAATATGTATTCGTATGGGTCTTGTCATAAGTATATACACTTACACTGTATCATTTTTCGAAGTGTAAGCCACTTCTACGTATAAAGTAAGTCATTTTATCGAAATTATTCAACCAAATTATCTTCTGAGTGATAAAAGAGAAAAGCCACCAAATACTATTGAAGATTCACATGTGAAAGCTTCTGTTTTCTTTCATGTTTTAAAGACACGATTTCATTTTCGAGTCATCGATACAATTGGTGATATTGTGCACATATGTATGTATAGTAGATGCGTAGTAGTCGCGACTACTACGCATACTTACTTACTACGCATTTATGATCAAATGTATGAACGTGAACGCAGCAAAAGCAGTTTGTCGCGATGGTCCTGATCGCAGGTCAGGGCGTTCTGTGATAACGACACATTAAGAAAACCGCGTGAGATTCATGTGAGATACTGTATAAGATAGAATTCAAAACCGAGCGTAACAATAACCAAGAACAATGGTTTCTTATCACTCTCACTTTTGTTCCCAAATAACTTCTTATGAAAATCAAAATTCCGTCAAAATACCGACGGACACACACATATAATTTATAAAGTAGCGCACAACTGCCGCTGAATTACGTAAGATGCAATTAACATTTGCGCGAGCCTCATAGAGTAAAAGTGAATAATAATAATGATAACGGAACATAACAGGTGCTAATAAGTTTCACTGCGCCTTGAGTTGCGCGTGCGCTTGTTAGCGGGACCCCCGTGAGGTGTAGGCGCAAGTCATGAGCGGGAGCGGGGTCAAGGTGGTTTGGGGTCAAAGCTCAAGAAGATAATTATCTCAAGAAGTTGGTTTTGAGTGACGGTTTACATAAAATAAGTTTTTTAATGATTGATTGATTTTTATTTATTAACTGCGGTACTCGGAGATATTTAATGATTACTTAAGGTTTGACATACTATTGTATGGCAAAACTGTCAAAACCTTTACTTAGTGTTGGCCTAAGTAATCATTAAAGCTCTCTGAGTGCGGCAGTAGGACTTTTATTGGAGCATAGTGGAAATTAACCTGGTAGTATTTTATCGAGCGGGCAGTAGATCTTGCAAAGCGAAACCGATAAATCTCCGCTCCTACTCTCCGCAACCAAGACGAACAATTGAATCGGAATTATTGTGAAACATTTATAAATTGTATGGTTCTAGACCACTTCTTCATGCTCCCGTCAGTCAAACACCTATCACGTAACCAGGGCTATTTGAACGAATCTAGCCCGAATTCTCCACATAAACCGAAACGGGAACTGAACTTTTCAGTTCATGTCTTGCGCCGCGACATTGTCATAGCATGCTCTTGCGCAACACGTCCACAACACTACTGGGAGGCACTTTCTCTGCCCGAGTCCCGGCGCACCGGCGTGATCATGTGTGAGTATAGTCTAGTTTATGGGCAGCTTGGGTTTAATTCTGGTGGCCTATTGTTTGTTTACAAAGTTAGTGATTTTACCGTGATTCCAGACTGTTATTGATTTGTGTTCTATATGAGTATTGTACGAATATTAACTATACTAAACTATCAGTTTTATTGCGCACTTGTTAAGTTTGAGGCACTCCACTTATTTTATCCATACTGTTTATCATAATTCGTTGTTGCCATAGAAGCATAACTAACAGTGTTGACGACTCCATTGGTTAACATAGCTAAATAACATATTAATATATCTCCAAAGATAACAAAATAGATCGCAGTGGGAATCGTATATTGTAGTGGTCCAGAGCATTAGCTGATGAGTTACTAGAACTTCTTTTATTATTATTTACGTAGTCTAGGTCGCATCTAGTCGAGTTTCCTTGCAAGAGTGGGATGTACAAGATACATACATAGCCAGATTTATATTCAATTTCTATTCGGTAGTTATAGCTCTCTATTTTTGCAAAAAGTTACAATGTGACGTCAGATCATTACCGAATTGCCGAGACAATTAATTATAATGGAAGGTCTACTTTCACTAAGTAATTATTGTGTAATATTTTATATTGCGACAAACAGAATTGGTGTAAATAAATAAATTGTTAAGGAAGATATGAAATTTGGCAACGCCGAGAAATCTATCAGTGACCATAAACATCCGATTTCTATTCTCTTGGAAGCACTGACTGAGATGTAATAAATGTAAACTGGATTAAAGTCAAAACAAAAGCTGAAAAGTCTTTTTATTATACTATTTCCTAGGGGAAAATGACAAAACTCTCAAAAGGACAAATTCTATATCTGAATTAATAAGCTGGAACTAAAATAATGCTACTCATAAAAGTACTCAGTAAAGGCCACGCGTAAACTGTTATCAAATAAATAGCAACCCACATTTACAACTGTAATCAATTCGATAACAATCATAACAAACTCGCCTGTTAGATTACCAAACTACAGTTTAGTAATCGTCCATAACCTTTTGTTGAACAAGGTGAAGAGCGAAATGAACGCATGAGCAAGTTAATTTGATCGAAACGCAGTAAAATATATGGAGGAATGCGAGGTTAGGTTATGAATTATGATGTAGTTAGTGCGTAAGTTATAGGTAACTTGTTTGATATTGGTGATGGTGAGGGTCAAGATTTCTGAAGGATTTTGAAAAGGGAAAGGAATTATTAAAAGATCTTGACACTATGCTGAGGAGAGTGGCATTATTGGCATCTGATGATGAAAATTCAAGCAACCTTGCGTTTTATTATATATATAGATTTCTTTGGTTATTCATACCGACATAGAGTTATTGGGATTGTCAGTCCATGTTCGGATTTACAAAGAGATCAAGTGATTCATCGAGGAGGAACGCGTGCTAAATAATAAATAGCTACTCGGGTCGATCTTTGGTTAAGTCGTATTTCCCTGAGCCGGTCCGTGGATGGGTGACCACCCTTTAAACGCCGAATTTCCTCTGTGCCTCGTCAAGCCGTTGGGGGTACTGTCATTTGTAGATCTTTGCCAGTCGTTACAAGTAGTCAGTGGCCCGAAAACCAGTCTTACCAAAAAGGTATTTTACCCAGTACTTACTCCGGATGTGGAGGTCACATAGATGATAGCAAATGAAGGAGTTAATCATGCTGTGTCGTTGAAGAAAGAAGACAGACAAGTTATATGAAGTTAATGGGTTCAAAAACTTTAAGTACAATTGAATTGTGTGACTAAAAAACAGTGAGATAACCTAAGGTACTTACACAAAGGTAGCTCACTCAACGACATAAAATAAACATTCCAAAAACATCTTTATCAGTAAGAGCACACCTTTCCATAAGATATTTTAAAAAGGAACCTCATTTAACTACTACAAACAATTATCAAACAAACTCTGTCCACTTAAAAAAAATACCAAACGCGGGACTCGTATCATTAGATCCCAGATTCTTCACAATTATCTTCTTATCAGGAAATAAACAAAAAAACTAAAGCAGTAGGAACGGAATGTGGGTTAAGAAGTTATAAGTAGGAGTACCTACCTACCTACCCACCTACCTACCCACATAAATATTTGTTGAGCTCAGTGACCCGATGTAGGACACAAAAAATGAGGTTTAAATATTTTTTTTGTGACCCTATTTGAAGATGTTTTTGTTAACGTCATTAGTCTTGGGTTTTATTTGAATCGGGACTGGTAGGTGGTTGGTATTCGGATTAAACAGTTTTGTCCCTATGAGTGGTTGGGTCGAAAACATATGATTTAAAGAGAGTTTGAATAAATTGATGACGTCTATCTAACTGCCGCACTCAGAGACGTTAATTGATTACTTAAGCTATCACTTAGTAAAGATTTTGACACTTTAGTGAAGGTTTTATATCAAATATTTACTAAGTGACGGCTTAAGTAATCATTAAATATCATCCAATTCTTTAGTACATAATTATGTAAGAAGGAGACATGCTAAGATGCCGATCGCAAATTAGTAAAAGGGCAGGAGATTGATGAAGAAATATCTAAAAGTTTGATTAGAAGTCAAGCGTGAATATAAAATCAGTCATAATATCCTAGGAGCATATTTTTGCGAAGTAATCATGACAACGCATTCTTGTCATGAGTAAGTAATCGAAGCTTTGTTTATATTTGATAATACTTTACGACAAAGTAAATATGCAATTGAATGGCATGTTTGCGAAATATATTATGTAGACGACAATCAATTGATTTAGAATTAGTTATGGAAGCGGTGATTCGGTCAATCGTAAACTTAGCCGTCCACTATTATCTAACAACTAGTACAGTAATAAATAACTACTAGTTAACTAGACGGTTCAATTGCTGTCTTAAATTATCAAGTGTAAATAAAAAAAATAGATAAGTTTTGTATAAAAAATTACAGTTTAGAAAATAGTTATCATTTTTTAATTTTTTACACCTTCTTAGTATAAACGATTGCTAGTCTTGATTTATAGCGTTATTACTTATTTAAGTAAAATTGGTAAATTCATTAATCATGGTTTGATTAATTAATTAATGCGAGATAATAGCTACTAATAAATGTAACATTTTATTAATTATTTTTTTAAGACAAACCCTGCTCTACCGAACTAGTAGGAAACATAGAAAAGAAAGCCGAGTATAAATCGTACCACTAAATCAGTGGTAATGAGAAGCATACACACTGGCGTTACGCCATAATGACCCCTGAGCACATGATTGCAAGCGTTAATACGGCGTGAAAGGGAACTAGGGGCAAAGACCCCATCCTTGACGCTTTCACTCCATAGGAACATTACGTAATAAGGGGAAGTGTGACTGTCATCGACCATAAAAGATTTTTGATCACACGTTCAAAAGTGTTAAATGGTTCAGATTGAACTGTTTTTCAACAAACGCTTTATATACTACTTCTATTATATATTATACTTAAGTTATTGTCCGCGGCTTCGCCCGCGTGGTGGTCGAGATTTATCTCATGGGAACGTACTAGCTGGATAAAAAGTAGGTATCCTATGACCTGATCCTTACTGAAGTCCCTGTGCATCCAAATCCGTCCAGTTGTTAAGGCGCCGCAAAAACGAACAAACTGATTTGAAAGATAGTTTCAAAGGAGCCAACAGGGTATTTAAATAAACGACAGGTAGATAACCAGCGCTGTCTGATAACAGTATAACGTTTGCCGGAAGTTAATGAAACGGAAGTAAATGCTCGTAGGCGGTACCGCGCGGTGTGGCAGAGTAAAGCTTGACTGCGAGACTGAGCCGCACGAGTTCAACCACGGGTTCAAGTTCTTACAATACTTTGTAATCTGTGGTTTAAGTCTACTTTCGTTAAAAGAGAATGTTGATTTGTTTATTATAATATGAGAAAAAACTATGAAGAAGAGAAAATAAAACAATGGCCAGATAGTTTTACAAGTAAATAATAATATCAGGCGAGGATTTTTAGTGAAAGAAGTAATACACATTTTGTGATAAGTTTTAGTTAACCAATATTCACGCGAACGAAGTCGCGGGCACAACTAGTAGTTCGTTCGTTACGTTTGTTTTCTTACAGATCTTTGGAATAAATTAGACAAGTAACTATAAATGACCAGTCTGCGAATTAGCACTTTTTATACGTCAAAATAACACAAAAAGAGAAGAAGCAAAAATAAGTGTCGGAACAAAATCCTCAACGACACATTGCGTGCTAAGTTTGAGTTGTCAAGCTTAGTTAAAATATAAGCACAATACAACATATTACAATCCAAAAAGTGAGTTCTATTTTAGTCTTAAACTTTAGCATTCAAAGGGAAGGTCTGATTCGATGTAAATGACCCTCAAATCAAGGCAACACCAATCTGTTTGTACCCTGATTACCTTAGAGTGCCTTAAAATTATAGCAGTTATTGATAATTTGTTCAATGTAATGTTAAAGAACAAAGTAAATTCGTTATCAGGATATTAACTGGTATACACTAGGTAACATACAGTATACATAAACTATCTTTATGCTACTTATCGTTAATTTATGGCTTTCATAAAAACACAAAACAACATGAAACATATTTACTTGTAACGTTTACGATGACAGGTAGAATTTATAGATTGTTTTCATATGATATAGTGGTTAAGGAGTCGCCAACATAAATAATCTGAAGGAACCCGACAAACTCCGCAGTTAAACTTTGAAAGTCTCTTATCTTAAATGTTTGATCACCAGTTGACTTATGACCCTGAACTATTCACGCCATGAAGTTTCTCCTGATCACCAAGTCACATACATCTAATGTTCGAGTCGCCACATAATCTGCAACCAATGTTTTATACAACAGATGCTACTTTTACTGACCTTACATAACTCGACAAGGTCGTATACTGGCATGAGGTCTTCCACCATCACTAGCCAGTTGCCATTCAGCATAATGGTCGGTAATAGGGCGCAGTAATCTCACGTAATAGCGGTAATTAATATTTCTCAATAGTTGTCCGCAAACGTCGGTATTTGGCAATGTTACCCTCGCCGGGTAAAGTTGAGATGTTAAGGTGAGCGCGCACTGGCGTGGCAATGGCTTATGGGTTGATGACCATAAAGGTTTAAATGAGTAGTTGTAATGACTAATGATGACTGACCAATGAATGATGTGCCCGTGACCACTTACAATGAAAGCTTTTTAGTTTCCACAACAAATTGTGGTGTATATTAATATTGTTTAATCCGAAGACTCTTTGCAGTGCAGCGTACGAGTATTTTACGATCGCAGCAAGCGTTCTATATTTCCAGCTAGCTCTTACGGGAAAAGTGCTTGATTATGAAAGTGTATTATGTAACGTTTAACCTTTTGAAAATACATGAAGTCTGTAATTAGTTTGAAAACACTTTAAAAGTCATAAACAAGTTTCTGTAACGTCGAGAATAACCATAATTTATTCACTATCATTTTATGGCCTTCCAATTGACACATTCAAAAACTGTGACGTATATGTATGGTCAAAAGACTTGGTTCAGACAGGCAGACATATTGTTTTAAAGTAATGATGTAACCGTAACAGCTCCGTGTCGACCACAAGTCCACAACGCGACGTTGGTGACCGAAAACTTTCTTTATTCTTATTGTTTTATGAACTGTGTAAAAGTAAGTTGTTGCAGTAGATTATTGCAGGGTCATTAAGTCAACTAGGAACTGGAAAAATAATAGTAGGAAATGGCTTTCCCTGTCAATATCTTACGGCACATGATTAATTTATTTTCAACTATGTTTGAGTCTCGTGTAGGATACTAAGGCTTGCCTTCCACTGTCATAAGTCGAGATTCCGGGCTGTCAGTGAGATATTCCCGAAGGAAAATCACACCTGGTAATTGAACCTAGGACCTGAAGCTCAGTAGCTTTGCGACCACGATGTTTCATCATGTTCAAACAGTTATGTTTACTCTGGTGAGCTCAGTTCCTAACTTTTTCGACTTATAATAATTATGTACATGCAAAATACATAGTTTCGCATGTCGCAACATTTAACTGTGGTAATAGGTCATGAATACTATTATTTGAAAGATTTCGCGATGTTATTAATATTCAAACGTATTATTTATTGAAAATATAAACTTTACGGTCATTATATGTTTCGTAAGTTTAACATTAACAAAATTGGGATTACGTAAGTGTGTATCCATAATAATACGGATCACAATGTCTTACTCCTGTCAAATTAGACCAAAAAACAGGGGTAAGGTTACACTAATTGCCGTCGCCTCCTTCTGCGAAGCAGTGATGCTAGCGAAGGAGGTGGCGGAACGTGAGAGGGAGAGAACCTATCGTCCCAGCCGCCGCGGGAGGCGCTCCGGGCGTCGGGGGCCACGTGATGGCTTCCGGCCACCGTAGACGCGGGCCTGTGGATGGTGAGTGATGGGTAAGCTCGCCGTCCGTCCGTCTTATGACGACAACAGGCCGTGTCGACGGCGCGTTCGTGTTCCACGCGCGCCTCAAAGAGATGTCAGCAACATGGAAGGGGCCCGCAAGGGCCGACGCCTGTCGAGGCTGCGGGTTGTCCGCAAGGGATACCGAGGCCTCGACATGGAGGGCGAAGAAGGAACATGGGTGGTTTTTAGTCAGTAGAAGTCTGACACTCCCTTTCGCTCTGCCCAAGAGCGGGAGGGGTTATTTGATGATTTCCCACCCCCCAAAAAAAAAAAAAAAAAGGTTACACTAATTCCCACCCAGCTGGAAATTGGTAGGATTGTTCAAAACACCATTATAAATGAAATGTGAAAAGTCTTATTAAGCAGTTTCCAAAGTTACAATATTTCAAATGATATGATTAGTCAGTATCATGTTGGAATATTTTATATATTACCACTGGCTTGAATGAGCTTTTTAATTTCGGAAGTTCACGTTTCATTACAATGAATGCAGTTTACGAATGACTTTATGACTTAATTTAAAAGCTCACGCGAGCGGAACCACAATAAACAATACAGGACTAGTTGCACCTATGTATGTACATAACATAAAGCTGGCGACTCTAATCACTGACATTAATTCGTTTACAACTTACGAGCAAAGAAGTTATTGTTTCCGTTAAATTGTTTCATGTAAGCTACATTATAATATTGTCTCAGGAATGATGCTTGTTCTAACATTACTATCAATTTAATAAAAATCGCTTAACTATTAAAATTACTTTAGTTTAAACGTAATTTACATTACCATGTTTCACAAAGAATTACACATTTGAAACCTTGCCATATACGAGTACATATATTATCACAATTTCGAATTCACAAGCAATAATCAGAAGGCAGTTCTCTGCGTCAAACGAAATGTTGCCATAATATAATATATGTCGTGAAATAGCTGACTCTTTTGGAATACTTATGGCTAAATATCATTCAAGACTCGAACACTACTTTTTAAAGTAGATGCAAGCCATTTGATTGATATAATCAAATAAGTAATGTTTAAGTCTTCAGTGACTGTCTGTTTTATAGACCTAAATGTAGTTTCTAAGAAAGGAATAGGCATCAAAAGAGTCTTGCAAAAGTACAGTGAACCTGCCAACCCATAAGGAAGAAATACCAACCAGCCAATAGCCGATCAATTCCTAGAGTGGTTCATTAGAATTCCTCGTAAGTTGTCCAACTCCAATCTATGCTGCCTGCATGGTAGGCACTCGGTTACTGGGTCAGCAGTAGTGGTGGTTATGTAACTATAACCCGCTGATTTGTTGCTCGGGTTTTTATCTATTCTGCGGATTAGGTTGCCAGTAAAAAAAAAGCAAGTAAGCAGTGTAAAGCTTAAACAACCAAGCAGCTTTTTCTTAGCGTGTCGATGACCGCGGAGCTATCCGGTAAATCATAAATCATTTTGAAATTAATTATTAGTAAATAATTATTAAAAAAAAAAAATCCCGTAAATATCCCGTTTTCAGTATAAATAATAGAAATAATTATTATTTACTAATCATATTAATATATCTAATGAACTGATGGACGCTACCGAAAGCGACAAACTCGTAGCTCAGTTCTAAATTGCTTTTACTTTTACACGCCACATCATATTATGTTTCAAAACTAGATGGACCGGTGTTTCGTACCTGACTTTTCTGAAAAGAAGCAACCAAAACAAACTCAGAGGTCTGTCTGTCTGTCTCTTTTGAAGTCCAGACATTAGTCAAGTCATAAGGACCATGCAAATTAATGATGACTTTGTCGAAATACAATTCGACGAAAAACTTCACAAGTCACAAACAACGAATAAGTAGCATCGATTTTAAGAAAACTAGTTAGGGTGAAAATGGTGGTTGCAGGGGTTTAAAAACCGGGTAAATCAAGAGGACGCGGACGGTTCAATTAGAGGTCGGTAGAGTTGTCCTGATTTTTTTTCCAAACTGATCAATCAGTGTGCAAAGCATAACAACTACAATGAATCAGCTGACTGTAAAGGTCGATTCAGACTCATAGTTTAGCATTCAACATTCACATGTTGTAGAAACACTTACCAAGTAAAACATGACTAAGCAAACATTCTTCGAAGAGCATAGTTCTATCTCATAATTTCCCCACATTAGGTAACGACATTCCTTAACTTACCATTAACTTAACTTCGTCATAAACTGAGCCTCATAATGACATTTAATTTATGTTCCCACTTTCATAACTTAGCCAAACATTTTGCAACGCGCATTATCCTCGCAGAAACGATTAAACGCGCGAGAATCGAACCTGACACCTTACGTAACGCCATTATGTGGATAAGCCATCCCTCTCACACTTGTGTCAAGCATATATGTTTATCCTTGTTTAGCGACCTGACCTACTGTCCGAAGATAATTTCATGGAACTTTCTCACTGAATGATTATTGGCTTAGATTCGGTTTAATTACTTTGAATTAGTTTTGGAGTTGCTTAACTGGTTTTCTAGTAATTGATTCTTGCTTCGTAGTATAAGATACCGCTTGAACTTTGTTATAAACAAACAAACAAGTTTATAAAAAATCTGTAGTATAAAAACAAAACATCGATTTCACGCTACTTTGAGGATATCGGTTATCGTTGCCAATGAAAGTTGCTTCTATAACTCGACATTATTTTAGCCTAGCATAGTCCTACCCTATCGATGGCTATCTTCAGCTCACTGGTGCAGTCATAAGGTAACTAAATGCGCAACTGTCACCGACTCACTTTCATGAACTTCATCTGCCATTATCTGCTTTGCCCTTTCCCAACTTTCATGAACTTCAATCATAGGAAACCAATTAGTTTGATTTATGCAATTACTTCAAGTACTCATGTGGCACAGAAAATATCGATGTCAAAAACACGATCCTCCCACTATTGCTTGAGGCGGGGCAGGGCCGTTAAACAAGTATGTAACCCACATTTACGCCTACCATTATTTGGAAACAAGATCTTCTCGTCACCACGAATAACTTTTGATGTTCAGTTTTCCTAATATCAGTCTCATCGTTCTTGAAGTCCCACGTCTTTTCACTGTCACTAACTAAACATAAAAAAACTGTGTAACCACTTTTCTGCCAAAAATGGACTTGTACAGATGACCATAAATGAAATGCAAGTAATCGAGAGAAGGTCAAAGCTCGAAGCGAGGTTTGAACTGACTGCTTATGATGATGAGGAAAGGTGAACCTTCCTTTATCCACCTACTTTGTGCAGGCTAGATCTGCAGCATGTCTGATAACAAGCACGTGCTAGTCGTAAGACAATACCGTAGCAACACATCCGGTCATCCGCGATTACGTGAGCGAGCGGTTAACTGGTTACTCATTCTCCTCTCTCGTAAGCAACCGGTTGCGCAACCAAGTGACGCGTGCGCACCGAAGGGGCAGCTTCGGAGACAAGCTGAGCTATAATTTGGAAATTGGGGATCAATTTTATAAGCCCGTACCTACTTAATTCTGGTTCTTGTGTAACATAATAACTTGCAATTCCTGAACAGTAAGGCAGAGATATATCTACTTGTGTCTCATGTAATAGAACCTTTTCCCGTGAACCAGGCACCAATCGAGACTTAGGACTGCTTTTGAAAAATACCTGATTGTTTTTCATTGTTCTGATGTCTTCACAAATACCAAACCGTAATCTACCTTATTACGGGTGAATGGTGACCGTGACATGCATTATAACGGTAATCAAGTAAAATTATCTTCACTTTTATAAACAACAGACATTATATTATTAAACAACAGGCGTATATCTTTTCATTGCAGCATAGCGGACTAGCGGTACAGCAACACACACATTCACATTCACATTAAAAAGTAAACGAAGAAAAAGTTCAATGAAGAAGCTTAGGTTTGCCTTACACTGGTCTCGCGTGACAGTAAATGGCCTACTACCTATAACAGATAGAAGGTACTACGTACGAGTAAAACGGACTATGCTCCGAACAGACAGGTCATTGGGCTAATCGTCGAGCTGTTCTAATACGTTTGCCACTTTTTTTACATGACTTGGTGGGGGCGCTGCCGTGCCCCCAGGTGTTCTAAACTAGGTGATAGTAATGCTTTAAACCCAATGTAGAATGTAGTGGTTATGCCTCTGCATGCAACACAACTAGTCAGCGAGGGTGTTCCACATGGCAGGTCCTCGACCCATGTCATGTGCACACACAATGGTTCCCACGCGTCTTCGTTAGCGGCCGCTGATGATGGCTGATGGGCAGCGGTGAAGGCTGAGCGCACACGCATTGTCTTTTAATTTGTTTAAATAACACGTTTTAGGAGACGTAATTGGTAGGGATTTTTATTTACTTTGTAGTGAGCTAAAATACTGCAGGAAAAGTACATCGTGCTGCAAGTGGTGGCAAAATTAAACAAAATATATGCTTGAGAAGGAAAACATCGTGTTCTAGAACCAAAAATTTAAAGACTTGTGGCATCAACCAACCCGCATTGGGCTCACGTGGTAGATTATAACCATATCTTATAGATTCCTATCTATGAGAGGGAATGGGCCAGTATCCCAGTAGTGGGGACATTATTACTGATTATGGTTTTCTATTATATATGCTTGTGCATTTACTGCTAGATATTACAGTGAAATATTATGATGTGTAAACTAAACTATACACCATTGATATTTAGACTCGTTCTTACAGCGCATATTTACATTTGTCTGCTATAAATCATACAGCACGAAAGCTTACAAGCTTTCAACAATTACTTCCTAGCTAGCTACAAGTATTAGCAAATTTATGAACCAGTGGGCATTTCCTAACTCTAGTTTATATACTTAGTTAATGTAAATTCGGTGGCTATAGATAATATTTGTTTATCAGCTACTACTATTTGACTTGAACGCTAATATTTTAATGCTAAAAAGCATCCTTCGCCTTTTGGCATTTGACAAGACCAATATTTCAGTGACAGTTATTGACTTTGCTTTAAATGAAGAAAAATACAACTTGCGTTGCAAATCATCATCATTCATCATCATCGAATTCACCTGCCCTTATCCTAATTTATTTGGGGTCGGCGCAACATGTCTTCTTCTTCCATCACCAAATATTCTAGTATGATTAGCAGTGTCATTCTTTTCACTTATTTTCAGAGTACTGAGCGTAGCCTTTCCCCAACTATGCCACTATGGTCGGCTTCCAGTCTAACTGGACGCAGGTACCAGTATTTCACATGGAGCGACTGCCAGTCTGACCTCCACAACCCAGTTAGTACCTCTTGGTAAGACTAGTTATTAGACTTTTGGACCACTGACTACCTGTAACGACGGTCAATGATATACAAATCACAACCGGGAGCCATGGCTTAACGTGCTTTGCGATACACGGAGAAAACTCGCTACCTATCCACGAACCAGCCTAGATAAGCTATGCTTAACCTGAACCATGAAACTAAAGATAAGCCTGGGGTGGCTGCTATATTAACCCACGAGCTCCTGTGAAGAATTTCTACTCCGAGATAAATATTTTATAAACTGAAAAGATCACACGTGTGCTCTACATACAATAAACCATCGCTTTACTCTACAGAAGTGCTACAAAATAATGTTCTTTCTCCAAAACATTTTCACGTACACGTTGTATCATCAGCAGAAGGAAACTAAAAACAAGTAGTGTTAGAAGTAGAAAGTGTTGCCAGCATTGGCTATCCGATAGCGTTATCTATGGGCTCACGCCATTTGACATGGGATTTCTAGAAAATTCATTTCCATGTCGATGTAAAAAGATAAAGTACATGTCAACTGTGTGAGCTGTGTGTGTTTGTGTTTTAAAGTGCATGAAACGATTGAAATGCTTTCATTAAATTAATTTAAAATAAGATTTAATTCAATAATACAATTCAAGTGGTTGTTTGAAAGTTTGGAATGATAGGTTTTTTTTCCTGACATTTTTTTTTGTCCTTCGTGGTCTTCACTAGGATTTTCTCCTGTGCGCTATCATGTTGAAATAATTTGTATTTGAACCTCATTTATTTAAATAAAATCAGTTATTCTTCTTATGCCAGAAAAGAAAAGTATACTAAGGGTTATAGGAGGAAAACCATCAAGAAAATCAAAGATACACACAGTCAATCACACAAGAACATAGCACATAAAGAAAGTGAAACTATGAGTCTGTACTACGTCCTGTCCGGTTTAGTGACTGTCCGGTGTCCGGTAGGTGTGTACAGGACATTGCGCATGCGCGCGGCTATAAAGGGGAACTTGCGCCCGCGCCGGGCGGTGCAAGGTTGCGACTCGGAATCGGAACAAGGCCTCACCTCGCCGCGGCGAATAGTTTACGAACTGTTATGGGAAGTTCACGGTTTCTTGATCCTTAAGATATTTCAAATGGAATATTGAGCTGAGTATAATTTAGTGTCTAATTTGGTGCTGATTTAATCATTTCCGATTTAGATTTAAGCTTTTTACTTATTTTTCGGGGAGAGAGAGTCTGAAGAATATATATTGAAGTACCTACATAAGATGAAATTGGGTGGAGTCACAAGTATCTAAAAGATTCCCGGTGACAAAAAGAGAAAAGCGAGGGAGATGAAGGTCCAAGTAAAGATGAACTTTATGAAGTAAAGATGAATGGATCGAGTAAGGAAAAATATGAAAGAAAAATAAGTGAATGATAACGTGAGGTTTGACAGAGGAGAATAGAAGAAGAAAGTAAGTTCGTGGGAGTCAAATCAAAATGCTAAACTGTCTGATAGTTCTGAAGAAACCGAGATGAAGAACTCTAATAATAAAGCAATTTGCATTAACACCACGACTTCATCCATCGGGTTTATTGCTATACCTATAGCAAATGACGAAACGGTTGCAAACTCTGCGCACGCGCAGGATCGCCCGCGTCGACGTCAAATGTCGAATGTGTTGCAAGCATAAATAAATATAATTCTATAGTTGCAATTTATACTGAGTGAATTATAATAACTAAGTCAGGATGACGTATTTTATTTTGAAACTTTAATATTTCACTGGAGACCTATTCTGGGTTTCCTTGGGTGTTTGATATTAATTAAAACATAAATCACAAGATAACTTGACCGCGGCCTCGACATGAAGGGCGAAGAAGGAACATGGGTGGTTTTTAGTCAGTAGAAGTCTGACACTCCCTTTCGCTCTGCCCAAGAGCGGGAGGGGTTATTTGATGATTTCCCACCCCCCAAAAAAAAAAAAAAAAGATAACTTTCAGATCAATATTAATATGGCTTTATTAATATAGAATTTGGACCTACCTATACCTACAATTTTGGTTTGTTTTAAAAAGTGGATAATTAAGGGTCTACTAGGAGTCCAAAACTTAACAAAGTCAAAAAATTATAAAAAAAACTGTCACAACGACAATCCAAGACACTTACGTTGTGCCACTTACCTATTAGTTGGTTTATCTTTATAATGTAATTATACTTTCATGCATTTTAAATAATAATGAACAGATTACGTTTAACGTTACATCTGCAACATTAACATTAGCTCTATGTCAGTGCAACAATGTCTATTAATTGCTAACCAATTTATAAGAAACTATTTTGAAAGGTCTAACCCAGAGAAAGGTCTTTGATGAATCATATTTATTCACAGTCATTTTCAGTGGCAGTGTCATATTTGACACTGACATAATTTTGTCAACTTTCGATGAATTGCACACCACGATCGATGGCTACTTTATTTTCTAGTCATAGGTATGTACCGTTATGTAATGGGCAATGTCTTTTGCATATGGTGACCATGAAATGAATTAACGATGTATTGCGTTAAACCAATTGTTAGTTGTAATCCTCGGTTAGAAGCTAAATTAGACCTTTTCGTTCTTCGTCGATAGATACAATAATAAACGTTAGTTATTTATTGGCTGTATGGTTTTTAAAAATACTTGAAGTTTTCAAATATTTGTTTTTTTATTTTATAAATGGCGCGTTACAAAGTTGTGATTTCCTCTCAAATAACATTTTGTAAGCATGTTTGCTTTAATATTGCGTACTAGGAATGTATCCCGTGTTTGCATTAGTCTTAAGATTGTTAACTTATGAATATTTGTAGAACGTGTGCAAAGGGATACAATACATTTTTCACTAAAACAACACGATAATGTCGTCTTTTAACATATTATTGACTTCAAGAAACTTTAAAAAACAGGGCAAGAAAAAACATGTTTATGTTATCTTCTGAGTTATTTGCTGTAAGACATTCGTGATACAAAGAAATGCTTTAAGTATCAGCTACACGTCACTGATCAAACTCCAAAAGCATTGGAATATATGCAAACTCTTATATACCTCAAAGTCTAACGAAAAAGACATACATTCTTCTCATAACAGAAAGCCGTAATGAACTAGCAATATTAACAAGAACATCAACCAAACAATAGGCAATCACACTCCCATCTACCACAGTAAACGACCGGACTGGGAAGCGAACCCGCGACCTTACGCAACGCCAACAATATGATCGAGATGAAAGTCGCAGATCTACTGCGGCATCTCTCACGAGGCGAGTACAATGCTACTTGTTAGCTGGTTCACGATAACAGTGGTAATAAACAAGGAAATGTAGAAGGCTTACTGCAATACTTGCTACAGGTGGTGTGAAAGTTAATGTGGAAAGCACTAGAGTTCCTTTCATCATTTCAGCCATAATACGTCCACTGCTGGACATAGGCCTCCCCCAGAAATTTGCCAGAGATTTGCCATAATCGCCACGCTTGGCAGGCGGGTTGGCGATCGCTGTATGGTTGTTACAAAGGCACAGAGAACGCTGCTGCCCATTCTCTGGTAAGTCCCTTACGACACCTACGGGAAAACGTGGGATGGTGCTATTGTTTACGTCCGACACCATACGGGAGTTCCTTTAAAGTGATGTTAATATGAAGAAGGCTGGTCAGAGATTCGCCATGTCTACTGAAGGACAGGAATCAAACATTTAAGTTTGGCAGATCGAGTTTAGGAAGAGACTAACAAACGACAAAAGTTCTGAAAAGTCGTTTTTTTTTATACTCCACTCCATCAAGAGCTACTTGCACAGGATCTTCAATACGTCTGCTAGGTGTGCACGTGGAGTGAATCTTCTGCAATTTTTATCAGTTGCTGTTGCTATTTTACGGCATAGCAACTGTTGTTATTAGATTGTGTATCAACGTTACTTAGATAGCGTGTTTGGTAAACCACAATATGATCCTATAAATTGATAATAACATTTGGTACTTCAGAATAAAATAACTCTTTTATAAATCAATCTACACGAGGAAATAACAATAAAAGTGCGGGTTTGAATGAAGAAAATGTTTTGACATTTTACTTTCTTTTTATAGTTCAGTGCATGTAAGGTAACACTTTAGAATACTAATGTTCTCAGATCACGCAATGTTTCAACTGACTCCAAATTAATTTTATTGTCTAGATTAGAAATTTTGCTGAACATTTGCAATTTGGTTGAACAAAAAGACCAATTTAATCTCTGACCTTTTGCTCAAGAAAAGATCTTCAAGTCATAAATTAAATGTCTTTCTGTTTCATAACCAGAGGTGACAGAATGTAAATCAACTTAGCTTTGGCGATTGAATACAATGTTTCATGAGGAGGTAAAGAGTGTTCTTCAATTAAATATTAAGTAGTTAGTTAAGTACGTGTAATTGTTGTAAGTAAGTGTATTTTTCCGCCAAAGACGAAGGAACGAATATGACTGCTACTAAAAATTTATTAACCTATACTGGCAGCCATTCCTTTACTGAAATTTTTTCCCAACAATCGAAAAATATCCAGGCAAATCTTCGGATACACACACAAGCATCACTATGTATTGTAGAAATAAGTATTCAATTAGTAAAGGTTGAAAACCAACGCAAACAAAAAATATGATCATCTCTAACAAAGAGAGAGAGACAAGGTCAACTTGTAATTTAGTAATTTCTGAAATTTCAACATCTTGCATTTCCCAAGAGAATGCAGATCCGCTGCCATTGAGCTCCGATTGTTATCGCTTGCAGACTGCAACTAATCGTACTGTTTACTGAAGGCTATTGACCTTGCGGAGAGAGACGGGACAACACAGATATGGATAGAGGTGGAAGGGAACGTGGTGAATCAAAAGACCAAGGTAATGATTGAAGAAGGAAATATTGGTGAAAACCCTGCCTAGTCTAAACTTTGAAACTAACTGCAGTAGTAACTATTAACACAACAACAATGACAATAACAAACAATACTCAAACACAACAATAGTAACAATATTACGTAGATCCACTGAAGACATAAACTTAAGACTTAGGACTGAATCTGTAATACCTCCTATGTCACCTTTACGTGCAGTGCCAGCTCTACATGATCTTCAAATTACGTATAGAATTTCAGAAAGCGGTTACTGTTAGTTTTATCGATGGCTAACCATAACATCGGCTGGGAAATAGAAGCATGGACGAAGTAAAGGAGTTGCAATAGCCGTGTAAGGATAGTAGATGGTTGGAAAAGGTATGATTTATGTACCTATGCGGAAAAAAGATGCATAACCCTAGCTAATCCAGATATACCAACAGATAATACAAAGCAAGCCAAAACACAAACAACAAGCATGACTAAACTAAAGAATGAACTGGACACTCGAACAGCGAGGAGACAGCGATCGGCTATCGTTACATAAGCACGCGCTGTTGCCAAATCAAAGATGGTGGATTGGGACAGCGTGCAGCGTAGGAAAGCTGGTGAAGGTCGAGTGTGGTGTAATACTGGACATTGCAAATATATCGGAATTTTTACGTCATATGTTATGGTATGTGGCGCGGGGTGCGTCTGACAGACATGTCTTGTTAAGGAATTTAACGGTCCATTTGTTTTGCTAACATTGACTTATATATCACTGCGTAAGGACTGGGCGGACGGCATGTTAAAATGACGCCACAAACGTGGTCCCAATAAGGTCTTTCCTAAGCCGAAGTAAACTAGTCCACGATTGGCTCTCTTCGGGTGCGGTTGTAAATTTTATTAAAAGCTTTATTTATGTTCTTTATACCTCGAAAATGCCACGCCGCTTATACAAGGTTACGTTAACGAGCAGACTGTACCAATTCTCTGTATGGGGAACGCGTCGAGCAAAATGTTCGGACGACCGTATCTTTAGTTTTTATATCAATGTTTGCTAAACATTTTTTTCATCTCAACGTAAATATTGTATTTTTAAATCTTCGACGGTTATCCGGCTAGTAAATTCTTTTTGATATAAAATTTATTCGGCATCTAAAACGTAGATAGGTAAATCTGTTGTAAAAGTTGACAATTACGAAACAAATTACATATACTACCGAAATGCTAACGACCGAGCTTAAAACCTCAGCCATTATTTATCAAACCGCGTTTTTCCAATAAGCCATTTAAATACGGTCATCGATCCCACGTAAATATCTCTTAAAATATGGCATAGTTGTGTAATATGCCACTTTTTTCACAAGATTAAACAAGCTTGAGAAATAAGCTGTATTAGTCACCCTGTCGAATTTTGGGCCGTTTGCTGTAGATTAGTCCTTTTTTTTTTGGCGTGTGGAAAATCATCAAATAACCCCTCCCGCTCTTGGGCAGAGTGAAAGGGAGTGTCAGACTTCTACTGACTAAAAACCACCCATGTTCCTTCCTAGCCCTTTATGTCGAGGCCGCGGTATCGCTTGCGAACAACCCGCAGCCCCGACGGGGTGTAGATTAGTCCTTAGATTTGATTTTCGAAAAAACCTCATACCCTACTTATAGATAGAAAAAAAAAAAAAAAAAGATTGTTCGCAAGAGATACCGCGGCCTCGACATGAAGGGCTAAGATGGAACATGGGTAGTTTTTAGTCAGTAGAAGTCTGACACTCCCTTTCGCTCTGCCCAAGAGCGGGAGGGGTTATTTGATGATTTTTCACCAGCCAATTAAAATAAGATTTGACCTAAAGGTCTAGTTACCAGGTCATAAAATCCCAAAAAAAAAAAAAAAAAACTTTCACCAGCCACAAAAAAAAGGGTGCCGCTGATAGGCTCTTTGTCTAATCCTCAGATCAACTCTCTAGAATAGATCTCTCTCAAAGAGGTTTTGCGGTTTTTTATTTAGGTCACAAATATATTTTACGTGTAAAGCAACTATACGGAAAAGTAAAGTAAATAGTTAAGCAAAGTTGAAACACTTGTTGAAACAGTTGTTACAGCGTGTATGAAATCACCTGTACTTTTTATTTTTTTGTAAAGTTAGCGTGTGTAATAAGTGAAACCTAACTTACAGTAATCTGTAGTTAGCATCAACTTGATCTTAATATTACGTTTCCTTCTGATGATTTATAACTTCCGCAGTGCTGTTACTTCATGCATTTCTTACTTTTTGTTTTGGTCTGAACTACATAATAATGTAATTTTACTTTCATTAAAGTTCCCGTTAAGTTGGTCAAAGCTATGAAAGACCGAAATCCGCTAGAAAATAGTACACGAAACCATTACGTCTGCTTGCACCCTTGAGCCTCTTGCGAAAGTAGATTGGTATGAGGGCAGCAGAATGAAGACGAGACAAGACAACACTAACAAGAACGCAAATACATATAGCTTTACCTAAGAGAATGTTGTGTACACCTGTAATTGGTAACGAACCCTGACCTGTATATTTTGATTATTAATTGTATATGTACTGTTGGTGTAGGTACCTGTTTTTAAATAAATAAATACGAATATCTGGCTAGCAGAAAATGATAGAAAAAGGAAAAATTTTGGCACTTGTTTTAGCATGACGTATTGCACTCGTAGTTTAGTTTTGTTTTATGAATTGTTCTTCTGACATTCAAAAGTGCCTGTAATGGTTTAATTGAAATAAATGCTTGAGTTTGAGTTTGCATACAAGATTAATCTTAACTTGCGACCGTGAACTCAAAGAGTGGATGTGATGATATTTATCTTATTAATATTATAATGAAAATCTGCCCATGAGAATCGCGGAAACGTATTATTTGTTCTGATTCGAGTAAATAAGTTTATAGTACGTGATGTGGTATTTATAACATAGCTAAGTATTAGCAAGTACTTATAGTGGTCATGGCGACCACATATTTGATGAATTGGTCAAACAATTGATAAAGAATGCTGGCTCTTCGTATTTATATATTTAATTAAGTAAGTGGAAAACCTTGGTTTTTTGCAGTAAATACCTGACATTCTATATTGCTTCACCCTTGGGCTGTTCGTTTTAATTTTGGCATTCATTAGCAGAGGAGCAAATAACCAATTGCTGCCGAGTTGTATGTGCTGAGTTAGTCAAGTATTGCACTATGTTTGGCAGATTTAAAATCTTAAAAAGATTGCATTTTTTATTCATTCTTAATAATAAGGTTCTAAATGTAATGATTTCATGCATCAGCATCATTGTCAGAGCTACATATTCAACAATATCGTAAATATTTGCTATAAGACTCAGGTGTCCTTATTTGGCACAGTGGATAATGATATGAGTGACATTACATAATATTCTTTGCGAAAATATTCTCGTCTCATGCCTATTCATGCATAATTTCGCCAAAGAACATGCTGTTTCTTCCCCTATAGCATAAGGTCCATTCTCGCTTAAAAATTAAATGGTTATCTCAAAACGATTTTGGCAAAAGCCGTTATTTAAGCATAATGAAGTAAAAAAAAAAGAAATCGGTTGTGCAAGTAAACAAACCGTTTTGATCTTATTAACTCCGCTTGGTGGCGCTAGTGACCCAGATACGGAATTTCGGCTTAAAATTCATTACGCAACTCCGCGCAGTCGGTACACGGTGTATTTAGAAAAACTCCGGAGTGCTCTACGAGTTGTTTTGTTGTATTTTTTACTATTGTCCATCCGTTAGAGTGACCCAGTTTATATACCTAGTTTAAAGAATCATCTAGACCTCAATGAAATACAGCGTCAGAAACATTATCATAGAGGTTAAATAATTCACCACATGTCTTCAAGATTGCAATCTGTTAAAAGACTTAAAATTATTGTGTTTATTGTGACGTAAACTATTTCGATTAGCGCACAAATAGTCGTTATGCAGTGTTAAGCTAATGAATTCATCTCATTTCACTAAAGCTTTATTTAATTTGAACGTTTTAGCTAATTTATAAGTTTTCTAAACGAGTCTGAATGTAAAGCAATAATTATATTGTCATATAATTGCAATTTTTATAATACTAATGTATTAAATGATATAGGGCGCCGAATTTTTCATCTTGTGCATACCATTTCGAACTAAGGGTTATATAATTGTTCAACTACGCGACTTCAAAAAGGAGGTTTTTTATAGTAAAAAATAACGGATAACAAATTCAAATTAGAGATAATGTAGCCAAAAACACTTTGTAAAATGTGTACCAGAGGATAGTTACGAAATAGCATGACTGCATGCGAACTGTAGCATCTATAGTTACGCAGATGCATACTTATATAGGGTGTAAAAGTACCCTTAACGCAAACGAAGGGTACTTGTTCTCCCCATCACTGCGATCATTTTTTTGTTCTAGACCATACCTGGGAACCTCTTAGTTACGGAGATATTGGGGGTCAAAGTTCCAAATTTTTTACAGCTGTTTTTGTAAATACTAGTTTTTCAGGTTATAACTTTACTTAAATTACCTCCATGACCCATTTACTATTCAAAGCATCCACTAGCAGAATGTTTTAACAGTGCTACATTGAGTTTTACCGTAAAATGTGATTTTTGATCCAAAAAAAAAAATATCGTTTCCCATCAAAAATTTTTGCGTAGGGGTACTTAGTTTGATGTACTGAAAGCTTGGTTTACGGGTGTATGATGGGTTGATTTACACCCTGTATTAACTTTACAGTCTCAATTTCTCATTAACTTTAATATCCCATTTAAATGACGTATTGCCATTAAACTCACAGTTGCTGTTAAATCATAATTAACAGTTTACGTTACGAAATGAAATACCAGCTTAAAGCTCCGTTACCATTGGATTATTAAATGTTTAATGTAAAGTTGACTATAAACTGATGAATTTTCTTTGTTTCATTACGAGGATATCTTTTATCTAATGATTGACTTGATTGATTATCGAGTTTAGGAAGTAATATGTGATCAAAATGAAATTTTGTGGAGTAATTAAAGCTCTCCATATTAAAAGTATATATTTTTTGGCTAAATCACAAAAATTAAAAAACAAATGTCATGCTAATCAAATAGAAAGCCAGCTGATACCTGCGTGCAAATTCGAAATTTCAAATATTTTGATTTTAGGATTGGAAAGCGACTCGCATTAGTTTATTCAAAATTAAACACCAAACATCAAAGTAATCGTTAAAAGTTTATATAACGATACTTAGCACACGTTTTATTTGCACAATGTTCGGTAAAAGTATACCTTGTGTAATGCACAGATCCACCCGAAGACATTATATCACCACTTGTGAAAAATATTTAATTATACTTCATTTAAATTCTGGCAACACGCATTAAGACTGAACCCAAAATTGAATTTCGAAACGAAAATCTATCAATTTTATCATGCGTTAACCTTGTAGCGGCGACCAAATTATAATTGACATTTTAAGATGTGCACTTACTCTTGAGCGCCCACAGCTGTCTCTCCATGAGTCCAACGACGTAGTCCTGCATGTCCTCGCGGCACTGCCCGCTGATGATGTTCTGCAGCTCGCTCCACTGCTGCACCAAGATGTCGGCGTCGAACAGCCGCAGCATGTTCTCGATGCCCATCAGCTCCGTCACGTTGACGCTGTCTCTCCGCAGCGCCATCCTGGACTCGTTCACAGTGTTCAGGATCGAGTCACTCAGCTTACTCAACACATCCCTGTTTGGTTTCAAGGTCGTTTTCTCCGTGGGCTTGGTGGTAGTCTTCACAATGTGCTGCACATTGTGAGACTTCTCGGTTGTCGATTGTTTCACTTCAGTCTTGATCTCACTGAAGTCGGCGAACGAAAGTCCGTCATCGTCCGAAAACACATCGAAGGCATCCTCTGTCGTAGATTTTTCGTTTCGACTCGAGTTCGGAGGAGAAGGCTTCGCGAGAGAACCGATCAGGTCGGAAGCCAGGTCGTCATCGACTCCACCCTTAGCGGATCCTTTCTTGATGCTCTGGAAAGCGTCGATCAAAGCACTCCGTAACTTCTCCTCGCGCGCACTCTCTCTGCTGTCGGGTACTTCCACAGCATTTACTAAAACTAACGCACTTAACAAAACTATCACTAAGGGAGACATTTTGTAAAAAATATGAATATTTTATTTTTTAAAGTTCCACTCGCACATGCTTGTTAGTACGATCACTTATGCCTCAAAAATCGGAATACTTTTTTGGATGGTGTTATAGGTGCGCGCGCGGCGTCATAGTCGGGGCGCGACTGCGCAGGCGCTGTGCGGTGACATAACGCCGTTACGAAGTTACAGCGCTCGGCACTTTCACTGTCGGCGCGGCGCGCGCAGGTGAGCGCCGCATCCTTGTAGGGCGGCCGATGCGTGCCGCTGAGCCACTTGTATATTGGCCAACTTATTAGTTAACTTGTTGTAATTAAAATAGGTTTAATAACAAACATACTAAACAAGAGTGTCCTACTGACCTAATGTCTCAAGGGCAGCTGACGTATACTCGTATCATATTTCGTTGTCCATTTAAGGGGGGATTTTAAGCTAGGACTCAACATTGTATATCAAATATATTCGGAATTAATTATTACTAACAAATTCACATTGATTTGTAAAGTTACCGTTACAGAGGCACCGAGAGCTTTTACAACAGAAAGCAATACTGGATGATAAACTAACTAGAGCAGAGCTTGCAAACGGAGGTTTAGCTGTGTATAATCCTGAGGCAAACTGAAAAGCTCTACTTCTTTAAATTTGAAATGTCAAATATTAAGTTCAGTTTTTTCGGAGAATCTGAGGATTCAGTTAAAGGGTTAATTGGAGATACCTATCTCTGGCAATGGGCTGTTAAAGGTTAATCAAAATCAAATCTAAATTTTGACCCAGAAGTGGTAGTACAGGTACGAATAGTCCAACATTCGTGATCCGGTGATTCTAGCATAGAGCAAAAATGTGGCGCGGTCGCACAGACCTACGACATGTTATCTAATTGGCGGCGTACCCTAATACCAGCACACTACAGGAATCGAAGGATACTGTTGGTAGTTCTGAAACTTCAGTACTGGTTCAAGTAGTACTCAGACCACACACTAAAAGACAGTTATTTCTTGTTATCCTTTAGTTACAAAACCAGTATTAAAAAGCTATGTGGAGTTCCCCAGTATTTCACAAGAAGTGTAAAACTTATAAACATTGATTGGCAGTTAGAATGTTTGTGTGGATGTATTGATGTCACATTGCAACAACTAAGTTTTTCTGATGTAATGTTATGTTAGAGGTATCGGTTGCCGAATCAACTTGAACATTGAACCTGACAGATTGCTACTGTGGCAGTGTTGCCATCACAAACACGTTGGGCTTCTAAAACGAATGCTTCATTATCCAGGATAACCATGACAGTTTGTACGAAAGTGGATGACGAATTTACGATGAGAAGTAAGGATAGACCAAAGAAACATAAAACGATGAACTGTGTAAAAAGACTGTATGTGTACAAGACATTTTGTGCTGACCCTGAGGAAATTAAGAGAAGTAGGAGAACGATGATGTTCTACCGGCTGGTGTGGTCAGAACAATGACTCTAGCGTAGCGTGCTAGTACGCAATAGGTGCGTAATCTTTACAATGTAAATCACAATATTCATGTTTGGACACACTATCCTTAGTCATCTATTGACTCTTGCATCTGCATCGTTCAGTAGCAGATAGCAATAACAGATCCGTCATAAAATGATGCAAATTCATCTCAAAAGTGCACCGTCACCGTGACTTGTTTAACACGATTCATTTATGCAACATTAACATTAATTCTTTCAACAAAATGACAGACAATAACAATTTAGACTACACTCATTTTTCCTAGGTGTTACGAAAGTCGTCCAACGTACAAGGTGATTATTACCCGCCAACTAGAATTAGACTTTACTACTTACATGTTTAATTCTAAATCTGGGTCGTGAAAGAACTTGTACCAAGCGATTTGCGAAACAACTTGACGAGTTAGGTACTGTTAGACCAAAAGTTGTTAACAACCTCATTACTTGTACTCGTTGTTGTCCCAAATTGTTTGATTATGTTGGCCCACTGATGTCCCCACAGTTGTTTTTGATGTTATTGAATGGCATACTTGACAAAGCCAATCGCCCACCTGGCGGTAAAAAGTGTATGCTGCCGCCTACGGCCATCTGCAAAACCAGACGCATTGAAGATTTATAAAAGACGAGTTATGCCGACATTGTACCGTGTAAATGAATTACATCCTAGTCATAACGTGACGGTTGTGAGGGGAACATGGAAGCCTTATACAAAAAAAAAAGTTTTTTTTTTGACGGGTGGAAAATCATCGAAAAACCCCGCTCGTTCTTGGGCAGAGCGAAAGGGAGTGTCAGACTTCTACTGACTAAAAACCACCCATGTTTCTTCTGCCCTTCATGTCGAGGCCGCGGTATCTCTTGCGAACAACCCACAGCCCAGACGGGCGTCGGCCTTTGCGGGCCCCTTCCATGTTGCTGACAGCTCTTTGAGGCGCGTGTGGAACACGAACGCGCCGTCGACACGGCCTGTCGTCGTCATAAGACGGACGGACGGCGAGCTAGTCCATTACTCACCGTCCACAGGCCCGCGTCTACGGTGGCCGAAAGCCATCACGTGGCCCCCGACGCCCGGAGCGCCTCCCGCGGAAGCCTTTTACCTCAAGTAATATATGACAAGGGCAGAAAGAAGGGAAGATGATGACTAGTCATTAATCAGTCAGGAAAGATGACAGTTGCTCTTCATTCTACCACTCAGCTTCAGCTTGATTTTCTGATCGAGTCGAAGAAAACAAACAACACGCTAAGAAGAATCTTAGAGTGTTGATGACAATTTAAATTGTGTCGGCCCAAAATTTGGCTCGATGTTGCTTCATATTGAAGAGATCTTCTTTTCTGGCGTGTCGTATCCACGGTAACAGCTCTTCTTGTTGTGGTTAAACTATTGGTCTGGTTGCCAGAAGAGCTGAGCTTCGTTCTAACACCTCCTTTTCCTAACCGTGTTGGGATTATGCTCGTCGTGACTAAACTGTTTACCTGTAGAAAGTCAAACATTTTGACAATAACGGTCGTTTGTGGTTGGCGCTTGCGCAGGTCATGTTTTAGGTCGCAAATATATTATTCATAACTTTGCGGATGTATTGTATTCGTACTTAGAATATTTTGGGAGGTACGTGTGTGTAATCTTCATTGTTTTATAAAATAGTTTCGGATTACTGCGAGTGAAATCGATGTATTTGGAGAGTATGCATATTTCGAGGAATAATAGTTGATTCCGTGTAGATGATAATACATAGATATAAAGTATCTATTAGAATAGAATATAATACATTTATTTTCAGGTAACAAAGACCCATAGACAAATACCTTAACCTAAATATACATACTAATAACATTTGTGTTAGTATAAGTAACTTAAAACTATGTAAGTAGCACTTCGCTTCACTTGCACGATACTTAGTGCGATCTTGTGGAATTTGTCGAGGGAATACCACATCCTGCGGCCAAAAACTTTCTTCCATTACCGATTGAAGATAGCACGTTGGTATCCGCACCACAAACGCTTTGAAATTCACGTTGCGGCGCGAATCCAGCAGCTGTACTCTTGGCGTGTACTTCAGTCTCTGGTGCACGTACTCCTCGAGGTCCTCTACCTCAGTGGTGTAATGCAGGCGAGAGATGTACACCGGGGTGTTCGGCTTCACGGCGCGCAGTTTTACGTTGGGCTCCAAAGGAACTTAGCCTATAACCAATTGACCTATGAATGTATTAAATTAAAATTAAAATGTCCTAAAAGATGGCTTGTGTTTAAACACCGCCCAAAAAAGTACCTATTTCGCAACCAAAAAAATTCTAAACGGTTACCAAAATGGATTAATGGTCACCAAATACGTCGAACGTACGTCGCCTAAAGCAAAAGCTTTTTCAACGCGCGCTCGCTTCGCTCGCATATTAAATAACACTAATATCTTCTGTCCCCGAAGTGCCGGGCCTCCGCCGGCCTCCTTCGTCGGCCTACGGCCCGGTGCCCATGCCGCCCCTAAAAATTGGTAGTAATATTAATCTTTGAGTTGGATAGAATTTGGTGACCGTTGATCCATTTTAGGAACCAAAAATTTTATTTAGTGCCTAGGCTTAGAGTCTTAAAAATATTTTTGGTGGCCGTCTAAATTATACCCCTAAAAGATCAGCTTATCTGCAATTTTGCAAGATCAGCATATTCTTACATAAAGAAGAGTTCACATCATCGATTATATAATTTTGTGCCAATTTTGCGAAACTGTGGTTCCCCATACAAGTGTTGGTAAATATTATGAGTGCAACAAGTTTACACCGCGACCTCGCCCGCGGCCCCTGCATTAAGAAACGTATTTATATCTGCCATGTTTATTGCTCGCTCGACCTAATCTAAACGAAGATTGTGTGCATACGACATATCCGTAATGTACATATAAGGATAATGATACGACTTTTTCTTGGGGTTTATTTCGACGGTCTGTGTAAGTGTAACATTGAGGAAACTTTTTGTAAGTTACTAACAGCTTTCAGTTTGTTGTTGTACTTGGAATGTTGGGCGTTGCTTCATAACCACGCCTTGTAAGTGGTCCACTGTCCACAGCAAACAGTGCAAGCACAGACCTCTTTTAAACATAGAGAGGAGGAAAGAGCATGGATTACAAAGAATGGTCACTAACTGTTTAGTATGTATGTGTAGGTAAGTTTCTTTCTCTAACGGAGTTTCTTCATCATCATCATTCTCTTGCCCTTATCCCAATTCATTTGGGGTCGGCGCAGCATGTCTTCCTCTTCCATACTTCTCTGTTTCTCGTCATCTCATGTGACACCTCCTTTTTTACCATATCATTTTTAACACAGTCCATCCATCGTTTCTTTGGTCTTCCTCTACTCGTATATCCTTCCACATTCATATTTAAAACCTTCTTCACAACATTTTCCTCATTCCTCCGCATCACATGCCCATACCACGACAACCGATTTCCACACAACTTTTCAGTCACCGGCGCCACTTTCAGACTTCCTCTTATGTACTCATTCCTTATTTTATCCATTCGCGTAACACCGCACATCCCCCTAAGCATTCTCATCTCAGCCTCATGTAAATGCCTTTCATTCATCCCTTTTGTGGCCCAACATTCTGATCCATACAAAACAGCAGGTCTAACCATTGTTTTATAAATCTTCCCCTTTAGTTTAAGGGGAAAGCGGGAGTCGCAGATTGTTCCCGTGACCTGCCGCCATTTCATCCATCGCCATTTCATCCATCGCCATTTCATCAACGGAGTTTCTTCATAATGTTTTCTTTTATCATAAACCAGCTGCGGTTTACTGACAAAAAAACTGATTGATAATCTCGAGACTATGACACAAAGCTAAGCCGAATTAAAGCTATAGCGAAACGTCCTCACGCTTGAGTTTATTGTTAATACACCAAACTCAAGCGTGATGACAAGCTCAAGCGAAATGGGTAGGCAATAGGGATATTTACTGACTAAAAAAATATGATTCTAATTAGTCCGTCTGTTAGATTATCGAAAATTAATGGATACGTATTTTTTGTTTTATCAAATCAATAAAAATTGACGAAGATAAAACGCGTCAAAGATTTGAGTGGGGGTCGTGACGTCACTCACTGGTAAAAAATGTCATACTAATGTCTTAGAATATGACGTCACACGAGTTTTAGAAACACTGTATCGTCTTCATTGTTTGTTTACGTGAAAAAAGAAAAAATACGTGTCTAATATATTTTGGAAATCTATCTGACGGACTAAATAGATTTTTTTAGTTAAGCACCAACCCAAATATAACATACTGTATTATTACACTATTCGATAGCTTCGCTTTTAAGGATTACTCGAATATAGACAGTGCACACTTGAATCTCTAACAACACCAAAATAGGAGTAACACGCTGTGTCAATGTGATGCGCAGACATTCAGATGATGACACAATGAATGAAGAAATTCTATTATTGATATTCAGCGTTTCTTTTCGTTTTTTTTTTATGGGCTGATCATACTAGCTTGCACTGGCTCCGTGGTATATGCTGTGGTCCAACCCGTTCTCATTCTTAGAGCGAGTAGACGCTACTGAAAATGCCAAACTTGTCACCAAATTTTGGCAAATGAGTGATGCTGAGTCAATTTTGGCAAATGAGTGATGCTGAGTCAATTTTGGCAAATGAGTGATGCTGAGTCAATTTTGGCAAATGAGTGATGCTGAGTCAATTTGATTTATTACCATCGATATGCTTAGAAAATCGAGATAAAAATGTATCATTAGGAGACAGAGAGCCAGTAGAACAATGTGAGAAGGGGCAGTTTTTGTAAGAATTAATGATGTAGGTTATGTTAGTGTTATAACCGTCTACATTGCTCTAGAACTCGCATGCTATATATGGGATGGGACTACACCGCGTGACTTAATAATAACAGCCACACGGGGCGATTAACAAGGCAAAGCAGCGTTCACTACCATTCATTATCTAATAAGTTTCTTCCATGACTCGAAAAACACGTTAAACCGTTGGTCCCGGCTGTCATATAAAGATTTAGCAGTCGTTACAGGTTGTCAGTGGCCCGAAAGTCTGACAACCAGTCTCATCAAGTGGTTTCGAATTACTTAGAAACTGGGTTAGCGGGTATTCAGGAGTATCCGGTTAGACCGGAAGCCGAAGGTTAGCAAGAAGATAAGACAGGTAGGTACTACAGCAAATATACATATAACATCAATATTACGAATGAAAGTCCATCTGTTACTCAATCGTCAATCGTCAATGATCACCGGACGAGAGCGCGGAAGTAACCCGAGCTAGGAACTGTGCGATCATATCATTTGTGTGATCGTGAGGATTTACTGCGAGTAGTATTAGGTTTCTAGGAAGCCTTGCATCTGTATATAAGTCTATGCTTGAGAGGTAATTGAAAATGTTGAAAGGATGTGGAAAGTTTGATACTCCTCCGCTATTCTTTTCTCATGAATTTGGTTGCGGGATCCAAGACAGTTATATTGTTTCGTCTGTCTGACAGTTATATTGTAAGTCTGGGATTTCGTCGAGCTTCATTGTCTCCGCTTTCTAGTGCTTGCCACTGTTGATTCTGGAACTACAGTGGTTTGGGAACAGAGTGGCGGGCTTGTCACAATAAAAAAATTGCCAAGAATATTGATCATTCTTTAAAATCCTAGATTTCAGAACGTGTGATCAATCTACTACGACTATTAGTAAGTCCTTCTGGGGTAACCATAAAAATGATATGGGGCACATTCAGGTTTTATTGCGTGGGTGAACAACTCTATCCGAGGTTTCAAAACGATACTGTATTTTAATTGCAAACACTAGTCGTGATTGTGGTAATGTTCCCTTCAAACAGGTCACTCGAAGGAGGCCCAGCTGAAAATGATAGAGTACCAATTTCTGCACACACAGATACACCACGGAAGAGACATGTGTAGCAATGGCGTGTCTCAATGGGCCACAATGGGACAATACCCCTTATGAAACAGTGCGTGCGATCAGATCGAATCTTGCGCAGGGCACTTATTATGTAATGCGGGTTTCGTTGTACAGGCTTCTTCTCATGTTTTGCAAAGATATGGGAGTTGTGACAGACGTCTTGTCTTTGAAAAGATAAGTAGATCTTTGTATGTTATTTCACAATTTCGGAAGAGTTTCTTTTCTAATTCGCTTGTTCAGATACTTTGAATATAGATATGGAATTTCAAAATATCACAGTTCTCGATCTTCAGGTAAAGCTGTGCTTGCCTAGGTCGGTCTGTGGATGGGTGACCGCCCAACATACTGAGTTTCCTCCGTGCCTCGGAAAGCACGTTAAGCTGTAGGACCCGGCTGCCATATATAGATCTTTGGCAGGCGTTACAGGTAGTCAGTGACCTGAAATTCTGACATCCAGTCTTACCAAAGAGTATCGTATTACCTAGTATTAACTGGGTTGTGGAGGTCAGATAGGCAGTCGCTCCATGTAAAATACTAGTATTCAGCTGCATTCGGTAAGACTGGAAGCCGACCCTAACATAGTTGGGAAAAGGCTAGGCAGATGATGATGATGTTCTGTTCCTACGCTCTTATTGAAATAGGGATGTTTACTTTTTAAATAAGTTTTGGAGATTTTTGGTAATCCATAGATAAACATTTGGGGTACAAATATTAAACACTTTGAAAGCGACTTCTCCTTAGACTACGAGTATCCTACTAATATAAACGCCAAAATTTGTAAGTATGGGTGGATGGATGTTTGTTACTCTTTCACGCAAAAACTACTAAACGGATTTGGATAAAAATTTGGTCCACAGATAGTTTATAACCTGGATTAACACATAGGATAGTTTTTATCCCGATTTTATCTTCCCGTGGGATAATTTTCGAGTTGTAGCAAGCGAAGCCGCTGGCAACAGCTAGTAAGCCATATTATCATATCCCTGTTCGCTAAAGGTATCTCTCTACTGCTAATTGCAACCTAATTGCTTCACCGTTAGGATCATAAACGTGAGTTTAATGTATGGGCTGTGTGTATGTAAATAGGGACAGACATATTTACAATATTATATAAGCATTGTTCGCGACATCGATTTCTTAACACGAGGAAACACAGGCGATACTGGGTGGGAATTGGAGACAATTGCCCTCCCATCTACTAATAAAATAATTAAGTTGATGAAGATCTTATGTTTAGCTGGCGTAAGAGAGACTTACCTATATGAATGTATCGTTAATATAATAATACCCGTCATACGGTTATCTTTATTACAGTAATGATTGGGTTTAGCTAACAGAAACTGCCGCTCTTTTATTTTTGTGAAGCATCTTCACACTTCATTATAGTCGTATACCTAATTATATTTTGTCAGTGAATCAAGACAAGCATTGATTACACGTTTATTGAGTTATATTCATAATTAGCACTATTTTACCTTTTGTACTACAAACAGGTAGCGTTTTGAGGCCACCAATCCACCGGGTATTAATTTGGCAGTAGGTACCTACAGGCAAAAAATTATGTTTTCGTGTTATGATGACAAATATGTGGCCAATATCGAGTAAGAAGGGAATTGTATTTCAAAAATGTTTAAAGCACTGATTTGAGAACCGAATCCTCTGACAAAATCTAAAGGCAAAATAAAATAAGGGCCTCGTAACACAAAGTGGAAACTCGTATGAAAAGCCTGAGCAAAGCCGCATGTCATGGCTAGTTTAATATGATGACAATACTTAACAAAACGCAGGTTTGGTTAGGTAATAGAGTTCACATGAGAAGTTCTTCTCGTTCAATAGGTTAGCACTTGCCTAAGTAAGGCTCATGTAGGCTAAGCACCTAAGTACAGTCCAAAAACATAGTAAACGATTGGTATATTTTTTGTTCCAAATGGCTCAAACCAGAATTATGCAGATGCAAGGAGTAGTTTCTTTTTAATACTGTTTTTATATTACAATGCTGATTTGAAATGTGGTTTTCTACTAAAATAAAAAGTATGCGTGTTTACTGCTGACCTTTCAAACAAACTTGTATATATTCAGTCTTATTTATATTTAGGTATTTTCCCAACTCCTCCGATATGACTTGGTGGTTTAGAATTTATTGCAATAATCGATTATTAACTATAGTCATGAATTTAACGGTACTGTATCAGTAGTGTCATCAGCATACATTGGGCAACAACAGTCCAATACAGTTCTGCTTTTTTGTGCTGGGTGGGCAATTTTTACAGGTGCTGTTCATCGTAGTACGAGTGTCATTCAGAGAAAGCTTTCATTTTTATTCAAATGTCCGTGAGAGCAAACGAAAGCAATGGGAACCTCTGTCTGCCAGACTTATGTAAATGTGTGTTTGTATCTTGCGGGCTTTGAGGCGCGTGCACATTCATCTGTGAGCATTTTATGGAGAGCCAGTTATCAGTATTTCTGCACAACTTAATTATGCATATTAAATGCTATGTATTTTGAACCTAAGACATTATATATGAGCTAGAATAAAATAATAAAATCGAGACAGAATTATTGATATGAGTGTTCCAGTTTCATGATTCTCTGGTCTTTCGACAAGTGCTAAGATAAGTGCAAGGTTGGTCAAACGTTTGAACTCACAGACTTTCGATTGCAAGTTTTTCGTAGTTAATTTGTTGATGCATAGCTACGTTATTCTATATTTTAATACAGCATGAATCCAGGTCTAGAAACACAAAGTTTTTGCAGGCGTTCAAGTTTATTTAACAGCTCCTCGGTGGCATCCAAGTATTTATTTATATTTGTGACATTTTTTTTAAGTTACTAATTCCAAGGAATCGGCAAATTGCGTGTGGAAACACGTGAAGTGTTCAGATACATTGGCTCGTAAGCGATTTATGTTTTTTTTTACCATCCAAGTAATCAAATAAAATAATTATCACTTCGAACCCTACTTAACATTTTTGACAAAATCATGGTGAAAACTACACGCTAAGGAAGGCTCGTTGGTGAAGGAAAACATCGTGAGGGAACCTGCACGCCATTTTTTTTTTGCAGTGTGGGAAATCATCAAAGGACTCCTCCCGCTCTGGGCAGAGCGGTAGGGAGTGTCAGACTTCTACGGACTAAAAACCACCCATGTTCCTTCTTATTCCTTTGTGTCGAGGCCGCGGTATGTCTTTCGAACCCGCAGCACGAACCTGCATGTCTTTTTTTTTTATGGTGGGTGGAAAATCATCAAATAACCCCTCCCGCTCTTGGGCAGATCGACAGGGAGTGTCAGACTTCTACTGACTAAAAAACACCCATGTTTCTTCTTAGCCCTTCATGTCGAGGCCGCGGTATCTCTTGCGAACAACCCGCAGCCCCGACAGGCCCCCCTGCATGCCTGAGAGATATTTCTCGACGGCATGTAAGCCTAGTCAGAAGCTTATGGCCGTCATAGAAACTCTGACACCAGGTTAATAAAGAAGATACAAATAATAATTTTAATTCTAAATCAGAGTGAATAAATTTATCCAATTTTTTCACTCCGATTTTCCAAAACATCTTCTCACAGTCGTATGTTTACCATTAAAAACGTATTTACTACATAGAGCATCTTTTGATAAAGACATTACCATACAACAGAACAATAAATAATCGTCCACAAACATACTTAATTCGTAACAATAGTGACATTGTAAGGCTGCGTTCATGAACAGGTTGGTACAGTCAACCGTAACGCCTTTATGTTGTAGTAGTGTTGATAATTTTAGAATTGTTTTAGTGTAAGTAGGAGACACGACTTCCCTGTAATATTTATCCGGTTTGTGTTTGGTCTGAGGAAATATGACCATGTTTCTCACTTCCGCAAGGAACTCAAGTGGCTCCCTATCCGTCTTCGCCGGAACACTCGGATATTATGTCTTCTTTACAACATCCTTTATAACCCTGCATATCCCAGCTACCTTCGCGATCGTTTTTCCTTTACCCGTCCCTCTGATGCTCTGTGTAGATCCCACCTTAGGCATCATCTTAATTTCCCATCCCATAAAACTGAATCCTTTTCTTACTCCTTCTCTGTTCACGCAGTACGTTTGTGGAACTCACTTCCGCCTAAAATTCTAGACTCTAAATCTTTGTATATTTTCAAAAAACAAGTCAGAGAACATTACCTCTCCTCTATACTGTAATATTCTGTATAGAATAGAATAGAATAGAATACTCTTTATTATGTACACCATAAAAATACACGTATGTTAAATATATGTATGTTTATTCATAATACTAGTATTTATTTTTATAATTTGTTCTAAATTCTAATTAAAATTTTCCTATTTATCTTTTCTACACACTGTGTCTATATTTCTTATCCACCTTTCCCCTCGCAGGTCTGCTGGAAGAAATTTCTTATGAAATAAGCAGTACCTTGGTGCTCTTCTATTTTTTATGTTTTTTTTTTGTATTTTAAATAAATATAATATTGTCATGTTCAATGGTACTTTCAAAGAATAAAACAGGTAGGTAGTAATTATAAACTGTAAGTCGAAAATCACAAAGAGATCAATTTCTGAATCACGTTGGTAATTATCTGATAATTGTGTGTTCTGTAATAATAATATTGATTACTTCGAACCCTGCTGCTTAAACACAAATGTAGCTTAGCTTATCCACATCACCTTTCGTTGAAATCAGTGAGCTTCCTGTTCCACTAGTGCCGTCCCTCGCGCTTTTACCGCGACCTATATAATTTTAGCTAATAGGGATGACTACTGACTAAAAAAAAAATGATTCTAATTAGTCCGTCTGTTAGATTATCGAAAAATATTGGATACGTATTTTTTGTTTTTATCAAATCAATAAAAATTGACGAAGATAAAACGCGTCAAAGATTTGAGTGTCTTGACTTGTGAAGTCACTCACCGGTAAAAAATGTCATACTAATGTCTTAGAATATGACGTCACACGAGTTTTCAAAGCACTGTATCGTGTTCATTGTTCGTTTACGTGAAAAAAGAAAAAATACGTGTCCAATATTTTTTGGATTTTTTTTTTTTTCTGACGTACTAATTAGTTTTTTTTTGTTAATTGGCTTTTAGTAAGTGAGCAGCTGGAGTGCAACCGTGCAATGAGTGCTGTTTCTGTACAATTACCCCTCGTCCCCTACTAAGTGAAGCAGTGAGTTAGACGTGAGTTGAACGTAATTTTCCTCCTTTCATTTGTTAACTGGAGGGCCGGCTCTGACAGTTATTATGTAGAGCGACTATTATTCTTAGCCGATGAGGGATGGTAGCAGCCCGGGAGTCTGGATCTGTGTCTGGCTAATGACAATGAGCTCTTCCCTTTTACATGTAACGAAGTTTATGTGCTCCAAACTTACATATTTTGTGCAAGAAGTCCCTATAAAATAAACAGAGCAGCATAACTAGAAACAGGTGTGTGTACCTACTAATGGAACACCTTTACCTCACTCTGCGGGGATTGCAGGTTTCATTAAATCATAGGGTAAGAAACACCAGAAATAATGTCGAACGATTAACGATCGCGAACCGACAGTACGACACCACACCAGTAGGCAACACCCAACAATTAACGCAGACAAATAGCATAGGAAGTAGCACCACTAGCGGCATGCTTCTCAGCCGCTGTGTCCGTTGCGGCTGGTCGCGGCCCAGCGGCGCCTGCGCACGCCGACTTATGTAACACTATCACTGCGTTATCTGCAGCTACGAGTATGTATCATTACAAACAGACAAAAACACGCTGCATTTAGAGACAGCTTAAAAATAATTGGTCTACCTGTAGGTACTTATTGCGTGAACCTCATGAAACGGCCGTGCTGTGGTCTGTCAAAGGCACTAGGAGCTAAATATTATGATAATAACTCTAAATACTCTATTGACTTTGGGCCTAGTTCAAAACTATATACACAGACATCAAACGGCCCTCAAAAAAGTAAAGCAAATATGGCAATGACATTCTCCTTTCGAAATAATCAATAAATATCTGCATCCCTGTAAAAAGATAAAGTAAAGACAGCATCTGTCTACAAGCGTTTTTAATGCTGAGCCACTTTCAAAAAACTCCCAAAAAGGACATATTATTATTTTGTACTAACTAGCCTTTGCCCGCGGCTTCGCCCGCGTGGATGTCGGAACTTGTCAAATTATATACTAAAACCTTTCTCGAGAACCACTCTATCCATCGGTGAAAACAGCATGAATATCAGTGAAGTAGTTCTTGAGTTTATCGCGAACAGACAGACAGACAGACGCGGTAAAGGACTTTGTTTTATAATATGTAGTGATTTAAGTGATTTTTGAGGACATGTTTCTCTGATTAAAATAACGAAACAAGTTGGCAACCGATAAACTTAACTAAAAAGTTATTTTTCCAATAACCCGGTTCGATATAGCACAGAGCATTTTCCTCGTATTACGTTATAGTGAAAGAGGCCCACACCGTACGAAGACACGTGACGTAACGCGCTCCCAATACACGGTGAAGAAACTCCGGCGCAACGCGCTTGTCTGAACACAGCCTTATTAATTACGGCAATTGGGAATTATGATTACTTTTTGTTTTTGTAGGACCTTGGTTGAAAGTGAGTTACAATTACTTATAATAAGCTGAAAGGATTTACCTGTTATATGCAGATGCAAAGAGCTTGGCACAAGCGAGAGAGGCCTATACGCAACAGTGGGTGAAATGATGATGATGATGCAGACACAGCTTTGCAAATTGCAAGTACTGCAACGCTGAACTCAATAAAAGAGTGGCATAGGATGTTGTTCGTTATGGGTTGACATGAAATGGATGTAAAACAGTGGCACATTTAATCCTGTGTCCAAGAGGGCTATGGTCCGGGGCAACAGCTCACGATGGGCGGCAAATTGCAGCACCTTAATTTCGTGACACAAAGTAGAATAATTCTGCACTAGGTAAGATCGAATTAAATCAAGAGGAGTGCCGTGAAGGATGCCGCGTGATGCAGTGTAATTTCTAATGATAGCTGACATGTATATAACCTAGTGAAAGCGTCGTTAATCATTACACCACGTCATTACCTCCTTAAGGTTTAATAGTCGAGTAGAGTATTAAACCGTAAGTAAAGAAAAAAAAAACTTTTGCACGTGTCTTCAACCACATGGACAACAGGAGATCAAAAATTATCCTACGGAATTGTGATACAGGTATGAAGCTGTCTCAAACTAAGTTATGGTCTATCTGTGTACCAAATTCGATCGAAATCCGTTAAGCAATTAATAGACAGACAGTATTTCACTGTGTATTTGTCTATCGCTGTGAAACTAAGTATGAGTGAAATAAGTAGGTATGTCCGATCTAGCCTGCAGCAGCTGTTTTTGCACAATTCGCATTCCTACCCTACCTTTTGTATTGCTTTGAAAAAAGTTTTATGTAATGCTGCATTTTGTTACTCTTTTTATCCATTGCAGTGTATTGCAGTAGTTAGGTACGTTTCTTATAGAATTCCGAGTTCGGAGTAATAAGCAATTCTTATTAGGTACCTATATAGGGTGTAAAAGTACCCTTAACGCAAACGAAGGGCATTTGTTCTCCCCACCACTGCGATCATTTTTTTTGTTCTAGACCATACCTGGGAACCTCTTAGTTACGGAGATATTGGGGGTCAAAGTTCCAAATTTTTCACAGCTGTTTTTGTAAATATGTACTAGTATTTCAGGTTTTAACTTTACTTAAATTATCTCCATGACCCGTTTACTATTCAAAGCATCCACTAGCACAATGTTTTAAGAGTGCTACTTTGAGTTTTACCGTAAAATGTGATTTTGACCCCAAAAAAAAAAGTCATTTCCCAGCAAAAATTTTTGCGGGTACTTGGTTTGATGTACAGAATGCTTGGTTGTCGTATGCGTGAAGGGTTCGTTTACACCCTGTATTATAAGTCACTAATTACATAGCGATAGAGTAAGTTTCTATTTGCAATTTAATTTTCTTGAAACCAGCTTATTTGTACGCAAAACATTTTGGTTTTAAGATGATTACACAATATCAGCAAAATTAAAAGAGCTATGATGACCACGACATTAACATGATATTTAACTAAGTACTTATGTTTTTGATTTCTGGCTTCAAGGTTTAAAAACGACGTTGCAAGCTAACTGGTGATTGCACAATTTAGCCTTACAGAGTCCCAGTTTTGTTGTAGTAATTTAAAGTGTTGACCTAGCTACATCTTGAATTCTTAAGGTTGTTAACCGTACTGGATTTGAACTCGCCACTAATTAACGGCTTAACCGGTGGGTCATTTCAGCTTATTACTTAGGTTACAAATATTTTAAAGAGGTTAAGTTTGTAAGTAAAGAATGTAGCCATTTCGAGGGTAATCTTCAAAAAATAAAATCTAACTCCTGATCCAATTCTGGACATTCTTGCACGTATAAGAAGCTACATCATCCCTAACCGTCATAGGCTAGGTACCTACTACCGTGCTAACCGTGCCGTCTTAATATAGTAGAAGTAGGTACCTACTTCTCCTAAAGTTTCGTGCCCCATCCCGATATCCACGCAATCCCATCACACCGTTACATCCACCCCTGCGCAGAACGGTTCTGGGTGCGAACTCTCCGATTCCACGCCTGTGTAAACTAATAAACAGTTGCAGTGACCTTATAGATTTGCATCACAATACTTTGTACCAGTTTCGGAAAATAATTGTCGAACATTTCTCTAGTACTACATGTTAAGTAATTTGTTGTAGTCATTTGTTGTACCTAGTCATTTATTAATTGTTATCTCAATATTAGTATTGTCTTCCATCTTACTGTGATTCATTATTCATTATATTAATTGTGTGATATGATTGTTTTTTATGTGATTTGAATTATTTATTGTGTCTAAATGTAATGTAATTTAATTAATTTAATGGTTTTGTCACTCAATCAGTGCTTTGATTTTATTTTATGATTAACCTACTTAGTTGAATTATTTGTTGTCATAATGTAATTTTGTTAATTTTGTCTAGTAGTCTGCGTTTTAAATTTAAGCTATGATTTATTTAATTGAATTATTTGTTGTGTCAAAATTTATTAATTTCGTCTATCAATCTGTGCTTTAAATTCTGTTGTATATTGTAATGTGTTCCTATTCATTGATGAACTTAGTTTTATAGTTTTGTATAAGCAATCATCAAAGCATTATTGTTTGATTAATATAATATAACCACAAATAGTGCATGTGGTGTTAGCCTATTATTAATTGTTGCACTTATAAATGTACTTATAACCACTGTTCTGTAAAAATGTATTGTGCAAACAATTGTTGGTTAACCAAAATAAATAAATAAATAAATACTTCTTTGGCGCAGTGGCTTAGTGATCGAACTGCTGCGCAGTGTGTCGCGGGTTCGATCCCCGCACGGAACAAATATGGATTGTATGGCCCACAGATAGTTGTTTCGGGTCTGGGTGTTTGTGTATGTGAGTTTAAATGTTTGTAAACGCACCCACGATACAGGAGAAATTCCGAGTGTGGGGGGCAACGTTTTTTTTTTAAAAAAACCTTCTCGTGGGATAATCCGGCCATAAGTCGAGAGAAGCCGGAGGCAAAAGCTATACTTTATTAATCTACTTGCCTGTCAATCTAACTACAGTCTAATATTAATTACAGTTATATATGTGGTCCAGCTCCAGTATAACTTGGCTCAAACGATCTGTGCCAAGTCCATGATTTATGATGGGTTTGCCAACCAAACAGTTGCAAATTACATGTTACCAATATTTATTGTGTTCGATTTTGGAACTAACAAGTGCAATTTTGTTTAAAAAATCTGCGGACAGTTTACCTAATGCCGAACAAAATTTGTAAATCTTCGTTCAAAATGGGCCCTCAATTCTCATACACGTAAAAGTGTATATAAGGCGCTGCTATACTTTCCCTGGGTATGTAATATTGCCACTGCTGGGGCATAGGCCTCCTCTCTATAAGAAGTGAATGGTAGTCCACCACGCGGGTAGATTTTGTACCCAGAGCAGTGATGGTGATGAAATAAATTACAAAGTAACGCGCCTGGCTGGGTTCAATCAAACGAGTGTATAAATTGTAAGTCTGGGCTGTTACCCCTCCCTGCTCATTTACCTTCTGTTCTCAATTGGTATGTCATAATAATTGCAAGAGGCAAAAACTCGTTACCTGCAGGTAAATTCATGGGTTTTCCTTATAAACGATTTCGTATACGTCCACGAAATTATGATTTCATTATAACATAAGTAATTATTGTAACACTGTGTGAAGTCCAAGGCTGTTCACTTAGAAAGTGGAGGCGCTGACAGCTCTTACAACAGAGCAGCCTAGCTAGATTGGGAATATTTTGGAAGGAGTGTGATTGGAAAACCATCTAAAGTAGCAAGTCTTATCTTGCCTTTCAGAATCTCCAAACAATAGTAGAATCATTTAAATCTCCGATATTCTTAACATAGCTTCTTAGTATCTACGTACCTAGGTACTACGGACCTTAGGCAGTAGGTACTCGTATACCCACATTTAGCCATATTCAAGTTTTTTTAATCTAATGTACCTATCTAATAGGGAGCGCCTATTGCTTCCGAAGTTCCGACATTTCTCCTTCAGCAGCTAAGTACGTCAAGTATCTAAGTTTTTGTCAGTTTGGAGGATAAGAAATAACGATTTGGAAGAAATGATGGAATAACAGTAATAATATACCCAATAATTTACTTTTTTGGTAACGATCCGTCGCAATCGCAAGCGCGTCACAGTCATAATTTAATACAGTACCTACCTAGGTAGGTACTCTGATCGCAACGGTCGGGTATAGCCGACAAAGGAAAGCGTGCCCAACACGCCACCGACGACGGCTACAGCCGACAAAAAAACTATTTTTTTTAAAACTAGCTAGCTGCTGTTTAATAGAAACTAGTGTCAAATATAATCATTTTGTAGGTATTTGTCCCTTGGATTGGGAGGGGCGCCGATGCGTTTACCCAGAGCGTATAAAAGTTAAGTAATAAGTACAAATTAATTACTGTGTAAGTTATACCTATCTGTTCCTGTGGAGTGGGTTATTAAAGTGGCCTAAAAACCTTACGAGATTAAAGGATAACTATAATAAATAGTCTTTAGACGTAACAAATCATCACTTTTACTTCAGACAGTCACGAATTCAAATGACTTCCGTCAAAATTATTACACACAATACATTATGAGCTAGTCTAGGCTAGTCATTTTATGATTTGATTGCTATTATTAGGTAACTAAGAACAAGGTTCCTTGCACAAGACTGTGGGTCTGCTGCCGCGCTGGTTCCAAAGTTCAAACTTGTGCGAAACGTTTGAGCAACCAGTTTGGACTTTGGACCTATGGTATAGTTGGAAGAAGAGGTGGGGAACAAGGGTCAGGGACACACGATTGCTAAGTACCGTACCCCGTATACTAATCTGCATTACACAATCAAATTGGCGTTACCTTAGCAAGTAGTTACAATGCTTTATGGGTCTTTAGGCGCGTGGCCAAATTAGGAACTAACGCCGCTATTTTGTTTTTCTCTCATGACAGTGTCATTCAAGCGCAAAAACAGAAAGAAAGAAAAAATAAAATATTTAAATAATAATATGTTATTAACGTGTCCAATTTGGTAATCTGATTGAACACTAGTGAGAGATCAGCAGCGCTGGCCCAGTGGTGTCGGCTCCGACTTACGAACAGTAGGTTGTGGGTTCGAACCCAGGCAGGTGCATTACTTTGTGTAATTTATTTCATCACCGCTGCTCTCAAAACGGTGACGGCATGTCTTAGAACTAAAGAATTCGAATACATGTGACATCTACCAACCCGCACTGGGCCCGCGTGGTGAATTATAGCCCATCCCTCTCCTAGAGAGGAGGCCCTGAGTCCCTGCAGTGGGAACATTGTAGGCTGATGATGATGATTATGACTAGTGAGATTATGAGAGATAAAGATAGTTCAAGCGAAACGGTTAATTAACCAAAAATACCTGTTTAGGTTTACGCATTTACATACGTAAAAGTGTAGTAGCCTTAAAGACATACATGTTAGAAAGTTGCCCAAACAATCGTTGTTGACCCTGCTGCTTGGTATTCATAAATTGTTTTCCGTAAACTATTCCATTTCTCCTAAATACGTACGTGATGTTTAGATAATGCCTTGCAACGGGGCCATAATGAAAAGAAACTGTAAAAATATCCGGATTTGACCGTGTCGAGCGGCACTGCGGCAGCCAACCAACAGTTGAGCGACAAGCGAAAAGGAACTCCTTTGTCTCCATGAACGTATTATGCAGCCTTCGTTGCAGCAAATTTTGCCATTTCTTCACTGATGTGATGTTCTAACACAACGTTAGTTTGGTTAGAACTACTTTCAATATTTTGTTAAGTTGCTTACTTCACAGGAGAGTGGTAAACTGCATGATATTATGCCTATTAGGCACAATACAATTCCATTTAAATTAAAACTTTGTCGTGTCGTGGGACCGCTTAATACCAGACTACATACCTCATCATCAGCATCAGCCTATAATGTTCCCACTGCAGGGACTCAGGCTTTCTCTCTAGGAGTGGGATGGGCTATAATCCACCACGCGTGCCCAGTGCGGGTTGGTAGGTGTTGAAGTATATCCTTATGTATAGGTGGCTGACGGAAACGACTGTGTCCAACTACTAAATTACTTACTTACTAGAATATGAATGCTTAGCTTGCTAAACGTGACATGTTATTGGACCGACGACTATCTTAATAGGGATCGGCAAAGGCATGTCCTTACAGTGGCACATGTCTTCGATTTTTTTGGTTCTAAGACATGCCGGTTTCCTCACGAATCACGATGTTTTCCTTCACCGTTTTGAGAGCATCCTCACATCATTCTCTTGCCCTTATCCCAATTAATTTGGGGTAATGCGCCTGCCCGGGTTCGAACCCACGACTTACTGTTCGTAAGCCGGGGCCGCAACCACTGGGCGGTCCTGCCTGGGAAAATTATGTTAAGTTTATTTTAACAGCCTCTAGCTTGGCTGTAGCATAGTTACAGTAACTTGGGAGCGTTCCTGGGCACGTGGCCAGGGTGCCCAGTAGAAAAGATGGCTTGATGATACCGATTGTCTGACGTGGATTGTTTTAGTCGGAAAAGGCATACTTAAATTCAAGTAAATTCAATATACAGGACCTGCGACGTCTTAATAAGTCACTCGTTTTTTGAGTTATTGTGTATTTGGATACACCGGCTACCCCGCGCTAAAGGGGGCCCCCTTTAGCGCGGGGTAGCATTTGCTACTCCTGCTTAGTGGTTAATTCGCCACTGCATACAACTGCACACTCCATAGTTTCAGACTAATTCCGATCCAGTCAAGAATCTACTATCAAAACCATGGCCATACGAATTCCGTTTTAAACGGGGGGCACGGTAGTGCCCCCGCCAAGTCGAGCAACAAAGCGGCACGGCCGTACCATCCTTTTCTCGAAACAGTTCAGGCCATTTTCGACCTCCTATAACTTCGTTGTGGATAAAACTAGAATCCAATATTTTTTAGTAACCAATTAGGCGTTGTATAAACACGGTATATTATTTCAAATTTCATTCAGTTTGAAACAGTCGTTTAAGAATTATAACTTATCAAAGTTCCTTAGTTTTGTCACTGACTGGCTGACTGACTGACCGATCATCAAAAGTATAAGGCACTTCTAGCAGACATAGAAGCTTCAAATTTAGAATACAATTAGTGTTTAGTGTATACATCAAGAAAAAACTAAACAAAGTTAAAATTTCAGTCTAGTTTTCTAGATACACCATCTGCATAAATAACTTTGTAATCCCATATAAATGTATAGGATTACAAAGTTAAAGTTACATTTTCAGCGAATGAATTTCACCGATTGATCTGAATATTTGCATGTATATGTACATCGCCTATCAATGCAATATTATTATGACGTGGAGCTGATCTGATGACGGAGCTGGAAGGTGGCCACAGGAACTCCGTTATAAAACGACGCAACCCCATCGGATTTGTACTCGTTTGATGTGTCTTGACGAGTACTTTGTCTTTAGGTTTCGTCCAATGGGTCTGATGATGGAACTGGAAGGCGGCCATAGGAATTCTGTTATAAAACGACATAACCCCATCGAGTTTAGACTCGTTTGATTCGGCTTGTCGAGTACTTTAGCAGTTCTTCAAATCGATGAATAAGACTGCTCCGAGTTCCAAATAAACCTAGTATTGTTGATTCATTAAACGAAATAGACAGAATGAGAGACGTTACAAATAATTTAACATTAATTAAATAACTAACTTGAATAAGTTATTTAAATAAAATATAAATGACATAACACTATAAGTGCACAAAACATCACATATGTGTTCGTACAACGAATTACTACGGGCTAAGGAAAAACGCCACCAACCACTACGAACTACGCCGTCGTAAATCCAGGATCGCCAATACTAAAAAGTTAAAAATAAAGAAAAAACAAGTTTTTTTACATCGAGTTTTTATTACTTGTTATTAAAATGAACTAAAAAGTTAAAAATAATTCAATTCTCATAAGACATAAAAGCGTGTAACACCTCTATTTTTCTTGCCGTCAAAATATAATACGCTTTCTATGTCTTATGAGAATCTACAAAAAGAAATGAGATACCACTAAAAACAAAACATCTGATTATTGTGATTATAAAGTCATACCTACATTATCATAGATTTTCCAGCTTATTATTCACAAAAGTTTCAAAACCATCCCACTATTCCTAAATGACACACACACACTATTCAGCATCAGTAGCCAATTCGTTTGTTGTTGTCTTAGAGAGTTTGTTTTCAACGGTGACGGATTTGGTGCAGTCCTCTGTTTTGTAAATGCCGACGAGACGGTTGCTAATCTCGAACATGTTGCACCTCAATGATATTATGATAAATTGAGCATTTTTGGTGCGTTCCTGAAAAGAGAGATTACAAGTTTTAGTTTAGATTATGGTTTGTTGCAATTTCTCTGACAACCAGTCATACCAAGGAGTCAAGTACTGGTATTACCTGCATCGAATGAACTGGAAGCCGATCCCAACGTAGTTGGGAAGATGCAGGGCAGATAGTGACGGTGGTTTGTTGTAATTTGGTTGATAACAGTGATTTTTAGTTATTTCTAATATTGTATAGTATTTAAAAAAAAACTTATTTGCAATTAAAAAAATAACAGGCTTCTGAAGAAAAGCACTAACATTGGAAACTAAAGTTGTGGAAGTTGGTGACTTTTGTATGTTTCATTGGCCTCTTTTGCCACCGACTTCATTTTAGTTGCAGTAATTAGATGTTATGATCACATGCTCCACATGGATGAAGAAGATAAACAATATGCATAATGATACCATTTACAATAAAATTATGCTGCATGTTTTCCTAGTTACCGATACACACTTTACCTCAAAAACTACTGAACCGATTTAAATGAAACTTGCACTGTTTTTTAAAAAACTGATTATTTTGCAACTCAACTTATAGTTTTCAAGATATGCGCGGACAAAGTTACTATTATATACCATTAATATATGGCACACATACAAGTAGTTAGAAGCTGGTATTGACTGACATGAAAAAGTGCAATTATGATAATATTACATACGGGTCGAATTGATAACATATCAAATGCTTTTGAACAGTCAGGCAAATGATGGAAAGGAGAGCACACAGGAAACTCACCTTAATATAATTAGCGACAATAGATACATTCTTGAAGTCCAGCGCTGCGTCGATCTCGTCCATGACATACAGCGGAGACGGCTTATAGTAATGTAACGCAAACACTAGAGCTAGCGACGATAGTGTCTTCTCGCCGCCGGACAGATTCGATATGTTCTTCCATGATTTGTTTGGAGGGCGCACACTGGAACGGAAAGTGACTTGGTTGTTACTGGGGATGATTTTTCTTTGTTTTGACTCAAATCAATGGGTAACATTTTAAATGTAAAAAACATTGAGCTTGCTGCTCCAATTTGGAGCTACAATATCAATACCAACATGATTCAGTTCAATTTCCATTATAAGCAAAAATTAAGAGACTTAATTACAATTAATTAAATTATCTTTGACCAAATAATAAGAAAGTAGATTATTGATTAACTGGCAAATGGCAGTGGAAAACAAATCAATAATACAGAGTCTGAATTCAAATATACATTGTTGCTAATGTTCAAGTTATTGTCCGCACAAACTCGTAGAAAACTGCTTGTACAATTGATATTACCTGAAAATGATTCCCTCAGTGAAAGGATCGAGAGAGTCAACTAGTTCCAATTCAGCGTCGCCTCCCAATGTGATCATTTGGTACATTTCTTTTAGTTTACCAGTTATTGTGTTAAAGCCTGTAAAACAATACGAATGTTTTCATCAGTTTCCAGTCATGCTAGCAAAGGAGATGGCGCAACGTAAGAGGGAGGGAACTTCTTGTCCCAGCCGCCAAGGTAGACGCTCCGGGCGTTGGGGGCCACGTGATGGCTTCTGGCGACCGTAGACGTGGGCCTGTGGACGGTGAGTAACGGGCTAGCTGGCCGTCCGTCTATCTTATGACGACAGGCCGTATCGATGGCGCGTTCGTGTTCCACGCGCGCCTCAGAGTTGTCGGCATATTCATTGGACACCAAGGGTAAGAGCAATTGGCAAGGGCCGACGCCTGCGGTGTCTCTTTCGAACAGTTCCGCAGCCCCGGAAACACCTTTGTGTTACCGGGCCTGCGGGACTGTTCTATGTTCTGTGGCTATGGAGAAACGTGGGTGGATTTTAGTCTGTAGAAGTCTGACACTCCCGTGAGTACGCTCCGCCCAGAATGGGAGGGGTCATTTGATGATTTCTCATACACAAAAAATAAATAAAAAGGCGCTAGTACAAGTCAGCTCATTCGCTAATGCTGCAAGTAATCTGCTTACAGATTGAAATTGGAAGAAAAATATTACGGGTAACACATGTTAATAGGATATAAGAGGAGAGAAAACGCTACCCTGAGAATACACCCTCGTTGAGACTACACCAATCAGAGTAAGTCTCATGTTGGCAAATAAGAACGCAACCATATTTATTATAAGTTGGCAACATTGTTCGTTTTTAAAAATGTGTGCTTCTTCTGTTTTTCCTCTTCCTGATACTTTTGTACAAACATTATACGTTCCTTGTTTCGTTCTGATAATCGTTTATTTATTTCCACCTAAATATCAACATCTCATCTAGGCTAGATTTCCATTTCCCAAATATAAATACAACATAATCGGTTCGGATTCAATTCGATTGTTTGTGAATAGCTATGCAGATACCATGACAGACGATACAACTTTTCTGTAACCGGCGCCACTTTCGAACTTCCTCTAACACAATCTACACTAATATTATATAGAGGAAAGATTTGTATTTTTGTGTGTGCGTATGTTTGTAATGAGTAAACTTAAAAACTACTGAACCGATTTGAACAATTCTTTCACCGTTGGGAAGGTACACTATTCCCGGGTGACATAGGCTACTTTTTATCCCTGTATTTCCACAGGAACGGAAACTATGGTGGTGAAACCGCGTGCCGTTCGCTAGTGTTTAATAACATCGCTTACCTCTCAAGAAATCTGTAGTTCTTTTCTTCTTTAGTTGGTCGGAGAGTGCTCTCATTTCGTTTCTTTTAGTGGTTATTTCATCAAGTTCTGCTGCTCTGCGCAGATATAACTCTTCTTTGGATTTGTATTCCTGAAATAAATCATGTAATTATTTTACTTCTCGATACCTTATATCGTTATGCAATCAATAAATTTTTAACCGACTTCCCAAAAAGGAGGAGGTTCTCAATTCGATCGGTATGTTTTTAATCAACACTATTTTATTTATTTTCCTTTTTGATTGCGGTATCGGTACCTCACACAAATTCTCGTAGAGTATTAACATTTCTATTATTAGTTTATAGACAAAAAAAAACCATTGTTTCATGTACATGTGCTGTACTTTTGATACGCGAGAGGTTAAGTTTCCATTGTTTCTAAAACTTAGAAACCGATTACGGAGTTATCACAATTTGACCTATAAGATTGGCCCTACTGTACCTGTATAGCCTGTATATTAGGCTTTTTATCTCCGATCCTGGTTTTCTGCGCAGTCAGTCGGTTCCTCAACTCATTCACCTCTACCGCTTCCAGCTCTTCAGTAGTGTGCGTTACTAGAGGAGTAACGGGTTCGATTCCAGGGATGCCTTCCATTACGGGATCTTCTAGTTTCAGTGATCGGAGCTGTGAAGAAGATTACATCTTATTGCTCGTCGTTCTTACGCGGGTTTTCTTAGGGAGCTGGGTAGATTGAAAGAATCTTTTACTTTACAATTTATTACTTTATGTAGCCAGATTTTGGTGAAACGAAACGCAAACTCAAAACGCATAGTTCGCGATAACGCCGGTAGTGATGTCAAAGTCGTTGAGTCAAAGAAACAATTTTATTTAAAAAGTACTTAAAAGTTTATTAGAATATTGTTAATGTAATTTTTGCTTGAATGAAGCATATACGATGATTCTGTTTAGTCCGTCTGTTAGATTATCGAAAAATATCGGATAAGTGTTTTTTGTTCTATTAAATAAATAAAAATAATTAGGACAAGGAGATAGGACCAAAGTTACCGAAATATGCACTCAGTTCTATAAGTCCTTATACTCTGATGCTACTCCCCGACTCGCAGAAAACGTAACCTACTCATGTCCTGACAATTTTCCAATCATTACTGGTATTGAAGTCCATCGGGCTCTAAGGAGCATGAAGTATAACCGAATAGTCCTGGTGGAGATGGCATCACCACTGAATCACTTCTAGTTGGAGAATCAACCCTACAACCTCACATCTGCAACCTTTTTAACACAATCCTCAAAACAGGCATCTTTCCTAATCACTTTTGTACACACATAATCCTGTTACACAAAAAAGGTGATAAATATGACATTGGCAATTATCAGCTTAGTTTCACATCTCTACAAAATTTCCATCAAAACTATCGAGAATTGCATATTAGGAACACCTAGATTTCCATCAACCTCAAGAACAGGCTAGATACCGCCGTATCTCAAGAACCGCGATAGCTAGACAGTAGAAAATTTCACAAGTTATGTATTTCGGTTGCCGCCATAACAACAAATACTAAAAACAAAATAAAATAAATATTTAAGGGGGGGTCCCATACAACAAACGCGATTTTTGTTGCGCTTTTTTGCTCGATATCAATAATGGCAACAGCAGGCACTTGAAATATTCACAAAATACTCAGTTGTATTTTTACTTCACTATCACTACATAGTATAAAAGAAAGTCGCTTTCTTTGTCCCTATATCCCTATGTATGCTTAAATCTTTAAAACTACGCAACGGATTTTAAAGCGGTTTTTTTTAATAGATAGAGTGATTCAAGAGGAAGGTTTTAGTATACAATTTGACCGACATCCACGCGAGTGAAGCCGCGGGCATCAGCTAGTTAATAATATATTAAAAAAATATTCAAGGGGGCCTCCAATTTATACAACAGTCATATTTTTTTGCCGTTTTTATAGATAACGGTACGAAACCCTTCATGAGCGAGTCCGACTCGCCCCTGGCCGGTTTTTTTTCCTCAGCAGCTGAGCTAGGCCTAATGCTTGAACAACTTAGTCAAGCCAGTCTCCAAGTCCGGCTTTCAATGAATATGACCAAGACAAAGCTGATGACGAAGAGCACAGAGCGTAACATAGCAATTGAAAGAAAAGAAAGAAAAAGTATTTATTGGTAATTGAGGGTGTGGAGATTGAATATGTTCATGAATACATATACCTACTTCCGCCAGATAGTCTCCTTGCAGGCAAGACCAGACAAAGAAGTTGCTCGACGCACCGAAAATGTCTGGACGACCCACTGGTCGATGAAACATTTAATGAAGGGATCACTCCCTCTTTCTCTTAAACGAAATCTCATGTACATGTGCATTGTCCCCACCCTCACCTATGGAGCGCAAACATGGTCGCTCACAAAACGTCACAAGTCTGCACTTGGGGTCTGCCAACGACCTATGAAGCGAAGTATACTGGGTGCCAAACTCACCGACCGCATCGGAAACACCATACTTCGCTCCAAAACCCAAATAGCCGATGTTGGCAATACAGCTGCTAGGTTGAAATGGAACTGGGCTGGTCACATCTGCCGCATGTCGGAGGAACGATGGGCGAAAATTGCCGCCTAGTCCCATGGGAAAAGGGCGTGGGTTTATGTATGTACAGCTCGCGTGAAATAACTGTGCCCCTCTGAAGTTGGCTACGAGTGGCTGCGCAGCAGTCAAAATTACGAACAAAACTGCAACAGCGTATGCGCGAGTCATGGGGCGGGCATTATGGCCGCGCGATTTTATGTCTCTGTCGCTCGTTTACGTTCGATGCATGCTTGCGTCCCGCTTGCTCCGTACGATACACATTCGATGCCACAAGTGTTGCATTATTGTATAACGTTTGTACGTGTTGTTATTTGTTTTTTGTTATTAGTCGTTTTTGTTTTGTTATCTTATTTCTTGTTGACATTCACAATGTTTTCTTTCTTCTTAAAAGTTATTTGACGTGAACTATATATAGTAGATAAATTTCTGTCGATTCTGGGTTTTTTTAGCCATCACCTTTTTATTTTTACTAATTGGGTCAAGCCCGCCACACTATTCCCAAACCACTGTAACTCCTGTAAGCCAGAATCAACAGTGGCGACCACAAGAAAAGCGCCGAGACAATGAAGCCCGACGAAGTCCCAGAGAAACGATTTAACTGTACTGGATCCCGCAACGAAATTAATCAGAAAATAATAGCGGAGGAGTAGGAAAAAAAGCCATCAACTTTCAAACGCGATCGCGATCAAACTATTTTTTTAATAATATAACCTAGTATTAACTGGGTTGTGGAGGTCAGATAGGCAGTCGCTCCATGTAAAATACTGGTATTCAGCTGCATCCGGTTAGACTGGAAGCCGACCCCAACATAGTTGGGAAAAGGCTAGGCAGATGATGATAACGCGGAATACTGGCGAAATGTGGATATTCTATTAGGTACAGCTCTGCCTTACTGTTCGGGGATTACAGGTGTCATGTTATGTAGGTATATTTACCTCTCTCTCCCACATAGGCGTTTTGCCCTGACACTCTTGTATCGACTTCTCCATCTTCGTAACCAGGTTCTTCGATTCCAAACGTTCAGCTTTAATCCTGGTCTCATCGCTCTGAAGTCCACGTATTTCTTGTTTTAACTCCGAAAACTCATCCGTGCCTTCATTTATTTGTTCGTCGATCTGGAATTGGAAAATTAATTAATTTAAATATTTCACTGGGGAAGGACGCGGTGGTGGTCTATAAGGCTGTTTCCTCGTGGTCATACTATTTTGTCATACTATAATTTTTTCCACCTCCTGTAGAAAAAGAAAATATATAGGGTGTAAAAGTACCCTTAACGCAAACGAAGGGCACTTGTTCTCCCCACCACTGCGATCATTTTTTTGTTCTAGACCATACCTGGGAACACCCTAGTTACGGAGATATTGGGGGTCAAAGTTCCAAATTTTTCACAGCTGTTTTTGTAAATACTAGTTTTTCAGGTTTTAACTTTACTTAAATTACCTCCATGACCCGTTTATTATTCAAAGCATCCACTGGCACAATGTTTTAAGAGTGCTACTTTGAGTTTTACCGTAAAATGTGATTTTTGACCCCAAAAAAAAAGTCATTTCCCAGCAAAAATGTTTGCGTAGGTAGGGGTACTTAGTTTCATGTACAGAATGCTTGGTTGACGGGTGTGTGATGGGTTGATTTACACCCTGTATAGGGTGCCTGGTAATTAGTGAACGGCTTGTGAATAGACTCGAGTGGGCATTAGATAATAAGTAGTGGACTGTATAATATAATAGTACATACATTTTGATACAAGTGCGGAAAGTTTGTTCTTGCATTCGAGGCGGATTGAACACCCGAGCCGTATGGTGAGGGTATTCATGGGGTCGAGAAATGCAATAACAAATTCCCACGTGTATCAAACGACGTTTTCAAATACACTTTCGAAGAAATTAATTTATAACAATACTTGAGTATTTTTATCATCAATTTTTAGGAGAATACGATTTCATTGGCTTTTTTTCCGCGGTTTGATTTCGCCATTGAAGAAGAAGCAAAGGTATGAAGCCGCTAAACAGCCTTATAGGAAAAATATAAAATTCAAATATTTTTAAATTAAGAACACAAATAAATGTTTACTTGTTCATAAAAGTAAATAATTAATTAAAATAATCATGTCTATTTATAGTATTCTTTTTACAGACACAATTTAATATTCAAAAAATATTTGTGCTGTAAAGATGCAAATCAAAATGACGAAATTAAAAAAAAAACACTGCCGACTCTATAGTCGGTGGTGATTATCTGTGCTAATTTTCTTTCCCGCTCTTGGTTGTGGAAAAATAAGATTTCGTTGAGTTGCATTTCGAACCTAATCGTAGAGCTAGTTTTCGAGAAAGTGTATTGAAAAATAGGTTTAACCAATACCATAATTAACGTATCAATAATATGTACAAAGAAATGTCCGTAGTGGCCTGTGTCGGTGAGCTGAGTGCGCCTTGCCCGCGGTTGCCGCACATAGGCGATGCGCCGACAGCTTGTTCATTAACTGGCGAGTGGGACACTCGCGCGTGCGCTCGAGTTGACACCTTCCGATTACGTATATGTCCAGGACATATATGTCCTCGTGGTCATACTGGTATGACAGAATAGTATGACCACGAGGAAACAGCCGTGAACGGTTTAAACTTGTGAACTGTAGGGCCTGGTGGGTTCAAACTTAGGTAGGTACTTACGTTTAAAACTTCCAGTCCGATCCTGATATATTAATAAATAAATTAAACTGACTGACTGACTATTGGTCTAATGGTGACTGCCTCGTTGGTCTAGTAGTCGCAAGCGCGACTGCTGAGCATGAGGTCCTGGGTTCGATTCGCGTGTCGGGCAAAGTGTTATTGGCTTTTTCCATCAGGAATTTATCAGTAACAGCTACGGAGTCTGGATTTGTGCCCGGTTGATTGCAATAGGCTCGCCCCCTATAACATGGGACTTAAACATAACTGGCAAAATGTGGGTGTACTATTAGGTAACCCTTCGGGGATTACAAGCGTGATGTTATGTTATGTTATGAGTGTAAATAAAACTTAAAAAAAAAGCTTTTATCCAAATGAAAAAAAGAGCTTTATCTATGAACATTGCACGCGTATACAAAGCTTCGTGTCCACACTACTAACCGTTGAGGAGTTCTCTCGTGAGGATCTTGGATGCAGTTCCAAGTCATGTCTCCCATATTAAAGTATTATCACTACAACCAAAGGTGTGTGTGAAATTTCAGCTCAATCGGTTGGAGGAACTCGTTTCAAATTCAGTTACAAGATTTGAACAATACATCCTAACTGACTGACTAACCAAATTAACAAGGCAAGTTAAATAAAAGCTTTTATAAACCCAAAATACACAAACACTCTCTCAAAAACGTCCGCATATAAAAGTATGCAAAATTCCGAATAGAGCATTTCACCAAAAAAATCTAATTAGTCCGTCAGATGATTTTCAAAAAATAATGGACACATATTTTTCTTTTTTAACGTAAACAAAAGATGAAGACGATACAGTGCTTCAAAAAGTCGTGTCAAGTCGTGTGACGTCACAAGGTTAGTAATTTTTTTACCCACAAAGTGACGTCACAAGCCTCCTCCTAATCTTTGACACGTTTTATTTTCGTAAATTTTTATTAATTTCACAAAATAAAAAACACGTTTCCAATATTTTTCGATAATCCAACAGACAGACTAGTTAGATATTTTTGGTGAAATACCCTATTGTGCGCACTGTTCACAGCTTGCAAATTCGAAATTTCACCTTGTTTTTTGGAATTTAGATTTCCAACTTTTATGCCGCCCATAGAACTAGCCTTTACATGCCGTCGAGATATACACCTTTTTTTTTTGGCGGGTGGAAAACCATCAAAAATAACCCCTCCCGCTCTTGGGCAGAGCGAAAGGTAGTGTCAGACTTCTACTGACTAAAAACCACCTATGTTCCTTCTTAGCCCTTGCGCCGAGGCCGCGGTATCTCTTTCGAACAACCCGCAGCCCCGACGGGGAGATATACACCTATGGCTGGTTTGTGATGTTGTCCGTCATCGTTGTAAATGATATTATACAAAACTAACATGAATTACAAAAAAAAATGGGAATCGTGTCGTGGAACAAGATATGTAGCTATGACTTGGTAGTCTGATGGTCAGACCACTAGACAATCATTGCAACATTGAGTTCGGCTATCATTAAGTAATTTTGATTATTTTACATCACGATACAACTGTTTACAGTTGAGTTGTTGTTGAGTTGAGTTGTTGTTGAGTTGAGTTGTTGTTGAGTTGAGTTGTTGTTGAGTTGAGTTGTTGTTGAGTTGAGTTGTTGTTGAGTCGTGTGTTGTTAATACTAGCAATAAACTACTTGCTGCTGCTGCTGCTGCTGCTTGCTACTTGCTTACTTCTTGTAATTTGTAATCGAATTTTATTCTTATGGGAAATTTCCTGAAATAAATGATTATTATTATTATTATTAAAACGTGAGTTACCTCTTCTAATTCTTTGGCTAAGTTTACGCTCTCCAAAGTAAGCTCTTTTTTCTGGTTGTTCAATATTTCTAAGTTTCTCTCCGTTTCTCTCAGATCTGCTTCCATCTGCTGGATTTTGTCTTGCGCTTTCTTCGCGTTTCTGTTTAAAAAGCGTTAATTATGAGTTATTTTTATGAAACTTTAAATATCAACTCGTTGGTTTAGTGGCCGCAAGCGCGACTTACGAACATGAGGTCCACGTGTGTTCGTGTGTTTTAGTTCAAATACCCAATTGGTGAGAGTTGGCTTGAATTTCAGTTGCACTAATACACAGTGGCATGTTAAATGACATGTTAAATACGAGCTTATAAAATAGACTTAGCTACCGTCTAAGGGCTGGCTCAGACTTAGCGAAACGCTAGCTGAAAGTCAAGTGTATGTATTTTCGACCTTGATATATGACTGACATTGACAGCTGTCAAACACAATAAAGATCATCCAATCTTACCTCTTGCTAGTATTAATAGCAACCTTCAGTTTGGTAACCTCAGATGTCACTTTATCTATCTTCTTAATAAGCTCGTTCACAGACTTCTGTAGGTCATTCACTTTGCCGCCGGCGACAGCTGTTATCTGTGTATCCACTGCTTGTACCTCTTCTTCGACCTGTAAACATTATAATCACACTAATATTATAAACGCAAAAGTTTGTGAGTGTGTATGTTTGTTACTCTTTCACGCAAAAACTACGGATTAAAAAAAACGGATTTGGATAAAATTCGATACACAGATAGTTTATAACCTGGATTAACACATAGGATACTTTTTATCCCGATTTTATCTTCCCGTGGGATAATTTTCGAATTGTAGCGGGTGAAGCCGCTGGCAACAGCTAGTATGAGATAAAGTTGTTCGACTATCAGATTTTCTAAAGATCATGTTGATTTTGAATGTATCTTTGATCCAGTGGTCGCTAAAGCAAATGCCGATCATGTGTTACTGGGTTTTTTCATAAGGTATTTCTCAGTAGCAGTCACGGAGTCTGGATTTGTGCTCGGTCGATGGCAGTAGGCACGCCCTCTATTACATGGGGCTTGAACATAACTGGCGAACCGTGGATATACTATAAGTGGGTATACTGCCTAACCCATGTGGGATAAACTAAAACAATTTTTAACAGAAAAATGCTATTGTAGTATAAATGAATATTTAAACGATAAAATTAAATAATTTATAAAATCTTCTATTTAATAAAAAAATCCTATTATGGTGTTATTAACAATTTATTATTATTAATTATTGGATCTATTTAAGATTTAGTTTTTTGTATTTTTAAAGCTTCCTCTCTCCTACTACATCTTTGTCTTTTGCTGTGCCCGACAGGATCCATAATGATCTCTTTTTTTTTATTTACCACCTGAGTACACATTGTGGAATGCAAATAAAGTTTGAGTATTGAGTATTGGATTACAGGCGTGATGTCGTTATGTGATGCAAAGTGAGAGTGTGTGTGATATTCGTGAAAGAGACTCGAAGTCCATGGACAGTTCTTGTGTTAAAATACATCCAATCGTTTAGATGCATTGATTCTTTGGATGACCGCGGTGCGTGTGAAAAACATAACTGTCTGTCTTTCGTACTGTCGGGTAAATGATATACTTACTTTGCCAGCTTCCGTTTTGGCCCTTTCGAGTTCTTCTTGAGCAGCTTCAAGGAGTGCTTCCAAGTTTGCTTTCTGTTCGGGGTCCACCTTGCTAGCTGTCACCTTCGCTTCTTGATGTTTTATTTGATTCTGTCAAAATGTTCAACTCATTTAGAAATGGTGATGGGTAAGAGATTGTAGGGATACCGGCTGCCGCCGAAAAACAACAAAGTTTACAATGGATTTATATGACTGACTCAATACTTACAAGTCGTATATTTGCGCGTCCACAGGCCTAGCCTAAATGCACAAGAGCAGAAAAACGGAACAGAGATAAAGTTTCATATAAAACAACCTCGCGAATCGGTTGCACTACTACAAGCACGCGGGGCATGTCGCCTTCTCGTATTAGAACTGTATAATCTCAAAATTTACCAAATATCGTGGGCAAATGTGGCCCAAGCGTCGCCAAGGATGAATCATATACCAAATGGAAGAGTACAATGTCCTGTTCAAACATGCAAAACAACATCAAAATCTGCCAGAGACATTTCGACAAATGATTAGTTTATTTTTTCCTTAGAAGTTATTACTGATTTTTATTAAGGCTGGAATACACATGCTACGTAGTAGCACAAAAGCATGCTGGTTTTGAGCAGCAGTCACCTAGTAGCGTACAAGTAGCACGTGTATACGAAAAGAGCATGCTTGTGAATAAGCATTCTACCTAATCGCAAGCCGGTCTATTTTTCGTTAAAACCTCTTTGGTGTTTTCTACTTTTTTTTTTATATTGTGTTGTCACCTTTTTGTTGTTTTCTGTCAGTGTATCCAATATAAAACTGTAAAGCCGCGTCCCCACTAAAGTAACACGAAACGTTCCTGTGAGGCGCGAGGCTCGGCCCCACGGAGCCGCGCAGCCTAAGTAGTACATGTTTGCGCTGTCACCAAAAGTTTTAGCAGCGCATGCGATGAAAGACATTTTACGACAATTTTTTTCACACTTTGGGCTACATTATTCAAATTTTCTTTGGGATCCCTAATTATTTCTGGAAATAAATATTCTATTGTCAATATTTGCAGGAATACAGACAATGAAACTGCACGCGTAGCATGCCACCGTAGAAACGGGTTTTGTCGACGGAAGAATCGACAGAATGACAGATTGTAGCAAAATTTAATGTCAAATTGTATGGAAAAGCTTTGTCTATTCTTGGTAGAATAGAGATAGAATCGCCATACTAAGCGTGCTGAACGTTATTCAATTTCATGGTCTGAGTCCCTACACGAGATCGTGCGTTCATTCTGTAACGCCCTGTTAGATGATAGCCTATTTCCTTTCATAGAAAAGAGGCCTCTGTCCCAGCAGTGGAAACATTTTAGGCTGATTAAGCTTAATTATGGAAGACCTCGTGGCTTAATAAGAACTGCCACTCGGGTCGATCTTTAGGTAAAGCTGTGCTTGCCTAGGTCGGTCTGTGGATGGGTGACCGCCCGACATACCGAGTTTCCTCCGTGCCTCGGAAAGCACGTTAAGCTGTTGGTCCCGGCTGCCATATATAGATCTTTGGCAGTCGTTACAGGTAGTCAGTGACCTGAAATTCTGACATCCAGTCTTACCAAAGAGTATCGTATTACCTAGTATTAACTGGGTAGTGGAAGTCAGACAGGCAGTCGCTCCATGTAAAATACTGGTATTCAGCTGCATCCGGTTAGACTGGAAGCCGACCCCAACATAGTTGTGAAAAAGGCTAGGCAGATGATGAAGTTTAATTATAGCATATTTAGTATATCCAGTACCTTTATATCAGGAACTTGTTCTGCCAAACTCTTGAGCTCAATATTGAGTTTGTTGATCGTAATCCTTCCATCGCGTACGCTCCGTTGTAGCTCACCCAACGTCATTTCTAATTCCGCTTGCTCGTTACATATTTGCTGCAATCTGCAAAGAGTATGCAGTATTGATTTTGGGATAGGTCATAAGACGGTGAAGATCTATCATGAAAGGACTTCTTTTAAGTAAATGTTGAAAATTCTACCTTACGGTAGAATTTTCGGATTCGAATGCACCCCGTCGGGGCAGCGGGTTGTTCGCAAGAGATACCGCGCCCTCGACATAAAGGGCTAAGAAGGAACATGGGTGGTTTTTAGTCAGTAGAAGTCTGACATTCCCTTTCGCTCTGCCCAGAGCGGGAGGGGGGTTATTTGATGATTTACCACACCCGTAAAAAAGAAAAAAGTTGCGTATAGATTACGAGCTAGGCCATTACTCACCGTCCACAGGCCCGCGATCTGTACGCAACTTAAAGCTTGATAAAAAAAAAAGCCACCATCAAAAACTAGAACCATTATAAAATACCTTAGCTCCATTCGCACTAATTTCTCTTCATTAGCCTTCATCACTCTTGGGTCCTGTATACTGGTGTCGTGTTGTACTGCACCGGCCATTCTGCCTCGCATTGTAACCTTACCGCCACCGGACATGGTACCTTAAAGTTAATTATCATGATTACCTATTATTTAGTCAAAAGTAGTGATTGTTAAGTGAACCGCGAAGTACTATTTGACAATATTTCTCAATAAGTCTTCACTATGCAGTTATGGTTGAAACTATTCAGTACTAGATGTTACTCTGGAATTTATTAAGAAATATTTGTTGAATTACTCGAATCTTTTTGTAAACCAGAAGAAACCTAAGTTACTGTTAATATCAACTATCTGCCTGTAAAAGCCGCGTCAAAATCGGTCTGTAAATGCTGCCGTCCTTTCACTAGAAAGCCGTTAATATTCAAATGTTCAAATTTTACTTTTTGATCGATGAAAACTGAAGACACAGGTTACTGATATAATATTTTCGGCTAACGGGCATATTATCACCTTATTTATGAAATCTATGGGCTTTACTGAGTTACGAGGGCGACACTAAAAGTTTTTATAACTGGCCACTTGTAAACGATACAAATTTTGAAAATGGAACTCTTTCCCAATATTTTTGTGCGTGTATTTTATTCATTTGTCATTTGTTTACGATTTGGCGGTAAATTGAAAATTGTCTGTTTCACAACAGCATGAATTTAACGTGAGAAAATTTTCGTACAATGATTTTTTATGACTTTCGCTGTCATTTAAGTCAACAAGAAAGTTATGAAAGACTTGGATTGGGCTTTCACGATGAAGCCCCATCTCGTGCCTCTGTTTACAACTGTTTAATAATGAGTTTCGTGGTCGCACTAATCCCACCGATGATCTGCGTGAGGGACGGCACTGAATATAACATCAGTTTTGTGCGGCGTATAAAAGAGACTGACAAAAGAGTGACTATCAGCAGATTCGGACAAGCTTAGGCATCAGTATGAGTCAAGTGCACAAAATCCTCCATGAACATTTAGCGGTGCTTTGTGCCCGGTGGATATTTCAAAATTTGACAGCGATCCAAAAACTTCGTCGTGTTGATTGGTGTTTTGAAATGGTTCAAAGATTTAACGGAGGTGACTCAAATGCTGTGTTCGACATACTTGCGGTTGACGAAAGCTGGGTTCATTTTTATGATTCCGAAACTAAGGGACAGTCTGCTGTCTGGGTGTTTCCTTGCGAGGAGTTGCCAACTAAAGTGAAGAGAGGTCGAAGCGTGGGAAAAAACATGGTGGCCTCGTTCTTCGGAAGGACAGGTCATTACGCAACAATTGTTTTAGAGGATCAAAAAACAGTTACTGCAGAGTGGTTCACTAACAATTGTTTGCCATTTGTCTTAGAAAAAGTTCGGGAGAAACGCCGCACACCGCCCAGCAAACAATCGACTACTTGGTGACGTCAGATGTGGAATTACTGGGTCACCCGCGCTTTACCCCCGATCTCGCACCTTGCGATTTTTAATTATTTCCGAAAATAAAAGAAAAACTTCGAGGAAACGAAAACGTTTTATGGACGGCACGAAAGCACTGACTGCATTTCAAAATGCCGTCGAAGAGTATCCCAAAAGGACGAGTGTGCAAAGTGCTTTTATCAGTGGTGGCACCCGATGGTGCACCGATGTATTAATGTACAGTGAGTAGCTAGTTTGTTCAGTTTTTGATTTTGTAAGAACTTTCAGTGTCACCCTTTTTTTGGGGTGTTGGGAAATCATCAAATGACTCCTCTCGCTCTGGGCAGAGCGGTAGGGAGTGTCAGACTTCTACTGACGCCATCAAACGTAAAAGTTTGGCGAGTTTAGATTTAAGTGTGTTACTTAAATCTAAACTCGTATATGTAGTATAATTTGTTTAATGTTTAAAAAAAACCACACATGTTCCTTCTTAGCCCTTCATGTCGAGGCCGCGGTATCTCTTTCGAACTACCCGCAGCCCCGACGGGTTCAGTGTCACCCTCGTGTAATCATTAAAACCATCAAAACAATCTTCAAGTTCTTTAAATCCCATTGAATGACTATTTCATGAAATAGTAAAAACATATTTGTTACGGTCGCGAAACATATTTGTTACGGTCGCGAATTATATTTTGTTCAACAAAAACGTAACCAAATTTGAATTTCGCGGGGTAACCGGGCCCTTCCCCTTAAGGTGTAGGAAAAATAATAGTCACCTGCAATCTCAATGACATCTCCTTTCAGTGTCACGACTCTGTACCGCGTGCGGCCGTACGCGATGCGCGTCGCCTGCTCCAAGTCGTTAGCGACCAGAGTGTCGCGCAGTGCGTAGTAGAACACTGGCAGCACGCGCGGGTCTTTCACCTTTACTAGGTCGAAGAGGCGATGAACGTTTTCTGGGCTGCAACAAGGTGATCACAGTAAAATTATCTCTCCCCGCCTTCTATTACACGGGACTTAAATTTAACTGGGGAAATGTGGCCCGCCGTACTAGCGTTGAAAATGCCGAAAGTTACAATTTGTTTTTATCCGAAAAAAAAACGTATTTATTGTGGTTTTTTTTCGGAAAAATGCGAAAGAAACGGGAATCTTTCCGTTTTATTAGAAAAATGCAGGAACTTGCTACTTGCTTGTATGGTCTAGAACAAAAAAATGATCGCAGTAGTGGGGAGAACAAGTGCCCTTCGTTTGCGTTAAGGGTACTTTTATACCCTTTATAATGGGTGGTCGTCACCCGTCCAACCACCAGGAACCAACCGAAGCAAACGCAGCTTAACCTGAAGATAAACCTAAGCTGCTGTTATTATAAAGCCACGTAGTCCTTACACTTCTGAATAACATCACGAATAATGTCAACAATACGATAATACGAATACGAACTTACAAGTTATTTTGTCGCTGATACACGTCCCTCAAATGTTCTTGCTTTTCAACGGCTATGAACGTCGCTCGACCAATGTTGTGATGTTTCAGATATGCGACGCACGCCTGTGCCGTCTCTACAGTGTCGACAACTATGTTTTCGAGGGCGCCGCAGCAAGTTGATATGGCTACGTCATATCTTGCGTCTATGCCTCCCAAGTCACCCTAGAACAAGTTTTTGTAATTCATTTAAGTAACGTCAGTTGGGGGAGGCTTTTGCCCAGCAGTGGGACAATATAGGCTCAGAAAAAAAAACACGCCAGTTGTAACTCCTGTATGTCAATGTCCTGTAATGTTACCGGCCCTCCCCGATATCATACCAAAGTTTACAGGTCAGGGCTCCTCACAACCCGTCGGGGCTGCGGGTTGTTCGCAAGAGATACCGCGGCCTTGACATGAAGGGCTAAGAAGGAGCATAGGTGGTTTTAGTCAGTAGAAGTCTGACACTCCCTTTCGCACTGCCCAAGAGCGGGAGGGGGTCATTTGATGATTTTCCACCCACCATAAAAAAAATTAAAAAAAGGGCTCCTCACAAAGCCGGTCATAGGGCACCTAGAACTGTGAGCAAATACGCGCGAGCCAAACATCTAGTAGTACTTACTCGTAACCGGCGTGCGTGTATGACCAGATGTATGAATGTGGACGAGGCAAAAGGAGTATGTAAGGATCGTAACAAGTGGCGTTCTGTGGTTTCTGCCTACCCCTATGGGAAAAGGGCGTGAGTTTATGTATGTGTACTTTGATATAAACTCAAAATTTTCACTCTTCTACACCTTTTTCAAGCACCTTGGCATACATCACCTTTGACCCGGAATTTTCGAGATGAAAATATTAGTAATCTTTTAAACTGATTTAACTTACTCCCGACTGAGTTTAAATATATAAGATCCCATCCAATATTTAATTTGTTATATTATTCTGCATCACGTTTTTCATATCCGATCGACTGCCGCCAAAAAAATAAAAGGCACCAAGTTTAGGCTTTGCGACAACCAGCTCTGAGCCCGCCTTTTTTTGTATGGTTGGAAATCATCAAATGCCTCCTCCCACTCAGGGCGGAGCGGAAGGATGTGTCAGACTTCTACTGACTAAAACCCGCTCACGTTCCTTCTTAACCCTATGTCCGAGGCCGCGGTATCGCTTTCGTAAAACCCGAAGCCCCGGCAGGCGTCGGCCCACGCGGGCATGTAGCTGACATATCTTTGAGGCGCGCGTGGAACACGAACGCTCCGTCGACACGGCCTGTCGTTTTCATAAGACGGACGGACGGACGGACGGACGGTGAGCTAGGCTATGAACCCGCCTTACTTTACCTTCTCAAGGAACGGTATGCGAAGACAAAACCCACAAAAAAGCTACAATACTTCGTATTTTTAACTTACCAATCGTCCAAATATTCCCGGTAAACCTCCGTTCATCTTCTCTCTCATCAATGAATCAATAACTCTGTTACGTGAAGTGTTAGCGGTCATAGCTTGGCGAGATTCTTCCAGCTGTGCTCTGAAAGGAATGTCGTAAGTTTTTAATTAGTATTTTTAGCATAGCAAGCGTGTACACAAGTTGGTGACCACTCTGGTACTACTAGTTCGTAGAAAACAATTTATTGGATAAATACACATGATACGATGTGTCAATGAAATCTGGCATAAATTAATACTTTAACACGACAAAAGATTACGAAAAAAATACCAAATCAAAAATAATACCGTAAAAGAAGGAAACAAAAGAGAGGTGTCTTCATGATCACGCAAAAATTATGTTTATATTAGTAAATAATGGATTTTTTCTCAAAATTGACGGCAAACTAAATCGATTGAAAAAGTTTTGTTTTATAGGTGATCGGGAGGTGCCTCAAACATCACTGCAAAAAGATGTCGGTTTTTCATTGTTACACATGTTTCGGTCTAGTCCGCAAACAAATGAGAATGGTAACGTGCGATAAGGAACTCCGTTCCAAATTTTTGGAACGGAGTTCCTTATCGCACGTTACCCCGAGAGCGTTATCGCGAGTTACACCTCAAGATATTTATCTTGTAACTCAAGATTATTTAAGTTAGCATAATGATTAACTTATGTCTTGTCTGTAAGGATTAAATTTCTATAATTTAACGATAGCTTAATTTCTAGTTCTACATACCTCAATGGTCTCACTTCACTTATAATATTCTCTTCCTCTATCTTCAACGTCTGCAGTCTACTGTTAGTTTCAGCCAGTTTAGCTTCATTTTCTGGTACAGTTCGAGACAGTTCTGCTAACAAACTGAAAAAAAATCTCCGTTTTTAGAAATCCTGGTCATAATTCAGTTAATTAATAAACATCCTTGTATGAGATCGTAGTATGGCTGAAAAGAGCACATTGATACATTTCGGTAAGAGCTTCTTCATATACAGGGTGTAAATTAACTCTTCACGCATCCGTCAACCAAGCATTCTGTACATCAAACCAAGTACTCCTACGCAAACATTTTTGCTGGGAAACGACTTTTTTTTTGGGGTCAAAAATCACATTTTACGGTAATACTCAATATAGCACTCTAAACACATTGTGCTAGTGGATGCTTTGAATAGTAAACGGGTCATGGAGCTAATTTAAGTAAAGTTATAACCTGAAAATCTAGTTTTTACAAAAATAGCTTTGAAAAATTTGGAACTTTGAACCCCAATATCTCCGTAACTAGGAGGTTCCCAGGTATGGTCTATAACAAAAAACATATCGCAGTGGTGGGGAGAACCAGTGCCTTTCTGTTGCGTTAAGAGTACTTTTATACCCTTCAGAATGCAATCCACTTTGTAGTCATATTTTCTGCCTAGCTTTTTCCCAACTATGTTGAGGTTGGCTTTCAGTCTTAACCGGATGCAGCTGAATGCTAGTATTTTACATAAAGCAACAGGCTCTCGAGCAGCTGACCTGCATAACCCAATTAGTACTGGGTTATACGATACCTATTGTCTTCTTGTAAAGACTGTCAAACACGTACGACTACAGCTCGATTTCACTTCAAGATTGACCGGAGCGGATGTTATTATTAAGCACGTGCTCCAGTACGATCTGTAGAGTAAAATATGCGATATTGACAAAAACTCGATCAGAGATTTCGATTCAGAAAGTCTCTTTCGCTCGTTTTTTATACCATAAAAAGGTAACAAATTACTTTATGAATGGAATTGTTTGTGTTGCATGGGGTAGCCCGTAGCAGACATAATGTATCTGTTCCGAAGTTACTTTTAACTCATACAAACAAAAAACAACTGGTTTGACTGCCTCGTTGGCCGTTGGTCTAGTGGCCGCAAGTGCGAGTGCGGAGCATGAGGTCCTGTTCGATTCCCAGGTCGGACTAAGTGTTATTGGGTTTTTCATCAGGAATTTGTCAGTAGCAGTCACGGAGTCTGCATTTTTGCCTGGTTGATGGCAAAAAACTAGCCCTAACACATGGAACTTGAACAAAACAAGAGAAATGAGGATGTTGTGTTATTGTTACTAACTTGCCTAACTTTTCGGGAATAGATGTACTATAGATACACCACATATGACTAATTTTTCGGGAATAGATGTACTATGGGTACACCACACATAACTTTTCGGGAATAGATGTACTATAGGTACACCACATATGACTAACTTTTCGGGAATAGATTTACTATAGGTACACCACATATGACTAACTTTTCGGGAATAGATGTACTATAGATACACCACATATGACTAACTTCTCGGGAATAGTTGTACTATAGGTACACCACATATGCCTAACTTTTCGGGAATAGATGTACTATAGGTACACCACATATGCCTAACTTTTCGGGAATAGATGTACTATAGGTACACCACATATGCCTAACTTTTCGGGAATAGATGTACTATAGGTACACCACATAGGACTAACTTTTCGGGAATAACAGGCGTCATAGTGATGATGTTATGTTTATCTAAAACAATTGGCCGTCACGGGACGCCCTGCAGATGTAAACTATCTATGATAAAAAGATAAAAATCTATAACGAAATATGGAGTAGGTACAATAAATAATTTTCGATAATATAATCAATATCTATCAAACAAATCTGCATACGACCTATATCCGTCACTAATTGAGTAGCGCGGAGCTATCGAAAATCGAATAAATGTTGATCAACAATTTTTCCAAAACAAACTTTATTGTAATAGGAAAAGATTGAAAGGTTGTTGTGGCATAGCGGCGCGGTGGCGCGGCGGTTTAGTGTCTAGGCGCACATACAGATGTGTTACATTTAATAAAAAGACGTGTGGCACTCGGAGACTGCCGCGGTAAAGCTATTGCATAGCATTTTTTATCAACTTATGCAATTATAATAATTTATTTATTTTATTAATGCAGTATTTTTTTTCTTTTGTTTTTTTTTTCTTTGATATTAATTCAAGTTACACTTTGAGCGTGGTGACCGATAAAAAAACATTTTTTTTTCTTTTATTAAATAAATGAGTGTTAGGTTTGTTTCGTTACGGAATTTGTGGATTTGGTCCCCACGCTCAAGGCCCGCGATAGAAGCTATGCAATAGCTTAAAATACTACTATCTTATCTGCATAACCCGAAAATACTTACGCTCTCTTCTCGTCTAAAGACGCTTTCACTTTTTGGTAAGTTTCCTTTATCTTTCCCAATTTATCGACCTCATTAATTTCCGTGCTTAGATATATCTTGAGTTCCGATTCGGCTAGCTTGCAGCGCCTGTTAGCGTCGTCAACGATTCCCTTTAGACCTATGAGTTTGGCTTGCAGACGGTCTTTTGTTTCTTGCAGACCTTGGGTTTGTGTTCTGTTGAGAAATTTTAACTTTAGTTTTATGATAACTATATTATTATGGTTGTTATCTTTGCGACAAAAATAGAAGCTGGCGCTGGAGCAGGATTTTGTAGTGAATCTTTAACCTTAATAATATACATGAGAAAGGAGTAAATGCCACCTTGACATAACAAGGAAGAATGGAAGAAAAAAACGTGTCGCGCCGACCCCAAATAGAATGGGATAAGATGATGATGAGATGATGATGGATCTTTAACCTTAATTCAAGGACAAATCGTTTAGTTTCTATTGCAATCCAAATTACAAATTGAGATTGGTTTGCAGATGGTCTTTTGTTTCTTGCAGGATTTGTGTGCTGTTGAGTGTTGAGAAGTGAGCTTAGTCCATTTGAAGCTTAAGTTAGGGGTTGGTTGGTTTAGTTTTCATTAATAATAATAATAAAAAAAACGTTTATTCATTGCAACTATTCAACACAGATATTGCTGTGGCTTTAGCTGTTTAGTAATAGTAGAATAGGGGACTGTTTAGACCGTCAGTTAGATTATCGAAGAATATTGGATACGTGTTTTTTGTTTTATCAAATTAATAAAATTGACGAAGATAAAACGCGTCAAAGATCATGAGTGGGGGCTTGAAACGTCAGTTGTAGGTAAAAAATGTACTAACATGTGACGTCACACGAGTTTTCGAAGCACTGTATCGTCTTAACTTTTTGTTTACGTGAAAAAATATGTGTTCAGTGTGATGACACGGTTGGCGCAGTGGCTGAGCAATTCGACTGCTGCGCTGTGTGTCGCGGGTTCGATCCCCGAACGGAACAAATATTTTGTATGATCTACAGATAATTGTTTCGGGTCTGGGTGTTTGGTTGTGTATGTGAGTTTAAATGATTGTGAACGCACCCACGATACAGGAGAAATTCCTAGTGTCAGGCAAAGTTTTATAGAAAAAAAAAATTTTTGGAAATCTATCTGACAGACTAATTAGTTTTTTTTTGGTCCGATCCCCTATTGTAGGTTTAGGTATCAGCGCGGCGCAGAGCATGCATCGTGTTGTCTCTATACTCCGAGTCGCCATAAAATTTGAACAGAGCTATACACCACACTTATTTACCTGACGCCAGCGATACTTATTTGTAGTTCTGCTTCTGCTTTATCCTTCTGTTCTCTGTGTCTCACAAGAAGTCTCTCGCAATCTTCTATTTCTCTCTGATTTTTCTCGGGGATCTGTAAAATCATAAACATATATAAAAAGTGAGATAAGGCGGAATAGTAAAAGGTGAACCGATTGTTCACGAAGCCACCGACAGCGCAAAAAATATTGCTGGGAAACGATTATAATGATGATAGAGGTTTAAAATAAACTTATTATAACACTAGCGGACGTCACGACGTTTCACCCAGGTAGTTCCCGTTTCCGTGGGAATACAGAGATAAAAAGTAGCCTATGTCACCCGCGAATAGCGGCACAGGAGGTCTCTTAGAACTCTTTGCACGCTCTTTACTATTTTGAAGGATCCATGTGCTCCTAACTACCTGAAAAAATATTTCAAAGTGTTGGGCAGTTCGCACAGTCGTAATCTTCGAGCTTCTGATAATCTACTCCTTGAAATTCCCTCACACCGTACTGGTTTCATGTCATCTTCTTACGCTGTGTCAGCCATAAAACTCTGGAACGCGCTACCCCTTGGCATTAAAAGGGCGGAAAGCAAAATGGCTTTCAAAAGTACTGTGCGGAAGCACTTTTTAAAATCGGACTGAATCACTCTTAATGTGTGGTGGTCATGGTAATTATTGTTTGGTTTCTCGTTTTTTGAATTATTTGTATGTATTATAATATATATTAGTTTATTTAATTCCATCTTAATATATATGTATTAGTATGTACCATTTATGTAGGTATATTGATTTATGTTAACAAAATAGTATTCTCCTAATTTATTTATATTTGTACTCTACCACAGTGCTGTCCTATTTGACCCTAAGGTTGACTGGTAGAGAATGCCTTGTGGCATTAAGTCCGCCTATGTACCACGTATGTGCATGAAGTTTAAATAAATAAATAAATAGTGTAGCTAACCAACAGTAAAAAAAAATTGAAATCGGTCCAGTAGTTTCGGAGCCTATTCGTTACAAACAAACAAACAAATCTTTCCTCTTTATAATATTAGTGTAGATTTAAAGATTTTTTTAAATTGATTTTGAGATTATTATTGGAAAAGTATCTGTTAAACTATCTAGATTTCTGTTTTAATCTTAAATTTTAGACCTCCGTACTGTGAAATGCATCAATGCGCACAATGTTTTGAGTGCGCTACCGTAAAATGTGTTTTTTTTCCATCAAAAAATAAAGTTTATTCCCTCTTAGTAGACGGATTCGTGAATGGTCCATTTACACCCAGTATTTACCATAGCACTTTCATGAATAACTTGAACTCACAAAAAATAATTTTATGTGTGAATCAGTCATATTACCTTTATAACACGGTTCGTAACCTTTTATATTGGCACCGTGTACCAAAATTAAGTGGAAACAAATCCTTACCAATTCTAATTCAATAAGCTTCGCCTTCTCCTGTTCAATCAGTAAGTCTAAATTTCTCTTCTTCTTTTTACTTTGTGTGAGATCCCCTTGTGTGGTTACCATATTTCTCTTGTTCCCATGAAGCTTCTCTGCCATTTCCTCTTTCTGTTTGCGGAGGACGTCGTATTTTCTAGAAAAGGAAAAAAGTTAGAATTAAGAAGATCTTTAAGGAAACAGCATTTTTCATCAAATCGTCACTCAAGGAAGTTTAATCAACTGAGGGTTGTATTGGTGATTTTAACCTCTCGCGTGTCAATAGTACAGCATAAAATTTATGCTGTACTATTGACACATTGTTTCATGTACATTTAATGTACATGAAACAATGGCTTTTTAATTGTGTCTATAAACTCGGCATGTCATTATTACTCAGTAAAGTAATATTTGTTACGGTCACAAATCCAATTTTATTTAACATACAACCTGACACTGACCGATAAATTGCAAAATACGTAAGAAAATTCTGACTGCCTCGTTGGTCTAGTAGTTGCAAGCGCGACTGCTGAGCATGAGGTCCTGGGTTCGATTCCCGGGTCGGGCAGTGTTATTGGCTTTTTCCATCAGGAATTTATCAGTAACAGTTACGGAGTTTGGATTTGTGCCCGATTGATGGCAATAGGCTCGATTGGATCGATAATAGGGGTATTACATGGGACTTAAACATAACTGGCGAAATGTGGATGTACTATTAGGTACTATTAGGTGCACCTCTGCCTAACCAACTATGTTATGTTACGTAAGAAAATTCAGGATGTTCTGCTTTAATATACGAGTAATCAGCCACGTTACAAAATAACAGTCGAAAAAAAACCGTCCAATTGTGAGTCAGAGTCGCGTATGAAGTCTTCCATACCATCGTACAAGATTTTATTGGACTACTATAATTTTTAAATAATATTTATTATTTGTATTAAAGCGGCAACAGAAATACACATTCTGTGAAAATTTCAACTGTCTACCTAACGAATCATGAGATACAGGCCGCTGACAGACTACCGAACGGACGGACGGATAGCAGAGGCTTAATTAATAGGTTCCCGTTACTTACCCTCCGGGTAAAGATTGTAAGGAACCCAGAACATCAGAGCGGAGAATGTTGTTACTGTTACTCCGACCAAAATCAAAGAATCACTTTTGTTCGTATTATGTTGTATTCTATAAATATCTACTATCTATACATACAAATCACACACATCTTATCATACAAAAAGTTTTTTTTAAATGTTGCCCCACACTAGGAATTTCTCCTGTATCGTGGGTGTGCGTTCACAAACATTTAAACTCACATACACAAATACCCAGACCCGAAACCACTATCTGTAGGCCATACAAATATTTGTTCCGTGCGGGGATCGAACCCGCGACAGCTGTCCAATCGCTCAGCCACTGCACCAACGTGCCGTCAAAGTTGTATGGATATGTACTGATTTATATTAGTGTAGCCGCTAGCCGGAAATTGTGACCCTGTTTTTTTAAGGATGTTCCTTTTTCCATGCATTTGATTCTTATAAACGTAATGTTCTTATAATTATGTAAAATTTATTAAAAAAAAAGACTTACTTTGTACCCTCTTTTAACAGATCACTTTTCTCTTTCAAGTCATCCTCAACTTTTTTTAACTTGACATTAATGGCTGCTAGTTTCTCTTTCAAAACTTCAAGTTCTGCCTGTTTCGTTTCCATTATTTTGTTGGTCTCATGACTGGAAAGGGATAAAGAAATGTGTCAAAGCACGCTCGATCTAAATTAGAAAGTATGTTGTAACAGATGGACCGGCTGTGAAAATCCAAATAATTTATTTCACATAGGTCTACATGGGCACCTAAAAAACGACGAGAACATGTGCACGGTTCGGGTTGGTCTTTTCCTATGGAGAAGAACCGGCAAGATACTCCATGGTTCATCAGCTGCCTAGCCTTTTCCCAACTATGTTGGGGTCGGCTACCAGTCTAACCACATGCAGCTGAGTACCAGAATTTTACATGAAACGACTGCCTATCTGACCTCCACAACCCAGTTAACACTGGGTATTACTATACTCTTTGGTAAGACTGGTTGTCAGACTTTCAGGTCACTGACTACCTGTAACAACTGCGAAAGATCTATACATGACAGCTGGGACGGACACGGAGGAAACTCGGTATGAAATGGGTTGAGAAGCTCATCAGCGAACAAAATTATATAATTTGACCATACCATTTAGGTAGTTTATTGTCGTATCGTCGGTACCACGATGGTGTTAGGATTTATTTGATAGTTCAATAATGTTCCTATGAACTAGAACTACCAGCGGTTTCATTTATTGTCGTATTGTCGGCACCACCCTGTATTTTATTCTAGTACTTACATGTATTTCTGCAGCAGCGTATTCCTGGTTCTCAGCGTGGTATTGGTCAAGTTCATCAGATCTACGGCTTCTCTCATTGGAGCTTCAAGCTTTATCTTCTCTTGTTCAACCAACCGAACCCGGTTAAGTTTCTCTTTACGCATCTCACTGTACTCTTCTACTTTTAAATACAGTTTTTCTATTGGAGCCTGTGGCAAATAAATAATCTTTATTATTGGCAAATCTCATCCAGCCAACACCAGTCACTCTGTGAAGTTGGTTCCACCGTGTCAACACTGAGGGTGTCCCTACATAACCTAATTTAACTGTTGAAAATGATTTTTTTGTATTATTTTCTTCACAAGTGTGTTGAAAAACGTCGTATGATACGTGTGTATTGATGATTACCGTCTTCGGCAATCTTAAGACCCTCACCTAACGGCTCGGGTCTCAATGGCGCCTCAGCGGTAATCATCAACGTTACACACTTATACCATAATGTACTAATAACGCATAGGCAAGGTTCGGCATAACAAACGTTTTACGTTATGAACAACTATCCTGTTATGTTTTGGCGATATACTTTATAGTAACCACGACTTCTAATAAACCAACCGTTGACTGTCTGAACATATTAAAATCTAAGAGGCATGTTACCAAAATGAGAAAATTTATTATTTACTGAATAGTCCATCTTTTCTTTTGTTTCTCTTCCAAGAATATTGATTTAATCAATTAAAGCTGCGAATGCTTTTTAGTGCTGTTTACATGTTACAGTAAAACCCACCAATCACAGAACATGAAAAATATTAAATGACATTCATACCTTGTATCTGGACGTGCCAATGATATCTTCTAAGTACTCCAACATACCTGCTTCATGTTCATTCACACCCTTTGGCTTCATCATGGCTATTTGTTCTACTTCACCCTGTAACGAAAATCAGTCATCACCTAATAGTACACCCACTTTTTGCCAGTTATGTTCAGGTCCCATGTAATAGGGGCCGAGCCTATTTAAAATTCCTGATAGAGAACCCAATAGCATTTGGCAGGCAATCAATGAGGCAGTAGAATGTGTCAATTAAATACATTCTACGTAATCAGTCTAGTAATTAGTTAAATATCACCATTAAATATACCCTGGACCATCAGGCAGAGGAAAGGTCGGGAGACCCATTAAAAGATGGGCTGATGATATAGTGCAGACTGCTGGCTCAAACTGGCTAAATCCTGCCAAGGACCGGGAAAGATGGAGGAGGCCTTTACCCATAATGGGTCTACAACTCCAACATGAAAACTAACTAGGATAAGTTAAGAACTACCATAAGATTACTTATTAATAAGTACCTTGTGTTACTGGAGAGTAAATCATCATCAATCATCATAAATCATCTCATCTCAGGTTAGGTTAGGTAGATACCTAACCTAACCTGAGATGAGAAATATAAATAAGGCTTTTTATTTTATTTACATACTTGTGTCATGGTATGACAAAATAGGGTAGTTGACAAAAAAAATCTAATTAGTCCGTCAGATAGAATTCCAAAAAATATTTGACACGTATTGTTTTCTTTTTTCACGTAAACAATAAATGAAGACGATACAGTGCTTCGAAAAGTCGCACGACGTCACAGTTTGGTACATTTTTTACCGGAAAGTGACGTCACCAGCCCACTCACGATTTAAACACGTTTTATTTCCGTCAATTTTTATTAATTTGATAAAACAAAAAACACGTATCCAATATTTTTCGATAATCTAACAGACGGACTAAACAGAATCATATTTTTTTAGTCAGTCAACTACCCTATTAAGGATAGGTAACAAGGGGTACTTTGAAAGTCTGATGAATGGTTATTTTTTTTTTTAAAACGTTGCCCCACACTAGGATTTTCTCCTGTATCGTGGGTGCGTTCACAAACATTCAAACTCACATACACAACCAAATACCCAGACCCGCAACAATTATCTGTAGGTCATACAAATATTTGTTCCGTGCGGGGATCGAACCCGCGACACGCAGCGCAGCAGTCCAATCGCTCAGCCACTGCGCCAACCATGTCGTCAACGCCATGTGGTTCGCTGGACAATAATCCAGTGAATGAGGGTTTAGTGAGAATGCTTAGTATGGATGAAGTGAGAATGGCAGTAAATGTAATGAAGAATGGTAAAGCATTAGGACCCGAGGGTATACCAGTTGAAGTTTGGTAATTATCTGTTCTATTTGGCGGAGCCGTGAGACGCACACATTATTTTCTTTTCAGTTTAGTTTTTTAGTTATTTTTATATTTTTTATTGTTTGTTTATAATTTTTATTGTTTGTTGTGTGCACTTGTGGCATGTGCTAAAAAATATATGTTTTCTTTTTTTTCTTTCTTTCTTTAATTCCTAAATACGACCCCAGTCTCACCCGCCATAACATGGGCCGTAAATCATAACATATAATACTGCTATAACAGCCAAACTCACCTGCAAAATCAAGAAGCGATTATGGTCCAAATCAATGCCGTTGGAACGCAGCATCTGAGCCACTTCTTTGAATTGCACCCGCCTTCCATTCAAAGTATAAAACGAAGAGCTGTCTTTGAAGGCTGTTCTAGATACAACAATCTCACTGTTTGGAACGATAGTGAATGCATCTCCTTCCTGTATTAAAAATGTATTGAAATTCAATTAATGTCCCTTCTCTGTTTGTAACTTAGTCAACACATTAATTTATTAAGTAAATGGCTTGGTTTTACATTATAAAAAGACTGTCCCACACTAATAATTCCTCCTGTATCATGGTTAATATTAATTACCGAAACCACTATCTGTAGGCCATACAATTTTTTTTTCCATGCGGGGATCGAACCCGCGACACTCAGCGCAGTAGTCAATCGCTAAGCCACTTTGCCAACCGTGCCATCTTTTAAAAGAGCTTACAAAATGTAGTACGTAACATAATGTATGAAATAAGTAGGTAAGAGAAATACAAATATTTCAATATTTTGATAGTTTAACAATACACACACATACCCCATCAATAATCTGGCAGAAATGTACAGAAACAGTTGCACTGCGGACATTCGGGTATTTGCTGGACGAGTGTATAAGAACTGAAATTTTCTTTGACCTGATCTTGCTGGCTCGGTACCCAAACACGAAGAGCATAGAGTCTATGACGTTACTCTTGCCACTGCCGTTCGGTCCTATGATTGCTGTGAAGCTCTGAAAACGTTCAATACATATTTTTACACCATGTTATAGTTTTGTTAGGTTACCTACTAGTTGGACACCGAATGACAGACCACCCGCAATCATAGACGAAACAGAACAGCACTTTTAAACACACCAGCATAGCGTGGTGGGGACCACGCTATGCTGGTGTGTTTAAAAGTGCTGTAAAATTTTTACACCATGTTATAGTTTTGTTAGGTTACCTACCAGTTGGACACCGAATGACAGTAAGACATACACCCGCAATCATAGACGAAACAGAACAGCACTTTTAAACACACCAGCATAGCGTGGTGGGGCCCAGGGTACTTTGCAGTGTTTGCGATGCCACGGGTCAACATAATATGAGTAGTAGCTTGTGCCGCTTGTCTTTACCTTAGCCGTTAAACAGGAGTTATAGTTACGAAACCTTGGTTTCCTAGACGGCCGTACCCATTATTAACTACTTTTGAAAATGTTAGGTTATTATCAAACTTTTTTAATTAAATCCTCAACAAGGCTTATCTAGGGGGATAAAGCGATAAACCCGTGCCTGAATGGAGCTCAACAGTACGAGCAATATCAGTTACACTAAACTCCACAGCTTGAAATGTTTATCAACAAGTATCTTAGTCAACAAAAGCAGAAAAGAATCAGAGTTAAAATCAGAGGATTTTATTGTCCAATCCTTCAAAAATAAGAATAGAAGTAGATCGAAGCAAGAGCAAAATGTTTTGTACCAAGATTATTCCTTGCATTACATTTACAAATATTATATTTTCTGTAGTAATGAGTTACATAAAAGGTAGTCTTTTTGTCCAAATCTAACCAAATGCATTATTTTAAAAAACCCTTGACCACATTATTCTTTATTTACCTATGTTCTTTTATCATAACAAAAAACCCTGAACTTCTTTTTTCAACCTTTTAAGGGAAGATTTTAAAAAATCTCTAATTTTATTTCCTAAAACTAGTAGTTTTGCTAAGTTTTAAGTAAATTGAATTATGCACACACAATTTTTTCATACTACAGACCAACCATATACTGTAAGCTATCATCTCTGCACTCATCTTTCTCTTTCAGTACAAGGAATGTATTGGTATGTGGCTTGTTTGTATTGATTACTGGGTTTAAAATGCCACCATTTGTTTGTTGAGTAGTATTACTAGTGAATGATTAGACAGTGTATACTACTGTGGTATATTTTCTGTAATCCCCTTCTAACCTAACCTGTCCGTGTGGATCATTCCCACTAGTTCTACTGAACAGTCCTACGATAGAACTAGTGGGATATTTTTTCCCACTAGTTCTATGATTCAAGGTGGTACGAAATCGTAGAACTAGTGGGAACCAAAATTCCCACTAGTTATACGATTTAATTTAGGGGTGTTACAAAATCGTAAAATCCGAGGGATTTAAGTTTCTCATTCGTTCTATCACACAGTTTTGGGTGCCGTAGTTGCAACTAAGGCACAAACTACCAGGAGAATAGAAGTAGGCAGGAGGGAGGTATTGGAATCTTTAAATCAAATCAAAATTATTCCTTTTATATAGAAATGTATATAGATATGATTATTAAATGAAATTTCTAATAACATACAGTATGCAATGATGACACTAATAATTCACCATTCTGGCCTCTGGTAGTTTGTGGGACTCTACTATCCTGGTTTCCTATATCAAACAAAAAAAAAGTGCATGGTAGTAGAAAGGAATAATTTAGATTAGATTTAAAGATTCCAATACTTCCTTCCTACTTCTGTTCTCCTGGTAGTTTGTGGGACGTAAAGTCCCTACCTATCCTTTAGATTTTATCTCCAAAAAAAATGTTTTCAATACTTTCTGGCTACTTCTATTCTACTGGTAGTTTGTGCCGCAGTTGTACCCTAAACTGTGTGCTAGAACGAATGAGAAACTTGAGTCCCGCAGGTTTTACAATCGTGTAACACCCCTAAATTATGTTATAGAACTAGTGGGAATTTTCGTTCCCACTAGTTCTATCGTAGGAACAGTCCTACGATAGAACTAGTGGGAACGAAAATTGTGTGGGTTCTACTGCACAGGCAGTAGAACTAGTGGGAATGATCCGTCTGTGTCGGGGTGCCCCAAGTCCAGAGCTCGCTCTTGCATCTAAGTTTTCCTAGCAGCGGATTCGCAGGGTATGTCGGGACCTGTGAGCGAACAACCTGAGACCCCGACATACCCTGCGAATCCCCTCTGAACCTGACCGCCCCGTTCATTATTTTTAGTGTAAAAATGGCAATTTGATTGCATAATACAGCAACAATTATTATTCACGCTCCTAATACATCCAAAAATTAAAAAATAGTTAAAATAAAAAAAAAAAAATATTAAAAAACACAACAAAAAATTACTAAAATTCACTTTTACCAATAACGGAACAACCACAAGTCTACAATGTCAATTTTTCCAACCTAAAAATTTACAAACGGTGTGTTATTGTCCAATTTGTATGGAAAGTTAGAAACTTTAAACAATAATATCTCATAAATCGTGAAATTCTGTGACTTGACAATTTGCAAAAAGATTTCTATTTATGAGTACTATCTACAAAAAACATATGAAGTACCTAATCTTCGGTTCTTAATGGAAATTCTATCCAATCCAAAAACAAAATAGGTATTGTTTTTATTGGCAGTTGTATAAAAAGTTACTAATAAACACCATCTTCCTGCCTTTGGCTATGATAATTGGCATCTGCGCAACCACTTTACCTAATAATGTTTCCTTTATTTCTTCCATACATTGCCCCGTGCCAGACAACGCCATTACTCTATCATTCACTCCATACTTTTGGTATCATTCCTCACACTATACATCCATCTATTCTTTGGTCTTCCTTCCCTGACTATCTATAGTTTATATTTCAATTCCATAAGCGTATACTCCAACTCCTAAAAATCTGCCCCTAAGACGACCCACTGACCTCCTTTTTAGTTCTTAGAACATAATTTGAAAAGTTTTTACAGGAAATGAAGAGTAATTTGCCGAAAACTGTCTTTAAATTTCAAGATATACTTATGATTCAAAAGTATAAACAGGGTTATACAAACAGCTAATTGAAACCAAAAAATACATAAAGCTTGGAAACTGCATTTTTTGATCATTATAACCTTTTAATTTTTGTAGGAACAATCTTTACCTTATGAAATGTTCCCAACTTTTGTACGCCAGCGTAACTCTTGAAGTTTTCATTCACAATCTGTGTAATAATAAGCCTTGGGCCGGTAGTGTCAAAAGTTAGCGCCGGTTTTGGCGCCGGCGGTATATAAATATCACCTATACGCACTCCACCTTCTTCATCATCAGATATGTGGTCTATATCACCGTTCAGTCCTACATCATGGTTTGCTTGATGTTGCTGATGCGAAGTCCCAGCCGAACGCCCGGTAGAAGGTGTGCCTTCGACATCCATCGCTTCTGGCGTTCGGTTTGTCATATTTGGTATAATCTCGGCAACAACCATTGCATTTGCCAGTTCCACCAACCAACCTCAAACCGTTGAGGTTTAATGAAATGCCTCAATCAAACAAACAACAATTCAACAGCAAACCGTTATAGTTAAACAGCGTTCTTTGACAGATGGATGATGGGTAGGTAGTGATGTGAAAACATAATCGATTATGAAAATAATCGATAATAATTGATTAAAAAAAAAAACGATTTTTGTTAGCGAGTTTTATATTGCAAATAATCGATTTATTTTTTCATAAACATGATCGATTTTTCATCTGCCACCCCCCGAGCCCGACATTAAGTCTGAACTTCTAAAAGCTGGATTGCGAATTACAATTAAGTATTAGGTCGATCAATATTACATGAATGCCACCTGTACATCTACGCTGAAATCCCTTCCATAGCTGTGCTTTAATTGCGACAAGGTAGCCCGCGAAATTCGAATTTTCTTAAGTTTTTTTACAATTTTCCCGGTCAGTGTCAGATTGTAGGTATGTTAAATAAAATAGGATTCACGACCGTATGTGACTTTACTGAGTAATAATAATTAAAATCACCAACAGAACCCTCTCAGTTCATATAAGTCTCTTGAGTGACTATTTTATGAAAAAAGGTATTCGTATTTCGCGAGCTACAGCTTGGCAAAAAAGTCTAGAAACGGAACTAATTTTATTGTTTGCTACTTGAGTGGTGTACTTTGCAATATGTAAATTTAAATTTCGATTTCTACATAACTTGGGCATGGGCATACAGTGGTAAGACTTCCACCTTACCACTGTGATCTGAATCCGATTGAGCTGATTTGGGGAATATCGAAACATAAAATTGCAGCTCAAAATGTGGGCTCGATCGACATAAAGGTACAGTTCGTCTTTATTTCTTGACTTCAACATTATTTCTACGTCTTTTTTTAATACCAGAAAATTTAAAAACAGTACTAGCATATATTTATATTTAGGTAGTTACATGAGGAGAATACATTTTGGCTCAATTAAATGATACTTATTGATTTTAATAAATAAATTATGTGAAATGAATATGAGAAAATAGTAACAAAAGTATCAAGACGTTAGGTTGTACGCTATACGGTCACAACGGGTTGCTATATGAACCGCACAGTGGCGTCCCCCTGATTTTCTACTCTTTTTTGCCAAGCTGTTGTACCTTGTCAGATTCACCTGTAGATATGAGTCCATTATACAAAAACGTAACTAAAAACCGTAGTGTTTCGATACGCCGGACAAAACAAATCGCGGAGTTCACAAATGCATCACGAAACAAACAAAATCAAACACTGAGGATTTCTAGTTTTATTTTATTTATTAGTTTAGTTTTGTTAATTTATGTTGATTATTCTAAAACTTTAATTTGCATGAATTATTAAAAAAAAAATATTTGTGTTGACTATTTAAAAAACTTCTAATTTGTGTTGCTTATTATATTATTAATTAATAAAACTGTGAATATTATAACATTTTTGGCGTTTATTATTATTATGAGCCTATACTGTCCCGCTGAAGGGCAAAAGTTTTAAAAATTTTGGAATTAGTCGACAAAAAGTCGGAAAAAATCGATTAATATAAAAAGTTATTTATAAATCGATTTTTCACGCTTTAAAAACCATCGATTAATTTAAAATCGATTTTTATGTAGACTGTCACATCCCTAAGGATGGGCTATTATTGCGTTTTTTTTTAATTTCTATTTTTGGCCTTGCACTATTCGTGCTTATTGCCACTGACAATATTTGATTTGATTTGGTAATAAATAACAAAACGTAGGAATCAAGTACTCGCGAAATAATACAATTGTACAACCAATTACAACGGGAAATTCTTCGTATCTTTTTAAATGTCAGTGGCTATCGTAGTGTCCATCGATTAACTGTCAAAGTGTCAAATGGTTAGGCGGCAAATTAAGCGGCGTCCTATGTGGCAACGGTCAAACGACCGCACGATGCTTTCTCGTCACACGACGAGATACGAGTTAAACACACTTATTTCTTTAGTGTGTCATAAAAGTCATAATAGAGCTTGCAAGTGATCTCGCGAAAACAGTGAAATGTCAAAACTTAAAAAATATCGTTTTTTAGGCGAAAATATATATTTTAAAGGCGAAATTAGTGTGTTTAATCTATTATAATAAATTAAGACGAGAACGCATCGTTCGGTCGTACGACCTTTGCCAATTAGGACGCCGCATTGGGTTTGGTATAAATGGAACCATTTGACAGTTAATCGATGGACACTATGATAGCCACTGACATTTAAAAAGATACGCATTAGCCCTGCTGCTGAAGGTATATTATTGCAAGGAACTTATACTCTGACTGGAATGCGCACGGGCAACTAAAAAGCCGTTCCGAGCGAGATTACTTCGAAAGTGATTATCATCTCTTTCAGGGTGTCCATTATTTTTTGTACTTACATTAAGTTGTTATTGTGTTCTATGTAACTTCGGACCTACCCACTCTACCACCGCGCTTTGCATTGGTAGCAGTTTATTAAAAATTAAGAGGTGTAAAAAACTTAAGCTCTCGAAGTAAGAAAGAACCCTACGCATACTATTCATCAAAACTATATGTTTAGATATAATAAATAAGTTTTCATGTCACCCTTCTTTGACTGCTGCTGGCAATGTCGTAGCGGTAACTTATCGCCATAACCTTTAGTTTAGTAAGGGTGTCACACAAAAAAACTCTGTAATGGGATAGGTCTACCGTCTACGGATAACTATTCACAACCACTCGATTGTCCCTCATATCCAATCAATCGATCGTACTATCGAAAATCGCTATTCACAAAACCGAAGAAGATTATCAATCCTGTCGACAGCTATTTGCTATCGGAAATGCAATCTAATCAGAATAACGACGCCATTATGTATTATACTATAAACAGGGAGTCGTTGCGTACCATTTCAAAATTGTTTTTGATTATATTTTTAGTTACTCGACGGATATTCAGTACAATCTATAGTAGAACTTATAGAAATACTCATTCATCATCATCATCAGCCTATAATAAGTTCCCATTGCAGGGATTCAGGCCTCCTCTCTAGGAGAGGGACGGGCTATAATCCACCACGCGGGCCCAGGGCGAGTTGGTAGATGTCACATGTCTTCGAAAGGATCATGACCTAGTACCAAGAAATCTCATGTGCGAAGATCAAAATGTTATAGAAATTATTTTCATATTATTTTACGACATTATGCGTCAGGGATTTGATTTTTTATAATTTTATAATATTTGAAATTTTAATATAAAAGCATGAATATTGTTTTTAATGACATTCACACAACGGGCCACAGAGAAGTAGAATACACTAGATACTATTTTTAAGAATCTACTAAATAGTCATACCAATTGTTTCTTTTAATATTAAAAATAACTAAAACATTGGCTTCAAAAACATTTTACGAAATATATATTACCTTTGCTATTTTCTTGTTGAATAACAGTAACATTAAGTACAGTGCGACATAAAAGAGTAGAAAATAAATGAGAGCGCCACCATCGCTCAGGTGGCAACCCAGTTAGTACGACCCAGCTGATCTTGATACTTGAATAGTATTATTTATTTATTAGTTATAAATATTGAGTAAATATTTTAAATAAGTATGTTTATAAGTCAATTGCTTTCAATAAGTTCCGCATAGATAGACAGGTAATAGATTTGATATGTAATAGTAATAAAACTACAAGTTCACTCAAATAAAATAAAGTACCTAGGTATATTAATCTAATAAATTAAAATCTAAATATTGTACAGCTTCCATAGGCTCATTTAAGTTTGTGTCGTCTATCATTGATTCGTCACTGCTATCTGAACGAATCTCATCGTCACTGTTGTTTGCACCAACCTGAATAACCAAACGGTCTATGTCATGGTACAATGTTATTCCACGATCATAATACTCCTTCTCGATTTTCTTAACATGCTCACAGCAGTTCTGAGCTGTTATCAAATTGAATGCCTCTTCGGTAAGCTCCTCAATATTTTTTGCGCCCACATTCTGATCGGCGAGGTTTCGCTTTGCCAGTGCCCAAATTAACTCAATAGGGTTAAGGTTACAGTGGTATGGTGGCAGCCTTGCCACTGTATGACCGTATTGTCCTATAATCTCGTCAATTTCGTATTCTGGTTCAGGCTTATGTCTCTTTACCAGTGCCAGAAGCGACGGTTTTCTCAAATCTGAGTCGAAAGGCACGATTTTGTTCTAACCACATTTTTATTTCTTGAACCTTGTTAGCTGATGCCGGAGCTTCTGCGTTCTGTGATGTCCCGTCGGGGCTGCGGGTTGTTCGCAAGAGATACCGCTGCCTCGACATAAAGGGCTAAGAAGGAACATGGATGGTTTTTAGTCAGTAAAAGTCTGACACTCCCTTTCGCTCTGCCCAAGAGCGGGATATTTGATGATTTTCCACCCGCCAAAAAAAAAAGGTTTCTGTGATGTTGGGCATGAGTTTCTCTGTAACCCATTTAGTGAAATTATGACAGTTAATTTCGGAATGATAATCTTCTTGTTAGAAAGAGATGACATCCACTTTCGAGGTAATCTCGCTCGGAACGCTTTTGAGTTACATAGTGCACATTCCAGTTAGTATATACTTGACAACAACCAAAAGGATTGTGTGGTTTTATGAAGCCACGGTAAAAGTGAAACTTTTTTCGCGGTCGACCATCACGCGACATGCAACACACAGACGAAAAAGTTTGAGACGATGTATTTAAGTTTCACTTTAAATTTTTTTTTTGTTTTTTTGGGATTTTATGGATGTAACTGGACCTCTATCATAATATAATTTTTCACTCTATAAACAAAACGTGTTACCAACACAAATACGTTAACGTCAAATCAAATGTCAAAAATAGACAAAATAAGAAAATTCGCGGGCGTTTTCTGATAATTCCACGTTTTCCTGACGATCTTATCTTGTTTCTATCTTAAATTGTATTATAATAAGTTTTATTCATATTTAAGTTAGGTACTGTGAACATACTGAGTTGTGGTGTGCAATTTGAAGCTGTATGTTAAAAAGTCTGCGCAACTTGCGCATGTATTGATTTTTCGAGATACAGGAGATTTTCTTACTTGAGGTTGTTTATATTAAAAATGTATGCTCCTGAACCCTAATATAAGTTCTTATTGACGGTGATAATGTAGAGAAGAAAAGCTACAAACCATAAATTGTGTTTTCATAGCGATTTTCATATGATTTTCAGCGCTTCTTTGGGGTCATAGATGGCTAAACAAAATGTGGCAGCAGTAGTCCACGCACAAGATGACGATACAGAAGATCAAAATTCAGTCCTCGCTGTCAGCGTGGACCTTATCGACGAACGATTGTATTTAGGTTAGCTTCTTACACAACACTATATATATATCATCATCTGGCTAGCCTTTTTCCCAACTATGTTGGGGTCGGCTTCCAGTTTAACCGGATTCAGCTGAATACCAGTATTTTACATAGAGCGACTGCCTATCTGACCTCCACAACCCAGTTAACACTAGGTAAAACAATACCATTTGGAAGACTGGATGTCAGGCTTTCAGGTCACTGACTACCTGTAACGACTGTCAAAGATCTATGTATGACAGTCGGAACCAACAGCTTAACGTGCTTTCCGAGGCACGGAGGAAACTCGGTATGTAATGGGCGATCACCAATCCACAGACCAACCTAGGCAAGCGTAGCTTAACCTAAATATCGATCCGAGTGGCAGTTCTTATTAAGCCACGAGCTACACACAATATATATATATATGATAATAACCAATTATAAAGTCCACCTTAGTTTTCGAAGAAAATAATATCAACAAATCAGAAAAAAAAATTGCAACTAACAGGGAACTTCTATACTAATTAGCAATCATTTTGAACATGCCGCCGTCCCCGGAGAATAAAATAATAACTGCAAAAACACAACTTTTCAGGAAAAATAAAAAACTGATTTTTGACTATAACTTGCCAAGCAATAGACGTAGAGAGATCAAAAAAAGGCTCAGTGGTAGCTAATTTTTTAACCATATAAAATGTTTAAAAATAGTTTTAATTAGGTTATACAAACTGAAGATATTTAAAACATTAGTAGCATTTGACTGCTGTCTTAATTGACTGATATACACTTATCATTTTATTCTCGTTACTTTTAAAATACTGTAAGTATTGCTATAATGCATTACAATAATATTCAACTAAAATAAGAATGTAGGCCAAATATACGGAAAACATAATCCATTACAATTTTATTCTCGTTAATATTGGACATGCAATATGCATGGTAATAAATACAACCATGAACTTTTATTCTGGGGTATTAAAAAATGATTATGGCATTCATCAATATTTCGCCTATTAGTTTTTCCGGCAAAAGTTATTGTCACATTTTTGTAAAGAAACTGTTTCACTATCATTATACTATCTTTTTTTTTCTAGTACGCATCTGTTCTGGGATAAAGTAGTGAATATTATTGTATTATCTTATAACTTTGTGGATTAGAGGAGAAAATTCACAAAAAAAATTGAATTGAGAGATGTATTAGGCTCCATAGGTTTCAAATATGGCATAACAATAAAACTATGGTAATGGCAGTTATCATTTTATTAATTTATTCTCCGGGGGCGATGCAGCCTACCAGCAAGTTTATACACTGAACTCCTAACCTGAACCGAGACTAACAGAAATATGACAGGCAATTCTTTTTTCTGTATTGTTTATAGAGAAAAAAATCTTATGCATGTCAGGAAGAACAAGTATGTATAAGTATGCTTCTGAATGATCAGTAAAATACTGACTCCATTGTCAACCGCTTTCCAGGGAACTTAGCATGTGCCCGTGACCACAAGTCTCTGGAGAAACTGGGAATTAGCCACATCCTCACAATAGATGTGGTACCGCTGCCCAGGGCTATACTGGAGCGAGGCTACCTCATCTTCCGTTATGTGAAGAGTAAGTTATTAAACATGCTTTTACTGACCTGATTGAAATAAATAGCAAAGAATAGAGCAACAGTAATATCAATAAGGGAATTTGCAAATAAACATATATTTAAAAAAAAATGAAAATATGGTGTGATAATGTTTAAATCTCATTACTAGTGGCAGATGTACCTAAAGAGGACTTGATAAGCCACCTGCCTGAGACCAATGACTTCATCAGGCAAGCTGTTGGAGCTGGAGGGACAGTCCTTGTGCATTGGTGAGTACTATTTTATCAAAAGTACACTTCAACAAGCTATAAGTGTCTGATGGTGGTTAGTGTATAACGGGCTGGTGTCGCAACTCCACATCTAAAGTGCGTACAATTCAATGTCTGGTGGGGGTTTCCACCACATAAAGTGTCTGGCAGTAGAAGACGTGAATCCACAAAATATGTAATTTAACCCTTTGACCGCCACGCTCAATCTTAAAAACCTGACCACCAGCGCCATGCCTATTTTTGCTATAATTTCTCGCATGATACTGTAGTGATGTGACCCCTTCTAACGATAAAATTATTGCTAAACGTAATATATTGAGTTTATTTATGATTATACTATACATTATGTTAAATCGATGAATTAAAAACGTATAACAATATAACAGACAGCTAATTGTGCCATGAAATTAAGACTGAACACAATACAATATCAATTTTTGCTTATCAAATATAATAAACAATTCAGAAATTTGACGCAACTAGTCGACGCCCTAAGACGTCAACGGCGACACCAAATGGTAGTTTCAACACATTTTCATTAAATTAATAGTGTTGTTCGTAACTGTTATCGATATTATAATTTAATAATAATGTTTTATGTTGTAGGAATAAAATAACTTTCAATTTTGCTAATGAATTTATTGAATTACTTACTTAACAATGTTCATAAGTAATAGGATTATACATAATCACTATATTGATACAGGTTATAGGTACATGACGGTAAATTGTAACTGTAAGGTAACTTCAAAAATATCGAAAACTGACTTAAAAACTTGTATTATTTTTTATTTTCATGATAAGGGCGGAAGCAGGTTACGCAAAGTGGTATTTTGCACTCTTCACACCAAAATCGCGAGTCACGCCTTTTACGATACACATGAGCGCATAATTTGCAGCGTAGTTTTTTTTGCTGTGGAAGATATGCTGGCATATGTTTAGCAGTATTGTCACCTAATAAACGAGCCGGATTTTCAAATGCACGGTTAGTCATGGGAAGTGACCTGCCACCCGCGTATTTGACAACGATCTGTTTAATTACTGATAACTGAAAATTGTGGTAGTGTAATGAACTGTTATTTTTTAACACCTTGCAATAGTAGAAGGAATTGAGCAAATGCATGTCGATTATGTGAAAAAAAAGCTTTTTATACCACTTCACTGTTTTTCTCATGCAGTTAATTGAACTTAGCATCATATCGTTCGTGTCGACTATACCCATATTTTTGTTATAGTCTAAAATGCATTCAGGTTTCATTACTGGTAAACTGGTTGACCTGTCGATTTTTTCACTTGGCCCTAATCTATCCTCATGGAATGTAGTCAACATATGCACATCTTTTTTATCATGCCATTTTAAAGCCATTATATTGGAAGTATATTTTGCGTCTCTTTCTCCTTTTTTCAATTTTTTAAACACTGGCATTGCTTTTCTATTTTTTCTCACTGTTCCACAAGCACCTATACCGTGACACTTCAAATAATTAAATAATTTAGGACTGCTATACCAGTTATCCATATAGATGTTTCTGTTAGTAAAGTAGTATCGTTGTATTAAAGTAGTAACAACCGATCCACTTATGCCTAAATCAGTATTTCGCACTATTTCAGTCTCATTACCCGTGTAAATTATAAAATCTAAAATAATTTTAGTGCTGACATCACATAAAACGAAAAGCTTTATTCCGAAACGATTTCTTTTATTTGGAAGGTACTGTTTAATTGATAACCTTCCTTTGAATGGAACCATGCTTTCGTCAATACATAATTTTTGATACGGTATAAAGTAATCTTGAAATTTACATCGCGCATCATCAACTATGCCTTTTATTTTATGTAAGATGCTATCCCTCGGTTGCTGTGGCCCTGGTTCGGAAAAATGTAGCATGCCCAACAAAGTAGTGTATCGATTTCTACTCATAAGAGTTGTGAAAATAGGTGAGTTTAATAATGGATTAGTCGACCAATGTTCTTCGATACTTATACGGCTATTCCTAGACATTAACATTGTAACAGCCAGAAATATATAAATATCTGATATCGTAACATCTTGCCACGCCTGTAACCTTGAGTGATTTCTTAAATCAGTATTTAAAACAAAGTGTCGATGATATCGATTTGTATAATAAACAATTTTAGAAACTAATAATTCATCCACGAATTTCTCAAAATATTCAAGTTCGCTTGATGATGGTGACAATTGTAACGATGGTAAAATACCACTACTAAAGTCGTTAAATGCCTGATTATCCATTGTGTTCGGAAGTCCCGTCCACTGGAACTGAGTTTCAGAGCTCGAACTACCCTGACTTTCTTCTGTAACTACCTCCTAAAATACAAAAAAGTAATAACTGTCACGGTGCTTGTCTACCATTATTTCAGCCTTTACACATTTTTTATTAAATAGGAAATAAATATGTTACCTCTCTCTCACTTTCTGTTTCGCAGTCAGATGAATTTATGTACACGACCTCGTTGTCGTCTACGCCTTCCAAAATGCGAATAAGTTCTTCAGTGTCCATTTTATATTATAAAATAGTGAAAAAAAATCGTGCGGATGCCAATTAGCAACTGGTACGTCGAAAAGAAACTTGTGTTGGAAAGCGGACATGTCGGTAGACTTGAATAAAATTTACCTTAAATTAATAATAACTAAACATTATAATTTCCTTTGAAGGTAGATTTTATTTTACTCTACCGACATGTCCCCACATTAATAAGAACGAGCCAAGCGTTTATGACGTCACTGGCGGACAACTTAAAGCGTCTTTGGCGTTCGCGATATGGATAAGTGTGCGTGAAATAGTGAGGTACGGTAGATATATCGATGTTTATTTTCATTTACCCACATTCTTGTAATATGTCATTTCAAATACCTACTACACTTGTTTTATAAATAAGTTTATGGTTTGTGATTATATATTTGGTTTAGTTTTTTGTTTCATTTTATTTATTTATTTGGGAAGTTAAGTAGTTCTTAAAAGAAAATAACATACAAATTTGACTCGTTTTTTTTATTTTGTACCGTGACAAACAAATACACAAAATCTATTATTTTTGTGTATTTATATCTGTTCACTTTAGTAACTAAATTTATTAATTAATTGGTTTGTAATGGCAACCCTGAAATCAATTTTGGGTTTAGCAACATTCCTAGAGATTCTCTCTGCTTTATCGTCTCGTGGTTGAGGAGAGCGCGTCGGCGCGAATAATAGTTTTTCTCGCCATATTGAAACCGTCATTATATTTAAAAATTCATAAAAGTTGTGCCAACAACATCAGTTTCTCGTCTAATCGTGAGTGTGCTATTGAATCGGTGCTCAAGCTTGCACGATACCTGGATTCAGCCGGACCGATAAATAAGGAAGGTAACTTGTACAGCGACTGGGTAAGTCTGGCGTCAGTACTGGGTAGCTGGAAGGGTTCCTTCGTGAAGGGTTCTGGTTTCGAAGACATCGTCCAGGGAGCAATCAGGTGAGTGCCTATTCAAAGCACACCCTTTTGTCGTAACATAACGTTTTGTCGGTTTTTCTCGTTCGGGCCATAACGTTGCCGCCCCAAAGATTACAATACAGTCCATTTAATATCTCGTTAAAAAACATTGGTCCTTCTAGCCGGATCTGTGTGAAAAGCATCCTTTTATCGAAGTAGTTATCGTATTTTCGTATTTTGTTAAATCATAATCTAATTTTAGTTACTTTCGAAGGTACATCTAAAATAATTATTGAGGTGCCATGACGGTGTTGGTGAGATTTCTATCGTAGGGTTTTTTAAGTTGGTAGCTTCGGTTGCGTCGGCCGTAGACATTGCCTTTTCTGTACTTTATGTTGGCAGCTTTACAAGACTGTCAAAAGTGACAGATTCGTAGCTGGCTGTCATTTGTCATTGTGAAAACTTTGTATATTATTTTTTGTATTTTAATTGTTTTCGTTATTGTTTACAACAATGCCAAATGATCAAGATATGTCGGAAAAGGGCAATGAAGGTGCAGATGTCAACAGAATCGCGCGCGATTACGCTATGATGCGATTAGAGTTTATGGATAGCTCTGATTTAGTAGGTTATATAGATCAGGATTTAAGCGATCTAGCAAACGATTTCCATAACGCACAGCGAAAGCTTCTTTCATCGTTAAGTCCGTCGTTACGGAATACTGAATTGCAAGTTATGGCAACGTTTGAAAATAAATTAAAAGCAGTTAAAACTCGCGTTCGAGCGAAGTTATCGCAAGTTGACTTGAAGCCTTCTGTGACTGAAAGTAGTGAACCAATGTCAGCTAAATTGCCTAAAATTAACATAAAAACCTTTGATGGCAAGTTTGAAAATTGGATATCGTTTATACAGTTGTATGACTCACTCATTCATAAGCGTACAAATATATCAAATGTTGAAAAGTTACATTATTTGTTGTCAAGTGTCCAAGGGACAGCATATGATTTGATAAAGAATTTCCCTCTCACAGATGACAGTTATGTTGACTCCTATAATATTTTGTTGAAGCATTACAATAAGAAATGCCAAGTTGCAATGATGTATTATGACAAATTAATGTTTTGTGAGCCAGTTAAAACTAAATCTGGTCATGAATTGGAACGGATTTATCGGACATTTTCGGAGAACTTGTCAGTTTTGGAAAAGTATAATTTGCCAGATAAAAACTTTATGTTGTTCTATTTACTGTGGTCAAAGCTGGATAAATCTACCCGAGAATTGTTTCAGCTGGAACATAATTCATCTGATATTCCAAAGTATGAGGATCTTGGATCATTTATTGAGAAACATTTCAGGGCATTGGAAATTGCCAATGTTAGAACTTTGACCAGTAGTAATTCTGTAACTTCCAAACCTGCAAGTCAAAATAATAATAAAACCAAATCGAAGGCTGTTCTTGTCGTATCAAACTCGACTTGTGCCTTTTGTTCTGGCCAGCACAGTCTCACCACATGTGAAGGTTTTTTAAAATTGGATGCTCGTTCTCGTTTTAATGTTGTGAAAGAAAAGAAACTTTGTATTTTGTGTTTCTCGAGTAGTCACGGAGTGAAAAGATGTAATGTAACTTCTCGTTGTAAAGAGTGTAATTACTCTCATAACACATTACTACATCTTAGTAAAGAGCCTGTGCCTCCCCCCGTGGTGACAGAAACTGATAATAAAAGTAATAACACAGTTTTAACTTCCATTGCTGGGGCTGAAAATTCTACTGTTTTATTTGCAACTGCTAAAGTTCTGATAAAGGATAACACTGGTCAATTCCAACCGATTAGGGCCTTATTGGATTGTGCCAGTGCATGCAATTTTATCTCAGAGCCTTGTGCAAAAAGACTAGGATTAAACATAACCTGCAGTCAGCAGTCAGTCAGTGGAATCGGTCACTCGGTTGCCTCACCTCTTGGATTGTTATCTTGTGAGGTCAAGACTCTCAATACAAGTCAGATATCAAATTTCAAATTAGAAGCACTTGTTCTTCCTTCGATTTGTGCCGATCAACCATCTCAGCCTGTCGATTTAGCGGGTTGGTCTCACATAAATAAATTGGATCTCGCTGATCCTGGGTTTGCAAATCCAGGACCTATAGATATGCTGCTGAGTGCAGACGTTTTCGCTTCGTCGCTCTTGCCTGGTCTTAGACGGGGTAAGCCTGGTCAACCAAGGGCATTAAACACCGTCTTTGGTTGGATTGTGATGGGTGGTTGTTGTGATGTTCCTGCGATCCCCACTCACAATAAAATTTCTCGTTCTCGCTGTCGTAGCGATGATTGCCTTATCGTGTCGCAATCTTCGTCAAATTTGTCGTTAGATAATTCCCTTAAAAAATTTTGGGAATTAGAAAATGTTAATTCTCCTGCCAATTATTTCTTGTCGAAGGAGGATCAACTATGCGAAGACTATTTTGTCAAAAGCTATTCTCGTGATAGTCAAGGTCGATTCGTAGTGCCTTTACCTTTCGTCGATCCTACGAACAAGCCTACCTTCTCAAATTCTCGTGAGATTGCTCTCAAAAGATTACTCTCGTTAGAAAAGAAATTAAACTGTAACCCTAATTTTCGAAAGGCTTATGCCTCTTTCATGGAAGATTATGAAACTAGTGGCCACATGGAAGAGGTAGAGCCTCCGACATGTAAAGATGGTAAATTTTATTACATGCCTCACCATGGTATTCTGCGGCCTGGGTCTGTGACCACTCCTCTTCGTGTTGTATTTGACGCTGGCGCCAAGGACGCACGTGGAGTATCGCTAAATGACACTTTGTTGTCTGGGCCAAAGCTGCAGACAAATATTTCTGATTTGTTAATTCGCTTTCGTTGGCATGAAGTTGTGTTCACTGGTGATGTAAAGCAGATGTATAGGAATATTTTAGAGCCCGACGAGGACATGGAGTACCAACGCATTTTGTGGCGCTCCACTCCTGAAGACCCTGTCCGTGATTACAGGCTTCGTACCGTCACGTATGGAGTGTCGTCGGCTCCATTCCAAGCTCTACGCACTATTGCCCAACTGGCCAAGGACTCTGCTGCTGATTATTCTCGTGGGTCTTCGGTGCTCAGCCGTGACATCTACGTTGATGACGTGGTTTCGGGCGCAGACTCTATTGAATCGGCTCTACTTGTGAGATCCGAACTTACAAAAATATTGTCGTCGGGTGGTTTCCATTTGAGGAAATGGACCTCCAATCATAAAGATTTCCTTGCTGATCTTGCTTCTTCAGAACTCTATTCGGAGAGTTTTAGATGCTTTGAGGACATCTCTGATGTTTCTCTCAAAATCTTGGGGCTTTTATGGATGCCTCAGACTGATAGCTTTCAGTTCAAGGTTACCGACAAGGGAGACCAAAGATGTACGAAACGAACGATCCTATCCTGTATAGCTCGTATATACGATCCTTTAGGATTCCTCGGCCCTGTTACGTTTCATGCTAAATATCTTATGCAGCTTCTTTGGACTTCTGGGGTCTCTTGGGACGATGATTTGCCGGAAGCTATTCAGTCTGAGTGGTCGCGCTTCAAATCTCAACTGCCTTTATTGGCATCAATTTCGATTCCTCGTCGCATGGTTCAGTCCTTCATCACAATGCAGCTCCACGGTTTCGGTGATGCTTCCGAGCGTGGCTACTGCGCTGTGGTGTATTGTCGTGTCGTTGACGCGGAAGGTTTCGTCTCTGTTCGTCTTTGTTGTGCAAAGTCTAGAGTTGCACCTCTTCGCAAGCTGTCTATTCCTAGACTAGAGCTCCAGGCTGCAGTGTTGCTGTCAGACTTGTTACAATCTGTAGTGGAGGCTCTCAGGCCATTTCACACTGTCACTGAACTCTTCGCCTGGTCTGACTCCAGCGTCACTCTGACTTGGATTAAGTCGTGTCCCTCCAAATGGAAGACCTTCGTGGCCAATAGGGTCAGCCACATCCAAGAAATTATCGCGCCTGATTGTTGGCGTCATGTGAGTACCTCTATCAATCCTGCTGACAGTGGTTCTCGTGGAATGCTTCCTGCGGATCTTGCTGCTAACGAAGTCTGGTGGAATGGTCCCTCGTTCCTTGCAGACCCCGAGGAAAACTGGCCGGAGTCGTCGCTATCGTTTGACAAAGAGGACACCTTGCAAGACGAACAAAGGATTTTCAGCCTTCTGACTGACATTGATGTCAATTGCGTTGACGAATTGATAAACAAGTTCTCGTCGCTTTCAAAGCTTAAACACGTCCTATCGTACTGCTTCCGTTTTGTACAGAACTCGAAGAATTCTGCTCCTAAAAATAAACTTGTCGGGCCTTTGCAAGTCTATGAAATTAATAGAGCTTTCCTGTTCTTAATAAAATATGTGCAGCAAGGTGCATTCTCACATGAGATTGAAAACCTTCAAAGGAGTTCCCCCAACTCTCTTCCAAAGGGCTTGCGCAAATTGTCGCCTTTTCTCGATGATGCCGGTCTTTTGAGGGTGGGCGGTCGCTTGGCCCATGCTGACGCAGAGTTCAACGTCAAGTATCCTCTGTTATTGCCGCGCAGTCACCGCCTAACCGTTCTCATTATCGATGAATATCATAAAAAATTCATGCATCCTGGCGCGCAAACATTGCAAAACTTGCTTGCGCAATCCTTTTGGATCTTGTCGCCGAAACGAGCTATTCGTTCTGTGATTTTGGGTTGCTTAAAATGTTTTCGTGTAAACCCTACACAAGCTTCAGCTCCTATGATGGGAAACCTGCCGTCATATAGAATAAACCAAATAAAACCTTTCTCGGTTGTCGCTGTCGATTATGGTGGACCTTTTGATATTTCTCTGGGTCGTGGTCGTGGATTAAAAACCTATAAAGGTTATATCTGTGTCTTCGTTTGTACCTCTACTAAGGCGATCCACATAGAAGTCGCTTCGGAACTGTCAACGGAGGCTTTCTTGGCTGCGTTGAAGCGGTTTATGGCACGCCGTGGTCGATGTAATCGCGTTGTCTGCGATCAAGGGCGAAACTTCGTTGGTGCCAGTAACTACCTTGACAAGCTCATGCAGAATGCTGCTGAGTCCCAAGAAATAGAGTTTTCGTTCAATCCTCCTGGAAGTCCTCATTTCAACGGACTTGCCGAAGCTGGTATTAAGTCGGTTAAAACGCACCTTTCTCGTGTTGTTGGTACGCAGCGATTGACGTATGAAGAATTTTATACTGTCCTGACACAGGTAGAATCTATGTTGAACTCTCGTCCCCTCACCCCTCTTAGCTCAGACGCTAATGACCTGTCTGTCCTAACTCCAGGTCATTTTCTAACTCTGGAACCGTTGTCTATCGTTGCTGAAGAGAATTTCGTGGATCAGAACATAAGCGTCCTCCACCGTTGGAAGTTGATTCAAAGGATTCACCAAGATTTCTGGCGTAGGTGGCAAAATGAATACCTTCACACACTACAACAGAGAGCTAAGTGGAATAAGAATAACACAAACGTGACTGTAGGTATGTTGGTTCTGATCATAAATGAGCAAGTCGGTCCGTTGAAGTGGAGCATGGGTCGTATCACAGCCCTACATCCCGGTGCTGATGGGGTCTGTAGAGTGGTGACTGTGAGGACTGCTGCTGGTCAATTCAAAAGGCCAGTCGTAAAATTGTGTCCACTGCCTATCCTTAGTTAAATAACCGTCTATCGATGAAATAACCTTTCGCTGTCGTTAGTATTTAAGACTAGTTTAAGTTCGTTGTTTATATTTCATAAATACTTTGTATTTAGGTGGGCGGAATGTTCACTTTAGTAACTAAATTTATTAATTAATTGGTTTGTAATGGCAACCCTGAAATCAATTTTGGGTTTAGCAACATTCCTAGAGATTCTCTCTGCTTTATCGTCTCGTGGTTGAGGAGAGCGCGTCGGCGCGAATAATAGTTTTTCTCGCCATATTGAAACCGTCATTATATTTAAAAATTCATAAAAGTTGTGCCAACAACATCAGTTTCTCGTCTAATCGTGAGTGTGCTATTGAATCGGTGCTCAAGCTTGCACGATACCTGGATTCAGCCGGACCGATAAATAAGGAAGGTAACTTGTACAGCGACTGGGTAAGTCTGGCGTCAGTACTGGGTAGCTGGAAGGGTTCCTTCGTGAAGGGTTCTGGTTTCGAAGACATCGTCCAGGGAGCAATCAGGTGAGTGCCTATTCAAAGCACACCCTTTTGTCGTAACATAACGTTTTGTCGGTTTTTCTCGTTCGGGCCATAACGTTGCCGCCCCAAAGATTACAATACAGTCCATTTAATATCTCGTTAAAAAACAATATCTATTTCATGACAGTGATTATGTTTAGCTTCATTTAAAAAATTTAAAATTTTAATAAAACAACTGGTACGTATGCAAGGTTGTATATAGCTAAATTCTTCACGTAATAATAGAGAAAAATGCTCATTCCGGTTGTCGTTTGAATTGTATGTTTCACAATCATTACATTTAGAATTTTTTGTTGCCGCCTGCTTAGTTGCAACAGATGCTTCATAAAGATCTTGAGTATCGGCCTCAAGAATATTTGGCGAGGCCGTCCATGCCCTCGGTCTTTTCAAATCTGAAAAAAAAGAATCTCTTCAAAAGATGGCCCATTCTAACTCAAGATAGAAAGAAGTGCAAAGGGATAAAATACTGCACTTGGGTGATACCGGCTCCATAAGTAAAAAAATGTTCTTGATTATTTTTATCTATTAGACAATTACGTACTTAGGTATATCTAAAATATGATTAAAACAACTTACCTCTATTTTTTTCCATATTTAACAATGCACACACGCACCAATTCAATTAGGAAGTTAACAGTTGCTTGTGGAAACATTCAAGAAATGAGATGGAGATCTTTACCTTCTATTTATTATTTACGGGTCTGGTAGAATATTCGAGTTGTTTGGTGGGGATTTTTATTTTAGATCTACCTCCTATATCTTTATTTTTGTACAAATGGCCACATCACTACATGACGATTTAAGTCGTCAATGGCGTTCAGTGTAATGCTTTAAAACTCAAATTGTAGTCTTTTGTTTTTCATGTATTTTTTTGATTAAAATAGGTTTTTTTGTAGACTTTTATGCATTGAGAATAAAGGCCTAGTCTATGCTTAAGCGTGATGTGTTGCTAAAACTATGCAAAGTAGTGTTCATTACTGTGTATTTTAATGTCAAACATAAGGCTAATAACTGACGCTTTAAAGAGTCATCGGCGTCTGAAGTTAAATCGTAATTAACGCTTTAAAGCGTCAATGGCGGTCAAAGGGTTAAAAAATCATGAATGAAGTAATCTGGCAGCTATTCAGTAAATCCTGGTTTTTCAACTTTTTATAATAGCCATTAGTTCTTACACTTGTTGTATCTGTCTCTATTTTTATTTGATAACAACAATTTTTTTTCATTAAATACAGGGTGGTGCCGTTTTCATACGACAATAAATGAAACCACTAGTAGTTCTAGTTCATAGGAACATCATTAAACTATCAAATAAATCTTAACAGCAAAATAAAAAGTTAAAAAAAAAAACAATAAAACTAACTGCCGCACTCAGAGAGCTTTAATGATTACTTAGGCCATCACTTAGCTGAGTTCCGCAGTAAGTAGCATAAAACTGTAAACGAAATACATTCCTTTTTACAAACAGATATTGGTTTACTAACCTTAGGAATAATTTGCACCGATTAACGTGTGGAAATAAAATGTAACAAACGAATTTGGCAAAGATATTTATGTAGATTAGTGTCGTATCGTCGGCACTAAGACGGTGTTAGGATTTATTTGATAGTTTAAAAATGTTCCTATGAACTAGAACTACCAGTGGTTTCATTTATTGTCGTATGGTCGGCACCAGCCTGTATACAGGGTGTAAATCAACCCATCACACAGCCGTCAACCAAGCATTCTGTACATCAAACTAAGTACGCAAAATTTTTTGCTGGGAAACAACTTTTTTTTTTGGTCAAAAATAACATTTTACGGTAAAACTCAATGTAGCACTGTTAAAACATTGTGCTTGTGAATGCTTTGAATAGTAAACGGGGCATGGAGGTAATTTAAGTAAAGTTATAACCTGAAAAATTAGTATTTACAAAAACAGTGAAAAATTTGGAACTTTGACCCCCAATATCTCCGTAACTAGGAGGTTCCCAGGTATGGTCTAGAACAAAAAAAATATCGCAGTGGTGGGGAGAACAAGTGCCCTTCGTTTGCGTTAAGGGTACTTTTACACCCTATACATATATAAACTTCATGCACAAAAGTGGTACATATGCGGACTTAATGCCACAAGACATTCTCTACCCGCCAACCTTAGAGTCAAATAAGATAGCATTGTGGTAGAGTACAAAAATAAATAAATAAATTTATTCCTAGTGTGGGGCTACGTTTTTGACAAAAGAAAAAAAATAATGCCAAGAGACTTCCTAAATCGAAAAAAATAGTCAAACACAAAATATTATTTTGTTTACCATAATGACCATGAGGAGATTACCATAATTCTATGGTAAATGAAGATAAAAAGGAATACCATGCAAACCTTCTTGATAACTTGTATGTTAGGTCATTGACTGATAGAGAAATAAACACAAGTATCATTACCTTTCCAGAACCTACTTTGTTTTAACAATTACAGCTAATCAGTGTTTTCCTACATCAATTTCAGTCACTACGGAGTGTCACGTTCAGCTGCCGTAGTGATAGCCTTCATCATGGAGAAGTACGGTCTGTGTTACGAAGAAGCCCTTACCCTGGTCAAGAGTAAACGGCGGTTCGTGGGCCCAAACGTGGGCTTCATAGCCCAACTGAAGCTGTTTGGACACATGGGCTACACAATCAACAGAAATGATCCCAGGTTCAAACAGTTCCGCCTGAAGTTAGGGGGACAGAAGCTAAAGGAAGGTGATTAATGTTTGTTTTTCTTTTTGATAACTTTTCCATTTACTCTCAGAGCTCGTAAGCATCCACTGCTGGGTAATAGGGAGGTTTCTTGACAAAAAAAAAACTGTTTAGCCCGTCAGTTAGTTTATCGAAAAATATTGGATAGTTAATGTTTTATCAAATTAATAAAATTTGACGGAGATAAAACGCGTCACAGATGATGAGTGCGGGCTTTTGACGTCATTGGCCGGTAAAAATGTACTGAAATGTGACGTCACACGAGTTTTCGAAAGACTGTATCGTCTTCATTTTTTGTTTTCGTGAAAAAAGAAAAAAAAATGTGTCCAATATTTTTTGGAAATCTATCTGACGGACTAATTAGATTTTTTTTGACAACTACCCTATTCTCACTTTCAAATGATATACTATATACCATATTCTCCTACACCTCCAAGATTCCTTATTATTACTCTATTCTTTGCTAACATAGAGCAGGAGCTGAAAACAGGTACTTTTCTGTTGTGTGATGTCATTGTTTTTCTAACAATCCCCTGCGACAGCTAGCTTGCACCTAAGTCGGACACGAGTTTTGTCGTTAAAACGTTTTTAATTGCTGCTGGTGCTGGTGATTCCATGATCTGCGATCGCTGAGATAGAGGTCTACTGGTGGAAAAAAACCTTCTTATGCATCTCTACAGCAAGTTGCCCTGAATCTAAAATTTTACTTCCTTTGTCATGCCCAAACCAAAGCCCATGCTGCTTTCAAAACATTCATCTACACTACCACTTGCAGTGAAGATCTTGCCGCAGCTGTTCGCCGACCTGGTAAAGCCGGACCCTGGGCTGGTGCGCGAGCGACCCGACCCCATAGTGTACCGCTGCAGGAAGTGCAGGCGAATTGTCGCCAACCAGAGCAATATTATACCGCACATACCTAAGGAAATTAAGGTTGAACTTGCTAAGAAAGGTAAAGGGATAGATAAATCTATGAATTAAATGTTATTTTTAAGCATAATATAATCATGTGCACATTACATTACACACGTTAATGATGGCACCTGGCAAAATTATTTGAGCAATGTGTTGTGTCTCTACAACTGCCGCAGGCCGCTTAGCGCTGACTCATGCAACGAGTTTTATCGTTTATTTATAACAATAACGGAAGGTTAGTTTAATGTAGGATATTCTGCGCATCTTCCATCACCTCCTTTGTTGCCCATCTTGCACAGCCACTGTCCTGCATTTTCCAGGATTTAAACGAAGCCAACGTAAGAGATGGCTATTTACTGATCGGGTATTATTTGAGTCCATCGACACGCAAACAAGTTTAAAGCAGTACTATGAGAGAGTAAATTAAAACTTAAGATAGCTAGTCTGAAATTTCAACATTGGCAACATTCCGTGCCTTTACAGGTATTAGACCACCACCAAGCAAGCTTACAGGACTAAACTCTGCGGAGAATGGACAGATCCTAATAGAGAAGCTAAAAAACATTGCGTCACAGCTGATGGACATGAAAAGCGACGATTATGAGCACAGCAGTCCCGGTCAGAGCCAGAGCCAGCGCAGTGACAGCGACGAGGGAACTAGCCAGGTGAGAAGCTGGGACCCTGGGTTAATGTACCTTGTTTGTTTATCTTGAAGATTATAGGTATAGGGCAGTCCTGAAAAAAATGGAGGGCCTGGGCACAACTTGAGAATAGTGTGACCATTTTAAGCAAGAGAAAGCGAAGCGAGCTCAAATTTGTTTTGTACTCAGCCGTATTTTTTCGGTTTTCTTGTGAACCTAACTTTAGATACTCTGGCTTAAAACTAAAATTGATGCCGCTTTCAGTCTAGGAAAACGAATCATGTGCGTGTGGTGGTATTGCGCCTGAAACGAAAGTTCTGTGACTGACGAAGTCATACTTCTTGGACTATCTTCTCTGATCTCAAGGGCCTGCTCATGCCTGATTGTTCAAGAAACATATCCCCAGGTGACAGAGGAGTACAGCGAGCCGCACCTGGTGGACGCGTCCATAGCGGCGCGCGCCGACCTGCCCGAGATCTGCCGCCTCATGTGGTTCGTGGAGCCGATGGCGTGGATGCGCGACGTGTCGCACAACACGCACGGCAAACTGCACTGCCCCAAGTGTCAGAACAAGATCGGGTCGTTTAACTGGATCATGGGTCAGTAATACAGCCTTAAGTTTTTAATTTATGTCTATCTGTGTGACTGCTTTGATCTTCTCTATTACGTCGTTATTTAGTAAATGATTTCTAAAAATGTATTGTGCATTCATTAATATATAATGAAATTTACATAGGAATCAAGAATCCCGATGATTTGTCGAAAAAACATGAAGTAGGTAGCTGTAGTAATATTATAATAAATGTGGCTCCGGACTATATGGTTATTTCTTCCATATATTCTACGATTACATCATAATCAGCTCATAGAACCTTTAAAACTCGACCAATGACCCTTTGAATTTTACAGTCAAGAGGGTTCTTACCCTCGGAAAGGCTCATTCATAATATTCGGAATCAGCAAAATTCGCAAAAAAAAAAAAATATATTTAAATAACTCAATAATTCTATATCGACCAAAATGTCGCTTAAACCAAATAGCCTTTCACCCCTCGATGATTTAATTGCCGAACAGATTTGTGATCGTAGTTCTTTGTAAAATTATAATGCACTCAGATCAAAGTGCTAATCAAACATTTGTCTATCCCAGGTTGCAAGTGCCCGTGCGGGCAGAAGGTGGCGCCGGCGTTCTACCTGGTGCCGTCCAAGGTGGAGTGGTCCAACATCGTGCAGAACGTTCAGATCACCGTGTGAGACCACCGCGAACGTGTGAACGGGAATATGATAGGCGCTGTTGTAAAAGAGCTATGGATAACGAAGAAATCATTGAGCAAAGGTAAACAAAATGTTTACAGTAAAAAGACTTGTGTAGTGATGTATGTTTCAACACATTGCTGCATGTATTCCTTCGGTCGAAGGAGAGAAGTTTTCAGTCTAAATAAATATTGTGAATTAAGAAAGGAATTTCACGGAATGAAGTGTACACTACATCCTAATAACAAATCATCTAATCATCGGGTGCCTAGAGCCAAAAGATCTGCACGTCTTCCATATTCAATAAATTCAAGGAAACAAAGAAAATATTTCACGAATACTTGAGCACCATTCAAAAAGTTACAATATTTAATCGAGACGTGCGCCGTGCATTGATATCTAGTGCTATAAATTAAAAGATACTGCGTCGGCGAACACCTTGCTACTTGCAAACTGTACACGTCTTGTAGACGCATTAGGCTAGGAGTGTTCCAGAAGTGTAAAAACAGAACATTATGGTAAAACCATCTGTTTGAATGTGTAGGGACTGACATTAATATTATAAAAATATATAAAATACGGCTAGAATATTGCTAGACATGATAAAACATAATAAAGAACCAATATAATGCGAACTGTCGTTTAATGAAATGTATAGATGTCATTTAATATTACTGGAATCTTTACACACAATTTTAAGTAGACGCCATTTTCAAATCTTGATGTTTATTATCTGATTCTCAATAGCTTCTACACGTATAATCGATATTAATCCCAGGGCAGAATCTTTCGTATTTATTGTCAAAGTTACGTGCAAATTTAAATTGTCAGATGTCTGCCCACAGTTCTCAGGCCGCGCGATAAAAGTTCACACTGAGTAAAGTGAACTCACGCATCCCTCACGGAACGAAAGATACGATTTTGAGTAAGAGTGAGCGAGACCATACTATCCAAATGTCAACGGAGCAGAAACGTAACCATTTTTTCGCTTTAGGGTGAATAATCCGACAAAGTAAATCTCGGATTTCTGAGTTGAAAAACGTCGTAGCATTATGAAGGGTAAATAAATTGCATATATCTTCCAAAAAGGGTAAACAGGTGCCACAATATGAATGCTTAGTTGTTTCGTATGCCTTCCCAACAATAATGTAATCTCTAGAAACTAGTAGTTTTGGTGCTTCAACTAGATGTTTATGATATTCTTCCTGTACACACTGTACACATTGAAGGACATTTTAACGGAGTCCTTTTCCTGCAGCTGGGTTGAGATTTGATTATCAATGTCTCGCGAATTTCTTATAAAGATTTGTAAATACATAGTCTCTCTCTAAATTTTATTTTCATAATTTTTGTTTTATTCAAATTAGCCTATGAATCATCACTTTCGTTCGCCCACCACATTCATGTGTATTTACATAATTTTGGAGCTATCAGCTATATAGGTTTTCATTATTTAGATTGTTTATTCAAGTTCAGAACTAACGCCTCAGGAAAGCCAGGGCGTTGTTATTTCTGATACAGAATGTGCTCAATAAAAATGCTCCCCAGTGTGTACAGATCTTATGATTGTGTTGTAGACAATTATCCAAAAATGTACTTCCAGTAGCGATTTATTTCAGGGATACCCTATATGATTGTTGACCGTTGGCTTGTATAGAATTTAATAAAAATATGTTTTAATACATCAGCATTTCTTTATTTCATGTTTTACCTTTTCTTATAATAATAATCTTTGGTATTTCTCTTTGTAACTAAAAAACTTTAGTTTAATCTAGCTGCAGGAGTTGCAAGTTTTTCTTATAGAAATAATACGTTCATACTAAATAAATAAAATCGTTGAATATGATCTATCACACACAACATATATAATTAGGCCAATAGATGACAATTGTTGAGATCAAAAAATTATAAATACACACACTATACACAACGGCACGCACACAAAAACCCTTTCAATCCAATCACAATTGTCGTTTTATTTAACATCTACCATCTCATTATTTATAAATGTACTTGAAGGAAATAAGACCTACTATCGAATATAACACAGCGTTCCTTTCGTACGTCGAAAACTCGTTACGGAAAGTCAGTAGCTAGAGAAAGTCCTACAAGAAGTCTCGACAAAGGGTATCGAGTCGTTTAGGAACTAGGTTTTGGAGGTCAGAAAAGCAGTCGGCCCGTGTACTTGGTATCTTGACTGAACGCTGACCTCAAAACCGTTTGTTAACACACAAACAGCCCTATATACAGATATTTAACTTCATTTGGTTAGGCTGGAAGGCGACCAGCGAGCGACAAAGAAGTCGGAAAAATGCTAAGCATATGATGTTCAATGTATGGTGCGTCCATCGCGCCTCATGCGCGGTATGTCGGGCAGCGCCACGCGGTGCGCGCGCATGAGGTGCGTCTTGCGCTTCCAGCTGTCGGCGAACGCGCGCGCGCAGCCCGGGCACTGGTACGGCAGCTCGCCCGTGTGCGTGCGCAGGTGACGGGCCTGCGGACAATAAGGATTTGTTAGTGAAATTACCTATTACATACTGATAGATGTAGACACATCACACCTGTAATCCCTGAAGGATTAGGCACAGGTGTACCTAAAGTTATATCAAATATAACTGATAGTAGAGACAAAATTGTTTCTAGGCGTTTGATACCCCAATGATAGCGGTAAAATATCGCCTTTGTCTTGTTCGGGTCAAAAAAGGCAATGGAGAGAAAATTAATTAGATGAGGCCGGTGGGTATACCAACAGTGGAAACATTAAGGGCTGATTTCGAAACTTAAGATGGCTAAGTTCCGAGAGGTAAAATACCTGTATTATCCATCAGGCATCATCATCACCAATATCATTTCATCCGAAAGACGTCCACTGCTGGACATCGGCCTAGCCCCAGGTAACGTCACATTGTCCTGTCCCGTGCGTAGCATCCAGCGGATCCCCGCTTCCCCGCAACCTTCACCAGGTCATTGTTCCACCTAGTCGGAGACCTTCCATCGCAACTTTTCGACCCCATCGGCCATCCCATCAGTCATATTCATAGTAAAAAGAAGGGTTTACTGACCAGTCCACTAGCATCGTAGAACCCTTTATTGCAGTGTTTACAGACGTGCGTCCTGTTGTGCTGGTGCTGCCGCTGGTGTCTCCGCAGGTTGGAGGACACGGCCGCGCGGAACCCGCACTCCACGCAGCTGAACGGCTTCTCGCCTGTGTGCTTGCGCATGTGCACCTCTAGGTTGCCGGCTGTGGAGAATTTCAAAAATATGTAACCTCTTTCTGACATAGTCAGACCCAAAAACTAAACTATCCTTTTTAGGGTTCCGTATCCATCCGTATCCAGGGTAAAAAGGGGACCCTATTAATAAGACTTTGCTGTCTCTCCGTCTGTCTGTCACCAGGCTGTATCTCAAGAACCGTGATAGCTAGACAGTTGAAATTTTCATAAATTATGTTTTTCTATTGCTGCTATAACAACAGTTACTAAAAACAAAATAAAATAAACATTTAAGGGAGGCTCCCATATAACAAACGCGTTTTTTTTCTGCCGTTTTGGTACGGAACCCTTCATGTGCGAGCTGACTCGCACTTGGCCAGTTTTTAAAGTTTGTTGTTTGTTGAAGAAAAATACATACACACCTCCGTTTTACTAAAACTACGAAGAATTCAATAAATTGAAGTCAATTAAAAAGATGGTCGGGTCTGCTTACACCTCATGTAACACGAAAAGATGTCTATATTTTCACATTTTTTTTATTCGAACATAATTTAACATTACGCTTGTAATCTCCGAAGGATAAGGCAGAGCAGAGGCGTACAGTCAGCATCAGAAGTCGATTAACACTACACAGTTTCAAAGCAGGTACCTATTTTAATAAAATCTTTTTAGATATTACTCGTTACTAACAAGTTATTAAAGAGCAAGGAATATTTTAAAGAATAATCTTATAAAACATTAAAAATAATAACTGGAGTCCTGTACATAAAATAATTAAAATTCCGAAATGTAAAGCTACTTCTGCTGCTGACCGTACCTTAGAGTAAACTCGCATTTCCTAGTTACGTTTGAGTCTCGTGTAATAAGGGAGGCAAGCGTGTTGCCTTCAACCGTAAACAAATTCAGACTCCGGGCTGCTAAAAACCTAACAAAACTTTAGGCCGACCCGGGAATAGAACCTATGGCCTCATACTCAGCAATACCACTTGTGACTACTAGACCAACGAGTCAAGGTCGAGGCTGAGTCCGTATTATGTGTGTAGCTAGTAAATAATGTTTATTTTTGTACACTGAAACGGGCTCATTCATTTATATTCAAACATTCACAAAATGAACTTTATTGGAATAGTAATAGGGTGTTCTTTAAAATAAGGTTATGGCATCTAGTGGTATGATGTTCGATATGTTAAAGAGGCTAGTGAGGTAGGTCTCATTCGCGACGACCTTCAGTCGTATCAGTCTAATTAAATCGGTACAAAATACAGATCAAGATCAAAACTATCAAATTTTCCTAATCAACTTTTTTTTTGGTATGGTGGCAAAACATTAAATGACTCCTCCCGCTCTGGGCAGAGCGGTAGTGTCAGACTTCTACTGACAAGAAACCACCCATGTTCCTTAGCCCTTTGTGCCGAGGCCGCGGTATCTCTTTCGAACAACCCGCAGCCCCGACTTCCCAATAAACCTTGAACCTAATGCTATAGTGACAAAGTTGAAAATCTATTAAAGAAAGTCAGATTTTAGTAGTTTGATTTACTGTGTCGTCCGTACAATAGAATGTGTAATTACTAGTTAAAAGTAGATATCGGTGAATTCAGTAGAGGCATACTACTCATCGCACTGAGGTGAACTGTGTAGTAAATCGTTGTAAACCTACATTTCGCCAGTGAATGCTTATGTCCTTTTGACCGCCACAGACGTCTATGGACGTCAAATCGAATCGTGCTCACGACGCCATGGACGGCATGGCACGTCGAAAATAACACGTTTTTACAGTTCAAAATAAACATACAAAAATATGTTTGTAGTTTTTTATTTTTCGTAAAATTATTCCATAAATGTGGCATGGCACGTCGAAAATAAGAAGGAATTTGTCGCTTGGCGTAGAGAACACAGATTGTCGTTATTGACGTGGCGGTCAAAAGGTTAAGTCAGTCAGGTCCGAGACTTTTTCACTATAACCGGGCAACAATCCAGACCTCAGGAACCCTCGATATTTCAGACTCGTAGTTCTTTTTTTTCTATGCAGTACCACTTTTACAGTGTGACAAGCCTTAGTAGAAAATTCAGTGTTACCACCATTCTTTGGATCGATGCTGACAATATTGTTTATCTGTTGCACCCCGACTGCACGTGTATCAAGCCTGATAGTGACCCTGTACTTTTTGTACCTTTCTATAAATAGTTTCAAGTCGAAAAAGTAACAGAAGTAATTAAAACGTAAGGTTTTCCCTAACTTACGGGAACAATAAAAAGTAATTGGCCCTCACCTTGCGCGAAGCTCCACCCACAGAAATAGCACAAGTACTGCTTAACCCCGTCGTGTACTTTCATGTGGGACTTCAATATACTTTTTATTTTGAACCTGTAACAGGAAAAATACAACAAATTATGTAGGTATTACGTGTAGTTGTAGGTATAACATTAATTGCCCGATTTAAGTGACAATGGGCAGGGCACATTGCTCGCAGAATGGATGGCCGATGAGGCCGAAAAGTTCTGGAGTGGCGACCGCGAACCGGAAGACGTTGCGTTAGAAGGCCTCCCACTAGGTGAACCGTGCACTTGGTGAAGGTTGCGGTTGGGATCCGATGGATGCGAAACGAACAGGACCGGTCAATGTGGCGACACTTATGGGAGACCTGTGTCCAGCAGTAGGCATTAATATTTATCATTGTATCTTTAAAAAAAAATAAGTCAAAGTTAAGTTTTTATTTAAACTACATCATTCATTGTATTCCAAATATGCAAAAAATATATATTTTTACTCTAACAATCCACGTTCATTTTTATCGATAATAGTGACTGTTATCTATAAAATATCCCAACACTATAACTTCCAAAATGTCTGCCTATCCTGTCTGCATCCAACATTTGATAAACCAAAATTATCTTTCCTAACCGCCGCGCGACCATGATTTTGTGATATAACGTCGGCCTCGTTATGTCATGTGGGTCAAGTTTGCCCCAAAATGTAGGTAACTGGGTCAAGGTCACCCCAACTAGTTATTTCGAGGCCAAGGTCCTTTCTAGCTCGGATGTATCAAGGTCATTTTGTCGTTAAATAAAAGTTTCATGATTGCTTGGTTCCTATGTCGAAAAAACGAATCGGTTTGACTACCAATGGAACTTTTTCGAGATGCAAAACTCCTCATATATTGTTGTGGCCTTTTTATTATGTCACATTAATATATTAGGATAAATCATAGAGTTGGTTAGGAATGCCATGTTCAAGGTCATTTTATTTTACTTACAGGTTCTTAGTACCTTGAGTTCAAGGTTGTGACCTTATTGCCAAATTGCTATAAGGTGTTATTGAGAGATAAGAGCTAGTTTAATACTAGCGCCTCTAAAGTGGACTCAAGAGTAAGGTCATCGGTATCAATTGGGTATTAACTGGTGACACGCTGACAAACTGTTTCAAGATCTTGAATCTTTGCTTGTCAAGTATCATACATTCCTAATATAAACAATTTTAATTTAGCGACTTAGGTAGGTACCTACTGTTTTATGTAGGTACGAATAATTTAATTCGAAGTTACTAAAAGCAAATGGCATTCTAATTAAACCTTGAATTACCTTAGAGTAACTATTCTAAGTATGCATATTAAGGCTTTACAAAATTTGGGAACGAAGATGCTTGTAAGCCTCCTTCCGCCTGGTTCCTCCAGAGGTTTAGGCATTTTGGCGGAGATGTTACAGTATCTACATAGTCCGCCTTTAATGTTCTAACTGACAGGACACTCTCTCTGTGAAGAACGAGCCGTAACCAGAACCAGCGCAGACAACAATTTGTTTTCCGTAATGTAATGATACACAAAATAAAGCGCCTGTCTGGATTCGATCCCACGAGCTACAACTAGCAGTCGGGGCCATTACCACACGTTTACCACGTGTAACAGTACAGAACCTACCTTCAAAACAAATTACAATAAATCCTACCTCATGCTACACTTATCGCAGGCGTACGGCCTCGCGTCGGCGTGCGCACGCGCATGGCACGCCAGCTGCTTGCGGCGCTTGAAGCGCTTGCCGCACACCGCGCAAGCGAACTTACGCTCGTCTGAGTGTGATGCTGCGTGGTCAGACAGGAGAGAGGCTTTGGAGAATGCTGGAAAGTTATAACTAGAGATTTATTCTCAGTGAGGATAACATTCTATAATAATTTTATTTTATTTTAATAGAATATAATGGTATATCATCATCATCATTCTCTTGCCCTTATCCCAATTGTCCCAAACGGCACGGTTGGCAGTGGCTGAGCGATTGGACTGCTGCGCTACGTGTCGCGGGTTCGATCCCCGCATGGAACAAATATTTGTATGGCTTACAGATAGTTGTTTCGGGTCTGGGTGTGTTTGTGACTGTAAATGTTTGTATACGCACCCACGATACAGGAGAAATTCCTAGTGTGGGGCAACGTTTAAAAAAAAAAAATAATAATTTGGGGACGGCATAGCATGTCTTCCTCTTCCATAATAATAGTATATATAGTCTCAAATCTTGTTATATCTCTTGTCAAACAAAAGTATGTCGAATCTTTGCTGGGTGACGGCTTGGGTAATAATTGGATATCTCTGAGTACGGCAGTTAGTGAGCTCTAGTTAAAGTAGTGACAATTATGTAATTATAACAAACTTTTTCGATTAATCAATACTTTTTATTGTACTGCAGTCAGTACTAATATATTCTGTGCTGCAGTATCAAGTTTGTTTGTTTATTTTTTTGTTTTTTTTTGTAGAAACTTGTTACGTTTTATATTGTAATTTTGGAAGTAACTATGAGGAAGTATATGTTTTTTGTTGTTATCTGTGGAAGCTTGTTATTAGCAATTTAGATATATATTTAGTTATAATTATAGTTATTAGACTGTAAGCTTTCCTAAAATAAGTAAATAAATAAATACAAATTCTATACGGTCTGTTATTAACTAAGCTATGAGGAATGATATGAAAGAAAAAGAGTAAATGATAGCAAGCTCTATAGTCCATCACTTTGTGTTACCTGCAGGCAGGTATTCTTTAGGAGTCTTGCATGCCTTGAGCATGCGATAGCAGGTGGCTCATTACTGTCATTGTTTGTGGAACACTACCAGATTTACACCTTTTAAACTTGGCAGTATTTCGGGCTTTTACAGTCCTTTCACAGTTAATTTACCTTTATAGACTTTCTATCACTGTGAGTGACTTTTATGAGTATAACAATAAGGCAGCTATTGGGTTGCTACCACTGAGAAGTCTGCCAAAACGAAAGTGATCTTTACACTCATTACAATAAGGCTTCTGTTCATCTGCTTAGCGCTTTCCCAACTGCTTACAAGGTAAAACAATACTTCACTAGTCCTGGTTGCTATTACTTCTATACTTTCAGGGTGCTGACTACCCACCACTATCCAAGATCTCAAGCAATTGAGAGCCGCTACCAATGGCTTACCATGCTTTGGAAGGCACTGAGGAAAGCCGGTATGTAATGGGTAGTCACCCAACCATGGACCAACGAAGGCAAGCATGGCTTAATCTAAAGATACAACCATATTCAGCTACAAGCTCCTCTCTAGAAAAAGGTTTCGATAAATTATAGATAATATATTTTAGAGCTTAAATAACTGTACATAAACTGTCCATTATTCTTTATTTAAATAATGAATGTTCTAGTTGTTTCATTTATTTGATTAATAGTAGATTTTGTCTTAAATATGCTTTTGCTTTGCTGTTATAGAATTATGAGATATACAATAGTAGTAGTAATTGGTAGCCCACTTTAGGTAACAATGTGGAATGATGTGAACAGCCACAGTTTCATAAATTACTTACCAGGCTGATTTTGAAACTGTGGCTAGTGACTTAGCCTCTAAGATGTAGATCGTACTCACTTTTTGGGCAATGTGCACAAGAAAACTTATGCTCCGTATGTTCCTTCTTCATATGTTTATTGAACCAAGTCTTGGATGTAAATGCCTTCCTACAAACAGGGCAAACATTCTTCTTAGTTTCTTCAACGTTCACCTTCTCTTTCACACTCTCTTGAATGACATTCACCCTTTCTCTTACACTCTCTTCAATGATATCCTCCGTCTCTTCCATTTCAGTTACATTTTGAATAAGTTCTATTTCTTCTAAAGGTTTTTCAAGATTTATATGGCTTGTATCATTGGCCGGTAAGTCTATATTATCAAAGAGTATGTGGTCATCATAATTATCAACGGCAACACTTATTTTATAGTCTGGTAAAGTGAGTTTGAGGTTTTCTATGTGCCTGGAATGTGTCTCTGGTTCTATGATGATACTGGTATTGGTTCTGGAGATGATGTTCTTCAGAGTAGCATCCACTTTGTGAGCCTCCGTGATGTACGTGAATGCTGACTCTATCTTGATGATGCAGTCATAACAGAATTGTTTTGGTAGTTTATCTTCTTCTGAGATCTGGAAAATCATTAACATATTCATTACATCTCTTTAAAAAAAATTGTTATTTTATTACACAAAGGAATGATAAAAGGTGATAATATTATTGGAATCAAGTACCTAATTGGTTCTTAAATACAGCCAAGTGGTTAAAGAACATTAAAATTCGCAGAAATTGGTAAAACTTACCGTAATATTCGTGCAAAAACAAAACATTTCCACAGCTCTAGAGACAAAATTCTCCTTTTCCCACGACGCCACTTCTTTCATACAACTTCTACACAAATTAGACGTATCCATTTTATTATATTTTCATTTAAAATTTTATAAAATAAACACCATTATTCGTAGAACGACAACAAGTAAATAAATAAATGTCAAAACGTGCGTTCCGTTTACCCGCGCCCCGAACATCCGTATTTGTGACCTTTTGTTTAAGCTGAAGAAAGAGATAGAATGATACAGTGTCAAACAAGAAACAAGGACACCGAATGCCACTAACATTGAATGCTATGCAACGAATGCTAATAATATGTAATTCAGAAGTAATCATTGCGCTGCAGACAGACAGGCACTCGGCAGACGAGTAGCTGACTGCGAAGATAATATTTAACAAGAAACAGCGTATCTACGCTGCTTCTTTACTAGTGAGATGAACGCAAGTGGTGCATCCGAAAGATAGGATTTATTATAATCCTTATGTTTTCCACCCAGCACCCATAAATACATAGTTGGGAAAAGGCTAGGCAGATGATGATGATCGTTATTTTATTATAGTAGAAATAACACAGTCTAGTTCCTTATTTTTTCCAGATTTTATTTATTTATCAACTTACATCTACCATTACAGGGTAACCTAATTTTGAAAATGTTCAATCTACACAGACCACCTATAAGCATTATTTCAAAAGGCTCTGTATAATTGAATCGCTCGCAGTAAGTCAGAAAGTTGAAACTGCTTGAAGTAAGAAGAAACAAACCAAAATTCTTTTAAAAAAAAACATCAGTTAAAGTTTTGACATTGGTCACTCCTCATGTCCAAAATAATAACTGTTTAAAAACATAACTAACATAATATGGGCCTAGCTCTGTCATGTGTGACTGAAATAAAAAATTTCATTTCATTTTCATTTCGTCAACCACATTGGTATTGCCAGTGTAATTAAAAAGTGCCTATAAGCTTGGTATCACACAGCGCCGCTTTCAGCTGATCCATGCCCTCGCCAGTGAGGGGCGAAGCCTCCAGCAGCGTGGGGGCGTTGGACAGCTCCGTGCTCAGCCGCGTGTGCTGCAGCATCAGCAGCGCTTCGTTGCGCATCTGGCGGTACGCCGCGTCCATCTTGCTCAGGACTAGGATGAACTGGGGACGAAAGAAAAAGGCAAAATGTTCCATTGGTACCAGACACCCACCAAATCATGCTAGGCTGAACTAGGCTCCCGTGGTAGACTTGGCCCACCCCCTCTCTGAGGGGCGGCTTAGCAAGAGGAGCGGAATAGACTGATTAGTTTTCTAGCTAGCTGTTCCCATTGCTAAGATTACCTATCGCTACTTTAGTTGCAAGAATGCTCACTTTTAGTGGTAATCGAAGTATGTAATCGCTTGCGTGGGGGTTACGGTATAGGGTAGTGCGTACCTTGGCGCTCTTAAGTCTCGGTTCAGCCAGTAAAGTGTAAAGCAGCACAGCAGCTGCCGAAATTTGGCACAAATTCGATGTGTCCACGACGTAAATCACCTGAAATTGTAAGAAATCTTTTAATAAAGAAATAAAAACTACTCTGTGCTTTTGTCTGACTTTCTGAATCATCCTAAGAGCACGGAAAATAGTTCTTTCGCCGTTTTAAATGGTAAGGGGTGGTTAAAAGTGTAGAGAGAACAAAATGAGTGCACAAAACCACTTACTTTTTCAACACCATCTAAATAATTGTGCCACAGTGGCGCCATCTCTCCTCCCACCTCTCTGATTGACATCATTTGTTTCTTCCCGTGTTTATTCAAGTAATAAATGTCATAAATATTCGTTCCTATTGTTGGTACAGGGCTGTATGTGTTGTCTATTCCTTCAGCATTTTGCAGTTTCTTCAGTAACGTAGTTTTCCCAGATCCCTTTGGTCCTAAGCACAGCACAGGGATTCTTTTCTCTGGATCATCCATATTTAAACAGGATTAAGAACAATATTAAGTTAAAACAAGTTTTGTTTTGTTACTCTGAAAGCAATCAGTAACAACAGCAGGGTTGTTTAGTCAATTATTTGTAGTTAAGGAAAGTTAATTGTTCTACTCGCCACTAGATGGCGCTGAAAGAAATATAATAATTTAACGAAGATTATTTTTGTGCAATGGGCTATTATTATTTGAGTCATCACCAAAACTTGTTTGGTACTTCATTCTATAATTTACTTTCACGACCTTAACTGCCAAGGATGTATAGCGTGAAATTAATTTATCAATAAACCACAAATAGTGATCGTACTGTTTTGGACATGGGTAGGTTCGATTCAGTGGCATAGCCGCGGGTGGTGTGGTGTCATAGCTAGTGATGTGGGTGACTGGCATTCAGGGCACAAGACTAGGCCGAGAGGCATGAGGCTCCACCAGGCGACCTTAAACTTGGGTTTACGTAAGGAGACGCGACACAGATCCGGCCTGCTAGTGGTGTGACCCAGTCCGAATACAGAAAATGTACATACTGCACTCGGTACATATTTACAGTGAACTTTTCTGTATGAAGGTCGAAAGAGTCGCCAGTAATGAAGACAGTCATTAAATCTATCTCGACTAGATAGCACTAGCACTATATATACGAATAAATGTCTTTGTCTTTGTCTTTGTCTAGATTGTTACATTGATAAAGTTTATGTTGTAGGAAGTAATCTGATCAATACATAATTTTATGCATTAAGTACTTATTTATTGTGGAAGTAAGACATTTCCACTTGAAACATTACTATCAAGTTGTCGTAAGTAGTTTACTAAATTACATCACTTTTATATTAAATCTGGGGTATATATGTACTTATTTATAACATTCAATTTTAGCCAGCCCTATTCGGTTGACCATTGTAGAGACAATTCAAATTTCTTAATCGAAATGCTACGCAGGTCCTATAGTAAAAAGATCAACCAAATTTACCAAAAGAACGTCTTCTATCGCAACTTTATTGCCATTCAAATGCAATTCAGTAATCTTCAGTATAGTCTGATTATGAAATACGCAAAAAAGTAAGCGAATAGTAAGCGCGTTAGGCATTTAGCCTCTCCCTACTGACTGAGGTTAGCAACTGGTAAGCCCGCGAATTTCGGCGCGCGGCACTGCGTAACTAGGCCAGCGCACCCTTGACCTACTGACTCACTGCCAGCAAGCGCCCGCCATTGTTTTTCAACAATCAATAAATAATACACCGAGCAAAACTCTTTACGCTCGCACATTTGCGCAACAGCGCCTGCTCATCATCGCCATAATGTGCGTTACTTTGCATTTTCGCGCGCTGTCAGCTTTGAAGTTTGCAAATTTTTTTAGGTCGCGAAAACTGCGCGATGGGCGTATTACGTGCGGCCCACGTACCTAGTTACCTAATAAATAAATATTGATGTGTGACGGCCTTCGGTTCTTAATGCTAAATTAGTTAGAGCTTTTATCATTCGTGTTATTTAATGGCAAAGACTTACAAAGTAGCAGTATAATAACGATAATTGTATTTTTTGTAATTCAGTGTAACAAAACGTGCAAATTATTTGCGGCCAGGCAAATTATAGACTAATGCTATTGCACTTGAAATGTTATTGAGTTGTGTGGCCTTCAAACTATATGCGATTGTCATTTATGCTTTACGAATGTGAATTCTAATTATACTAGGTAAATATTATGAAATTCTTAAAAAATACAAGGAATTAGTGGTGATTACCAGCTATCGTAGTGCATCCGACGGTCGACCTTGTAGAGGCTCTTTTTCACACAGAACAAACCAATGCTATTCGTTATCTATTTGGTATTTATCTATGTATAGGTTGTATAAAACAATGAAACAAATCGTGGCCTTCTTCTCGTACCTCTATAATTAGATATTTTAACGTAAACAATTACAACGCACACAGGGATGTAAGATATTTATTTTTTTATTTTACGTGTATTTATCTGTCGACGAGCAATCGATGGTAAACTTAAAAGTGTGTGCTCATGTTTTGGGCATGCGTCTTAAAATAATAAAAAAACTCTATCGTAAGTATATTTATTAAAGCGGTCATATATTAAAATACATAATATGTGAGTACCTACATACGCACACACACACTGGAGAATAAATTAAATAAATACATACATAAAAGCATTACGTTGTGGCCGCCAAGGGAGGTCGACACGTAGAGCGCCCGCGCACACAGCCAAGCGAGCCTTTGCCTGATGCCTTCGGCGGAACGGAACGTAACCAAACTATTTATAAAATTCGGGCAATTCGTTGAACATACTGCCTACCTACTTGTTACCGAGACACAACAATCAACCTTATTAACAAATAAATTGCGTCATTCTTATAAATAGATACTTTACAGTTTAAAAACACTGATTAAATGAAGCGTAAACAACGTTTGCTCTGAAATTGTATATTTAAATATTATTTTGATGGCCACGAACCGTAAGATTTTATCAAAATTAAAATACTTACTAATTGATTTCGAGTTAGTTGGTAACTAATGAATAACTAATCTATAATCCTATGCAAATTAATTATTTATTCATGTAAGTATTTATCAGTAAGAAATCTTTCACTTTAATAAGTGTCTGAGAAAGTTAGTATTTAAATTTCATAGTTGTCTAGCTTCTTCGTTTTATATATTCTTCAGCAGTTATATCGTGTGGTTCACCATTTCACGCTTCGTCTATGGTCAGAACGTTTCAGACCTCGATGGTTAGATAAAAACAATTGTTTATGAAACTCAGAAGGTTAAGCTAGGATAACTTATACTCATTTCAATGCGATTGTTAAAACTAATACCTACCTGCAGTAATTAACATAGACACAGTGCTGTTACGCCATTGTCTTACATTTTAGTAGCCACACGGCATTGACAGAAACAAAAAGAATTAGGTTCTTTACGAGTGAAATTTTCACCTTGTTCAGATCGCAGATTTAAAACCAGCTAAGTAGTATGACCTGAATCGTGCAGTGAAAAAACCTACATCTTTATTATGAGAACTTTTTTCAAGATTTACTTTTTTCAATGTCACAATGAGTCTTTTGTTGAACTTTTTGAGGTTTCAAGGAAACATCGTTGATAAAAAGTAATTGAATGGTATTCACTTCTTTGCAATTTCGTAAAAAATGTTCGATGACTTTATTTCTGATTTAGAAGCTTCAAAAACTTTTACTAAGGACTTCCTATGTATTAGGTACATATTTTTGCAGTAAGGCTCAACAAAATATTGACCTAGTGTAAATACACGTGATGTCCTTTATTTGAGCTAGAAAACTTTAAACGTAGTCCTCATTAGATTATGTCTATAAGCTTTGTGAACCTTATTGTTTGGTTCAGAATGAGATAAGAGTTTTAACTTTAGAGCTTTAAGAACGGGCTTTGAAGGTGTTTAATGTTTAACAAATGTAATTTTGCTTCAGGCCTTCTCAAACTTTGTGTCGCGATTTTCTTTAGCGGCCTATGCATAAAAGTCGAACCGAGCAACCCCTAAACTTATTCTAATAATGTTGGGAATTTGGGATCAACTTCCAGCCTTACCAAATTCATCTGGATATCAGTATTTTACGTGAAGCGGAAGCATCTAGAAAACAAACGGTGTCTTTTCCGCACACGCATTATGTTATCCCGCATTCTGCGTTCAACTAAGTGTTATTTTTTAGACAACTTCGAACTTTGTAAAAGGGTTCAATTACTGCAGTGCACTTATCTACGGTTGCATTCGAATTGCTTGAGATGAATTCGTAAACCAGATTGTAGGAGCACATTTACACCCGACGCTATCAGCGCACGTTTCTCGTGGTCGTGTCGTCACCGTCGCGTCAGCACTCACTGTCACTTTCCGCGATGGCCGGTGAAAGGCACAGCCGCTCGAATTCTGCACATTTTTACTATGTTTGCACGTATTGTGCTTGCAGGGTTAGCAGGAGTTGCGAGTTGTGACTTTGAGAGGCAGGGGTTTGTTGAAAATATTATTATGTTTGAATGAATCGGTAAAAAAAACCAACCTGCTAAGGACTTTCACAAGCTTCAGTAGGTGGGTCAAAAGAAACCCATCCTACCTTGTGAAAGTCCTTAGCATAGCTAGTGTTCCTCGTTAAGTTTAAATCGTGGAAGTCACCTTCACTACGTTCTCAAATTTTCTTTGTTTGTCGATATGTAGGCGTTTCAGGGAAGAAACATAATGTGTAAACTACCGAAGTAATGAGTAGGTTTCTCATATTAATTATGGCTAGTGAATTTTCTAATGGAAACCCAATTCTACGAATTTTAGGAAAGTCTTTGATTTGATCAATTCGAACTTTGCCGTATAATCCAGAAGTTTCTTTGAAAATTAAGATTGATGATTTCTAATATGTTCAGTCATACGTATTCTGTAAGTATAAAATGAAACTGCTTTGAATACACTACTGGACATCTTAGCATCGTCTGTAGAAAGTTGATGGCGGCCATAATGCACTTGCAGTCATTGGCCTTGTCGCCGACGGCTGAAGTTACATTGTTTAGTCATTTGCAAAATTTGCTGACGACGATATATGCAGCTGGATGAGAATCGCCAAGGATTGGGCAAAGTGCAATTTATGTTTGCTGTTGTGAGCTGTGAGGCAAATGACGACAAAAGCAAATATACCTATTAGTTGTAAACAGTAGTTGATGACTGCCTCGTTGCTTTAGTGGTTGCAATCGCTACCACTGTACATAGGGTCCAGCGGGTCCATTCCCAAGTTGGCTAAAGTATTAAAGATTAAATCCATCAGCTCTCACTCGACCAGCTCGGAGTTGGGATTTGCCCCCCGTTCATGGCAATTGCTGGGAAAATATTGGTACCTACGCTATTGCCTAAATGATCACTTTTGGGGAAAACAGACGTAATGCTATATCAGTTTTAGATGAGGAGCAGACGATGGACATCAAAAACGTTAACTTATTGCATTGTAGAAAAACTGAAACAAAATTAGGCTAAGAGTCAGTACCTCCGACCGTCAAAATAACATTCAAGTCAGTTAAAACGTTCACTTCACTACTTCCTCGTGGTTTAGCTGGGAAGAAGTGGTGGCGGCACAAACTGCCCAGCAAGTCCAGCAACACGTCTCAGTCAGAAGGATGGCCCACCGACGACTGTAGTTTTTTCCAATTTTCCATAAATGAACCCTAGATAAAAGTGACCTAAACGACGCATTATGAGCATCTAGGTTCTAGACGAATTCTTCGACTCTCATTAAGAACCCTTACTGTCTGTCTGTTGTGTGTGTGTGTGTGTGTGTTACCGTAGCTGTCAGCTTAAAGGCAATTAATTAAAAAAGAGTTAAAGACCAGAAATCTAACAACAATAAAACCTATAAAGCTTTGCGTTTCTAAAAACAATAATTTATTTCTTAGGTTAGGATTAGACCTACAGGCTTGATTAATAAATGTCTAGAAGAGAAGTATGTAAGTATAAGTATTCATTTATAAAAAGGAATACTTACATTAAGTCCAAAAAAATTAAACTACAATTAAGTTGTAGGTATAAGAATGAATGTAAAGAGATTAATGCGGCTCTTGCACTCTGAACCTCGGTTTAATAACTTCAAGAAAGTTTAGGGTGAAAGACACAATTACTGTCCAAGCAAAAATGTGTCTGTCTTTTTTTAAACAAAGAGTTTCATGACTTAATACGTGTGCTATAGTTTATGTGCGTTGGTTTTGTGAATCGGTCGCGTGAATGTTCCTTTTTTGGAATTTTCCTGACAAGGCGGAATATAAATAAACCGACTGCGTTATTTTAAGGTTGCACATTGCGTATAAATAAATGGACAAAAATATATTTTACATTTAATTGCCACTTAACTCTAATATTGTGAGAATTTTATTCCATTCAAATGGCTCATGTTAGAAAACCCAAAAAAAAAAATACTCTTCGGTAACTGACATTTCCACCTTAGAGGTTTATATTTTTTGCCCTTATAATTATATGATACGTGATTAGGTAATCCAGACTATGATAAAAAGCTGTTACTATTGCCGTCGGTCGCACGCAATGCTTTCGTTAATTAAACACATTTTTCTGCTGGACTACGGTCATTTAGCGATTGTGGCATCTCCGTCTAACGTCAAGGAGTTACGTATAGCCGTCTCGTTCCAAATCGACAAAGTCCGTCTAGCAATGTTATCGCGACGCGAAAGTGGCGGGTCGCGTGCGCGAGCGCCGGTGAAAGAGTCGATGACCTGCGCGGGAGCAACGAACGTCTTTGCGGCGGCGCATTGTGCTGAACGCAACCCCCTCCGTCCCCTCCCCGTGCCCCCTCACCGCCCCGCACCGCACGCACGCAACATATGGAGCGCGCACACCCCCCCGGCGCTACTTTGATTTATTGTACCATAGTCACATTGTCGGGAAATAAATGTTTAGTTCCAGGTCCTAAGTACGCGAAGGTTCACGATGTGGAAGATGTTATCACGTGTTCTAAGACGACAGTGTCGGTGATATCCTAGGTGAATGTCCTTAGCTCTAGTGTACGTTGATTCCTAATGCCTGACATTCCCAGGTTGTGAAATGTATTTTCATACTGTTCGGTAGTCCGCACTTACTGATGTAACTTGGAATAATTAAACTACTGCTGACACAATATCGGTGGCAACGAAACAGAAATGACAACATATTAGGGGGTAGAAAATATCACAATATACTCTGACGAAACAATAACGCCTAAACTAAATTCCGAAAATAATACCGAGCCATCGAAAGTGGATTTGTAAGTACTCCAAACACTTCAGACGCTTGTAAAGGCACTATAACTAAACATAAAAGTAAATCGTATAATATTACAGCGAGAGAGATAAACCACTCTATATGATATAATCTAAGCGATGCATTAGACCCACACAGGCAAGCGGTGCAATCTTGCGCACGCACACTACGCGACGTTTCTAATAGTGTAGCAGGACTAGTGCACAATGGTGACTTATCTAGGATTTTTTTAATTACATATTTAAAAAAAAAAAAAAAAAATTTTGTTTAGGTGATAAGAAATGACATCACAGGAAGGTAAAGTTGCCTGGGAGGTTATAAGTACACTCACCCTACAGACCACGTGGTTTTGCGGTTTTTTAACTAGACCTGTGCAAGACTTTTTAACTTTTCCCACGTTGTCAGAACCTTCTAATAATATCTGATCTACTGCCAATAAATTGGTTAGTAGTACGATCAGTCAGATTTGACCGCAGATTTGGGATTCATGGGACTGAATCTCATAAGTAACATTCGTTCTGCCTTGGTTACGAACACCTTTTATTTTTCAGTACTGACAAAGGTTTTCTATATTTTCCGCAACTATCGGACACGCATTGTTCACTGCCATATTTTCTACGTTTAAAGTTCGCTCTAATTTCGTAGAATGAACCCACAATACCACATGTGTAAATATTGTAGTGTTTGAAGTAAAAAAATGTAGTGCAGCCAACTGCGAATTTTTAGACCAACATGTCTACGGTCTACCTTTTTTGTTTCAAACAATGAGGTTCAGAATGAGTACAAGGACGAGTAGGTACATCACGCTTTCGGAAGGTGATTAATTTGAAGCAGTACCATGATAGATGATGATAGGCCGTTTTATAATATCAGTCTGGAAAAGAACAATTAGGTACCTACTGTAAAGAATAGCCATCTTCTAATTCGCTTAGACATTGATCAAAACGCTGTACAGTCTCTTAATATTTCTTTGCTTTAATATCTGTTGTCGTTTTTAATCAGTATAAACATTGATACCTTAAATACACCATTTGTCTAATTAACAGAAAAAACCGCAAGACATTTTTCTTTAGGTGAGAAGAACTTTCGAGTTTCTTAAATCAACTTTATCGTATTAGGTTTAAGAATAATTGGGAGAAGTTTTAGGTAACTTATTGTACGTACTACGTCCTACTCAAAAGCAATTACATCCTGACGTATTTATCTATTTCCTAGAAATAAACAAAGACTGTAAATTTCAGGATGTATTTAACAAACTCATATAAATCATTAAGACAAGATCTCCGCTTCAGTAACAGTATTGATAAACAAAGTTTCAGTCGTTTTTCTCAGTAACGCGACACTTTGATAACATCTATAGAAAACTGAGGATTTGGGAACTTTCTCTCGTTTTCACAGAATCATTTATTAATATTATTGAAATGTCTTTAATGTAAATTCTTGTAATCGTGATCAATCAAAAGTGATAAGTTTTATTAAGGACCATTAAGTTTACTTTACCATTAAGTGCTTTTTATTGGGAGTTAATTTTGAAATATTGTTTGTTATTTAGATATAAGGTTTCACGCGAGGTTTCTGATCTTTATGATTGGCTCCTATCTAGATGAAATTGATAAACATTTCCCGGAATTCTGACACCCGGATCGATTATCTCACTTTATTTGACTACTAGCGGACGTCACGCGGTTTCACCCGCGTAATTCCCGTTCCCGTGGGAATACAGGGATAAAACGTAGCCTATGTCACCCGCGGATAGTGTAGCTTCCCAATGGTGAAAGAATTTTTGAAATCGGTTCAGTAGTTTACAAACAAACAAACAAATCTTTCCTCTTTATAATTTGTTTAATATTGTAATTTGGTCGAAATTGAATTTATATGGATTATTTTTATCTGAAATAAACTGATTAATAATAATATTAGTGTAGAAAAATAATGAAAATTTAATGCCAATTCCTAATGAGGGTTGGTACTGTACAGCTGTGGGATTCATTACCATCTTTATCTGCCTTTCCTACAATTATGAATGTTACTGGTACTTGCCGCAAAACGTTTATTTCTTTCATTCTCTCCTGTCAAACGAGACTCTATTAAATATGGAATACGTACATGACAGGCTGAAAAAAAATCAGCCAGAGTATGAAAAACATGTCAGTACTAAAATCTACTTTCATTACAAAAAGTGCATTTTCCATAGACATGCGCCACGGTGCGCGCGCCCTAGGAATAGTTCGCCAAGTGAAAGTGAGCGTGTGTTGGTGTGTTTAGAGCGCACCGACGCACGCGCACACGCGAACCTGCGCCGGCGCTTTCCGACCTACAGGGTGCTGCGCCAACGTGAGCTTAGGGAGCTTTTCTAATTGTTCAGAAGTTTCTATTGTTTTCTCTTTGAGCCGGTAAACTGTTTGCGTATCTTCCTGAAAATTATGGAGGACACATCTGCTTAGAGCTGAAACCCATTTCAGTATTGTTGTACTGTGCACTTTTTACGGTAAAGACTAAGTTTGTCTATTTTCTTGAAAATTTTAGCAAAAACCTAAATTCGTTCAGGTTAAAGACTGAATCCTATTTAAAGTAAAGTAGTGTTCTGTCAAGTATTTACCTACTTCGATGGGTGTAAAAAAATAATTTGAGCGTGTCGTGGTCATCTACAAAAAGCTAAACATAAAATGATTCCCCAATTTAAAAAAATATAAAAGAGCTTTCTTTCTAAATCCAAACTCAAAACAAAACACAATAGTAAAGAGTTCGCAAAAAAGCACGCTGTATATCGCGGAAGCGTCAAACGCGGCCGGTGGCCGGCCTCGGCGCGGCTTTCTTATGGAAAACTGCGAGCAGGGTTGCTGCCTGCAGTGCCTGCCCACTGTCCACTTGCACTCGAGCTAATCCTCACACAGCGAGATCTTGAACACTGGCTGCCAAACCATAAAAAAGAAAAGCGAAAATAAAATGTTTTTAAACAAAGTACCAAACATTTTGCATATTTCAGTAACCACTGCACTCAATCCAATGCTCACACAATCAAATACATTTAAATATACGTACAAAACCATTGTCTAACACCAGTATCATTGTTTGATGTTGTCGGTTCGGGAGTAACGTTTTAAACTTTTGGCAATTATGAAATTTGGCGTCTCATATTTATATGCTCATATTTTTTAAGACATTCCTTGTGGTATTCTCGACCCCTATTTTAAAATTTTCGTTGTTAATCAACTTGCACTTTCAAAATCTTTCAGTAACAAAGTGCGCAGATGGATTTTCATTTATGTATTTACAAAATGAGAAACGGATGAACGTCCGGTCATTCAAATATTTAACGAGTATTTGTTTAGATAAAAGATCAAAGTATCCTTATTGAAAACAGCATACTAATTATAAATGTTTTAATTGCGTATTTTATTAAGTGTAATTTGAATATAAATTATAATGATAAAGTCACAATTGTGCGTAATTACGGTGCACCACAATAATCCATTTTCTACTGTTGACTCACTCGGCAACGCGCGATGCATTGCAAGTAGCAATAGTGTACCTACACTATGCCTTTCTTTCGATGCTAAACCGCAGGAAAACTTAAAAAAAGATTAGATCTTTTTTTAAGTTTTATATCTGTAAATTGTAGTTTGTAAATACAAAATTTACTAAGTTTAGAAAAATACTTTCTTAGATATTAATAAAATATTTTAAAAAAAGAAGCACTCTTATTTTGGAACCTAATCGTACACAGTTGTCTTAAGAGCGGTTTGAGACATATTGTGGAAAATCGTGAACATTTTCATCCCATTCCCTTTGATACATTTCTCTTCAGGATTAGAACACACACAGTTCCATCAAAATACACAATCAGCACGTTTCAGTGCATTCTGATCCGCTTCAAAGATTAATAATCTCATCTAAGGAGATATTTGTAGATTCTGGATTACCTACCAAAGCCATTTGTGTTACAACACATAGTGAAGTGAATCCAAACAAAAGTATAAATTATTATGATTTTTAAACCGTTACTAAAATTCATTTTTAGATAAAATTTTGCAAACAGGACTTTATTCAGGTTATTTCCTTACAGTGAACGTTAATTTGCCTAATTTATACAGCATTATGCATTATTTCAGCGAGGCTGACACTACTCTGAATTTCGATCAGCGCGTGCGCAAGATGCAATTGATATCCTTGAATAATATCTCAGTTATAGTGTCCCTCAGTTATAACTTGGAGACTACATTTATTAGGGAGTGTTTTGGTGGCGTTCATTAATATTGTTTTAGGTATTCACGATTCGGTTGTCTGGTTTCCGTATTTTCCGTTTCTGCTGACGAATAAGGCGGCCCCGTTTCTAGCACTGCAGTAAAAGGCTGCTTATTTTATCAAGGGGAGGCATATTCTAATGTGGAGATTACGTAGGAAACAAAAGCTGTAATATTATAACAATTTATGTGTATCTTTGTGTACACTAAAGAATAAGAATGAGTGATTTACATAAGACGTGGAGGGTTCATTTAAAATAGGTTCCATTACTTCCGAATAACTGCAATCGATTACAAACCGTTTCGTAGTTCTACGAGTTTTTTTTCTCTAACACTGAATCTTTCTTACCCTTCTGGACAGATCGCCTCTCTGTTGACTTTCGCTGACTGGCTAAATAAAAGCGGTGTTACTTCATGAAAGTCAACAACAAAGTCGAAGTAGAAGAATCATCACTACATATTATTATATATATTGTCTGTCTGTTTGTTCGCGATAAACTCAAAAACTACTGCACCAATTTTCATGCAGTTTTCACCAATGGATGGAGTGGTTCTCGAGGAAGGTTTTAGTATATAAATTGCGGGCAAAGCCAGGGGCAACAGCTAGTTTTCAAATAAAGAATATTAACAGCTGAAGTGAAATCAACATGTCTAAATAAGCGGCACGTTTAGTAGGACCATACCTGTCGATATATAGGGCCAGTGTCGCAACTTACGTACTCGTAAATGTCTCGATTCCCAGCACGTTATCAGATGGCGGTCTATCTCTGTAGTCATCTCGATCTGATCTCTCCAATATGGTTTGTTGTGGTGAATGTTATGGAATTTATGGGGTACTCTTGTACCCCTCTGTTTCATAATACTTTAAAATCCTTTATTTGTTAATCATCGCCGGTCACATTGCTCACATGATTTTAGAATTCCCTAGGTGCTGGCAGTAACTTAATTTTATATTATAGCAGCGTTCTTATTGATCCAATTTTCAAAAGTTACTAAGTTATTTATAGTTTTGAAAGGACTTGATGAAAAAGTGGGTAATATAAGTTAATTTCACAAATCGTGATAGTTGCCACCTGAGGTATTTGCAGTAATTAGGTATGCACAAATGTGCACAGCTGCAATTTCTAGCAGTAAACCATTTAACAGGTTTGTGTGATATCAACATGATTCGATTTGACTTACCTTTAATATTAATTAGAAGTCGACTGGTCTTGTGACAGAAAGTGATTTAGGTTTATCGGTTCAATATATTACCAGTATTTTATCAACACGGTTTTCAGCACACACCAATGTTTACAAATGTGTGAATGAGTCAGTCAGAAAGTGAGAAAACACCAAATATATAAGTTGGAAAAACCACCAGAATATTTACTTTCAGAAAGAAAGAATGAACATAAAAAAGCCGTGAATAAATCTGAAAATATGCTGCTCAATGTAGCAAAAGTTGCTAAGCAAAGCTTGGACGTTGGAAATTGATTTTCTTGCTGTACGTACAGGTGAAAATACCTGAAGATGGGGGGAAAATATCGTAATCAATGCACAAAACGTCAAAACTCCAGGAAGAGAGTGGATACCCTTTTATTCGACGACCATATGGCAAAGCTTAGAAGCTCCACCAGGCAATAAGTTTGCGTCAATAGGCTTCAACAGGCTCTGCCGGAAGTGGCCGATACACGGCACGTTTTTCATTAATCCCGACACGGAAGTGACGGGTACTAACAACAAACGTCAAATTACAATTGCTATGTTTTATGAAATTGTTGAATTTAGATCAAAACCTAGTAAATAGCGATGCTTCACTGAGCCGTGGCTTACAAAAATAATCTCTCCATCTCTCACAGAATGGATGTCTGTGTCCCAGCAGTGGGAACATATTGGTTGATTATGATTTCGTTATAGACTAACATTCTAGTGCAGTGTGTTGTGCCTAATCGCGTGTTAGATCTCAGAAATCCAGCACATACCGAAGTTAAAACAAACATCTAATTTACAATCAGCTTGTATCATTAGATCTCGCAAATCTCGGACATAATCCGTCACGTATTATATCACGTTGCGCGTGCGCGGTGCACCGATGCATTTCTCTCGCGCGCCCCCCTCCACCGCCCCCCCTCGCCGTAACACCCGCCGTTCGCAGAGTGAATGCACTCTCGCTGGCTGTTATGTAAGCCTGCTCTTGCGCACCTCACGCACACATGCGCGACCACGCGACACTGCACTCTGTGCTCTGCGCATGTGTGTGTGATTGTTAGTGTTTTTGTGTTCGGATTATGAAAAGTCCATGCAGATTAGATTTTAATGTGATGCCTAGGATTCCCGCGACGCAGAAAAAGCTAGCTTCCTTGCACTTTTCCAGGGATCCTTTGGAATTATAGCGATATGAGACGAAGGACTTTTGTAATTTTCTTTTTATGTCAAGAAAAGTTACACGTTACGTTTATGCGGTCGTTTACTATGAATGAATTCTATTTATGTTGTATGAGAAACAGGCATAACATCACGCCTGTAATCTACGAGGGGTTAGGCAGAGGTGTACCATCCCATAGTACGCCCACATTTCGCCAGTTTTGTTTAAGTCCCATGTAATAGGGAGCGAGCCTATATTGTTTTCAACAAGACACAAAGTCAGACTCCGTGGCTGCTACTGACAAATTCAATAACACTTTCCCCGACCTGGGAACCGAACCCAGGCCTACATGCTCAGCAGTCGCGCTTGCGACCACCAGACCAACGAGGCAGTCATTGCACTAGAAAGGTCTCAAGTAATTTAGACACACAACGACTGGCCACCTCTACTTTCAAGTCTCAACCTAGAATTACCATGAAAATGTGTAAAAGCTAGGCTTTTGTCTTTTAGCCGGCCGGCGGCCACAGGCACCATCTGTGCAGCAATGCAGCGCTTACGTAACCTAGGACAGACCTGCAGGGGGGGGGGGGGCGCTGCCAGAGGGGGGTGCGGGGTGCCGAGTGAAAGTTAGCAGACTCTAGGTATTATAAAAGTATGACTAGGTGCTGCTAGTGCTCACATTTGCATATTTCTTTCATTAGATCTCTGTAGAAGGTGTAACATTGCTGAATGTTTACGATCTTGATTTGATCTGATCATAATGACGATACGCTCGAACTGATTTGAGTCAACACTTTTATAAAAGGCTAATTTATGCCATACTATTCTTAGTCCCTACGACGCCGACGGACGTACTATTAGATATTTTCAGTTCCAATAAACTCATTCCCGAAAAAACTATTCTTTAGACGACCCACGAAATATTTGGATGTTTCTAGATTAATTAGAAACTTGATAGAACTCAAGATTCTTCTGGCAGTTATAAGCATTTTCTTTGATCGTAGAAATCGTTCGTGCCGCACCGCACGACAAGACACGGCGTTCATCAATGCAGTTGGGGTTTACCCAGAGCTACTTCCTATGAACTCTGCACTCCTTGGAAAACCACATTTTCGTAGCTAAGTTATGACAACTAGTTGGACAGGTAAAGGTAGAGGGTATCTTACGGAGTTTGTCTAGGGAATTCTGAGCAGTTGGGTTCCCAAAAAGTCTTGCTGTCGGCACTTCTTTTCAACTACCATAAAAAAGTTTTAATAGTAGTTCATGACTTTTTATTCTCTTCTATTAGACTTACTGGCGTACTCAGAGATATTTAATGATTACTTAAACCGTCACTTTAAAGGTAAAGATTTGATATACAAAACCTTCAATAATATGTCAAAATCTTTACTAAGTGATGGCTTAAGTAATAATTAAACGTCTCTAAGTGCGGCAGTAAGAGGGTTTTGCGCGAGATTGGCCGGAGAAAACCGCACGGAGGGAAGAGTAGAAGACTCTGGGGAGGCCTTTGCTCAGCAGTGAGATCATAAAAAAAAACTGTTTTGCAAAATAAAACCGACTTCTAAAACACAAAAAAAGTAGAAAAAAAACAAAATCACAAAACGGTGAAAAATAAACTTCAGAAGAAAAATCAGCTTCTGAAGTCGGTGACATATTTGTTTGTTTGGTTTTTTTTTTGCCACCGACTTCAGAAGCAGATTTTTCTTCTGAAGTTTATTAAATGTGTTTGTTATCTGATATCTCATCAGATAACAAACACATACTTTTTTTTTTTAATATAAAAGTGGACAGCAATATGTGTTTGATCACTTATTATTATTTTAGGTTAATTCCGTGACCACAAATGTTATTTCAGAAAGTTCGACTCTTCATAATTATATGACTTTTGTGGGAGATGCAACACAAGTTTTAAACAACGAACATATTCTGCAGGGCTATTGCGTATCTTTTTAAATGTCAGTGGCTAACATAGTGTCCATCGATTAACTGTCAAATGGTTCCATTTTGTACCAAACCATAACCATTTGAAAGTTAATTAATGGCCACTATAATAGCCACTGACATTTAAAAAGATACGCAATAGCCCTGCTGTTCTTATTTATAAATGGTTCAAACATTAGGAGAAATGTCTACTTTACCAACTTTAGTAATACTCCTTCCTCTTAATCACCCAGTCCATTGTGCAGGACCACTTTCGTATGACTGGGACTACTTTCTATTGGAGCACAGCTGCTCCTTCGACCCGAGTTTCTTAACTGACAACAAAAAGGATAATAATTTAATCGGTTTTATATAGCACAGTTTATAAACCAATAGAAGAATAAGGTAACACCCTTTCTTCAGCTGCAATGTCATCATCATCTGCCTAGCCTTTTCCTAATTATGTTAGGGTCGGCTTCCAGTCTAACCGGACGCAGCTGAATACCAGTATTTTACATGGAGCGACTGCCTATCTGACCTCCACAACCCAGTTAATACTAGGTAATACGATACTCTTTAGTAAGACTGGATGTCAGAATTTCAGGTCACTGACTACCTGTAACGACTGCCAAAGATCTATATATGGCAGCCGGGACCAACAGCTTAACGTGCTTTCCGAGGCACGGAGGAAACTCGGTATGTCGGGCGGTCACCCATCCACAGACCGACCTAGGCAAGCACAGCTTTACCTAAAGATCGACCCGAGTGGCAGTTCTTATTAAGCCACGAGCTGCAATGTATCATACATATTTTTGAATATTTTTTTTTCAGTAAGGTCTCGTGTTTTTCATAACAATATAACGCCGGTTTTCAAAGGAGTAAGTTAAAGTTTCTTCATGTAGGTAAGAATGGGTGAACCAAAGCATACGGTCTGTGTTCCAGTTAAATCTCTCAGTGATAAATGCTTTTTTTTTTTATGAACGTGACTTATAAGGTGTTATACTGCACACGAAGTAGACCATCAAGCATTTTCAAGAGTAACTAAACACTACAAGACGTTGTAATGTAACCAAGAACTAAATATGTTAACATAATGTTTCTGTTCCCGAAAGTTGAGGCAGAGGTGTAAACCTCATAGTACACCCACATTTCATCAGCTATGTTTCAAGTCCCATGTAACAGGATGCGAGCCTATTGCCATCAACCGGACACAAATCCCGATGAGTTGATGATGGAAGGTATAACTCCTCAACGGTTAGGAGTTGGAGCATAATTCTTTAGTAAAATATTATGGGAACGAAATGGTTGTATTCTTTCAGGTTATCTAGGTGAGCTGATTATGGAAGGTACTACTCCTAAACGGTTAGGAGTTGAAAGCAATAATAAGGGAATCTTGAAGGTTAAAGGTTAGGGTTCTTGGTTGAATGTTAAATGTATAGTAAATATTTATGTTGTATTAAATTACTTATTGTACTTTAACAAATTTGTATAGGATTACAACTAAAAATTGTAAAATAAAAAACCTTTTTTGCTAAAAAAACCGATTTCAAAAACAGACTCATTTTTTGTGTTTTTCGTTTTTACATTATATTTTCGAAACGTTATTATCAGATTTTTCAGTCTCTCATCCGATTGGCTTCCGAAATGACCAAAAATAAAACTAGAGCAATCAAAAAAATGTAACAAATAACTCGATCCCTATATAGCCAATAGAAGTCATTCATTACGTAAGTCATGCGCCGTGAGAAGGAGAAATGCGGCGGATCAGCGCACGCGTAGCCGGACAGCGCGCTGTGGCGCTGGCGCTGCGGTTACGGTATGCCTTTACCAGATACATGTGTTTTGCAATTTATCTCTCACTTCGTATTACTTACTTTGTTGTTAGTGTACTGTTATGTCTACATATCTTTGAACGGTTATGTGGTTTGGTTGGTGGGAAAAAATTAAATAAATCTTAACGAGAATTGAATTCAAAGACTAGTCAGTAACCCTCAGCCTCATCATCAGCCTATAATGTTCCCACTGCAGGGACTCAGGCCTTCTCTCTAGGAGAGGGATAGGCTATAATCCACCACGTGGACCCAGTGCGAATTTTTTTCCTTCACCGTTTTGAGAGCAGCGGTGATGAAATAAATTACACAAAGTAATGTGCCTGTCTGGGTTCGAACCCAAGACTTACTGTTCGTGAGTCGAGGCCGCCACCACTGGGTCACCGCTGCTCTCAGTCTGTAGCCTAGCCTAGCTAATAAACGGGAAATCACCAAACAACAACAAGTTCCAGAATGTGTTTTCTAGTACCTATCTATTCAGAGCTCCGCCCCAGGCCCCGCTTACAAGGACCCCGGTTTTAGTCGTCTTGTTAGTGTATGGGAGAGAATAAAGTCTTATAAATATTATTTCCCTTGGATCAATGTTTAACGAAGCTGCTCACATCATCTCCCAGTTTAAAGGCGAAATAAGTGATGAAAATAAAATTACAAACTGGACAATTTTTTCCGAGGTATAACTATGTATTATTATTAAAGACGCACAAATTCGCCCAAGTGTACGCTTCCGACTGCTTAGCAGACTGTTTTCAATGACAATGGGCCCGGGCCCCTCGGACTCGTTCATTGTCCCGGGGGCCCACTCGCTCAGACGAACAACGTTATTATTCTCCTACTTATAGTGATTTCGGGAAGGGTTCCTTCACGACGCGCGACGTAACGAAGCGTCAGTTTTAAGCACCAAGTCGTTGAATAAGTATCTACTGGAATGTAGTCTATGGCCTAAAGTTACACCTGTGTGATGAGTCATCATCATCTCTGCCTAGCCTTTTCCCAACTATGTTGGGGTCGGCTTCCAGTCTAACCGGATGAAGCTGAATACCAGTATTTTACATGGAGCGACTCCTTATTTATCTGACCTCCATGACCCAGTACTGCGATATTCCTTTGTAAGTCTGGTTGTTAGACTTTCGAGCCACTTACTACTGTAACGGCTGCCGAAGATGAAATGAGAAGAAGAACACAGTTTTCGAGGCACGGAGGAAACTCGATATGTAATGGGCGGTCGTCCACAGACTAACAACCTAGGCAAGCACTGCAAAATTGATGATCGATTTGTGCTTCAGTTACTATTTTCCCACGAGTTCGGTTCTGTAACATGCACCTATGTTTACTGAAGGAAATAAGTGAAAATGGTATTTTACGGAGCTCTACAGTGTATTTCATTTACCCCGTAAATGGCGTGCGATTGGATAGGCCTATGTCTAAAAGTGGACGGCTGTAGGCAGGTGCGATTGATGAAATATAGCAAAATAATATTATTTTAAACCATAAATCAAACCGTCCTCGAACTTCAAGCCAAGTGAGGCAACGTTGACCGATCAGTCGTACAGCCACAGCACGCCTTGTGCCTTACGCCTCGCACTCGCAACGTTTCGCAACTGATGAGTTGACACGTTCGCCATGTGGAGCGAGTGTGTAACTTATTGTTTGTTATTAGATTATTTGGAACAATGGAATTTTTGGCAGTTATTGCTAACTGATCATTAACTTTTGTTTGAGTAGCTATGAAGTAATTGCAACCCCCTTGCCTGTTCAAGCTTTAAGATCTATAGGCGGGGAATGCTTAATAACCTATATCCTAAACTTTAGAATATTACAGGTTACTTAAACCTATTTCGGGCCATATTTTTCTGGTATTTATTTGCAACTCAATTAAGCACATTCAGAAAGCGAAAAACTTTGAAACGTGAGACATTATAATAGTAACTGCCTCCAAAAAGCCCATCCTATCTAGCCATTAACTCTATTCCAGCGAAATAAAGAAATGAATAATCTGTAAGATATTTATTAATTTAGGTTTACGAACTGAACCACGATCTTTTTCATAATTATAGATCAAACATGAATCAAAATTATAATAAACCATTATTAATTATTGTTAATCTCACACAGTCCTTCCAATCCTCTATCTTCCCTGAAAATTAGCCATTAAATAGGTTCTTTATCGGCCAACACGGTGATATCGTATTCCAACTACAATGTATGGTCATTAATCTTAACTAAATACTCGCAGAGTCGTGAATTCGTGATCAATATATTGTTGATCGGGGTCAGCCGCTGATGACTAAGGTGATATGTGCACAGGTTGCAGTGGCTTTGTCGTCAAAACGAGGGCACTGCCACCTGTGCTGGCTTTAACTGGCGTTATAATAGGTGGATATAACATGCTTCGGAGTTTTAGAGATGTTTTAAAGGTTGTTCCTGTCATAATAAGTATTACAAATACTTTTTTAAGATTAGGTAAATCTATGTGTATTCATATTTCGTCAATTATGGTAAACTTCCAGTAATGAAAATTATTTGAAACACTATTATGAGTATTTGCGGTCTACATCCGATCCAAACCCAAATGACGATCACGACTGTTTGTAGATCTGTATCCGAAGTCAATTTCAATGGTTTGCGCATCATAAGATGTGATTCTAATTCGAATTTCGAATAAGTACTTCATAATTTCTGTGATTTAATTTTTTAATAGCCTAAATTGTGTCCCACTGCAGGGCAAAGGCTTCTCCTTTCTAACTCCAAACCTCTTTAGTAGAGCTTGATTATGTTCACAGAAATAAATGTAGACATTTAACATAGGGTAATTCAATGGGCGGTGTTGTCGATAAAACCATTCTATTAATTAAAGACAAACTTCGGACTTGTCAACAAGATGTGACGCAACAAGACCAAGGGATGTAGCGATAAACTCCGCAATGAGAATAATTAATTACATCATTTATTATTAGGTAAATGTATTGAGGTAGAGGTAAAAGTAGTGAGTATTTTCTGTTAAATTGACTATCTGTGGTACAAACAATTTGATAAGAAATATGTGATCTTAGTTTTACAAAATTGAAGCACCAAGAAAGTGAAAATTGTGAAATACTATTGTGAGTTATCGCCTAGCTCTATGAAATCAATATCTCTAAGATAAAGCCAGTCTGATCTAGGCCAATAAAGTGGCTTTCCACTCGTAAAATGTCCACAAAAACCTGTAAGACACAATAGAAAACTAAACCGACTAAGAGCAAGAAATCAATTAAACCTGTTTACATAAGAAATTGTTTTTGGAGGAGCTCGTGGCCTAATAAGAACTGCCACTCGGGTCGATCTTTAGGTAAAGCTGTGTTTGCCTAGGTCGGTCTGTGGATGGGTGACCGCTCGACATATCGAGTTTCCTCCGTGCTTACGAAGGCACGTTAAGCTGTTGTTCCCGGCTGCCATATATAGATCTTTGGCAGTCGTTACAGGTAGTCAGTGACCTAAAATTCTGACATCCAGTCTTACCAAAGAGTATCGTATTACCTAGTATTAACTGGGTTGTGGAGGTCAGATAGGCAGTCACTCCATGTAAAATACTGGTATTCAGCTGCATCCGGTTAGACTGGAAGCCGACCTCAACATAGTTGGGAAAAGGCTAGGCAGATGATGACATAAGAAATTATTTTTGAGATAACGTAGCGAGCCTATTCATTACATAACTAAAAAGAAATTTTAATAAATGAACCAGCTTGGTGGTGTTTCAGAGGCATAATAGTCGGCGGTGAGCCACCTACTGCCAAAGTCTAGAAAAATAAACTTTTAGACAAGACCAAAAGTTTTTTTTCTAGAATTTGCGAACAGCGAATTTGCGTGTGTTTTGTGTCATTATGAAATGTGTGAAATTTAAAATGGTGTTTAGTTCAGGATGTGACAGTTACGATATCTAAGCCTGGGAAGCTGCTGGATCTTTTTATTGGCATACGGGCCTTTTTTTTTTTTGGGGTGTGGGAAATCATCAAATAAGCCCTCCCGCTCTTGGGCAGAGCGAAAGGGAGTGTCAGACTTCTACTGACTAAAAACCACCCATGTTCCTTCTTAGCCCTTCATGCCGAGGGCGCGGTATCTCTTGCGAACAACCCGCAGCCCCGACGGGCGGCATGGCCTTAGGCAAGGTAATGTGTTTGTTTGTAAACCCTCGTCCTATTTTATTAAAAAAAGAGATGATTATTTCTAAAATAACATTCGACGAACTCTTTCATTCGATATGTGAAATTGTGTCAAAAATGCTTGAAATGTTTTGCGCTACGTATACTTTGTCTGCACTTTTTATAGGCTTATTAAAAAAAAATCAGCAGATACCTATATATGCCTACGACTATTAATTAATGTGAGTCACACGACAGTGCGATAAAATATTGCAATTCCGCATTAGTAACATTGACACGCTATAACTATGTTAGTACTATTATTTATTCTGTGGCATTATAAACATTTTTGTAATAGTTTACGTATCTCATCGTTTTAAACGAAATCAACGACGTTACACATAATTTATTATTTACTGAACAAACAAGCTTCTAAGCTCCTAATTAGCTTTTGTTGAATAAACTTTTTTTTTTTTTGGAGGGGGTGTGAAATCATCAAATAACCCCTTCCGCTCCGGGCAGAGCGAAAGGGAGTGTCAGACTTCTACTGACTAAAAACCACCCATGTTCCTTCTTAGCCCTTCATGTCGAGGCCCCGGTATCTTGCGAACAACCTGCAGCCCCGACAGGCTTGTTGAATAAACTTTAAAAAAATATTTAATATTCACACTTCTTGCCTTATTTGGAATGGAAATTACGGCAGTTTGATACAAAATTTTCGTTTCTTTTAATTTAAGTGCTGAAGTTAGAGTTATGGGTACTTTTCTTGATTACGATTTTCATGTACCTAGGTATGTATGTTGTCAGTTTAAACAACTTTACAGAGCTGTGAGGGCTTGATTGTCCTGGTCTTGAAACGCCTTTCTAAAGGTAACATCAAAATGTTAATTTCAAATGTATTATTTTCCCTTTTCAGCAGACGATCAGTCCTTTGAAAATCAAGAGCGACATGTTATGCACTCCTTGACTGCACTAGCCATTCAAGCTCAAGGCACGTTACAAACGACCAGTAAAACTGCCAATAGCTGTCAAATTAGTTAATATTTGATCGTTGACGCGTACCACATAATGGTGACCTCACACGAGCTCACACGAGCCTCAGGTGTATGCCGCGACCTTTGCCAAGGCTCCCGGTGCGATAAACTTTCGTAATTAAATTCGCAACTGCACGCACATATAACCTGAAGTTTGGCCAACACGTACAAATACAAAAATAGCCTTAAAATGTATGGAGTGAATTGAATAGGATACACGTTTGCCTAAAAATGCCTAGGTCGTCGGAGCTGGCCTTTAGAACCGGCGTTTTTTTAATAATTCGGTTAAGGCATTGTTGGTCGTGGACATGGCCGTTAAGCTATTAAATATAATTTAATTGTGTTTCTTATTTTTAGTAATGAAGTAAACCTCAGACAGGACACAGGTGCAGAAATTTACAGGAAATCATGCTGATGCATCATGTAGTAAACTCTTGTGCGGCCATACTTTTTTGCTCTCGGTAAAACGTAGAAGCATTCAGCTCGAACATTGATTAATACTAAACAAGGGACAAAATGACTGGTCCATCGCACGATTACAAAAGTAATCCATTTACTTTTCTTTCTTCCTTCCTTGTTATTAAGATTAGCATTAGCAAAAAGTTTAATTAAATCAGGAAAAAGTTGTAATTCCCTTCATGACTTTGAACTTTACTTTTCTTTTAATCAAGGAGGCTTAATGACATGGCAACGCGTTCGAAACGTACCGACCTCCTTGCGACCCTGGGTCTGATGATGATGGCCAGTGATGGAATCGGAGATAAACGCGAGAATTTGATGCTATCTGTGGTCACGCATAGATATGCTATTATTGGACAACTTTGTTTGATAGCATAACCTTGCACAGGTTCGATAGTGCCCTTTTATTGTTATTTTGGTTGGACGTAATAAATTTTACTTATATCTTTTGTGGTTTTTGTTTGAAACGAAGTTTTTTTTGTCGAATTTGACTCTATTTTTCCAAATAGGATTTTTTTCACAAGCATGTGCACTTCACAACCTGAAGTCATTTCAAGTTCCCAATTGCCTATTTTATGAAAGCATTAGTTTTTCTTATAATTTTATGAGTTTAATGGAACCAAGAACATAAAAGTACAAGAATCTTCACCCTTTTGTTCGGTTTTCCACAGGAACTTAAATAGATCTGTGGAAAAGGGTAAGTAATTGATTATTACAAAGGCTTTTTTTATGTGGGTGAAAATAAAGACTGAAGTACTGAACCAAATATATATACTCATTGTGATTGAGGGTGAATGGAACGGTTGGAACCGAATCGATAGGCCTTGCTCGGTGAGCGGCCATGATACCACGCCATTTATAACTGAAGGGGTGGGTGCAAAGGTCAACACTGAAGTGCCGGGCTGCCGGCCTCCGGTCAACTCAAGTAGTTTGATATTGGACTTGTTGAAGTATCGGCTCCTATCAAGGAAGGAGAAGTCAATATGTTCGACATAGAAAGTTTTTTCTGCGCTTCTTGCAGGTTATCTAACTTTTAAGTTTCCCTATCCTGAACTCTGCTCTCGTAACTGAAAACACATGAAATTGTTGTATGTATTAGTCATTTAAGTTACTTTGTTGAACTGAAGTTTTCTGTTGCAGAGTTAAGTTTTTTCATTGACTTAAGTGAGCTTGTGGGTAGTTGTGAGTCAAGTTCGCCCGCTTCAGTACTTTAGTATCTCATAATTCCAAGAGCATCACTTAACAAATTGTTTTAAGACAGCATATTGTTATTTTTTTAATTAATAATATCACTACAATACAAAGTCAGTGTGACGCAGTTTGGCGGGAAAAGAATTCACCTTGAAATGACGCGCTTCCCGCGCTGCGACCTCGCTGGCGGCCGCGAACGTTCGGGCCGCTTCGGAAGCGTTCGGGCGAGATCGTTGATTGTCGATGCTCTTCGGCGCCGCTCGGGTGTCCTCGCTACGAATCGGCTGGTGTTCATTTTAATTGGTTTGAGATTAGTCGGTGTTTATTTGAATTTGGTTGGTTGTTTCAATTTCATACGAGATATATTTTCTTTTCAGGGTTAAATAAACTTTTCTTTTTTTAATTTTCATGTCAGGCATGACCTTAAGACTTGTTTTTGTCGAATGTAATACTTTTAAGTAAAGATCTACGGCTCTATGCTGCAATTTCAATTAAGAAACCGTTGCATACAAAGTTACAAATTAATACAAAAATGATTACTAGTGAGGGGATTTCCATTTTCTCGTCAGTTTTTGCGATCGGTTGGCCAGTTGTTGACATTAATTGGTGTTATTACGTTTCATAAATCTGCGTAAATATCGCGATTTACGATACACACCGCGATTCGAAAGTGCGTTCACAAATAACGTGAAGGCTATGAATGAAACGATGCAAATTGCATTTTTCTTTTTAGGGGCTTCAGTTCAAGTTGATTTTGCATACTTTATACAATCAATAAATAATGGTTTTGACTATACACTACAAAAACCTGCTCTCTTATACTTTAAAAAACTTAAAACTTATGGTTGAACTTAATAAATATTATTTGGATCCCTGACCGCCTCGGTAGCTGTCCCAATACCGATGGGCTACTATTTTTAATTTTCTTTCAGTATTTTTTTAGATTAAAATATATTTATACATTTTTTTTAAATATTGTGAACAGGAATAAATAAAGGAAATAATTAAGAATTTTGTAATGGTGAAATCATCATGACTACATCACTACATATTATAAAACAAAGTCCTCCGTCGCGTCTGTCTATCTGTTCGCGATAAACTCGAGAACTACCTACTGCACAGATTTTCATGCTGTTTTCACCAATGGGTAGAGTGGGTTCTCGAGGAACAAACAAATTATTCACTAAAGTGTTACCGAAGTTTTTGTATATTTGGCTAAAAAAATATCGTCATTCACACGGGTCAAGCCGCGGGCATCAGCTAGTTTCCAATAATTTATTTCTATTAGAACATTACAGGCATAATTAAGATAGTGTTAGGATTTATTAGTATAATATTTCGATTTTCTTCAATTTTGTCGTCTTCAGGTCGTAACTGAGAAAAGACGACGAGAAACATTTCTTCGACAACTAAATTCGGAAAAGTATTTGACGAACTGTACTTCCGTAAACTATAATAAATGATGGCCCTATTATGTAATTGGTCCGGTCTGGTCCTGACAGTCGCGTTTGTGGTGAAAAAGAGGAGCCCCTAAATCAATTGATTGAACGAGCTCTCCGCGCTTTCGTTCCGCAGCGCTAACCGCTTGACCTAATTTCTTAAATCCACAACCATTTCAGGGTTTGACAATGATAACACTAGTTGGAGCAGTCATAAAAATATACGCGAGCATCCACCGGTTGACGGGGGCGCGGTTGTGCGGCAGTTCAGTGACTCGTGGGCCGCCGCACCGAGCGGACGTACGTGCCACGCTCGCTACTTGTCCTCCAACACGTTACGAACGCAACCTTCGGCGTGGAACTGTATTTTGAAATTGTGTGTGTTCTCAATTTGAAAATTATCTGACAGTGACAGGAGTGTTGCCAGTGTTTTTAAGGAATTTCGTTACATTTCCTTGGATGAAACTGATTTTATTGTAATATTTTGATTTTTTATTATTGTGTGCATGTGGACGGATCAGTGAACCTTTGGATTGCGAATTGGACCTGGTGAGTATCGTTTGTTGCCTTTTGTTTTTATGTGCTAAAGCGTAAATTACGGGCACAGTTTTTACCTAAACCATTAAACAAACAAACAACTCATGATACAACAAATAATACAAAACATTTTACACATGCGTGGTCAGCGTGGTGAGCATAATCTTATAAGGCCAAGTGAATAGCCTTTTAATATTGCCCAAAACACTTGCAACAATTTATACAAACTTTTAAGATAAGGCCCAAACGTAATTTACAAAATAATCTTGAAAATAAAAACAAATATTTTTCAGAGATAAAACCTGCTTTTGTTTAAAAATAAACATTTGAGATTGGCGTGTTACGAGAACCTTCAATTTAGGCCCCAGATTTGGTAAAATAAAAGATTTACAAGTTGGAAGTAAAAATATTCTTCTAGCTCAGAACTGCGAGCACGTTTACTTTCATTGCTCCGATTTTTTGTGACAAATAGTTTTGCATGGTATATATTCTCTTTTATAATGCTTGTAGAATGGCAATACTTTGCATAATGTAGTGGAAAATGCACCACACTGGTCACAAAAGATCGTGGCCCTGAATTGTATCGGCACGTAAATCATGACATAATTTGACCACATTGGATCCAAACAACTTGACTGCAGCATGGCTGAACAATCAAGGCAAGTTTAGTTAACATAATAATAGGAATTGTTGTTTATTACTGCTTTTATCTCTTTATTGTAAAAGTAGTAAAGGTTTCATCTATTAGTGCGATAAGTCGTCGCGTGAAATCGCCCGAGTGATTTGTTTTCTATCTGAACTTTCGCCGCTTTGCAACATTATTACCATATTAGGTATTACTACAGTAAATTTATTCATAGTATGTTATTCATTGGTTTGAATCAAAACAAAACAGGATTCTAAATAACTTTTATATAATTGGTCAGCATTCTGAAGGATCTTCCTGAAGGAAGGAAAAAGTTAACCTACTTATTATAAAATTTTTGAACTTACTAGAACTTTTCCGAGTATTTTCTTTTTATTATATCGAGCATGCTGCACATCACATCACATCATTTCCTTCTTTTCATTTGAGGAAAAAAAATCAAAATTTCCAAAACGCTGAAACTGCTTCCTTTTCCAGTTACCAAAGCCTTAATAATTGTACTTAAATTACATAAGAATTCTTGTAATTTTGAGTAAAGCTGAATAGGAGATCTCAAAATCCAGGAAAGCCTTTGATCCTATTGTCAGAGCTAGTGAAATTAGGAGAGAATATTTTGGACAGATTTGCGGTACCGGGCCGTGGGCGGCAAACACAAAAGTATTACGTCTTGCCGCGTTCCCGTTATTACGCAGTTGTGGTACGCTTCTTATGTTTTTGTTACTGGTAATTTGATGTAATACCAATGACTATAGATCAAGGTCTTATTACAGGTTTAAATCGTAGGTTTTTATTGATACTTGCACTTGATTATTAAACCTTGTCAAACCACATTTAGAATGCAACGAAAACGAAATTTCAGATTCCATTTCATTGACAGTAGCTTAACCGACATTGAATCACGTTCCAAACAAAATCGAAACCACGTGCTACTATCCTAATATAGCATTATTTTCAAGATAATGTGGCAACACCGTTTAGAGAGCAATCTTGACTTTTGGCCACAAGTGCAATAATTACTCATAATGTTCCTAAAACCCGTGGACAATTGCTTACTATACCTGTACGTAGCGACCTTGTGCAGTATTATCTAAGTGCCTATTGCGCAGTAATAAAAATGATTCTGTCGAAAAAACTGCGACTCTCTGAATTTTTTTAGCACATCTATTTGTGTGCATTGTGACTGAAAGTGAATGTCTGTTGTTTGTATAGTAAAAGTTAGGTTTTCACAGTTGTTTGCCATGTTTTTTCGGTCCACTGTATCTGTTGTCAATTAGGTTGTGCTGAATTCTGCATATCATTGATGACGTCATTTTAGCTAGTTAGATTCCAGTCCTGTGAAAATTCCTATGTCAAAAGTTGCATCTTCTACTGTTCTTAGACAGTCTTGTAAAGTGATTTTACAGTGTTCAGTTGAAGATTTGAAATATTGCACAATAAATAACTCCTTGTACGCGGCCATTTTCTTAGCGATGAGTAATGCTGTAACCTCCAAAACTTACCGTCAATTAGTTACCGGGAAACGTTACATTTTAAACGTAGCACTTGAGTTGTTGAGCCTTTTGGTTGAACGCCTTTAGAATCTGTAGCTTTTAAAGCTCCAGACAGGCTTTTGCGACAAACATAGGGGCAAAGTGTAGTTTATAAAGAAGACAAGAACTAAAATTATGACGTTGGACCGTAAAAATTCTCATAAACCTTGCAAATTCAAATAGCTTCACAAAGGTGCAGGATACATACAAAAATAGCTCTTAGAAAATTACTTTTTGTCTCACCACCCAAATTGCCACACACACCAGACTACGCATGACCAGTAAAACAACAGCCACACACAACAACAAACAAACAATTACATGTATTATAAAATCACGGAACATAGCGCCCTATCGATACCTTATCGGCACCGGCCTTGTGTTTATCTGAGCACTGCTCATCTGTTCACGTGGGCTTGATTGTTTCAAGAGCATTCAGCTAACTGCTAACTCCTATTGAAGGCGAACAGTCTTGTTGGTTGGAAATTATGGGATGGAAGTAAAGGGTTAAGAAGAACTTTATAATTTCCTGATTATGAGGGAGAACTATTTTTCTAGAAATTTTATATCCTCTGCGAGGGATGATACATAAACATCCACAGGCATTTGCATTCTCCAGGGTTAGGTAAAGATGTACATCTACCTAACCTTCTTCATAACTGGCAAAATGTGAGTATACTATCAGATACATTTAATAATATACTTACATTTTGCCAGTTATGTTTAAGTCGCATGTAATTGGGGGCGAGCCTCAGTAGCTGCTACTGAGAAATACTGAGAAGATACATTGCAGTAGATCAAGTCACGTGTAAATTTTCTTTAGGATAACACAAGCCAGTACCCGGTTTGCTAACTAAGTTCAATTTGTTTTTTTGTAATTACTTACAAATCACTTTTTACAAGTGCTATCTGGTTTGTTTTCAAATTAAAGAAAACTATTGATTAATTTTGTTATTGTGATATTTGTGATCAATTTAACGTTTCAAAAGGAAAACTCGTGCCTAGCGATATTGCACTCAATTATATCTTTGGCATCTATAAATAAAGTCGCAACAACATCGTAAACATTTCTATCAAGTTCTATAGCAACGATATTTCTTATGACAGATTTAGCTTTACCTTTCAAAACTGGGTTTGCGAACAAGACATTGTGATTCTCTTCTAATTCATGTGATGTAGTTAAAATGAGGTCCGTTTCAAAATACAAATGTTTAAACAGATATTTTTTTGTTAGGGATTTAGTTTTCTTCCTCGGTTGTTGGTCGCATCTCGCGTGGCTCTTCCCACCCCTTTCTTTTTAACGTACCTTTCACTGGCGTTATTTTCAAGGTTTACTCAAGTAGCTGTTAATCTATTAACATCTTTGATCATGCACAAGTTTTTAACAGGGTATCTACAGTCATTTTCGTAACACTATTCGGGCATTTTAATTCTAATTCTGGTTAGTGTAAGACAATTTAACCTAGCCGTACATGTAGGAATTCTAGGCATACTGCCTTGGCAATGTGGACGTGGAGCTGGTCTGTGCTCTGCGGTCTGAGGCCATAAAATATGTTTAGCTTTAGCTGTAACGTTTGCCGCCCATTCTGCACCGCTTCCTGCTTCTACGCCATTAATTGAGGCATTCCAGGAATCTTCTGCTAGTTGCCTGAACTTTAACATGATTTAGTTACAAAATATATAATTTTGCCATAACTGAAATTATTTGCATCACGTTTTCAGTAGCAGTTTCTGAATGAAATCTAGTATTTTTTGTGATAGAGATTTAAAGCCATGGGCACAAAGTAATTTGAAATGTTTTCTTTGCTTGAAGATTTCTTAATGTTGTACATTTAAAAACACATTTAGCTATCAATACTTTTTCAGGCTAACGTTATCTCGTCATTAAATAGTCATGAATTTCTTACTACAAAGAGTAATGTTTTAGATCAGTTAAAAACTTCGAAATCATTCGACTTCGCGTGTCATCCTCCGAGCCATCATTAAGATTCGGTACAATTGCAGCTGAAACCCGATCTCACACGATAGCGACTCTTACGTAAAAGACATTAAGATTTAAACTCGACTGCAAAATTTAATTTATACTTTCGAGTAATAGTTGCAAGCAAACGATGGAATCACATGTACATTTATAATGGTGAAATTGCTTTCTCTTGTTAACAATAACTTTTATTTTTTAATTTAGTTAGCTCATCTATTGCGAAATGGGAGGTCTTTGGCACACGAATGTTCGTGTTTGGTGATATTTTTGTGCTGAATTGCGCTTTTCTTTTTAGTTGATAGAAGACATTATTTTGAATGTTACTAGTCTTTATAGAATATTTTTATGGAGATTTCCTAAAACTATCCACTTACGGGCATCAAAATTACTTTGCCCTAAGCTCTATTTCTTAGAATCGATCTATCTCTAGAATTGGCAGTATTTGGTATTAATAGTATTTATTCTTATTCCAAACGTTTTGTTAGTATTCGTTATTGTCCAGTCCATCTACTTATTCGTAACGTATTTCGAAACGCTTTCTAGCGAAGTGTCCGCTCGGTTAATTTTAAATGAATATCGAGGCTCGATCGAAAGGACAAGGGAATGGCGCATTAGCAATAAATAATGAATGCAATTCGAACATTTTCAGTAGCATTCACAAGATAGCGATAAATCATTGCGCTTGCGCCGGCTTGCTTCCGCATAGACGTGCGCACGCGACGCGCAGAGAGTGAAAGTATGATTTCAAATGGACGTCACCGCGATTACGTAGACGAGGTTAATGATTTTTTAAGTTTTTCAATTTCAATGAAACTTCTACACCCTACTAATCTACCTAGAATCAATCCACCAAATATTTCTGCGATCAACTCTCATTGGTCCCGAGTACTTCACAACATGAGCTCTCCAAGTCATAAATATAGACAAATTACTGTTCCATAGACTCGTATACTAATAAATTCGATTGTAGAGTACAATATTTTAATACTATCAAAACACTTATTGCTATGAATACAATTTAATTCCTTAATGGATAAGCTCTATCAAGTGGTACTAGAGTATTTTAAAAACCACGTGTATCGTAGGTTGTTGTTATATGGTCCGGAAAGACTTATGCTTTTACTTTGTTAATTTCAAGAGCACTGTTTAAACAATGATAAAACGCATTCTTTACTATAGCAGTTACCAAAAATACTGCTGATATTTTCCCAAGCGTAGAAGAATCGTGTAGGATTAATTTTAATGGCATCGACCGGGTTCAATGGTCTCATGATGGGCATACAAGTTTTATTCAGCGAATCCCATGGGCTAATGCTATGGGCTATAAATATTCTTGTTTCATTTCGTACATTGATTGCCGGAAGCATGTTTTGTGGGAAACTCATGTTTGGAATCATTTAAACAATATCATTACGAAAGGAAATGGTTGTGAGCTATGTTATCTTTTGGAACGTAATTAGATCGATTGAAAAATGTCTTATACTTAGTTTTTAACCAGCTAAATTCGTCATTTCAGTCTCATTCATCTCCGAAGAAAGTTCTGTTGCTATAGAACAACTAAAAACTACATTCCAGTTCTACAGAATTTCTTCCTTTACATCTCCCATTGTTACATCAATTCCCACATGAATATTGATCAGAGTTTGTAACAATGTCTACAAAAACAGAACTTTTGTTCGACTAATGTGGCTAAATATAATTAGTTGTTTGTTTTGTGGAGTCGGGGGTAACGAACTATATTTTTATTGGTCGCTATCGTGGCGAACTGTGACCTTTGGTGAGAAACAATTGTTGATGCTTCGTCTAATATTGGAGAGATGAAAAACCTTTTAGTTGAGACGTTGGTAATTAATGCTGCTTGCTCTTCTACTGCTCTCGATCTTCTTGAGATGAAAGTATAATGCGGGGGCACGATTAGTATCTATGACCGTGACTTTTAACTTTCCTTAGACTATTCATATTTTTGCTAAAGTACGACTGCCCAAAAGATCTTATTCTTTTCTGAATTCATCATACTTATTATGGATTCAACCAACTACAGTAACATAATGATTGCTTTAAAAAAATCGCATCGATGAGGTCAGAATACATTGAAATTCCATGCATGTATGCATTCTAATACCTTTCACTTACGTGCACAGTTCATCCTTTACATTTTTAATGAAAAACAAAGTAGTAGACGCGCCGTCTTATTGTAAACACTTGCGATTTCAAATGGAATTTAGATTCACATCATTAAATATCTTAATCTGAAACAATTGACCTTCCTTTGGCATGTTTATTTTATTCCCGAATCGCCCACCGGCCGCAATTTCTTTTTTTAACGCATGTAATAAAATAAATAAACTCGGACAGTCCTAATTCTAATCTCACGGCGTCAAGGTTCGCGAATTTTTCTCCAATACATTCATTCCCTTGACACACATCGCGCTGATGAGCCCGCGCAGCCGCGACGCGCGTAAAATGGCCGCGGATAAAAACTAGCCTTTGAATCATTGTCTGATAAATTCGCCGGTTTAAAGTTTCCAGTGTAAATAATGCATTATGATTGTTTGTTGAAGTAGGAATAAACTAGCAAAACTATATTGTACAGATTTTTGGTAAAACGTGACGCCATGTTTTATTTAGACGTCGATTTTCAGAAGGCTAGCAGTGCAGTCTAGACGCACAAATCAAAACTGACACAAACCTCTCTAACATTGTATACCATTCCTTTCAAATAGTGAGCTTTTGTTTATATATAGCAAGTCTTAGCTACAAGCCAGACCAAATCAAACAGGAGAAAATCGAAACAAATCCCAATATTCACCGTTCTTGATATCATTTACATTTGTGAAACCATCTTCATCTTAATTAGTTTTTCTTCAACCCAAGTCGGGAAGAAAGTTGGTTGCCATGGAACCGAGCGACCTTGGCGCCAAATGTCCCACTTCGAATTATTTCGCGCGAGAGTGGGACTTGGCGCCGATTTGTTTTATTGTTTTTTTTTTGGATTAAGGTCGGTATGTAGGGCGCAGGGTCGCGGTAGTGATCACATCTCATGTGGATTTTTAATGTGTTGTATAATTTGTGTGATACACTTTAGGTCTCCAAGGATCCGAGGAACTCTGAAAAAGAAGCATATCTGTAAGTAACTGTTTTGCTGTGTCAGGATTTCAGCGTTCTAGTAGAGAAGGGTCCGGTGTATTTACTCCTAGTTTTGTAAATATTAATGGATTTGAGGAAAGTTGATGGTTTGTTGATTGTATTATGGGACCTATAGAGTCCCATACAATTCGTCATCTTAGGTTTAAAATTACTCCTTGTACTCTGATAACTGACGCCATGATTTCTTAATTTTCGTATATTTCAAGTCTAAGTTAGTGTCCATGAAAAATGTTTATTTCAGGCAAAGGCTGGCTGAAGTCCTAGCAATCTTATAGTAATATCACCCATATTATAATTTGTTAGAGTTTTGTGCCACCTACAGCTCTTTTTTTTTGGAGGTTGGGAAATCATCAAATGACTCCCTCCCCTCTGGGTAGAGCGGTAGAGAGTGTCAGACTTCTACTGGCTAAAAACCACCCATATTCCTTCTTAGCCCTTTGTATCGAGACCGCGGTATCTCTTTCGAAGAACCCGCAGCCCCGACGTGACTTGTCTTTACTACTAGGTTAGGCACCGCATTTTTTGTTATAAATAGGATATCATCAAATGACTCATCCTGCTCTGCGGAGCAGAAGGGAGTGTTAGACTTTTACTGACTAAAATCCATCCGTGTTCCTTCAATGCGTTCCCGGACTACGGTGACTCTTTCGAACAAATTCTGCAACCCTGGAGGTTAGACACCATTAGACACCAAAAACACGAAAAGAAAATATAAGTATCATGTATAGTGTACCTATAGATACCGGCTGATAAACTATCAACGATATTGTTGTATCGCCATAGTATTCCGCTCGTAAATTACCGATTACGATATGATTTGATAATCATAGTCATCACGTGATCTGTCGTGTCTATGGTGGTGATGGGAATATACCAGAGTTTAATAGAGAATGGAACTGTAACGAATTAGTCAAACTGCTACAGACTGCTACAGACTTTGACAGAAACTGACTGTTTCAATTCAACCTTTATTAATTTAAGGTCATAGTTCACAGTTGCACCATGTAAAATATTGGTATACAGTTGCATCCAGTTAGACTGGAAGCTGACTCCAACAAAGATGGGAAAAAGGTTGACTGATTCTGGTAGATTTATCGTTCATGAGCAATACTTTCATAACTACCTTTAGAAACACTATTTAGATTACTGAATGCTTGTCATGGACGATCCAATCCTAATAATTATTGTTAATTTTTTCTTAGCCTATATTGTCCGACTGCAGGGCAAAGGCCTCCACTCTTATCTCTGTGCGGTTTTCTCCGGCCAAATTACTCAATTAAAACTAAAAACACAAATCAACATGGGCTTCTGCATTATAAAACAAAACGGATTGCTCAAAACTTTGTCGCTTGGCCAACAACGGTACCGTATTTACCTACCTCTATAGAACTAAAAAAGTACCGTAAACCCAAAAAATGTCCTAAAACCGTGTTTTATTGTTATATTGTCAGTTTTGTAATGTTTCACTTGCAAGTTGCAACCCTATGTAAAGGGTTGTCATTACCCACCGACTTTTTACGACTTGTTTAATGGCCAACATAAAAACTTACCCGCAATAAATACTCTTTGGTTACGACATGCAAGCTACAATGTAATTTTTTTTTTCTATCAATATTCCATCGTAAAGGGTTTGTTTTATTAACTGTGGACAGAATGAAATAATGTTTTGTAGTCCATATTTCATTACCAAGGCCGTAAAAAACAAAGTGAGTGAAGATGAAAACATTTGTTTTAAGAAAGGAGAAGCTTTTGTTTCAATTAACTTGTTTTTATTCGGAAGTAACTTTTAGAAACCAGCATGTTATTTTTTCTATTTAAGCACCTCAGTCGACGCTACGGGGAATCTTATTTTAGTTTCAAACTAAGGAATATCGTAACTCTTACATAATAATAACATGTAATGTTCATTTAAATGTATGTTTATTGGTTACTAGGAAGAGTTTTTGTAGGATTGATTGTTTGTGCTACTACAATGGCTACACTTCTACTGCTAATAAGTACTAAATATTTATTGTGCGTATATTTCTCAGAACACACATTTCGAGAAAAATAAAAATGAGTTTAACGAATAATCTAAATAAATCATCCAAAACTTGTTTTGATTAAATTGCAAAGTCAAATATTTATGCACATCTAAAAATACGTATGATACAGCGTACGCAGTTAAATTGTAAAAAATGAATTGTAGAATAGTCCTCAACTGAAGAAAAAAAAAAAGACAAGGAAAGCGTGAGTAAATCTATTATATTCTGCAGACCATAAGCGAAAAACAGAGAAAGTGCTCATAGAGTTACGTATTCGCGCGCTGACGATATAAAAACAAACGTCAGTCGATACGCGCGAAATGTTCGTCAACCTTCGGCGGTTTTCGGCTGCCATCGGCGCAAAAATGTCGCGATGCGCAGCCACAATAACTAGATCTGTGCATCTCCCTGCAAGCTCACATCACGAGTATTCGAAGGGGGGCTGGTAGCACTATCTCGGAGGCCACGATTCGCTGGTGTTCGGACATCCGCGCCTGTCTCGGCGACCTTGGCCTAGTTTGATAGTGGGCTCTAGCCCGCTTCGCAGCTGTTACACAGATAGCTCTGATAATTCACTTCCTAATGGACTTTTTGTTTCATATCAACGAAGATTACAGTACAAGTACTATGGACGTGATGTCATTATTGAAGTTTGATCATTTTTAGTCTGATTGTAATGTTTTCGTTTGCACTTCTTCAGAACATGCAGATACATATGAATTTTATTGTACCTACGTAGTACATTTACTGCTAATGAAGTCGTCTGGGCCAAAGCGACGCAGTTTAGATTTATGTCCCCTTTCCAGTGATGTCGATGTATTCATATTTCATTTCATGTCGCTGCAAAAACATATATCATGCGGTGGCAACAATGTTTTCAGAAAATTTGAAGCGATTTTCTCTTTCATGACGGGTTACTTTAGAATGGGTAGTATTTAAACGAGTGACTGCAAATTAAAATTTTAAGTGACAAAAGTGATTAATTAAGGTCACAGAATTACTAAGTGAGCGACTTACAAACAAAAATGTGAGTTACTTAAATACAAAATGAGTAGCTTCATAATATTTAAGCGACCTATTATTTGTTTGAGTGTCAACGTTACGTCTTGCATTTTATTTAATATTTGGAAAATGATTTATTTGGCATTTTATCTTAAACGCAGTGTTTCGAATAGAAAAACCATTGAACTTCCCTAGGGAAGGCTCCTATTTCTGAGTGGTTATAAATAAATAACCACGAAGGGAATGGCGCGGTCTATTCGCTCGCTTCGCTCGCTCACTTGATCCCACCATCCATTTCTAACCTAATCTGTCCGAGTCGGGGTGCCCCAAGTCCCAAGTTCGCTTCGCTCGCTCTTGCATGCAAGTTTTCCTAGTAGCGGGTTCGCAGGGTATGTCGGGGTTTCAGTTCGCTCGTTTCGCTCGCTCACTGAATCCTGACGTATCCTGCGTACCTAACCACCCCGTTTGTGTGAGTGATTGAAATTGTGTGTGTGAAAATAAAACACAAGAAATTTGAATTGAGCTTATGTGAATATAATATCGTATCGTTATGTAACATCTCAATTGGAAAAATCGTCTCTATCTTAATATTTTAGTGGCCCATTCTGTATTTCTAGTCGCTCACTTAGTAATTTTTATATCTGGAATGGATTAATCACAACCCACTTTTTGTAAGCTCGTTCTGGATTTTATTATTAATCAATATTCGTCGTTAGTTTAGTTAATTGTTCGCTTACTCAAATTCATACCGCTCAAGTTATTAAAAGAGAAGAAAAGAAATTGAGATACTGTCTCATCATCAGTCGCAAATTTTTTTTTATTCGCTCGTTTTATAATTCCTCCTTTAGAATTTGTTCTGCCTGTTCAAAATTATAATAATAAAGATATGCACAGTTTGGCTGAAGCTCTGTTTGTCCTACGTCCTGTTATTCATCGTTGGCGCTTTCATGCTCAACTTTCTTTTCTCTTATGCCTTGCTCTATAAAGTGTCCCGGCCTTCGTACTCAAATAAGAAAATTCCAATAGCCAAGCAAAGACTTAACTTCTGTATACATCTATCTCGTTCCCACATCCCATTCGTTGTTTCATCATTCGTCACTGTTAAAACCATTCATTCATTAATTGAGTGTGCAATGAATTTCGGGGACATCCATGACCTACTTTAGCATATAGAGTAGCTATGGCTTTATAAGACAGCGCCAATGTCATGTGTACGGTGCAAAAAAAAAAAAAGAAAATGATGAATGTGTTTTGCGCGCGGGAAAATAAGTCGGCCATTTTTTTCCTTATGAATAATGGCGCGGAAAATTGTGAAGATTTCAGGGATCTAAATGAGTTGTTGATTTTGGAATCAGTATGACTACTACGGTGATTGAGTAAGATGATGAAAAAATAGGCAACAATACTGCCAAGAAATAACGTTTCTAGTAAGTACGTGTTCTCTAGGTTATGTTTGCCTCAACAATTCAATGCCTCACCCCAACATCTACATACAAAACCCGAATTCGGCATTGACACACAGACAGTCAATCATTAGCCACTACAGTGATAGTGAAGGCGTGAGAGGGACAGACATATCGGTCACTTGTTCTATTTCTGTCCCCCTCTTGTATTATTTGTAAATAATTTCATCATTCATCTTCCTGCCCTTATCCCATTCTATTTGGGGTCGGCGCAACACGTTTTCTTCTTCCATTCTTCCCTGTTACACGTCAAGGTGGCATTTATTCCTTTCTCATTCATATCATTCCTCACACAATCCATCCATCTTTTCTTTGGCCTTCCTCTCCCTCTCCATCCATCAATATTTATATCCATCACTTTTTTAGTCACATGCGTTTCATCCCTCCTCATTACATGACCATACCAAGATAAACGACTTCCTTTCAATTTTTCTGTAACAGGTGCTACTTTCAAACTTCCTCTAATATACTCATTCCTCACTTTATCCATTCTTGTCACTCCGCACATCCATCTCAACATTCTCATCTCCGCTACATGCAATCGTTTTTCATCCATCTTTTTCAAAGCCCAGCACTCTGATCCATACAGTACGACAGGTCTAATCACGGACTTGTATATTTTCCCCTTTAACTTGAGGGGCATCCGTGGGTCGCAAGTTGTTCCAGTGACCTGTCGCCATTTCATCCATCCTGAGTTGATCCGTTGCGTTACGTCCCGGTCTACTTCACCATCTCCTTGGACAAGCGACCCGAGGTACCGGAAGTTGGAGCAGATCGGTATGGGAGTTTCGGCAAGAGTTATAGGCACAGGACTAGAGAGACCGCCGAAATCGCAAAACAGGTGTTCAGTTTTGGTTCTGCTCAATTTCAGGCCAACACTCTCCAGTCTTTGCCACCACACCTCCAATCTGCTCTGGACCTCTGGGCCGCTCTCGGCAACCAGCACAATGTCATCGGCAAACAGCATACACCAGGGTGCCTCTTCCTGGATATCTGACGTGAGAGCGTCTATTATCATCAGGAAGAGGTAAGGGCTTGTAAATAATTTCCTGGTACCGAAATAAGAGCCTTGACTTAACTATTGTAATAGACGATAGGTTTTTAAAAGTACATAGTTTCCTGCGGCTTGGTATTTGTACGTTATTTTTGATAATTTATTCTTAATATACATAATATATTATATTAAATGTAAGTATTTACCTGTAGGTATAAACGTGTAGGTATAGCGTCCTACAATAGTTAATTAATATTTACGAAGGAAAAAAAGTTCATGGTAGAAACAAAAGTTCAAATGGGTGACGCAGAAATCTAAAGAAATATGAGAAAATAATACATAACATAAATTTACTTTCATACTTTTACTTTTTTATACATAAGCTTCTGTTATTGTGCCTAGCATAATAGAATGTGTATACCAGAAACCAGAGAGAACCAAACCATATTGTTGTCAGAGTTGCCACTAGAAAAAAAAACAATAAGATTCTTTTACATTGTTGTTTTAGGCTGAAAAGAAGATAGACGTGTTTATTTATTTAAAAAAATATAATTGGCACGATCCCCACTTGACACAAAGAAAATAGTCATATTAAATTATTGGCACAATTAAATCATTTAGATTGAATATCGTATTTATTAGTTACCATGCTATATGGGCACTGCTATAAAATGTTTTCTCTCTAATTTGACGGCTCAAGCATGCTGATTATTTTCTTGTATTTTTTGATGATTAGTGTAATGAAAATGGCGTTGGTAACAAACAGCTTTGATACCTACTTATACAGGTAAAATTAGTCATAGCGACTAATAGCTCGAGCACTTAGCAGTAAAGATAAGTCCATTTGACACATCGGGAATCCACCAGCCCGCTCGGTGGAGCCCCCCTCCCCCCTCCTGCGCGTGCGCCGGCCTCAGCTACGTACACGTCTACACTGAGCAACCTTGATCTCTACCTATTACTGAAAAATGTTGCATTAAAACACCCAACTTATTGTCTTGCACTACACAAGTAAACCACACAATTAGCAACTCTACGTTAACAACGATAGAGTCTAAATTCGTTAATTATTCCTTTTCGTGGACCTTGACGGCTGGCCTTGCCTCTATCTGGCGTCCGCTCTTTCCGCCTTCGCCGAATCAATTTAAACATTATTATTTTTATCGAGATATTTAAAAATACCTTTGTGTTTTTTTTCTTTAAATTATTATTAGTTTCAGTACCTAGTTAAGTGTAAAACTGAATTTTCATGAGCATATGTAGGTATAATAAAAAAAAAATATTGGTATGATGGAAAACTTTTACAAGTTACTGAAAATTACAGTATGGCCTTGAGTTTAAGAAAAGGCATTGAAGGCACCCAAAACGACCCCATTAGAATGTCCTTACACTGTTTGATCCCCCAACTATTTGTCATTGATCCACTCGATATTTACGCTATAATCCCATAACCATAAGATAAGGCCGTCTACAAATAGCGACCTAATAAAACGACCTATTTAGTAAACGAAAAAAAAAAGGCGGGCGAAAATTCGTGGTCGAAATATGCTCGCGCGCACACCGCCACAGCCGTACGTAATCACTAAAAGTATGTCATGATCACTGGGTTAAGTTTAAACGTTTCAACTGAAGGTTTTTTATACTGTGGCTCGCGTGGTGTGGCGTGGCGGGGCACATACGTCACCACCATGCAAACCGTAAGGTCAGCTTTTCGCAACATCACACCATCATGCGAATTGTCTCCTTACCTTCGAATACCGTCAAAATCAAGGCCCTATTGGTTAAATGTAAGGTGGAACGTCAAGCAGGATAGATGATGCTAGAGAATTTAGGTCGATCTAATTTGCAAGTAGGTTATTGCCTCGGATAAAAATAAAGGTGGATAAATTGTTTAGCGAAGCACCTGTCGTCATGGCCTGGTTTAGTATTTTGAAAGAATCTTTTGTAAATTCTACATATCCCTAGGAATCATCTTCAGGTCGGGAAGACACACAGCCTGGACTCCTAGGTACTAAGCTCCTGCGTGTACTGTAATCCCACATACAGTCCTTCATTGAATTAGATTAATTACCTTGAAGTGCCACGTGATGCCACACACATTTACACTAGCGATGGCGCCTCCAATAGTTTTACCCTCTTGTAAACAAATCCGCATTATGAGTTATTTTAGAGCGTGTCTCCAAAACTACTGAACTCATTTTGATAGTCACGGATTTCGCACGCTGTAGTAAAGAGTGTATTTTTATTTATTGGCACAGTTTTTTGATACACATAAGAGTTGTCAGATTTAATTTATAATCTGATATTTTTTACACATTATTTAGATTTCTTTATTTCTTATTTTTAAGGCTCACGTGTTTGGTTTAAATAAAGGGACCTTGTAACGTTATATCAAGATTGCGTTCTTTATTCGGTGCATCGAAATCGCGCGCTGTAATAAGGCTTCAGTCGGACTGCTATGCTCTGAAAAAGGTCATTGGAATATATTAATTATTGTTTGTAATTAGTATTAAATGGGCCGTGTTTTATTAGGTATTCAGAAGTTAGTTTAGCTTTAAAAACTGCATTGCAAAACCTGGTGTTGCAGTTGAATGCATCTGTGTATTACATGAATGATGAATAATTACATGAATTATGTCGAGAAGTTCTATAGTTAAATAAAATATTAATCAATACAATTATTTCAGTTAACTTTACAAACTTCTAAAACCAAAATAATAACCTTACTTCGAAGCCTTCCATAATATTACATAGTTGATGCAAAACATATTTATACTTATGTATAAATTAAATTAAAAATAACAATTTCTCCACAGTAAAATGACTAAAATAAAACAATATAATAAAAGATGTCTTAAATGAGTCATAGTATACTACGAGCCGGTTGCGGTGTTTCGTTGCACTTGCACAAAGTTGATAATTTAGGGCGCGTTGCGACAGCCGCTGCGTCTGCGCATATGACCGTTTTGATTTTAAACAATAACTGGCCAGTTGTGCAACCTGCCCTAGATACTCGCTAATGTATTTGTTTGATTAATTATTTAATTATGATGCTCTTGTTCGGCTTTGCAATGTGTGTAATTAAAGAGTTTGAGAAACATTATTCACTTTTGTCTTACACACTTGGATATATACATAAAATCACGCCATTTCTATGGTAGAAAGTTCTACATTACGCCACCTGCAATCGTTACTTATTTTGTTAGAAAAACTTAAAAAAAAAATGCAGTTAAAATCGATGAAAATTCAGAAAGAAAAAAACTTGTCTACGCCGCGGTTTTATCAAAATTACTGCCTAATAAATCCAAACTTTCAAACAAAAGGATTTATGCAGATCATCCTATAACCCTGCTAATTCTAATCACTAATGACTGCACACAAACCGGCCGAAGTTTTGTGTGTTTATCTGCCAGTGACATACACGCTCAGCGCGGTAAATACGGCCATACATTATTTATCTGCTCACTCTCACGGCCTTGGTCCAATTTGGGCATGCCGGCAGATAATATCATTGGTTGTCCTAATTCCCTTGAATGTCAACTGATGTCTTTGTAGCGGGGTGGTGGTGAGATGGCGGTAAGGTGTGAGGTGACCAAGTTACAATGTTGTGGGGTGTTCACGGTTCTGTTACGTATTAATAGTTTACCTTCATTCATTACATGATCTAACTTTGTGGTGACTGGTGAGGAAAACTTTTTTAAGAATTCATACGGGGACGAACAATTTTAATATTTATTGGAACATTTCATAAGGATATTGTCCGACTCACACTGCAGAAACTTTCTATTATTATGAGCCTATACTGTCCCACTGCAGGGCAAAGGCCTCCCTTCCCTCCTCCTTATATACGTATAGTTACCCTGAAAACATTTTTCCTCATTTTGCGAATTTAATAAACATGATAATAAGGATACTTTTAATACCTTTTTAGCCTTTAAAGTCCTGAAATACAACCTCCTTAAAATATTTATAGACCGCTAAAAATAAAATTATTATGAAAATAATGTAGGACCTATATTTATCACATCCACAAATGTAACGAACAAAGTAATTAGCAATATTAAAATAATGAACAGTCGCGAATTATAATCGCCTCATCAGAGTACAAGTTATCGAGTGAAACGGGTCAGTAGAGCACATAGACCAGCAATTTGTCACTTCTATGTATTGTTGCGATATTTGGTTCAACATTACTGCTCATTTACATAATAAAAACATTGTGTGTAACTATGTATTTACTAATGTAGTAGTTAGAATTACTTCACACGACTAAGTAAAATAGGATGAGAGCCTTTTTCCAAGTCAGAGGAAAAACGGTCAGGGGATGTATCAAGAGTCAGCCATGTAGCCTTTAATGTTTGCTTTCTAGTGTTGGGAAAATACCCTTAAAAAGATTTGAATTCTTCTTTTTCGTTCCCATGGCGTCAACAACAAATACCTGTTTGGACATTCCACTCTGTCTAATAGATATTGGGTGTCAAAGTACCCTTAAGAAGCCGTTTTGAAAAAATACAAGTTTTTTTAATGTTTTATCTTTGCTTTAAATACACCCACGATCCTCGTACTATTAAATGCATTCATCAGTACAATGTTTGAGTGCGTTACATTAGTACTACTGCACAATGTAATTCTTCACCCTAAGAAAAAACTCGTTACCCAGCAATATTTTTTGCATACAAGTATGTACAGAATGCTTGGTTGATGGCTCCCTGAAAGGGCCGTGTTCACCTTATATTTCTATTCCCTAAAGTGGTAATTACCATTGGACTTACGTTTCTAATCAATTTGTTTAGGCCAATTCTTCACAAACTGATTTTCTAAAAGTACACATTGATATGTGCAATCTCATAGTGACGTTATGACGTTACTCGTTGTTATGATACCTTGAAACTTGAAATCTGTGCATTTATCTTCAGCACACGTGTCACACTATCAGGAAAACATACAAAAACTACAACTTACAACTCAGCTCAAATTGGTATCGAATAACAATACATATATTATATCTAGGTGCGATGTAAGGATGGCCTTGTAACCTGAAAACATTTTGCCAAAATGTATGTGTGTATGCACAGGTGACGGTTTTATTTGTAGTTTTTATGACGTCACATGTTTGTTTATGTAATATTATTGCACTACGCAGTGAAACTCCTGCAAGAACTGGTAAAAACGTTGTTACATTGAGCGATGAAACTGTGAAAACTCTAGGTACTGTTCCATTGTTTGCAACTGCACACGTGCTCAGCACATGCCATATCTTATTTCAGCACTTTTCATGCTATTTTTATTACAAGGCATATAGGTAGTTAATTTTTTCACAAGACAGCGTAAAATCAGCCAGAAATGTCACAAAATTTTCCATTTTCCCACGCCAATTCAAACAGCCCTTTCATCACTGGAGGAAACGTCAAACTCAATCGTTTTGATCACGACGCACGCGCACGGAATCCGGTAGTTATCACTGCAAACATCCAGCTGGACAGAGACGAATAGATCCAGACAGGTATGTGTGTAAGCGAGACAGAAGCAAGGTTACCGTCAGGGCCGGGCATCACGAGCCGCAGTTATCGATGCAAGTACACTATCGACTATCGAATCGTCTGTTTATCTGTGAATCGTGTTAATGACATTAAAAATTCGGTTTCAGGGAACGATTCCGAGGTTAGACAGATAACTTAAACTGCAATTTAATGTATGTGTCCAAGATTACAGTTAACCTTGTGATTTCAGATATCGGTCAGCGATATGGTGCACTTTGTAACCATCATGCAAATGTTCAATTATTTGTTTTTATTAAATTGTAATGTGCAAAAAATGTATGTCAATTAATACAAAGTTAGCCTTTGAGTTGTGACCTTAGCATTGACTTAATAACTTATTTCGCAATCAAAGTAAATTGCAATACTTTAGTCTAGTGTGAATCGCTGAGTACGATTTACGTAATTTTGTAAAGTCTACTGCACTAGTTGTAACTATGTGTGTATTTGCGATATTTATAACATTGTACTGAATTGCTGAGTTCAATATTTATGTAGAAATTGAATATAGTCCACAGCTACTGAACAATTTTCCTCGAATCATCGTTTGTTTTTTTTTTCAATTAGTCTGTTCTCTTTTCTGCTTGATTTGCGTTAAAAGAATAATAAAGATGGATTTATTGAGAGCTGTTCGGGACATTTATAGATGGTTACGTATGATTGCGCCACGCTCTTTGGCAGCCTGTTGTAATAAGACATTGTGCTGGCGACTGATCGCACTCAAGTGACTTCTGTTGGATAATCGGATACAATGAGTAACCTGCTAAAAAGATAATAAAGATACTAATAAATTAATTCTAAGACTGTACACTATTCCAAACGATTTTAAAAGGAGTAATTTGTCAACATTGATTTACAAACATCGCCTTGGATTAAGATCTTATAATGTAGATTTTTTGCTGGCAACACTACTCTTTATACTGCAGTTATTAGCCAACCACTAATTTGTTATTAAAATATTATTTATTAAAACTAACATCAACCAAATTGACCATGGGATACTTGTATCACCGTTTAAAACCAACCTTCGTGTGTGGGTACCCTTTAATCATGTTGAATTAACTAATACACTAAATTATTTAATAACATAGTAGAACGTAATATTTAATCTTAACTAGCGTGGGTACATTCTTGTTGACATGTAACTTATTTCATTGACTATTTATAGTAAGTTGATACGAGTATAGGGATGTGATTCACGTTACTGTGACAAACGTGGCCGACGTGGTGACGACATTGGCGCCAAAATGTTAGCTTTAAAAAAGATTTTCTGCAAATAAATAAAAATCTGTGAATTACTATGTCGATGATAAAGTAGTATAAAAAAACTGTCAAATGCCTATTTTTCTTCCCCAAGGTCGAAAACCTAAAAAATACGCAGTGACGCCAGTGGCATTTCCCGTGATGTTCCGGAGTCTAAAAAGTTCGATGTGATGCGTGACTTCTCCCACGTGAACAGGTGTACCAACCAAGCATATGATCACCGAAAAGCCCAGTGACCCCGCCAAAACCGCCAAATAAGGCCACAAAACGTGCAGACATATCCCCGCGGCATGAGGCCACTCGCTGACATAGACCTAGATATTGTGACATTGGCACTACATTCAAGCGCTGAGGTCGCGCGTTGCCAGTTTAAAAATAAAACGCGCGCGCTCTGACGTTTGTGATTTTTTGACAGATAGAGTGCGGAATTTGAATTTTGGATTTGGAAGGGAACGCGGTTCTGGAAGTGTTTTGAAGTTTTGGAATGTCAAGGATGATTATTTTGAGGTAATATAAATAGTTCTGTTAACATTATTTTTGCTAAGGCAACATTGTTTCATGCTTCAAAAATCTAGGGCATTGACTACTCGTAAAGATTTCAAGGGCTATCGTTGTTAGCACTGCACTAATATTCCTTTACGTTATTATGCGAATTTAATTAAACAAACGTAACATACAAATTATTTACATTTTATTATTTTTGTTAAAACTAAAGTATAAATTAAAAACCTGTATTTATCGCATTAAGTAAAAGAAGTCGCAGTAGGTACACGACTATCACGTAGACTTAAAAGACAACCAATACCAACCATAACTTAAATATATTTTAGTTTTTTCATTTAATATATTTTTTTAATAATAATAAATCATATTAAAACGATTTTGACACATGTCAAGGCTGTGCTATAGAACGTAGCGCGCGACCCTCGTGAGGTCTCTGTTATGTAAGCGGAGGTCTGTGAGACGTGCCAGTTACGTCATATGTCTGACTGCGAAACGTTTTCCTACACGACACACAGCGCAAGCGCATTCTAGGCGATAAAGTCACAAGTATGTGGCTAGAAAGGTCCCCGCGATATGTACGTACAAGTTCAGTACTATATTATCATTACCCGCTAATTTTTGCACACGGTTTCGCCCGTGTGGGGTTGAAATTATCCCACGGGAACGTACTACCGGAATAAAAAGTATTATATGTCTTTCTTGCTTAGATTATGGCGTGGGAAATTACTTAAAAATCAGTGGAGCTACTAGGCGGTATTCAGTGTTATGCAAGACCAAAAATTAAGTCATAACTTTTAATGACAACATCATAAGAACATCTGCTACACCAAACCGAAAAGATATTTAATCCATTACAACATATCGATTTATTATCAAATCGAAAAACGTTAATCACAATTCAATAACACATAAAGTGAAACACCATAAATAGAAGAAACCTCATAAATACATAATATGTTTAGAATAAACACTATTAATGAAGAAACGAAAGTGATTCGGTAGAAACGGCTGCCATACAACTTGTAAATCTTTCACTTTCTATTAGACGTTCGGTCAGAGATATGCATAACTTTGGTATATTTACATCACTTTATTTTACTGGGTCTTTTGTCTTGTGAGGCCCAGCGTTTAGCCCCTGTATCGGGAAAGTGTTTTTCATTAGAAATGACTGTAGCAGGATGTAGGCTGGAGTTTATCCATCATCATCATCATCATCCAAAAGGCCAATTTTTATGCTCAATCTCATTCATCACCCATTTATTTTCTAAAACTGCTCATGCGCCGTCTGGTGGGAAAGCAATTATTACAACTAAAGGACATTGGCGAAAATTGACTTATAAATATATATATAAAAAAAAAACACTTACTTACATATTCGTGTTATTTGAAAGCAATAGGGAATTGTGTTTTTATAGTCCACATGTATCTTTTTATATGTCAGATCAAAAGGCTGTAAATACTGCCAGAACAAAACGGTAGTATTTAAACGAGTGACTGTAAATTAAAATTTTAAATGACAAAAGTAAAATAAAATAATTAACTTCCCAACTAACAAAAACGTCATATAAGTCTTGACTTACACGACATAAAGTTGGATAGCAGTCTTATAATGATAGTGAGATGACTACTAGGTCCTTTAGACGTCATTAATTTAACTTATTAGTCGTGCGACGAATATGTCATAATAAGCTGGTCTTAGCAACGTTGGTAAGACTAAACTAAACGACGTTATATTACAGTCTTAGCTAAAACGTTTGTACAACAACGCAATAGTCATACTAACGTTATAGTCCATTAAACGTTTTGAACTGACCAAATTAGGTCTTTGAAAAACCTATAAATGACATCTAAATAATGTAGCAGTTGTACAGACGTTTTCACAGTGACGTTTATATAACGATCACTATCCTGTTTTACAGCGGTCAATTGGAGACTCTTAAATGACTTGGTTGTTTATTTAATACTCAAATATAACCTATATATTACATGATGCCCGTTTAATGTCATGCCCTGACTTTAACCAAACTTGTAGTCGCATTTAAGTCAGGTTTTGACTTTAAAACGTCTAGGCCGCCTTAATTACGGGACGTCTGATTAAATGTACTACGAAAAATGGAAGCAAAAAATTCGTGGAGAAGACTTAAACGTAGTGGAACTTTCAAAAGGAAAGTAAATCGAGATTTCCTTTTATTAAAAAGTACAACGCCAACAACCGAGGCATTAATAACAAATGTTGAAGAAGAAAAGTGTACAACACATGAACAACAAAAAGGTTCAGTATCAATATTTATTTTATTTCTATAAAAATATTGTGTGTGATTTTTTCCGTTATTTATCAGTAAATGTTGTGTTGATTGGCATTCCTCATAATGAGCGTGTATATTTTGTACCTCTCATCCATACTTTGTAAAGGATTTATTTAAAATAAAAAATATAAAACTACTTTTTTAAGTCTTTTTATTAACATGCAAAATCATCAGTAGAAAATTGTATGCATATCGATCGACACAGTAATTAGGATATGGAAATATAATAATAATATTATTATCAAAAAACAGTGCGTACGTAGGTACGCACTGTTTTTGTGGAGTAATTTTGTACTACCTATTCAGTCATGAATCATTGGTTTGGGTCTTTTAATGATAATACTTGACAAAAAGTATTAATATTTACTTTTGTACACATGTAGGTAACTAGTCTTAAATTATATTTTTAAATACTTAAAATCACATACGATGAGTATTAATTATTACCTTTTGTTTTATTATATATTATATATTTTACTCTTAAACTAAGAATAATTATGAACATATATTGAATGATCATATTTTCAGATAAAATTTACTTAAATGTTAAAATGTTTTGAAATCTGCACTGCACTTTTACTGTGAACAATATGAAAAGGGTTTTAAATTTATGAGGAACCCTAATAGCTAACTGTCATGGCGTATTGCATGGTCTTGAAATAACCTTTATACAACTTTATGTCTTTACAACGTCGTAAAGAGGTAAGTGTGTGACGAAAGCAATATGTCCTACATTTTTAAAAATAAACATATTTTTATTAATAAAAATATAATAATTTAAACACAAAATTCGAGCGGGGCATGAAAATCTGAAATAAATACACATAGGTATATTATCACATAACTTTAATACCCAGTCGAACTAAACGGCATGAGAGACAGATACAGTTATTAGCGAGATATATAAATATAAGTTACTCCTTGTAATTATTTATTTTGCACTCAAATCTCGAATCAAAACCACAAACACCGTGTCACTAACAAGAAAAATGAATAAGTCTTACAGGTGTTGTTCCTTGACTCAAATAAAACGTTTTAGTCATTCAAAAACAACTGTATGACGACAATACAACAAACGAGTCGTTGTAAAGTTATGATGCAACTTCTGCACGACGAAAGTGGTAATTCCATAACGTTCATCCGACTTTTGAATGACGTTAACGAAGTCAGCTTGTGACTTTTGTATGTCCATTATACGACAATGTTGGTCGTATAACTGGGGCCATTTTCGCGTTTAGTAAACGTTATTATAACGTTAGTGCGACTTAGGTATTACGATCAATGGTATTAAGATAACGTTTACTAAACTTTTGAACGACGTTAAATGGTTAGTTGGGTTAGGTCATAGAATTACTAACTGAGCGACTGACTGCGAGTGACGAGAAATTAACAGAACAGCAACTAACAAACAAAAATTTGAGGTTAATGAGTAGCTTCATAATATTTGAGAGACCTAATATTTGTTTGAGTGTCAACGTTACGTCCTTCATTTTTTTCAATATTTAACAAATGATTTATTTATACAGAGCGGCATTTTATCTTAAATGCAGTGTTTCGAATTGAAAAACCGCGTAACTTCCCTAGGCCCAGTCGACGGAGCCCCGCGCTTTGTTAAGTTTTCCTAGTAGCGGGTTCGCAGGGTATGTCGGGATCTCAGTTCGCTCGCTTTCCTAACCGCCCTGTTTGTGTGAGTGAAAATAAAACATATGGAACTTTGAATTGAAATGATGTAAATATCGTATCGTATCGTTATGTAAAACTTTGTTAGTTGCCCTTTCTGTATTTCTAGACGCTCACTTAGTAATTTAGTCGCACGGCTAGAATTTTAATATCTGAAATGGATTAATCACAATCCACTTTTTGTAACCTCGTTTTGGATTTTATTACTAATCAATATTCGTCGTTAGTTAGGTTAATTGTTCGCTTACTCAAATTCATACCGCTCAAGTTATTAAAACAGTATCTCATATCATCAGTCGCTAAGTTTTTTTTTGTTCGCTTGTTAGTAACAAATAGTACAATGTAAAAACCTAAAAAGAATGTTCTCTTTACATTTAATTATATTTTTATTTACTTGATAAATATTAATTTTAGTGTATTTAATCTTCCTTATGTATTTAAGTAATTTAATTTAATTTTCATTCTTGTTACCGTAACTGGGCCATTCTTACTACGGGCGTTTATCTATTTTCACTAAGTTAACTTTACCGGGATCCAGTAGGTTTTGCCAGTGATACTGTGATGTTCCATTGTTTATTTTAGTTTGATTGCCCTACTTACCCTACTTACGATTAGTTCTCGGCTTGTAGTTCATAATGCAGCGACAGTAGCCTCACCGGCTGCATTGAACAGCCGATCGATGGCAAAGCGAGGTTATTTTTGTGCACTACCGTGATATAATAACATATTAAAGAGTTATATTGGAAACCAGGTCAACGAGTTTCTAGAAATATGAGTCATTTTATTGAAATTCATGGATATAGGACATAATTCTCTTAAAATGAGTAACATTCTTAGTAAGGACTAATTTCTCCCTGAATTATTAATACACAGTTAATCAGGATAACAGTCTGTATTATTGTCAATTTTAAATTGAAATAGTAATAAAATAGAATATAGATACTAACTAATGTCAAAGGTGTTCTAAGCTACGCCTGGACGCTGTCGTAGCTGATTCGTAGCACTGTGCTACGCTTTCGTAGGCCGCTGCTACGAACTACGTGAATGAGTTATTGTACGGAAGTAGTTATATTTTTTATTAAAAATAATTTAAAAATATTTCACTTTATTAAAATAATTTATCATCGACTATTTATTACAATTTTAACAATGTAATTTTGATAACTAAAAGCGGTTTTAATTTTAGTAGAACATTTTAACTACTTTAAGTAAATATTAAGTAATATGAAGCCATTTTCTAATTTATGAAAATGGTTAAGATTAACGGAGGATTGACCGTTACTATTAAACTAATACTATAACGTATTATTTGACAAAATGTCACTTTCGATCAATGTAATTTTTACTCCGAACACTTAAATTAAGTGACACCTATTTTGTTTTTATTAATATTTAAAGTGATGAACGTAAATGTTGTTGGATGGAGTGGGAATAAAAGACCAAGAAAAAGAAGGATGGATTGTGTAAGAAATCTATTCATCTTGATGTTAAAGAAAAAGAGTTGGCAGGCGAGAATTGAAATAACAAGTACAGTTTACTCAAATCAGACGGATATTTAACACTGAAGTTCAAGACATTATCTGTGAGTGTCCGCGTTATCCGCAATCGGTCTGTAGTCTATCTGTACCTGTGCGGTCGTATTAAGGAATACAATTCCTAGAATGTTCCCTTAAGGAATTTAATAAAATGTCGTCAGAAAACGAACTTACTTTTACGATTTAATGGATGTTCCAGGAATAGGGGCCTGAGGGCTGGGGCTTCGCTCAGTCCCCGATTCCTGGAACTTCCGAAAATACGTAACCACTAACAGGTAAAGTAGAGAAGGTTCACTGGGAGAACTAAATTAGAAAACCTCATTATTGCGGCTTAAAACAAGTATCAAAAACATAAAAATTCTTTTACATTTTCCTTTTGTTTTTCAGTAGTACACGTGTACATTTAATGACAATAGACTCACCCCCTTTTACGCGGTACTTAAACATTACTATCGAACTGAAGTTTTACTATACGATACACCCACATCATACATCGGCCCTTAGAGAATTACAAGCGTATTTTTTTTTCTTTTTTTTTAAACGTTGCCCCACACTAGTAATTTCTCCTGTATCGTGGGTGCGTTCACAAACATATAAAGTCACATACACAAATACCCCGACCCGAAACAACTATCTGTAGGCCACACAAATATTTGTTCCGTGCGGAGATCGAACCCGCGACACGCAGCACAGCAGTCCTATCGCTTAGCCACTGCGCCAACCGTGCCGGTTTTAATTATATGTCATGTTTAGAAAAACTTGAAAGAAAAACCCTTCATAAATATGAAAGCCACCCTCATTACTGCTAACACACATTGTATCGTAGTTACTCTTCTGCAGCCGCTCGGTAGCTACACGCCATTGCTAGGCAACGCTACACGTGCCAGTCCGGGGCCAGGGGGAGACGCCCCACGCTGAACCACTACATCCGGCCTCCTGGTGGAACCGTGTACTGGTGGCTTAACAACTGTAGACATTGATGATAGAACAGCATAAGGTGAGGTTAGTCTTAGTTTAGAGCTTGTGTTTGTCAACAATAACAGTGTAGTGTTTGTTTTGAAAATCAGTCAGGTGTTTTTAAATTCGGACTATCACAATGAGGATTTTGGAATCAAGCTTAAGCTTTTCATGCAATCCGAACTTGATCCGCCAATTATTAACGTACACTTTTTTATTATAAAGAAACTCTTTGGTACAGCATCCAATAAAGGATAGATAAAATGATTTTATGTGGGCAGGCTAAAAACATATCTACTTAGTTTGTCTAACAAAATTTTTCTTTGTCTATCTTTGCTAACGAAACGATAACATTTACCTTCACATTCGACAATTATTAGAATCAACTAACAAAGCCTTGTTTTACACTATCGGTACGAGTGCGGGGGAGGTTGTGAAGCGAGGGGGGAGGGGTACACCCACGCGGCGTGGAGGGGGAGGGGGGGGTGATCCACGTGTATCAATGAAGAATGAATCCGGCCAAGCGACTTGGATAGCGGGGAGAGGCCGCAGTGAAGACGCAGCCTTACAAAATATGAGTAGGTTTCGGCATAACTGATTTATTTTTAATTTTTGGTCACATTTACGCATTTTCCGGGTTCGTCGATTGATTGAGGAAAAGATGGAGCTTGTTATCGTAGGCTTACGTTTTTTTTTGAGCATTACGTTTTCAATTTACCTGTGAATATGTCTTGTTTGAAAAATAGAAGAAGACGTAAATCGCCAACTCGAAGTTAAATAATACAAGGGCAGGAAGATATTGATGATTATTATCATCATCATTTCAGCTGAAAGACATAATAAATAATTTCTGCTGGACATAAGTGATTATTAGGTATGTCTTGTATGAGTCTAAATCAATAGTATTTTTTATATACCTACTCAACGATTACTGAACTCAAATACTGAAGTGACACTGTAGCTAGCTGTATGACTAACCTTCTAATAAAATATCCATCAAACAAATACCTAAGACTAACGTTAACTAAACATTCTCGAATTAAACCAACATCGAGAAGTGGTTATACATCTCTTATTACTTTCAACTAATGATATAAAAAGGGGCTGGGGGCTCCCACCCCAGGGGGGTGATACACGTGTCTTTCACCCCCCACTCATACCCCACGCCCGTGACATCACTATCAAAAGATTTAATTCCTATAAAGAAATATTACTTCTTTTTATCGTACCGACTAGTTACAATGGAGTAATAGGCTTACAAAAGATAAAATGTTACTTAATTTTTATTTTTGTTATTTTGAACTTGGGATGTTTACTGACTAAAATATATATATATATTAGTCCGTCTGTTAGATTATCGAAAAATATTGGATACGTATTTTTTGTTTTATCAAATCAATAAAAATTGACGAAGATAAAACGCATCAAAGATTTGAGTGGGGTCGTGACGTCACTCACCGGTAAAAAATGTCATACTAATGTCTTAGAATATGACGTCACATGAGTTTTCAAAGCACTGTACCGTCTTCATTGTTTGTTTACGTGAAAAAAGAAAAAATACGTGTCCAATATTTTTTGGAAATCTATCTGACGGACTAATTAGATTTTTTTAGTTAACTACCCTATTCTTTAAATGTCAGTATTAATAGCCCATGTAGCTAAAGGTTTTCCTATCGGAATATTTATGGCAGTGGAATTGGTATCTATTCAGGCGTTCGATATCATTTGCTGTGGGTGGATATATGTATATTAGATTGTACTGGAGGTGTTATGGAAATACGACCAAGTAAATTTAGGATGGTCCAAATCTGTTACATCTGTTAATAGATCTGGACCAACCCCGCCTCGCTCCTTTTGACTAAGATGGTAGTCAGAAAGTACTGAACACCACCTAGTCTATAGATTCTTTGATGTTCATACGTCTAGTCATACACGCCGGTTCAGAATACTGAGTTAATACCTGACCTTTTTGGAGACATCACCAGCTCATCCAACATCTGGACCATCCTATGATAAGTTTCTTCGTTGCGTAGAAGCCTGCTTTCCTGTGCATGGCTTATTTGCTCAACCATACTGCTCTTCATTAGTAAAATCGTGAAACGGTTTTCAATCATAAAAGTAACAATTACAAAAATAAACCCATTAAAAATAATTATCACGATTAGTTCGAGGAAAAGTTTCAGACCTGAAAACATATTATGGAAACAGATATTATAATTATAATGTATAACTCTAAATTACTCAAACATAGACGTAGTCAGAACAATATAGGACAATTTATAACCTACCTAGACTGATTAGAACAAAGATAACAACTAGATACCTATTAATTACAGTTACATTACTTTTCCGTGTACAATACACAGATTACTCAGAAACCAGGCAATCGGAACATCAAGTCGTTTACAAGTATTTCTCATAAATATTTAGTTAAAATCCCCGAATTGTAATCATTGATGATGATACGGTTAATTTCAATGCGTTATCGTGTTGTTTTAATTACATAAATTAATTTAATTGATCTACACGATCTACAGCTGTATCGTGGTATCTTAATGAAGACATGGAAAGGCTTTATATCAGGCAACTAGATCTTGTTTTAACATGCATGACATGATATTATTGTTTTGAGTTTAATGCTTAACGGAGTTATTATACCGTTGTTCTAAATTGGTTGTAAAATAAATTCTGAAAAATAACAAAAACAAAGTAAGTAAAATACTTAAAAAGCCAATGAAGAAGACAGCGAAAAACGAAAGAAAGTACCAACGTAGGTACTTGACTACTTTAGATAGGTTTACGTAAAATATTTTTCCTTTAGAATATCTAATAGGATTATGTTTTAATAAATAATATTTACATATGTTTTAGACATATCAAAACACGAAGCATTTATTTCCCTTACCTGTACATTTACTGACACTTTTTAACTGTCAAAGCACCAGTCAGTAAGGCAGGTTCATTGTCTTTACAAATATCTGTGGAATGCCATTAACAACATGACAATATTGTTTTCAGGAAATCAATATTGTCCTCCGTGTGTATTTACAAAGTGAAAGGTCAATGTATTCATGAACTTTCTTTCTGGCGCGGCCAAGAGCTTCTCACTAACCTAGCCTAACGTAATGTTAGGTCCAAAACACTAAAGGACAGAAATACTCCTCAACGTAAACATACACCTTATTCCATTGCACTTAGAGCTGAAATTCCAAAAACTGGTAACGAAAGCCAAATTTTCTGAAGCTGAAAACGGCATAAAAGAAAATTGATTTCTAAATCCAGAACCGGTAGGTTCATTTTTACGCGCAGCGAAAAAACCAGGTCCAAAAACATGCCTGTAAACTTACGAATTAAAACTTTAATACGAGAACCACAGTTATCAAAATAAGTTTTTTATTTACTTAATCTAGTAAATAATAGGAGCTCATCTCATTATGTAGTAAAACGAAATTGAAACGCAATGCGAAACTCGGTTTCCTGCAATGCGCCATTTTTGTCTTATGGGGGAAAACTTCGTTAGAGAATACGACACTCTATGTACCTACGAACTTTTTTACATCATATGAGTACATACAGTTGTTACGTGGTAAAAAAACAGTGGATTTTCTGCATGACCTAAAAAGATTAAACAGTGTTCAAAACATATCTACACAATATTTCTGAAAACAATGAAACAATACAAAAGTATCTACTGTGATCACTGATCGACAATATTTAGCTAAGTAACGGGTCTCAAAGCCCATTTTAGAATTAACTTATAGGCAGAGCCTTCAGCCTTTATAACTCCAAACACTATAACGCGGCAAAGTGCTGAAATGAACGAGAGATTCGAGTCAAATACAGACTTAATTGAGTTAGGTAAACAGTCCGTTTTTTAAAAATTATCCTATCTACATAAGAAAAACTAGACCAAACGGATATTTCTGTGCAGCGAAACCCATAAAGTATTCCTTCAAATTTAGGAAAAAGGTAGGATTAAAATGTTTTGTGGTTCGCCGATTCAAAAGATAAACATGTCAAATTTAGGTCCAAAACAGGGGTAGTCAGGAACGAAACGTGCTACATGAATGGCGTAGTCGTTGCGTCTCTCTTGCGTAACGCAGCGAAGGTTAGCCGCGTAGTACTACAGATCGATACGTGGGGGGTAGGGGGGAGGGTTCAAGGCCGAGAGTACGCGTACCATTGCGTATCAGGGCAGGAGCAAAACTATCAACTTAGAACTATATACTCCTAGTTTCATGTTTGTGACAAATTAATGTCGATGTACTTGTGGTATCAGTTTTGGACGTGTTTTGAGGTTAATGTTTTTGTCGGGTCGATTTTGTTTATGTCAATATTTTCGAATACTAGCGCTAGATCAGTTTATCATTCTACCACGTACTTACAAGCATGATGGAATCATTATTTATTTATAGTAAAGAGACCTGCCGTACACACAACGTACCGTACATACAACTCTAGTCAGTTACTAATGGTTACTAACCAGCATAAGCACTGGTTATCTTATGGATCTAACCTACTACTTTCCTCTGAACTATTATACCAGTAACTACAACACATTTTCTAAAGAATACCACTCCAAATGTCGGTGATAAAACAGATGAGCATTACCTATGTAGATGTTCTACGAAAGCCTGCTATCTGAAAGCAAATGATCGTCAAATACTTTAGCAATCCTCGCTCCTGTAAGGCTATTCTTCCCACTGTAATATATCTACCAAAAACGTATAAAAAACGTCCTACAAATGCCTAGCTATCAGGAAAGCTGAGCCTTCATGTCGTAACAATGATCGCAAGGACGTTGACACCGCACTAAACTCCTCTCCGTTCCGTCAGCGTTTTCCCTAAAAGCTTTTGAGCCTACTTCGGAGGTTGTTCACCTTCTTTGACCTTAAAATGTCCCGTGATGGAGATCGTTAGCTGAAAAACGGAAAAATTAATGCTAGAGTAATAGTATTGTTAATAGACACGCAGAATTGTTGCCTAGGCTGATGATCTAGCTGAAGTTTTACTTCATATTAGGGTATTTGTGTATCTGAGTTTATATGTTTGTGAACGCACCCACGATACAGGAGAAATTCCTAGTGTGGGGCAACGTTTTTTTTTTAAATAAATAAATAAATATTAACTGTTAGTCCAGGATACTTAAAAAGAGTATGCAGAGCTTTTCATTATCTTTATTAGAAAACTATTGTGATTGACAGAACAAAGTACATAATAAGAACCAAACAATAAAATTAACACAAGTTTTCATACAGCTTTGTAATGAAAAAGTGTCCAACAATAGTTGAAAGAAAATGGAGGTATGATAGAAAATGCCCATGGTAATAAATCCGCCTCTGTATTTTATGCAGTGTACATAAATAAATGGAAAATGAAGCCGTAAATTGAGTAAATTGCGACTTAGTAATTTTCCAGATTTTCCATATTACATCTACATGACCAAAAACCCAAAAACTCTGTAATCTCCTACCCAGTCCAAAAGCATTTTAATTACTGAACGACACATTCAGCGATGTGAACGAAAACAAAACTAATTCGAGTACACATTAAACTTTCACTCTCCGCGGCAACAATTAACTGAATGCGAGTGACTTTGCGCCGGCGCAAGTTACAAGCGACAGGACTGTTCAGTCTTCAGTTGACAAAACATTCTGGAACTCCCGCTGGGAGACATGGTGGTGTTTGCAAGACATGGCTACACAACAGTGCTTGTACTGCTAACATTTCCAGCCTGATATAAGCTAATAGAAATTCGCAAAACAAATCCATATCTTATAATGCATAGTTTCAGTCGTTTTTAAGTTGTCATCAAGTACGCGTAAATTTATGTTTTGTGGATCCCATATTTGTCACCCTAAGTATCTACACAAACTTAGAAAGTGATATACAGGGTGGTGCCGACAATACGACAATAATTGAAACCACTGGCAGTTCTAGTTCTTGAACAGAATTAACTATCAAATAAATCTTAACAGCAAAATAAAAAATTGAAAAAAATCAATAAAACTAGTAGCATAAAACTGTAAACGAACACAAAAACATTACAATTTACAAACAAATATTGGTTTACTAACCTTAGGAATAATTTGCACCGATTACGTGTGGAAATAAAATGTAACAAACGAATTTGGCAAAGACATTTAGGTAGGCTATTGTCGTATCGTCGGCACCACGACGGTGTTAGGGTGAATAAATCCTAACAACGTCGTGATAGTTTAAAAATGTTCCTATGAACTAGAACTACCAGTGGTTTCATTTATTGTCGTATTGTCGGCACCACCCTGTATAGGCAAAAATGCTGAAAGTATCCATAGTTACCTTTGTGCTACTCACTTCAACAGTTATTTTAAGGCATCTTGAACTGTAAACAACCAAAAGAACACTTTTTCCTGCCAAATCTTGATAGTCGAATTTGCAATTGGAATGTCAGTAATGGAACTATCGACAATTTTTAATTCCTCTCATAATCGATCATAAATCGCGACGCATCATCAATCAATTTCGATATTTACGATTCAACCTAATTAATCACAGTAATAAATCGTTCGCCTTAATGTAATAATTGTTTCTAAGAGGCCATTAGTGTAGAAACGGCATATCGTAGAACAAAAATTCGAAGACCTGTGACATCTATCCATCAGCACTGCGGCACTGGGGACACGGGAGGTGGATTCCAGCCCAGAGAAGAGGCCTGAGTCCCAGTAGTGGGAACGCTTAATACTGATTTAAGCTAAGCGGCCATCACTTAGACCATACGTCTGCACAATTTGATAAGATCTGTCCATGTTTAGTGGAAGAAATCACGTTGTAAACTAACTAGTGCTGATAATGTAATGGCAAAGAGATAGTTGCACACCAAATGTAATTTAACTACGAAATTCTGTGCTTTATGGTGCTGGATTAGGAGCGTAAATAGAAAGAGGTGTGAATTGGTAATGAAGTAGTACAGGTTTACTAGGTACAAATGTGTAGGATTAGCGTTTGGTAGAGCTCCAGTTGGAAATATGAAATAGGGTACATTCAAGACATAGCAGAAGTTGATGTTTACAACAAAACAAACTGTTTTCTAGCTTACCCTTTCATTCTTATTGTCAATCCACTATCCATGTAAAAAAAACGCAGTCTTACAAAATTCGCTGGCGTGCGTAACGGGTCTTAATAAACACAATAAAACTTTTATGCCCCAAACAGAGGAGGACACGCCGCCGGATGACATAGGGAAAAACGCAGAAAATTCCTTAAAAATCGAGTTCACCGCCACCGCAGCGAATAATAGTGCACGAACAATAAACCTTTTATTGACATCGTAAAGGTGGACGCATAAAAATCATTTAACTTCAGCATTTACGATCGCAGCGATTTCCTGATGGTGCGCACTTTCGCGTACCCCGCACCCCGCACCCCGCGCCTGGCCGCTTTTCACGGCTTTCCTCAGAAAACTATATCTGTCCCGCTCCCGCGTATGGCGCTATCTCTCTCCCTCACCAAGTTCGACGACCGGGGCAACGAGCGCGCGAAAGTACTTTCACTGCGCCGGCGCATGCGAGTCTCTAACGCCCGTCTGTTGTTACGGGCGCGTTTGCGTCTTTATTCTACGAAGTTTTGTACTGGCGATCGCAGATAACGCGTTCGGCGCGGTGAAATGGCCTTTGCTGGGTTTGCACTGAGCCCGCAACAGTTTAGATGTTAACTAGTTGTAATTCATCTAGGAATGTGACTTGTCTATCCGTCTGCGCGCGCGTTGTTCCAGACCGACTCTAGTCGCACTTGTAATGAGCCTTTGTTCTGGTATTGTGGGACTATTTTCTTGAACATGCTTTCTCAAAATAGTCATCGTTATTTTACAAAATTGATCGTAAATTACTAAAACCGCATATTACCTCATTAAAACCCAGCTTTAATTTCATGTCCACTTAACAAACACCCATTTACATGTTAATATTTTAGCATCAATTAAAAAACTATCACCGCTCGACAATTAAGTATAAAAAACGTTTTTTGCACAAAAACACAACAAATGGTACATAATAGCGATGTCGTGTTGTATATCAATCGCGGGTAGGAAGCGCGAGTGAAAGCAAGCCTTTCTGTCACGCGGCGCACGCGCAGGCCTTAGCCGCAGTGCACAATGCAACTGAATCTAGATTCGGTCTAGATCTGCAGATTTGAATCTGATTTTTATCAGGTTAAGTTGTTAGCGATGTTGAATGAAGGGGAAATCTGTATCACGATGTTTTACACTAGTTACCTCTGATGATTTGATGTCAAAACTTTTCCTTAAAGAAATGGAAAGTGATATATTAATCACTATCCTAATACCAAAGACAATATCAATCACAGGTAGACCATAAGCTGGGCTAGGATATAGATTACTTTTCAATTCCGGTACGTTCCCGAGGGATTGTAAACGGGCAAAGCCGTGGCCACAAGTTACTGAATAAAAAATGTTAATAGAATTCGTGAGCCCTACACAGAAAGTTTATTTCTCGTGTTAGATAGTGTCACAGCTGATATGTTATTACCGCACCATCAATATGCATGGGGTTCCATGAGATGTTGCATAAGACTTGGTGACACAATCGCCGTAAGAGAAATGGTGCCCTGTACACAATGGCCCATGCTGGCCAGAGCGACCATATTGTGATGTCCATTGACGGATTGAAGAATACATCGATGCATTGATACGTCTGCTTGCCAAATGGAGCGAGAGATGGTTCATTGAATAAGAGTAGAGCTTTTCGCTTGACCAATAAGGAAATTATGTCGGTACTAGCTGTTGTCAGCGGCTTCGCCCGCTACAACTCGAAAATTATCCCACGAGAAGATAAAATCGGGATGAAAACTATCCTATGTGTTAATCCAGGTTATAAACTATCTGTGTACCAAATTTTATCCAAATCCGTTCAGTAGTTTTTGTGTGAAAGAGTAACAAACATACACACAAACTTTCGCCTTTATAATGTTAGTGTGATATAATATTATAGTGTGAAGTGCATTGACTTATATATTGTGAAGTGTGATTAGGATAAGATTAGTAGGATAAACTGCCTCGTAGGTCTAGTGGACGCAAGCGCAACTGCTGTGCGTGAGGTCCTAGGTTCGATTCTCAGGTCGGGCAAAGTGTTACTGAAATTGTGCCCAGTTGATCGCAATGAGCTCGCCTCCTATTACGTGGGACTAAATCATAACTGGCGAAATGTGTGTGTATTTATGGGAACACCTCTGCCTAACGCTTCGAGGATTACAGACGTGATGTTATGTGTAATGTGTTGAGTGTTGTAATAGAGTAGATTTTTCTTAAAAGTGTAATATTTTAATATTGGTATGATGGACCCTTTTTCAAATGAACTGGTCTCATCTTCTTCGGCATTCCGTGTAGCTTGGCGCGAATAATTAAAACTGCATAAAAAACTTAAGTAATCCAATTAAAATTAAAATATCCGCATCTATGCACACAGCCCTACAATTAACGTTTGTTTCATAAAATTTTCACATAATTGTCAACGAGTGAACGTAATCCAAACTGGCATAATGACAACGCTTGCTTTATTTCCGTAAGCGACGCGCGCGCAGGTAAAAGTTGCAATTATGAGCTCTTTCATAATGGCGGCTTTCAGAGATTAAACGACTAACACTATCGGTTTTACGTAATTATAGTAATACGTAATGATAATAACTTGCGTCTGTTATATTTTATGTATTTGTTGGTTCGTAAATGAGTTATTAGGTGTCTGTTGGCAACTTCACTATTACTATTATAGGTAAACATCACAGTAGTGAGGAACAAGCGAAATACTTGACCAGAACGATTTTTTATTGGTTGAACAAATGACTCCTCCCGCTCTGGGCTGAGCGGAAGGAAGTGTCAGACTTCTACTGACTAAAAACCACCCATGTTCCTTCTTAGCCCTTTGTGTTCCAGGACCGCAGTATCTCTTTCGCATCCTGCAGCCCCAGCAGAGTGAGCACACCTCTTGTGCCGATCTCGTTTTACCACATTTATCGTATGTGGTGTGAGTTTTGTCGTTCTTGAAGGAAGGCGAACGACTGCCTTTTCCGATTTTAAGGCATGGTCATAATCACTAAAGTTTCACACAGTATAATTTTTCTTCAAGAATTGATGATCCGTTCAGCAATCCATCATTCGTTCAACATCACCATTCACAGTTACGCTCTGTAATGTATCAGCTAGCTGTAGAGTCAGTCACTAATCTCCAGTCGAACGCTCGTAAACTCTGGAGAAAAGCTAATTACGTCTCTGGTCACTGAGCTAGTAATTTATTTATACGTAATGACTTAATTAGCAATTATCTTGTTTACGGGACGCTGCGGGCGGGCTGGCTCATCACGAACATGATATTATTATGTATACTTAGGATATTAAAGGTCTATCTTTACCCAAGTTTTTAATCACCGGAATTCGAGGAAACTCGAAATCTGTAGCAATACTGCAACTTTACTGACATTCTTAAAAAATAACCTGTGAAACTTTAGGAAGTCATCATTATCATAATCAGAAGCGGGCACAGGGTTTCCCCTAGGTGAAGTTTTGCGAGAAATGTCATTGTGTGCTTTTAACAGCAGAAGAACAGAATTGGAATACCATGAAAATGGCGTGTGTTTGGGTTTTCATTCATCAAAATATTCCCCCAGAAGTTTTAACAATCCTACTCGCTCCCTAACATCCAAGGATTATCAAAAATGGAACAATATAACTGGGTATCAGCCCTGAGTTGAGAGCCCAGCAGTTGCATGCGCACACGCCGTATTTCGCGTGATCGATTTTTTACTACCCGCTAATTGTATCGACTATGATACCGTTCACGTTTCGATAACTACCCGAGTTTAAATCGATTGTTTTATGATCATTCGGTTATTTATTATGTTCGCGAGGGTCGTTGGTCGGTAGCTCGTTAGCGAAAGTCTGCTGCTATGGACGATTATCTTTTCTTCTTTTAAGCTAAAGAAACTTGATGGTTTAAATAAAGGTTTTGTCCTGACAATGGACCATTATGTAAATAGATGAATAAAAACTTTGAGGAGAAAAAGGGTTAGGCCCATATATACGTACGAATACAACCCTTTCCTCAATTTATTTTTACAAAAAGCTGCTATTCAATGAAAAAAAACAAGAGAAGAACAGGCAGCAGGAAGGCTTCGTTTCCCAAGTACATATTTCGCATTCAGGAAAAATTTGCTGAAAGTTATTACATCTAGTTCTGGGAGTACGGGGGTGGTTCAATTCTCTTTACCAACTTCCTACTACCCAAAATAAAACTTAAAATAACTGTGCTATAATTAATCGCGAAGCCTTATAAGTGGAATAACTTAATTTCCGTGGCCCCAATACGTACTTGCGTACGTAAAGTTAGGGAATTTCATCAAACGATACCCCGGCTTCAGTCAGGATCATGTAGCCCGCGGTTTATAAATATCCTAACGGAACTTGTAAATAACCGTTAATTAAAGGAAAGAGTCCTTTGAGGGATTATCTGGCCTATAAGACTCAAATTAATGAGATTTGGCAAATATTATTTTTGAATTAACGGTTTGAGATGAATCGAATTTTGGGTTAATTCATATTAATCTCGATCGTGTGGTAACTGGAACGTGCCTAAATTAACCCTTCGTGGTAACCGGGTTTGTGTTCACTAATCATCACCTCAAATCCAAAAAGGTAATTCGATAACCCCACGTAAATAAATTTAATGAAATGCAGTGGTTGAGAAAACATGGTTTGCCCTAAAGTAAAACAGTGAACTTTTATCTAGAACCAATAGAACTACGTAATCCTTCAATTGTTATAAAACCAAGTACTTTTCTCCCACAATAAATTCACAATTTGCCATTGTCAAATACCCAATCTTCCAATAATAAAGATCCAATAAGCCCGTATAAATCTCTAAAACGGATGCTTAGCTGACTCATCAGCAAGGCGCTCAGTATTTTAAAACGCGAATACCATAAGCCGGCCACGTGTCGTTTGGGCGCGCGTTTGAATCCCGGCTGCGTCTATTTGCGGTAAATGGGTCAAGCCAATCCCAAGTTAGCTGCAAGAACGAATACAAAAAGAGTAAAGTGAACACCGGCCAGTGCGCCCGCGCACAGTTAACGAGCGGTTTAACTGGATGTTTAGTTTTGTTGGAAGTTTTAATATTTGTTTTTTTATTAAAACTTTATTTGTGTCAAACATTATGTACGTGGAGTGTTCAGTTGCTAAGTAATTGAAAAAATTGCAGTAATTTTTTTCTTTCTTTCTGCATTTTTTTTCAGTAAATCTTCTTTCAAATTGAAAGTAAGGTATCGTTATCAGGATAACATACGAGTATGTCAATTCCTAAATCCGCATGATTTTACACGTGACTGCAGGTTAAGTAGGTACTAGCTCTGGAATCTCCATAAATTCCAATTTCTTAAACATTACAAGCCGGAGCCGAGTCACCAACTCACCAAGCCACCAACCAAGGTTGGAAAAAAGAATAGTGGACGACATTGGACGCACATATAATACATATACATAGCTCGTACATAAGGCGGAAGTGTCGCCTTGTCGAGACCTGTTCGCCTTACCAGTAATGCTGATACATTTAACGTGTCTATATACGTTATTATTATAACTAAACTTGTTTTTGATCTTGTAGAAATATGCTGGTGTTGTTTACTGGCTGTGCAGATAAAAAACATCTTGTAAAGACCCAACGGTATCTAACTAAAGCTCTAACAAAAAAAGCCTTATAAACTTATAACTTAAGAAGTTGTATTACACACATTGACAGTAAGTTCAAAACTCCAGGTGTAAAGGAAAATCAGTGTCAGGCATTCGTCGGATGGCATTTTTCCTGTACTGGGCCTATTTGGCGCAGCCGTGAAGTACACATTCGTTTTTTCCTCCTGTTTTTTAGGGTTCCGTAGCCGAATGGCAAAAAAATGTGTTTTCAGAGCATGACGTTTTAAATAAATTTATTTTTTTATGCCTTATTATTGAAATCGGAACTTCAAAAAGTTAAACGTCCAGTTAAACCCCAATTCGCTAAACTGCAGTTAACGTTAATCTCCTGTGTGTGTCGGTGTGCGTGCGCGCAGTGCATCGGCCGCGTTGCGCAACCGCCGCTATTTATACCCACCCTCGCCTAACGCCGGAACTCCTCCGGTGAAAGTTTGCACTATATTTTTATTACTATACATATTTTATTCGGGAATTCTCGGATGCTTCACATTTTTCTGGAAAATGAGGTGTTTCGATATTTTTTCAGTTGAAATTTCTTCAGCTATTTGCCACGGGCAGACATTCCTTGCTTGGAATTGCTATGAATAGTAATTCGCTTTTCAGAAAACTTTTCCTAATCGAAGGCTCGTCAAATACCCAGACACATTTCAAGACATCAATAAGCTTAACAAACACCGTACGCACATAAAGATACTTGCTACTTATATCTACAAACCACTGCACCATTACTACGTACAACATAAAACACATCCTAATCACACTAATCAGTTTAACGCAGCTCGATCTCTCACCTCCAGATAATCATCTTGTAATGGCTTCTATGACCAGTACATACGACCTTTAGCACAAAATGTATAATCAACAGGCTTTTGTATACTTCGTGACCTTTTGACAATGTTCGCGGTTTTACTTTCAGTTTTCATTGTGAGTACGTCGTTAAAAGTTTATACGGGAAAATGTTCGTAAATTAATAGTATAAGTAGATACAAACCGTTATTGTAAATGGAAGACAGTATTATGTATAACATACATCAATAGCTGCATTAATTACACACACACACACACACACACACACACACACAATCAACTCAATTTTTCGCCATGAGCAGAGGCAAAAACTACGGAATGCCTTTTTTTTTAATGGCAGGTGGTAAATCATCAAAAACCCCTCCCGCTCTTGGGCAGAGCGAAAGGGAGTGTCAGACTTCTACTGACTAAAAACAACCCATGTTCCTTCTTAGCCTTTATGTCGAGGCCGCGGTATCTCTTGCGAACAATCCGCAGCCCCGACGGGACTACGGAATGCCTCCTACGATAATTACACACTTTATTGGCTTCGTCTAAAACTTACCTGTTTTTATATACAGCTTTCCCCCTAAATCAAATATCTTGTGTGGGTAACTAGATGTAGATATAACAGAGAGTGACGCGAAATATCTACCCTCGTTTCGTGATATCAAGCCAAATTACTTCTCCTGTAGTCAGTAACTTATGATCCAAATATCTGATAGGTACATTATTGTTCAAAGGTAGAGCTATTAATATCCACTACTACGCTACGCCCACACTCCATTATTCACATAGTTCGACAAACACGTTGTTTACTTCAAAAAGCATTTACCTATGTATGTGTACGATAGAATAAAAGGGACTTCCCACTGAGAGGTAAACGGCGTTGCAAAATTGGAAAAAGAAAATGCCTGAATAATAAAGACCACTTGGTACTAGGGCAGCACAGATGGGAAAGAGGTTGGAAAATTGTCATCGAGGATACGGGTGGCAATTAACAATATCGCGAACGAAATCACGAGTATCTCGTGAACTAATCGAGTTTCAACTCGTGTACGAAACGGCTTGCAAGCCCCATTGTGCACAGTCTGAAGATAAATCTGATAAAGAACAGTCCATTCTTCACCAAGCAAGGTTACAAGCATAACACGCGCATTATCTAATACAACATTATCACTATTATACAACGTCCTCGCTTATTTATAAACAATATATAAACAAACGGTATTAATTTGTTGTCAAAACGTTCAAGATCTGCCGCCACTTCCGCGTACCATTTAAAATTTGTCGTCTAAGGTCACCGGCGCGAAGGTTGACAACCACTATTAATGAATAATACAAGCAGAAACGATATTTAATAAGATTTCTAGTTCTAGGACAGAATTCGCCAATCAAACCAAACCAAAATGACGCAAATGTTTGTAAATAAATAGTAGGAAACATGGCCGCTTAATTGATTACGTATTTGCTTATTATATTTCTGTGTCAACCTAGGAGCAAAATACTACAACTACTCGAGTTGATTTCAAGCTGATAATTTAGAAGTACCTACTTATTCGCGTGATAAACCATCGATTACATCAGGCAATTAATATAACAAAGTAAGTTAAAACTTAATTATTCCTTTGAAATGCAACCAAACAACCAATTGAATTGGATCGAGCATTTCCCACAACAAAATCAAATTACAAATCGAGGCAAAATGTTTCGTTCACTTCCACGTTGAACACAAACAATTAAAACAGAATGAAAGTACACTGTTTATTCTGCATAAATAAAACTCATTGGGTAACTATCTATTCTTTTTGTCAACCCACGATTTAATACCTTTACAAAATCTTTGTCCTACATACTCCATAATTATAATGATAGGGACACATCATCATCATCATTCTCTTGCCCTTATCCCAATTCATTTGGCGTCGGCGCAGCATGTCTTCTTCTTCCATATGGACACAAAACAGCGCAAAAATCGTTCCATCGGAAAAATCATCTTAGCTACAGCTAAGCGTACCTGAGCTTGAAGAGCAAATCTGTCAAAACAAGACGAGCACATCTCCGTAGCACATGTTTGCCTAGTCCTACCAACTGTTGGGTCTTAGACGATGATTGTTTGCTACCCTCCTGGCCGTTGGCCGCGGGCCAGGGTGCGTCGCCCCGGTCGGCCATTGTCTCTTCATCGATTTCAAACAGAAATAGATGTGATGCATTGCTGGCCACACGAGATTCTTTTCGTCACGTCACCGTTTGGGAGAAATTGTGAACTTTGTATGAGTTGTGGGAGATTTTCCTGCAGTTTTTATTCTACTTCTGTTTTTGTTGCTGTTCCAATAAAATGATACTCGTATTACCGTTTAATTGCTATTTGTTCACCCTCTGTTACATGGTGCCTCTACCAGAGATGCCAGGTGTTATGTTCATTTCATCGGCTAAGCAAGGACATCGTATAAAGTACGGTTGTGCATTTGACACCCACCGTGGGACCATTATGAAGTCTTAATTCCACATTAATTATTTCTCGCTAAAAGCTAAACATTCCTAACCCTTGCTATTCAGTCGACAGGTACAACCTGCGCAGGATTAGCAGCTGGTGCATACAAGTTTTCTATTCGTTCCAGAATAAATATACTACTTTAAAACATGTCTTCAGAAATAACCACAGTTTTTCATTTACTGAGACAGCTAACCCTATTATACTTAGATGAGGGTTTGTTTAAACAATGATTTTGAAATGAAAGTAACATTATTTATAATTGTTCTGAAATTGTTTTCAGTGTTAGAAACTCTATTAATGTTTGTAATAAATGAGATTACAGAAACTCGTTTTAAACTAAATTGGTATTCAGATAATTTAAAGTAAGTATCTCTAACAGGCAGTTTTACATAATTTTCTTTTAACAGTGATGACGATTACGGTAAATACAGAAAAGCTTCGTATGCGTAAATAACATGAAACTAAAACTTATCGGTTTACTGAAAATTCTTCGCTAAATTAATAAGTGAACATTACACAATCAGTGTATAGGTATTAATAACGTATAATTTTCCACCATTCTGATCAGAGATTTACAAATTACCGTATCCTGTTCAAAACCTATAGTTACCGAAGCAAAAAACCTCAGTTTTCGGTAGCAATGCGCCTGCGCACGCGAAAAGCGTCCCGCGTCCCTTGTCCCGGGGTCGACGGACTTGCCGCGGTCACGCCGGCCGTTCCCCGGCCGCGGGAAAATGGGGAAACTATTGTTGCGCACAATGCGTGCACGCTTCCGTGTCAACCAACCTGGGATGTTCTGCCCGCAAATTACCGTACGCGGGCAGATAGACCTTAGCACCTGTGGGATCCTGGTAGCTTGCGAGTAATATGTGTATCGTTTACACATTTAAATAAATTATACAAGTGTAACTGTAGTTTAACTGTCTGTTTACTTTACTTTTTTGTTATAAAATATGTAGGTACTTATAAGACTATGCCTACATACTTGCAAACAAAATTGCAGACTTGACCCTATGGGTCTGTGTCAATGTGTTCGGGTTCCGGATAGTTACGCTGATCTCCATTAAACAAATTGGAACTGTATGCATTTCCTCAACCAGATAAAAGGTTAAACTGAATCCTCCAAAACCTTCCTCACGACAGTTTCCTCATTTCTCCGCATCACATGCCCATACCAGGACAACTGATTTCCACACAACTTTTTCACATAAACATAATATCTGCTCTAATAAATAATTAAGTATCACCAAATTTATGTTTCTTTTGTGGCTCTTTTTCATGTTGACAAATTCTGGATAAGTTAGTACAAAAGTAACAGTGTTTTATGCAGATGTGTTCGATAGTGCGTACGTGTTTCCTGTAGGTCCGAGTCCTACGCTCCGGTGCTCCCCTTCATTGTCGTGTTACCCTAATAACTGCGCGGGCTTTTACCAAAGGATTGTAACAGTGAAGTCCTGTTATAATACCATGTCCTGTCTTCCAAATTACGTATGGGAAACGTACAATTTGCGGACACTGTGGTTTGTGCGGACACAAAAGTTATGCAATAGGTACGTCATTTATTTGTAAGCCAACATTGTTGCTTCGAGATAATATGAAAACAAAGAATAAAACTACAAATTAATTACAATATGGTTCTGTATTTTTTAAAGGATAAGTATATAATAAAAAGAAAAGCAACTCAAAAATAGTCTAATTAAAATGAAATGGCCATAATTTCAATGGCAGCTCGTTCTCATGGAATATCATTTAAAAATCGAATGTTCCACAAAACAAGCATTGTGTGGATATTATTTTATTTTATGCGCTGACAATACTGGGACATTGGAAACGCATGGGAATGTCAGTGTGAACATTTTATTGTTATTCAAAAAAGTATACAAACTTTTTTGATGGTAGAAGTAACTTTTTTTAGGTAAAGCTAGTTTCAGCTATACATTCATTTACCATATAGGTTAAAGACTATAAGAATGTGACATGATTTTTCCTTAAGACTAAGTGGAGGTAAATTTTACCATCTACAATAATATCAATTTTATTTCCCGGCAACTCATGCCCATAGGCACACGATATAAGATAAAACAACAATAACATACTAATACAATATTAAACAAAAAACCTTAACATAAATTATATTTATGTACTTCTTAAAGCCAAGACGCGTATAGATTCAACAGTATAATTTTAAAGCAGTAAGCAATACAAAAAAAAACTAACTCGTAGTCTGCCACAAAAAGTAACGATAGTAATACAAAAAATGGCTTAGCAATCCGAGGTACCAGGCTGGCATGAAATACAAGAGATCATCACTGCAACACATGGACTAGAACGATATGTTCGCCACGCACCATCATCTGTGGTATACGTCGCGAGCACTCCACCTGACATCTAGTGCTGCTAACAAGATATTCATTCGTCTCTGGAACTGGGGAAATAGTTGCCGCTGTTCCTTTGGGAACTGGTGTACCTGTTTAGAGAAATATAGTAGTTATACATTCTGTTAAAAAAGTATCGGGAATGGATGATTTGTTTATGGCTCCAAATTTTTGTTTTTTTTTGTTGTTGTTAGATTGGCACAACTGTTTTCCATTTTGGGGCGGAGTTTGACATGCATCTGTTATTTAAATTAAATACAGTGCTGTTTTAAGTTACATCATATCTAGTGTGTACAGCGAATTTCATTGTGGACAAAAACATAACAAAGAGTTTGTCTTAAACTTTGCATCGCCAATGGAATTTCGTGTTCGGAGTCACTAAAATGTTACAGAAGGCTTACGGTGAATCGACTTTATCAAAAACACGTGGTTTTGCGTGGTACAAAGCGTTCAAAAGCGGTCGAGATGTAATGGAAGATTTGCCTGGCTCTGGTAGGCCATCAACGTCTGCAACTGAAGTTAACATCGCAAAAGGGAAGGAAATAGTGACTGAAAATCCTCATTCAACTTTGAGAGAGATAGCCGCCGAACTTTCTCTCTCACGAGTCGATCCTTACCATTTTAACTAATCATTTGGGTATGAAACATGTTACCGCTCGGCTAGTCCCGAAAAGACCTGAATTTTTTTCCAAAAACTCAATCGCATTAGAGTCGCTGAGGACATGCTAGAACGAGTCAATTCCGATCCCACATTCATGAAACGCATTGTTATTGGTGACGAGATGTGGGTTTACGAGTTTGACATGCCAACTAGTCAACAAGCTTCGGAGTGGCGCCTTCCAACTGAACCGAAACCGAAAAAACCACGCCAAAGTCGATCAAACGTCAAAATCATGTTAACTGTTTTCTTTGACTATCGCGGTGTTGTGCACTCAGAATTCTTGCCGGAAGGTCAAACAGTAATAAAGAATATTGTTTGAGCGTTCTGTTGCATTTAAGAGAGCAAATTGTACGAAAAAGGCCTGATTTGTGGAATGAAAATTCTTGGATTTTGCACCACGATAATGCGCCTTCGGACAAGGCCATCATTGTGAACGAATTTTTGACCAAACACTGAACAAATACCATCAAGCAATCACCACATTCACCAGATCATTCTGTATGGCTCCAGCCGATTTCTTTCTTTTTCCTAAACTCAAACTACCACTTCGTTTCACCCGTTTTCAATGGGTAGAAGACATAAAGAAGAATTCGCGGCGAGAACTGAACTCAATTCCTGAAAGTGCGTTTAAAAAATGTTTTCATGATCGGATTATTCGTTGGCGTAAGTGTGTCGTTTCTGACGGAACATACTTTGAAGGTGATAAAATAAATTTGGATGAATAACAAACGTTTTGTTTATTATTAATCTTTTCGCATTAATTTCTTGACAGAGCAGTATACAAGATGATTTTTAACCGACTTCCGAAAAGGAGGAGGTTCTCAATTCGTCTGTATGTTTTTTTTTAGTCACCGTCCAAATTCTGATATATTAATCTTTGACGACAATCATTGAATACGTGTTTTTTCTTTTAGTATCACTCAATACAAAAATATTGAGATATCACTTTACAAAGTTTTAACGTTTCACGGAGACCGCTCTCCGTAAAATGTTAAAACAAAACGTTGAAAAAAATAGCCACAATTACTGTCACTAACCCATTCCCGGTGGCGTTTTTCTCTTGTTCATTGTTTTCTTCTTCCATATCTCTAGGACGTCACTGAGCGCCAAATTCCAGTGCTTGTCGAACGCCACTATGGTTGCAATTAAGACACCTCTCACGTCTCTGTCATTTCGAGTGATTATCTGTGAACAAGAAAAGAAACATTTTAAAAAGTAAAAAAAGGGTTAAAGAAATACGCTTAACTGGCTCAACACTGATATTATAAATACCTACTGTTTTCCATCATACTTAAGGCTAAATATTATTCCCGTCGGGGCTGCGGGTTGTTCGCAAGAGATACCGCGGCCTCGACATGAAGGGCTAAGAAGGAACATGGGTGGTTTTTAGTCAGTAGAAGTCTGACATTTCTTTTCGCTCTGCCAAGAGCGGGAGGGGTTATTCGATGATTTTCCACCCGAAAAAAAAAGGCTAAATTTTATAAATGTGCTGAATTTTCTCGATAAATATAAACACAACCAATCGGTTCCACTCAAAAACAAACACCGCATGTTCATCTTCGCCCTCTTCCCTGTTTTTCTCCTGAGGACGCAAACATGCTGTCTATCCAACAGAAATATTAACAACAAATAAAACGATCTTGTTTTTAAAAACAAAAAATACTTAGCATCACTAGAATTAGTCACATTTAAAATTACATGGAAAATACCGCTGGATATGTTTTTAAATTCTACGCTAAAGAGGAAGGGCCTTGTAAAGGGCGATGAGTAATGTAGTACTCTTTGTTTTCAGACGGAACATTGCATGACAGCGCGTGGTGACTCCCTGCCCCATGTGTTCACACGGAAACCTGCTTTCCAGCATAGCAATACACCAACAGGCTCTATGGTGAGTTTACTTTAGATAATATGTCTCCAGATATTATGGATGTTTAATTCAGTTCGATCTGATCTGTCCTTAAACATTGAGCTGAAAATGAGGAAGTCGGTCAGCTATTTTACTAAGCTCTACTAGGATAAGTTAGCGAGGATTTTATGCCGAAAAATGGTATACGATTTACTAATATATTTATTTTTTAATATCACTCAATTCGCCTCCGGTAATATTAGTCTTTCTATAAATATGCCTGTTGTCAGGGACGGATATGAACGTAAATAACGCTCCAATGTAGGGTAGGAGGCTGTTCGTGACGTCATTAGCGTCACTTATACTTAGATCCGGAAAACGCGTATGTCTTTCTATATTACAATATCTATTGGAAGTTTGCCAATTCAATTCGACTTTTCTACGAGCCATGAATTCTAGAACATTCCACTCTCCTTTTGATGGCAATATTTATTCTGTCCAACGAAACGTAAACACAATAACATTTGTAACATGTAACATGTATGACAAGCTCGTAGTGATAGATGGCGCGGGAACGGCGGGCGTAGCTACAGGTGAGGTCAGTCAGGATACCGTGACATTGACACCATTTAAGACCACACATTAGAGTCTACCGAAGAGCGACCTTCAAAGGGAGTCTACCATGAAATCGTTATCACCCCAAATCTGCTAAATCACCACAACACAGTGGGATACAGACACATTTAAGTGTTATAATTCAATCAGTAGCGAACAAATACGCGGTGTTGTTGCGGAAGGCGAGGTGGCCTCGTCGGGGGCCGATTTAATTCGTAAGTACCGCGCCAAGGTCCGCCGCTTATATCGTATGGAAACTTTTTGATTTTTCCTCCTCTGTGGCTTTTGGTGTATTTTAAAGCCTTTAATGACAAGGTGACAGAAGAATGCGTGTGTGAAATCACGATTTATTAAACAAAGATTAATGTTTTGGAACATTTTTTTTGATTCATTGACCTTGACTGCCAAATGCAATGCCAGAATTTAAGGTCGTGGAGTTTACGAACTTTTGCATATTTTGACTTATTCCTAGTCAAAGCGCTCCTGCATCCGATTGGAAGCAGCCAGGTGAAACTGAGAGGCAGACAGAATGCACCGCGGAACAAAAACACGAGCAGAGTTCACGCGAGTCGCATGCTCACAGTATAAATATGTTTATTGAGTGGAAATCTACCCGGCAGGCAGTCAAAAGACTGAAATAGACCGTATGACTTTAATAGAAGCTTATAAACTGTGTAAATAGTAAAAGCGCAGCGACAGCGTAGAAAAATATTTTACAGTAGATGAAAAAAACTAGTCTTATTTATTTTATAGGCTTTAAAGCCCAGTATGCCTCTGATATAGGTATGTATTTACTATAAATCCAGATAAGAAAGCTTAACATAATATAAGGTCAGGTAAAGTGTAATATTCCCCTCAGGTCACGAAGGTCAACGTTTAATAAAGTCCCGCCACAAAGGGCACGAACTTTAATATATAAACCCATTAAAATATCCATTACCGCGTCTGAACGCCCCATATATCGAGCTTGCGCCAAATAAGGGCAATGTAAATAAAATTCAGCGGTTTTAACGTGACAGCTAGAATGACGCGGCGGCTTCCGGGTTGAAAGTTGCTTTAGGCCCAAGGTCGGCTTCTTGCCGCCAGAGGGCACTGCTCTGCCGGCAAGTGTGCTTACGTCACTCGGTACTTTTGCGACCTTATGTTCAGTGCTGGTTTTAATGCCTTAAGCAGTTGTTCAAGTGTTAAATAAAACCTGTATTATATTAAGTTTTGATGATTCAGAATACAATAGATGGTTTAAAGTTCAAATTCCAAAAAAAAAACATAGGAAATCAATCAATTATAGTTTACTATTGACTCTGCATTACCTCTAATGAACAGATATAAAAATAAAATGTGTTTTTGTGCACAAACACTCTGCGAGTCTCGGACAGGTGCACCAGTTGCGTGTACAATACCTATGGCTAGCACCTGCCAATATTTACACACAGACAACACGTTAGTACACACACATGTACCATTACATCACTAATTTCCATCTAGAAATGGAAAAATGTTGCAAAAATTTTCATCAGACCATATAGAACACTACTTGAAACCCTGATTCTGGTGAAAGGGAAATTGGGACCTTGTGATTTAATGGTGATCTCATTGTGACCTTTACAGACCGCCTTTATCTGACACTCCCTGTACAACTGTAAGTCACTGGTACTTAGTGTACTTATACACTGCAACGTAAAGGGATCAGTAAACAGCTTAAAACTTAGGAAGAAAAAGCAACATATAATATGCGATAGAACTTTAATAAATCCTGAATAATTGAAGTAGAGAGAAGAGCCACCTTGGACAGGATCAAGGCCCAGCGGATGTTATCCAGGAAGATCCTAGGATGCAATTTAGCAATCATAGTCGAGCCGTCAGACTGCTACACACAATTGTAATGGATGCCATGACCTAGCTCGTCAAAAACTGTCCAGTATTCTAGATTCATCTGGAAATTTTGTAAACTGAGGTCAAGAGAACTATGTAATTGAACAATCATGGTCGGGAAATTACATCAAGTGCAGAATGCAGGTGAAGGGAGGACGCTCTCGTCTCACGACACTTGTTCATTGGTGAACTATGTTGATTACTTGCTCCGATGTGTCTCCGGAGATAAGAGCACGGAAGAATACTAACAGCATCCAGCGAGTACAATGTGAATTAACCCATTTGGAACATGAAACGTTTTCTCGGTCAATGTCACCAGCAGGGATTGACCTAGTTTCTGTTGATCAATTGTGATTAATGAACATATTGGAGACATGGATTTGAATTGTTGCTGTTTAATTAAGCTTATTTGTAATAAATACGACTACATTATATTAGACAACATTTAAATGTTGAACGCGTTACAGAGGAAAAGCACTGGGACGCCATGACACATCTCAACAGTGTTGCCGTATTTAAATCAAGATTATAATATTTAACATAGATTACGACATAATACTCCATTAGCACTCATTGGCTGGACAAAATATGAACTTAACGAGAAATAGCATCTTCCAAACAACTATAATATGCACTTCCCGGTTGACTAAACACAAGTACTCGTATAGTATCGGACATCCCAGGAAGAGACTGGTCAAATTGATGATGCGTATATAGTTCTCCGTCAGGGCCGAAGACATTTGGCTCTGTGTCGCCAAGGCGAAGGGCGCTGGGCTGTACCCACTGCCCAGTCGGTTACGCAACTCGTCTATTTTCAACAAAGTGATATTGTTGGCGATTGTGCGGAATCCACTGGCAGATGCGGCCGCCTACCGTTTATATGGAATGCTCGCGTAGCCGGCTTGATAATTGTACGTAATGGACAATTTATGGAGTTTCAACGCTGTTAGAAAATGAGAAACAAAAAAAAAGAAGGAAATCATCGCATCTGGTTAGCAAGCTGACCTGAGAGGCCCTCACCAAGAGTGTCGTTGACTCTGTACTGGTTTTTATTCCTTTTTAATATTATCCAGGTGATGAATTTCAAGCCATTGATATTCTGTACAAGTTCATGATCTCACTATGTCATCGGACCATCTGGCCGGTGATCTACCTTACGGTCGTTGTCCTTAGCAAATTCATTTACTACTAACTACGCAATATCATCTAAATATAGTTTCCAAGTCATCTCTAATGACGTGCTCATATGCTTACAAGCACACGTTGGCTGCATGTCTACTTTTCTAACCTATAGGAAAATTTTCTTATTCTAATTCTTCAAAACTTAAATATGCAAATAAGGTTCATTATTCCGGTCGCTTTTCCTTCAACATTACGTTCTATTACAATAGAGCTAGCAGTAAGCATAATAATGTGGGAGTAACCACTGTAACTCGAACGGAAGGAAAAAGCTCTCGTTTCGTAACTCGAAGGTTGCAGCCGTGAAGATGATGTGAGGCCGATCGCAATCAGGGATGCGCCGAATTTTCAGCAATTCATTACTCATTTGGGTAATTATTACTCATCATAGTTGCGTAATGATTCGTTTATGGCTTGATCTTTGAGTGTTAAGAGGCTTTTAACGGTAGTTGTGAGGTCAAGTGTAATTTTAAGAGTACTCTTGTTTTAACGAGGTGAAGAGCTAAGCAAACAAAAGTTACTGAAGAAACAAATGCTTTAACTAACAGATTTGTTAGAATACTACTTGACAAGATATTTGACAACTTAGAGGCTGATAATATTTCATTACCGTTTGGTCCAAGAGTTCCTATGGTTACCCCAAAGGTTGGCATTCTGCATATACTCAAAGTATAAATGTGAGGTAAAGTTATGCTAGGCAAACATGCGCTATGGTAATACAGTCTAAATAGACGTAACTTGAGTGAAAGTGCACAAGATATGCGCTGCAGCACCTCTGTGCCACGTTTCTCCTCACATGCATAGCACTCATCTCAATGTTTATAATGATGGAATTTGAGATATTTATTTATTTATTTATTTAATTTTAAAGAAAGCTTACAGACTAATAACAGTTATAAATATCATGCATAAGTAGGGACATTTGCATTTTTTTATTTGATATACTGTTGCTATTGACTGCGTTACTGCCTTCAAAACCCTTGACGGGTAATTAAGGCATCAGAAATACGATACTATAGATCTCCTTCTGGGTTTGTTCCTACTTCTTGGATGTGACGGGTAACTTGTGACGGGTATTTATTTTTTTTAACGATTATTTATTCTTCATAATTTTAGTCTTACTTCTAAGTCAAGTGATTTCAAGCACTGCTTATTTTTTTTTATATACTTACCTAATATTGAAGTTGTCTTGGCTTTCGTGCGTTTTTTCACGGGTGACCACTGAAAACCAGCGCTGTGCTGTGGGTGCCAATAGCACAGCATCATGCTGAGTGGCAACCTACTTGTCGCAGTCACGACGTGCAACTATCTTTATATTATCTCTGCTTGTTGTATTTTTTAATATCTGTTATGCGTTGTATGTGTATTTTTTTTGTATGTCTCTTTGTATGCTCGTTATGTTTCTGCGACAAATAAATATTTTTTCTTTCTTTTTCAGTAGTTTCAAATCAAATCATGATTTTGGCCTCATTTTCGCAGTCATGATCCTTTAGTTAAGGTTATTTGCTTATGTCTGGTAATTATTTAGATCAAAATAACAATGACTTGCCTTCAAAATGAGATAGAACATTTACTTCTTCTTTATGGTGTGATTAGTGTCCAACCTGGTACCAGAGAGTTTGTATGCCGCCTTTATGGGCTTCTGGCTTGACTTTACATGCCGTCGAGAAATATATCTCATTCATGCTGTTTTCCTTCACGAAGCAAGTGACAATTATACAATAGGCACATGACTTCGAAAAATCAGAGGTGCGTGTTTTGGGTTCGAACTTAAGACCCGGGACTTGGTAGTCCGAGGGTCACATCACTAGACTGTCACTGTCATTTATTGCACATTTACTCAAAATTAAGCTGATTGAATGGATTCCCATTAGTTCTACTGCACAGTCCTACGATAGAACTAGTGGGATTTTTTTCCCCACTAGTTCTACGATTCAAGGTGGTACGAAATCGTAGAACTAGTGGGAACAAAAATTTCCACTTGTTCTACTGGTCCAGAGTCATAAAACTGAAAACACCTAATTTCTTCTATAAGAAATTATCATAAAGTTGAGATTGCACTAGCTACTTATCGTGTATACATATTAACACAAGCGATTAATCTAACCTGTCGCGATACTAATATTAGATAGGAAAGTTTTAATATGGATTTGCATAGAAACCGATTAAAGTTATGACATCGACGTGAAACCTGTATGAATAACTTGGTGAATCCATTATTCATTTAAGGGCATAATGTATCCCGTCGGGGCTGCGGGTTGTTCGAAAGAGATACCGCGGCCTCAGCGCAAGGGCTAAGAAGGAACATGGGTGGTTTTTAGTCAGTAGAAGTCTGACACTCCCTTCCGCTCTGCCCAAGAGAGAGAGAGGGAGAGGTTATGACAGCATTTTTGTATTGGGCTATTGAACTACGCTGAGAATCAATCAATCTAAAAGCAATCTTGTCAGATGGGGGGTGCTCAGCTTACATAAAAAAATGCGGGAAAAGTCTGACTGAGACACGCTAATACCAGGCAAGCGTAATACAAAACGGACTCAGCAGTGGAAAATGCTGCCAATATTGATGCTAATGGATCTTACATTACATTACAGAATGTCAAAGAGAAAGGAATACATAATAATTACAAATGAACACATCGTAAAAGCGATAACACACAATCATTTACAAGAGAATCGCTAATGAATATAATTATAGACTTGTGATAAGTGAAACAATTTTAGTATGACTTAATTGATGTAACGGAAGAATGTATGCTCCTACATGTGTCTGTGAGTGAAAGAGACACTATACTGATAAGATTTCATCTCACTTTACATTGGTTTAATAGTGGATACGACAGACTGGTTGGAAGACACTCTAATGACTCTTTGGCGCATTCTGACAAGGTCCAGTAAACAATCTTTGAGATAATCGAATTTCCATCCATTTTTGGAGTCATCGAGAAGCAGTGTCTATCTGAATATTTCGTAGCAGGTTCCTGTATTACGACAAAAAGAACTTTATTTGCTAATAAATATGCACAATTGCACATCGAAGTTCGATTCAAATTATCATGTTGAAAATCACCATGAATGTGTATGACTGCGATCGTGAAATAACGTTTATAGCTGCACCTGCTTATCGACAAATTAACCATACTTGCTAGAGATTAAAGCAAGTATTTGCTCAATTATAAAGGGCGCCTGGTGGTATCGATAAAAACTCTCCGATAATCTAATTCAAATACAAACAGGTACTTGGTAAATATTACCTGACCTTGCCAATAATATAAACGTATACATCCTTGACTGCGACGCGTCTAAGACAGGCAAACATACGAAGCAAAGTTCAATGACGCTTGCTTCTCGCCATTTGATATATAGGTCGCTGGAGTTAAGGCTGTTTTTGTAAAAATACTTGAGAAAGAGGTCGTTATATGATCTATATTCGGTATTGAATGTTGTGACAGATTTGGTAAGGGCAAATGTGTTTTTGAATGCCACATTTTGGTCGTTTTTGATTAAGGACAGTCTTTAAAAGATCATATTTAATTGTTGTCTCTGGAAAATACGTGAATGTCCAAGATAATGGTTTACATAATTTAGTACCTAAATCAATGCAATGTGTAAGACGTAAGGTATGTATTTAAATTATAATAAATACCGGGAGATCGAACGCCCACATGAATTGCATCCTCTAGTCGGAAAAGTAATGTGACATGGCTCAAGGAAGATTGCCCGACCTTGAGCAGTCTCCAAATATTCCGCCATCTCCCAAAGCTGTGACCATTGACCGCTAGAGAAAGTAAACAGACACTTGTGCGACGTACGTGCGGCCTTGGCGAGGCCGTCTCTAACCGCCATCAACATAAACAGGACTCTACACTTCAACAAATTGAGTCCAATTTACTCCATCACCGATTTGGCTGTTCGTAAAATTTGACGAGAGCGACCTTGAAAATTGCACCTTATCCAGTGGTTGATAGAGTACATATTAGTGGATTAAGTTGTGGTGGTGTATATATTGCGGCAGAGGCAGGCAGTCGGTACCCCCACGTCGGCGCAGTGAAAGTGAGTGGTGACGCTGCACGCGGTAGCGTAGCGCGGCAGCTAAGGTGAAGGTATGATAATGTGATTAGTATTTACTCGCATGCCTCGTTCAGGTAATACTGGATAATAAAACTGTTTATTTATAGACGTGTGGACGTTCCAGTTGCACTAGCTTGCGCTCGTTTTGACAGCTATGAAAGTGGTTCTACAACTGCTAACTCGGATTCTGAATGGTGCATTTGACACACGCCTGTAGAATGCGGCCCGTGGGTTTTTCTTGGTAATTAACGACGGTGTCCAAGGCATAGGCACTGCACTTTCAAGAATTCAAACAAAATATCAAGGATTTTCCCCAACTCTCACAACTTTGTCAACTCGAGACATTATTCAGCGTCATAAATTGTTAAGGCATCAATCCACGATCCAAATGCAGAAAGCCGGACCGAAGCCGGTTTTGTTTTTACAATGTGATTGACTGATACGCGTAACGGATATCCCCTTTCCAAGGTCAGTGTCAAAGCCGAAACGTCAAAGAACTGTCTCGATTCAAACGCAACCGGACGCACTTATGTAACCACTTTGAAATGTGGCAAAAAAATAAGCTCAAGTTTTTTGTGCAAGTGTAGACACCAGCTTATTACAAGTATAAATATTGAATGCATTTGATATTTAATTTAGAAAACAGCTGCAGTACACTTTCTTATCCACTGGTGAACTTTTTAAAAGACCTACACACATCAAAAGTGTCTAGGGATCAACATATATTTTTGCAATAACTTTTCTCCTGATTGATATTAATTAAAATTTTCTTTAAGAATTCATCAAATAAAGTGTTTTCGTTTGTCACAGTAACGATAAACCAAGTCACCTTTGCATTAATAAAGAAATTTGCCATTTTCCTAATAAAGGGATTTTTGACATTTGAACCACTAACATTAAAGTTCGAAAAAAAGACTGAAATAACAGTTTTCTTTAAAATTTTATTGGGTAACTTAAACAATTAATAATCCGTGTTTCTACCGCGAACACTAACAACACAAGAACATCGGTTTGGCATACTCAAAATGAGTTCATCCAAATCACGCTGTGGAATGGCCGCCCATGTTCGTTGCAACAACAAAAAAAGGTCTTCTTGCGACTGGATACCCTCCATATTCGGCAGAGCTCTTCTCTGTAGCATATCCCATGCATGCTCAATCGGGTTCAAGTCTGGCGACTGAGCAGGCCAGGGCAGGACATTGATGTTAGCTGCGGCGAGAGTCTGTCTTACAACTCTTGCGGTGTGCGGTCGTGCATTATCATGCATTAACTGAAATAAGGGACCGATTTGCACTTGTAGAGGAACGATGACGTCTGATACAATCGTCTCAGCATAAATTTGAGCGTTGAGGTTGCCTCTGATCCAAATCAACTCAGTTCTTCCGCCGATCCAAATACCCGCCCATACCATGATGGTTCCTCCACTATAAGGATGGACTTCCTGGCAGGATTTTAATCGCTGTTGGCGTCCAGGGGTTTTCCAGTGTCGTATACGTCTTGTATCCGGTCTCATACCAAAACGAGACTCATCAGAAAAGCACACGAAACGCCATTGTTCTTCTGCCCAATTTCTGTGTTCAAGAGCCCATTGATATCGAATCCTACGATTGTGCATTGCTATAGGTGGTACCCGTAGCGGTCTTCGGGAATGAAGGTTCACTTCATGCAAGCGGTTTCTGACTGTTTGGTCGCTAATTAAGTTCCCTGAAGAGTGATGAAGCCTCACGGCTAACATCATGGCGGTTATTGTTGGAGCTCTTCGAGTTAAGATTTGAATGTATCGGTCTTGTCTCCGTGTGGTGCAGCGATACCGTCCTCCATGGCGCTCAGCCACGGTACCAGTGCTTCGGTAACGTGTCCAAAGTCGACTGATAACACTCTGACTTGTATTCAGAGCTAAAGCCACAGTACGTTGCCGGGCCCGGGAACCAGCTTCTATCATTCCCACGGCTCTGAGCATTTCTTCCCTGCTTAAATGACGTCGCCGCTCCATAATAACGTTGGTTTTAATCAGTAGTAGGGAAACAGTAGCACTAATAATGTCTTCAATGCGTTGTATGTTTTTATAGGGAAAATATTGACAGCTGATTTTCATCTTTTACTCGAATTTGATTCACAGTTCCTGATTCAAATTATGAAATGCACCAAAAAGGATCCATATAAATTTATAAAATCATAAATTTATTACAAAGCCACATCTCAATCTCAAGAAATCCGCATAAAAATGCTTGATCCCTAGACACTTTTGATGTGTGTATATTTCTCCTTTAATTTTTATAAAGTTTTTGTTTTACTTAATTTAACACCGACGAACATGATTGTACAATACTGAAATTATTAAAATAGATTCCAATTCCTCACTAGCTACTCAATATTCCATTCACGACAAAGTGTAAGAAAACATAACATCTGTCATGATCATGAATCAATAGCAGCCGAAATGTAGCGACGATGTAACATGTCATAAGCGCCGTGACACTTCGCTAGTCACCATTTCTTTCGTAACTTTCTTTTTTATTGACAACATAAGAAATCTTGCTTAAATGCTTGTCATCTTTTTTAATACTGGCAACTTCGTTACGCTTTTAAACATCCTTGTCGAGAGAGCAGAACGGCACAGCCCTAAAAAGTCTTCGAATGCAGGCGTTGTGGTGGAAATCTGTGGTATAAATGCCAATTTCCAATATCATATCTTTATGACTTCATATTATATCTCATCTAGATCGAAATCCCACGACCTATCACAATTCGTCAAAACCGCGAAAGTCGCGAAGCGGTCGTGTCTCATTGCGCAAACGCTCCAGATCCGGCACTCTCGTTTTCGGCGCGCGCGCAGCCGCCACGGTCACGGGCACCTGACGCCGGTGTTTTTGTTTCGTTCGGCATAATTCGGCGATGTGACGTCATGACACAGTGGGCACCTGCCTTTATTTGTGATAGTGTTATTGTGTGTGCTGTGAGTTACTGTGTTGTGCTTGTTACATGGATTTGATTAGCGCTTTTAAGGTAAACTCAGCTTTAGTTTATTCTGGCATTTTGGTTTTGAATTATGAGTACCAAGGCAGTTTACCTTAGATTTTTTTATTTAGAAAAATCAATTGTTTTCTCAGTTGGTTCTTTTTTACTAAATCCAATAAATAAAAAAGAGCATTTATTTTCAAAAAACCGGCTTCTGAGGCCGTGATTTCCGCGTTTTTTCCTCAGTTTTGGGACCTTCGCGTGAAAAATAAAACAATGCCTGGTACACTCTGCGCAGTGATGCGCAGTGTTCACGTGACGATGATTTCTTTCGTCGATACGCTCCAACAGACTGCGTGAAGGCGCAAAAACTCAATCAAGATCATTTAAATTTTACTTTGATGGCAATGGACGCCTCGCTACAATGTTGACGATATTGCTGAATATTTCACTTTTTTCTGCATGTCTCAATGTATGCGCAATCATCGGTCGTAGATATCATCTGTCGTTGGAATATCGATTGGGAACCGTGACTTTTAATTCAAGACCATGACCATGATAAGCCGACCTTAGAAATAAAAAGAAGGTAACTGGAACAGATTTTAAATGAACAAATTTGATTAATTAACTTCTCAGTAAACTTGAAACGACCCTTTCAACGTTCCTTAATTTGTTTAAAATTCGCAGTATGGTCCTGAAATCTCGGTAACTTCTATTTAACAAAACCAAAGACTTAAAAAGTATTTAAACAACAGACCTTCAACACAAACTGCATTGTAGACGAGGTAGGAAGGAAAACGGAGCCGGAAATTCAGCCGTGCATAAAGATCCAGACGAAAAAATACCGGAATCGAATGAGCGGCCTTCCTCGACATTCGACAAGGCCAGCCCTTTATCGAATGATAAAAAACCTCACAAACATGATGATAACAAAGTCTCAAGGTCGCGGCCCTACTCACTGGGTAAAGGTCGAGGTGTATTTGTTTTTTATTTGGATAAGAATAGCCTCTGGCGTTTTTTTCCGTGAATCCTCATCTTGTTTACATGGCAAACTGGAAAATTGTGAGTCTGCCAGGTATATGCCTCAAAGAAAGGGCACATAAAGTAGTATCGTATCTCCCACTAAATGCACGTTTTAGTCAAAAGCTATTCAGTATGACCGCTTTGAAGATAACGCGAATTGTATTGTTACCGACAACACCGTTCGCGCGAACTCTTCGGCAGAGCAGAATTCTTCTGCAAACCCTACACGGTGAAGTATCAAAGACCATTAAGCCTCAGAAAAGAAACAGTCGCACAGCTACTTCATCAAGTGCACTTAAGACGCGTCTGCTAATATTTACCGGCACGTGTGCAATGACACTGTCGCGTTATGTTTGACAGGCACATTAGCAGTGTCAAACGTTCTGTTATGTAACCTTACCTTCTTTACTAACACGGTGGTTGGTTTGGCGTGATTTGACCATCAAATAAAACAAGGGTATAAAGATTTTTCGCTTTATTCAGAGACAGCGTATCAAATATAAAACCAGCTTATTCTCATGCAAAATCGAATTAAGTTCTTGGAAAGTCAAACTGACACTACTGGTCTCGCCAACCGTTTTTACGCTAACCATAAAAGACGGGGAAAACCGCAACAAAGAATTATACTTGGCATAACTGGTCTACCGTTAAACCAAAAAGTTTTAAAACCACACAAGCAAGACCACAATTCTCCACAACTTTAGAACTAGGATCCAGCAAAAATTTTCATTTTTGCCAAAAAAATAAATATTTTTCACCACAATTTGCCCACATCCGTGTGTCCTTGCAGAAAGCACGCCAAAAAACGAGTAAGCGCATAATAATCCTCACTCACGAAGTCATTTCAATATAGGAAGCAAGTACCACAGACAATAATGGCTGAATGGGTGTTAATTACAAAAGTGATTAATGGAAATGCTCTTTAGTTTTTGCTTGAAACGAAACTTTTTGCTGGACGTTAACGCTATAGTAAGGTTTCAAATAAACGGTGAAAATGAAAATAAATAAATTAATCTAACATAAGTATATTAGAATGCCTTTTTTTGGGAGGGATATCGTCAATTTACCCCTCCCGCTCTGCGGAAGCGAGTGTCAGACTTCAACTGACTAAAAACCACCTATGCGTTCCTTCTTAGCCTTTTATGTCGAGGCCGCGGTATCTCTTTCGAACAACCCACAGCCCCGACAGGTTATAAGAATGCCTTCAGAGGAATAATGAGGTATACATTACCCTTCCTTTTGGTTTCGCCGTTGTCGGGTAAAAAGGATAGTCAGCAATGCCTTCATTTTCTAAGGCGTAGTATATTTTTGTGTTTGCGTCGCATTCTGAATTTAAATAGTTAATAAATTTACTGCGGTACTCAGAGATATTTAATGATTACTTATGCCGTCAGTTAATAAAGATTTGACATACTTTTTTTTGTATGACATAACTGTCAAAACCTTTACTAAGTGATGGCCTAAGTAATCATTAAAGCTCTCTGAGTGCGGCATTAAGACTACTAAAGACGCAGTATGTAGCTCTTTTAAATAGAGACGTCAGTCGTAGCAAAGAGCTACGTCACTGCCAGCGATACAGCGCTGTCTGAAAGCGCTTTTGAGTGCTGGTCAGCGGAAATGTAAAAAAAACCGTAAAGATTTACGTTATGCAGTAAGATTAATGCATCAGATAAATTAACTATTATTTTATTAAAGTTCCGGTTAAAAATATTTCCAAAGGTTACAGAGAACGTAGCATTGTCCTTGTTCAAGTAATAATATTATTTTTGGATAACTGCACCAAGTGGCCTTAATAATATTAATTGGTCAGTTAAATTATTTTGATTGAACGTTCAAATTATGATAGGTGTGAAATTTCCGCATTTTCAATTAACACTTAGATCATGATCTTGTAGATTTTATCATTGCATTCGTTATGGCAGGCATATTTTAAGGCCTTTCAATGAGATTGATATTTTAGATATTAATTTAACTATAAAGACTATTCCAGAAGTTTTTAGCTTAAGTAATACAAAACAAAATTAAGTACTTTTGATGGCAAAATAAAGTAAAAGTTTCCATTAAATCTGCTTTTGAAAAAGTTAACAAAATGCTATAAAACGAGACCGTGAATGATAAATGATTCCAAACCTTATGGGCCGATATCAGAGGTCAGCATAGCGATATGATATAATTTGGTATTTTAATACGTTTTTGAAATATCTCAATAACAAACAGTGTGTCTAATCAAGACACATTAGGAAACATTCATTCATTTTATTAGGACATTTAGGAAATGCCTAAGTTTATGCTTATTGGTAACATTAGTGTTATGTTAGAGCATTCTGATTCGCACCACAGTTCCCGTTAATCTATTTCTGTGAACGATCTGTCGTAAATCGATGACATTTTACAAATTATGTTTTACAAAACATAATTTATAAATAAAATATCATACCTACTTACTAAGTTTCAAACTTACATTTTATGTTTGAAATGATGAAACACAGCCAAGTGCACTTCGCAATCAATTATGCAAGAGCGAACCAATAACATAATTATCAGAATCACACACACCAGTCCACAAATACGTTTTATCGTAATCAAAACAATATTATCGTAGACTAAGTGCATAGAGCAGGAAGCGTGCGCGGGCGCCGGCCATGACAGTTGTCGCGAGGTCGCGGCGCGGGCGCAGGCGCACTGCAACGTAATAGTGACGCGTTTTGCGTAACAATACTTTTGTTCTAGTCTCTCTGATTGATTGGTTCAAAGTCAGCGATGGTAGGGGAAATTGTACACAGAAATAAAATAAAAAAGACAAACTGGTAGATACAGACAAAATACACACATATATCAACATCGGATATATTTCAGAAAGTATTTTTAAGATGTCGTGCCCGGAGCATCGTACGTAATTTCTCCGTATCGGTACAACCAATTCTACAAAACTGTGTTTTGCTAAATGATTGTTACATCAGAAATAATAGCCGACTTTTTCCTTATTGATATAACGTTTTTCGTCTAAAAAGTGAATGTTTAATAACATTTAGAAAGAAGCAAAACATTTGAAAGGAATGAGCTCTTCAATAAGTCTTACGACATAAATCTCACGTTATACAGAAGCAAATTAAATAACCACTAACAAGTAACAATACGTAAAAGCAGAATTTAATTTAAAATCACACTCTTCAAAAGTTATTGCACAATCTAACAATCTTATATTACAAGCGCAATTTTCTCGTTTTCTGACATTAGTCAGCTACTAAATCTCACAGTCATACAATGTGATGCTAAACTTTCACATGAGGTGTGCGCAGACGCAGTGAAGATGCAAATTGCGTCAATCACTGATGATTCAGCGATATCATGTGTGAACACGTCTCCTGATGTTTCGCTTAACAAGCTTACAACTTTACCTTACAGACAGCCATTACATTAACATATACCCATAAAGCAGTAGCCGTAAAATTCATTATTGGGTACATACATACTCGTACAAATTCTAAGTATGCGGATTAAAGTCATCAATTTGCATAACACACATTGCTTGAGAGTAAAAGTTATGTAAAACCCGTTAAGTCCAAACACGTTTGTGCATTCCTACCTTAGGCTAAACCTTTTTAAAATTTACCCAAAAGTCTCTAAGAGCTTTTAAAACCTTTGTTGGAAAATTCTTCGTTATTGCATAATACGGTCCGTTCACACTTGACTGCCAATACAAATAATGTGACAAACTTGGTATAAGTGATGATGGCATGCCACCAACAAGAGCAAAGACTTATGGTCATCCTGAAATAATGACTTATGGCTCTTAAACCAATAGCTGTAGAGGTCAGAGTTGAATAAGATCTCGTTGAATAGACAAGGAAAATGGCCGCAGGAAAAGACGAAGCAGTTCTGAAGTTAATCTACGCATTACATTATCTATCTCTGTTCATTTACAATAAGTAAGCTTAGATGGGTCTGCTGTAATCATTGGGAAAGCCGCTATGCAGGCAAAGGTCGACTTAGCATCCGCGGGTCACTTACTCGTAAAATTACTGTAATAGGACCTTTGCACATTCAATCTCGCAGTTCTCGGAGCCTAGAATTTGCATCAATCTCCCGTGGCTCCCGGCGAAAGTAATGGTTTAGAAAGACAATGGATTTATTAATCATGTTGCCTATTAGACCTACGCTGTTCGCAAATGTTCAGGCCATGTTTTACATGTATTAACTGTAAACACCATCGGTCTTTGTCTCTGCATGTTGAGGCTGCAACCGCAACGCATTGCGTGGGAAGATGAAACACACATCATGATTATGTATGAGCCATTTGTAAGCTCGTTTTTCCAACATAATAGCTTTTATTTACTAGGAAGTTGATATTAATATGGCTGGTTAAATAATTTTATGGTTGGATTTTGTGGTTAAGTAATATTATGAGGAATAAATATTTTTCATCGTTGTGTCTATGGCCAGGACCATTTATTCTTTTAAATAAGGTGGAAAAAATACATTTAATATTGTTTTCATTTTAGTTTATTTATTCAATTAAATCAAGGAAAAACATCAGCAGGACAGCCTATACGTCCGTCACCGTCGGCGGTCGAGCGGCGACTGCGCTTCGAGTAGTGCGCCTCGGCCGTCGACAGGCGGAAGCGTGCGCGCGCGCACCCGCGCAAGGCTACGCTCATGACCTCGCACCGTCTTTGTCTAGCGCTATCTAGCGTCTGTTTACCCGCGAGGCCGAATGCATCATACCTTTGCCTGGCGCGTACTTGAAAACTAAATGATTATTGAAACCATAAATTTATCGTTAGGGTATACGTTTCTTTTTGAAGAGAAACCTTGTAGATAAATTGAGTGATAATGGATTGAGGCAGTGAGGTGTGTTTGGACTGAGGCGCTCTGTTTCATGTATTCACTTTTATGTTGTTGAAGTTTACATTCATTATATATAATTATGTTTTATTTTCAGATATGGCGCGATATAAGTGACCGTATCAACTGTATGATCGACTGGGAGCTGTTAGTAAGATGTAAGTTGAACAAATGATCATTAACTATATTCATTTAAATTATTGCGCTGAAAATAATGTAGGTACAGCAAGATAATAAATTAACTTCTCAATTACATCATGAAACGCGCCATCACGTTATTAGAGCTTAGTTATTTCTGGAACAAAACGACGCAAAGATATGGTATGGTAATAAATAAAGTTACATAGATGAGGCTTTATAGATAAAATCTGTGGTTGAAAAGTAACCAAAATATCTACGGCTAACTCTGTTTTGCTTCCTGTTACCTTAGTTTTTATGTTCTTCAGACCCTTGAGTTTTAGTACTTAGAATTGTGAGTTTTTGCGGTTTAGCCTACGAATTGAGTAAGGTCATCATGTTAGCTAAAACAATATTTGAATGAGGGTTACCCACATGCAGCATTCTGAAACTATATTACTTTGGAAGCAGATCTACCCCCACTGAGTAAATAGACAAACAAACATAAAAAATACTTTCGTTTTCTAAAACTTTTCCTTTTTTTCCCTCTTCTCTTTTTTTCTTTTGGAAAAATCTTTTAATATTTTAGTACGAAGTTCTTTGAGTTATTTCCTACACAGGTACTGAGGTGTTACTCATGACTTCATGAGTGTAGCCAGTTAAAACCAAGTGGCACCTACAGCCTACAGCTTGCAGTGTGCGGAGGTTTTTCTTAACCTCAGTTTGAATGTAGACGGCCTTGTCATTGCTCACAATTCGGGGTGAACAGCTACGTGTACCGACAGCATAACAACTCGTTTAGTGAGTTTCAATCATACTATATTTTTTATTAATATTCTATTGGAAAATCAACGATGATAATCAATCCAAATTGAAATAGTAGTATTTATTCTTGGCATATTCTAAATTATATTTCAATTAATGTAAAAAAAAATACAAGTTTATGTGCGCAATAACCTTATTTAAATACGCTTATCAAATAAAATACTTTAAGTTGAAAATTTTATTAAATATATTCAATTCTTTGTTGTCAAAGCGAAAACCAGCAATTTATGTAAAATTATTTACCACTGTAAGTAATATTTACTGATGAAATACACATTTTCCTTAACTAATAACAAGACAAGCTAATACACTTCGGAACTTCCTACATAATTTTCCTAGGCAGGACAGGAATCACCTGATATAGTATTCTAGGCGTTTTATATGAATTTGCATACTTATGCGTACAATAATATCTTCCGCCTAGGTAATAAAGCTTGTTTATCCAAACGTTAGCGAAGTCGTTATCCTTCGATCAATTTTAACTTAATGAGTTAGCTAAAGTTTATTTAATATCAGCTTGTAATCGCAATAATAAGTAATATGAGTACCTATTACTATGATGATTATCGCCTACATATTACGTTTTTTTTTTTCTTTTTAAAGTGGTTCGGCAACTTGGTGGAATTTGTACCAAATAATTTGTAGTGTGCTAGTACAAAAAAATACCAATCGAATTGAGAACCTCCTCCTCTTTGGAAGTCGGTTAAAAATAAGTTAGGTGGTATGATGAAAGCTTTTTTTGTCGTTCTGTTCTACCTCCCCTCTGGGCACAAGGTTGCCTTTTTCATTTAATTTTCAAAAAAATTGCTGTTTATTGTCTTGACTCAAATAAGACGCAATAGCTTTACAATTATTAATAATTAATTTATACACTACTGGAAAAAATTAAGGGATAAAAAAAAAAAACAAATTTTTGGGCAATTTTTACCGGGCCGTAACTTCGAGAGAAATCGTCGTACAAGAAATCAAAAAAAGGAAATCGTGCTCTGTCTAGTTTTTGGACCATTTTTTTCTTTTATTCACATAACTTTTTTCGAAAAAGCAATGGCTAGTCGTTAAAGGGAATCCATCCCAGTTCTTGAATCCCACCTTTAACTTTCTGTGCCATCATTGGTTGCTGAGATATCGATATCAAAGACAAAAAGATCCATTTCCATTTGAAGACCGATATCTCGGCGTGAAGTGGACGTATCAAGGTCCCAAAAAAAAAGATATTAAAGCTAAATAAACAAAGTCTCCGATCCTTATAGTGGTTAAGCAAAAAAAAATTACGACGCCTGTAGACCAAAAAAAAAATCTAAACAAAATTTGTATTTTTTTTATTTCTGGTTTTTTGAAGATTTCTCAAACTGATGACGCTACACAATTTTAAAGTTCCAATATAAAAAAGTAGACACTTGGAGTCTTTCTTCCTTTTTTTTATTTTTTGAACGACCATTTCTCTCGAAGTTACGGCCTGTTGAAAATTGGCCAAGAATAGTAATATACATAAATGCAAAATACCGTCTTTAGTAATAAATAGGACAATCCACAACCTTCTACAACAGAGTTTAATTGAACGAGATTACATCAGAATAATCAGTAGGTTTCAGGAAAAAACATCAATATTATTTCCTGTTCGCTAGAACCGTGACCGCTGTCCCTGATTAGCTAATTGAACATATAAACGGACATCATCATTATTGATTGTTCTATTAATAAACTATCTTGCCAGACCCTAAAGTTTCGAACCTTCAATTACTGATAAAGGTCGGACCTCTGCCTCTGAACTGAAACTTCACAACCTCCTGTCAATCATCTCAATTTTTAAGTCGTTTTTCCGGAATATGCTCTGTTAAACAAGCCCTTATGTTTTAAGCAAGACCGCCTATTAATAACACCAACAGATTCGCAATCCGTAAAGGCCACAATAAATGTATAACACGAAAATAATCTCGAGAAAAACTGAACTTAAAAAAGCTGCACCAAAAAATCGGTGCCAAATATAGGCGCGCATACTCTTGTAGCCTTTCATGGTAACGCCTCTAGCTGAGCAATCAATAGAGTTGCCTTCAAGGCTAGCACCGCCGAAATCGAATAATGACAGATAAATGTCTTAAATCTACTAGGAAGTATCGTGCCCGATTCGTCCTAGCAAGCCCTTGTTAACAGCACGCACACTGGCGTGCGCGCGTGCGCATGTGTGTACACACGTGCATACACGCGCACGCGACGCACACACGTTCACAAAAATGGCCATGAGATAACTGACATCACAGCAAGGTCCCGCCGGTCGGTACGGTCAGCAAAACAGTCTTTACATTCAGTTAAAACGTTAAATATTGAGGTTTTCAAACGTTCCTGTAACATGACGTCACTAGGCGCTTCTATTCACTATCTAACCCTGAACTTTATCCGAAATCACGAAAATTATGCATTTTATAACCGCAAATAAGGTAAAATATACGTTTTATGATAGTATTTACATAATTATGACGTTTGTTTTGGAAATAACAAGACCTCTAGATCACGATTTATCGGTGCATCTTTATGTGCCAAAAAATCGTTTATCATAAATTCATAATGGCCGTGTCCAAAACTATAATTCCTGCAAATAATTTATTATTTTTGACTTATCGGGCTCGAGCACAAGAAATTACACGTTTCCTTTCAGTACTACTCTTAATCCCTTGCCTTCTTTGTAAAGCTTTAACACGGCTGAATGGATACATTTCTTCACAAAGCCGAAAGTTTTGAAAGCACACCCAGCGACACATCTTTCTTACATTTTTCCCTGAAAATTTTTATCCATTTTCTTAGATCTTATATTACGCTTTATTTTATGTGTCTTAACCTGGGCCAAATAAATATATTTTCTTTCTTTCTTGACAAGCTTATTGTGCTGTCGGTACCGCCACGTGCATCACGCATGCTGCGTAACATATAGTAATGCCAGTGTTTGTGTCGGCGACAGCCGTGAGCTGGCCTTCGGACCCCGACCAACGATGAATATTTTTTACTTAGCTTAGGGCCCACGCAACCACGCATACTCTTCTTAATTCCTGCATACACTTGAACTCAATTTGTATGCGGTTGACACTGAGTAACTGGATCAATTTGAGGTGACCGATTGACCTTTAAAGATCAATTAGTGTAAGCATTATCGGTATATTACCTTCCCACAGCTGGGACACAAGCCTCCTCTCTGAAGGCACCGCTATGATAAAGACTGGGCTTGATGCCTTTAAAAACGCAATAGTGGAAATTAATTTGTGTAAAATGAAACAGTCGAATTTTAAAAGAAAACAGTTCTGAATACGTACGTTTCATAAAATTTTCAGTTATATTGAAAAACACAACAAAGAGATATTTAAAATAATCAAGTAATTAATATTCAAGGTAACAAGGGCTCAAAGCGCTGATTACGATTTGTTGGCATGTATTTTGTTTAAGGAAACGAATTTGTTCAACATTACTAGTACCTATAGCTGTATGTATATATTTACTTTAAACCTTCAAGGGCTACGGGCTATGTAATCACTATAATTACCTCGTTTACAGATAAAAATACTTGAATTTGAAGGAAAAATTGCGTTAAAGAGGAATAAAATAAAGTTCATTTTAAAATATATTTCATACTCAGATGAACACATTAACAAAAAATTAAATAAACGCGTGATTCATTTCTTATGATTCAAAAGAGGGAGGATAAATGAATCATAAAATAATTCGTGAATCATACAAAGATGGATTAATATATTATATAATAAATTTGTCAAAACCGACGCCATAAAACAAGTTTGAACGAAAATATAAAGCTTACTAATTCTAAAAACAGACGAAGAAAAACGCAGAGAGAAGAGTTTTTTTAGAGGGGAGGTTTTTGCACAGCAGTGGGATAATAAAGGCTAAGAAAAAAACTAAAACATGGCGACGAGCTCCCATTTTATTTGCGCTCCGTACGCCAGACGCCACGCATTGCACCGCACCAATAATAGAAACTTGCTAATCGCGCTGCGCAGACGCCGCCGGCCGGACGGACGAACTGCAAGGCTCTTCCTAGACGACGTGACTCAGCACATGCGCTTCTAGAACCGTCTGCATGCCCTACTGAAACCATATTCGTCCAATCGCTCCTACTATTAATTTCACTGAGAATCTAGATAGCTCGCTTTGCAGGGGATATCCGGACTGCTTTTGGTATAATGGGTTATCGTTTGACCATCGTTTCAGAACGGTTTCTCATTATCGCTGGTACTTTTATGGGTTTCTAGATGTCATCAGCTGCTTTCGGAAAGATCCTGGGAAGGTTTAGCTTAAGGCTAAGCTTAATCGGGACACTTACACCAAGAATGGAAAAGTCAATGATTGGTTTCCGATTAACGATCACCGTTCTATCAATAGTTCTACTAAATGACTTCAAGTGCTTTGCGTAGCTAATTAAATCAAATGCAAATCAATTAGTAGAGGTACCAAGGCAACTCGATGTAACATGCGTCGCAACAATAAGTAGGAGCACTTTGTACTAGGATGCCCTTGTGATGTTGAAATTACGTATAATTTACACGTGGCACTTATTCTATTAACGCTGAGCTTAGTAGCAAACCTGTAGCATCGTCCAAGTTATCTTTCAGATTTAACAGTTTCGACAAGTAGGCAAAGAGTTAAAAAAAAACACCTTGGACAATGGAATCTACCAGCCCCTACCATATACATTTTTTTTATGTCACCTATCTAAGAACACTTGCTCGATGAGGAGCTCGTGGCTTAATAAGAACTGCCACTCGGGTCGATCTTTAGGTAAAGCTGTGCTTGCCTAGGTCGGTCTGTGGATGGGTGACCGCCCGACATACCGAGTTTCCTCCGTGCCTCGGAAAGCACGTTAAGCTGTTGGTCCCGGCTGCTATATATAGATCTTTGGCAGTCGTTACAGGTAGTCAGTGACCTGAAATTCTGACATCCAGTCTTACCAAAGAGTATCGTATTACCTAGTATTAACTGGGTTGTGGAGGTCAGATAGGCAGTCGCTCTATGTAAAATACTGGTATTCAGCTGCATCTGGTTAGACTGGAAGCCGACCCCAACATAGTTGGGAAAAGGCTAGGCAGATGATGATGATCTAAGAACACTTGCACTAATGAGACGAATCTAACGATACCCTAATTAAATTAAAGAAATCCATCGAGTGGTTTGGAAGATATGATGAAATAATGAATATCACAAACAAAGATAGTCGCGAAAAACATAACCCTTTCCTTGCAGTCGGGTAAATAGTGCAGAATCTTCAGACAATCCATACACAGTGGTGACAATTCTTTAATTGCAAGCACCTTTTTGTGTGATACTTCAGCATTTTCAATTCAAGATTCAAGAGTTTGACACCAGCTAAACCAATCGATCTATGATTTCCATTTCGAGCATCTCTTAAAGCATAATTTGATTTCGTTGGGGATTCTACATTGAGCTCAATTCACGGGATACGGAACTTGGTATAAACTTCCGCTTCATCCTACAAAATCACGCCAAAAAAGCAGTTATTTTGACGAATCGAAGCGTAAGTGTATGCTAAGTTTTGTTCCATAGAGCTGACAAAATATCTGAGAATGTATAATTTCAAACAATGCACCTGGTATTGAATTAGCTTGTAGATTTACTTGTTTGCAGAAGAAACTAGAGCAGACAATAGTAGACAGTCTTGCTAAAATATTTATCAAACAACATGTCTTTGGACAGTTATTTATTTATTTAATTATTAGAAAAAATAAAATGTTAAAAGAAAATAAAATGTCAATCTTGAAGAGCATACATGTTCGCAGCACCTTTTCCGTATCCAAGGCACTTTCGCCCGTCAAACTTTGCTCCATCAATGTCTAGTTAATGCTCCGCAATTTCCAGTCTCTAGAAAGGGCTTTGTACTATTTCGGCTTTGGGCAAGCCATCAGTCATCAAAGAGCGCGTGCGCAGCTTCCGCCTTGGAAAGCAGCCAGTTATGTACAAAGGATGCATTAAGGACCCAGAATTATGACACACGATCTAAACACGGATTGGCTGTAAAGCATTTCGTTTTAGAGTTATGCGTTCTAGTTCGTTATTGCCAGTTTTAGGCGTGCATTTGAAAAGGCAAAAAGGTTTTTTATGATATCGATTAGACCATGCAGATGATGGGATATTTATATCGTAATAAGGTCACAGTCACGACTAAAAATCACAACTTGGTTTAGCGACATGCCGGTGGTCTTCGATAATCTGTTGTTTTTTGCCAGATATGCTTAGGAGCTTCAAAAAGGAGGAGGTTCTGATCCTTACCTGCACTCTCAGGCTTTTGTCCAACCATTCCTTCAGCATTGCGAGTGGACCTTCGATATGCTCTATGCGAGTGAGCACATTTTTAACCCTTAACTCCTTCTTCTTTGGTTCCAAGCCTGCAAATAAAAATAACTGTGAATTAAATGTTTTTCAGCCTTTATTTATAGACCGTTTTCTATAAAAGAAAGTAATATTTATGTAATCCACCAGCATTTTTTAAAATATTTTATTGTGCATGAACCAGACATTAAATGTATGAACGCGGAGGGTACAAAAGAAGTATGTAAGATTTATAGCATGGCGTTCTTTACTTTTTGCCTACTTCCGTGGAAAAAAGGGGTGGTATGTGGTTATGTAAGTCTGTTTTGTGCATGTGCACTTATACACCACATAATACAAAAAGCCTTTACGTTTCGCAGAAGTTTGGATATCTGATTGGTTTCTTATTGCGAAAGTAATCTAGAAACTTTCAACTGAGTGGAGTCAAATCAACTAAAATATATCAGGTAACTTCATATGCAAACGGGGTAGGCAGTTGTGTTTAGTGTTCATAATTTGAGGAGCATTTTATGTCGTAGGATGATGTCATATGAAGCCCAAGGAAGATACGAAAGAATGTCCCGTGAAGGGAAACTTGTGACGTTCGCGTTATAAACACTTTACTACTTTAAGTTAATTTCTGCTGGTTAGAATACAGTTATCGCTGCATCCGTTAATGTAGATAAATAGTGCAGAAAGGTTCTTGGCGAAATTACTCGGGATTAATTAAGGGAGCCCCCTTAATTAGTCCAAAAAGAGTTTATATTTCCAATTACTACTAGACGGCGTAAGATTTCATCATCTGCCTAGCCTTTTCCCAACTATGTTGGTGTCGGCTTCCAGTCTAACCGAATGCAGCTGAATACCAGTATTTTACATGGAGCGACTGCCTATCTGACCTCCACAACCCAGTTAATACTAGGTAATACGATACTCTTTGGTAAGACTGGATGTCAGAATTTCAGGTCAATGACTACCTGTAACGACAGCCAAAGATCTATATATGGCAGCCGGGACCAACAGCTTAACGTGTTTTCCGAGGCACGGAAGAAACTCGGTATGTCGGGCGGTCACCCATCCACAGACCTACCTAGGCAAGCACAGCTTTACCTAAAGATCGACCCGAGTGGCAGTTCTTATTAAGCCACGAGCCTTCCGGCGCAAGATTTATGCCACTTAAAAACCCAGCCAAGATACTTACCTACTCACTACTTAAAAATGACACCATTTTGTTAAATATTACCTATTATTAATTATAAGAGACCAGAGAGTACGTATTAGTGTATTACGATAACAATGCCGAAGAAAAAGTCAACGCACCCGTTATCAGGCCGACACAAATATGACACCTGTAAAAATATCGCAAGTTGCTTGCGTCACATACTCAGTGCACGGACAGCAATGCGTGCACTCACCCTTCGGTTTGGTCAATGTCTGCCAGCCCGCATGTCATTGTGGAGTTCACAAATGTGTTGGTACTAGTGATCTATTGGCTATTGGTCATATTAAGGTACCTACATTAGGTGTAGCTATATTAGTATATTAACTGCCTCCGTGGTCGAGGGCTTTAGACGTTTGCCTTGTGACCCGATGGTCGTGGGTTCGATTCCCACGGGAAGTATACTTTGTAAAGTTGTTTCCAGTTTGGTTAGGACATTGCAGGTTTGAATCGCCTGATTGTCTAATAAAAATATGATTCGTGCTTCGGAAGGCACGCATAAGACGGTGATCCCGGCCGCCAAATGGCGGTCGCCAAACCATGTCAGAGGCCGCCCTTGAGGTGGTTTAGAAACTCTGACACTAGGGTGTGTGGGGTGGCTGCGGGTTGTTCGAAAGAGATCCCGCGGCCTCGATACAAAGGGTTAAGAATAAACATGCATTTTTCTGGAATAAGCACGAGGTGCACGAAAATTTAAATTACATAAGTATGATTTAAAAGGTTTTAAGCATGTCATCAGGTGTATATTAAAGGAAGCGCAGTGTGGCCGAGATATTCTTATTTGCTGATAAAACAATCATGATCATTTGAAGGCTGGTGCAATATTTTCGAACTGTTTTTTTTTTCACTTACAGTTATTTAGAACATTGAGTTGAGTAAGTAGCTAATTAAGCAGTGACTTTGTCCAGAAATAGTTGAAAATTAATAGATATCAGCATAAGTTGCAGACACGGTTTTGTGATGAATAAAGTAACCATTGAATTAGCTGTTAAAAGTTCAAATAGGAATGTTATTATCAGCCAACAGGTGGTCACTGCTACTTTTTACAACTATTTATAAAACTGAATATAACTATTAGGTACGATGTATTGATAAACACTTCTAAATATAGATAGACTATCTAAATGAAATCAATAGCGGCTACGCGAAACGGGTTTCTCATTAGAATCGTGTTAGAAACGAGACGATTACTAGCGATACACTTAAATTAGCCAAATCGCGAGTTTACAATCGATAAAATATGCTCGAAATGATGTATGATCACCATGGCATTTTGTTAGCCATTCTTTGTAAATGTTGTTACGTTAATTGGAGCCGACCTTTGCTTTTTAACAAGTACTCGAGTAGCATTATGTATGACCATTATAACACAATAGCCCTGCATGCTGTACTAGTTCTATTGCCGACACGCATGCAAGCAATAACAAGGCCTCACGTAGCCGCAGAAGTACATTTCAACAACCAAAACAAACAGAACTAAAAATGAAACAAAATCCATTAACCAAACTCATCAATTCATCAACAACAGATTAAAAAAACCGTAAAGTATCAACAAATCTATGCAGCAGCGGCGGCGTCGGAGGTACCAGGACGGCATGGCTCGCGAGCGGTCGCCGATCGCGAATTACTTTCACTCCACTATCCCCGGGCGCTGACCGCGCGGCCGGGGTCGTCGCCCGCGAGCCGAGCGCGGGAAACGCCACCCGCCATCGCGCCATTCAGAAAAGCGCGCCATGTTTACACAGATGCGCGCCGAAACGCGTGCCGTTGCATCACTTCCGCTTGCGTTCCGTTCCGCCGCTTATTGGCGACGTACCGATTTACTTTTATGCGTTTAACACAATTATTTGCTTACGTAATCTGTCCGTGCGGTACTATACTACGACTTTACGCATGTGCTTTTCATCTTGATCATTTGAAGTTTCATCCATAGCATGTCTTATACAAACCTGTGAATTAGTAAAAAATCTATTCAGTGCCTAATTATAACAGACATAGATTTGTTGGCGACGATAACAGTACGACTGAGAACGGCGCGGTCGGTGTCGAGCCAGGCGCGCACGCGCAGTCCGCTAGCTTAGCGTGATAGATAACAGAGCACGCAACTATTTGTTATCACCTTTTATAATTCGTAAACAGTGTAATACATGTAATTGCTTTCTTTGGTTTCGAATACAATTATAATTTTCTTGGAAATGCGGTCTCATCCTTTGCGCACTTCATTCACAAAATCAAAAGCCACATACAAAATGAAAATTATCTATGCTTTTTTATTATTATTATTATGAGCCTATACTGTCCCACTGCAGGGCAAAGGCCTCTTATTTGCTTACATTTTGTTTTGTTTCAATGTATTTATTTTTATTTCGGGACCGCACCAAATTAATAGAAACTTAATAAGTAATAACACGACAACATTCAGCGTCTCATTTGCTTTTGTATGCATGCCCTCGTTAACAAAAGGTTTATCTAAGTAAACTTAACACCGTCCTAGGGCTAACCCTAGTCTTATAAGTTTCTTCGATTTTAAGCTATTGACTTACTCTTTAGCAGTAAACACGCCGAATATCCTGCCGGAGCTAGCCAATGCTGCTAAGTTAATTGCCAAAAATCTGACTTAAAACGCCTTGACTCATTCATAGTCATAACATGCAATCTCCACATTTTTATATTCTGTTATCTCGGATGACACAATTGTTTATCGGCATTTCTTAGCACGCTTCGTGAAAATAAGAATAATTTCGACTGGCCACACAACTTTTTAAGATAACATTTCATCAGCCTATTAGGGTTGCCTTAAAACATAATGTTGCGATCCTGCCTCAGCAATATCGTTGTTAGTTTAATGTCATAAATAAAAAGGCTCATGAAAGTGTTCTTGAAAATATTTTATTAAAGTTCAGATAAGGTTACACGCGAAGGCACAGTTCTTTGAAACCACCCGCGTGTTAAAGATCAAAGTAATCATTGATAAAATAATTGGGATTCCTGTTCAATATTCTCAGCTTGTTGCGATTACATAGCAACAAAGATTCGGAGGGTAAACACGGCTTCTAAAGTTCATCTACACTTTAGCTGAGTGCGATACTCTAGGAATACGCGAGATTGTTAATCCTTTTGCTATTTGGATCCAGAATAATCAAATTTTAAGTCCTCTATTTATTAAGGGTTCAGAACACCGGACTGAAATAAAATTATTTGCAAGCCTTGAGTCAATCTTAAGTTTTTGCAGCGTAGATTCAAGCATTACTCACTCGACTCGTATAAAATCAATTTCGTTTGCGGTTAGCTGATTTCCCCTCAAGACATGACCCTCAATTTTCGTCGGGAGTCCAGTGCCAACAGCCCTAGGCGCAAAATCTCTGGATGGCATGTCAACGACCGAGACTCCAGGCCGAGTGAGACGGCGAACGCCAGTCATGTGGAAAGCGGTTATGCAACAATCGTACACGCGAAAGTCTAGCGAACGATGTTACGTTGCGGCGATGCATCTAGATGAACGCATTGCGATTTATTCAGATATTCTTGACAATCGTAACGATCTGTCGGTCCACTGATGGAGCGATTGGCTGTGAATGGTCTTTTTTGTCAAAAACTCATCTAAGGTGGAAAACAAATGACATGCTATTTATAGCGTGGTTTCGAGTTTTCTATTTCATTTTCAGGATTTTGCATCTACTTAATCTGATATTGGGAATTGGGATGGGATATTCAAAGAAAAGCAAGCTTCTTTAAGTAGGCACCAAAAAATAGCATGCACAGAAAGTTTGTGGAATTCTCTTTAATACATCACTATCATCAAGACCCTTTTCATAGTTTGGTGTGCCCCAAAGTGTAAATTGTATTTAAAGTGCGTATTAGTCAAAACAAAAGTATTTCTAAGCTACATTTACGTCCATGTTAGTCTGCTTTCGAACAAGCACTTTCTTAGATAGACTCAATAGATGTAAATGTGCACGATTGTTCAGACCGTGTTTCAGTATTGCAAAACAATATGGCGACTGCAATAATTATACTCTAGAATCTACCATTACGCTTATATTAGGCTTAACGATTGCACAAAAGTAGCCGATAATAGAAGCGAACAAGGAGTTTACAAGCCAGCTGTGTTTAATCTATGGTGCGCTGTACCTGTCACTTTCCACAGCCATTTTTGTCGATTTGGCGGGAAAATAATTGGTAATATTATCACGCGATCGCGTGTTTGGGTCCTATGTGGATTGTTCATTAAAAATATTTAAGTTTCTTAATTAACGCACAAGGGTGGCTTATATCGCGAATTTAACACAGAAATTACCATGGTTTATCTTTATTGTTTAGTTAAAAATAATGAATGTATTTTCATAACAATTTGAGCTAAAAATGAGGACAGACCGATAGCTGTGATCCGAATTATTGTGAGATGAAATTCCAAGAAAGATGATAGCTGTCGATTGGCGACAAATGGATTCAATACAACAAATATCTTAGAAAAGGGCACAGGAAAACACAGAAAACACTCCTAAATCAAAGTTTCAATGTTTTACTTTGTTTTCTAAGTATACATATTATCGTAATAATTATCTTTGAAAACTTCATTTTAATCGAAGCCATTCCGCCCTAAACGGATTCGCAACATAATAACTTGGTGCGGAAAACCAGCTGACGTAATCCAAACCACTCGTTCTAAGCCAAAACAAATTGTGGATGAAAAAAAGGTTTATGTAAGCAAGGCCGCCGGGGCAGCGGGTCATGGGCGGTATGCAAATGAGCTGATGCCATTGTTGATAGCGAGTCATTGACTATGCGGACCTGGATACGGTACGTCCATTCACGGTAATAAAAGGATTTTTATTATGGATTTTATCGGCGCTTGGATACTTCGTTGCGAATGACAACGAGGTCCTTAGTGCCTCGACTATTAGGACGAGTTTTAGAAGATTATGAACGAACTTCAAACGCGGCCGTATTAATAAGACGAAGAAAATGTAAAATTTTGTTTTGACAGATTTTTATGAGTACACATGAGACTGGTTTATTAGTTCTTGTAAGACATGTCCGACATTATGGATTAGATCGGCAGTAATGCGAAAAGCTATGTAGGTAGGGTCATTGGTTATTTACGACTGCAGCGCGAGCGCAGTATAGATGCGTGAGATGTCAAAGCTATACGTGGATTAAAATAACGACTTAATAGTTTGAAATATGGCTTTGGATCTTCTGCTTAGTTTGCGACGACCCTAGTTATGTTCACTTTGACTTTAATTTATGATCGAAAGAAATTGTTAAACTTCAAATGCTTCTTGGAGATTCTCCATAGGCAAAAATTTATTGACTACAAACAGACTTTGATGCTATGCCATTGCAGGCAAAAAAATCCTACTCAACTACGATCAAATACCATTTTATTCTTAAGCTAGTAACTGTTCCAAAATTCCCAAATCCTTATCACGCGAAATGGATCGAACCTTGATCTTCAAATACTCGAAGTCCCACAACTGCCTGGGTGGGCTGCGTAGCTTATCCAGGGGGTAGGCACGGCAGGAGAGGTGCGGGGGGCGGGTTCGTCGGCCGCAGTTGACATAGAGCCGCGTGCATTGAACGCGCGGCCTAGACTGACCTCGCCTCGACCTGGGCTCCATGTGACAGAAGATGAGAAGGCATTCAGATGAACATTACAGGTTAAAGGACAGATTTTAGGAGTTGGATGACAGATTGTGGCCATTGATTATAGATCTGAGTTTGTAAATGTTTAATATTGATATATTAAAATAGTTTCATGAATCGCCATTTGTTTGATAGACTCGTTTATTCATGGGTCTGGGTGATTGTTCACAAACATAATTTATACAAATTAATTTATACAATAAATTATGTTTGTTTTTGTTGTTGTTGTTTACAGAAATAAATCTTTTCTTTAATCCATTTTTTTTAATACATTATGTCCAAAACAAACTGTTAGATCTATGTTCAGATCCAAATCAAATAACTTTTTTTTTTTTAAAAAACGTTGCCCCACACTAGGAATTTCTCCTGTATCATGGGTGTGTTTACAAACATTTAAACTCACATACACCCAGACCCGAAACAACTATCTGTAGGTCATACAAATATTTAAACTAAATGTTTTATCCAGATTCAATGAGATTTAAATCCCTATTTTAAGAATGCTGTGAGATATCATATTTTGTTGTTTGTGTTTATTTTATCAGTCTTCAAGAATCAGTTTTTAGGTTTTCAATCCTTTTGGTTAATTATTATCTGTAATGTTGCTGCTTCTAGCAGCAGATATGTCCTGAACCATGCTACTCGTATTTTATTTAAAAACTTTTCGTCTACCATATCCTACCAATAAATGTGTTTGTTTTATGTTGAATAATCAATCACACCATGACATTTAATACTAGACTAATCAAATTAGTATAGAGTTGATGTGAATATATATCCCACAATGTAACTATACATACATAATTGTACTCAAGATAACAACCAACTTAAGACCAAACCTGGAATCGAATTCAGCTACTCAGTACCTATCTGGCCAAAATTGGTCAATAATCACTAGCCACGCTATTAAGCTGCGGGTTTCAGTAAAAAAAACTATAAAACCTATTCGCAACCTTATTGCTTGTAGACCAAACGGATGTTTGATACTTGCAACCAACATTTCTCAATTAAGAGGTTGAAGCACCCACTGATGAATGATCACAATTTATTTTCCAGTAATGTCCAGTCAAACCAAATAAAATAATAAAACCTTAACTCCAAAACCCAGTTAGTACTGGGTAAGATGATGCCCCTTGAAAGCCTAGTTGACAGGCTTTCGGGCCACTGACTACCTGTTACGGGTGTCAAAGATCTACAAATGACAAAGCAGCTTAACATGATTTCCGAGGCACCGAGGAAACAAATTATTGGAACCTAACCCCTGTAGGCTCAGTCGACTACTTCTGGGTGGTTTAAAAAAAATAACCACGAAGGGGATCGGAACCATCCCATTCGTTATTTTTTGTGTAAAAATGGCACTGTAATTGCATAATACAGTAACAATTATTATTCACACTCTTAATACATCCAAAAATATATTTTATTAAAAAACACAACAAAACGTTACTAAAATTCACTTTTACCAATAACGGAAATGTCAACTTTGACGTCTACAATCTCAATTTGTCCAACCTAAAAAATTACAAACGGCGTGTTATTGCCCAATTTGTACCTATGGAAGCTTTAAACAATTATATCTCGTAATCCGTGAATTTCTGTGACTTGACAATTTGCAAAAAGCTTTCTATTTATGAGTACTATCTACAAAAAAAAATATGAACTTCCTAATCTTCGGTTCTTAATGGAAATTCCATCCCTTGTCAAGATAATTTGTTCGAACTGTATATCTCATTCTCATATCTGCATAAAATTTATTAGTATCAACATAACCTCAAAAACTTACCTTTATACTGTGCAAACCGCTGTTTATTCTTCTCTTCTAGCCATTTCTGCTCCTCAATTCTCTTCCTTTCCTTCTCTTCCTCTCTCTTAACCACCAATTCGGTCTTACCAAAAGGAATTATTTCATGTTGGACCTGTGCGGCTTCAAATTGAGCAATATTTTCATACAAAGGTGCCGATTCTACGGGAACCTTCACTTTATCAGAGTAAAGAGCCTTTATAGGATTATAATTTGAGCTATACGAACTGACTTCTGACTCTGAAGTGGAAGAGTCGGATCTAGTTTCCCTTTTTACCGTCGACATCGCGAAATTGTATACCAAAACACCTAACAAAACAATAACACGTTGAAGACGGACCACAGACTATACTACACACTGTTGCCAAAATGTCAATGTCATATGGAAAAGAGTAACGTTTCGTTTTATGTGTCTGCAAAAAGATTTTAATAAAACCTTAATTTAATCATTGTTTTAAATAAAGTCATTGAATGGAAAAATCGGTGATTTGTTTTAATTTGTGTCTATATATTTTTTTTCAATTTATTCAAACGCATATTTATTTCGATTTGATTTGGTTATCCGTGTCTTCGACTATGCGGAAACGATTTTGGAAACAATAATTAAATTACCTCGAAGTAAATTATTATAATTGCACATTTTTTATTGACATTGCAGTCATATTGATCGCGTGGTAGAATGCTGAAGGTTCTTCCTCAAGCTGCAATAATTCAGTAATTACAGTAAGCATTAGCAAACGAAACGAACTCACAAAGTCACATTACGTACTGTATTATTACCTACTTACCTCTACTAAAATATTATTCTTAATAAATAATATGTTTATTTAATTATATGCCATTTTACTACATTAATACAAACAACAGGTTGTGTAAACAAGATAAGTATTAGCAAGATGCAAGCTCGTCGCAATTACGCCAACTCAATGCAAGGTCCTCAGAGCAATATGCAATAGGAAGTAAATGATTCAAGGTTGCGTCTCACTGAAGTCTATAAATCTTTCAATAGGCTATTTAAACAGGATAATTTATTAGTAAATTGCCATAAAAAGAAAAAATATAATGCACGCACATGTAACGCCATACATGAAAATAACTAGGAATTGTAATCGTGTTATGTGTTGAATAATCTGTAACTGTGTGAAAGTGTTTTAGACTCAAAAAACTGAAAATGAATAACTCTGGTAGAAAACAAAACTTCAGCTATTCGACGCTAGATGGCGCTGTGCCTATGGTATAACCTAGTATTAACTGGGTTCTGGAGGTCAGATAGGCAGTCGCTCCACGTAAAATACAGGTATTCAGCCGCATCTGGTTAGACTGGAAGCCGACCCTAACATAGTTGGGAAAAGGCTAGGCAGATGATGATGGCGCTGTGCCTTCAAACTATACAGGGTGTAAACGAACCCTTCACGCATCCGTCAACCAAGCATTCTGTACATCAAACTAAGTACCCCTACGCAAAAATTTTTGCTGGGAAATGACTTTTTTTTTTGGGGTCAAAAATCACATTTTACGGTAAAACTCAAAATACCACTCTTAAAACATTGTGCTAGTGGATGCTTTGGATAGTAAACGGGTCATGGAGGTAATTTAAGTGAAGTTAAAACCTGAAATACTAGTATTTACAAAAACAGCTGTGAAAAATTTGGAACTTTGACCCCCAATATCTCCGTAACTAGGAGGTTCCCAGGTATGGTCTAGAACAAAAAAATGATCGCAGTGGTGGGGAGAACAAATGCCCTTCGTTTGCGTTAAGGGTACTTTTACACCCTATATAGGTGCAAAAATTTGTTGACTTGTTTGTGGTACCTATTACAACAAAAATAAATCGTAGTACCTATCTCTCTAAATAGCCGAATATTTCAGCACAACAAACTTTCGTATTTGAAGTATGACTGTGCCTCTAATTTAATCCTATGATTAAATCAAAGCAGTGCGTATTTGCTCGCTGTCGCCTATTAATTGCCTACTTATTTATAGGCAGGCTATGAATAATGCAACGTTAGGTAAATGACATGAAGATTTTACTATTAGTAATCTTCTTTCCGATACACATCTGGGTGTACGTACGTACATATCGTATTTACTGTCAGTCTTACCAGTTCACACACAGAAATAAAAAGTCTGATGTGTGTATAAACTCTACATGTTAATGGTGCAAGCAAACCCTTAAAATAAAGCGATATATTATCGAACGCTTTACAAAGATGTGAAAATGGATTTTAGTGGTAGTTTTAACAATGATTACTGACTAAAATACAGGAAATAAAAAATAATCATCTTTTAGGCGGATTATAAAAAATACTTAGCGAAACAAAGATTAAAACATATTCTCAGTTGAGAAATTAATTATTCTGGAAAAATAATCGACACACGAAGAAAGCGGTACAAGGAAGCGTTTAGAAAAGAAAAGTAATTCTTTTTGCTTCACACACGACAATTATAGTGAAAGACTGAGTTAGCATTGTTCACTTTTTTACAAACGGCGTGCGTTGATTGGCTGCATTTCTTTGTTTCGCGGCGCGCGCGCAGTCTTCCGTGCATTGTGAGCTCAGCATAATATGATTACGAGAACGTCTTATGTTTGTTACGTTAATAACTTTTTTCTTTGTTTTCTTTTAGTGGCTCTGAGCATTTTATGGTCAGTTAATTCTAAAGATAAATCAGATTACACATCTCCTACAGGTTTAAAAGATAAATAAAAACTGAACTTCTTTGTTGTTTGACTTCTGCTATCCCTGCATCAGAAAATAGTTCATGCATGAATCATGCTAACAAAAGAATAATACCATACATTACTTTTTTAAATTCGTTTGAAGTTTTAATTCTCTAGATTGAAACTCTGACTGAAGGGTAGCTCTATCCCGTCGGGGCTGTGGGTTGTTCGAAAGAGATACCGCGGCCTCGGCACAAGAGCTAAGAAGTAACATGGGTGGTTTTTAGTCAGTTGAAGTCTGACACTCCTTACCGCTCTGTCCAGAGCGGGAGGAGTCATTTAATGTTTTCCCACCCCCCGCCAAAAAAAGGGTACCTAACTCGATAGAAGGGTAGGCACACATATCAAAGCATTTAGGCTATGTAACTGTTTAAAAAAGGCGTGTGGCACTCGAAGACTGCCGCGGTAAAACTATTGCATAGCATTTTTTATCAACTTATGGAATTATAATTATTTATTTATTTTATTAATGCAGTATTTTTTTCCTTTGTTTTTTTTCTTTGATATTAATAAATGCACTTTGTTTATTCATATTTAAAACACTTTGTACACAAATTATACGAGTACAGATATTCACTGTTGTACATAGATGATAAATACCTATACACCTATATACTTTCTCACAAACAGCTGATTACGGTAGTTTTCCAATACAACCAATGCCACCTAAAGGCGGGTTGCTGAACTAAAGAGACAAGCGTGATATTTCAAAAAGTCATTAAAAGTTCTGGTATTTATCGATAGATGGAAAAACTAAAAAGTATCACCGCTGTGCCGGTCGGAGTGGGGGTTGTTAGGTTTTTTTCGTTACGGAATTTCTGGATTCGGTCCCCACGCTCAAGGCCCGCGATAGAAGCTATGCAATAGCTTAAAAGGTTCTTGCACTGAATGGGTGGTAGATAGTCGGTTTTAAACATGTTTCATTTAGTAGGTATTTTCGACTGTGCAGTTTTATTTATACCTCAAAAAAATACCACAACCCACATCAAAAGTTAATTGTTATCGTAGGAAAACAATTATTTATTAGGTGTCGCCCGAAATAGCCACGTAGTGTAAGTTCGTTGACTGGCAAATACGTCACAACACCAGATTAGATTTATTGTACTATTCGCTACACGTGATGCGCAAACGATCCGCGAATGATTTATTAATCTGCTGTACCTACACTTTAAATAGGTCATCCAATGTCTGTTCAAATATAAGTAGGTAGATAATTATTATAACTTTTGTAATTTCTCATACGACAAATAAATTAATATTTTATTGTGTCTGTTTTCCAGAGCGGCGTGCGCGTGTGCGCAAGAAAGGTGAGCGCCGCGCTGCCTCTATGCTGTATCGACGCAGATTTGACATTCACCGGGACGTCGCCAGGTGATCTCGGCGCATCGCCACCGACACACTTACAAAACTATAACATTAAATCCAGCTGAAAAAGAAAAAAAAACACTTAACTAGAAATTTTGAAGTAACCATATTTTTTACATTCTCCTGCAGAACAACGCCATCTTGTGGCGAGTAGCAAAAGTACTGAACTAACCCTTTCAGCAATATTTATAAAACTATACCTTTATTGCTCTAAGCGTTAACTGACTTGATTATTTAATCTTTTTATTTGTTGTTAATTTAATTTTCTAAATACACTCTGCTTTATAGCAAATCCTTTAGTTGAAACTTATTAACATAAACACTAACGCACTCCTCTTACTTATAAGCTGACTCTATCAATTCAATTGGCGAACAGTGTTAAGACGTGAAAGCCTACGCTCGTAATCTTAACAGGTCGCTGCTGAAGAGAAGTGGATTACGAGGAGTGAGGTAACCTGGCCGGGAGGAGGACAAGCAAGCCGAACAAGCAGAGTCATCTGTCGTCCAGCGGCAACAACAAACAAACCGAAATGTGTTCCCCCGCAACTAAGTACCTAAAATTCGCGTAATACCTACATCGAATAATGTACGTTCCGTCCAAGAAGCTGCCAAACATTTTGAACGAATTTATTAGTGTAAATACATTTTTGGACTATTTATATTTGTGTATAGTTCGCGAGTGCTCGCGTGTGTGAGTGGTGTGAAAGCGCCACATAGTGTTAACCGTGATAAAGGTGGCGGGGACGCATGCGCCATCGGGACAGGCGCTGGCGATGCCATTTATTGAAGACGAATGGTGGTCCGCCGAGAATGAGGGCAGGATGGTTGACCTCTCCAATTGCCTGCAGGTAATACACTCAAAGTTACACTTTGTAATGTGACAAACTCAATAAGACATCTTTGGAGAAGTACCCACACTGAGAAATAATTATCTAGAGGCGCATTTTCGAAGACATAAAACAGATCTAGGACACTGTTAAGATTCTTAATTTATAATTTTAATTATCTACCGATATTATTTTTTTTAAGCATAACTTAACTAACATTACAGCTCATAGAACCTACGAGTAAATATCAAATTAATTCTATGTATTGTATGTATTCGATCAGAGACAGGTACACACACACAAACATGATACATTGTCATACAAATAAGGATATATGCAAAAAAAACATGTGTGCCAGTTCCAGGACGCGGTAGTCGCAGCCGGAGGCCAAGCGGCCGCTCAATTGCAACAGATGGCGACATCTCTCGGCGACCTCTCGCAAGCCGAGCTCACTAACATTGTCGGGGGACTGACGCTAGAGCCTGACACTGGCGAAGCAGCTGACCCTGATGATATCCTCAAGCAACTAGGAGAGTCCGCTTTCGACAACTTTGAAACGTTTTTTACGGATTTAACGAATGCCACCGCGTCTTCTGTACCGCCTATTGAAATAAAGGTGAGATTCACTTTTCTTTATATACCTACATAGAATCAAATGTCTGATGTCAGTATCACATCTGTCTACAGGCAGATGTGATCCTGAAAATAAAGACGTAGCACTGACGCTGTCAGTGAAAAAAAAATTACAAAATAAACCTAAATAAACACATAACATCACGCCTGTGATCCCCGAAGGATTAGGCAGAAGTGTGCGTATTAGGAAAAACCCAATAACACTTCCAAATAACCGTCATGGGAAAACTAACCTGGAAACTATTCAGGCAATATTAGCACTAGTTTCATGTTTCAGTTTTATTAGATTCGTTCAAAAATCGTCCGCAGAAAATGGTGGCGCTTGTGTCGCTGATGCTTAATTTTATTCAGAAGGTATCAAATGATAATAATTTTATATTTTTCAATTTCAGCAAGAAGAAAACAACAACATATCATCGCCAGCGTCCAGTAGCCAGCTCCAAGGCTACTACCAACAAAACAGTCAATTAGCACTGCCAAACAACGGCCAACAACGGTTACAACAACTGTTGAGATCAGGCACGAGTGCCATCAATAATGCCGTAACAAATAATATTAACAATGGGCGATATAACATCGCCTCGCAGAATCCGCTGCTGGCTGAGAAGCTATCAGCGTCACCTAGCGGAATTAAGCAAGAACCAATCAGCTCGGACTACAACACGACGAGTATGAACTACGGCAGCGCGTCGCCGATGCAGAGGATGCCGAGCGGGAAGCCGCAGGTGCATGATGCTGGTGGAGGTAAAGGTGAGTTTTATTACTTATTAGAATAAGGCTTTAGGGGTGGAGTAGCGACTTTTATTTGTAGTGACATCTAGCGGCAAGTAGCAGAACTACGATAAAAGCAGCTTGACTTAGTAGTTTGACTAGTGCCAATAGATGGCAGCACAATATCGTAACCATAATAGTTCCACAAATGCAAAATAGATGTCGCTACTCCCCAAAGTGCAGTTGCAATGTCGGGTGCATTAACTACCTACCTCCGTCTATGCAGTTTTCTCCTCGCGATCACAATCCACTTTCAATTTCCGCTTGAGGAAGTACCGACGATTTTCCTTTCACGACTTGCCGCTTTTACCTCGTCAAACGTTTAGGCCGGCAACGAGAAAGTTTTATAAAGCTAGAGCCACTAGACAACCAGTATGCCTAGCTATGTCTATGCAGCTATATACTCGCATCTCACCGAGATGTGTAATCTGTCGTATCTAATCGATTCTGGGAAGAATATTGAGTTTTATGTAAGTAAGTACGTACTTGTTAACGTGCTAGTAGTACCTAGTGGTATATTGGAATGAAATTGACAACTACCCTCGGATTTTGACATCTCTGTTTGTTTACATTTCTGTTATTATACAGGGTGGTGCCGACAATACGACAATAAATGAAACCACTGGTAGTTCTAGTACATTGTTGTTAAAACTTTTTTGATAGTTTAAAAATGTTCCTATGAACTAGAACTACCAGTGGTTTCATTAATTGTCGTATCGTCGGGACCACCCTGTATAATTTATTGGTGATTTAGTATGGTGACCGAATTTCTTTATAAATGATGGGTCTCATCGAAACTAATATTTACTTAAGTTACATGGAAGTTGCATTGGTATGATGTTGCTGCTTTTATGTTCACTCTTATCATCATTTTCCTGCCCTTATCCCATTCTATTTGGGGTCGGCGCAACATGTTTTCTTTTTCCATTCTTCCCTGTTAGACGTCACGGTGGCATTTACTCCTTTCCCTTTCATATAATTCCTCACACACATCCATCTTTTCTTTGGCCTTCCTCTCCCTCTCCATCCATCACCATGTTCACTCTATAAATATATTATTTATGTCATATTCGAGATTATAATAATGAACCGACCAGTTCCTTCTCAATATTTATAGTCCATTTTTTTTTTGGCGTTTGGAAAATCATCAAATAACCCCTCCCGCTCTTGGGCAGAAGCGGAAGGGAGTGTCAGACTTCTACTGACTAAAAACCACCCATGTTCCTTCTTAGCCCTTGCGCCGAGGTCGCGGTATCTCTTTCGAACAACCCGCAGCCCCGACGATAGTTATAGTCCTTAATTAGTTACCAGTGTTCAAGAACTTAATCAGTTTATCTTACAAATTCTCAAATCATCTTATCTTATACGTTAATCCTCCAGACATAAAATCTAGTTGGTAAAACGACGCGAGATATATTACATCTCCGCCACAGTAGGTCAGTGGCGCCCCCGCGCGGCCGGAAGCGAAAGCGACGCGAGCGCTCCGGCTCGGCTGGACGGCACTCGACACATCTAACCGCTTTCCCCGCCTAATAATCTATCTGAAACTGCGTACATACTGTACAGTGCACATAGACACAAACATGTAGTGGGAAAGTTAATAAACTTCAACTTATTTTATGATTCATAAAAATTATAGATAATTGGTAAAACGTAGTTGTTGTGTAGGCATTATCTAGCTGATTTTTGTTCAAAAGTACTTAGTAGAAACACTGGCTGCTTTGAAGCAATTACTTTTAGACGTGACAATCGACTAAGTAACAATAGACGAAAGCTTACCGTATGTTATGATCGCCAATTTAGTGCTATTTTAATAGTTAGTGACAGAATAAACCATCATTCAGCTGGGCAAATATATGCCTCCGTATGTGTCCCAGCGCTACCAATCCAAGGCTTACGTGGACCATTGATAAATTTATTTTACAGCTTGTCCACTGACTCTATTAAATTAATTTTTCCTTTTCAAATAGAAGGACTGCCCGGGCCGCGGTGGCCATTTGCGGTGCATATGCGAGCATACACCACTCTAGGTAATTATCCATTGAATATAGCTGTCTCTGTTGTATATAACTTTTCGTATGAAATGCACACACAGGCCCGTAATGAACACGTTCATATTATATTGATGGAAAGCTTATGTTATGAAGAGTAGGACGTGTTTCAGACAAAATATGTCGTTAACAAGTATCTGACTGAAAAACACACGTAGACATTAAATGGAAAGACAAATAAAAAACACACACTTTTTTTTTTTTCAAGTAAAATAATTTTAAAGTAAACTCGGTTACGGAATCGAATCGACTCCATGTCTAGCAGTAGCCCTAGCGGGCTCTAGAGCAAAATCTAAGCACGGTAGGGTACGAATATACTACCAAAACGACAAAAACTTTTTAAGTTTTTATCACTAAATAAAAAAATACCTTTTTGTGGAACCGCCACCGTTCAAGCACTTAGGGCTTTGCCCTCTGGGACCGAAGTTACAAATGTAGTGCCGAATTAAGGAAGTTTCGGTTTTTTCCGCAAGAGGCGGCCGAACTTTGAAGTGGTTTTTTTTGCCAAAAAATAAAGTGCGAGTGAATTGATATAACTTATTTATAACTAGTTATGTCAACGTTTTGAATTAAGTAAGGTACGAAAATGTCCACTTTATTATTTTGCGTCCATTCATGAAATATTTCCGTTCATTCCTTCTGACAAAGAGCATTCTTGTTACGTTTACTTTGATTTTCAAACTTGTAGTTCTATATCCATAAATTCCAGGTTTTAGTCCCAAATAATTTTGACTGTAGCAAAGCTGCTGTTACTCCGTCCAGCAAAGTGTCTTTTCTATTTTTCTCTTTCGTCTCCAGCACAACAGAGCGATGCGAGTTTAAATTAATATGCTGCCGTATAAAATGTTTGTACTTTCTTGATCTTACAATCTTTAACTGAAACGAGCACATCACCCACGGCTATGTCCGCAAAAACTGTGCCTTACTAATATCCATGCTATGAATATAGTGTATAGCATAAAGCACCCACTGCGAATAATGTAGCTTCCTACCAGTGAAAAAAAAAAGAGTGGGAAAATTAGGTTCCAAAGATTTGTAAACAAATTGCACCTCTTCATAATACTAGTATAGACCTATGGTATAGAGTCTATACTATAGACAAAACCCACCCATTACAGAGATAGTCAGCCTTCTCTTAATTCATTACACATGGTAATGTGTATGGAGTGTAAGTGTAAACAGGTATGTTTACATTTACATTCCTTCCTCCAGAAACAGGTAAAAACCTTGACACCGAAACTTATTCAGAATCGCAGTTTCATAAAAAATTACACTTAATTGTATCATTATAAACAGTAGGAAAATGTCGGGAATGAATCATTTTATAGTAATTAATGTTGGAGTATCTTCCTAGAATGTGATGTGGGGTACTAGGGCTCCATGTCAAGGTGGGAGTCGCGACGGTGACGGCGTCATCGCTAGGGGGACGGTGTTATCACTCCCAGGGCGTTAATTGGGGATATTTAGTTTAATTATTGGGTTATGGCGATGTCACGACAGATAGTAGGTACCTAATTGAGTAGTTTACGCATTGCAGTTTATGATGATATGCAAATATTATGTTGCTTCGGTAAGAACATAAACTTTATATTTTTCTATAATAAGATTCCTACTTGTTCTATTTTGTAAGTATTTATACATCATCCCCCTTTTATTAACTTAGTATGTGGGTGGGAGGACAAGCAACTGACCTATCGCATTTTCTTCCATAATATCCTCTTCCTTGAAATAGGGCAAGTCCTACTTTAGGAACGATATTTTATTTTTAGTTCGGTTTGGTAGATCCACCGCAGGTTTTAATTGCGTAAAAGTAAATAAGGTACCGTATGGTGTCGGACGTAAAGAATAGCACCATCCCATATCTTCCCGTGGGTGTCGTAAGAGGCGACTAAGGGACTTATCAGAGAATGGGCAGCAACGTTATCTGTGCCTGGTAACAACCATACTGCGATCGCCAACCCGCCTGCCAAGCGTGGCGATAAAGGCAACCCCCCCCCCCAAATAGCGCAATACAGAAAAGGCCCTTAGTACCCGGCAGCCCGTCTACCCTCGACTACGGTAGCGGTTGAGGTAAAGGCGTGGCAAAGGGTGCTAAGAATCTCCGGAAGAGATCCGGCTACCCCAACCGACGACTTGACCTGGCAACGTATAACACGCATACACTCCAGGCCGACGAGAAGATAGTGGAACTCGAGGAGGAATTAAGCAGGCTGCGATGGAGTATTACGAAGAGAGGGGGAGGAACCGATAATCCTGAAATCCGGCAACCTGCGCTACTTCCGAGAGGGCGACTGGCAGTCCCAGGGTGGTGTTGGGTTTATCGTCCACAAGTCCATCGTGAATAACGTGGTGAAGATCGAGAGTGTGTCGAACAGGGTGGCGTACCTTATACTCTCTACGCCCCGACCTCGGCATACCCCGACGATGAAGTAGAAACCATGTATGAGGATATTTCTAAAGCCATGCATGGTTTCAGAACTTGCTTCACCGTTGTCACTTCCCATCCCATCTCACTTCTAAGCCATGTATGTCTACGAGTTGTTTTCAAGAGTCATCACGAATCGTCTCGCACGCAGGTTTGACGATTTCCAGCCTCCCGAACAAGCCGGATTCCGAAAAGGCTTTAGTACCGTAGACCACATACACACGCTGGGGCAGGTTATACAGAAGACCGAAGAGTATACCCTGCATATCTGTTTAGCGTTTGTGGACTACGAGAAAGCCTTCGATTCGATCGAGACTTGGGCTGTACTGCAGTCTCTCCAACAGTGCTAAATCGACTACCGGTATGTCGTGTTGAAGTGTATTTTCTAAAACGCCAACGAGTCAGTTCGACTTCAGGAGCAGACCTCGGAACCTATCCTTCTGCAGCGCGGTGTGAGACAGGGAGACATCATATCTCCGAAACTGTTCACCGCTGCATTGGAGGATGTCTTCAAGGTTCTGGATTGGAGAGGACTTGGCATCAACGTCAATGGCGAGTACATGACTCACCTTCGGTTTGCCGACGATATAGTGGTCATGGCTGAGACCATGGAGGACCTCAGTGCAATGCTCGATGACTTCAGAACCTGGAGCTTCCGAAAGAGTGGGTCTTAAAATGAACATGGACAAAACCAAGGTTATGTTGAATGTTCATGTAACACCCACTCCTATCAAGATCGGAGACTCTACACTCGAAGTTGTAGAAGATTATGTCTACCTGGGACAAACGGTCGAGACGGGTAGGTCTAACTTCGAGAAAGAGGTCAATCGTCGAATCCGACTCTACCGAAAGCTGCCCACGGCTTTCGGAAAGTTGTGCGGTATCTTCTTGTCCAATTTACCACAGTGTCTCTAGACGAAAGTCTGTGACCAGTGTGTGTTGCCAGTGACGGGACCGAAACGTGGACGCTCACAATGGGCCTCATCAGAAAGCTCAAAGTCACCCAAAGGGCAATGGAGATGGCTACGCTCGGAGTTTCCTTGCGTGATCGAATCAGAAATGAGGACATTCGAATGAGAACCAAGGTTACCGACATAGCCCAAAGAATTGCCAAACTTAAGTGGCAGTCCGCAGGGCACATTGCTCGCAGAACGGATGGCTGATAGGGCCGGAAAGTTCTGGAGTGGCGACCGCGAACCGGAAGACGTTGCGTTGGAAGGCCTCCCACTAGGTGGACCGATGACCTGGTGAAGGTTGCGGGTACCCGCTGGATGCGAGACGCACGGGACCGGTCAATGTGGCGACACCTGGGGGAGGCCTATGTCCAGCAGTGGACGTCTTTTGGCTGAAATGATGATTAATGATGATGAAATAAACGTCGGTCGTTGTCGTATAATATAGACAGAAACGAAAACATGAAATGATCTAATCCAAAATTTCTCAGAGTGCCTGTACCAGTAAGCCTAATACCCTTTATGGATCTACCCTATACTAAGGATAAGAAGTAGGAATCCACCTGAAAACTCAAGAATATCCACTATTTTTGTACACTGACATTAAAAAAAATATTATAGCTAAAGTTACTCTTCTGTTCGACAAATAAACCCACAGAAGTTCTCTTCTCAAGTTTCCAGCATCTTTATTGCCTCCCGAACTACTCAAATGCTGTTATGAATAGGAAAATATTGCATTCTGAAAGGCCAAGAGTCAAGCCAATATTACCTCTATAATGTAGTTGTCTGTGTTAGGTAGTGTAACTAGGTTATCGACAGCTGCTAACATTCAGCGTTTCCTGCTAATTCGCTTCCGACCTCGTATCATGGTATTTAGGCCTTTCCTTACAATATACGGCGTTATATTCTAAGATCTTTTTATATTCAAGAATTATTCTTTCTTAAGGGCTTTGTTTTGGTTTGGTATGACCAGATGTATGCATGTGAACAAGACAAAAAGAGCATGTAAGGATCGTAGTAAGTGGCGTTCTGTGGTTTCTGCCTACCCCCATGGCAAAATTGCGTGAGTGTATATAACTATGTATGTATGTAAGGGCTTTGGTCAGTGGTTGTAAGAGTTCTATTTTGTATTTCTAAGTATGACAATTACCTGTTTGATATTTCAGTGTGGCGGTATTTAATAAAATCAAAATCCATTTATTGAAACTAGGCTGATAATCAGCACTTTTCGAACGTCAAAATTTACTTTACTTATTTACAAGAGATAGTCCCCCAAAATCCAATCCAGTCCCACCCTTCGACACTTCCTAGTCTTTTAGCTGGAAAGAAGAAGTGGCGGAACAAACTCTCCAGCAACACATCTGTCTGTTAAGTTAAAGAACCTGATAAATTGCACGAACCGCTCGCTTCTGCAGAACAAATATTTTTTGAATATCAGCAGCTTTGCCCCACAGCAGAATACCGTAGGACATAACACTGTGAAAATAACTAAAGTAGACTAACCGTGCTGTATCAACGTCAGTGAATTGTCTTACTTTTCTGACGGCGTTTGCGGCTGAACTTAGCCTTCCCGCTAGGCATGTGTAAACCCCATTGTAATTTTGAATCTACTGTTATGCCCAGAAATACAGCACAGTCGGCAGTTTCCAGCTCCTGGTTGCAGGATAATATTGGGACCTAGGTTTCTAACATTGGGTAAAGCGTACTTAATTCTTTTAGTTTTCTTGGCAATAAGAACAAGGTTCCAACCATTGATAGCGTGCTGTTGACGTCGTCAAAATCGTGTCTATTCCTATCTACTTAAAAAAAGAGACGTATCATCTGCAAATAGTACAACGTCACAAAACCCTTAAAATAATATGGTAGATCATTAATATAGATCAAGAATAAAAACGGACCCAGTATTGAACCTTGAGGTACACCTAGCCGAAACGGTAGCCCGGAAGATTTCGCGACATTTACATTCTAATAGATAGGTATTCAGGAATAAAAGATTTTCAGATAAAAACTTATACCTTCGACAGAGTAAGGCAAATGTCCTGTAAAGTGAACTCTAACATTATTTTATTTTTATATCTTAGGGGGAAATTAGGCTAGCATATTCATTCAACTTTTATATTATGTAAAAATAAAAAAAGTTAATCTGATGTAATAAATAACAAGTAATTGTTTTGGGGTATGGTATGAAATTGTTGTTGTTCTTTCATTCCAGTTTAGTATTTCAAGGAAACAATGAAAGACGTCTTAAAATAAACTCATAGATAATAACATTAGAAGCCTCCTCTTCTATTTTACTTTCGCCGACGTCACAGTATTTCGACGTAACAGGAACATTTTACGTGATAACCTGAAACAACAGAACTCGTAATTAAACGTCAAACAAAGCTGGGACCCATTCACCCTCATTTTTAAAATAACTCGCAGAACTTATTAATACGGTTGTTGTCATAAAACCGCGTACCGTTTGCGAAATACTGGATATTTAGGTACATGAATACCTACATGAACTAGCTCATAGGGGTAGGCAGAAACTACAGACCACCACCTGTTCACTTAAACCACGTTATTCAATAATACTGGATGTATTCAACCAGTAAAGAATACAGTAGCCTATAAAAAGCTTGTAAATGCACATTAAAAGTTATCTAGGAAGTAAGTTTGTCAGTGGTAGGCAATTGTAGGTAATCGTGCGACCTCAGGAATTCCCATGTGTCTCAACTACAAGATACCCTCATCTATGCTCGTCCTAGGGTTTTTACCGTGACCATTAGGTGTTTGTAGGTCACCAATCATGTCGCTACTGTCTTTACCGGGATAAATCACATGCCAACTCTTCCGCCAAATCTTCCACGGCAGTTTTTCCGCTGAGAAAGATATTTTTCGAATAGATTTTCATCAAAAACTGACTATTTTTGACAACCGCATCCGCAATCCTTAGTGCACGGTGCACCGCGTGCGTCACTCGTGGGCACGTGTGCGCGCACAACCATGACCCCGTTTTCACTGCGCGCAAACAATGCGCCTGTGTGCCGTGTGCGCACTGCGCGGGCGCTGCGCGTGTGTGCCACACATGTGCTTGTGTTATGTCACTCGACGAGATGGAGCGTGCGTTTGCGACGCGTTGCCGCGGAGGTTGCTCTGCTTTCCTTGTTGTTTTGTTGGTAATAGGCTAATACATGGAATTAAATATAGGTTACCGATAATCCATCCGAGGTTTAAATAGTTTAGTTATCATTGATTTTTATTGACTCGCTTTGATTTATAGCAAACGATTTTGTACTCGGAAGTTATAAAAAAACTGAACAACACCAATTAAGTGTAAAAATATAAATGACTTCCCTCCCATATATGACACAATTACCGATAAATAACAAAATGACGCCACTCAACCGATACCTTTCTTACCGATCACTACCAAGGACCGAGTCGTGACCCGCGCGAAGATCAGGGCAATTGGGGTGTCTATTAGATTTAGAACTATTAAAAGCCGGACGTCCGCCTATTAATATTAAATCTATCGAAGTGGAGCATACTTCGGCACGTCTGTATTGCGCAAGCGCACATCCGCGCGCGTCGCCTTGAGAACTGTTAGCGGCGCACGCGTATACGAACAGATTTCGGATTTATAGGTCTTATGAGATGAAATTGTAATGGAGGGAGTTTCCCGAGTAAAAAAACCCATGATTGAGTAATATAATTCTCCGAAATTTAATTGACTGTAATCTAAAGTTCAGTAGTTCAGAATGTATTAGATGGACCAAATTACCTACTATCTCTTGGTAATGTAGAAGTGTTTCATTTCTTCAAATAACATCCTAGATTTGGGGATAACTATAAAACAAATTATTCAATACAATATGGATTTGTGGAATACTTTATCAAAGAAAATAACCGATTTTATTGAAAACCTTCCTTTTTAATGTCAACTATACATGTGTATACAGATTTAGCCCTAAAATAGTACAATTATGGACTATGGTACCCACACTACAAAGAGTTTCGTCAACAAACATAATTGGTCTTCTGCAAAACTTAAAAATCCATTTAAGGACAACCGTAGGCTTTAAAGCAGTATGCAGGCTGCTTTTGAAACCTACGCATGTTCTCACGCTATTGTTTGGACGATAAAACGATGCCATAGTTCTACCGATTTCACCTGTTAGGCTTTGTTCCATTTATTTCAACTAGTTGCGAACAAAACTCTAGCATAATATATATGTTTCTAGGGTGAAATATATTTCATATTTTCTTACTAGTCTCTAGGCACCTATTTTGTATTTTCATCGTCCTGTCTATTTGTCAGTATTTACTAAAGAATTTATAACATTCTATGCGTTAAAATGTGATGAATAAATCAGCTTAACTAACACTTATTCTGCCAAAAATAACAGCATACATACAGACGGGTTTCCTTCTACAAAATACTTCATTACGTGCTTCCTATAATTATAATTATTATTGAATCTATCTATATCAGGATGCATTAAGTGTTAAATATCTAATCAATAACTGTTAATCAACTTTTAAAGTAGGAACCGGCAGTCTAACATCCACCGAACATTTTTTACAACCCGCGTCACTGGAGGAAAATCCAATGCGTTGTTATTAAAGTCGATTCTGACTACGTTTATGAACAAAGTGTTCCCGGAATCCGATAGCAGGCAGGCAGCGGACATTTCACGAAGTTCCGAGCGGCCGTGACCCAGAAATGTATGTAATACGTAAATAAACAGGTCCGTGGAGCTCTGGACCTAGCTGGGCACGTGGGTAAGACGTGGCTACACTGGAATAGTTGCTACTACTTATTTAATCATATAGCCTACGGTCTAGGCATAGTTAATGGCACATATTGTTACTGAATCTCTAACAAATGTAGCTTAGGTAGGAAACCAAACCCAATAGGAATAGTTTTGTTTAGTTGTAGGAATAGTTTTTTTTAAATACTTACCGAAGTTTTTAAGGTGTTTCAATTGCGTATTCATATATGAAAAAAAACGTCCGACCAAAACAGGATTTTCAGCCGAAACCGAACCTTCTGCCTTGGTACCAAACTGAAACGAAACCTTCGGTCGGACACTACAAAACGTTTTAATAACATCAAATTAAACACCGTCGCCCGTGCGACTGGGTCGGTGTTATTGGGTTTTTTTGGTTTTGGGAACCCGTGCCCGGTTGATGGAAATAGGCTTGTCTCCTATAACATGGAACTTTACCATTACTGACAAAATATGAATATACACCTCTGCCTAACCCTTCGGGGATTGGCGTAATGTTATATGTTGTTATTAAACACCGCGAATATTCCAAGAAAAAGGCACCCTACTTCTAAACATACACTAACAAAGTTGAATTAAATTGTCCGTGATACGAGCAACGTTTAGACCTATTGGCAAAATACCAGTTCATACTCCAACAATCACTTACAACGTACGCGTTCCTTTCTTTCATGACGTAACACCAGTCATCAGAAGGGTCTAAATGACCAGGTTCCCTGGCTCTCCACAGTGTTTAGGTACCAGGGTATAATGAGTGCTAGACGGTAGGAGGGGCACACGGTCAGCGGAAACCAATGAAACTATATTACCTTAATTGTATAGAGCGGTACAGTCTAGTGGGCAACTGTTAACTGCTGCTTGGTTTGCATTGATTTGAGAGTAAGTATATAATATAAATCTTGTTTCTCCTTTATTGGAGTAAACGAGACTGTGGAAAGTGTCTGTCGATACTGATTTATTTATAGATCGATAATTATCAGTATCCTGCCACAATTCGAAACTGTTTGGGATTGACTTAGTAGCGTCTAAAATACGTTTTCTGCTAAATATTTCGAACAAACCTTTGTCTAAATTGTTTTTCTAGCCATTCATATACTCATTTTTCTTCTACTTTGTCACTTATAACCAGGCACCCACCGAACATTTCAATTAAAGTAGAAAAAGCCCCGTCACAGTATTACAGCACTTACCCTGCCAAGGGCACCACCTAGATTGTTTTTCACTCATGAATAACCTACATATTTCGATGAGATAACAAGCTATCCTAGCGACTGTACACTTGACTCTAAGCACAGCTCCTTGAGGCAGTGCGACAACCTGAAGCGTGTCAATGACGACCGACCACATACGCGCGTAGACGCACACGTATGTGTGCGCAGTGTCCTGCACAGTGCACGTGACACCGTTCTCCCGTGCACCGGTTTATTGTTGCTAACAAGGAGTTTGTTGTTATTTAATTTGGTTCTCGGTTCTAGATCGGAGAGAGGATGTAGAGCTTGTAAGGGTTAGGCTCCGCAGATGTGTAGCATTGTGGACCTTGTTTGTTGGTCATCAGTGTCATCAACATTGGTGCAAATGTTGGTGATCATAATTATCATTCGAAGTTGCCTTAACTCAAATGTCTCGTGTCTTGTTGACCAATTTACAAACGATTCTTTTAGTTTTCTATAGGCATATGTAACTGCAGTCTGCCCTGACCACAAGGTCTAGTCTATTGGTTAGCATTACCCACCACAGTACAGTAAATCAGAAACTCAAGTCGTCGCTTGGTAGCAACAACTAAACCTAAAAGGCGGCCCAAGTCTCTCCCACCGTTTGTACGCTTAGATGTTTTTATCTACACAACGTTTTCAGCAATAGATAAGGTTATTCAAGAGAAAGGTTTATATAATTATGTAGGATAGCACCTAGGTCGCTAACTAATAAATAAACATCGATAAATTTTCCAGGGCACTGATTAATTGATAAAATTAGACAATAATATTTTCGATTAGTACAATTATTATCATTAGATGTTTGTCATAGCCAAAAATATCCTCATTCGATTGGGGAAAGTACCGTGATACTGACGTTTACTGTTTTTCTCTTACTTATAACTGTCTCAACAAACCACGTTTATATTTTATCAATTATGACGCATTTTCCTCTTTTTTTTTACTGATTTAAAGTTGCTGTCAGGTTGTCCGGTCTCGATTTGTTGATTCCCGCTCTGCCCAGAGCGGGAGGAGTCATTTGATGATTTCCAAACCGTCCACAAAAAAAGGGACTATTTCACCTGCATCACCCTTAGGAACCTACTTCTTTATAAAAGCACCCTTTTTTATGGGGGGTGGAAAATCATCAAATAACCCCTCCCGCTCTTGGGCAGAGCGGAAGGGAGTGTCAGACTTCTACTGACTAAATACCACCCATGTTCCTTCTTAGCCCTTCATGCCGAGGCCGCGGTATCTCTTGCGAACAACCCGCAGCCCCGACAAAGCACCCTTACCCATGTCTCATTTCTTTCCTATTTTTCCAAGTATTTTCCTCGTATTGTCCCCAAACAGTATGATATTCCATATCCACGTGACTGTTTCTGATGTGGTGCTCGTTGCATAAGCATTACTTATCGAAGATGCGCAGGCGCAAGGTTTCGAAACCACATTACTAACTGGGACGCGTATGCTTAACGAATCGGTTCGATAAATCATCGGGTTTGAGGATAATTCCCAGTGAATGTTGAGAGGGGCAGTTTCGGTAGAATGATTTAATTTGCCCACCTTTGGCCTTTTGGTCTTCGTGGTCATTTGTCGCAAATTAAAGAGCTTGGTATGACACCCCTAGGAGACTGCTGCCACTTGCTGTCAAAATATTTAGTTTTTCTATATATGACGAATTTCAAGTGGATTACCAATTACTATTTGGTAACCTATGACAATGTAATCAAGATATTGTTAAAATTTTCCTTTTCTATGTCGCTGATTAAATTTTATTACAGTTTAGCCCCCAGATTGTATTATGTTATTTAGATTTCTTCATTTAAATTCTCAGTATCAAGGTGGGTATCCGGATTTGTTCCCAGTTAAAGGCTCTTATTTAAAAGTTCTGGCGAAACAGCAATATTATACAGACCAGTCAAGACCTAGCATTGGAGATACAGCCACCTATATTTTGTCACTGTCATTTCTACATTTTTAATGAGTCTGGTAAATGACCTATACGTAATCTTAAAGACATCTGGGAATTGGTAAACGTTAAGTAGTTTTTTGACAGGTTGTGGTCATCAATCAGTCTGCCGTATTACGACATTGTCCTCAGGATAGGTATTATTATGACATTTATGACTATCTTTTAATTTCTATATTTTGCTGTTAGGTAGCCATATTTGGAAAAAATATAGGAAATAATATGAAATGGGCTTTGAGACTCTTTTCAATCTTTGTAGACTTCAGTAATCTGTACTTTCGCCCAATTTGAGTATTTACGATAATAACTACTGATTTGAGTGATGTCCAAAATAATTTAAATTGTATGTCGTGTCTACTATAATTAGTTTATTTCACATCTGCCTAGCCTTTTCCCAACTATGTTGGGGTCGGCTTCCAGTCTAACCGGATGCAGCTGAATACCAGTATTTTACATGGAGCGACTGCCTATCTGACCTCTTTAACCCAGTTAATACTAGGTAATACGATACTCTTTGGTAAGACTGGATGTCAGAATTTCAGGTCACTGACTACCTGTAACGGCTGCCAAAGATCTATATATGGCAGCCGGGACCAACAGCTTAACGTGCTTTTCGAGGCACGGAGGAAACTCGGTATGTCGGGCGGTCACCCATCCACAGACCGACCTAGGCAAGCACAGCTTTACCTAAAGATCGACCCGAGTGGCAGTTCTTATTAAGCCACGAGCTCCTAATTAATTTATTTGAAAGTAATATTAATTGCAGAAGAGCGAGTAACGACAAACATTGCACTGGTTAATTATTATCACGTATGCACCCGATGAACTTAGTCCATTTCAAAATATTATTTGTTGGGGTATTGTAATTATGTCACATACAACATACGATTTTTTTTAATTATATCAATATTACAAGCAATCCATAAGCTGTTTATTAACAAATACAAAGTTTGAAGTACTACAGGTACCTAACTAAACATATTGGTAACTAAACCTAACCAGCTCAGACTTTGACCAAATAACGTAACGGAAGTCGTAAGCCCTAGGAAGCATAGACAGAGATAGGTAGCCTGAATGTGTATCGGAAACGGAAACGCCACGCCCGGGTGGACCCGGGCAGGTCTAGTGCTTTATCCTAGCTACTGTAGATTATTGTTGGGTAATATCTAGCTAATAATGACGCCTATAATAAGGTAGTTTTACTAGTTTTGTTGTTAATCCCCGCTTTTACCTTATCAGGTCGATGATCAGTAAATTTTTACTTAAATATATTTACGCTGTAATGATTGGTATCCCAAAATATCTCTGTTAATTAGAGTATCAAAAAAAAAATGTTAGAAAAGCGGTTTTGGAAACAAGGAAAACATTTAAAGTTTACTGTTTCTTAAAAATTTGTGATAATCGTTTTTTTTAGTTATATTTCTATTTTAAATAAAAGGCGGTAAAGATTGTATATTAGATAAAATAGCGTATAATTATGTAAAATAGCAAAGCATAGGGAAATCCCAGGTATGACGTACAACACATTCTGAATATTTATTATGTATTATTGTATGACGATAATGTATTACGGATAAATACAAATCATATGTGTTGTATAATTATAAAACAGTTATACCTACCTATTGAAGTGGTCTAGGTATCGTTTAATAGTTACAAAGTCCATAACGGTTAGGTATCGATATTGTTTGGCTAGCGCGCATACCGAGGTACAGTACAACGCGATTCATGTAAAAAGTAAAATCGATAACTGTCACCTAGTACTAATAACTTAGACGTATTAAATGCAAACTATCCATAGTAATAAATTTCATGCAAAATGGAGTGAATCTGTTGCCAATTTGACATCAACACCCTTTTTTTATTTAGGGGGTGGGAAATCATCAAATAACCCCTTCCCGCTCTTGAGCAGAGCGAAAAGGAGTGTCAGACTTCTACTGACTAAAAACCACCCATGTTCCTTCTTAGCCCTTGCGCCGAGGCCGCGGTATTTCTTTCGAACAACCCGCAGCCCCGACGGGGACATCAACACCCTCCGTCTCTGTTACTACACCGCCTACCCTGGGCACTGGGAATCGAATCCAAAACCTTCATCCGCAATTCCATTTGTAGCCACTACACCCATACAGGGTGACTCACTCGCACTTCACACTATTAGCAGATAACATAATGAAAGTAAAACGTGTGTAGTCTTATAAAATCGGCTGTGGAGTCAATTATCCAGTAGACGCACTCGTGCTATTGTCCTTATGACACATAACATCACGCCTGTAATCCCCGATGCATTATACAGAGGTGTAATAGTACTCTCACATTTCCCTTTACGTTTTAATGTTGCGATAATGGTTCATTGCTGAGCTATTGCAGGGTGGGCTGTAATCTAGCGTGAATGTGGTCTCGTCTTCTTTACTTGAAAAAGTAATTCTGATCTAAACAAAACTAAAATTATAGTAACTCACTGCGGTACTCAGAGATATTTAATGATTACTTAAACCACTTAGTAAAAATTTGACATACTTTTGTATGACAAAACTGTCAAAACCTTTACTAAGTGATGGCCTAAGTAATCATTAAAGCTCTCTGAGTGCGGCAGTTAGGGAGTCCTCTTTAAGTTATGCTGTTTGTCTAGCAGGAAGGTTTGCCAAAAGCTTCAAGTATCTACTGCTCACAATTCCTATAATAATCTCTGATTAATTTGTGATTTTAGTTCAATACCTTTGAACCAAAGTTTAGGATACCTAGGTAACTATAACTTAGAATATAAAAACCAGCTTTAATCGTCACAGTTAGTTTCTACCAGTTGTATTGGTTTATTCCTATTAAATTTTTGACAAAAAAACGAAGTATCCTCAGTTTACATAAAGAAATAGGTAAAAAAACCTTGCAAAAACCATTGTTTTGGTGTCAGTGGCGCCAGTCCATAATGTGGTGCTATTAATTTAACGCACCTCGACAACTCGGGGCGGGTCATTAAACACCCCGGATGAGCGGGATTTATCGCTTGTTTCTAGGGTTCCGTAGTAACGCAAACGGTCCCAGACGAGGCAGTTATGCCAGACGTTTAGTTCTAAATATAGACCTTACATCCATAGTTACATACTTGAAAATACATGGTTATAATGTTTTCGTAGTATATTCTAAGCTCGTGTTACGTCAGTCTAAATTTTCCACCTAACAACAGATCTTTATAGATGATTCAACAAAATCCTTGAACTATTCAAATCAATTAGGCGTGTAAAATATTTTAAGCCAAATAATAACTTTAAACTTTTTGAACTTTATCCTTCAATATTAGCCATAATAACACGACATTGTATTTTCTAAGTTTGGTCCTAGGTCCGCCAACTAAACCCTAAACTACTCGAAACGAACTAATTCCACTAAAATATCCACTTTATGCCTGGGTTATATGTAGGCCCACTTGATAGCAACATATTTTTAGCCTGAAATCACTAATTGAGTCATTATCTGCCTCCCTATTCTCAACTTTGTCTGTAGACTGGAAGCCGAGGATACCGTTCAAGTCTGTATGTTACGTATGACTGTCTATCTGACCTCCACAACCCAGTTTTCTTCTTCTCGCATCGATGTTACTTCCATATTACACAGTATGGGCTCAGTTGGGGGCCACACTTATTGTTCCACAACCCACCGCATGGATTACGATATAACCTATGAAACACTGCTTACATTAGACTTCTGAAAAAAACAAGTACCACAAATGTATGCGGAACCCAATAGATTTCGACACCTCACCACGTGCAGCGTGTGCTTGGGTGCGCGAGCGCAATTTTTTGTATTCCACGGCCCATCGGCTACGATCGGTTACCTTCGGCCCCTACGTCACTAGGGGTGTCAAATACAAGCCATTTAAATTTAACGCTAATGAATTAAGGGAATTCTGACGCTGTTTCGGAATGCGATGTATTTCAAAATTTGACAGGTTTCTGACGTATTTATTTAACGTTTAATTAGCTTAATATTCATGTTTCGTTTTTTGCCTTTTAAGTCTATTTATTCAGAAATATCGATATCTGTTTTCTGTCCTTAGTGACTGGATTCCCAGTAAAAATACAAGTCTCTACAATTTCTGACATTTTCTTTCTTTCTTTCTTCTTTCTTTCTCTGACTCATGAGCATATCCTGAGAAGTCTCGCCCATCTTCGCTCCGCTCATCTCTTGTAGTCATCGTTTAACATGGTGCCATTAATATTCCCGTCAATTATGCGCTATATGACACATTGGCTGTCCGAATCTGCCTCGGGACAAAAAAAAACACCTTGTCAACATATCGGTTTTGTTTTTATAGGTCGCCCAAATGTGTTGTGTGTGAGATAATGAGTTTAGACGTAACTGCATAGATTGATGAAGTACCTAATTATAACTAGGTGTTATTCAAGCACAAATTGTCGGATTATTGGAGTATCTGTTGCAACTGCACTATCATGTCCGTTCAGTAACACTAGACAACTGTGTAAGTGTCACCTAGTCTTAGTGAAACGGGCATTAGCATTAGCTTTCTTTGCTGCCTTATTTAGATGATGCTTTGCATGTTGCTTACTTTAGATTTAAGAAATACTTTGTAATTGGTGTATGTTGGGAATATGTGTACCTTTTTGTTCAGACTTTCGACACATGTTACAGAGAAAGGCTATAAAAACATAGTCAAATATTTGAAGACTGTTATATAGTCAACCACTTAGTCTGAAAGGGTCACGTGCTAAACGAGGTCTGATGAAAAAGTGACCCTATGTAAATAATTAAGTACAAACTTGTGCTGCATAAGGATTGGCCTACTATCGCACTGGATCGCGAAAAATGGAAGGAGGGAAGGGAGGAGGCCTTTGCCCTGCAGTGGGACATTACAGGCTCATAATAAATAATATTGTGCTGCATAAAGCAGAACACAGCTGCTTACTACTTTGACCTAATCCCCCAGTTAGCACCAACGACCTGTTTTCAGAGCTATGCGACCGTGAAATACCTTTCGACCATACTCGATAGAATTACCTAATGCCCGCTTCCACATATTAATAACATTTCTCTTGCTTACAGGTAAGTTCGCATACAACCCGGCCGGAATCCCCGACGGTAAGAGCTAATTAAAATAACTCCCTCACGATATAGTTTACGGTTATTGAGCCAAGATTAAGTGCCGTGTTCGGAAAGCCTGAAAAATTGCGGTTTTTCACGCACCCTGAATGACTAGGGAAATAACTAGCTTATCGGGAAATAGGAACAAGTATTTGAAGGTCATGGGAACAACCGTGTTTCTCCTTTCTACATTAAAATAATATTATAAAGAGGAAATATTTGTTTGTTTGTTTGTAATGAATAGGCTCCGAAACTACTGGACCGATTTCAAAAATTCTTTCACCGTTGGGAAGCTACACTATCCCCGGGTGACATAGGCTACTTTTTATCTCTGTATTCCTACGGGAACGGGAACTACGTGGGTGAAACCGCGTGACGTCCGCTAGTAGGTTATAAAGCTACAATTAACTTACGTAATTGCGTTATAGTTATTTTTATTACAGAAATAGTTTAGTTTACAAGTTTGCTGATGCTATAATCGTTGGTATTTCGGTGACTGGAACCGATTCCGGAGCGAAAATATCAAAACATTTGGGTTACTATTTATAAGCGAGCCAGTTTGTGTAAATCAATAGTGAAGTCTAATCTTAACTTGAGGTGTTAACTAACAAATTTTCCCAATACTTCTTTAAAACAATCTGGTTCTAATGATAGAAAGTCCCCGTAAAATTACTACAATTACTTCTACTACGATTTAAAATAAGCATAATCCAAAATAGTATTTTGTGCACAAATGATGAATTGGAACCTATCCAGGTTACTTAGTTCCGTTATTTGGACAACAATCTTGGTAAACAAAACCTACCAACAATATTACACGAGAAAGTACGACGAATATAATTCCAGTACTAAACCAATGCGATCATAATAAGTAAACTTGTAATAAGATTATGAACAAGTTGAAATTTGCCAAAAAAAAACCAGAAGGATAAATGTAATCCCTCCAATAGGGTAGTTAACAAAAAAAATATAATTAGTCCGTCAGATAGATTTCCAAAAAATATTGACCACATATTTTTTCTTTTTTCACGTAAACAAACAATGAAGACGATACAGTGGTTTTGAAAACCCGAGTGACGTCATATTAAGACGTACCTATGACATTTTTTACCAGTGAGTGACGTCACAAGCACCCACTCAAAACTTTGACGCGTTTTATCCTCATCAATTTTTATTGATTTGTCAAAACAATATTGTATGCGTCAAAACAAAAAATATGCATCCAATATTTTTCGACAATCTTGCAGACGGACTAATTAGAATATTTTTTTTTTAAAAGGAAACATCCCTATTATTATTATGTTTCTTGTCTTTGTTGTTTTACATAATTTCTACGAAGATTGAAAACGTATTGGTAAACCTATAATATGGGGTGTAAAAGTACCCTTAACGCAAACGAAGGGCACTTGTTCTCCCAACCACTGCGATCATTTTTTTGTTCTAGACCATACCTGGGAACCTCCTAGTTACGGAGATATTGGGGGACAAAGTTCCAAATTTTTCACAGCTGTTTTTGTAAATACTAGTTTTTCAGGTTTTAACTTTACTTAAATTACCTCCATGACCCGTTTACTATTCAAAGCATCAACTAGCGCAATGTTTTAACAGTGCTACATTGAGTTTTACCGTAAATTGTAATTTTTGACCCAAAAATAAAAAGTCATTTCCCAGCAAAAAAAATTGCGTAGGGGTACTTAGTTTGATGTACAGAATGCATGGTTGACGGCTGTGTGATGGGTTGATTTACACCCTGTATGCATGTACTGTGACCCCATACTCTGACCCCAACAGGATTCTTACATCACACTATCATACCAGAAATTACGCACTTTTTACGCAATTACGCCAATTTTACGGCGACGCGTAAACGAAAGTAATATTATCCGATGTGTTTGTGTCTCATTGCACTTGGTTACGTATCAACATGTAGGTCAGGGCTGCGCGCGCGCCGCGGAAAGCGAACTAACTACGCTGCTCGGTAGTCTTTTCATAGCTCTTTTTTACGTTTTCACCTTGATGCACTTGTGCTGGTATGATTAATTTTGAATGCAATTTGATTTTTTTTTAAACTAGATCTTTAAATTTTTTATTTACATAACACTTTTACTAACTGAAAGATTTAAATATAAATCCGTACAATATTGTGCAAAAGTAGATAGCAAAACAATACTGTAGGTATTCTAATTATGTTTTGCTACTTTATGATTGGATTAAATCAATATATATATTTTTTTTATTTGGAATGGGCTTGCTCTTGACCTCAATCTTACCCTAAGGGCAAAGATGAGGTCGACGATGGAACGAACTTACCCAGAAGAAGTCTATTTACTATTTATTAACAAAAAAGGATGCTATAATAAGTTATAAATAGGTAGTCAGTTATTATTATTATGTATCTAACGTAGGAACTATGTACAGAATCGTCACTAGCAGTGTAATAATGCCTCTATTGCGTCAATTAATTAATTAACAGTCACGACAAATAATAATAATTGAATAGTAAATAACTATAAAATATAATAAACTCAAAGCAAACCGGATCGCTAAAACTAGAACATGTAAATGCGAAACATATGAGTATTTATCATATAAATATATTTATCGGCCTAATCGTGTCAGTAAATGCACACAAACCGCAAATCTGTTACATAACGCACTGGTGCGCTAATGTGGGTATGTCACACACACACACACGTACGTGTACCATGCGCGTACGCAGCCTGCATCCTGTCCCACTTAGAGAGGTGAACCGGTTGATCTATGGATCTTGTCTATGGTGAAAAACTAGTATGGTGGAATTAGTTTTATACTAATTAGGGTTCGCGTGATATAACTAAGATATTTGCATGTTCACCATTTTTGATGGCCGTTCTGCGTGCCTGACTATGTATTTAAGGTGTTAATCTGTACTAGATTTTGATATGTAGCCCTTGAACACATTTGGCGATAACTACATAGTGAGATGCATAAATAAATATGTCACTGCCAATTTATACATATTTAGGTAACGCACTTGAAAGTAAAGATAAATCCCCAAAATACCATTTCTTTTATCTCGGTGACGTAAAAGCCTGCTGACGTCAGCAACCCTCATATTTCGTTTTTCTGCCCACATTCGTATCAATCAATTTCCGTTCTCTCGTGTTTCATTATCGTCATTTTCTATATTTCCTCTAGACAAACTCATATTATCTAGGTTACATTTTGTTTCGCTTCTTAGGAAAGCAGACGTAGAAGATCATTGTCTGTGAGTCATTCAGCCCTTTATCTCCCTTTACAATCCTGTCACACACTGCTGACTCCACTCACTGAACAGTCGTTATAATACCAGTTCAGTCACTCAACGTATCTAGGTGCAAGAATTCGCATGCACTCTAAATATGCCACATATGGGCGCAGAAGGCCACTGGAACTGACATGACTAGCAGTCATGCTGGTAGAAGTACACCTCATTAACATTGAGTTCAATTTGCAAAACAAGGATTTATCTAGGTTTTATACAGTTCGTTTAGGAGATGGGTAAGTTAGCTGATTTAAAGTAATTGGGTCACTTGTATGCATGAAATAAGTTTTCCGTTAGATTTGGATGTTTTATACGTTGATTTGAAATTGGGTCATATACATTTAGAAAAGTAAACAGTATCAATTTTATTAATAGTGCTAAAATAGTGACCTAATTTTGATTCGCTAACTCTTACCTTTAACATTGGTCTTAGTCTTTTTGCAACGAAAAGTGGTGGTCTCCACATCTTTCCTCAAGGTTCTCTCCTTTTCACCAACAAAGACCAGGTTTTAAATGAAACAGCATATTGCTTATTTACCTCAAACTGTGCGCAAATACCGTAGTATATGGGAGGCAGTAACATATAGTGAACTAGCGGCGAGCGCACGCACCAAGGTCTGTGTCGGGTGGCGCAACCCGACAACTCTCGAATGTTGCACAAACACTTGCTAATTGGAACCAATGTGATCTTCCGACTGATCTGAAGGCCCCTGCAATACCACCCACTCTCCTGGACTTTCATCTTTTTCTTTGGAAGAAACAGAATTTCCTCAAGATCATGTCTTAAAGTCTCTGATCGGTTCTGTGGTGGACCTTCGACTGAATTGATTTAGATAAGTGTGTTAAAACTGCTTTGTTCTAGTATATGTTCAAGAGTAGTTTGTAAATCGTTCCTGGAAAATCTCGAAACTTCTCTCTAGAGTCTGATCGTGCAGTATTTCTGCTGAAAATAGAACAGGTATTTAGAAATTCAAATAACCATCTTCAGACACTACAATGTCTTATTCCAGAAAGTTGAAACCGAGTCCTATTTTTTTGGCGCAGATCTCTTCATTCCACAATGCAACTCACGCGCAATTCAAGACAAAAGCAACTAGGAACAGGATCTGTCCCGTTCACAGTAGCTCCCGTTCCCTCTGGCATTTCTCCAAGCCAATGATTGAAACGCATTCAAAACAAGGATTAGACTTGTTTGTCAGTTGGCGTGGATAGGAAATATAGATAATGGCGAGGAAGGAAACTGCGGTGCGCAGCCGGCGTGCAATGCTACAGCGGTAAGGACAGGAGATCAGCGACCGTGCGAGGTCGTGTCATGTAAATGCGGCTCTCAAGGCGCCCGCCCTAGTTACGCTCAAAACAACACCGCAGCACAATCACCTTCATCCTTATCACGACGGACTAAGGTCTAACTTCTATTCATCCGACCGCATAAACAACTTTGTATAACAAACACGTAATTGCGTTTGACGTAACACTTAGTAACCTATAAATAAAGGTTGTTTTTGTGTGCGGCGATGGCAGGATTAAGGTTGTGTAGCTAAGAGCGATCGGACGGAGACGGTGACACGAACACGATCCTTTTTAGTAAAATCATTTGCAGAAAAAAAATGATTGGCAAAAGTTTAAATGCACTTCATTAGTGATTAATGGCGACGATTAAATAACTGGAATTTGATTTTGTAGTGCTATATGTATTTGCTGAAGTTTCGATTCACCTGTCCATTTCAGTCTAAACTCTTTTCTGCCTCCTTGAAAATCTGCCTTCATCATCATCGTCATATCAGCCCGGAATCACCCACTGCTGGGTATAGGCCTCCCCTTTCTTCCGCCACATGTCTCGATCCTGTGCGATCTGCCTTAGTCTAAGAAAATTTTGCATAAAAGCAGTTTTAAATTAGAGTTTAATTATTGATGTCTGCCTTTCGCTAAAACCATTAAATCAATAGGTTTTGCAAATTAAGAATGGTTTAATGAAGAAATAGTCTTAAAACAATTACACGAAGTTTTTAAGCTGCCACGGTCACTAACACTGAAAGAGAATATTTACCATGTCTACCATGATAGTAATGACGATGATGATCCACTATTTCGATTGAGTTCTCGATGTTTGGGCTCTGGTGCAAGTGCCATGACCATAAATAAGTAAACTTGCACAAAGTTTTTCACAATTACACAATGTTTTTCACAATTTATATTTATATGGTCAAACTCAGTTTGAGTTACTGAGAAACATTCTGAAGTCGCGAGGTGGACGGGTAGCCTCACGACGTTCAGTTACACAAGCTGAAATAACGTCTGAAAAGAACCTCTCTGGGAAAAAAGTTAGGAAATTAAGTTAAGCAACACGGTGTAATATTTCTGTAAATTTAACACCGTTGCTTAGCAGCAACAGGACATTTTTAGAACAAAACATTTTTATGGCGAAATTATGGAACAAATTTTGATACAGTTCAGTTTGATCCTTTGATGGTGGAATGGTTGTAACAGTTAAAAATGTGCGAAAATATTATCCACGTTTTAATGTAGCATATATGTACAACATCGCTACTTAGTAAATAAATAAATCTTCAAAAGCGAGCCAGAGGCATGAATAAATTATTTCTTTAAACTTTTCCTAAGAAAATCCGCACTGTTGAAATACTAAAGAAAATTAAAACTTTTGATTTTGTGAATTTTCAAGATATCCCGAATTAAACACACTGTTACCAAGAAGTGGTTACCTAACTCAATCAATGAACGACCTTTGTTTATTAAATTAAAATAAAATTAACATAAATATGAATGGTCCGCCATACTGTATTGACGGTCACACCTAAAGCTGCGTGTATTTGGCACCTCACCCGCGGGTAACGATGCGTGTGCGCAGAATATAAAGCGTTCTTTAAGTTTGTTGTCAGGAAGACATGAGGTTCCACCACATAACCCGTCGTTACCATCATTATGAGATCATTTAATATTCGTCATAAACTTTAGGCCAGCATTAGCTATAGGTTACCTTCCTGCAACGTTTTGTAGCATAAGCCTAGTTTGATTTAGCCTATGATGTCCCCAGTACTGGGCCTCAAGCCTCGTCTCTTAGGGAGTGAGCCCTAATCCAAGATGGTTGACAGGTGTCGAATTTATGGCTAAGACTTTTTGTCCTACGACGGATTCCACGCTATGTTTTCACTTTACTATTAATTACTTTTACGAACACGTTTTGAATTTTGCTAGGGTTCGAACTCACAACCACTGGTCTCCACAAACAACAACGGTTACTATTCACCCATGGTGGTGTAGCCTAGGTCACTACTACAACCTAATTAGTATGACTGGCTAGTAGCCGATACTGACGCTGTGGCGCAATCGTGAAGCGACGATCTCTAGGTTGTTGGTTTGATACCCGCTTCGGGACTAAAGTAGGACCTAGATTTTTCTATCGGTTGATGAACCATTCTAGACTATTCCAGGCAAGTAAAATTTTATTCCTTTTCCCAAGTATCTTGGCTGCCGAATTTATTTAGGCTGTGGACAAGACGACAGCTAGGAAAAGTACAATTTCTGCACTGTAACATTCTATAAATTCTAGAGCTCAAAGAAAAATATGTTCTTTGCTTAGCTTACTCTTCATTAGATGTTATCTCTCCGTTTACTATTCACACATAAAAGTAAGATTTAAAATGTTCGTATAAAATGAGGTGAGGATGGCTGTCGAGCGACAGATTAAATCCAGAGCAGAGTAATGATGATGGTCGTCTGGGAAGTTTTGTCTACCCGCAGCCCTCAGTCCTCCGCCCGGAGGAAAGGCTATAAGTAAATATGTGTCTTATGTAACGAATTGTCGAGTAAAGGTACCTATATAAAAATATATAAAAGAAGATGATTTTAATCTTTTTTCACAAGTATTACATTCTTTTGAAATTGAGTAATTTCATCCATTATTAAAAATATCATCCAAAATTATGTTTCTTTATGAGTAACGTAAGTTTTTTATTCATTTTAGCATATTTTTCTGTGGTACATGGCGAACGCCATTAGCATTAGCAAATGATAGGTACCTGGTCTAGTGGTTGCAAGGCTACTGCTAAACACTCGCCTTGGGTTCGATACACAGATCAGTCAAAGTTCCATTAGGAATTTCTAAGTACCATCTTGAAGTCTAGATTCCTGGTTGATGGTAATACAGTCTCTCCCCACTAGTATTACAGACATAGGTGCGATAGTGAGGTGACTGAAATTAGGAATAGGTTGTTTCCATAATCCAATATCACCGTCATCATCATCATCTGCCCAGCCTTTTCCCAACTATGTTGGGGTCGGCTTCCAGGCTAACCAGATGCAGCTGAATACCAGTATTTTACATGAAGCGACTGCCTATCTGACCTCCACAACCCAGTTAATATGAGGTAATACAATACCCTTTGGTAAGACTGGTTGTCAGACTTTCAGGTTTACTGACTACCTGTAACGACTGCCAAAGATCTAAATATGGCAGCCGGGACCAACAGCTTGACATGCTTTTCGAGGCACGGAGGAAACTCGGTATGTCGGGCGGTCACGAATCCACAGACCGACCTAGGCAAGCACAGCTTTACTAAAGATCGACCCGAGTGGCAGTTGTTATTAAGCCACGAGCTCCTCAATATATCCAATATCACCATAGAACCTATTTATAACTCTTGGTTTTTACACACAAGTTACAAAAAATCTACGTGAACCAATTCCGGGAGGTCAATCAATGTCTAATAATGAATGTCAATTGAATGAGCCCTCACGTCAATCCGAGTGAAAGCTCTTATCATTACGCATAAGTAGTATAAATGAAGATAGGGAAGTAGATTGATCCGGCGGTCGATGAACTGGTTACATTTTTTATCATTTATTTTAAAGCTGGAGGCCCTATTGATACAGTAAAACCTAACCAAGAAAAATGTATTGTAAAGCGCACTAACCGAAAAACAGACTAACCAGTGCTGAATATTTAAAAATAATACTTATTTAAGGCAGCAAAGCCGGAGCTTTTCCAACGTCATACAAAAGACACTCCCTTTGGAGACTTACTGCGGTACTCAGATATATTTAATGATTACTTAAGCAGTCACTTACTGCCGCACTCAGAGAGCTTAAATGATTACTTAGTAAAGGTTTTGACAGTTTTGTCATACAAAAGTATGCCAAATCTTTACTAAGTGACGACTTAAGTAATCATTAAATATATCTGAGTGCGGAATGCGGCAGTTACTCGGGCGAAAGAGATAAACAACGAAAAATTATATTATCTTTTACACGTTTTCCGTCTTTAGTTACTATATGCCCGAATAATTTGAATGTATTTATAACTGGCTGTTTCCACGGTTTAAAAAATATCATGTGTCAGACTCGACTTAAGACAAAACACGTGGAAACCAGAATCTTTCATGTTGGGTACATAATACTTGAGGAGCTGAGAGAAGTAAGTAAGATTATTATTCAGACGTTTTCTTAACCGTACTCCTCCACACGTTTGCACCGAATTAACAAAGGCTAGCTTTTGCCCAGGGCTTTGTAAACGTGGAGTTATGTTACTATCCCACGTGCACAGGGACAAAAAGTATCCCATACCCTTACGTAGGTTACTTATATACGGCGAGAAACGCTAACAGACAGGCTGACGCATATCCAGACAGACCTACTTTCGCATTTATAATATTAGTGGGTATGCGTCAAAGCGGTGAAGGACTGCGCCATATTGGCCTATTATCAAATTCTATCAGCTTTACTTCCAGTCTGTCTGCCAGCAATATGTGTTAACGTCGGATAGAAACGTTCTCTCGAGTCCCGACACAACTTTGTGGAATCCCGGGAATTTTCTCATTACAACTGTTATATCGATTTGAAATAGGGTTGCGAGGAAAATGTATGTATTGTTACTTCTAACGTCTTTGTACTGTCCAATATTAAGTGTTTAGTTTTTGTTTGTATCTATGACTAGTACTGAAACTATTTAATTCTAGGAGTGATGATAAACATCATCGAATTTCTTTCTATCGTTTGCCTGTTTTCACTAAGTCTACCGAAACAAAAGCTCCTTGTTCGATTTTCGACGCTTTCCCCACAGTCGAGAGTTGATATTCTAACAGTGCAATAATGTTGGTTTGAAAACGGGAATAACTTGTGTTTTAATTTATGGTTAGTGATTAGTTGATTCCTTAGTACCTACATTAGTTGTCTCGTCTGTCTAACATATACCACGTAGAGTATGATGTTACTACGGTGGCTATCGATGGAATTTGATCGATTATTCATCGCACATCGGCGTAGTTCCCACCAACACAATGCATTCAATTAATAATATAGTAATTATCTGTCAACTTCACACGCGAACTAGCCACATGGTAATATGAATACTAGTAATTTACATGGAGCAACCAAAGACCTGGAGGTCCTTGGCAACTCTACTGGGGTACACACCCCTTATAAAACCTGGTAGTCAGACTTTCGGGCTTCAGATCTTGCCCACTATGCTGTAGAACGAATATTGCAGATAAATAGTTACCCATTTAGACAGGTAGACTTATTATTGTGTGATTTCTTTGTACAAAATTACCCATGTCATCATATTAAGGTTTTTGTGTTTTCTCAGCTCCTGGACTTGACATTTTGTCTAGTTAGACACTAAACGTTGTTAAGGGCTATGTGTTAGCTACTCGTGATAATAACGAAAGTCAGGCAAGTTTTTAAATAACACGATCGTTTGTAGCCCTCAGTTTCCATGTTCGTGTGGGAAAAAGAAGCTTTTAACCTAGAAAATTCCGAATATATACTAGAATAATTTCAAACCAGTTGTGAAATAACGAGGCTGTTTAATTGACTGTGAACTGCTTGAACAAACCATCAATGGGCCTAGCCCAACAATTTATCACTGACATCACGTAAATCAATCGCGTCAAGGTAACCTTAGAACCCTATGGACTTGTGTTGCTCTCAGGTGGAATATTCTCAGAATACTAACGTATCATATTATAATATAAAGTCCTCTGCCGACAGACACCTGTCTGTTCGCGACAAACTCAAAAACGACTGCATCAATTTTCATGCTGTTTTCACCAATGGATAAAGTGGAAGGTTTGGCTCGAGGAAGGTTTTAGTGTATAATTTGACCGATATCCACGCGAGCAAAGCTGCGGGAAATAGCTAGTACCTACATATAATCTACATAATTATGTTACTCAACATAATTATTAGGCGACCTTGGCAATGACAAGCGACAAGGCGCTCATTGTTACCCCGACCCGTCCGAATGCCGGGCCGTCTGCTTGCCCCGCTTCCGAGAACGGCACAACTTTACATGTACAAACACAACATAATTATACCTATATGTATAAGATGTAGCCCTTGCCGACTGCCCACGACTCCAGACACGTGTATAAATGAGTGGCTAATGCCCGCGACTTCGCCTGCCTGGACGTCTACAACTGTCCTGGAGAACTGGGAATATACTACTGGAATTGTCTTACGTGTTAAGGTGGAAAAAAGAAGAAGTCACATCATATAAATAAATGTAATGTGTAATAACAACTGCCACTCGGATCGATATATAGGTTTACATACCGAGTTTCCTCCGTACCTCGGAAAGCACGTTAAGGCGTGGATATACGTGAATTGGCCTTTTTTAGGATACACCTTTTTTTCCGCAACCATCATCGGATTTTTTCTCTTTGCTTCAAAAACAACCAAAAAACAAATTTAAACATCAAAAATAAATATGCAAAGTAGCCTCTGTTTTTGTAACTAACTACCATTTTTCTCCTACACTATCAATGATAGGATCTATTATTATGTAGGCAGGAACCCTACTCTATTTTCAATTAATATTAATTATCTCATTGTTTATGTCAGTCAGCCAAATTTAGTCCGAATTCTGGCAAATGTTAAGTCAGAAATTACTAAAATTGTTTGAAAGTTTTTATAGTTTGTTTTTAATTTATTTTCCTGATTTTGTAGATGATGTGATGTTTTAGATGTGTCCAATCTAAATCTTTCTCTTGCTTTAAGTTAACTTGAGGTAACAAACGACAACCAATACACAGCTTTCCTGTTTACCAAATTCTGAATACTTACAAAATATGCCTATATTGGAAGTATCTATAATTTCACTTATATACGTTCAAAATATATCCACAAGAGGTATAAAACGTTTGCTACTTCACCGATACTGCTGTAACGCCTACAGGCAATATGTAATTCAGACGATTATCAGGGTAGGTAACAGGGAGTCTAGACCGGTTGCCATGGCAACCAGACTGTTCTCGAAATTGAGCGGGAGACGAAGTGGGCGGGGGTACCAACTGTTTATTTTTAATTTTTATACTTTAGTATTATTTTTCGGTGAATAGGAAAGAATAATAGTCGTATATTGTAGGTTTTTATAGATATTGGAAAATAAATAGGTCGAGAGGTTTTCAATAGATAATGTTAGGCTTCAATCTATTGTACTTTGATACTAAATCATCAGAAATGAGAGTACGAGTTATTTTTCTATTTTGATGTCGAAGGTCTTTAAAGGACCTAGTAATAAAGTTCATTGCTTAAATCAAAAGTATAATTGATTAATTTTGATGTGCCGTGCTTCTCTGAGGCTATCGAGGCTTGGAAACTCGCTTGCCCAAACACTGAAGCACCCGACCATCCGTTTTCCCAGAGACGGTGGGATGAGCCGCTTTTCAGAGTAGTTCAGAACAATTTAGTGAACACGTCTGCTACTACTGCTGAGCGTGCGCGCCTGCTGGCTGTGGGTGAATGGGAGTCGGGTCTTTGGCTTCACACACTGCCGTCGTCGAGCATAGGCACTTTGTTCGACGACACGACCTTCCGCCTCGCTGCTTCTTTGCGTCTTGGTGCCGCCTGCTGTTCTCCTCATCGCTGTCAATGTGGTGAAGCTGTCAACAGCCTCGGTCACCACGGCTTGTCATGCAGCCATAGTGCTGGCCGTTTTCCGCAGCACGCGAACTTAAACGACATCATCCGACGTGCTCTTGTCGCCGTCGGCGTACCAGCTGTTTTAGAACCCAATGGCTTGGCACGCGACGATGGCAAAAGACCGGACGGCATGTCTTTATTTCCTTGGAAGATGGGTAGGCCTTTAGTGTGGGACGCAACATGACATGTGTCGATACTCTTGCGCCATCACATCTTCCAAGTTCATTGTGCTGCGCAGGTGGTGCCGCTGCGGCTGCAGAGAACCTCAAGCGGTGTAAATATAGTAACCTTTGTGGAAACTATATTTTCGAGCCGTTTGGGGTTGAAACTCTGGGGCCGTGTGGTCCGAGTGCTCATAGCCTGTTTAAGGAAATTTCTAAACGCTTAGTTGACGCTTCTCGTGACCCAAGGGCTGGCTTTTATCTTGGCCAGAGGCTAAGTGTGGCCATACAACGTGGGAATGCCGCCAGTCTTTTGGGCACATTACCGGCTGACAGCGTTGAGGAGCAGTTTTTTGATGCCCTTTTATAGTTTATTGTTAGTTTATTTATTAGTTTTTAATTAATGTACATAGTTAGTTAACTCGACATTAAATAAACGTTCACACATTAAATTTTGTTTGTACAAAGTATACAAAATACCACATGTTGGATACATAATTTTCCTTAATACTTTGTACGTTATATTTTCTTACTGCATCTGTATTTTCGCTCATAAACTGCGGGGAAGTAGAGCATTTTGCCTTGCGATCTATTTTCGCACAAAATCCAGTCAAATCTGCAAAAACAATTGCAAATCATATCAAATGTTGTGCTCATCAAGGCTGGACAATTTTCAAGCATTTTCTCAACATATTTCCCTACCTACTATGCTGCCCTAGTAGGTACTCGAGACTGAACATTTCCATATAGTTTCTGACAAAATATACTTTACAAGCTCCTCTTGACTTGTGGTGCCCTAGTACTTGAACGTCAAACGCTCGATCTTATTTTGCGATTATTTCACAAAACAATGAATTTCAAGCACGGTTTGACATCAAAATTGTTGTTGTATTTTCAAAACGAATGTAAATTGCATTTGGGTGAAGCCACTTGAATTTCAATTGCTAGTTTTCGGAATTGTAATACCTAACTTCACTTTGTCAACAAAGTGTAGGTTTCGGATTAAAATACACGATTATCATGGTCATGATTTGATGAAATCTATACTAGGTTATTTAAAAAAAAATTGAGCTCTATTTTAAGACTTCTGTATAATAATTGCTTCAAAATGTGTGACCCCAACTAATAACAACTAGTTCACATAGGCCTTCCGGGTAAGGTGCATTCAAACCGAGCAGCACATTATCTATCAAAATACGGACAATAATTTAGTATAAGTACAATCTATTCATCCACAGTCAACATTGTCACCTTTAGAATTAAACAGCTTACTACTTTTCAATAAAACTACAAAATTAGTACTTAACCTAACAGGATCAATTGAATTCAATTGCAGTTTCAGTAGAACTACAGAATCATAAAATCGCATCACGCAAAACGCTAGTATACGCCCGGCCAGCCCCTCATCATGCGACAATTACGCGAACCTGCGTCATATCGAACTAACCCAGCAACCAGCAACCAGCACTGATTGCACGCCGTTATCCACTTGTTATATAAGTAATTGTTGCCATTAACTCCTCTTGGGCCTGTGTTTTCCTCCGCGATATAAAAGGCGAAAAACAAAGAGCCATAAATGGAAGGATGAGACACTTGTCTTAAATTTTAATTTCTTAATTATTATAAAGTGTTAAAATTTAAATTTCCCACCAATGAGCTATATGCTCAAGCTCTATAGTTTTAACAATGTTGGAAATACCAAGGGTGGAACAAAGTGTTGCCATTAAGGTATGCGGGACCGGGTTTCGATCCTATAGTGAAACCTAGTTTACCCAGATTTTACTATGGTTCGGAAACCGAGTTCCACAACCTACAAGAGCTTGGCAACTAAACTTTGGTAAATTAACAATAATTAATCACTACGTTATAAAACAAAGTCCTACGCCGCGTCTCCTCTGTCTGTTCGCGATAAACTCAAAAACTACACCACCGATTTTCATGCTGTTTTCACCAATCTATAACATGGTTCTCGAAGAAGATTTTAGTATATAATTTGTCACGCGGCCGAATCCGCGGGTATCGACTAGTAAATCATAAGCTGGAATTTGAACAACCTTTTCTTGGAAAATATTAACACATTGTTTTGTTTACCTACACATACCTATTGTAATAAGGGCCGTGTATATTAATACCTAAGGTAGTAAAGATATACTAAACAATTTCCTTCTACCCACACACAGTTCCTTAAAAGAGTAACGTAAAAATATTTTTCTTTCTAAATTATCTCAGACCATTTCTAATAGTATTGAGTGCCGACATACTGATGACGTCATCATACGCGTCCATACCGCGGCTCCTCTCGCAATAATCTAGCGCGCTGCACGGAGCCTTGACTCCATTCTCTAATGCCGTGCGCAAGAGTCGCTTCCTGATACATCTTATCGCGATCTACGCGCTTTATTGATCTATATCTTTATTGGTGTTTGTGGGACGTGCTAAATAACTCTTTTAGGTTTAGTATAGTCTCGTTTTAGACCCAAACCTTTTGCAAATGGTGATCTAAAGATTGGCGTTTTTGAGCAACTTTAAAAACCCAAGGTCTTTACAACCTTTTGAAATCTAACCATTTTGATTCATTATTTATTGTCTGTTTCACCAACCGCAAATCTAATGAATACACAAGAAATTGCTTCAAAAAACATCCTACAGTGTTGCGTTACGTTTCACAATACTACAACTAACGAATACTATTCAAATATTTACGCTAACAATCATAAATAAATAATAACATCTAAACTACGCAACATTCTTTTTATTCTACAAAAAAATAAACGACGAAATAGATATTTTTAATAGAAAACCTTTTTTCTAAAGATACTTTTTACATACATTTTTACAAAATACGATTTACATTCTTTTCTTAAAAAAAACAACCTGTCAGAATGTATATTTTTTTAATCATTTGACTTTAGAATTATCGTTTGAAAGTATTAGTTCTAAACCGTTGCAAACGTTCTACGTTTAATTTATTTATCATCGTCGTCACCTTCAGTTCGTAGCTCCACGTCGCCAAGTCAGCGACAGAGTATGACATCGCGTGCTGCATTGACCCAGTTGCCGCGGGTTCGATACCCGACTGAGGTCGGCCGCATAGATAATAACTTTAAACGCCTCCGCTTGCTTGTGAGTCTTCGCTGAATCTCTTTATCTGATGACGTTTTATTTTTAGTGATGAGTTACTGATGGGGCTTGACGGAATTTACTTGAGGTTGTAGCGTTTTGACTAGGAATGTTTGAATTTTGAAATTCATGTTGAGTCAGAGGGCTTGTAGTCTAGTACGTTTCATAAAGGTTTGCTATGATTTTATTAGTACGGTTACGTATTTAATCAGAGATAAAATAGGGCTAGTCTGTCGCTAAAGAGACCAGTTAAGGTTGAACTAGCCGGTCATTCTTCCATACAAACGTAGTATGGTGATTACTCGTCTGTTTCACGGTGAAGATTCAAAACTAAAAATTGTATCAACTGGTTTTGTCATTATCTAGCCCTGTATGGAAGCAGAATTGAAAAAAAATCATTGGTTTAGAAGTTATGAGCGTCGAAACTTCCATATTTTAACACTTATTTGAACTCATCTTTCAGCGTAAATAAATAACTTATGTAGAATGAAAATGGAAAAAGTGAAACCATACATGGATAGATAATTTATTCAAAAGTACAAATAAATTGTTTTAAGTGGATACATCTAGTAGTTTTTCCATAATATCTATACGCCTAAAGATCAATTTATGAAATTTCACGCGCTCATTTTCATTATAAATCGTCGTATAGTTCACTAAATAAATATGTAAATAAATAGAGAAAAACTAGATAAATGAATACTAAATGAATAAAACTAGATAAATTAAAAACATTACCAAATAACATGCATATTAGCCACGCCCGGCAACGAGTTCGAGCCGTCGGCTTGTGCAACCTTAAGGAATCATCTTGGGTTTTTACCCCATTTATATTTTGTCACCTAATTATACTAACTTACTACACTACACTACGCGGAATTATACACATAATGCGCCCAAAGGGCCCTGAAAAGACATTTGCTCAAAAGTCGCGCTTACCATGGTTGCCATTCCACAAATAAATAAAAGCATATTTCAGTAATAGAATCAAGGCTTGCAACAAGTACTCCTAGAATGAAGACGTTCAATTAATTGCAGTGAATCGTTGATGAAGTCCGAGGTTACTGCCACATGCGCTTTGTCACTGATCAATTACTTAGGTATATGTATACAAAACAAACAACTTAGTTATTAACCGACTTCAAAAAGGAGGAAGTTCTCAATTCGTCGGAACTTTTTTTTTATTTTACCAGCTTATTACTGTCCCACTGCTGGACACAGGTCTCTTCTCAAACAGAGAAGGCAGAAGCATTGAGTTTAAACGAGTTTGTTTTGAGACCCAGTACTAAATCCTGCATGCTGCCATAAAAACGCCATATATCCTACTAATATTATCCTATCCTACTATCCTACTTCCTACTAATCCTACTAATATTATAAATGTGAAAGTTTGTGAGAATGGATGTGTGGATGTTTGTTACTCTTTCACGCAAAAACTACTGAACGGATTTGGATAAAATTTGGTACACAGATAGTTTATAACCTGGATATAGGATAATTTTTATCCCGATTTGATCTTCCCAGAGGATAATTTTCGAGTTGTAGCGGGCGAAGCCGCTGGCACAATCTAGTAATATTATACAGGAAGTGTGACCCCTTTTTTTTTTGGGGGGTGGGAAATCATCAAATAACCCCTCCCGCTCTTGGTCAGAGCGAAAGGGAGTGTCAGACTTCTACTGACTAAAAACCACCCATGTTCCTTCTTAGCCCTTCATGTCGAGGCCGCGATATCTCTTGCGAACAACCCGCAGCCCCGACGGGAAGTGTGAGCCCTCATCTCAATATTGACACTTTTAGCATGATATAACGTATGTGATTGTGACGAATTTGAAATTTTTTTTTTTTTTTAGTTACAGAAATATAATCATCAAAATCATCAATACAAGCCTCCAAGTTCATAAAGGTGCAGGAACTTGAAAAAGTCATTTTTGCACCTTTATGAACTTGGAATAATAATAATTTATTTAAATCGTTGTTATAGTACAGTAAATCCTTAATCTAACTTAACGTTAATAAAAAAAAAATGTAACAAATTATATTTTAACATGCTTATAGAATAGAGGTCCCCAAACTAGGCTGTGCCTGTATAATTCTAAAAGAAGTTCTTAGTATACCCGAAATTTGCACGATTCGTAGTCCACCGTTCACGTATGATGATGATGGTGGTAGTCCACAACATAACAATACTATAATAGATACAAATAATATAGGTAATCGCCAGCACAGCACATTAAAGTGCTCACACACGCACCTCTACCTGCTAAGGTCATCTGCGATCCGAGTGTGTGTCTGCTAAATTTCTGTCTCAATTATATACGAAAATTCTTCTTCGGTCTAAGAGACCTAGATTCTGTTGTCCCTTGCCTTGCCTAACTATCTTGACTATTATATAATTCCATGGCAGGTATTTAAAAAAACATCGTTGGCATTTTTGTCACGGAACACTGATAGAACAATCAACACTAAAATCATCATCATCTGCCTAACCTTTTCCCAACTATGTTGGGGTCGGCTTTCAGTCTAACCGGATGCAGCTGAACACCAGTATTTTACATGGAGCGACTACCTATCTGACCTCCACAACCCAGTTAATACTAGGTAATACGATACTCTTTGGTAAGACTGGATGTCAGAATTTCAGGTCACTGACTACCTGTAACGACTGCCAAAGATCTATATATGGCAGCCGGGACCAACAGCTTAAAGTGCTTTCCGAGGCACGGAGGAAACTCGGTATGTCGGGCGGTCACCCATCCACAGACCGACCTAGGCAAGCACAGCTTTACCTAAAGATCGACCCGAGTGGCAGTTCTTATTAAGCCATCAACACTAAAATATTAAAAATAAACGTCATTAATAGCTCAAGATCAATTGCAACATATTGGGAAACCAAGAAAAAAGTGATAATCAATCAAAAGTCAAAGTTGATCAGTTATCAATATAAGCCACACCTCGGCCCGTAATCGCTCAAACATATTTCACTACCACTTAGATAATTCTAGTAACGATGATCAAATACATTTCTCTCGCACACAGAGACACCTACCAAATTCTCATCGTCACGCTGTTCAATACGCATAGTGTGTGCGGTTGTGTGCGGCTCACGATCGCACACAAACGTGGCTATCCAACGCACACAAACACAAAGTTCCCTCGTTCGTGACAAGTGCATCTGACGCACACATAGACAGGGGCTGAAGGGCGTCCCCAGGGTAACGGCCTATTCGTCTGAAGGGCGTTTTTACGTGCCCTTAAACCTTTTCGACATTAGTGGGCTGCTTGTGGTGTCTCGTGGTAATGGAGGGAAAACAGCCGAGAGAGGGTGCGGGATTTTCCATGCCAGAGAAAAATAAACGGCATTAATATAGCTGCTTATGTCAAGCAATATTGTTAAGATAACGCTGATGAAATAAAGACCTTTTGAAATAATTAATGAACTTATGAAATTATTTTGATGAGTAATAACATTGTTCAATAACAAACCATTATTTTTTATTCATGACATCATCTAGGCTTAAACAATGTAATCAGAAGATAATAATGTTATGATGATATTAATTTTTGCAAAAAAATCTAGCTTGATTTCGTCTCGTCACGTCGCGTACTGTACCTACCACCTGTTACTATGCACCTAGAACTGTTATAATGATTTAAGCCATGACTGCAATCATTTCACGAATTATGTTTGCGGAGTAAATAAAACATTTAAATATGAACATGCTGAACTTACGAAAATAAAATAAAATTAATGAATGTGCATATATTACGCGGCGCATACAATTATTGTATAAACGGTTTACATTGTAACGCTCATTAATAAATACAGTCTTAATGACACATGTCATTATTTTTCAATATTTGTGTGCTCTCGAAAATATTCGAGTGTATTTAATTTATTATCGAGGTGGACGTCATTATTTTATGAAGTTGTATCATAAATATTAATCTATGGAATACAGTGAATCAATATGCAAAACGAACGTTTACTTTGCGTTATTTACTAGTGTAAAAATGGACTTAATATAGTGACACATCGATGTAGTTATTCGAAAAGCAACCTTGTGCCGTGGTAGGATTTCCCATCAGCAGAAAACGAGAAACTTGTATACAAACTTTCAACTTCTTTATATTTTTTTAAAAGTCCTTCACTGTTCCTCAGCTTCGTTATAAAAAGAAATCGTTTGGAAAATATCATTGCTTGTAGACACATTGCTTTAGGATGTGTTTTGTTTGTCAGTAAATTAATGAAATTATCCTCTTGATTACGTACATGAACGAAACAAAATAAATGAATTGAAAATAAAGTATCCGCGTAAACAAATACCAGAAAATAATAGTAATTTTTACAGTTGTCTGGTGATTCATACTCACAGAAGTATGGTGATAAAAATTCTCTACTCTTATGAACCGTTTTCATAACATTAATTTTAAAATTGTGTTTAGTATTTGGCGTCATGTTCTGAGTCCTTTTTAAAGAACATACATTTTCAATCCGTCATTTTCTACCTGCATCTAAACTAACTTTACTCCACACATTTTGAAACATGAACGATGACACTTAAACAATCAATTACTATATTTTTCTTCCCCTGCCTACGCCCCATTACATAAACCAGCCAAAATGTTCTCATCCCTGCAACATCCCCTTGAAGTCACCTAATTTTTTCGTTGTTGTCGGCCGGGGCATCGACACTGCAGTCTGGAGGTCGAATGCGACGCGCTACCCTCCCGGCCCGGGTACATCGGGGAAGGTTGAACTAGCACTAGGGATGTTACTTTATTTATGTTAATGTAGGTAGGGTAGGATTTAGTGAGCTGTTTGTGCTGTAGGGAAGATTTGTTTTATCAGTTGTTTTGTAATGTAATAAGTTTTGTGTCCTTATATTTTCCGCAATAGTTCATAAGTAGGTTCATCATATCTAGTAGTTTGTTTTTCGTTAACTTAAAGGACCTATGAAGTACGGAAAGTTATCTATAAAATTTAGTATTCCGGAAAAAACGGTTTTGTTTCCGGTATTTAGTTCCTAGTTCCGGGTCTCAAATGGATATTAAATTATGCTTAAAACACATCAAACATAATTTTAATTATTACGACAACACACATTCTCCGCCTACATCTATGCAGACAAACATGAAAGACAAATTACAAAACCAATCCATAAAAAAAAATGTTAAAAAAGAATTCAAAACACAAGCAAACCCTGTAACTAAACGTATACCATCCGCCACATCGTATTACGAGTCTCAAGATAACCAGCTACAAATGCAGGCATTATGTACTATTACCGTTCGACGAACCTCAGGACGCGCCGCCCGCCCTTGCCTTCCTACAGACGAGAGGCCCGCCCGCCCAGACCTCTGTAACACTGGCTTTCCACAAGAGATATGCTAAGCTGAGCGATGGATATATTTAAAATTATCAAAGCAAACAAAAACTCAGACTCATGTACTAACCGGGAATTGAACTTGTTTCATCGTTGACCCCATCTGTGTCTTCAGGACAAGATTGAGGTCAAAAGTGGCAAGAGCTAGTCACTTAATAGGATCATTTGATCTTATACAGTAGTTTACCTAAGTCTTTACGCGGAAAGCATCCACAATAGACACATCATCTGCCTAGCCTTTTCCAAACTATGTTGGGGTCGGCTTCCAGTCTAACCGGATGCAGCTGAATACCAGTATTTTACAAGGAGCGACTGTCTGTCTATCTGACCTCTACAACCCAGTTAATACTAGGTAATACGATACTCTTTGGTAAGACTGGATGTCAGAATTTCAGGTCACTGACTACCTGTAACGACTGCCAAAGATCTATATATGGCAGCCGGGACCAACAGCTTAACGTGTTTTCCGCGGCACGGAGGAAACTCGGTATGTCGGGCGGTCACCCATCCACAGACCGACCTAGGCAAGCACAGCTTTACCTAAAGATCGACCCGAGTGGCTGTTCTTATTAAGCCACGAGCTCCTCAATAGACACATTGTCCGAAAAATAAACATAACTTACGCCAAACATTACTACGTAACTTAAGTCTACGAGTTTTTTGTTTGGTTTTGTGTATTTTTGTTCGGAACTTGAAGTTTCTCCTGTATCGTGGGAGCGTTTGTAAACATTAAAACTCACACAAACCAAACACCCAGCTCCAAAACAAACAATCTGTTGGCCTTACAAATATTTGTTCTGTTCGGGGATCGAACCCATGACACTCAGCGCAACAGTCAAATTGCTCAGCCACTATACCAACCGCACCATCAACACAGACAACAGTTTTAACAGTGACAGGAATACTACTTTTTTTTTTTGGGGGGTGGGAAATCATCAAATAACCCCTCCCGCTCTGGGCAGAGCGAAAGGGAGTGTCAGACTTCTACTGACTAAAAACACCCATCTTCCTTCTTAACCCTTCATGTCGAGGCCGCGGTATCTCTTGCGAACAACCCGCATCCCCGACGGGCGTCGGCCCTTGCGGGCCCCTTTCATGTAGCTGACATCTCTTTGAGGCGCGCGTGGAACACGAACGCGCCGTCGACACGGCCTGTCGTCGTCATAAGACGGACGGACGGCGAGCTAGCCCATCACTCACCGTCCACAGGCCCGCGTCTACGGTGGCCGGCCGACGCCACTACTTAGACGGAGCAAGCTTAGCAATGACTATTCATATCTTTAAAGCTTAGCTTAGCTTAGCTCGCTGTGCTAGCAAGGCTGGGTTCCGTGCAGGCTGTGGGTTGCAGGTTACGTCTGGGTGCGTCGACCTGCTGTCGGCAGGACGCCGCGTCCTTGCCTTCCGACCGGACCTCGGTGTAGGTGCGCACTGTCTGGATTCTGTTGGAGAATATTTCACTAGGGTTATCAGAAGTTAGGTAACTAATAATTTGATTAACTGAGTTTTAAACTTAACATCACGGCTAAAATCCTCGACGGCAAAAGTGTACCAGCGTAGAGTTCACCTTTACACCAGTTATTTACCGGGTTTTTACTACTTAGCTGTAACTAACTGTGTTACTGTGTACGACTGACATTTTAACTTTTAACTTTAAGTATTGTGACATTTATGTTTCTTTTTTTTTTCTTTTTTTCTTGTTTTGTTATCAAATTATTCGGTTTCATGTATATTTTAAATTTTAGCATGGAAGAATTAATTTTGCTGTGCCCTGACAGGGTCTACAATGGCTCTTAGCTCTAAGCCTTTTTTGTTAAAGCATGGTGATGCTTTACCTTGTGGAATGCAAATAAATGAATATTTTATATTAAAAACTTGAATGTGAAGCTACATCAGTGGTTGTTGTTTTCCTGTCAAACTTGTTGGCAATTTCACTTTTTGTTTTGTTACATTCAAAGGAAAAACTTTGTAGTAAATCAGTTTGACGTCAAACGAAAATTACCTAAAAGTAATAATTCCTAAAAAAAAACAGATTCTGCTTTTTTAACTAAAATTTAAGACGGCATTCTAACCACCCCTATTTACTTCACCAAATACCCATAAACATGCAATCACGCCCCTATTTTCAAAATCACCCCTCATGTAACAAACAAAACAATTTTAACAGCATGTCTCCCCTAAAACCTGACGGCTTCGGAGAGGCGCGGGTCGCCGCCCGCCCTAGGAAGGACGCGCCGCCCTAGCTTCCACTTGTCCCGGCTGAATACGACCTACGTTAGGTACTTGTTTGCTGAAGATATTAATAGTGTAATAAGTATTTATTATTTAATGTGTCAGTCGAGTCTGGCTTGGAATGTTTTTATTATTTTTGTGTTGTCGTAACCGCCACATAGAACATGGCTTTCTCAAAACTAGACTAAACATTATCTAGTAATTTAGTACTTAATTCCTATACCTTGTTAATTTAATGAGAAGACTACGTATTTGTCTCTTATTACGGTACAAACGACATTGTGACACTACTGAATCCATACCAAAAAATCTACCATTTTTTTTTTGCTTGTGGAAAATCATCAAATAACCCCTCCCGCTCTTGGGCAAAGCGAAAGGGAGTGTCAGACTTCTACTGACTAAAAACCACCCATGTTCCTTCTTAGCCCTTGCGTCGAGGCCGCGGTATCTCTAGCGAACAACCCGCAGCCCCGACGGGCAAATCTGCCACCCTTACACGGTTTATACTACAATCTAATGACACCTACTGGCTGAAGATTTATAAATCTACTAGCTGTACCCGCATGCGTTGCTATGCCCTTTTTCCTACATAATACCTGTCTACCTACCTGCTACATACCTACTACTTACCTACCTACTACCTCCTATCTTATCTACCTACTACCTCCTATCCTACCTACCTACTACCTACTACCCTACCTACCTACCTACTACCCTACCTACCTACCTACTACCCTACCTACCTACTACCCTACCTACCTACTACCCTACCTACCTACTACCCTACCTACGTACCTACTACACTACCTACCTACCTACTACCCTACCTACCTACCACCCTACCTACTACTCTACCTAGTCTACTATCCTACGTACTAAGTTGTGTTTTGTTATTCTGTCAGTTGCGTAACTTTCGAGACATAGACAATAGCTCAAAGAGTATATAACCACTACGTATGAATAGCTTATCAAGAAAAATCATAGACAACCTATAAAAAGACATTTACACTTTTGTTAACCTGTAGAATAAATCTTAGGTATTATTTTCGGAAATTAAAAATTAAATAATTAATAAATAATTTACACAAATTAATGTCTAAAACAAACAAATATAACAGTACCTGAACTTTCGAGACATTTTACAAAAAATAAATTTCTGAACGCACACATGAATAGTTGTTACAGTATTTGACAGGATTGGACAACAAATGTTTGACATGTAATAAACAAATCAGCATTTATTGAAATGATTAAGTATTCATTACACTTATCGAGTTTTCATTGTTTTTAAGATGTATTATGCTATTCGGGGCGGAGACAAATCCAACGAATCAATAACCATGAAAATTGGTTCAGCAGATCTCGAGTTATAAGTGTTGTAACAAACCCGTCTTTGTTTTATGTATATAGATATAACAGTCATAATTTTCTATATAACTGTGTACAGACACGAGCACGCAGTAACTTTTAGAAGGGTTTTTCTCCTCCTGTATTGGTTGTTATATTATGTCGTTACGGACGTAGCATTTTCGAACGTATTCTTTCGAAATAGGACTTATCTTAAAATTTGAAACCGTTATTCCACAGGGTGTAAATTAACCCTTCACACAGCCGTAAACCAAGCATTCGGTACATCAAACTAAGTACCCCTACGCAAAAATTTTGCTGGGAATCGACTTTTTTTTTGGGGACAAAAGTCACATTTTACAGTAAAACTCAATGTAGCACTCTTATAACATTGTGTTAGTGGATGCTTTGATTGCTCCGGGTCATGGAGGTAATTTAAGTAAAGTTATAACCTAAAAACTAGGTTTTACAAAAACAGTTGTGAAAAATTTGGAATTTTGGCCCCCAATATCTCTGTAACTAGGAGGTTCCCAGGTATGGTCTAGAACAAAAAAATGATCGCAGTGGTGGGGAGAACAAGTGGTTTTCGTTTGCGTTAAGAGTACTTTTATTCCCTTTATTAGTGCTAGTGACTGCGCAGGTATTAGGTAATAGTACGTCTGTGTTGCAATGACAAATTGACACCGCATTTATGTAGTAGCAATAAGAGCGCTTTTCGTAACGTACTGGTTTTTTTTTGTTTGTAACACTTTAAATTATCGTCTCTGCCTATCCCTTTCAGACGTAGATACAGCGTAATGAAAACACATACGTTATTAAGTGTGAAGTCATAAAAGATAAATAAACTAACCAATTTAATTTTCAATTTCAAGACAGTTCGAAGCAGTAGAGTAATTATATGTATAATTATGTACCCAAGACATGAATTCCTAGAAAATATCTGTCGTCTTAGATGTCTAGAATGTATAGACTTGTAGTACATTGCTTGATTAATGTAATTATTACTATGAACTGATTAATTAATTCATCGCTAACTTGTAATTAGTGGTGTTGTGTTATAATTATGTATAATATATTATATACCTCTGCAAGGCAAATAGATACTTATGCTAATATTGAAGTTGTATGAGACGTGTCTGGTAATTAATTATTGGAAACTAGGTTTTGCCGCAACTTTTCCCGCGAGGAAACATAAAAAACATTACATAACATAACATAACAACACGCCTGTAATCCCCGAAGGGTTAGGCAGAGGTGTACCTAATAGTACACCCACATTTCGCTAGTTATGTTTAAGTCCCATATAATAAGGGGCGAGCCTATTGCCATCAACCGGGCACAAATCCAGACTCCGTGACTGTTACTGATAAATTCCTGATGCAAAAACCCAATGACACTTTGCAAGAACTGCGAATCTAGGACCTCATGGTCAGCAGTCGTGCTTGCAACCACTAAACCAACAAGACAGTGTAAGTTTTTCCTAACCCAAGGCATGATGCACCCGAGTGTTAAATGCCATCGAAATCCATTCAGTTGTCAAAGGATCTGGTGCTAAGAATAAGTTTCTTGGGTTCGATCTGTCGGAAAATATGTTACAGAGGATGTCCATTAGGAATGTCACAACAGTAGCTTTAAGTCCGATTCTGCCACCGGTTGATAAAAATAAGCTCATAATATCTTACATGGAACTTATATTAAATACTAAAATGTACTCAACATACCTACATACCATACCTTAATAAGAACTGCCACTTGGGTCGATCTTTAGGTAAAGCTGTACTTGCCTAGGTCGGTCTGTGGATGGGTGACCGCCCGACATACCGAGTTTCCTCCGTGCCTCGGAAAGCACGTTAAGCTGTTGGTCCCGGCTGCCATATATAGATCTTTGGCAGCCGTTACAGGTAGTCAGTGACCTGAAATTCTGACATCCAGTCTTACCAAAGAGTATCGTATTAACTAGTATTAACTGGGTTGTGGAGGTCAGATAGGCAGTCGCTCTATGTAAAATACTGGTACTCAGCTGCATCCGGTTAGACTGGAAGCCGACACCAACATAGTTGGGAAAAGGCTAGGCAGATGATGATGATACCTACATACCATATCGTGCATTTTTTTTTTGTAAGGCGGACAAGTCATCAATGACTCCTCCCGCTCTGGGCAGAGCGGTAGGGAGTGTCAGACTTCTACTGACTAAAAACCACCCATGTTCCTTCTTAGCCCTTTGTGCTGAGGCCGCGGTATCTCTTGCGAACAACCCGCAGCCCCGACGGGCAACAACAACATACACCCCTGCGTATCCCTTCAAAACATAAGTCGTGATGTTTTTCAATTCATTATTGAAAATGTACACTATTACATTGTACCTTTATTCAATCAGAAAACAGTGAAAACCAAACCTGTCAGTAATGACTGTTATAGAGCCTTAAGATCAAAGGGACGCGCGTCCAGTGGCCCCCGGGTCGCCGCCCGCCCTCGGAAGGACGCGCCGCCCGCCCTAGCCTTCCACTAACAGACAGACGACTGTTATATCTACTTTTGATGCTGCAACTTTAAAATAATTCGGGGTGGAGTATTTTTGTTGAATAATGTTTTCATAACGTGAGTGCTAGTTTCGTATTTTTCTTTTCAAACAAAATATATATGTTTGTCTATCTGTGTGAACGTTTAAATCTTCTTAACAACACTAAGTATATTTATGCGCCATTCACGCATCATTCAGACCAACCCGCACTGGGCCCGCGTGGTGGATTATAGCCCATCCCTCTCCTAGAGAGGAGGCCTGAGTCCCTGCAGTGGGAACATTATAGGCTGATGATGATGATGATTCACTATCATTTATAGCGTTTAATACTAAAGGATTTTTTATATAAAATATGATAGTATTCTTTAACTCAGAGTAAGCACAGAAATGTAAATGTTTTGACATGCCACCATGCACCCGTGCAAAGCAGGGGTGCAGCTAGTACCATTATAAAACAAACACACGATTTGTGTTATTTTGTTTCACCAGTTAACATCAAGAAGTAACGTTCTTATAGATTTGTCTGAGGACAGATTAAAACTTTCTAACAAATATGTAGTTTGTCTATGAGTAAGCTTAGGTCATGACAAATCAAAATTTTGCACACGAACAAACCCGCAACGTTTGGTCTAACTTGTGCTTATAATATGTAATTTCACTCATTAATAATACCAAAAATATTAATGACAATCAATACCATAACAAAATACTAATAGCCCAAAAGTTCAGGATCAAAGGGACGGCGGCACAGGCTGCGCCGGGTCGCCGCCCGCCCTCGGAAGGACGCGCCGCCCGCCCTAGCCTTCCACAACGTCCTCTCCGCAATGTTGTAGACTGTGCTCGTATTATGTAGCGTTGGATGCTGCAATTTATTATAATGCTTTAGTTTGGCGCAGTTTTTATTTTTCACATAATTTTTATTTTGATCTAAGATCTGTTTAGGTCTCAGATCAGATGTGTTCAATGTGATCGTCAATCCAAAGTACAATATACTAGTGGACATCACGCGGTTTCACCTGCGTAGTTCCCGTTTCCGTGGGAATACAGGGATAAAAAGTAACCTATGTCACCCGGGGATAGTGTAGCTTCCCAACGGTGAAACAATTTTTCAAATCGGTCCTCGTTATTGGTTTTTAAGTTCATTCGTTACATACAAGAATACAATTTGTTTCCTCTTTATAATATTAATAGTAAAGTATAGATTAACTATTCATGTTCTGGCTTCAAATAAATAATTGAAAACCCTTTCCTTCCGTAGGAATTCCCATTGAGCAACCAGATAAATATGTCAAAGTAAAGCCAGCATTGCTTACTACGTTAAAGTATTTCATTATGCCACTATATCAGCAATTCGTTCAACAAGTGTTGTGATTATAGAACGGCAATACTATAGAATTATTTAAAATTCAACTTTGTAGTTCAACTAGTTCACCAAAATTTATTCCATTCAGCACACTTGATAAATTCACACTCCATACTTTTTAAAAGTTTTGTTTTTCACGAAAAAACATCCCTCATTTCTATTACAAAACAAAACCTAAAATCTACTTCAACCACCCAGTTTTGCCCAACCTCCCTTCAGACATGAACTCGTGAACCCGCCGTACCCTGTCACCTTCCACCCGGCTACGAAGCTCGTAGCACCGCGTAGAGGACACCTCTACGAAGTGCTACGCGCTACGAGGGTCTACGGACCGCCGACCGGACGACCGGCGCGGCGGCGGCTGTATATGAGAGGCTTTCATGTTGTTTCTCTAATAAATGTTAGAGGTATTTGTGGTTGAGAATGTGGTTATATTGGTGCTGTGTGACAGAAACTAATGTATGAAAATATGGATGAGAGATTTTCCGTGACGATGTTAAAAATCTGTTATGTACAGTAATTTTTCCAGTAAAAATCGTTTTAGCTGGATTTGAAATAAGGTGGTTTCAATCTATTTTAATAACAGTTTTGCTACTTTTACACCGTATGTTAATACTTAACAGTTTTGTAACCAAAAGTCGCATCATGCTACTGTTTTTAGGGTTCCGTAGCCAAATGGCAAAAAACGGAACCCTCATAGATTCGTCATGTCTGGACGGACAGACGTCCGTCCATATGTCACAGCCACTTTATTCGGAAACTATTAAAACTACACAGTTGAAACTAGGTACGTAGTAAGTATTCTGTAAACCGCTTTACGATTTTCATACAAAAAATCAAAAAATAAAAGATTAAGAGGGGTCTCCCCAAACATGAAACTTAAACTAAAAAAAACTTTTTTCATCAAATCTATACGTATGGGGTGTCTATAGAGAGGTCTTAAAAAATGACATCGAGGTTCCTGAAACCATTTTTTCTCAAAGTCAATCGTTTGAAAGATATACACTCGCAAAGTGGTAAAATGTGTGTCCCTCCCCCTCTAACTTTTAAACTAAGAGAGTGAAAAATCTAAAAAAAAATATGTGCTGTAGATCACAATAAAAACTTTCAACCAAAATTGGTTTGAACACTATATAAACACTATGAAAAACAAACTTATCACAAAACCACCGCAAGAAATAATACAAATTAAAGGGGGCTTCCCTTTAATTTGTTCCCTTGTTAAAGCGGCAACAGAAAAACATATTTTCTATCCCTACTACGATGGTACGGAACCCTTTATTTGCAAGTCCGACTTGAACTTGGCCAGTTTTTTTCCTGACTTCTGTCTCTTGTGAAACTGGTGTACGAAACGTGTAAGATCCACCACCTTTTAAACCAATTAAACTCATTCCTCATATACCTGTTTGAACCACAGCCGCCGCCTCATCCGGCCATCAATCACGTGTCTCCCAAACGAGACCGAACCGTAACTTCTGCTAACCCAGTTATATTATAATATAACAACCCGTGATTTTCCACAGGAAAGTCACCTATTATTAAAATCACTGTCGTAATAGGGACAATCAGCGTAACGACAGCGGCGGCACTATTATCACGTTCACGCTGGGATGGGGTAGGCAGAGCGAAGGCTAGACTTGTCATTATTTAAATTTGAATTTTGGGAAAAAAATGTTAAACTAATTTTTTGCTTTTTTACTAATTTCGAGGTTTCGTCTGGATAGTTGGGGTTTTGTGAACGTGTTTAGAATATTTTTGGCGTTGATTAGGAATAGTTGTTACTATCTGGCTGTAATTGTTCCAATTTGAAGCAATTTACTATACAATTTTCTTCACACTCTTTACTAATATTTTTCCTAATACATACGAAAACACAAAACCAACAAAATGGACGCCAAGAACAATTCATATATGCACCACCCTCTGTCATAAAATCTAAAAACTTTTCCACCCCACCCACAAAGCCTTGTATGCACAAATATAGCTGTAAGCCGTCCCTAATTTCGGGCATCCTGGGCGTTGCAACCCCTCACCCCCCGTACACCTCTTGTTTCACCTCAGCGAAGGTTGCGGACGTCCCGGACGAAGTTCATCGCACCACCTCCACAAGGGCGAATTGCATAAACCATCCCCAAAAATGTGTGTGTGTAGTGTAATGGAGGTGTATGTGGTTTTAACGTGGAGTGTGTCTGTGTTCATGAGGTTTTGTGATCTATGTGTGTGTTTATAACGGAGTGTTGTCTTTTTCTGCCATGGGGTGAGGTTTTTAACGCGTTAATTAATTTTCATGTTATTTTTCTTTTTACTTCAATTAGAAACCTTTGTGAAGGTCAGGTCTGGGAGGTTCTACCCTTTGAAGCAACAATATTATCCTTCGGAAACATGTAATTGGCGGGTTAAATTAATTAGCTTTTTTTTAATAACAATGGGATGGAAAATCTTTTTCTTTTGAAGCAACAATTGTAAGGATATTTAGGATCGCCCGTTGGGACGGTTTTTAGTTAGTAGAAGTCTGACACACCCTTTCGCTCTGCCCAGCGGCAGGGGGGGTTGTTTGATGATTACCCACCCCCCAAAAAAAAAAGGAAATTTAGGATTTGTAATCCTTGGGTTAGACAGATATACTGCGCCCACGTTTAGTCAGTTTGGGTATAAATTCAGACCCCTGGCTGCTACTGAGAATAAGCCTAATTATGCTAACATTTTGCCTGACCTGGGAATCAAGCCCAAGATCTTATGCTCAGCAGTAGCTCTTACGATCACTAAACCAGTCGAGAATTTTCTCCGTTCACACTACCTTTCGTAAACCCATCATATTCATTGAAATAAATGCCATTTCTTTATTTTTACCTGAAAGAAAGGATCTAATCACTATAAAGCCGTCTGAAGGTAAGTAAATAAAGGTAATATATTCATACCGCAAGTACTCCATACACGTTTAGGTACTTTACTTGGTAAATAAGAACTACGGTTATATTGTTTGCACATAATTATTTTGTTACTAACAAAACACTCTGTCTTATACGGCTTTCTACAAAGTTTCAATTATGGGTCACGTGTCACAAAACAGCCCAACAAGGGAATCGAACCCGCACTCTACAGCCTGTGTATCCAAGTCGAACGTCCCAGACGTCCTTGAGTCCACGTCCTTTTCCTTATTTTCAATTTTCCTCGTGTTACGTAACATTTTATTATGACCAAATATTATATTAGTTGGTATATTACTTGCCATTTTGTTTGTTTCATTGTTACAGATTAATAATGAGCGTTGTTTGATGGCTAACTAAGTTAAATAGCCCGTGGTGTTTTGTATTCCTCAATAAACAGTTTTTCCTAACAAAGCACGAATTTTATTGTCCAACAAAAAATACTACACGTAATTTGGACCAATTACGAAACACTTATTCCACCGGGATCTATTCTAGGATAGTCTCAAGATGTATTGCCAGGCTCGCAGACACTTCAGACACTTCAGACACTACAACTAGCAATTTGGCAAGTGATAAAAGTCTTAGAAGACGTCAAATAAATATCCCTTTTGCTAAAAACTTGAAGCGCCATCCGTAAGGAATCAGATATTATTATGCTCAACATTACACACACAGACGCACAAACGCTGTGCACGTACGTAACAGCTATTGAAAGACACGCACACATACAAGCGATCTCGTTATCTGACAAGCACACACAGACACACCCGCCGCGCACACACGCACAGCTGTCTAGACTACTTGTTAAAATGCGATGTTCCGGGGCTCGACATTCGTCAGTAGGATAGGTCACGGACCACCACGGACATCGCTATCCCTTTCTAACTTACCCACCCGTCCCTTACTCTCCAAACTGAACGTTCAAACGTTTGAATTCAGACCTTACGCGATGGAGTTAACCGTCGTTTTCCTTAAGGGCACTATCAGGTATAAATTTCGCTTTCAAAGCTAAGTCGTCCCAATATCAATAAGGCGATAACATGTTTCAATTTTCGTTTGATATTGTATTCTAGCTCTATAGACTGAAGGTTCATAGTCGTGATTGATGCGGTGGGTCCTTCCAGGTCTCCCGGCGTTGCGTCCTTGGTCGGTCAGGACGAATTAGTCTTGGGAATAATAATTTATGTAAATGTTGGTACATATATGTACATAATGTTGTACATAACGGTGCTCGATCTAGGCTTTGTAACCTAGGCATTCTAGACATGTCCTAAAATATTTCGTGAAAAAGTGAGAGACAAAACATATTAATATGTTTCTGAGTATCCGCGATGGCGTGAAATCGTACTGAATATGACTTCAACTGTTATGACTAACCTTCAGAATCAATACAACTGACGTAAACGTCAACGTATACTTCTTTTCTTTATTGTGTGTCACGAAATTGGCTGATTAGCGCGCATCTCTACATCCATAAGCCAATTGCGAGATTCTACAACAAAATTGACATTAAACGGTAAATGAATGTATTTTATTTATTTTTTTAATGGGATAATCCCGCCACACTATTTCCAAACCACTGTAACTCCTGTAAGCCAGAATCAACAGTGGCGACCACAAGAACAGCGCCGAGACAATGAAGCCCGACGAAGTCCCAGAGAAACGATTTGACTGTCTTGGATCCCGCAATGAAATTGTGATTATCCTTAGTTTTCTTGCGAGAACTTTCTTTCTAAAATCCAATAAAACCATAAAACCTTATATGCTTTGAGGCCCCATTAGTATATTTCAAATTATTTCCTGCTCTTTTGCTCTTACTAATTTCCTAATATATATTTTTCCTCATCACAGTGACCTAAGAGAGCTTTTACCTAATATATTCGACTATTTACCTCATTCCTGTCATGACGTTGGTTATAAGCTAAATTATGAGACACCTTAATATAAATAAAATAAACTTGACCAAGATTACGCACTAGATGACGGACGCATCAAAACACGCCATGTTGTGTAGGTAAATAAATACCCGAATTTATAAGCAGGAAATTGAATCAAGATAAACCTATTTCCCTTGCCTAATATTTGATATGATATAGTAACACATTTAGGTACATAAGATCCATTCTTGAAACGAATTAGGCGCACAATGCCACATTCTGAAAATAATGAAAAATGTTCATTTCACCTCAACTATTGTGTCACACATAAACTGAGGCAGCCTCAGTAGCTGCGGGTTGTTCTAAAGAGATACCGCGGCCTCGACACAAAGGGCTAAGAAGGAACATGGGTGGTTTTTGACAGTAGAAGTACACTCCCTACCGCTCTGCTCAGAGGGGGAGGAGTCGTTTGATGATTACCACGGCTCAAAAAAAAAGGCATCCTAAGTTGCAATAGTAATAGTTGTAGTATTAGTATCATTCTTGAATGTTAACATAACATTTGATAGCCCCCAAAAGGCACACCCTTACCACCTGTTAATATTGTAACTTTGAAAAAGAAGTGGTAGGACACAAACTCCCCAACAACACATCTGTATGTTAAGTTATCAAGTACTTGGAAAGCTTTACATCTCTAGAACATCAAAGATACCTGATTTTGATAGGTTGTATATCTTCCTATATTACAATACCTCGACTATACTTCAAACCCAAGCACTACATGAGCGTATGTAACTACCTACAGGGCTACAGCTCCGACTTGAAGTGTTCGACGAAATATCTGTTATTACTCGGTGTTCCCGTGATTACAGGCCTCTGTAATTATGTACTAGGGCTCTTGTTGCCGGTTCCTTCGTCGCTAAGGGCTTAACAATACTTTGACTTAAAGAAACTGGTTGATTGTTATACATAATTATGTCCTTCTGAAAAGTTGATCGAATTGAACAAGGCTTATGAGGTCTCGTAACCATTCTGATTTTAGAAAATAACGTTTCCTTCCCCGTCAATACAGCGTAGAGAATCCAAAAGTTTCTGAAATACCAATTAAAATAAATACATTGTGAATTCTACTTACATTTTCCAAGTCTTTGACTGGCGAATCTGTAAAGTGTAATCCAATTTCAGATGGTTACAAAAGTTAGAACGACCACAGTTAACCTAATTCTAATATTTATCAAAGTACTAGGAGTCTAGGAACACAAACTAGTTCCCAATAAGCGATAGGTAGCACGAGTTACGTAAACCCCAGCCTATCTGTTACATAACATAGCGACAGAACCCTCAGCGTCACAGCAGAACTGTTGCTAGGGGTAAAGGGTTCAGCTAACGACTAAGAACTTGGGTAAATATTACAGGATAAATAAACTTGGAACGTTGTTTGGGCCAAGACGTAAATATTTAATGCTTTAGGAAATGAGAACAGGATATTAAAAGGTTCAGGCCGTGATTTCGCGTGGGTGGGCAGGGAAGTAAGTTAATGATGAAGCAATTAAGTTGTATTGAGAAATATATTATTATATTTGTAACTTATAATATATTATTATATTTGTAACTTTCAGTGACCTAGCTAGATCGATTTATCGCCCCCGAAACCCCCTGCATATAAAATTTCATTAAAATCGTTAGAGCCACACACACATCACACAGCCAGCCACATACACATGCATATTTAATGCATACTTAATAAGAATTGCTCGTTTAAAGGTATTAGATATAAACTTTTGCTTTCTAAGGAAAGCTTCGTAAAGACTCCTCGGTCATCAATACTTGTTCTTCATTTTGCATGAGAAAACCTTTACCTGCAATTTAATTTTTAACACCTGATCCGAACTCTATTCGAACTATAAATAATGTCATAAAACGACCAATTCTTGTAAGTAAAACAAGTTCAAAGGGAAATAGTTCTAACTTTTCCTCCAGAGAATCTTAGTACCCTCGTTTTCCTTAAGTAAAAAAGAGAATACTAATAGGGACATTAGCAACTAGTTCAGTTCTTAGCTTTAGTTTATCTGTGGATTGGTTACTCCGAAACGACGAAAGAATACAAATGATTTCCGATTCCTAACTTTTGTACCTAACGTTAATAAGTTTTAGTTGTATGAATGAGGGTAGTTACTGTGTGTAAGTTGAAGGTAAGCATGGAAGTTTAAGTCGTTAGGTCTTTACAGGTTTGGATTGTCAAAAAAGGTTGAGTCAGGCTAGGAAGATTCCCGTCGGGGCTGCGGGTTGTTCGCAAGAGATACCGCAGCCTCGACATAAAGGGCTACGAAGGATCATGGATGGTTTTTAGTCGGTAGAAGTCTGACACTCTCTTTCGATCTGCCCAAGAGCGGGAGGGGTTTTTCAATGATTTTCCACCAGCCCGAAAAAAATTAAAATAAAAAAGACTAGGAATATTTACTTTTATAGATAGATAAACCCCCCCCCCCTTTGTCCAGCAGTGGACGTCTTATGGCTGATAGATAACATTACTTTATATCGACTACCTTCTATAGTTTATGCCTATCCGTAAGAAAAGGGCGGGACTTATGCATGAATGTATCCATCCTCTAACTTCTTCTTACGACCCTATATCAATCTGAAAAAGGTAAAAGTTTTCTGAAAAGAAAAGCCCCAATTAATAATGATTGGTTTCAAACAAGCACAAAATCACTACAGAGTTTCGCTAACCAGCCAATCGTTACACGTGTAACTTCGCCTCTTATACCGTCGCCCAAAATACAGCTAAGGCCACCAAAACCAGAAGTTAAAAATTCTTAATAAACACAAAATTAATTGGTAGCATAGACAAAGTAAAAGTTGCCATCGACAGTATTCTCGGGAAAGCGTTAAAAGAAAATTGCTTTTTAAAATATTCAATGAACAAACTTCGTTGGTTTCTAGATAAGAATTGTTTGTCTGCAAATATGTGAGAAAGGCTAGTTTAATTAAAAATTGGCACCCTCGTTTAGGATAAGGTCTAGACCTAATTGTTAGCGGCTGTCGATTAGCGAAATAAGCTAAAAGTGCTTACTGTGCGGCTTTCAAGCCTTTCTTTGGCGTGGGAGAGCCAGCTTGGTAAGGTGTAACGAGGAGTTTTTATACGATACATTAACACACTATCAGCAGAGCTTTAAAGGTAGAAAGTTTGGCCATAGATTTGAAAGATTGATAGATAAACTGTTTCGCAACGGCAGAGAGGGCTCTTCTATCATCAGACTATTAGACTCGCAGAATAACCCAATGCGGGCACGATAAGTGAAGGACCTTCGATTTCTCTTCCTGTTTCACCACACCTGACCCCACCACCTGCCTTCACCTATCATTTTACAATGTTTAATCAAACACGTTACAGTCATCATTTTAAATTACCTTACAAACTCCCCTTAGCCTGCAAATCAAAGGCCAACCAATTTCATTATAACGATCGTTAGTCCCCAAATCTCGAGCATAAACGGTACATTATGTATTAATTACAATGTTGGTCTATTGTGGGGAGCTTCCTAGACGGCAGCCCCCCTGCCCCTACCCCGCTCGTCTGAAGGTCGGCGGGAGGCCGTTCACCCCCAGACGACACCCACCGTCACACACACAGACACCCGGCCCGTCTGGACACCCACGTCTTAGCACCCCTGCGGCAGTGTGCGCGTGGGGGTGCGTGGGGGTGATTTTTCAGGTGTATTATTAGGCGATTTTGTAATGTTCGCTGTTTTGTGAAATTAGGGTTTTTTGCCACTGTTCATTGGAACGGGGGGGCGCGGGAAATGTAGGTGTTTGTAGGCAGGAAGTAGCTTCTTTGTGAGGTGACCTTTCACGAAGAAATGAAGTAATTACATTTAATACCTATTACTCATGTACGACAAAACACTTCATTTATAATTATGGAAAGCTAGAATATTTTATTACAAGTAGACTAGACAGAACCGCACATTCATCTAACTAGATACAACAGAATCTCAACAAATAGGTACAATATATTTACACAAAGAAACAGCCAAAGAGATATTAGTGGCAAAAGCATGTCGCTACAATAAATATGTCAATGGCTGCCTGATATTAATATTTAGATATGTAACGTGTATGAATTCACGAATATCGCGTCTCAAATAATATTTGTGTCTGTCTGTGCGAATATTGTAAGCTGGGTGTATGTAAATCCTCGCAAAGACTGTAATAAGTAATGCAGGCACCCTCTTTTATGTTAAAAAACGTGTGGGAAGATACTTGAGAATCTTTTACAGAATGAAAAGAAAAACACTGAGAAGATGCAGTAACAGCTTAGCTTAAACTTTGGTTTGTTCTTTCACAATTAATAAAGCTTTTTTTGTATAAGCAATCATCCTACACACAGACTTTGACCTTCTTGGTGAAAACTGTAAGCAATTCATGATGATAATGATTTATTTAAATAACTATACAGGGTGTAAATCAACCCATCACACACCCGTCAACCAAGCATTCTGTACATCAATCTAAGTACCCCTATGCAAAAATTTTTGCTGGGAAATGACTTTTTTTTTGGGGTCAAAAATCACATTTTACGGTAAAACTCAAAGTAGCACTCATGAAACATTGTGTTAGTGGATGCTTTGAATAGTACGCGGGTCATGGATGTAATTTAAGTAAAGTTAAAACCTGCAAAACTAGTATTTACAAAAACAGCTGTGAAAAATTTGGAACTTTGACCCCCAATATCTCCGTAACTAGGGGGTTCCCAGGTATGGTCTAGAACAAAGAAATGATCGCAGTGGTGGGGAGAACAAATGCCTTTCGTTTGCGTTAAGGGTACTTTTACACCCTATATAAACTTACTGCTAGTAAAATTGTCATAGTTCCTAATTATATCTTATGAGTTATGTATGACTTATATATTACTTTATGTTGCCGTGCCCTAACCGGGTTTCATGTTGAAACTTAAAATAATGTAAGTAACAACTTTTTAAAACATCAATGAAATAAAGAATTTGAGTTTGAGTTATATCATTTGATACGTTGAAAACTACATTCAATCACACCGAATTCAACAAATAGTTATTTGTTTGCACTTCATATCTGCAAACTGCGCAACCAAGTTATACTGGTCGTACAACCATACTATACCTACTCGCTATACCACCCGTATATATATGTTTATGCTGACGTCAGAGCTAACATATACGTAGTACACACATAGGTATATAGCAGCACCTAGCCACCTACGAGTAGAACACAAATCAATATAGTAGGTACCGACCCTATCTATGCTGAGAACATGGGCTCATTAATTTTAATACAACTAATGTACTACATAGCGGTATCTCTTTTGATACATTATCTTTGAAAATTACTTTACTTGGGTACTGATTTATCTTGTAAAGAAAGCATATAGGGTTAAGATCGTGCGTTCGTGTATATATCATGAACTCCTGTTTCATTATCATCTTAGTGGGCAGCTTTATTCTGCCCACTGCTTAGTTCTCAACGCCAGCAGTCTTCCCCTCTCTCTCATACTATTAAGAAAAGCTAGAGATATTTTTCAGGTATTAAGAACTGGTCAGATATATACGTGATAGGTTTTATATATTCTCACTACTGGTACTGCTACTGACAATAGAGTTAAAAGCCATCGACTGTCGAACGAATCGACGAGCCAAGGTGACGTTAGTACAGCTCTTTAAAAGTAGAAAACACACGTTTCTGCTAGGATATGTTATATAAATAACAAGCCACCCTCGCCCTATACGTCCACTCTAACATTATACTTGCGAAAGTAACTCTTGTCCGTCTGTATATCCCTTTTTTTTTTGGGATCGGAAATCATCAAATGACTCCTCCCGCTCTTAAAAACCACCCATGTTTCTTCTTAGCCCTTTGTGTCGAGGCCGCGGTATCTCTTTCGAACAACACGCAGCCTCGACGGAGTCTGTATATCCCTTACCTACACGTGACTTAACAGTTAAACGGATTCACATGAAAGCAGGCATAGCACTTAGGATACTTTTTTTCCCAGTAACACGTTCCCCTGGGATAATATCGCAAGTAAAGCCGGGGACTGCCCCTGGTTCCATTATATACAACCTTCTTTTATCAGTAACAATAAAACACTCCAAACAACTGTTTTCCAAATAAAGTCTAGAAAGTATTCCTAGGAACCGTAGGGTTGTCACGAAGGACGGTAACCACTTACAATTAAGGTCGTAATGCATACACAATGGTAGCACCCCTGGGGGACACTAGTGCGATAAAAAAGCTTAAATAGTGACGTGAAGCCGAATTTGTTCTACGCGAGCATTCTGTTACGCAAGCGGTTGCAGAATGAGGAAAATTGACAGAATTGTGGTAATGTGTATGGTGGTCTATGAATGTTGCTGTTAAATACTTTATTTTGTGTTTAGGTATACTCTTAAGAATTAGTTTCATAAAATAAAACGAAATATTATTTCATTTTAATTGGTTGTATGATTTGTCCTTTTTTTTTTTTTTTTTTTAATCGTTGCCCCACACTAGGAATTTCTCCTGTATCGTGGGTGCGTTTACAAACATTTAAACTCACATACACAAATACCCAGACCCGAAACAGCTATCTGTAGGTCATACAAATACTTGTTCGGGAATCGAACCCGCGACACGCAGCGCAGCAGTCCAATCGCTCAGCCACTGCGCCAACCGTGTCGTCAAAAACCTTTCTTCACCTTGTGAAGAAAGGTTTCCTGTTCGTCCACTAATATTGGTAAACTCAATATTAATTTTACCGATGTTATTTATTGAGGCAGACTGTATCAACGGTTTTTTTTTCAAGTTGAGTTTACATTTTCTGTTATCACTATGCTCCTTCTATTCTTAGTGACAACAGAACGCGTAATAGAACCACCACCCTTACGCCCTAGAAACTGTTCACCGTTCACCAGTGTTTTAGGTATTATATGAAAATGTAATGAATGTTTTAGTGAACAAGGCTCACACGAAACGCCCTGAGACCAGGACTTAAATAATAAGGACTAGTCTAGACGAAAATTATTTGATGTTAATTACAAGCTGAGCAGGAGTGGCGGCTCTTAGTAATTTCTTAATTAATAATTACGATGGGTAAAATGTTAAATCTTGTAGTTTATTTATTATGAACTAGCTGTTCCCGGCATGCGTTGCAATGCCCTTTTTCCTACCTACTACCTGCGTGTGTACCAACTACCTACCTACCTACTACCTCTTACCCTACCTACCTACTACCCTACCTACCTACTACCGTACCTACCTACTACCCTACCTACCTACTACCCTACCTACCTACTACCCTACCTACCTACTACCCTACCTCCTTACTACCGTACCTACCTACTACCCTACCTACCTACTACCCTACCTACCTACCTACTACCCTACCTACCTACTACCCTACCTACCTACTACCCTACCTACCTACCTACTACCCTACCTACCTACTACCCTACCTACCTACTACCCGACCTACCTACTACCCTACCTACTTACTACCCTACCTACTACTCTACCGACTACCCTACCTACTCTACTATCCTACTTACTACCCTACCTACTACTCTACCTACTACCCTGCCTACCTACCTACCACTTTCTCACCTTTTAAACCTTCCCTGAACTTCCACGAATAATTCAACACTATAATTAGCCAAATCGGTCCAGCCGTTCTCGAGTTTTAGCGAGACTAACGAACAGCTATTCATTTTTATATAATATATAGCTGTACCCCGCGTGCGTTGCAATACCCTTTTACCTGCCTACGTACCAACTACCTACCACCTACCTATTACCTACCTACCTAATACTACTAATTTCTCACCTTCTCTGGACTGCCACAAATCTTTTAAAGCCAAAATTAGACAAATCGGTCTAGCCGTTCTCTAGTTTTAGCGCGACTAACTAACAGCAATTAATTTTTATATTATACGCAACACACCATTTGAAAAATCGTTTTTCTATTGGGAAAGAAACAGTAATTATTTGTGATTATTGTGATAATGTCGTATGGTCTGTTTGAAGTTGTCATTCGTTGACTGAACAACTGAACGTCACTCAATTGTTTTGCCTTCCCGGAACCTCTCCACTAACACTTGAACTTTATAGCTACGGTATTAAAGCTCAAATTGATTTTACGTTTTAGTTAGAAAACGTTTGTATGGGAAAAAGAAAAGGGCTGTTTTTAGGGCTTTTCCGGCCATTATTCGATTTTTTCTCGCCGTAAGAACCATCCTTGAACTTCAACGAACATTTAAAAAAAAAAATCAGCCAAATCGGTCAAGCCGTTTTCATGCCAAGTCGTGACAACGGAAAACGGGTTTCATTTTTATATATATAGATTTGTAGTGGAAAAGTAGGTACTGAGATCAAATGTTAGCTACGAAATTAACAAACCTTAGAAATTATGTATTTAATAAGTTTCAGACCCGTGACAGTTTTCTGTGCTTTCTGAGTGCCTAACCTAATAAGAAACATGCGTAATCATGTATATATATTGTAAACACTGCGTTATAAAAAATCTTAAAAAAGAAAAATACATGAATATCGAAATAAATATGCGAGTTTAAAAGAAAATTCCACCAATCCACTTTCCCCGATCATAGAATAGCGTAAAGATTGTCCAATGATAATTACGACTAATGACAGCAATGAGTGAGTGCGACCAATTAGAACACATGATATGGAACAGATTTATCTCCAGTCGACGTTAAACTGACAGCTTTAGCTTAGGGCAGAGACACACAGGTATCAAAGCAGCGCAGTGGCTGAGCGATTAGACTGTCGCGGGTTCGAACCCCGCACAGAACAAATATTTGAGTGGCCTACAGGTAGTTGTTCCAGGTCTGGGTGTTTGTGTATGTGAGTTTAAATGTTTGTAAACGCACCCACGATACAGGAGAAATTCCTAGTAAGGGGCGACGTCTCTTTTACTTAAAAAAAAAAAAAAAAAAAGACGACACCCTACATAGCCAAACTTTTTCCTTACCATAACCATGAGTCGCATTAAAAACCAAGTACCTAATGCACTAAGTTTATATGACTTACTAATCTGCGCAGGCTTTCAAAGTTAAAACACCAAACTCCTCCGTAACTTCGTACACCGGACAAAAGTTTTATTCTATGTACACACTTAATAAGGGAATTTAATTAACTGATAGCGCCGCCTGGCGGGGAATGCGCAAACAATACCTGATCTGTTTCCGGTCTAACGAGAACTCTAAGGATGGAAATGAACAAGTATTTGTTCAGACTTGTTAAGTCTTTTTTAGTTTAATATTAGACTTTATTGTAACTAAAGGATGGGAAGAAGTTCCTGTTTATTCAACTGATATTTGATTACTAGAAAGCCATTTACTGAGAGAAAATATTTCAGTGTAGAAATAATACGCTTCATTTAAAATCACTTTAACATCATCGAGAATATCGACTCTCTATTTCAAGCTTACTCGCCTCAAAGAAATTCTCAATCAACACCAGTTTATAAAAAAAAACTTATTTTTATCGAAAATCAAAAGAGATGCAAAAACTTTGACGTTAAAATTAAATCTCAAACGTTTTAAAACATTTTGACGACAGCGTGTATCCGCGTTGGCCTGTCGAAGACTTGACGGCATCGACAGCATCCCAATGGGCTTGTCACCAACCTGTCAAACGTTAGCCGTTGACGTACAGCAATTTGACAGCTGTCAAACTTCTCATCGTGTACACATGATCTTAAATTAGGCCGGATGATCCAAGAAATCAGGAAGTGATTTAGTTTTTTTAACGTAATATTTTAAATTTCTGTATCAATGAATATTAAAATGAAAAAGAAATATTTACTGTACACATGATCTTAAATTAGGCCGGATGATCCCAGAAATCAGGAAGTGATTTAGTTTTTTTAACGTAATATTTTAAATTTCTGTATCAATGAATATTAAAATGAAAAAGAAATATTTACTCTTTCCGCTTTTCTGTTACAAACAAAGGATATAAAATGTGTTCGAAGAAACCTTACGTACTAATAAAATTGTAATTGTTTGAAGGAAATATCAAAGCCCTACTCTTTCCTCGTATGAATTATCTTTTCATCGATGTCATAGATTCGAAGAAACGATTTCCGGTTTTTGGTTTTACTTATGCTACCGTTTTCCTCGAAACTGATCGTTTGTGAATTTTCTCGAAAGCATTTCAATATTTCATACAGAAGGGATTGAGAGCGCGGTAGTCAATGAATATTGATATTTTCCACGAACTTATCTTGATATTACGCTTGTATCGAGGAATAGCTTTCTAGTTCAGTTACAATTTTAATAAAGAGATACCCTGGATTAGTGTAAAAGAACTAAAGTCAAAAGCTTTGATTTCAACCTTTTTAAACTGACATTAATTGATACCAATACAATAAAGATTAAACGATTAAATCAATTAGAGCTAAATAGCTTGCAACGGTAGTCTTAATTATTCCGCGTTTCCTGTCCATTCTAAATTGGTCCGCCATTTCTCCCCACCCTCCCCTTTTTTAGGCCAACGTAGACTGGGTAGATCTCGCTTGTATTGTTTACACTGAGAAAAACATTCGCTTTTAGATAGTAAATTGCGCTGGCGTGCATATCCCGCGTCTCTTTTCTACTAAGGGCGGATTCGACCAAACATGGATAAGTCTTATCCTGGGGATAAAATCACTAATTACTCTAGAGTAAGAGAACTTTTCGTTTTACCAAATCTTAATCCCGAAATAAATACTTGTCCGAGAGTAAATCGCTATACCGCCAAAATCCACCGAGTAAACAAGATAGCGCAGAGTAAAATAATGGCGGCCGCTGCATTCTACCATCTGTTTTCGTATGCTTTGTTGAAAAAGTTCATTGTCTGTTGTTCACAGTTGAGCACATGTTGATAATTTCTTGTACTTTTGTTATTTGTAAGGATATTTTAATAATGCAACGTCTACGAAATATGATCGAAGATTCTGACATTGATGAAGAATACAATCCAAGGCGTCCGCGATAGATTAGAGAAAGGAAATCACTTCGATAATTATGATAACCATGACTGCCATTAGGTTTCGATTGTCCAAAGAAACGACTATGTGTCTTTTATCCAAAATCGAGCACCGACTGGAATATACTTCAAACCGGTATGTCATGTACAACGTAGCTTCCTACTTACCTAGCTTAAAAATCCTTCCTACGTATCAAGTACCAATATAAACCGGCCAAATTATATGGTCATAAAATCTTGGGTTCGGCTTTTTACACAATAGTATTTCCATTTTAGTTGGCTTACAAAATCATTCATCATTCGTTCATCAACTCAAGAGTAACAAAACTCAGTATTGGCTACTCTATGTTTCTGACGGAAAAACGCAAACGCAGTTACTCGAGAGTAAAATCAATGAGTAAAATTATTCAAGGGTTAGTTACTCTGATATAACATGGTGTTTGGTCGAATCCGCCCTAAACGGTGATGAATACTGTCGTCTCTTTCTCCAAAGAAATGCAGTTTTCACTGTCGGTCACGCGATACTGCTTCCATAAATTGGTTGTTCTTAGGAAATGCGAGGGATTTTTTAGCTGCGCCTGTACAAGTATATGGAGGAGGTTTTTTCCCGGTAGGTACCGTTAGGTCTCGGCTGGCGTAACTTTATTAATTGGTAGCCAAATAACGAGCTAGTTAGTCTATACCGGGAATATATAAGTATGATTTGAGTGTGATGCTAAAAACTTGTTGTTTATATGATAGCAACATTGTTACTAATGATTGGGAATTACCTACAACAAATAAACACCGCAGGATAACAGTCGGATTATTTATTTTCAATCTACAAATGTAATTGGTTTAGTCATGGAAGTACTAATATGTAAAATAAATGTTAACGCAAGTAGTTACTTATTTTATGAGTGGTAATAGCTTGTTGCTAGGCAGATATTACTTCAAGACACGGCACTCGTTCCAAATCCGCAACCTTTCACAAATATGACCTTTTTTCTACAAACTTCAATCATAGGGATATGAAAAAATTCAGGATACGAGGCGATGTATTTTTAACAGAGCTTATAAGCCGGGAAGGAAAATAGGTATAGAACCTTATATATTACCAAATATACAACACGTGTACTACATACAGGTATATTAAACTGGGTTTACGCCACTTAAATGTGATAAGGATTGCCCTAAAAAGAAATTAAACAACAAATTACCTAGTTGTGTTTCGCAAAATCTATCATTACTAAAAACTAGCAGTTTTATTTTCATTGCTATCAAAACACGGCACGGCATATCGATGTACTGAATTTTCCGACACGTTCACGCTTTTTTTCTTATTATTCGTATTCTTATATGTTTCTCCCTCTTTCCAGGTAAGTTCCAGTGGCTAGCATGCGCGCTGGACGTGAAATCATCGTCACCTCTAATCAAAAAGGATTGCACAGTATTTGCGGCTAAAAATAGACACGATATTCGAACAGGCAGACATTCTCGTTACCTCACTTAAAGGAAAATAACTTAATACGAAAATTGTTTGAAATTAGAACAGGTAAGAGCTAATAAGATTCTACGCGGAATTATCGTCATTAAAATCTTTAAAAGCAGTTTTTGACTTAAAAGCCTAATTACACTTTATTCGTATTTTTCTTCAATTAAGTAATATAAATTATAGTGTAGCTGTAAATATTAGCTGCCATTAATATCGACTAACGTTCTATTGCAAACTAAAAATTAGCAACTTTCACGAAAGAAGATTAATAAAAATAAAAAAACTTTTTTGCAAAAAATAAAACCGACTTCAAAAACACAAAAAAGTGAAAAATAACTTTAGCTTCTGAAGTCGGTGACTTTTGTTTGTTTTATTCAGTTTTTTGTCACCGACTTCAGAAGCTAAAGTTATTTTTCACTTTTTTGTGTTTTTGAAGTCGGTTTTATTTTTTGCAAAAAAGTTTTTTTACTTTTCCATTTTTAGTTGTTGTCCTTTACAAATATTTGATATTCATTAATTTTACGTTGTTAACAATACAAGTCACGGTAATAGGCTTATCCGCATTGACGACACGGTTGGCGCAGTGGCTAAGCGATTGGACTGCTGCGCTGCGTGTCGCGGGTTCGATTCCCGCACGGAACAAATATTTGTATGACCTACAGATAGTTGTTTCGGGTCTGGGTATTTGTGAATGTGAGTTTAAATGTTTGTAAACGCACCTACGATACAGGAGAAATTCCTAGTGTGGGGCAACGTTTTTAAAAAAAAAAATGATGAAAAAAAAAAAAAAAAAAAAAATGAAACTTAACATACCTCATTCTCGAAATCTGGGTGTCCTGTACACATCTGCGTACCCCGTCAGAGCATACAGGCGTGATGGTAAGTTAAGATGTTGCGTAAACAATAAACATCCAAGCGATTGCAGCAATCACGACAGATTTGCCGTCTATTTTTGAAGAGTTCTATTGTATATCTCCGAAGATCAGGATCAGATCTTCACCAAATTTAAATGGGACCACCTCAGGAGTATACTCTTTCAAATAAAAAAAGAATTTTGAGAATCGGTTCACAAATGGAGGAGAAATAAAAAAAAAATACATACACACGAACATAGAACCTCCTCCTTTTTTGAAGTCGGTTAAAAAAGCAACTATCAAAGATTTTTCAATTTTTATTACTAGATGGCAAAATTATCTTAACTATTAAATTTCTCAAAAAATAAGACAGGTACTTAATTATTAGGTTGGTAAAATATGTAAATAAACGAAACGACTTATTAAAAATTGTAGACTACTGAACAACAACGTACTAAAGCCACATCTAGAAAATAAAACAGCACCATAACTAAACCATAATCTAAATTCAAAGAAGAATAAAAATGAAAAGTATAATAACGATGTGAGTAAAGTGTCGAGAATACCAGCGCGCGTAATAGAACGTCGGCGAAGCGTGGGAATGCAGTCGCAAGGACGCGATGCACCGGCTAAATAGAACGAGCGGACACTTTCAAATGTATCCGTATGTATAACGACCATCACTACATGTTTCTATGTTATTTATCTATGCAACTATTTACAGGAGACTATATTAACTGGCTTAGTATGAATTTTGGATGGTTACGCAACTTTCCTTCACTTAGCTTTATTGCGAAAAAATATGTCGTATTACTTGGTGAAACCTATGAAAAAGCTTGTATACCTACACTTGTGGAATGGCCTATAGTAACGATGTAACAACATGAAATTGACATATTGTATTGTACTCGTCAAAAGTTATACGCAATCACTTTGAAACTTTTAATTTCCGCATGTCCTTTGGGAAAAACGTTGGTAAAACGAAAAAGCTTTTTATATTTACCTAGCTTTCTTTACTTAGGTACTACGTACATATTATATTTATCGTTATAAAAGTATGTATGTATATATGTGAAAATTTACGCTTTTTATACATAATTATACATAACATATCAAAATTAAAATTCTAAAATTCAATATGGCAACTCGTGCTCAAACAGCCGTTTCACATTTATCAGAACCCTTCAATCTACGGACGATCCCGTTATAACTTCATACATAAAGGTAGTTTTTATTCGAACATAATTGCAGTGTTCACCGCACCAATGAGAAAATTAATTATTTCTGACATTTGCGCCAGCAATCATTGAAACGGAGGCACCTGGCACGGGCAAACTAACTTTTTGTAGAAAAAGCATGACGCGAAGTCATGACGTGTGAAACCGAAAACTGCTAACGTACTTGCATGTGTTTGAGTACTTATTATAATTGCGAAGTACTCGTTGGCAGTAAAATTGGGTCATCCTTTTGTCTTTATCTGAACTTACTCTGTCTATTGAAATCTACAAAAAATAAGCGAAACAGCCCAATAAAGAGTAATAGCTTCTCTAAAGTTACTTCCGAAATTCAGATCATAGCTTTTCATTACTCCACGATTACTCCTCACCAGAAGATAGACAGTCCGCATTGCGGAGTAGATCGTCATCTGCCTCCACACTCCACACAGTCCTACTACATCCTACAACACGTATACAACAACCCACGTCCCACAGAAAGAGACAGCGCAACGAAAACATGCACACTTTTAAATCCACCAAGTTTCTATACTTTTCCTAGCAATTTTCCCGCTTCAGTCCGAACGATAAACATTTTAGTAAAGTATAGAGACAGTAATAAAACATATAGTATGACTCCCATTCAAACTTTCGTTTACCACACCTCACACACGCAAATGTGCGCTTATCTTGTGTCTGTGTGCAAATGCAAACTGCACAGGAGCTCGCTTGCAGTGTGCAACAGCGGGATACCTGTGTGTGTGCTGTGTCGGCTGTGCGTGTGTGTGTGTAGGAAGAAAGTGCATTCTGGTTGCACGGACGGCTAGTCGAGGGAAACTTGACATTATAGCACTCGCTACACACCGCTGTGAGTTAGATAGCGTCTGTCTTGAGATATTAGGTATACCAAGCTAATTTTAGATGAATTTCCTTTTCATTCGGAAAGTAAAATATGTTTCAGGATAACTTTGTAGTAAGTTGGCTACCTTTTGTTTTTTTTTCCCTAAATATAGCACAATAAAACAACCAACATAAAGCTTTATTTACAAAACAAACCAGCTACAACAGCAACGTAGCGCAAGTTATCTCGGCACCGGTCGCGGCGCGCTATCACTCGTGCGCCGCGCGCTGCGCCTGCGCCGCTGCACTTGCACTACTAAACTTGAAACAGTTCCAGCCTGTTATTACGTTTCCCTTTCGTATTGCGTTTGCGTTCCGAGGGGACCGTCTACTTGTACTTGTGCTTGCGCGTACGCAGCTAACATTCTCTGGTTATTGCTGAATTGATTGGGTCAGCGTTTTGTTGATTTATTGAAATTCAAGTTTCGGAGATTTGTAAAAAATATTTATAGCACACCACCTGCTACGAATTCACGATCCTTAATGCTTTTTTGGCTTCTCTGATACGTTTGTCTTTTTGCTTAAATCAATCATCGATTAAATTAGTCAAATAAGGTTCCAATGTAAGGTTCACATAACAATTGACTGTGAACACTTTAATGAGTATCTATTTACTGCCTCATTTGTATACATTGAGTCCTGTTTCTACATTCATTACAACTTGCCAGACGTATTAGACTTTGAAATCATAAGGGAATGCTTGTCAAACATTTCTGTTCAATCCAACTTGTGATAGAGACGCGAGAATCTCTTCTAGGAAACTCTGGGCCTGCGACGAACAGTTGGTACGCAACAGATATTTTTTTTTTACTTCGTTTCGATTCGAATATTTCATTTTTATTATTGCATGGACATGACGTTCTTTCTGAAACTACCTAAACGTCGCGTAAACCAATCGATTTAAAAATACGCACATAATAAGTATTTACTTAGTCTGATGACCTTATTCATGTTTATGAGTTACCCCAAAGTTTACTTGTTGCGAAAATGAAGCAAAATGCTTTTGGATAATGTAGGTACTTGTATTTTGGATGTAAAACCTTTCGTCGCGCTTTCGTACTAGGGCATCAGAACCTCAATTATACGTCTTGTTTCGATCACAAAGCCCTAGGTTACTAACAAGTCGGAGGCTCCACGAAGGGTCTCAAGACTTAACAGTAATTAGGTGTCTAATAGACCTAGGTCTGTTGTTAGAAGTCTAGACGCCGAGACCTTGACAAGAGACCTTGTAGCTAAGTCTGAGAACATGGCACAATTCTCGAGATATTATTTCTAACATAAAATAAATTTTGGGTCTGCCTTGTGTCGAGTGTGCGTCGTCGCTTTGACACTGGGAAGTTACGTAGTAATAGCCTTCTTTTTATAAATTTATGTATTTTACCTAAAATAGCCAACGTTCATAGATATCGAGACATACTTTCTTTGTCGTGACTTCGACACTACGAGTATACACAGAATTATTAAGGATGTAACTTTATAAGACAGAATATTCTACCCGTATTGCCATATTTTACTACCTTAAATTACCACCACTTTGAAATCAGATCTAGACCATACAAAGTAGCGATATATCACCACAAAAATGTTAATAAACAGAGATACTCCTTTATATATACTATATAAGAGAGAGAGATAAGAGAAATAAATCCCCGTCCATAAAATGCTATGTAACGTTGATGCATAACACTAGACTACTAGAGCCTTCAACTAGGCACATCACTCGAGTGTCGTAGCTCTAACACTTCTTAGTTCCTAAAAATACCGCATAACTGTCGGAAAGTCGCTTACATGTGACGACTACGACACGACTGTTGTGCGATTTTACTTAACACTTGAACACTATTAGGCCTCTTTTCACAATGATCGGGAGAGCATTACCTAATATCATCATCATCAGCCTAGCCTTTTCCCAACTATGTTAGGGTCGGCTTCCAGTCTAACCGGATGCAGCCGAATACCAGTATTTTACATGGAGCGACTGCCTATCTGACCTCCACAACCCAGTTAATACTAGGTAATACGATACTCTTTGGTAAGACTGGATGTCAGAATTTCAGGTCACTGACTACCTGTAACGACTGCCAAAGATCTATATATGGCAGCCGGGACCAACAGCTTAACGTGCTTTCCGAGGCACGGAGGAAACTCGGTATGTCGGGCGGTCACCCATCCACAGACCGACCTAGGCAAGCACAACTTTACCTAAAGATCGACCCGAGTGGCAGTTCTTATTAAGCCACGAGCTCCTCCCTGCTCCTCGAGCAGCATTACCTAAATATCAGACGCATAAATGCCCCTCATGAATGGAAACTGATTCCGTAGCAATTATATACTGAATTTATTTTTTTATTTATTTAAACTTCATGTACAATAGTGATACATCAGCTGATTTAATACCACATAATAATATTATCTGGTAATAAGATCAGAATCAATAAACTTTATGAATCAGGCAGTATAAATGAAAGTCAGACTTCCCTTAAAATCCATGAAAGAAAGCTCTCTCACATTCATAGTACGTCTGGCTTTCAAATGAGGTTCTGTAATAACATTGGTGCCAATTTCGGTTGTGAAATTACTTCTGCTAGGGCTTCATAGTATAAATTAAATATTCGTCCACAGCTCCACGTGTAAAACTTTGATTGAAATGGAAACACAGTTTATCCTGCTACCTGAACACATAGTTCGGGAAAATAAACAAGGTCTTCACAACGAAAGAAGTATAAAAACTATTTCTACAAAGATCTTTTGAGGCTGTATATTAATGCAGCTCAACATTAGTTGAGCTCTTAATTTGATTTAAACATTTGTGAAATTATTCTGTGAAGTGTATTAAAAAAACATGATCGTCGTCGTTAGTTCCAATTTTGGCCACTCGTCGAATGATCCTTGTACAGCTACATTTGTATGACGGTCGTGCAGTATGACTGGCAGCAGAAATTCATTCTAAACGCAAAACTCTGCCCTCGTGGTCACAGCAGTAATGCCCCGAGTCTTTACAGTTTTATTCTCCAGTTCAACATGAGTTTCTCTAGTATTACTTGCTTCTTCCTCTTTAGCGTTCAGTAGGGACAAAAGCCGTAACTACACGTGCCAGATTGTATTGTTTGTAAAAGTATATAGGCACGTCTAATTGAACAAAAGGTATCTGTGTTATCGTCAGTGTTCCGTTAGAGTGTAACTAGGCATGCTTATCAGAATTTGTCATGTTTTCATATAAATTTGGATACAATAATAGAGATAATAATAACAACAAACATTATGATTTAAATAAATAGGTATTATGTAATATTTAATAATATTTTTCCATCACCCTTAAAGACATTGTTTTGAACGAAATTTTCTTTTAAAGTACTAGGCGCCTATGACTTCACGAAGTTCGTTTTATAACGCTCATGTTTACAGTACCCGTAGGACCACCTGAGCTAATTTAGGAACGGATGGCCCTAATTATCCTTATGTTAATACCTACTCCATTTGTTTATCGACTATATATTATTATATGGCTGGCTCATTAGCGAATTTTAAAAAGGGAGATTACATTTTTTGCGAAACATCCTGCTTCCTTGTAATGAGTTCTACGAAAAATAAAAATAGGAATATCATTTTGACATCGACAAAATTCTACAACAGAAAAACCGTACCTTTAAGTATGTAGAAGTGCCTTTTTATAGAATATTTCTTTTTTATCAGAGAGAAAAGAAATGTTCCGAAAATAATCATTGCCAATAATTTCTACTTACTTTCTAGAACAAAGCACCGCCCAACGACAGTTTGTATGAACCCAGCCAACAATACCCGTATCGACACTTCGACAGTAGCGTGACAAGCTAGCTATACTAATTGCCGCGGCTCGGTCCGCTTTTCCCCAGTTTTTCGCACGCTCGCGTTTTTCACCGCAGAACAATGTCGTCACTCAGTTTCCACTTTCGTTTTCACTGATTCACTGATGGACGGTGATCCGATGCGCAGACGTAAAAACTGCGCCAATATTACACGACAAACTGTACTGATGACATATTATGAGAGATTTATTGGTTGGTTCACTAGTGGAGTAGCGACAAATAGGTTTGAAAGTTAGCTGCGGCGATAGACTGGATGGGTTAACATAAAAGTAGTTCATTTTGCTTAAAGAACGTAACTATGTAATCTGTTTTTTATGACAATACTAGTCACTTAATATACTTACTATAACTTTAAACTTTTCGCAATTACACCAAATAATAAATTTATTAGACTTTTTAAAGGATAAATTCCGACTGAAATATCATCAGATCATTTTTTTGTTCTTGACCTCCTAGTTACGGAGATATTAGGGATCAAAGTTCCAAATTTTTCACAGCTGTTTTTGTAAATACTAGTTTTTCAGGTTATAACTTTACTTACATTACCTCCATGACCCGTTTACTATTCAAAGCATCCACTAGCACAATATTTTAACAGTGCTACATTGAGTTTTACCGTAAAATGTGATTTTTGACCCAAAAAAAAAGTAGATTCCCAGCAAAATTTTTTGCGTAGGGTACTTAGTTTGATGTACAGAATGCTTGGTTGACGGCTGTGTGATGGGTTGATTTACACCCTGTATTTTACAAAAGTAGACGAATGATGTTTTTACAATGTTGATAATGAGAAGAATTCGGAACTTATCTAAATAAATCCTAGACCTTGCGTAACAAACCTGAAGGTAACTGGTGGCGCCTTACACCAAATACTTGCGTGGAAATATAAATTTTTGCGTTTATCCCAGACGCAGGGAGCTGGTTGGTTTGATTAGTGGACTGTATTGTTGCGGGGATTGAAAAGTACGTAAACAAGTAGTCTGACCTTGCAAATGCGACACGAATTAGGACGACGAACTTGTGAGCTTGGACAAAGGATCTGGCAGGAAACATGCAGCACCACTGACCTGTAAATTCGCCGTCTCCAAGATCTATCCTCCGCGTCGGTCGGCAGAGAGGTCGAGTCCTTGCTGGATTCAGGGCGGCACACGAGGGGGCGCGCACAGATGCCTTTCACCACATGAACACGCACTTTCCGTAGTGTTTTAGACAATAGTTCGCAATTATGCACTAGCGGCAATTCGCCACCGTAAGTTAAGAATAAATTAATAAGGGAGCATGTTCTTAGCAACACTACTCTCGTTCAAGTGGCCGAGAGCCTTCACACAGTCACCATCGGTGGTGACAAGGACAGCGATAGTCCAGGTGTGCATGTGGGAAAAGGATGGGATGAGGTAGGATAGTGAAGCATTTTGCAAGTCATTTCTACTTCTACCCTACAATGAAAATTAATGAACTAACACGAAATCCAACATCCCCCCAGCCTTGAAGAAACCCTTCAAAAAAAAAAAAGGTTTGAAAAGCAAGAAAATCGCTATATTCAGCAACTTCTACTATAACTAATACAACTAGAGCGGATAAATGTAATGAAATTTCTAAACTAAACTTATCTAACGTAAGCTAATTAATACTTATGAGCGAAAATATGTGTATATAAATATATTGACTATTGAGTCGGAAGCGGGCATAACCGCACTACTGGTCGTTTATAACTACCGGTCTTAGTTTTTACTTCCGCTACGCGAACAACACCATCCTTACCAGGGTATACATTGGTAACAATTCCTAATGGCCACTGCAAGGGTGGAGCGTTGTCTACATTTAACAACACTACGGTACCGACTGTGATCGGGTTACACGGAGTATTCCATTTCTCGCGTTGTTGCAAATTATGTAAATATTCCGACTTAAATCGTTTCCAATATGATTGAACTATCGAATCCATTAAGGAGAAACGAGACAACAGATCTGTTCGTTCTTCGGATAAGTCGGCCGCGGGCAAACATTCTAGCGGAGAAGTAGATAGAAAATGCGCGGGAGTAAGTGCTAATGGTTCTGATGGGTCAGAGCTCAAAACATAAAGAGGACGGCTATTTAGCACTGCCTCAATTTGATTAAGAATGGTCGACATCTCCTCAAAGGTGAGGACTTGATTGCCGATTGTACGAAATAAAAGCGACTTGGTGCTCTTAACGTTCGCTTCCCATATCCCTCCAAAGTGACTTGCTGTAGGAGGGTTCATTCGCCACGTGATACGGTTCTTCGCGAGTTCATGACTAAAACTTTGATAGTAATCAGCGGTCTGTAAAAACTCATGAAGCTCATTAAAATATTTTTTAGAAGCGACAAAATTAGTCCCGTTATCGCTATATAAGAAATTACAAGGACCTCTTCGCGATATGAATCGTTTGAATGCGTCGATAAACGAAGCAGAAGTTAAGTTAGATACTAATTCGATATGCACCGCTTTTGTTACGAGACAAATAAAAATACAAATATAAGCTTTTACACTTCGTACGCCCCGTTTGCGGTAAGGAGTAATATAAAGCGGCCCTGCGTAATCGACGCCCGTATGTAAAAATGCTTTGCATTGCTCTAATCTACATTTAGGCAGATCAGCCATAGGCGGAAACGTAGGCTTAGGATTAACTCGAAAACAATCATTGCATTTGTGTATGTACTGTCGAACCACGCGTCTAGCGGAAATAATCCAATATTTGGATCTTAATATCGAAATTAATAACTGCGGCCCGGCGTGACAATTGTCGCGGTGATAAAATTCAATTAATAATTTAACAATATGTCCTTGCCCGGGAAGTAAAATCGGATGTTTAGAAGAATATTCTAGTGTCGAATTCGATAAGCGACCTCCGACACGTAAAAGTCCGTTACATAAAAATGGAAACAATTTCCGTAACTTGGCCGAACATGGTTGACCTTTAGAAATATTCTTAATGTCTTCGGAAAAGTATTTAGACTGGATCGCGCGAATTATTTCCAATTCAGCTGTATTTAAATCTTCAGCGGTGATTGTATCGTTTTGCGGCAATTTTTTTATAAATCGAAGCGAAAAAACAGTAGCTTCCAGCAGCTTTTCCCAAGTGGAACACTCTGAAGCTAATTTTAAAAGCGGGTTTTCATTATCTGTGACTTTAGTCACGTGCGAAACGGTTTTTTCTTCCGGTAATGAAGACCGGTTGGGTAAAAATCGCTGAATAGGCCAGTCTTGTCTAGGCAAGGAAAGCCAGGATGGACCCTTAAACCATAGCTCATGTTGAATGAGCTGCGAAGGCGTGAGCCCACGAGATACACAGTCTGCGGGGTTATGTAAGCCAGCGATATGATATAAGTTTTCAGGTGAAATATTTTCCTGAATTTGAGAAATGCGGTTGGCAATATAAGTGTTAAATCTGTGTGGCGAAGCAACAGACCAACAGAGTGCTACTTCCGAGTCCGAGAAAGCATAAATATTTTCGATTCTATGTCGCTTAGATAAAGTGTCATAAACGGTTTTAACAAGTCGCGACATTAAAAGTATTCCGTTTAATTCCAAGCGTGCGACAGTGATTTTAGGTTTAGCGGATGCAACACGCGATTTGGAGCACACGAGTGAAGTAATAGGCGATTGATCGCCATTTACGACGTGCAAATAAATCACACAGCCGTATGCGGATTCGCTCGCATCTGAAAATGCGACTAAGGAAACCATAGAACCGATTTCTATACCTAGATGGCGTGGAAATGATAAATTAGATATATGCGGTAATTCTATTAAGTATTGTTGCCATATTTTAACAATGCGAGAAGGGGGTATATCGTCCCAATCGAGATTTAAAAGCCAGAGTTCTTTAATGATTAATTTAGCGAAAAGAATAATAGGGCCGACGAGTCCTAAGACATCGTACAACCGAGCGGTAGCGGATAAAATGGCGCGTTTAGTACAAACAGGTGGGGGACTTGATATTTCGAAAATAAAGGTATCCTGAGCGGGTAACCAACGCAAACCTAATATCTTAAATGTATTTCCATCGTCGAAGGAAATGCATTCAGATTGACGGTGCGACTCGGGAATATGTTCGAGCAATTCCAGCGAGTTTGAGGTCCATTTAACTAAATCAAACCCGCCAGTTTTGAAGATCTGGATCAGATCGGTAGCTGTCTTGACTGCTTCCTCGAGAGAAGAAGTAGATGAAGCTACGTCATCCATATAAATGTCCCTTTCTAATACGGCTGCCGCAGTTGGCCAGTTATGCCGTTCATCGCTAGCGAGTTGACGTAGCGTGCGGAGCGCCAAAAATGGTGAAGATCGAAGCCCAAATGTGACTCGAGTGAACTCAAAAACCTCGAGCGGCTCGGTTTCTGAAAATCTATATAAGATTCGTTGATATTTGCGGTGCGGAGCATTCGTATAGATGCATAAATACATTTGTTTCACATCTGCACAAAAGGCAATGTAATAAACACGAACATTCAAAAGTATTTGAAATATATCAGCCTGTAGGTTGCAACCCGTATATAGGACATCATTTAGTGATAAGCCTGTGTCGGTCTTGGCGCTGCCATCCAGCACAGGACGAACCTTGGTTGTCGCCTTGTCGTTGCGAACTACAGGATGGTGCGGTAGATAAAATCCTGGAGCGGCTAATGCCTCAGGTGCGGTGCGGGATAGTATACCTTTATTTAGGTAATCACGAATAACATCGTCATATTTTAATTTTAAACTTGGATCCTTAGAAAATTTCTTTTCTAAAAGTAGAAAGCGTTTTTTAGCCGTAGTATAAGAATTGCCTAGATTATTTGGGTCTTCTTTAAAAGGAAGATCAACTGAATAACTGCCGTCGGAGTTACGAACAGTGGTAGAAGTATAAATATTTTCACACTGCTGATCGTCGGGACTTAAAAATGACTGCGAAGGTAATTCCTCGACTGCCCAAAATCTTTCGACAATCTGGTGTAGCGAGTCAGAAGTAAAAGCACACAATGTGCGGGTAGCGGGTTGCGGAGAAATAATAGGAGCGTCACCTAAAATTAGGTAACCTAATTTCGTTTCAAGGGCAGAGGGCATACCATCATGTGAGCTTTTAATTTGATCAGAAAGTAAAATTTCACAATAAAGTTTAACACCTAAAAGTATATCTATAGTTCCCGGTTGCGAAAACTCGTCATCAGCGAGAGGTAAGTTCCGAATAAATTCAATAGACGCGGTATCAACACAGGTGTCCGGCAACTGTGACGTAATCTGTCCTACTACCATCGGCCTTATAGAATATTCGCACTTATTATTAAAGCGAGACGTGAATTTAACTGAAGTAACACCGAGAATTTTTTGTGAAGCTCCTCCAATGCCTTGAACTTCCGAATAGCGGGTTTGAGTATAAATGGGAAGCGATAGTCGCTTACAACAAGATGCGGAAATATAATCACTTTGAGAGCCAGGATCCACTAGACATCTCAAAAAGTGAGTGCGGTTTATAGAATCAACAAACTTTACTTTTGCGGTCCCTAACAACGTAGTCGTTTGATAACGAGCTGCTCGATCGTACGAAACTGTACAGACCGATGCATTATTTACAATAGCTGTAGGGTCATTAGTAGAAGCGGCGAGCGAATGAGTCATTGCGGACTCTGCATGACTGCTGGCCGGGGTAGGGCGCGGCGCGTCATGAGCGGTAGCGGGAATAGGATTAGCGGTGTTGGACACCACGGAGCCAACGTTACAATTTGTTTTATCATTTTGAGTTGAATTAAAATGTAATAAGGTGTGGTGTCGCTTTGAACAATGAGAACAAGTATGTTTCGAAGTACAAGAAAAAGTCTTGTGTTTTATACTTAAACAATTGTTACAGAAATTATTAAGTTTTATAAAATTATATCTTTCTCGCGGGGTTAATTTAGTAAACGATGAACAAGAATATAAATGTTCATGTTGTTTATCATTGCATAAAGCGCATTTATCGCTTACACTTGGACCACTCCCTATGTCTGTATTCACAAAAGACTTGGACGGTTTAGGGATGTGCTTAGTTTGACGCTGCTGTTTAGACTGAGAATGATTATTATCTATCGATTTACTAAGGTTCGTAGAACGAGACAAAACTTTACTTTGTTCCTTTATGAATTCAATTAAATTATGGTAAGAAGGTATTTTATCTTTACGATAGGTAATTTCAAATAATTTAATTGTGTCAGCGTCCAACTTTTGCAGAGCCAAATGCAAGAAAATAAATTCGGTTAAATCATTAAGCTTTAATTGCTTAAGAGCTGCTACAGATGAATCAAAATTATTTATAAATGAATCTAGCCCATCAGAACTAGCTATGGATAGCGGTTTAAACTGTAACAATTGGTTTAAATAAGCGGATGCGAGTGAGCGAGGATCGTCATACTTTTGCACAAGTGCCTCCCAAATAATAATATAATTTTCTGCGGTTGGAGCCAGCCCTGCGCAGACGCACGACGCCTGCCCAGTTAATTTACCCACTAAGTAAAATACTTTTTCACTATTAGTGAGCGATGCGTTATCGTGTATCATGCTTTTAAATTGTTGATAAAACAATGGCCATTTCTTGACATTACCGTCAAATGACATCAAATCAATGGGCGGAAGGCGAGAATTAGATTTTTGCAATGAAGGCTGATGTTCAGGTTCAGGACACACAGGTTTGTTATCGAGTAAAACCTGTTTTATAAAACAAAACATTTCTTCAAACGTTAACCAGGAATCATATTCGACCTCGGAATCGGGGTTCAACTGTAAATTTAATACATTATAGGAATCTAAAACTTGTTGATAATCATCACGCAATGTATCAATATTTGAAGCACTAGAACAAAACGACTTAAAATATTGTCGATCATCATTTGTTTTGTGTGCAAGTTCGAAAATATTTTCTACGCGTTTGTAAATAACATCACGTTTGACTACGTATAATGATAACTGGTTTTTATTAGTACTCGTAGTGTCGAAGAACAGATCTGCATCACTACTCTTTCTCTTAGGCTTAACCATTGTGAATAATAACTGTAAATAGTATAGCGGCGATAAGTACGTAACACGAATATGTAAACAAAGTATTTATAAGCGGTTAATAACGTAAAAACGAATAATTTTAGTAGCGAAAATAAATAGAATTATTGCGGGTGCGGGTGAGTGAAAAATATCAAAGGAACTGGTATGCGAACGAGCGCTTACGAAGCGAGCCGAAGTTTACCGAACAATTACGAACAAGTTATCTAAAACACGATCCTATTGGAAACGATATAAAATGGCGGACTACAAAAATGGAATGAATTTGGAAAGAAATAACTTTTACGTTGTGTTGTACTATGCAACGCGGGTGCGGAAATAAAGGGAAATAGTTTGTCGGTGCGGGAAAATACAAAGAATAAACGACAATCTATTTAATTACGTAGTACAGTGACTGTTTAGTTATAACTGACCATGCGGTTTGAATTTAGAGTCCGGTTCGAAGTGACCAAAAATAATGGTGGCGCCTTACACCAAATACTTGCGTGGAAATATAAATTTTTGCGTTTATCCCAGACGCAGGGAGCTGGTTGGTTTGATTAGTGGACTGTATTGTTGCGGGGATTGAAAAGTACGTAAACAAGTAGTCTGACCTTGCAAATGCGACACGAATTAGGACGACGAACTTGTGAGCTTGGACAAAGGATCTGGCAGGAAACATGCAGCACCACTGACCTGTAAATTCGCCGTCTCCAAGATCTATCCTCCGCGTCGGTCGGCAGAGAGGTCGAGTCCTTGCTGGATTCAGGGCGGCACACGAGGGGGCGCGCACAGATGCCTTTCACCACATGAACACGCACTTTCCGTAGTGTTTTAGACAATAGTTCGCAATTATGCACTAGCGGCAATTCGCCACCGTAAGTTAAGAATAAATTAATAAGGGAGCATGTTCTTAGCAACACTACTCTCGTTCAAGTGGCCGAGAGCCTTCACACAGTCACCATCGGTGGTGACAAGGACAGCGATAGTCCAGGTGTGCATGTGGGAAAAGGATGGGATGAGGTAGGATAGTGAAGCATTTTGCAAGTCATTTCTACTTCTACCCTACAATGAAAATTAATGAACTAACACGAAATCCAACAGTAACGATCATCACCCTTCAGCAATCCACTGCTGGACATAGGCCTCTTTAATGGCACGATACTGAACTCGATTCTCAGTAACTCTGATCCAGTTGCTACCAGGGTGTCACCCCTTTTTTTTGGGGGGTGAGAAATCATGAAATGACTCCTCCCGCTCTGCGCAAAGTGGAAGGTAGTGTCAGACTTCTACTGACTAAAAACCACCCATGTTCCTTCTTAGCCCTTGGTGTCGAGGCCGCGTATCTCTTTCGAACAACCCGCAGCCCCGAAGGGAGTGTGTCCTTGACCTTTCGTTTGCCTATGCCTGAAAACAAGCATTCAAATAAACAAAACACTGTAAGACTCCGTAAATTTTTCCTCTCACCGTACAATACGGTATCACGTTTGTTTACCGTTTTCACTCTCTTTATTTTTCTCGCGAGTGAAAATTCCTCCGGCAGCGGCTGCGCGGGCGCAGTGCGTGCGAATCTTTTTTACTCTTCACGTAATGAGATTAGTAGATCGTGATCAGTTTTTATTAGCTATACGATTACTGGGTGGATTTCCATGATGTTCGGTGAGAGGTAGTGAAATTCATTAAACTGGGTTTAGTATTGTAAATCTAGAGTTTTCTGTAGATTTGCGAAAACTTCAACAGTTTTTGCAGTGATGGATTTTAGATTTAGGTCAATTAGATTCTTACATAGAGCTAGTAAAGTCATATTTGTTGCAGAATAATTTTCGTCTTTAAAGCCTTAGTAAACCTTTCTGATCATAATCCAAATATTGGAGCAATCATCCCACTTCCTCCAATTAACTGGAACATTTTCACAAGACCTACATCCTTTATGAGCCCTGCGCCATTCTACAGAGTTGTAACAGAAACATGTTCTTTAAATACCACTTTTTCCTGGATTTTTCCGCTTCATACCTTGTAAAGGAAATTTATATGTGGGTAGTGCGCGATTGCTAGAACCTTCTTTCTTATTTTTCAGTAAACTGTACTACTTGTAATTGCTGCCTGCATTCACTCTTGGCGGATTTCTTTCATGAAACTGAACGTGGTTTAGATGTTCTCATTGCATTGAGTTACCTGCTCTCAGAACTAGAACGTCTCACAAAGACAACACAAAGTAATTGAACACAGTTCGGTTATACAGCCCATTGCAGGGTTATTGGCCGCTCATTTTCGGGTTAAGTGGATTATTTTGTGATAAATAAGGCCTAATTACGGTAATCAACGTTTCCTTACAATTTAGGATGTTTGAATTCGAATATCTCATGAAGATAATTAATTAAAATAATTGCAAAGACATTCAAATATGTATTACTAACTAAAATCTCTTTGGATAATTGTAAATGTGCATAATTCCGTGATGTCTCGAAGTTGTTGAAAACATTTGAACAAATCTTTGTTTGAGATAGTGTTAAGCAACAAAAATATCTATAATCTTAGATCTCCGATGTAACCTTGTACAAGATATTACTTACACAAATCTTGGGACATCACTCATAGTGTACGCAACGCGGACGCTTTGCTCCGAGCAATTTGTGACGAAAATGACACGATATTTTTCGATAGTCATCATTTAGGAACAGGTACAGTCGAGGCTGTCATAGCAGGTACAATATCGTAAGTGTATCGCGAATGAGGGCAGACTCAGCACTATTTCGCGGAAATAATGGCCGTATTAATATTGTACTCTTGTATGTCCTAGTTTGGTGCTCTGAATCTGTACGTATTGTTAGTTTTGGTTATTTTCCTGAATGATAAGACATTTGGCTTCCTGTTTGATCTGCGGCCCAAGTTTTAATGTAGATTGTATAAATCCTAAACGCCTTTTTTCCTTGATGATCTCACTGATGATTGTACTATGTATTCCTGGTACCTTCCGTCAATTTTCCTTGTAAAACTTTTCCATTTCTCCAGGCAACTGTTATCAGCTCCACTGGGATCTAAGTGCATTGTCTTCGTATCTTGGCTGAGCAGCACAAGGGTACAGCTATCGACTGATTGCGACGAGTGTTTGCCGTCAAGGCGATCAGACACAAACACCACAAGTGCTTGGACAACATTTCGTAGTTATTTGTTTGATTATAAAATATCGTTGTCTGATCACGATCACTGTTCGATAGGGTGATTAGGTAGCTACTAGAATAGTATAGAATAGACTTTGTTATTAAGTCATTATGGCAATTACGTTTTAACACACGCAATAATGAAACAACGACTAATTATATCATCATTAAAATAAAGGGGTAAACTAAAAGAGAAACGACCTAGATAAAAAACAGACGTAAAAAAGCTAGATTTTCAGAGCTTAAAAAAATTATGACACGGATTTGTATCATAAAAATCTTCTTTTACGTAGTAGTAGAGTTTTTACATAAATAGATTATGTAAACTAAATACTATCCTATAATATTTTTTGCGACATTTAGCTATGGCAAAACAGGTACAACACAAAACATCGTATTTATCCGCCATTAGCTTCATATTTCCTTGTTGCACGTTCCATAGATAGAAATCTGGTCATCCACAGTCTTGTGTATTTGAATACAAACGCAGGTACAGCCTAGGACAACACTCCCGCGGTTAGCCGGACACAGGCTAAAAATACTTGCGTAGAAAAAAATAAAAAACCCACCATAGACCAGTCTTCCTGTGCTAATCGATGCCAATTATAAGTATGGTCGCCATGTCCTCCACCTATCCTGGGTTTGTCCTTAATGCTTATACAGAATTTTTGCATATTAGGTGTAAACTAAATTAAATATTATATTATACATTTAAGGAAATGATGGGAATTACAGAAATGACTGATAGAGATAACTATGTATGTATAAACCTACTATGAGTAGTGAATTACGGAAATTAGTTCATACTCCAATAATATAGGATTTTAGAACTTTCCTGGTGCATCACCGAAACAGTAAAGTTCGACAAAATTACAGCGTGATATCTAGGTATTTGGTGATAGTGCCGTTTTAGCAATACCTATAACTGTAAGATTTAAGTATAAATAGAGAACAGTAGTAGGAAAAATTACATACAGACATTTTTTTTCTTTTACATTTTTGTTGTCAAGTCAATATTCGCGAGCTGTGTAAATACCACATCGGAGACTGATCAGTAGCTAGAAATTAGATACAACCATCAATTTATATCGTACAAATTCTTTCAACTCGCTTTACAAGTCTAAATACAGCAATTATTTAGGTACTGCTATTAATTAGACCAGAGTTAACAACCCTCTAAGTATTGAGAACTATCTTTTCAGCGATTTAGATTGCTACCAGGAATCAAGATTTAATTAAACATCATCATCATCATCATCATCATCTGCCTAGCCTTTTCCCAACTATGTTGTGGTCGGCTTCCAGTCTAACCGGATGCAGCTGAGTACCAGTATTTTACATGGAGCGACTGCCTATCTGACCTCCACAACCCAGTTAATACTAGGTAATACGATACTCTTTGGTGAGACTGGATGCCAGAATTTCAGGTCACTGACTACCTGTAACGACTGCCAAAGATCTATATATGGCAGCCGGGACCAACAGCTTAACGTGCTGTCCGAGGCACGGAGGAAACTCGGTATGTCGGGCGGTCACCCATTCACAGACCGACCTAGGCAAGCACAGCTTTACCTAAAGATCGACCCGAGTGGCAGTTCTTATTAAGCCACGAGCTCCTCATCCAAGATTTAATTAAACATTTTAGTATTATCCAAAAACAAGGAAAAATTGCCTTTTTATCCCAAATAACACTTTACAAGTAGCTACCCCAGGCAACTAATGTACAAATATCTGGATGCAAAAACGATTAGTTTGCGGAACGGAGGGAGGTGATACTATCTCGTTTACTCTTACGGATAAGTGCTGATAACAGACAAGGCGGGGGCTACTTTACTATACATAACCCTTGATTGTGCTGCCGTTAGCAGCGCATCCATGACGCGAGAAGTGCGTGTGTGTGTGCGCAGTGCATAGCGTGCGATGTGCGCGTGCGCCTGTGTGGGTGTGCGGTGCGCGGGCGCACTCGATGCGTAGCCTTGAATCCGTACAACGACTGCACTTGTACAACGATAACCGTTCGGAAATGTATTATTGTGATATATTTTTAATTGTCAATTTTTTTTTGCACACAATTTTTTTTCTTTGCAGTTTACGAAAATGTTTAGTCATAGAGGTCGAATAGAAGTCGTAGAGCCTAAATGCTGTTATACTCATATATAAATAATTCTCGTAATGGAAAAAGAAGTGAAATATTCATTTTATAACTTTATCAGTATGTTGTTTTGTAACAATAATATTTTTGTATAATTAAAGTTACTTGTAGGTAAAATTCCTTCTGATAACAAAGCGCAATGAAATCATTATACTATGTAACCTCTACAATATCTGCATAATTATGTAGTAATATTTACCCATTTAACTGTCTGACACCATTTCAACATTATGTTATTTTCTGATAAGTAGGTAGGTACCTAAAACGGGTTATCTAAAACGATTTTCATATTTCCAAAAATGACCAGTTTGTTCTTCTTAGAATCTGTTAAGATAGCAGATTCCTATTGGTATTGGAATCCAGTACGATCAGAAAAGATCCGTTTTTCGGTTCGTGCAAGTATTTGAAAGCTTCCTAAGAAAAATATCTTCAAGAAATATTAGCATCTAGAACGTTTCGGAACGAACCAAGATCTGCAACACCTCCGTCCCTTGTCCAGGCATCTCGTTCCTCAATCTCCTCTTCTCTTTCCCTCCTGCAGTCCACCCCTATGGTGCTGTCACCGTCGCACGCGCACATAATTGGCGCCGCAGGAAGCGCAGAAAGATTGATGATCTAAGCGTTGGATCGATCTTCGTTTTTTATTATTTTCTCGTTATTGCAAGTTCCGTTGGTTATTTTAATGGCCGTGGCTCGAATGGTCGGGTTTATAGGCCAGGCGGGATGAACAGGGAATGTTGCGCCGATAGGTGGCGCCACGCGCTACCAGAGTACGAGCCCAATGTAACGTGCTTATAATAGATAATAGTGACGTAAAGTCAGTCAATATCGTAAAATTAAGTGTGTTAATGAGGTAGTTTTATGAATTATGTGTTTATACGCAACTGTTGTCTTTTACAGAGATTTTTCTTGAAGGTTTCCTGTTAGAATCTTCATTCTAATTGTAGGTAAAGTCGATATTGTCTTGCACATTCTTAAATGTACTAGCCAGTCTTTGGTTGCGAATTCTCTAGTCAGAATCTTCCCTTGTTTTTGCAAAGTTAAAACACTTTACTTCTACCCTGAAAACATTAACCAGGAGCCAACATAAATGCCTTAGAGAATCGCAAGTTTCGTAATAGGTACCTTCAAAACTATCAGTCAAAATCTAGGTTCTAGTTTGTTCCTAAAACAACAACTATTAAGCATCAAAAATGTGTAAATACCCGTCTAGGCCCCAAGGTCACACCCGGGTAACCGAGCAGCAGGGTAGCTGGGTACTCGGCTAGTTTCACTACCCCTTATTACTAATGTCATCCCAATTTACCTTTTGTCAGTGCGCAGACATTACGCCTCGCTAACGGGTTGGTCTGACCTCTGGAGTTTAGAGGTCGGAGTTACGGACAGGCAGACAATTGTAGATGTTCCTCACGTACTCTGTGTCTGTATCAGCGCCCTACAGATGACCTAGTTTCAGTGGTACATGAACACTCGACTATGTTTCGCAGAAAGGAGAGGACTCCGTTGTGTTGTGTCAGGTAACGTTGTCGTTCCTTACCTCGCCTGAGGGGATGCGACAGGCGAGGCGGATTCTTCATATCTTTTACATTCATTATTTTCGGATACATATACCATTGAAGGTACTCAGTTTTCATAAATACAGACTGATATCGAATTTCGTTCCTGCCAAAAATAGAATCCCCTTTAACCCCAATATTGCCCCTTCGCCTCTAAGCAAATAACTTTCCCTGCCTAACGAAGTACATAGTTGAAATATTTGCGACATATCCAAAGGTTCGCGACATTTGGACCAGGCTCAAACGCTGCCGATGGAGTGGAGCCAATCTTTTAGCGTTATCATCTGTGTCCGTGACGGATTGTAGGCTCACACACATTCTCTTAGATTGATATTACTTTGCAGACCATTCTCAGAACGAGAATATATCTGTTTTATTTGAATAGTAGGAAAGGGAAATAGTAAAGAAAAAAAAACTACAAGAAAACTTTCTTCGTAGATTTGAAAGCACTATACATGTGTAAGCATTTGTGTTTGGTCAAGCGTGAATTTTATGATAAAAACCAAAGTTTCTGAAACATTCTTCGGAAGTCAGACGGAAAATAACTTTTCCTACGTGAAACTTCCGCAATCACCTCAGTAATCACGCGGTGTGTCACTAAAGCCTTAGTTTGATATTTCAGCAGGGTCGTGGTTATAAATAAAATAGCACATCCCTAACATGTTATATCATATAATAATATATGTTTAGTGCCTCCAGACAGGATCTACCTTGATATATTTCGTATTTTCCTGGCACGTGTATCGATTACCTCGGTCACACTCGGATAAAACCACATTTGTTATTGCGATTTCGCTATCAATTAGATTATTAAACATGCAGGTACAGGACATAGTTTAAACAAACAAGGTAATATAAATTTCCTTATTATAGTTATATTTAACACACGGCGATAATCGTGGTTTTCCTATTCACGGATAAAAAAAATAATTTTTAGCTGGTTTAATAATAACAGGAAAGAGCTAGATGTTATCAAACGTCCAAAACAAATGATGATGAGTAGAGTTACATAAGCCGGGTCGATGGCCGGGATCTGCGATCTGATAGCGAGACCCCCGACCTGACTCTGATAACACACCGCCATCTTAGATTCAACTTACAACTACTTATACATATAAGTTATTTTATTGCAAGATTCAGAAGAGCTCAGTATCAATTGAAAATTATATTTATTACAGTTTTTTTTTTCGATAACAGACCATGGCGAAATTTCCTAAGCGTCACGAATATTGTACAAAAAAAATCACACCAACAGTACAATATTTTATGTCACTTACTTAAGTAAATGATAAGGTCTATGAATAAATGATATAAAAAAAAACTCACAAATTCTTGTCTAGGATTATCATGTTTGAAGCTTCCAGATAATTATTCTTCGAAATAATTGTCGGTCAACCCTCAGTTGCAAATAGGTACTCAGTTACTAAAACACGCACGTTTTAATAAGTAGTACGAGCTTTAATGGAAGAAATTGTATTGTTCCATATATATTGATATTTTATTACAATCGAGAACACAATATTGGTTCAGACTCGTTTTTATTTGTATTTATTAAATTTATCAATAACGCACAACCTGAACCGTTGAGTCTGTTGATAAAATGATCCTTTCTGTTACACAAAATGATGTACAATCTCCTAGGTCTGCACTACGAACGGGTTTATCACCTCTTAGGGAATACGTTAGGGATGATTTGTATATAGTTAAGTCGATGGGAAATCCCATCGAGGACACGACTTGTAATAAAAAGTCATGTTTATTTTAAGCTTCAATTTAGAAAGGCTCTCAAGTGATTCCTCAGACAAAAGAAAATTAACGAGAATTCCTATTCTTCGTCACACCTTTTAAAATTAGGTCTTCAGGCATTGTTCAACGTATTCAAATCTCATTCAATGTTTTCTTACGTTATCAATGAAGTACTGGCAGTAAGTAGGTCGCGCGCGTACCTCGCGTACTGTGTGCTAACTGCTGGTGGATGGGTGGCTGTGGCTAGTGCCTGAACAGTGGCCGGCTGTTCTCGAGTACTAGCTCGAATCCAGGACATGCGCTATGATGATATTAGATGGAAATGGTCCGGAGTTTTGTTCGCACATACATTAAGGCCGAGTTTTGGAAATGTTAAAATAGTTTGGAGCCTAACAGCCCCTTAGATTTTAGGGTATCAGAAGGAATACCGTGAACTAGTTGGGGAGTGCAGCATGTTTGTGTTTCTTTAAATGTCAAATCGATAAATCAATTTTGAACATTTCTTAGTTTTGTTTTGATATAATAAAATATAGAGTTCTATTTTACCTAAAAATCTTGGCCATAAAAGTTTTATGTAGGTAAATATTTTCAATGATTAGACAACAATCCACCTGCCTAACCAAGCGTTTAAGGAAATGTCAGTACCATAAAGAAATTCTTTTTTTCTCTAAATAAAGTCACGTTTCGGGCACGTTCTCACAATATTTTGCATCTTGTTCAAAGGACTTGAATCATCTGAAGCTGTACGGAAATAACTAGCTACATCTCAGCTAGTTATTTCGCGTGTTTGATAACTATAAATACTAATAAGACTACCGTTTATCGCTATTCCATGTTTTTGTTATTTAAAATGTGTATTTTCAGAACTGATAAAATGTATCTATTGTTTATGTAATTGTAATTATGTCTTGTATCTTTTCTGACATGTGTATGTATTTTTTTTCTTCGCATTAAATCAAAGTAACGATTTACGATCAACAATTATTAGACATTTTTGTGAATCATTATATTCACAAAAATGTCTAATAATTGTAAACTGCAAAAGCAAAGAGAAGTATGTAAGCATCATAGCAGATGGTGTTTCATTGTTTCAGCCTACCTCCAAGGCGAATAAACATGAGTTTGTGTGTTATAATGTAAAGTTTTACCGAAACATTATTTATTCAGTAACATACATATAATATTCAATTTATATAGTCTTCGTAAGATCTAAGAATACACTAAAAAATGTACACCTTAAAGTCGTGTACCTGTATTTCACAAGGATATTTCCAAAGTTATTTCGGTCCATAATGTTCTTATGCGGAATCGAATCGTGTCGTGTGTCGGGTAACTTAGTTATGACAGCGAGGGTGCCTCCGGGGGTAGCATTGCTGAAATCACAAGTTATAATGTTTGCTTAGCTTGATAAACATATTATCTGAAAATGCTGAAAAGTGGTAATGTCACCCAGAGAGCTGAAAATTGTAATTTTTCATCCTCTGATGTTTGCGATATTTATAATTTCCCGTCGTCATTGCTCCAATATTATTTTAAACGTAAGCACTAATACAATGCAACACTTACTAAAATAGCAAAGTTCCCGACAACATTGTCAGTCGGGCACACCTTTATAGTTATGCCAAATTAATGCGTCACACTTCCACGTCGGTAATAGCCAACATTATCTGTTGGCGGACGAACGTGTGACATTGGCTCTAAATTCATAATAGGCACTACCCTATCTATTAACCACAAGTTTATCTTGACACCTCGTTACTACACACAGCCCCCGCCGCGGCCCGAGCTGTGATTGCAGGCGCACGCCGCGGCGGCTCACGTTATGCTGGCGATGTCAGTGTGTCACGTGGCCGCCGCGCGCGCAACGTTATTTGTAAAGTCGGTCAATGCCCCGAGCGTTAGATAAAAAAACACACAATTTGTTTACGCGGTGTGTTACGCAAAACATCGCTGATTGTCCAAGCGTTCCGGTTCGCGATAAATATTATAAGTTGTTATTTAACTCATGATCTGTGAAATAATACTATTTTAGTGCTGACTCCGTCTTTATTTTTCATCAATTTGATGCGCACACATCGTTCCGTTTTTAATTAAAAGATAAGAACAACTTCTTGAACGATAATAAGTAATTAAGAACTCGGCAAAAAAAATCAGAACCTGTATTGGGTCAAACAAAAATTAATTAGAAATATAATTTTCCTCGTAAATTCATTACCTGAACACAATCACTCGCAAACGAGACCGGCGTCGAACCAGCGACGCTAATTAATCAAGTCGACTAAACAGTGAAAACCTGTTGGGTAACTCGGGAAATGAAGGAAAGCTCCGCGACGAAAGTGGAAAAAGCTTTGAGAATACACGCGCAGCGCACACACACACAGCCAGACCGGCACACCAGTACAGCGCGGCTGTGTCTGTGTGCCGTACACTCAGACACGCGCACCGCCAGTACGAAAACGAAAGTGTCCGAGCACCGCCGAGCGCTGCCGAAGCGAGCTCACGAAGTCAGTGGAACTCATCGTCGAAACTGGGACATCAGTCCGTAATACGACGCGAACGCCGGCGGACGCGGCGCGCGGTTGCAACACAACACATTACGCTCTATGACATAACTGCAAACTGTGGACTTGTGATTATGGTGATTGGTGTTCATAATTAAATATGATGGCTGTGGAAGTTCGCCCGGCTAGTGCCGGCCCGGAGACACGCCGCTCGCCGGCCGCCGACCGCAGGGCGCTCAGCGCGGAGAGCGAGCCTCGCACCTTGGCTGCCAGGAAGGCTTATCCTGAGGAACCAGCTTCTCCCAAACCAGAACCAGAGGAAGACGATGCCCCATTAGACTTGACCGTACGCAAAGAGATTTCTGTATGCGAGTTCGCGCGTCATTCGTTCGCGGATCCGTCAGATTACGTGAGGACTCAGATGATCTTGAGGCAGTCGCAGGACTACCTGGCGTCCGGCCGGGACTCCGGCACCGAGTCCGATGACTCCGCCGGCCGGCTCAGCCCCGGCGACGACGCCATCCCGGGCAAGGCTTACAAGAAGTCACTCATGAAGAGATACAGTAAGTGCTCACATTCCTCACTGATACCACTTCGGAAACATTTACTTTATTCTTTGTGAACATACATGTAATTTATGGGAAACCACGAAATACCTCGAACCGGTCCCATAAAATAAATATAACAAACAACAAAAAGAAAAGATATGAATAGCTTTACAATCACAAATCAAATATCAATTCAAAGACAACCGAATAAATTAAACAAGTATATATTTTTACTTTACCATTTGTTATTGTTATATTTAAATGTTCATTAACATTTACATAAAAACGAGAATAAAATGTCTACAAAAAAGATTTTCCGTAAACCGCTACGTCACACATGAAAGAAAGTGCTACGAGCTACGAGCGTAGCGGCGGTTACGGGTTGCTACGCGGCCCTTGCTACGACTCCATTTTGCATACAATTTATTGACGTTATATCGAAATGATGCGCATAGAGTAAATAGTACTTGTATGTAAGTGTTGGTGCGCCGCCCTGACCTAGCGCAACATGCAGCGCGTAGGGCGGGGGTGGGGTGGCGCTATAAAACAATTGCGTCGCAGCTATTTCAATTACTACATTTCTCATTATTTATTGTTCTATATATATTTATCTTTCTTTGTTTCCACGAATGCAATAGAGTTAATATGTTACCAGTTCTACGTTTACACATAAGGCAATAGCCATATGGTATCTACAAAGCATTAACTATTGTACTGTTTCGCTTGTTCAAAATTGCTACGAATGTACTTTCCAAACATCGGTCTCAGGCAGCTTTAAGACAAACCTGAGCTTTGGGACATTAATCTTTTCCTCATAAAATAAATAAGTATTCGTTGTTAACATTCAGATTTGTTCAATTTTGGGATTTCCGTTTACCTCTGTAATAACAGAATTAGTTTACATGGTTCCGATAATTTACCGTTTGCAAGGATAAATGAATACTTAGGTATCTCATTAAACTGTGCATTTATCCTTAAAACACCTGTGTATTTAATGTCATCATTATTTAGGGCTCTTTTGCGCCTTAAAATTGTATCGCTGCTCGGGATGATATTACCAATGGTGTGTTAGCTGATATCACACATATTGAAAATGCAAGTTATCACTTCATAATCAAAAGATCACGATACCAAGATTATCGTTGACCATTACATCCAGACGAGTCTTATCCGTCGGTCTAGGCCTCATTAGGTACGTCTCCGCCCGGGGCCCAGACCTTGGGGCCTGGGGCCCGACAGCCCACCAGCCACGTTTCATTCTCGGCTAAGAATTTCGCCAGACATGTTTTTGTTGGTGTGTTTACTTTTGGGACTAAGTAATTGTACCCGAGATTTTGGTACTAGTATGGTATATCGTACGACGTTATAACACTTGTTCACTACGATCTCTTGTTATTATATTTGATTTGCACGTCACTAAAACATAACATAACATCACGCCTGTAATCCCCGAAGGGTTAGGCAGATATGTACCTAATAGGCAACTAAGGGTCGCCTATAACCCCGTCGGGGCTGCGGGTTGTTCGCAAGAGATACCGCGGCCTCGACATGAAGGGCTAAGAAGGAACATGAGTGGTTTTTAGTCTTAAAAGTCTGACACTCCCTTCCGGTCTGCCCAAGAGCGGGAGGGGTTATTTGATGATTTTCCACCCGCCAAAAAAAAAAGGGTCGCCTATAATTCCATTTTTATTCTGCTTATTCTTTTCATATTACTGACAAAAAACGCCAAAGTTTAGGGTTTTAGGCAAAAGATTTGACGGATGTATGCGAACGTTTTTTATTAGCATTTCCCCACACCGGACATAAGAACTAGCACTTATGGAGCAACCTTCCATGATTATATGAATCATCTCTCTACTGCACAGTTTCCCTTCCTCGTCGGATCCGCTGCTCAAAGGAACTGTCGCTCATTACTGCAGCACTGCTGTTCCTTCCTCTTTCTACGTATTTTGTTGTAATTAACACCTATTTGTACTTCGATTCCTTATGCGTCATTATAAAGCTCGTTTTAGGCCTATATATTTGTATTTGTTATTTTGTTACAGCATCATTGGTCTAGTTGTTGCTTGTGCTGCGGATAAGTCAACTCAGGACCATGTGGTCCTGGGTCCGATTCCCAGGTTGAGCAAGGTTTTTACATTTGTTATTTTTCAGTAGCAATATATCAGCTCTAAAGGACTCAAAAAAATGGATGAACTGTAATTGCTTTCCCTGTCGACAGTTACAGTTATGATTGTTTGTGTTTTATTTGTCATGAACTGTCCTCATACCGGTCGTGAGGCGTTTAGTTACAAGTTTTATTAATAATGATTTTTAAATTCATTTAATTCTTAATCAAGATGAATAATTCTGTTTCTTGTATGTTTCTCAATTTCTAACAAACCTTTAGGCCATTTGTTTTCGTACTAATGGGCGCAGCCGTATAACATTTAATATCATACAAAGTTTGTTGAAACAATGTTGATTTCTGAGAACTAGGTCCAAAATACTTGTTCTAAAAAGGTTTTAATTCTAATCGGGATTTTATAGCAGTAACTAACCAAAAAGTTTTTTTGACATGACCGAGGTTACCGCCTTCTTCTTTTTCCCGTCGGTCAACATAATTATCGGAAGTTCTTCTGAGTTAGGATATTAGACAACTACCTTCCAGACACGTGAAACTCTATATACCTAACCCATTGTAGCAAGTGTCGTGAGAATACATACAGACATAGAATCCACACACATGAATCCGGCAGCATTCTTCTAAACAATAGCTTATTGTACCAGTGTTTACTATCGCCTACTCCGCGATGTTTTCAACCAAATTCTATTAGATATTCCACTGAAACTTGTAAGAAAATGTCATTCAATAACTTCATTCAAGAAAACTAGATTTCGAATGAAAATATGAATTCTTTGATGAACGCAGTATCTGTGTAAGCAATATTTTTCATAAACAAAGTAGGTAGTATTATAGTTGATCAAATGATCAGGCATCAACTAATATGGTCTTGACAATAACACGTACTCGTGCGCACTGCACTGACATGAATAGGGGTCATTGACACATCACGGAAAACACAAATGTGCATAATTGTGAATGCATATACCTACTGATGTTTTATAACGCACATTTATTAAAGCGCAATGCTTAAATTGGAGTTGCCCCCTTTTAAGTAATCTGGCAAAATGCGTCAGTTATGAGCAATTAAAGAGGAATATAGTTCATCGGTTTTCATTGATTAACCATGGTCCTAACACATATCCTCATGGTAAATTAGTGAAATATTATTGCTATTCAAAACTATATTCGGTTTCCGGAAAATTACATAATTATCAGTTGATTGTGCAAATTAATCAATTAATCAAATTGTTACCGCACCCGACGGGAATTGTAACAAATTGTTTGGCATTATTTCCTTAAGTTACTGATACAGAATGTTCCTGAAACTGTGAAAAGCAGGCAAGGCACTTTTATTATACATTCTTAGATGCACCTCTAAAAAAACTAGGTAGACAAAAAGGTTAATCTCTCCGCTAACCCTTTTATGGTAACCGCCGTGATATTACAACAACATAGCATTGCATTACATTACACTTATTGTCATCAAAACACACGAATCGCTCGCTCATCACTCCGGTTCGCCGTAGTGCGGGTTCGATGCCCGGGCTTCCGACTATGGCGCTGCATCGCGTTACCTGACTCTTATTACACGCGTTAAATTATAACAATGCATATAAATATAATATGTACTCATCGTAGGTACATGGAAATAAGGTTACTTTAACACAAGCTATCTGCTTTAAAAAAAAACAAAGATATCGTAGATTCGAAACTCTATGACTGCATTGACAATTTGACATCGAACTACTTTCATTTACTTAAGCGAGCACCGTCAAATGATTAATTACTCGTACAATTTATTAGTCTAGCATAAGAAAAGACTCTCCTATCAACTTAGAAAAATAATCGTATGAAATAGTGAATTTATCATCGGTACAACACAATCAATTAATGACTGTCATACTACATATCTTCTACGTCTGCCATTTTGTATTTTCCAAGATTCATATCAAAATACGGTCGCGACCTAATTTATTTGACGTTTATAACTAGATTATATCCCAGAATTTGAAGAAATCGTCGTAAATGTAATAAGGAAATAGGCCGAACGCCGACTTGACTACAGTCGTTTAACAGATACAGATCTGTCAGTGAGGACTCGAGCACTCGTGGAATCGTGAATATCTAAAGGCAACGACTTGCCACTGAGGCATGACTCATCCATTTTACTGATCAATTACTCCTCGAAACATGACACAGCCTCCATTGTACGACAAACTCGAAATCACTGCGAGCAAACTCAATAAGCAATTCTGTACAAAAATTACAATCTTCAAAAAAAAAAGATGACCCAGTGTGTGGGAGCTACTTTCCCATGAATATTCAAAAAGAAAGGATGCACCAGGAAACGTAATCTGTGTACAATTTTATTAAACAGCTGCCAAATAATGTTGGTTATCAGGCCCTTATGGGTGAAATGTGTGATACCTGCCAGGCGCAGCCGCAGGTCGGAAGTGAAAGGTGCGTAAAAAATCTTATTTATACGCGATCAACGACGCCGGATGCGCGGGCGCATCCACCAGTAAACAATACGCAAACGTGATCGGGTTGGAAGCTACTGCCGTTTTTATACATATTCAGCATTTTTAATGTCACATGCATTGGGTAATGGACTGCGACGCAGAAAAATATTAACTATATATAACAGAACCTATACAGGTAAAACAAATAAATCTCATTCGCGAATCTCTGACGTGAGATTCAACTTTATCGATTATTAATATTTTTCCACCAACATTATTGGCAAGCTAGAACCTGTGTTACTGGTAGACGACACCCGCAGATCACAAAGGTCGTTGTTCTTACAAATATTTGCATGAATTACATCCAAAAGAAACATAATTATTATTGGCATAGACAAACATGTCGTCTTGTCCAAATACCTAAAGATTATCATCATTATAATGTCCAATCGAAACACTGGCCAGCTACCTGTTCCGAGAAGTTTCGAACAAAGAAAAAAAGAACAATTTTGAATTATATTAATTTCTTCACTAATCCAAATTATGCAAAGCAACTATCACTGGCAACACAAAATAAACTTTAAAATGTAAGAGCTTGCGTCCAATATTAAAGCCCGCGAAATATACCTATGACGTTTCGTTTTAATGTAAACAATAGAATGTCCCGAAAGGGTAAGGAAGGGTTGTTCTTTTTTTGAATAGCTTCCTGCAAAGTGTGCATCTCATTCACACTATAGCCAATAATGAAGTAAGAACGAGACGACGACTACGAAACTGATTTCGGCTCGAGTCGAGACTGGATTTAAAAAAATGCACTTTTAGTATTCAAATGACGTGAACGCATCCGTTTTTAGAATTTCAAAAATAAATAAACGTACCAAACCAGCGGCTATTGATAAAATAAACTGTTATATAACTTCCTAACTAAACAAAGATGTTCGTTTTTGTACGTGAACGTATGAGCACTTATATCAACGGCCGTCCCTTCACGGGCTGAATGGGTGCGTGTCATCGGCAAATTAGTGCAATAAATTAACGGGCGCGTCCTGCCGTCTGTATCGATATTTTTTATCGAACATTTAATCTTATCTGTTATGTATTTATGCGTGCAACGCTCTTTAAATCGGGCACATCTGGGCGTGGGGCCGCGCGCGCACTTTTTGGCCGGCCTTCAACCGCGGCGCAAGGCTATTAGGTTTCACAACACATACGGACAAACAGACTGGCAACCTGCGAGACCACTGTTACTTGGGGCCCCTTACTATCCCCGCGCGCTGATATTTCCAACCAATCATTACGTGTTTATGGGCCCAATGCGCATATTTTTATTTTAAGACATTTACATGTGCGCTAAAACATGTGAACCGATTACGGGCGGAGGTAAAAACTAAGTTAATAGGGTAGTAGGTTCAGTAAAAAAAGCTGTGGTTTCCGTAACAGTACACCGCTTACCTTGTTCGCTTCATCTGTCACAAAAAAAGTTAACCCAATTTTTTAAATACATTAAAAAAACACGTACCTGCCGGTAGCGGGTGTACACCCCCTAATAAAAAAACGTCTTAACTGTAAACCTTTAAAGGCTCGCATTCGTATAATTCGAAGTGGTACTTTTTCGCGGTTTTTTGCATTCCACGGTTAAAAATTTTTTTTATTGGCAAATTTACGGCTGCGTTCGTTTTTTGCAACGGTACCGCTACGCTCTTTTGTCTATTATTGTATTGCAGATGTTTTTTCATTGCAAATAATGGCTTTCGAATTTCGACTTCCTCAAAAACGTTTTAGTAACCTTTGTTTGTCTTTCTCGTCTGTTTAAAAACATCTTAACCCTGTATTTTTACAAACAAATAGTTGTTTAATTCACAAGCATTGCCAAAAGTCGGCAGTAATGTCTCTGTGGAAATAACAGCTTTTGTTGATGATTGTCGACTCATTCGGGACTGAAACTCAAGATTTGAGAGATAAAAACTTTGTTTTTATAAATAAAATCTTATCATGACTGTTTCCTGTCCCCATTAGATATTTCCTGCGATATCATCCGTAGCAAATTATTTAAAAAATGTTCAGTGTTTTAGTGCTGGCACTGAAGAAACTAAGTAGGTAGACAATAATTATGCAATTTGAGGCCAGATTTTTTTGTAAATAGTAGTGACACATAATTAGATAAACTCAACAAACAATGATAAGTATTACAAAATAACTGTCTATATGCTGAATCGGGGGAGACCTAAAAAACGAGAGTTCATTTAAACAAAACATTATTAATATAATTAATATACGAAGCATGATATCATAATTATAATAAGCGGAAAAATATTTTGTAATTTAACGCACAACGTATCACCGCCACCACTGCCGTCGGCGGCCGAAAAAAACTACAAATAATATCCTTGTTATTTGAACTGTCTATAAACACGGCTGCTTACGCCCGCAGCATCTTATACGCCTAGTAGCTAATACACGTGCTATGATTTTAATGAAATTTCATCATTATCGTACGAAATAACAACAGCTCAGGGTCACGTTTATGACATTCACGCATGTCCGCACTGAAAAAAAAGACACAAAAAGTATAGTGCTGGGCAAAACACAGCTATTATCTGTCGTTATCAATCGCATAAGTTGAAGGATCACCGTCATCTGTCACAACACATGCTGGCCAGCTCAGCACCAGCACGTCCACAAGTGCGGCCACACGTGCCCAAGCATGCTTATCTTGTGGAAAATGCAATGAATATTTTAGGTACATTCAGTGGCTATATTTCGGACGGCGCCTCGCAACACCGGCGAGAGTATGACGTGACCTATCTATATATACATAGATTACAATATATAGTGAAGGTGAGCACAATAACATGCGGGAAACCCGACGGCATTTTTGTATTCAATATTGTAATACGGTCAATGTTACCATGTTTTTGCATAGACGAACACAGCCTCTAGTCTACCTAGAATCACAGCTAGATAGGAATTAACTGTCAATGTACCTATTTACATTTCCCCATAAATCGATTCCTACTCGCGATACAGTGGATGGATCATACATTCCACCTCGGTCTCATTCAGGTCAGCACAACAGCAGTGAGACTGAGCCGTATCTGTGATGTCACCGCGCGGCTTCCGGCGTGCGCCCACGCAGCCAGACACACACTGCGCCCGCGCACGTGCCGACAATTAGCCATCGACACCCTGTCTCGACATACAACACAAACACTTTTATTACACCTTATTCCAACTATAACTCGCTTAGCCTTTAGCCCATGTTACTTAGCTTAGCTTAACTTGAAACATTTGGTAACATCTGTGTTCAAACACGTCTGCGTCATACAAGGAAGTAGTCAGTGTATGCCAAAATTATTATCAGTATCACATGTAGACGCTATCTTCTGTTCACGTAATCGTATGAATTCTTAATTTTATTGTCGACAAAAACTAGACAGACGTCTAGAGATGATACTTGGAGATTAAAAGGTAGAATTAAAACGGAAAATATTCAGTAATGCTATAAATGTGAGCGCTGGAAAAGCTCACGTACTTTCCTTGCAGTGTCATGAGTAGATTTCCCATCGCCCTGCCCCGAGCATTCTACGAATCGTTGCAGAAATAGAACCTTTAAGTTCGATAGTACCTTTACCTGCACATTTCGGGAACCACTTGTTTTAACCTTGGATAAAAGCACTGCTAAAAATGGATTTAAATAAAAACGCTTCAAACATTTTCTTCACTCTTAAAATATCACTCAGTGTGTTTCGTTGGTTTATTATTGTTTTCACAGTCTTAGACTCAAGTTACAGATGAGTTAATATCAATTAAGTACATGTCTAACCTAGATAGTTGTCGGCAAAACATATAACCTAAGGGCCCTTGCTTTTTTAGGCAGCCGGACTTTTTGCTCTCCCCCGGGTGGGGTGGGCCTAACTCGGGAGCGGGACAGACAGACTAACTAATATAATAATGGAAACTAGATGAACAGAATAGAGTTTAGGACTAGAAGCTTATTTAATAGGTGCGGTGTTTTACCGTAAGCGACGCGTTTGATAAACACGGAATTTAACAATTTGAAAAAAGATTTTGCAGTATCAACCATAAAACAACTGCAAAGTTTTGCAGTATTTACTTACACAAATGAATGCAGGAGTTGTATAAGTATATGCATGAATGTAAACGAAACAATTTGTTTTGTTGTCAACTATTCAAAAAAGCTTCCTCGGCTAATATCATAACACACAACATAGGGACCTGACATCGCGGTCACTTCTCCAATGCTGGCAACTTTCCAATACACATTTTTTTCGCTTTATTTTCAACATACTGCAACGTGTCTTATTTATTTGAGTTTTTTTGATGTTTCTAGTTGTTTCCAACGTCCCTTTAACGTAGCTAGTAATAGTTTGTTTATCGTATCGCTTGAGTTGGCGCGCTACCTTCACGGTACACTGAAAACTGGCGTGTTGTAAGTGAAAACAGTAGATATGTCTGAACATGGGGTAAGGGGGTAACTCATCCCGTCGCGGCTGCGGGTTGTTCGCAAGAGATACCGCGGCCTCGACATGAAGGGCTAAGAAGGAACATGGGTGGTTTTTAGTCAGTAGAAGTCTGACACTCCCTTTCGCTCTGCCCTAGAGCGGGAGGGGTTATTTGATGATTTTCCACCCACCAAAAAAAAAGGGGTGTAACTCATTAACATACATTGTTTGTTTATCGTCTAGACTCGTGTTTGATTTACAATTAATTTCAACTGAATCTTTCATATTAATTAATGTGGGTAGTTCGCATTTGTTGGTGGGGGCTTGACCCAGATTATACTTTTGTTTGTGTTCGGTTAGTTTTCAATAACCGCCACTGATACGTGTTCTAGAAAGATTATTAGTTTGACGTCATTTAGGGTAGGCTACGTCTATGTAGGTAGAGGTAAGTAGACCTTTTGTATATATAGGCTATAGCCTAAAACATTCAAACTTTAAGTCACCGGTATTTAAGTCACATGTGGCCTAATTTACGGTTTGCCATATTTCACTCGTAAAGGTTCACATATTTCGTAATTACTAAAAGAAAGTTACAATTATGACATTCCTTACTAAACGAGAGCACTTAGGCCAAAGCATTCGTACTTAAAATAATGTTAACGAGCCGTCCTTAGCCCCAATTAGTCGCAACTATTGTTTACATATTAACCGACGATAAAATAACGCACAATCTATATACAATAACTTATTGATCCGATTTATTTTCGCTCAGTAACATCACGTTGATTTACGCGTGAAATCGGGATTTTATGCGGAAACTTTCCTATTTTTGCAAGGTGAGAAAAATTATTTAAGCTCTACATAACACAATACGTATAATAATTGGCACATATCCCATTATATGCAGAGACAGTCAACTTTTTGTCAAATTAAACCGTTTGCCCCATGCTTTTCTTAGCAAAAGAGTAGCTAAAAAAGGCATGAACCCAAATATCTATCTAGTGACTACTACGATCTAGGCAAGATATCGGTATTCCCCCGTGATTGCTTATCAGACAGCGATCGCTCTGTCAGAATACTGATATTCTGTCGCGTCTGGTAACACTGAGTCTGAGTGAGGTCGACTCACTTAACATAGTCAGAAAAAGGTACGATGAGATTGTCAAACCCTGCCAAGTATGTCTGCCTGCAAAGTATGAAACTTATTAAATTCATAATTATCATGTTGTTTGGCAATATCCCTTAATTTGTATTTTGTAAGCAAGATACAATTCTTGTTCAATTACGGAAATATAAGGTCATTAGCCTACTTCAATTTTGGATATGTAAGCATGAATTTCAACAGAGTATAATGTACAGATATAGTTTGGAAGTTAATTTGGCAGTAAACGATAAATATCTGTAGTTACCAAATAGTCCTGCTGTCCGTTTTTATTCGTATTCGTCGGCGGATGTTACGACACGCAACTGACATTTTATTGTACAGGAAATCGAGTGTCTTGGCTTTTAAAATGTTAATTATATTAATGTTTTTTACATTGGCAACACGAATTTGAAGCAAACCTTTTCAAGCTACACAGATACTTTGCGAGATAACATAGGAAATTAACTATTTCTCAATATTCTGTACTTACAATTAAATAAATGTGTGTTTGGTCATTCTCATAAGAATAAAGTATAAAGTTTTTATCAATGTAGCAACAAAACTTAAAGCTCAATGATAAGTCATCAAACACAATAAAAATAACAAAAACTTATTTTGCACACTCAAAAATAGGCCTTAATGACACATAGGGGTTCACAGAGCAGGCCATTTCGCGCGGCCGCCGGCGTTTTTACAACATACACATTGCACAACGCGCCAGTGACGCAACCGACGCACGCGCAGATACTAACTGTACACCACTACACCTTGACGCCCACAACAACGCCGTTTCAAAATATTTTTTATAAGAACCTCGCGATTGTTGTTCCGCACTCGACTTAACTCGCGATTACATTGCAGTCACGATCTGTGAGCTACTGATCATAAAATATCATGTTTGTTTCTTAAGATCATCCGACGCAACTCTTGCGCAGCTTCGCGGTTCATATGAACAATTTGAAATAGAATTACATGTCTAGGCATAAAGTTGAAATTAATATAGAGCAGCAAATGAGGACAAATTTGACTCATTAACTCTGTAAAGAGTCATAGAAACCTGCAAGTTAGGTAATGTAACTACAAAACAAGGAAACAGGAAGTTCCTATACATGTTTTTGTTTTTAAAAACTTATCGCATTTCCTCTAACAGTCGACATTATTATAACTAGGAGTGATTCACGTGACCGCCAGACATGACCGGCTTGATCTCCACCTCCTCAAGGACTGAGCCACATGAAAGACGATTACCGACAAAACAAAACACAACATTACTGAACACATCAGTGCTTTGACCAAACTGTCCTGCTTCATCAAAATGAAAATACATATTGCAACAGAATGTCCCTACATTGTTTGTTCGTGAGTTTGTTAACGCAGACTTTGCATAGGTCATTACAGTGCTTAGTCATCGCTGAGACTAGAAAGAGTTGCCTAAACATTTCTAGTCAAAAAACGCAATTTACAAATCTACATTTCCTATACTTTACTCGACAAAACAACATAATCTGACTCAACTATACCACATTGATATAAATCCGCGGCGAGCCGAAAACCGTATATTTCCACGAAATAAAAAAGCCAGTAGACAATCACCGCAAACATCGCGGTTACGACACCGACAAGTGTGTCAATGTCGCGCGGGTTCCCGCGGCGGCGCAAGCGCAGACACCAAGCACCGCGTGCTGCTTCCTAGCCAGCCGGCAACGACGCGATAACAGCGGTTTACAACAATCTTAAGTTCATTCAGTATATTTTATTTTCATGAAGTTCTTTTAAAATATTATAATAACAAACAGGAGAATCGAACAGACAAAATTTCACACCACATTTCAGAACTGCTGACAAACACTATTATATAGACCAAAAACTACAGCACCTCAATAGGTCGCTGTCCTTAACCGGAGGAAGTTCTAGAAAAGCCATTTACTTAGTGAGATAAAGCGTTTCAAGGTAATTTGTCTCGTTCACACCAAAACAACTCGTACGCTGTACCGTGCGTATTGTGTGCGTACTGTGCGGTGTGCGTACGAGTTTATTGTATCAAAACAGGCAAAGGAAGCATCCGCGCGGCCCGCGACAACAATGTGCTCGCGTGGATGTTTGCAGTATCTGCTGTTTGTTTGTTTGTCCGCGGCGCGCGCGCAATGCCGGTATTTTACGGTTTCCGGAGAACCGCACACAGCTCACTGTGTGCCAATATTTAACTTCAAAGGGGCAGAGACTAAAATATGTCGAATATTCAACGGTTGTCAACTTTTGCCCAAAAACCTGTTACACAAACCACAGTATCGTAACACCGAAACAAGAAGACTGTGATTGCGCAACTCGCGCGACCTACAACTCGGCTGCGCGGGCGCAAGTAAACAGGAAAACGGCCGCCGAAAAGTTGAGGCCGACACTTACAGTTTTTAATTAATTTACTGTTCTTTATAATTTATTATTATCGCCGAAAATAGAACAACAATAACATAGGGACAATTTTGATGGAATGATACTCGTAAACTTCCCAGTAAACATCTCAACAAAAATAAACAACATAGAATTTTAAGCCGGAACATATACGCTTTATTTTAAGTAAACAAGACAATCCCAACACAGAGAACCATTCACTGTTCAGTTTACGAGCTCGGAGAACCTCATATTTAGGAAAAGTTAAAATTATCTCGTCACTTACAATATCATGGAACCTTTGCAGCAAACAAGAGAGAGTTTGAGCTATAATTAAAACACTAACTTACACCAAAGGATAAAGTTTGCCACCCACCGTGTATGTTCTCAAGCGAAATTGAAAATAGAAGCGAGTTTCTCTCCTTGCATCCACAAAGGTCACTGCAGCTTAAAATAACATCACAATCAGAAACGATAAAACTGCATTGCATTTGACAACATAACGTTCTGTTTTTGAACTTTAATCTAAAAAAAAAAGTTTCGACAGATCAGTGATTGGTTATGGTGACGTATTAGTGTGGCAACTATTTCGTATCTCGTTGAGTTGTATCCGACCGCCCACCTGTAAAGATTGGCAAATGTTTCCGGTATAACTCTTTACCGGTTTTCTTGCGACGGTTTTTGTGCCGCTAATTATGTCATCGCGTCTTTACAAGCTAAGCCTCACGGTAGTCTTTTTGTGTACTTAATCTTTGAATTGTTTAACACAGTTTTTAAGTAGCACAATGTTCTGCGGCATTTTTGGGTAGTTAACCATTTTTCGATGATAACATAGGTGTTATTTATTTGGACTGTAATTCTGTTGAATTCTCATGCATATAATTGTGGTTTCCCGGTTTTCTACTAAACATTTAAAACGTTTTAGGTACAGGAAAAAAGGTTTTACTGGTAAGAAGCTGAGATCATATGTGGTTTATGAATGAAGGGCAAAAATGTAGCGGTTACAACGGTGATTAACAAAATATTATAGACGTTATGACATTAGAACATTTAGACAAAAGAGCTGCAAGTCGATATTGGTTATTGCAACCAACACACCCACTCGCTACTAGGTACCTGCTACGTACCCCACTAATAGATCCGGTTCGAAATCATTTCCTCTACCTTATCATCACGAACCGGTGATTACTCCACTACTAGATTTCCTAACCTCAAAAGTTGAATAACATATTGTGACCCAATATTTCCCCGAAAACACAAATAATGTCGTAATCTTACAATGTTGATAATGAAGCTAATCGCGTCCCTGAAAAACATTTCCATTGGCAACAAAACGTTCTATTAATACGCACACTTGCGGCGCGCACGCACACGGCGGAGGCGCGTGTCGTTACTATGCAGTTCTCGCTGCTCAGTGCTCGCCTAGACGAAGTATCTATGTGTTCGGTTTACTATCGTAGTGCGGTGCTTGCGGTGGAGGGGGGGGGGGGGGCGGCGCAACCGGGTCAAGGGAGCTCCGATGCACCGTTCGCGTTAAATCTCACTTTCGCGCGCTGCACCACTAAACATGGCGGACGTAGTGACGCGCGGTTTCGTTCTCGATGACACATTTTACGGTTTTCCGTTTTGTTTTCCACCCGTTCCGGCGTTCCGGCTACTTAATCAGGCCACTGAAGTGTGGTGTAACGGTTTACATGTGTGTTGTAATTGACGAAACAAACAAAGTTATATCTATAGCCACCCAATATCCTTGTCCCTATTTCTTATTTCCTACGTCGAGTATCGCGCGTAATCGAGATAGTAAGCTTATCTGGCCGTAGTGGCATCTTATCAGCGCACTACTATAATGCAATACAACGTCGGATATGATAAACAACAGATTTTATTATTTGTTTTTAATTTGACATCGTTTTGATAAAGGGCGCGTCGTAATCTTGGATTTAATGTTTAACCTGGAATGTTTGAACATTACGAATGGATATGGTAAATAAAGAAACTTACTTGTGGAGAATGCATGCTAATCTGATACTAGATCCTTTACAAAGTAGGTAATCAAGATCAAGCGTTAAGTGCTACAGTTTCTACGCATTTCCTTTCCCACTTTCATAGTGGTCGATTTGCATGAAGCGAGCTACTCTGAACCGTAACTCCGTGACTCTAACGACGCGTGAAATGTTCAACTAAGAAACAGTAGCGACGCAATCAGTCGATATTCGTGTGATCGTAGACAAAAAACAAACAAATTAAAAAGGTATGTTTACATGTAACCGCGACCGTGAATCGAATTAACGTCTGTCCGAGGCTGCACGTACTCCGACCTGTTGTTTCCTCAGACAAGGTTGGCCCAAAAAAATCTATCGCAACGTACCTACAAACTTTTAGGACATGACTAATGGACAATGGCTTGCGAAACGGAATCGCCTGTATTATCTGTATTGTATCAGCTGTCGATTCATGTAAATAGGTCTACTGAAGTTGAGCTAAAAATACCTTGTGAACCGTTCAATCTTGATTGAAAAGTTTCGCCCGCAGAACGAAAAACATTTTTTGCGAGAGTAACTTCAGTAGCAATTTTAGAAGTTTATAATTTTATCAATTTCCTAATTTCTAAGATTTTCTATATTTTTAGGCAGACAACAACAACAACAAAACAACTCAGCATCTTAAAAAATAAAGGAAGTTAAAATCTTGACATTTGCATTTAACATATTAATAGAATACGTGAGTCCCGTAGCTAGGAGCAGGTAGTGTCCCAGCACTAGTGAGCGGCTCAGAGAGCGGCGCGCACGCCTGCGCGGCGGCGTGGGGCGTAGGAAGCGCGGCGCGGGCGCATCTCGCCCTTCGCGTCTGACCCACTTAGCGGCCGCACTAATAAACTGTTTTGATCGTATCTCAGCGTGCGTACGCGAACGTCTTGTCGACGATAAGGGCCTGGTTTTGTACTACAGATGACACTTTTTGAAATTAAGCTACTTCCTCGTACTAAAAAGGGCTGAATTAAATATTACCTTCTCTACAAATTATAGAATCAATGATTTCTAGCATGCAATCGGTCTTCTCTCTCTAAAATCTGAATTAATTCTGTGACGATTCAAAACTCTCGTGTGTCAGATTTGGGCAACCAGCTCGTCCCGCGGTCTCTGCTGACTCCGTGAGTCACGACTTGGTGGCGTAACCACACGCATGTCGCATTCAATTTCATGTAATATGTTTCAAATGAGAGGACAATATCTATTGTTTACTATTTCTATACCAAAATTGAGATGTATCGCTTTTACTGGCTGAATGGTGGATGAATCATCGTTCAAAAAGAAAGCATTATTATTATAGTTGACACAACAGACGAACAAAATTATGAGACGCTGCCCGAAATTAAACACGAGTTACAAAAACAAGTCCCGATGCAGTCGACTGTCACTGCAACTGAAAATACATTGTACGTAAAAAACATTACACAAAAATAACATAGACTTACTAAAATTAAAATATTAGTCAGTTACCTACTTTTGAAGTACCGCTGTAAAATTCTCAAATCGCTCATTTCCTAGTTAGTCTCTCCAAAATTCGAGATTCTTAAAAATATTTAAACTGGTCTAGCTAGACTAAAATCGCCTTTTTTTCTTCGATAGATCCAAGTTGTATCAGTATAAATGTGTGTACAACGGTGGCAGTCGGTTATTAAAGTCGGCAGATAAACATGTTATCAGCATTAATCGCGACAGTTTCCATTTCGCGGCGCGCAACCGCCACTTTCTTACGTTTCCCGCGCGCGGGGAAAGTGCCCGCGCTTTTCCGACGCCATCTTTGAAACTACACTCCCTTCCACGCAACTTGACGCGCCAACTATCGCCATAAAATGAGCTTTATGATCTATCGAGTAGTGTTTACGATTTATTTTACTTATGTTAATTACAATTGACATAAACATGCCATTTGTAGACAAATGACTAAGTTGATTTGACGAAAAAAATCTATACACACATTACACACCTATGTCTATCGAAAGATCTATCAATTACGAGTGGTCTTGCGTACGTGCGCAGACGCAGCCGTGATCAGAAATTTTACTCGTCTATCAAGGATCTATATCGAAGACGACGATACTGAAATCGATTTTATGGTTAAACAATCGATTCTAATTCGACATACATAATCCTAATCATATTTCGCTATGTTCGTATTAGTATAATGTTCCGCACTGGTTATGAAAAATGTAGAAACAAAAGAAATGAGCTCTACCTAGAATTATTATCGTCAGTTATTCACGTTGCGCAAATGATTGGTGCAATGAATCTAGTCGTTTACATCTCTCATTACACAAACAAGAGGAACATCAAAATAAGTAGATCATCAATGTACTTATGTTGTTGTGAATGGCGATTTGTAAAGAATTTGGTAAATACGGAAACATAACGTTTCTAAAGTATGCCTAGATCAATTTTATACACTCAGGTTACAAAATAGCAAATAAATTAAAATAGGTACGTAAATAATTCAGCGTCTGTAATGCGGAAACTTAATGCTAGTGACATCTGTCGTCACTTGACAAGAACTAATGAAAAGAAAAGCTAACTGCCGGAAAATAGACAATTTATCTTATTTTTGTAATAGTTTTAAGTCTAGTTCACTGTTTTCCGGGTTTAAAAAATACGATAGTTTTATTTCATGAGAATCTGTAGAAAAATACACATTCCTGAAGAAAAAACGGGGTTGTTGATATTAGCAGTTCAATATTTACAATTTACTTTGCTTTCCAAATCAGATTGATCAATAGTGAACACATTGAAGTTCAGCGAGTCATTAAAAAAAACTTGTTATTCACTCACACTGGTACAGGCGGCACAGGCCACTACAAATGGAGTAACATTCATTACATGGACTCACAAAATCCAGTATAACTTGATCCCCGTGAACTAAAGCCTTTAATAGCCCCCACGGGTCACAACACTGGTCATCGCCGCGTTGTAAATAGCATAGCTTCCCGGATGTTAGTCTGACGTCAGGCATCTCGCTAGAGATTTGCCGAAACCTATTGTCAGTGACAAAGTACCCTTATTCAAAAGCACACAGAGTTCCATTTACTTTGCATCGCAGTTGTTGCTAGTGTTCATTTTATTGCTAAATAACTTCAGTAAAATCTGCTGGAAATATTGAATAAAGCCAGTTACGAAAGAGATTAGGTTGTGTTAATCTTTCATAGAATTTGTTGTTGAAAATAAAAACACAAAAGGTTTACATCCACTGACCATCAAAATATACATACTATAATTCTGAGTAATACGAATATATAAGGTAATGGCATAATAATTTGGGAGTCGCTGCCCAAAATGACTTGATCAAATCGAAGGAGCTGATGTGCATTCGTAATAATTGAGGTATTTTCCTCTTCGACTGCAGCTGTATTAAAACGGCACAAGTCATAAGCTCTGGGCACAACTTCTTGAAAATAAAACTATAGTATCATCACGAGAACACAATATGATAAATAAACCACATTTTTTTACGTTTAAATTAACACTATGTCGTATTATTAAGCTGCAAAAAGTGTGTAATCCTTATTAGTGCATAAGTTACCATTATCACCAAATCTAAACAAAAACAAAAAAAAATATTCAAAGGATTATCTTTTTAAATCCTTAAAATATTTAAAAACTGTATCTAATCCTCATACCAACATCATCATAATATCATAAATGTAAGTGGAATAATCCCGCCATTATTTTAATCCACCATTTTGCTTCGCTCATCTCTCCTGTGTTGGGTCTCATGGAATTCATTCTGGTTGACGTCATCCGAACCACGTGTATTTAATTTTATTATGCTATCGGCCACTTCCCTGCTGGTAGCCACAATAGGATCACAAACTATATGACGATAATACTTTACAAGTGTATAAGCTCATCTCGGAAACTGCTGAGCAAAATTTTATGCAATACATTCTTTCTGATCGCGATAAAAGACGTTCCTGTGACTCTGACTCTCAACTGTACTATTTCTAATATATAAGAAAATGTAAAAGCACCCAGGATTACGGACAGCAGACAGTATGTTTCAATGAAGTGCAAAGTCAGGAAAGCAGTAAGCCTTAAGCTTGGCGGCAACTGGCAGCCCGCCATTACAGCGCTCGTTACGGCCGCGACGTGGATGGGACAAGCCACGGGAAATCCGGACTGACTTACCAAGAGCATGAACGTTAGCCATCTAAGAATGCAATCTAGCCTTTTACGAATACAATAATCGTACTTTTTACATTCAAAACAGCGCATTGTTCCAAATAAATGGCGATTACTTCATTCAAGAATTTTGTTTACGTCTTTAAGATGTTCGGTTAGTGGCAGCGCAACAGCGGCACGTCCCTTAACGAGGTACGGCCGCCGTGTCAAATATTTTGGTTGATATCTGCGCGTGTCCCGGACACGACGGCCTGGCGTGCAACGTGCAGCGCAGCCCAACCAGCGCTCCAACACGTCACCTCACTTGGCTCCCAACTCTCAACATTTGCATACAACAATTATAATTTTAGCAATTTTATTTTTAAATCGAAACACAAAGAAATGCCACTTGCACAAACACCGGTTGAAGTTTCATATATTTTTACAAAAGCGACAGGAAATAATTAAAACCGACGATTTACGTTCATTTAAGAAATATGCGCTTTGAACTTGTGCGCGCGGGACACATTTTACGAGAGGCGCAAATTATTTTATACGTCTGTCTAATATTAAAATGATTAAAGAATGCTTAAAACGGGTTTTGTATTTCGAACGTCTTAATTATGAACCCGAGATATACTCGCGTCAAACGGCCAGGGAAATAATTTGAAAGAGTAAAAGAAAACCGTGTCGTATCAACAGCCAATCTTTCCACTTTACCGCGGGGAAAACCAATTAGGAATAATTCCATGAAATATACCTGGAAAAACTTCTTCCATCATGGCCAAACCTAAATAATCACGTTTCTAGCTGAAAACTGAAGTAATTCCAACAAATTAGTTCGTCTAATTAGCAGAGCCACAGCGGACGTTCCCCTATTCATAAAGAGACAACACACAAGTTCAGTTTAATCCAACTGAGCACAACTTTTACTTTCCTGCTGAGCTGAAATATTAACAAACTTGCATAAGTTATGCAGCGTCCTGCCACCCCTGGCCAGGCGCTGCCACCCTCGCTGCCTCCCTGCAGGTGAATGCACGGGGTGGTCCTCCCTGCACCTCTATTATTTCGAGCTACACGCGAACTATGCTCGGTATGTTTTGCTCCGGTGCAACGTTCCCTTTAACTCCGTCTTTTTGTAGGAAGCTCGTGTTTTTGACCCGACTCTCGCTACATGTATAATATTTTGTATTAACATTTTATGATTAAAAGTACAAAGGGAGGTTTGCAGCAGACGGGTTAGAGCTTTACTGTGAATTGTTTGCTCTTATGTTCAGACTTCGTTCTAAACGTAATGAAGACATGTCTGCATGTTATAAACTTTGATTTGTAAGCGAGATTCTCACTAAATTCTAGTTGTTGTTCCGTTCTTTTACAACTGCTGTCTTAAAACTTAGGAAGTCATGAAGACGTAATGAGTATTTCTCAAAATACATCAATACTCGTTTAAAATTAGCATTTGGGTAACATCTAGAAATAGAAACCAATAATGTCGAGCTTAACGTATCACTCCGTACAGGTACTAATGTTCACAATGACGCTACAAAAGCTAGGTCCTCTCCTAGGTTATCTGCGATTCTAGGTAAGTGTTAGGCACCCTAGATCTCACGCGGCTGGTGGCGCGACCCAAACTGTTATTTATTTGCAGAACGTCCGTGTGGAGGAACTCTGAACCTGACAAATTATACAGATATTGATTGCCTGTACCTGAACATTCAATAACATCTGCCGATGATTAAATATTAATTATTTACGAATTCAATATTGGCTGAACAAATATGTGCTATTCAATTTCGGAAATTGCTGTGGGAAATTGAAGGAAGTGGAGCTTTTGTGATTATAATGGTGGACGGTAAATTAGTGACATTTTATCTATAAATCTGCCTCCTATGTATTCTTGCTAAAAAAGCGCCATTTTTTACGAATATTCCTTTGATGGCAGCTTCATTGAAAATTGAACATAATAGCCAGTCACGTTCAACTGAAACTCTTCCGAAGTCGTAAGCGGAAAAGGGGCGAAATGAAACTAGAGGGTTTTGTTAAACTTTTCACATCGTAATAAGAAATTCTAGGTAGCCCACGTATTCAGCTGAGTCCACGAATACAAGGCACGGTACACTATGGCTTCACTCTGCCCTATTTCAGTCGCAAAAGTTCTGAATAAAATAAGAGAACTTTTATTTTCTTCTCAAAACATGTAGCGAGTTCATTGAACCTGAAGATTGAATGGCTGGAGTATGCATCGTCTTCCTAGGTGCTGAATAATGCAGCTTGGCGTCGTCACGTCCGGGCGTACGGGCGTCCGCCTCCACCTCGACTACCCAGCTCCCATCCCTGTGCACTCGCTAGTTCGTTACACTACGGCATTAATTGAATCCTCACTGAAACCGTCAATGTATTATATTTTACATATTGTTTATGTTCTGCTATCAATGCGGCGCTGTTTTCGAATACTGTTTTTATTGTTATCTCGTTCGATAAGCGGCTGATATGTTTTTATGTGTCTTTCTCTCCCGACATTGTGTGTTCAGGAACGTTCCATGTACCGTATGTATTTGCAATGTGTAAATCCAGTATGTATTCAGAGCTCGCTCGGCTAATACCGCGAGATGTTACCCCACAAAGGCGCGCCGGCGTCTAATCCACTCAGTGTGCTCACAGCTTTGTCCCCATTCCGCTTCGGACTCCAACTCATTTGAAACTATTTCCAATGCATCTGTTTTGAATTTCACTAGTGATTTGATCAATCTGTTTTGTGAGGAAAACAGATCGGAGTCGCGTGCTCAGACTGCGAATATATGCAATGAAAGCAACACTTTTATTCAGTAGCAATTTTGTAGTAGGTAACATACCTAAGGTGTCATTTACAAGAACTTGTGCATTACTAAGCAGACGGATTTAAATTGAATCAAGTAGAACTGCGACACGTTGCATCATTCCTTTATTAAGATTTTATACCAGTTACATCATGCTCGGATATTTAGCTACTCATACTAAATTCTCGAATACTTAAAACCGTAAGCTGTAAAACCTGTGAGTGCTGGAGTTTCGTGAATGGCTGCGCCATAGCCGCTGCATACTTGTCATAAATCGTAGTTGCATGCGGCGCGTCGCGTGACTACCGAACTGGAACCATTTGCATTCTGCTGATAGCTGCTATCATACACCGGCTCACATGTGGCCGGGCTGTAAAGAGTTCAAATTCCGTCTAGACACTTCGACCTGAAAAACGAAAGCGAAAGCATCCATCCGTCCCGCTCTCTGCGTCAAACATGCGCAGTGTTCGTTCGGGGGTAGAACGAGACAACAGGTGGGTCCGTGAATAATTGAAGGGGGTTGCGGGGGCCCAAGGTCGCCGCACGGAAGCGTCTGGCTCGGATGTAGCCAGATTATATACAATGTTATATCGATTTTGCGGTAATTTCCCTGGAACATGCGACCTCCGACAAGTTCTCGAGTACTCCTTAATGATCCAAACTTGGGATGTAACTCGATATTAAATTATTCGTAAGTTCTGAAGAACTAGGTCGTCTAACTTCTTAACTATCTGATCTCTTAAGTTTCACCGATATCGTTAAAAAGTAACTCCCGCGACAGCCCTTAGTACACACACACTCAATACTGAAACATCATTGTAGATTGTAAACTAAACGAAGTAGCTAAACGCATCAGTACATAGGACTCGCTAAATTAAAGTAGGTAGTAGCTGACACGGTTAGTTTTATGTGTTATGTGAGTCACAAATCGTAGCCCGACAATTAAAGCCACATTCACACCACAACACATAAAGTTTAACTAATTGAATTAATGCTGAGATTTAACTGCGGTATCTAATCAACGATCTTCACATAAACAGTGTTTAATTGCATTAATCAATAGATAAATTATTCGTTCTTCCGTTCCCAGCGCACATACTACAGTAACTTAGCTCTAACATAAGCCAAATTGTGGCACAGCTAAAACAACACACCTTACGAAAAATCCGAAGCTCATTTCAACAAATCTCGTCTGCGAATCGTTTATCAGAGAGCAAGTCGGCCTCCACACGCTCAACATTATTCCACATACATAAGTGATGAACAGGCTTGTAACAAAGGGTTAGCACAGTCTGTACCTACGTACCCAGGTACCTAAGTACCTCTAGAATGTTCTCCGTAACGCCCGTGACCTCCCCAGGGTAGCGTCCACAAGTTTTACCTGAAGAAATTTTGATAAACGAGCTTCCAAGTTGTCTTTTCTAGACGTTAAATACTAAACCCTTTAGCGTCAGACCTGTCTTCATTTATAAAACGTACCCTCCGCCCTTTTCAGTTAAAAATATCTTACTTTTGCGTCAGCGTTTAAAGTTAAGGGTTGCCTGTCTGTGTTTTGTGTGAATCAGTTCACTGTAATGAAAGTCGGGAACGTTCCACCGAATGTTGTAACTTGTAATAAGCGATCGGTTGATCAATACGAAGCCCGTCCGAATGACTCACAATACACCGGGAATTAACCTTCCGCTTTCTTATAAAGACTATTTCAATTCCTTCCACACGCTTCGAACCAAAAAGTATTTTTGCCAGTTTTGCCTTTTGTTGATCGAGTCCTGCGTAGCGCTTACAATATTTTTTGTTACCAAAAGTTGACTGTTATGCAGGATTTTGAGACTTATCAGCAAGTGACAAAGCTCCTCCATTCTTACCACCATTTTGCTAGTTTAGCCTTAGCCTAACATGTGTCGTCTTGTTGCAGTGGACGGTGAGCCGGCCGGTCTGCCGCTCAGCGCGCGCAGTTCGCTCAGCCGGGCGCTGCTGCTGCTGGCGCCGGGGCCCACCGCCAGGCATCATCTGTATACAGCACCTAACACAGGTAAAATAACTAACATTACTGTACAGACTACGTTTTGATAGGTGGTCGAAGGGCCCACCGCCAGGCACCATCTCTGTCGGCTTCCAATATAAGCAGAGAGATAGTTACATTTTAAGACGTAGAGGAAGATATCACAGACTACCTTTGAACATAATATAATGCAAATTTTAAGTTACATGCAGAATAACTTGTTAATTGCCGGTTAGTGAGAAATAAGGAATGCGTAAAAGGTGGTTTACGTCATAACTCATAAGGCAGGAAAAGAAAAATTAAATCTTATCACTAAAAGCAAAGTTGTATATCCTGAGTAGATAACTATTTTTGGAATAAGATTTCGTAACCAATGCAAATAACACAACGTTATACATATTATATTTACCCGAAAAAACACAGAAATTGTGTGGAGTCTGTAAAAATCTAATGAAGCACCAGATTATTCTAAAAGCTGCACTTTTCCAAGAAAACACGTCGCAAAACAAAAGCTTGCATGTCGCAGGTTACTCAGTAATTACCACTACACTACACATTTGGAGTGTTACTTACATATTTCGACATTTCCTACCGCGTACATCTTATATTGGCTCACCACGGAAATTACAGACTGCTACATTAGATATTAAACGTGAGTATTTCAGCCCAAAGGTCGGAACACGAACGAAGTTACATGACTTATATTGAGCGTTCTTGCTTAGCAACAAAATTTTGAGATTATTGGCCATGCTTCTTAAATGATTGACAGATAATGTAGATAAATACCGATCTATTATTCAATTTATCAGTGGTATTATTTGTTGAAAGTTATCATTAATCAGAATTCGAAATCCCTTATCAGTTATGACTTTCGTATTTTACATTCATGCATAGTTTTATCTAAGTTCAATTCAACAAAGAATACTCAATTAATTTTACTTTATATACCAAAATGAATGTTGATTTCCGCAAGTTACGTAAGTTGGATATTATGTCGTGCTCACTTACGTAGATATCTAAGGAACAATACTGTCGAGTCGGGAGGTAATTTCCGGAGCGGACCAGCGCCCTATCAGCCGGTATTATGTCATATGAAATTAATTTCAATTTCCCTTGCCACGTGTAATTAAATTACTAGCTTATTTCATCAATGGGGCCATGGACTTGAACGCTACCTGATTATAAACAAAAATAATTAAGAATCAAACCATAGATTTCCCCGCCTATTAGACCATTGTTTATAGATGTCATGCCTGGAACTAGCATGTACTAATTTATGTCACATTCAAATACATGGCTCCTTGCACTTAGTTTATCTGTTATCAGTAACGTATCGGATGATGCGACTGGTCTAACAGGCTTATCTAATCGCTACACTTGTAATCCTGTGGTGACGTATACTTAAGCTTCCTGCTATTCTCAAATTATACCAATTTTTGTGTCCATAAATCTCTAAAACTGGGGGATTTCGATAAAAAATGTTGTTTGTTGTTGTGTTGACCTACCTATTATTTATGCACGATGATGCCATTATATTACCCAGTAGCATATACGTGACAATTCAGACAACCTAAAACTAGTATTTTCAGTTGTTCATAAATACAGGAAATACAATGGCTATTTCCTGTTGACATAGGGAAGATGTCATTACAAAATCCAAAACAGGCACTTATCGTACAGCGTAGGTAGTCTTATAAATAGAATTAACAATAATTTATATGTGTGTTCTGTTGTGACGGGTAAACCGTATGGGAATTCATTGCAAATATAACTACATAAGTTCCAAATTGATAATAATTACTATGGCACTTCTCAATAAACTTAAAGAGGAATATGAAAAATGTTCCGTTTCCTTTTTCGTATTAAAAATGAAAAGACAATTTCCTTTTGCAACAGTTCATCCATCAACATTTAAGAAATATTATTTGAATTTCGAACATCTAATTATAGAATCGTCATTAAAGGCGTTGTCAGTCAGCCATTTTTTTATACTTATATGTGGCAAAAACTGAACTTCAGTTTTTGCCACTTACTTCAGTTACTGAAGTATCTTTGCTAATATACATCAAAGCATGTAAGATGTGCAAAGACTTGATAGAAACCTCGCCAAATACATTTCAATTATTTGTTTAACATCACTGAAAGCTGCTCAAGTATTCTGTTTAGGACGAGTTAGGTAGTCTGTTGAAAGCTGAGTCTGTTAAGCCGACAGACGCCGTATGTACTAGGAGTATATAAAGCCTGCTAGGTATATATTAGGCCTCCCTAATGCACGCTCCACCTGACTTCAGCGAAGCGACCACAGCTTATTTACTGAACTGACTTAATGCTCTTATTTATAATGTTAGAAATTTCTTGTGTATCCAATGTATGGGATGTAAATTAAAGTCAGACACACAAAGGATATCTTACGTCCTTATTTAGAAGCTCCGAGACTAGATCCGGATAAACACGACAGTAGGAACCAACAGAAAGTTACCGTGAACTTATCTGGTACATAATTTGATACAAACTCTGCTTCTTTTTGTTGTTTTCGAACAAAGCGCCTACACGGACACTGAAAAAGACCCTAAGAAAACAAATAAGTATGCAAATAGCAAAAGTTTTCAAACAAAAGTAAAATATAAGTATGAAATAGTGTCAAGAGAGGCGTCATAACAAAACTTACGAGCGCCGACAGTCAGGCTGTTCCATGAAAAATTCATAAAGAACAAAGAGGAAGTGGCGGCCCGGCAATCGATAGACGCGTCAGCTGATCCGCCCGCCCAATGTCACGACCGAGCCGGCGGCGAGACGCCCGCCCTGCGCACACACGCGTCCGCACGCACACGCGCGTCTCCCAGACGCAGCCGCTCCGGCCGACGCGGCCCGACACGCACCCGACGCGCCCCGGAGACGCACCGCGAGCGACGCGTCACGCGGAACCAGACGAACGTGACACTCGCTAGGGACTCCTCTTAACTATTTGGATGATTGTAGCCATTTAATCGAGTACGTGCAAATTTTTGCACTTAACACTCTAGTTTGCGTCATTATACGCGCATTATAGTTGTAAATCGTTACGTCTAGACAATCTTTTTTATTTTATTTCGTTATTGTGAACCCTTTAATCGTCAAGTAGCTCAAGGCGCAGACGCTTTGTTACAAATTTTCTCGTCAAATTCTAAGAGCAAGATTTTAATAAAAAAGTTCTCCGAATTTTGTACAGCTACTGTTTGATATTTACCAATGTTGACGTTTGTCCAATAAGTTTTTTAATTAACGTCTGATTGCTTCAGTCTGGGTCAAAAAATGTCTGACCCAATTAGAAAACTAACAAAGTTTTTATAGGTTCTTGCTGATCGTACCAAAACCTTTTTGTAAATTGTTTACGACTAAATCTTAACGGCTCTACACAATAATCTGTAATATTATATCGTATATTCATGGTGTTGATATATCGTCCACACTGTTACTACCTTTTGTATAAACAACTTTCGCTCTCTGTCCACCCCTTTTTGCGTCATTTAGCGCAGATGTCCAACTCTCATGGGCACATTTGACCCAAAATGTGCACTTAACCCCCCAACGCGTGCGGGCGGATTGTGCCGCGAACAATAAATAATATTTATTGAAAGGGTTACTCAAAGGACTGTAATTACGCAACATGCGATGTATTTGATGGATTATGTCATGATTCAGTCACTTTCTGTTGCACAATGTTTGTTTTTGGGCACAAACGCAATTTTGTATGCTGCTTGCTACTCCGACGATTTAGGGAGATATGAATAATCGTTTTATTATGTGCTCAGAATTTATTCGGACGTAAGTGATATGCAATCTGCTGTGCACATTGCCACATGTTCACGAACTAAATATCAAACTGACATAATAATACTTTGGAATAGTAAACAAAAAATCGCGAAATCCCAAAATCGTTCGGCACCTTTGAAAGCGCAACCCTTACAATGCGGCCGGTGCGCGGTGGGTCACCGAGACCCGTCTACCCAAACATGCAACATCCTAACCAAACAATTGAACTCGCAGATGGTTGCACACGTTGCGCCACTCACTCTCCACATTTTCAAAATACCGATTTTTTACGCAAAAATGGGTTATGTTGCACCTTGCACTGCGAAATCAGCGCGTCATCCATCACAATAGGCGCTAATCTCGAATGCTGTCTCATTTTTGCGTATAGTTGTATCCCTTTCATCTTTTCAATTTGCCCCGCAGCGGCTTTCCGGAGCTATTGACACTTTGAAATTAGAATGTCACGCGTGGGTGCGCGAACGCAACCCATTGTCGGTATTAGTATTGTGTGTGGACTCGATTTGCAATCGGCGAATATTGTAAGGGTTAATTATAATGGCTCGCATGCGACAAAGGATGTGCGCCTATTGTCGTCATCTGCTTATATGCGCTGGGTTCATAGCACCTTGCTAGCTGGAACATTTTATGATTCCTCTGTTTATCAACATGCTAAGCTATCAGTCTTAGTTCTTGATTTTACGTAATATAACTGATAAAGAGAGTGTATAAATAATAAAGTAATCATTCTTTTCCTGAATTTAGATAACAGTATCTGATACTGTGAATTTCGAATGACCAATGAGATACAGTATCATTCCCAGTACTTGTGGCTGCTCCTTAGGTACAGACGTACCTATGTATCTAAACGTATGTGCCGCGCTGGAGAACTGGTCTGAACGATATAACGTCATTGTGATGTTATTCTAAGCTGAATTACCATGTTAAAGGAGTCGTGCGACAACGGGCGCGCACAAAGGGGCACTAACAGATACTCTGTAGGATCTCAAGATTATTCTTTTCTTAATAATAAGTTTAGGACACGTTTGATAAATTTAGTTGGATGTCAACTGGAAAGTTCACTTTAGATCTTGAACTTATGTCACTGTTCCAATTTAATCTAATATAAATATAAATTCAAAAAACTTACGACTCTATAGTACTTTGCTTTCTTATTACAAGAAGCATCGATCATGAGCAAACCAATGAATTATTCAGAACAATGCAGATTGAAACATGTAACCATTGTATTTCTAGTTAATTACAGTCAACGTCAATAATTTACTAAAAATATCAGCGATAGGGAAGTCACCTCTCTCACACGTGTAACTACGGCATACATTATAAAACCGTTACATAACACATATATTTACCACACAATATTATTCATATGCAAAAAAATGGCGACGTCTAAGACTGGTCTCCACGGATTATGGTCTAACGCCAGCTCACACAAAGGAGTATGAAGAGCGGTCACTCCATAAAGATGGCCCGATTAAGGAAGGGGGGCACATTGTGATATTTTACTAATGGGACCACATTCCTCGCCGACCGGTAGACCAGATCCCGGACAATCGCGACCCCCGGACTATAAGGCCGTGGTCATTATTTATAGTTAATTTATTATTATTTTGATACGCGAGATGAAAGGGTTGCCACAATAGACTCGTATTCCGTGTTCCATATATGGCCGTTGGTCACTCGTGTGTCCAAAAGAAGTGTCAACCGGAATGGGGTGCCAAATGCTCTTTGTTTAAGCTTGGGAACTTCCACCACGCTGGATGTGCGAACGTGCAGGCGACGGAATTCATTTAAACTAACATTATACGTTACCTATTATGCGAATCCATATTTAGATGAACAAATATGGATACCGGATAAAATAGGTTTTTTACCTGTTTTCGAGGATCAAAATAGATAATCTATTTAATTAAATAAATGTTTAGTAGGATATAGGTATTCAAACGAGTCACCACGTTTTCCCTTTACCTTTATGTTTAAAATTAGATAACAAATACCGATAACATAGCGACCCACATACACACCTACCTACCCATTAGAACCTATGCCACCTAACCACAAATTCGCGTTCTTTCCGTAAAATATTTATTACAAATATTAAAAAATCGAACACAAAAACTAGTTTTAATTGTTTCATCCTATTTCAAGCTATTCTCGATTTAAATGGTCGCAGTGACCAACTGCCGGGCCCTCAGCAGCGCCGCTTCCCGATTCCCATGCATTGTACCATTGAAGGGTTAACAAAGCGCACAAAGGGGTGTGGACAGCGGCCGCTGAACACCGGTCAAATGGTCACTTTATACCAGTCATAGTTTCAATGGACGAGGAAATATGAATAAACAGCTTTCTACTATTACTTGTTCGTTGATTATATTATTTAAATACCGGACAACCGTTACGCGTCAAACTTTAGGGACCCGGACATGAGAAAATCTGTCCCTTCGCTAGTTCGACCCGATGCACAGATTATGTTTTTTATCAACTTTTTCTATAATAGGAGAATGCTTCTCGACAAGAAAGGATTCTTATAATCTCTTGCATCCAAGAAAGGATACTCTGTTTACCGTTGCATCTTAAATAGCATAACTCGAATTGCAAAGTTAAAATATGCACACAACTTGATTAATCTGAGATGCGACTCGAATAACGGTCAAACTGACCAGCTATTGTTCGGCTAAAGAATAAAGAAATTAACTAAATTTTATTTCAAGATAATAATTACAAGAAAACATCCCACAGGAGCAAAGTGCATTGCCATAAATTACCCTTTTGTAAAGCAAAACAACTTCGCATTAGAAATGCAAAAAAATACGACCCTTCACCTATTGTGTCCTTTAAATAGTAAAATCTGCATAATTGTGAGTTATCTAAACACGGCGGGTTCGCGACGATCCCACCGCTGACCATTCCCACAGGTGGACGCAAATGCATCTGAGAAATTCGCCTCTCTAACGGTTAATCTCATAAAGTGACCGTTGGACCTCAAAGACCCCGTGGAATTAATTGCATTTGCAGGGTTGCCAGATGCAAATATATGCGCGTCAGGTGACCCTTAGTATAATAGGATGATGGTCCTTTAGGAATTTAATTTAATAACGGTTAGGCATCTCGGGAGATTCATTATGCGTTATTAGATTATGCGACCTGCAGAGAGGGTTGATTGGCAGTTTGCATGCGATTTTTTATGATCGTTTCCTCATGTGACAGGTTTATTAGGATACCAGAAATACCACCGACCTAAATTGATTTTCCTTCATGCACAGTTAAGGATTCCGTATAATTATGTACTTTCCTCGTTACAAAAGATTAAGTCCTCTTCCTATAACCAAGTAGGTTTGTTTTAACAGCTTGACTGATGCGTGTGTTCGTCCGCAGGTTCTCTCCCCCCCTCGCCGGCAGACAGCGGCGTGTCCGACGTGGAGTCCTCCTCGTCCGGGGCCGGCTCTGCCGAGGAGCTGAAGGCTCGCCTGCAGCCCCCGCCCCCCGCGCCCTTCCACGCGCCCTTCCTGCCCTTCTACCAGCACCACCAGATCGCCAACACGCTGCAGCACCACGCCACCGCACATCCCCGACCACCAGGTATGTTCACCACCTTACAGATGGAATGTTTACTCTACATGCAGCGGTACCTCACATGCTTCGATGATGTATAAGGCAACGACTTTTAAAGAGATATCTGTGTTCCTCATGAATATAAATTCGAACACCAGGTAGATATTTCCAAACCAATATTAGATATTGGTCTTTGGAGCTAATCAATAACAAAGCAACGCGCCATGAACAAATATTTATAAAAAATTGTATGCAGTCATAATAAGTGACAATGATAGATACTTGCCACTTGAGAAAAATATAAAGAAGCACTCGTTATTAATAATAGAGAATAGTGTAGTATTGTAGCGAGTTGCTCACGACGCAATGTTGTAGGTGACCGCGCGGTGAACGCCCCTCCCGGAAGGTCACCTTACGAGCTGCATATGCGCTGGGAATTCGGGGGAACCGCGACCCAGGCGTTTTGACACTTGATAACATATTCGCATATACTTTCAACTACTGTTGTGACTCTCCTTTTTGTTTTAACATAAAAATGTTTTACTATTTCTGTTGAGCATAAACATTATAATATTGACGGGAAAAATGCAGTTTTCACGTAAACAACGACTAGGTGGCTTCTTGTAATGAAGTGGGAAGAAAACAACAAGTGTTATCGTTTCACTAGAATACTAGTATTATATTTAGCCCGAGCATACAAATAAACCAGCAACTATGAGCTTCTCAGAATTATGTCGTACTAGAGGAAATTCATTGAATAACATTACCACAAGTTTGTTGACTATGTTTGTTTAGGTACGACACTGTTGTTTACCAATTAATGAGCCCTGTCAGAGATAGTGTCGCGGTTACACGTATCAAGTCAATACTAGCGTAAAAACCTAACTCGTTCCTCTAACATCTATTTTTTTGGTTCTCGTCAATACCTAATTGATAGTAATAAATACTAATTCATTCGATGGGTGACGAACGCATGCCTTGACTTACTGCGCAGATAATTACTTTATGCGAGCATTAAAATTGCAATGTAGAGCGAGAATATGGGCAACTGTCATTTTATCTGAGTCGTTATCACTGAGCTCCTCAAGTCTTGTGTAGTTCTGCAATGTCTCGGTGACAAACGAGCGCACCGGACGTTATCTAAATGTATGCAGTGCACAGCTTTATCTCGCTACTTCCGGGGGCGTGTTAACTGCACCCTGGCCGGTGGCCAACTGGCCTTCTTTACAAACTTTGAAGTGTATCGTTAAATGCACAGATTATTTTAATGTGCGCCAATAATTCACTCTTGCAATTGTTTCAATTCTCAAGAAAAACACACGGAATACTTTATGCAAACTCGTTTTCAGCTTGAAAAAAACAAAACGATTAATTGCAGGCCCTCCCTCCCTCCTCCTTGTCCGATACAAACTGTCGACATCGGATCCCTTAGCTTTAACTACGCAAATTCCCCGCTTATTTTAAAACGCATAAACTGTTCCTGGCCGAAACGGTATTAAATCACGACACAAAACCACGGGAAGTACGTTTAGTCATCGCTATTTGGTTGTCGCGGATAATGTTGTGCTGCATTAGGTTATCGAAGGCTACACAAGGCAAATATGCCTTCGAAAAGTAACTTCCTTCTGCAATACCTACGGGGCCTGCGTTCCGAGAAGTACGAATGTTTATAATCGATAGATGTGTAGAGATGCCGGTTTCCATGACACAAAAACGAAAGAAACGAGTGACGGACGGACGGAACCAGTTGGCATGGCGCATGGCGTTGCATCGGGCATTTATCGCGAGTTGGCGCTCCACGCCCGTCCTCAGCTATTTGACATTGCGCAAGGTCAGTGCTCCTAATATAAAGATGCAAAAAACTATACTACCGCCAAACAGTATGCGAGACGCGTCGTCCGCGACGATTGCCGGTGCATGCGAAGCGACCACTTTCGATTGTGTCGCATTTTAAAACTGCCTTGTAGGTAGATACAACGAATTCCCCGACTAGATCCTTTGTCTTGGGAACGGATGTACCGAAACATAGCTAGGAATATTATAATGAGCGTTGGAATGACACAGTTAACCGTCGCTAGAGGCATTATGTGAACGATAAGTCGAAATAACGATGGACAGGGAAATGAGCTATAAACACTTTTCATTATCACGTTCTCGTCGCGACCGTGCCACTTTCAACGGAATTCTAATTAGCAGCAAAAATATTCATTAAAATATTTTACTTTAAATACAAACACACATGTGATCTAGTACGTTTATTGGATCCAGAAAAACATTATAGAATTTAGTTTGATTAAGTATGCTAGCTATATCCTAAGCATAGAGGAAAGCTAAGTTTAACTATTATTTAGAAGAGCGTCACAAGCTGTTTATTTACGTATTTACTGTTGTGTCGCTGCAAACTGTTAAAATAAGGAAAAATATTGTGAAAAACATCAGGCAAAACCGCATAAGAAAATCCTTGTTCGCGTACCTAACATTGACTAATTTGTTGTTACAATAAGTCGCGATAACAAGCCATGAATGAAGTCTCTAGCCCAATGCGTCTAATATTACCTTATGCAATGGGTTCTGATTCATTTACCGAGAACTCATCCTGAAAATAATAGTGCATAAATAATTGAAGCTACTCGTACGACTGAAAGGAAAACGATATGCTATTGCGGTAGTGGTATGTGCCAGTATGTGGTGCCATGCCAGAGGTAGGTGTGAGCCGTAAATCGGCCATTGCTGTAATGCGGCACACACGAAATTTCGGTGTTGCAAACGCGAATATTGGGCAAGAGCGGCGGTGCCGGCGCCATTGTCAGCCTCTGGCGAAACGAACGCGACCTTCCTACTCGGATTGGGCAGTCCAAACCTGATTGTGTGAGTATGTGGCCGCGTTCGATTTCAATCAACCAGTGTCTACGAATAATCACTCACTCAAATTAGGACCTTATTGGAATTTACTGTTCATAGTTCTTTTCCTTTATATAAATGATCCAATCTTCATGGAATCCAATCTCACTAAAAATAATGTCAATGATTCCCATAAGCTCTATTATTAAGAGTTAAGACTTGAATGCTGTGGCAGTCTTTACCTAACTGTACAATGATACAGATCAGTCGCATAAAGTCACATTCATCAAACCATTTCATAATATTTCATCTTTACTGATCTTCAGAGACATAATTGCACAAACCATCCAAGGACCCGAGACATTCAGTTCTAACTGAAACTCTGATACAACTAACTTAATGAAAACAAAAGAAACCTTGAATGGATGTTGCCAATTGCCAAATTGTGCTGATGTAGGTAGCACGAACCGCGATTTTCGTATGCGTGCGAATATCGAGAGTTGATTTTTGAATGCGATTTGGTTGCGCGAGTTGCGTCACATTATGCGGGCGGCGTAGCATACGGCATATTGCCTCTACACTACACCACTCCAAGCTCGTGGAAGTATCCTTGCGCGATCAGCGGAATTTATGTTTGAGCAAGTCTTGTTTTTTGAGGTCTCTCACCTATACCGCAATACCAAAAATCAGCTCTAACCATAGATCTAGACCATTCAATCAAAGTTAAATAACTTAAATCTAGGACGCGTCGTGCTCGCTATCTATACACGTATCCGTTTACTGGTTGCGAGATCACGATCTATGGACAGGATATGATAAATAATATGTTAATAGCTACTTAATACAAATAATAAAAACCCAGTTTAATCAACAGTTTACGATCTCTGCATACGTTCAGTCAGTTAGTGAATTAATTCGTACATAGTTTTCAGCGATGCGCTACGCAGGAACATCATCAAATCGGACTCGAATCTAATTAATGTTATGTAGTTCTTAGTAGATATGCAGTTTTCAGTACGCGAAGTAAACATAGAGATGTCAATGTGACATTTGCAAACGAAATGGAAATTAAAATGATGGCGGTGTGTATTGTGCAGCGCGCTGCATCGCGATAAGAGCGTGCGCGCATGTGTGTGTGTGTGTCTAACGTCGGCGCGCGCCGGTGTGCGCCTGCGCTGGAGTGTGCGCGAGGTGATCGTCCCGATTCAAGGGCAGTGCAGCGCTAGCGCTCGCCTCGTATTAATAGTTGGCGACTATTTTCGCCTCGCCGACCGCTGGGGGGACCGGAACGTTATTATTGACATTCGCGAACTTCCAAAATGGATTTACTACCTTACATCACGCGACACGCGGTGACACACGACAGAGGCGTCCGCGCTGCGGTTTTAACAACACTTTTACTGTCTATTGAAATTCTAGTATTTTTTATGCTTCATAATATTATAAATTCTTCGTTACTCGTGTAATGTTTTTTAGTAAAAATAGGTCAATAGAGAACTGAAATATCGTTGTTGATTCAAAGTATCAAATATATTTCGCCACCGTATAGCGTAGAGCTGTGCAGTGGGGCGCTCGGTGGACGCTGATGGCATGGCCAATCGATCTTTCTTTCCGATTCACTCGCGATTCGCGAACCTGATAAAAACTGTTTACCTTATTCAGATAAGAATTGCATTTATTTTATTTAATCGGTGCACAACTACACAGCGAGTGATTCATTCTTTTTAAAATCTCTACATTTCATAACTTAGGCGATGGACTGGTTTGTTGAAGAAGCACGTCTATACTTCCATAGACTGTCATTATCGTTTCTCCAGTTGGATTCCAATTAGTCTCCATTCTCTCAATATTTGTTCTTGAAGCAGTTCTGACGTCATCAAATAAATCCTAAGCAGTGAGCGACGGGACCAAATAACTCGGTCATGCGATCACGGCTACAATTACCTACAACGCGATTGCGGTTTGGACTTATTCTAAATCCAGAACAAAACGTTATGCGTTAGTTCTAAAAAGAAGTTTCTTTGTTTTTAATCGCGCCGTGTACCGTAGCCGTATAAGGAAGACGCGACGCACGCCATCTGTCGTACGAAAAACGGTTGCGCAACCGTCGGCGACCCACTTGCGCCGCGGCCGCTGCCAAACGCGCCTCGACTCCTCTACAATTACATATTTCGGTGTCGCAACCGCGCGGTCGCATCCGAGTTGAACGGCCCGCGACCTTGAGTGTTGCGCAGCGCACGCTGCACGCGCCGCCGAAAGCGAAAGGAGCCACTTACCATCCCGGAATTTACCATAACAAAACCCCCGTTAGCTCATGGAGTCATGGACATGGTGCGTACGTGACAGGCGAGCTGTAGCCACTATGAGTTTCAGTGTAACCACAAGTTATCAGGAGCTATAGGGAAGCAGTGAATCACTTGCAAGCGACGGTGGTGCGGCCGCGTCCGTGCGTCACCTTCGCGCGTTCCGTTTCACACGCGGCTTCCTGCGCGCGTTTCGCAACGCATCTCGAGCCGAGTGGCGCAACCGCCGCCATCTTCCCGCTTCCGAAATACTCGGTACGCGGAATAGCGGCCACACGTCGAATCGTGAACTCGGAAAATCAGTCGCGACCTAATTCTGCGCGATGGAATCTCAGCGCTCCAATTGTCCGGAAACCTCGCACGCTTCTTTTACGATAGGTATAAAAACAGAAGGGGCGCCGTGTCCAGGCGGCCTACATACTCGCTCCGATGGTTTCCTGGCTGTTTAAAATTATCCGCTCGTCCCCGGCGGCGGAGCGGCAAAAGGCTCGCCCTTCACGGACCACGGCCGCCCCCGACAGGCCGCCACTCTAAATAGCATAACTCCATAACCGGGTCGATTATCGCGCGGCGGGTGGGTCCACCGCGCGCCGTGGGCTCGCGACTCGCACTCGCTCTCCTTGTGTTTATGCGTCGCGAGTCTAACCGGGTCAGTGTTAGGTCGCATAGCGCTGCATAAATAGATGCGTCGCTCCCCGTTGCAGCGAGCGCGCTCCTCCGACTGGCCGATATCGAGCATTTCGCAATGTGTTTACGCGCGCCCCACATGCCCCGTGCCAAACCGACAGATTCCACGGAATAGTAGCGTTGCAAAACCGTGGCTTTCATATTATAACGTCGGCGTCGTGTCAATGCTGGACGCCGCCGCCACCGTGGGAATATGGGACGGTTAAAATTAGTCGACGGACTCTTCGAAACTCTCTGCTTCGTAATAATATAAGCTTACGTGTATCTGTTTCGTTATCAGACGCCATCAGGTTTCCACGTCGTCGTTACTCGCTTACATAATGGACTTCCTGATCGATAACCTGCGACAGAACAATCACAGTTTTATCTGTTGTTGAAACGAGACTTAAATATTAGAAACGTGACATAGATAACAGGGTGACATAACGTTCATCTTAATTAGGTACTGGTTTTGATCAATCGGGCGGGAGGGACTCTCAGGTTGCGTGCTAAGCTGGGCACAGGTTAACGTCAGTGGACGTCCCTGCCGAGTGCCGCTCAATTACATGTAACAATAGTTTTGGACTTGGACGACAATACAAATCGATAAATTAAGTGAAAAAAGTCGTTCCGGCCTGATTGGTCCCAAGTCAGGGTCGCGTTGGGCAACACGTTTGATGGAAATCAGCGGGGCCTTGACCGCCGCGTCCGCCCCTCAACCCGCTTTTTATGGCCATCGTCTTGACGACAAAATGTTTATAGCACATAATTATACCAATTTCATAACAAACAGTTTGTTATGTCAATGGGAAACGTCATTGGTTTACAAGTTTCTTGTCAGATTCTGTTCACGTCTCGTGGTTTGGCATGGCTTTCGGGCGTTTGAACCACAGAACAGATATATCTGTTCTGTGGTTTGAACATTCAGGAAACCAAGGGCTCATGATGTTATGGTGTTACTAATTGCAGTGGTTAGTAACTCCGTCCTACTTCCTGAAACTGTATAAAAATAAATCATGAATAAAATTCTAAGATGATTCGCTATAATTGGAAGACTCAATACGTTTATTAGTTAGTGTACTGAAATAAGTTCTAATATCAAGTGTATCATCATCACGCTACCGTATTGTATGACCCACAGGAACAATACAAGTACATTTCAATATGCATTCAGGCCATAACCGCTGCCGGATATACCTACCTCATAACCGGAAATCGATATTAGAGATGAGCGGAAGGCGAAAATTCGCGCGCGTCACGCAACCGACGCAGGCGCAACTAGTTCTGTTTACGGGTAATAAATTTATCGCGGCCTGGACTAATTAATAACTGCACCAATATAGCTATACTTATAAATAATAGATAGTAATCGCTATTTATATATTATGTGCGTCCATCCTATTTAGTGAAACAGTATTTTTTCCTTCCTACTGCTGTGGTAGTGTTTTCCAGGTGAATACAATAATAATATAGCATTAAAACTACTATTTTATTATTGTATCCCACTATCAATTCGAGATCGTCCTTTGTAGACCGCCAAGTCTTGATACTTTTCTTATAAGTTCTTTTTTACACCAATTTACCATCAGCCCGAAACTTCAACCGCATGACTTTTTCGTCATTAAGTCTAAAAACAAACAACCAGGGTCAAAAACCACAATGTCACACGGTGGTAACTTTATAGGCAACATTTTTTATCGGGCCCTCAAATTCTTCTACATAACTTGTAAAGGTCATAAGTGGCACCGTTTGGAGTCAAAATTTGGTTAATGAAAAACACAATCAAATTAAGACATTATCATCAAAACCGACATCTTAATTAATGATAACAATTATTCGATCAAAAACCTTATCACGAAAGTAGTAATAAGAAAACTATAAAAAAATCCCGGTCGCAAACTTGTCCTCTACAAGGAAAATGCTTTAAGAAAAAAGCCACATGACAAGACTATTGTCTATGCTGAGCATATCCATAGATTATAGAGCCCAAGATAAAGTTTTAATGTAAACAATAAAGTTTCGGATCACGTTTATTATCCTCACAGCGCTGACCTGCACTTTATATTATGTATTGTAGTAAATAAACGTGTGTGCGAGTGTCTTTGTAGTTTTGTACCACCACACCGTGTAGCTGTGTGCACACATGTACATAATATTTACCTACTTCATATAGTTATACATAACATCATGTAAATGACTCAGGCCGGGAAGGAAACGGGCACAATCATGAATAATACTATTCTATACACAGATCTTTATTTACCTACCAACGAGTGTCTAATAGAGAAAATAATTATGTTGTCAACACGAAAATGACGTTTGGGCTATTTGAAAACATTAAAGCAACAATTAGTTGTAAAATTTTCCTTATAAGTACTAAAAACATGTTTTAGCAATTACTAGGTAGTTAATTAATCGTTTCCGTGTAAAGCATAGAAGTTATAGTTTTATCAGTTAATAACTCTTTTCCGGTGGATAATAAATATAATGTCCACAAAGATCATACAATCTATGGCAACACAACAAACACAAATCACAAAGAGTTGCTGGTCTTGCAGCTAGGATGATTGATCCAATATGGCGTCCTGTTGCAAGGAAGTGCAGGAATTTGCGAGACGCGTTAGAGGGCGCACGGGGGGGGGTTGGCGCGGGAGTGCGCGCGCGGTGCGCGGAGGGGTGACCTTCGCGCGTTGATGCAATGTCGCCGTGTCATTGACCACGCTGCGCCGCGCGCAAACAGTTGCAGCTACGCGCCCCCCCGCGTGCCTGCCCCCTCGCCGCTCCCTGTACCCTACACCCCCCCCCCTGGCCACGTCTATCGCCCCCTCCTCACGCCCTCTCCCCCCCTACCCGGTCCTCAGTAAGCGTGCACTGCAAACTTTTGCCAGTTTTACGATATTCATTCGTTTGCATTTAGAACTTGCATATCATTTTTAAAAGAGGAACAGGAAAATTTCAGTGAATAGTTTTTATTTTTAACCGACGTCATTGTACGCAAAAAGGTTTGATCGCGATGAAACACTACAAAAAATAACAAAGGAAGGACAATCTCACACAAAATAATTACTTAACAACTTTAGAATAATATAATTTTCTAATTTGGAAACCTAAAATAATTTAGTAGGTAATCATGTGTCAATACAAAATACCGAAAAACCGACTGTAACTGAAACGATTAAGCTCATCTTTTAATTGAGCTTTCACAATTCGTTAACTCATTTCTCATACAATGTCAACTACAAATGATTGCATTTGCTACATACGCGAGACGTCTAAATTCCTTTATAAATTACACACAACATAACAAAAATTATTCATGTTTTCAGGAAAAACTCATTTGTAGTCAATTTATGACATGATTTTTATGTTTAAAAAAAAAACTGTTGTGAAATATGTATTCGCTTACATGCAAAATATAAATATACAGTATAAATTTTAAAGAAATCTCAAAATCCTGCCGAGATTTAGATGTGTCGACGTAAAACATCGTTTGGCTGCATTCCATCTCTCAAAAACAATGATCATTGAACACGTCAGCAGTTGACACATGAGCCGGAACGCGCCCTTACATTATATCAATATTAAAATATAAATGTTTTCACAGTTGCATGTGTTTACGTAAGCGGGGTGCACGAACTCCACGCCAGATCACCTTCGCCGTGTCCCAAACTATAGGTTGAGGTCGTATCGGCAATAATAGTCATCGATAGCATCGACAAACAAGATGAACGGAGACTCCTTGCGCTATGTGGTGGCTTCGCACACATACTACTCGACAGCTTGTACGGGAAAGTCGATAAAAGTCAAAAGTACGTTGTCAAATCGTTTCTATTGTTGTACCTGCAACACTTGTTGCATTGTAAGGGGCGAAGCGATCTCACGGGGACAAATTAGTTATAGTAACAACATAATATAAGCACTAATTAGCATTCGCTTTCAGCAATTTGCAAATCAATAAAAGGAAAATTTCAGTTCCTCAAAAGAAATGTTCAGTAATCAATTGCTTCCTATGGAAATCGTCAAGCTTCAGTTCGGAAAATACCCACAGAAAGGTTAAGAAAACATGACAAATATTAACTCAAATATCGCAGTAGGTACTACGCGTCAGTTTTGACAACTGTAAGTGTCAACACGTCTCAACTGACCTTACACAATATCGAGTGCATTCGTATTAACGGCCTAAATAAACAGATAGTTGAACCGTCGCATTGTGCACTGATAACGGCATCCGCCCGGCCACCGCACAAAAAATAAACTTAAACATGATAACGCTATCACCTCTCAACTTACGATTTTATTACACCTAGTTATGTATTCCTGGTTAATGTCACTGTTGAGAACAATAATGTCACCGCTCACGTTCCGCGTTTACACACTGATTAACTTTTGATTATGGCTTATTACATAATAGTGCCAAATTGCTATCGGAGCTAGTGAAAGATACAGGTTAATTTAGTAGATGTAATCTTGCAACCTGCTCCACCGAATTTTATAATTAAATAAATAGCTGCCATCAAAACTGATTTTTATCTGCGTTTCCACAAATAGACCAGAGAATATTAATTGCATCAATTTTATATATTTATTCATTCCAATTTTACTTCAAGAATTAACATAGTTCTCGCCTTTCATTTCTTTTATAATATTCTAGGTCTCAAATGCATAAAAATGTAGCGTAGTCGAGCCGCGCGTAGGAGACAAAAATGTCACTTAGATAAGTAGGAACTTCCCATTTAGATAATGAACGACAACTGGCGTTAACAAACGCTAACGTAATGATCTGCCCAAATACTGGGGGACATGGAACACAACATATTTTTAAATTATTATTAATTTATCTATTTATTAATCCAAAATGTAGTCAGAAAATAAATAGGTAAATATAATGTTGTTTTACAATAAAAATTGTAAATATTGGCAAATCTTTTAACTGAATAAAAAAAGTTAAGATATTCAAAGTTCGAGCCAAGTTTATTAAAAGTATGAACAAAGAAGTCTCTACAATTTCCTCGTAGCTCGTAGCAGTCGTATCGTAGGTCGTAGCAGATGAGGAAACCTTGTGAAAATCTGATATTATTTGTTTGTTTAGCCATTTAGCATTTTAATTTCACTAAAAATGTACTTAGTACCTAATATTAGTTAATATTAACTTTTTGTTCAATTGGACTGTTACACGTGCCAAACCAATACAATTAAATAATATAAAACAAATTACATTAGAAACCTAAATATAATAAGAACAGTTTCATACCACTTTTTACTTTTTTTGGTGACAAAGAAAATAATTTGACAATGTGACATAAATAAAGACAATTTGTTTAATTCTATTGTCCTCCCGCAAAAGGATTCCAAATGAATCAGATTAAATACATGTTACAGAAATTTGTATGTCGTAATATATGGCAGCCATTAATTTGCACAGATGTTATTTCACATTGAATTCGCGAGAATTCAAGTGCGCATGTTCCGTGTTTACTTTACACTTTAAAATGTTCTGTCTTCCGCGTTTTAGTACTTTTAATCTGTTATATTTTTGTACATACAGGAGTTTGATTCAATGCTGCCGACGACGTCATTCTGACGAGTAAAATAACTATAAATCGTCTTAGGATTATCATTTCTTCCCATGTACCTATAAAGTATTGTCTAGACTATTATTTTCATGAAAAGCTTGTGACTTTGAACCTAATAATAACCTATTCGATAAACAAATGTGTGAATAAATAAGCATAAATATTAAAGACAGTATGTAATGTCGTCATTCCAGTACAGTTGGTTAAACAGGCGCTCTGTTTGCGCTGCGCAGGCGCACACGAAGGCTGTTTCACAACCACACATAGCCAAATACCACTGAATAGGCCGACTTCACACCACTGCTCTATTTGCTTTTCTATATTAAATGCATTTTGCTAAATAAAATAATTATGGCAAGATTTACGGGACACTGATAAAAACGAATGTTAATAATCATCCCGCCTTTTTCAAATGGAGCCTCTTCATAAACTCGTTTCTTATAACTTTTTAAGAGGAGTTTTATCTATTTTATAAGTATAAACAATATCCATTTAAATAACTTGATACCATCCTTATTCACAAGTAATAAAGCCAATAAAACTGCATGATTTAGTTATAAAGAATCCCAACAACTGGTTCATTAAGCGGGATGCAATTGAAATGGCAATAAGCTTCTTAATGAACAAGTCTTAGTGCAATTAAATTAACTGATGTTATTTGCACAAAATACAAAAAGAAGTCGCAAGCAGTTTCATAGCTTGTTATAAATAAAACTATCATCTTGGTAGTTCCAGAGATGGAACTGGTACTGGAATATAAGGTTGTAATTAAAAAGGTTAGCTTTTAAAGACTCGTCATCTGCATAATCGATGGTGGGTGATATCAGAGATTGCGACAATTACATTGGTTATGCAAGTAAAGTGGTCTACAGGCAAACCGGTCGGTGTGAGCTAAAATAACATGTACAAACAAATGACACGACGACCGTCCGCGCTCGGTGTGAACGACATCCGAATGCAAATCATGAATTCCACGGTTTGTTGCGATATGTGCCGGAAAATTGAGTGTTTATTGTATTTCACGATAATGTAAATCTCCTTGAAGTGCCCGACGACGATATTGGGGACGCGGTCGCTGACATCGATAGCTGATACCTACTGATCTAGGTTACACTTGAAAATGAAAATGCGTAAACAGTCACCTCACTGTTTACGCGGCTTTCCCGGGCATATCTCGAACGTCATGCCTTTTAGCATGTTTCGATTACATCTACATGCGCAAAATCTGGAACTCGGAATGAGAAATTTTGTAACATCGTAAAATTGCACATCTCCATAAATACCATCCTTCAGAGTCAGCCAGCCTTTCAAGTTTCAGACATAAATCTAAAATATAGCCGTGCTCTACTTTCTACGGAACTCGGCGAGCTTCATCTGTGCATTGTACTAGTGATCCTTGCAAAATGGAAGTTCGCACAACACTTGCAATACAATGACTAAGTGACATGATAACACAACAGTTATGTAGCCTGTTGTCTGTATCTGTAGTAAACACAGTTCGGGTCTCCTCCCCTGAAGTCCCCGGCCGGGCGGCCGGCCCACGTGACCTCGATACAAGTGTCGCCCTCTAGCCGCGTGCTATCGCTCCGTTACGTAAGGTGCAGTGTTGCCGAGCGGCGCAGGCGCAGCGCAGCGCTGACCTTACTTAACGCAGCGCTAGTTCACCACATGCGCGCGCAGGAAAATAGAACGCGCCATCTTTGAATTTGCGCTTTAAATATAACAAGCGCGAAGCTCCAGAATAGCATTTTAGTCATGCACGAGTTTCAAGACCACTGCAGTTTTTATGGACCAAACTGAGCGCGTAGATCTGTATCATTCTATGCTGAACCGACGATACTATCGACTATTTAAGTCTATCTGTTAATTTAGTTGTTCGTAAATAAATTACGTAAGCGGCGCACTATCAACATTCGGATGATGCGCAGTACAACGGAATGTCACCTTGTTATTGAATGCACAAAACTCAGTTATCGTTGAACCACCTCTCCACTTTGCCCTCATCAATCGAAACACGACGGCCGCGACCAATCACAAAGCTGCGCGTACAACGTCTGATAATATACACGTGAAATTTATCGAGCGGGATGAAAGTGATCCAGCTTTGTTGTTACAAGAGCTCGGCGCTCTATGTACAGATGCGCAGGCGCACACATAGCGCGTCAACGCAAAATCCCGTAGTAGACGGACAGGGACAACATCGCGGGGGACGGGGGATGCGCGGCTGTGTGTGCGTGTGTGTGTGTGTGTGTGTGAAGGTCAGCCGGCGGCGTCATTTCCTGGTCATTGCCTGCTGCCGCCGCCGCATCCGACGCGAGCGGCGCCCGCGCAGCCCGCGCACCGCTGCACAATCTTAGGCACACGCACGCTTTCCGGTCGCACAGGAAAACTAGATGCATTGTCAGACTAACTATGGGAGGATATGAGTCTGAAACATGCCTCTGCACAGTACAGCCGATGCAATTCCATCACACCCTGATTACCTTATCACTTCCGCTTGAAAAACAAACCGATAAAAGTATTGTTTTTCATTATTTGTGACCACGTTTACTGAACAGTTGCTTTGAGGAAATGTTCTCGGTTCACTATCTAATCTTTCTAATTCTTTTTATCGCGAGCAAAAATAGCAAATTTGCAAACTGATAAATCGTCATAGGTGTTTATATATCAGCGTTCAGCGGATTGACGTCAGCGGAATGTAGCTGAACTACTGAAAGCTTTGTCGCTTCCTAAACATTAGAAAAAAGAGCACAACTCATTCTATAAACAAGTTGTAACTATTTGTAGCAGGAATGTTATAATTACGAGTTCAAATTATAGCCAAGCAGGATTCATGGCAAGTTATTAAATGGCCACTCAAACCACAAAGAAACCAGCCACTTTGCATCCAGCTTAGACGCACATTTGCGTCAGTTGCAAGCTTTTTGCCACAAGTTGCGCACTAATTAAACATAACTATCGTTTTCCACTTCCCCTCGCTGTTATGTGGAACAAAAACTCTGAAAGTCATAATAATAAGTGAGAGCAGCGCAGGCGCAGGTCGGGCGCGACGCGTTGCGTGTTTGTATCGCAAGAGGTTTGTGGGGTAACCCATTTATCGCGACCGCGGGATGCGCGGGCGCGACCGGTTCCCTCCTCCCCTCTACCTCCCCCCACCACCACACCCTCTATATCAACCTAAACGTTCGCATACTCGTATCCGGGAGCAAAACAATCCGTCTTCGCGAGCCACTTACAGCAAATAGCACCCAGTTCCCAGAGAGTGTAAGGTGCACTTTAGAATGGCTGCTCTCTCGATAAATTTTCTTTTCGCTCCGAAGGACTGCTAACTAGCAAAGTGAAGATGACATTCTAAGACTGCAACAGACTGTAGGAGCGACGTAACCTTGATCTTGCAGCGCAACCAGCCAACCAGTAGGATGCGTCCACGGTGCGCGTCCAGCGCATGCGCTATAAATAGACTCGCCGCGCATAAAATGCGGGTTTTTTACGCGCCGTCTTGTTAGCTTCCCATGCTCGGGAGGGATTTTATGAGATACGTGTTCGAGGAACGCTAAATTATAAATAACAGGTAACTATGTTACCTCCCCGCGTTATTTTTACCGTTCGAAATGTTCGCTCTACTTGCGCCTCTCATTCTAAACTCTTCATTTCGGATGATCAACAAGATTATTTTGGTCTTTTGGCATCTTATCTTAATTCATTGATACTACATTCATGAATTAAAGTATTATCAAACTGAAGTGACCGCCGAACGCTGCGCAACAAAGGAGTACGTATTTAGTGCAACGACATTCGGTCTGTTTATCAGTCAATATGCTGATATACATTATGTGCATTATGTGCAATTATCAGCGTACTGAAATTCTGTAATTATACCAAATAAAACCGTAATAATATGTGGTTAATTTATATCCATTGTTTTCCCTACAAAAATGTAGAGTTCTAATGTAACTTTCCGACTCCAAGCGAAAAATTGTGTTTAAATTATTCCATTTAGGAATTACTTTAGTATCCTTCCTTTGTTTAAACCATTACATAACTAGATATCTATCTACATTTTGAATTAGAATATGAAACTTGTAATTCGGTTTTGTCCAATAGGATTACAACAATGGGCGGGCGTTGCGTTAACCAACCTTAGATGGTCGCACGCGCACCTGATGTAGAATAGTAACCACTTTACAAGGCTATAATATTGTATAGTAAACAAAGGTCTAAAATACGTTCACAGACATTTAAATGCATTCCAAAAATAAATGTAGAGCCTAAAACAATTAAAATTGTTCCATTTTCTCTATTTTTCTCAACAAAAAAAGAATAGGTATGTGTCTACTACACGTGTTGGTACGCAGGGTCAATGACCGCGAGATAAGCCGCGCGAAAATACATACCAGTTAGATAATATTAGAAAATGGCGAATCGCGCCAACGCACAACACACACAGGCGACGATTATAAATATTATTATATACGTAAATGTAACACGTTCTATCTCTGTAGGCAGCTATGCTAAGTTAGTTCAAGTTCGACTTTCAACTTATAAGAAATACATTACAATAATAACTAATTAACTAGACATACGAGACAGTAATTCCGGTTCGTACGAAAAACCATTGTCATTATAACATTAATTTACTTTTTTGTGAATTTATTACGTAATAACCGGAAAACCTTCCATTTTACATTTACCTAATGCTACTTCCTCATAAAAATAAATTAACTTTTAAAACGCACTTCCGCCTCCTCTCTCGTGTCATTAAAAAAGTAATTCGAAATTGCCTATGGGATATCCACAGATTAAAATATAAACCAATCCTTGCGCTCGATATTTAGTTGCTGGAAGCAAAACTCGGGCCTTTCCCTGTACATGATTTCTATTTAATGTTCAATGGTGGCGTGACATAATTGAATCATTAAATTAACTCATTATTATTGACCACAACTCAGTTTTGTGGTTATACAGTGTTATCACTGTGTTATCCCCAACTACAGAGTACATAGTACCCAACTGTTCTTGCCACGGGTTGACTTTGTTGTGTTTCTTGCTAAAGAAAACACTCACCGACTGACGAGAAAAACCACAAAAAGGGAAGTGCAATTAACGAGCTTTCGTAAAAACTTCTGGAACACATAATCCGACATAATTTACGCAACCTTATTATGCTAACACCGAACTGTGCCTTCGAAACAACAACTACGTCGATAAAATTCGCGAAAAACTAGGTGTTTGCTCTTCATTTCCTTACTAACGAGACTAGCGGAAAACCCGACGTTACTCCGAGATAGTTTAAACTTCAGAATTTACAAAACGTAGAAAAAAAAGAATTATAGGTTTACAATTGTCGTACGTCACCTATCATACAAAAATAAAAACGTGGCGAAGAATGAGTTCGTGAGGAACGCGTAGGCCATCATAGCAGCCGTCATAAAAATGTGTGTGTACGTTACAAAACACTGCTATTGAACAAATATAACCATAGCTATAAGAATAAAGCTATTACCGAGACGTACAGACAGACGGCAATGCTTTATGCAGTGTTAACTAAATCATTTCCCGCGAATTGGGCTAATCGCAACCAAACAACTGTTTTATTAAGCCGGCTGGCTGAAATTTATGGCCCACGGTTTGAAGTTTTTAGATCGAACTCACGCGGTCGAGCGGTGAGAAAAATATCTTTATTTTGTTTCCTAAGAATCATTGACTTTGATGTTATGTCAGTATCTAGGAAAGCGAGCGAACTGTTTACTATTGGCATTGCTACAAATCACTTCATTGGCTTCCAACCAATGTAGTTCGGTTTAGTTTTACAGTAGAATTCAACTTGCCCAACTTTGTCGCGTAGATGTCGTTTTGGAAGTTCAGCTTAGTCGTAGGACTAAGCTCTACGAGCACATATGCTAGTTATCGATAAATTCGATTCTTCTAAATGTAGAACATTAAGCAGAAGCTTATTTTTCCGAGGAGGAAAACATAAGGCGAGTGGGCCGGTCGGGCGGTCGGCCGCAGGCATTCGGGTCAAGGCGCCGGGTCCGCTTGACGCAATCGCTATCAGTCGCGCTATCGTCAACTAACGCTCACATTGTTTGACGCGACACCAGCTGTGCAGACGTACAACACAACAGGTTTTGAGGGATTTCTATACTTTATAGTTCTGTTTCGAAAATAGCCAAAGACGTTGTTCCATCTCGTTTATTATGGGTACCAAGCACCAAATATTTTTATATGATTTTTAACATACTCATCAGCACCATTTTAATAATACAGAGTGTTACATTATAAAAAGTTGACCACAACAAGTCCATAAATCATCGTAATGTATAAAAATAATTGAATTTGATAACATAAAATCATCCGCATCCTTTCAATCTGACGATTTTATTGTTATCAAGTGTTGCTACACCCATCGATACCGTATCACCATTGTAACTTGTAACTATTCGATTTCATTGCTCATTGGAAATTTATTATATTGTTACTGCAATATGAGACCATTCATAAAATAAAATATACATTCGAACTTTCATAATACCTGATGAAATTGTGGTCAACTAGTCCTTGATTTTCGATCATCGTTTGTTTGTTGGTACGTGGTCTTTGCCTAAAAACAAGACGTTCCTTATGGATAACAAGCCAGTCTATGAAATTAAAACAATATAAAATATTGTTATCAAAATACTCGAGTTAGTTTAGACAACAGAGTGAGCTCACATGACCGTGGAGGCTCCTTCTAGTCTCACTATTGTTTAGCCATAAGTTGTAACAAAATGTTCCCTAAACATTCAACTCGCAGCTAAATAGATAACACTTCTCCAATCACAAACATATTTATATAATTAGGATGCATTCGAGGTACCAGCTCTCTTGATAAGTTACAATTTGTATGTCCCACAGATTTAGTGATTTATTGTAAGGACCTGTGAAGTTGTTGTATGACCATCTGTTTGTGTTGTTTACAGTTGGCGGTGTGAACGAGCGCGACGCGTACGGCTACGGGTACGGCGGCGGCGGCGGCGCGCACCACTTCGCCGCGCCCGCGCCGCCGCCCCTCCCGCACGACGAGCTGCCCTACTCCGTGTTCGACTTCGGCGACTACCAGCGGCATCACCACCACAACAAGCTCAAGCCCAAGAAGAGGCCGCGCAACGACGCGCCGCCCACGCCCGGCGTGAAGCGCAAGAGCCGCGAGGGCTCCACCACGTACCTGTGGGAGTTCCTGCTGAAGCTGCTGCAGGACCGCGAGTACTGCCCGCGCTTCATCAAGTGGACCAACCGCGAGAAGGGCGTGTTTAAGCTGGTGGACTCGAAGGCGGTGTCGCGGCTGTGGGGGCTGCACAAGAACAAGCCCGACATGAACTACGAGACCATGGGGCGCGCGCTGCGCTACTACTACCAGCGCGGCATCCTCGCCAAGGTGGACGGCCAGCGCCTCGTGTACCAGTTCGTGGATGTGCCCAAGGACATCGTCGAGATCGACTGCTCGCTGGCGTAAGCGCACGAATCTCGATTGAAGCACGCGTGACGAGTGACGCGGGAAGCGGTGATGACGTGGTGACGTGGTGATGACGAGGTGACGAGTGACGTGGTGAGGACGAGGTGACGCGACGTGGACGCAGTGCCGGACGGACACTATCTCTCATACGTAACACGGTGTAGAGGACGCGTATTCATTTCGCTCTTACATTACTAGTTTTTTCACTAATAGTTACAATTCGTCTATTTTTCAAATCATCATGCATTACGTTTTTCAGATCGCTTCTATAAAATGTTATTAATATAAATATTACTCTCAAATCGAACTAATATTAACTTATCATTGAATTTAATATTTATACAAAAATAGGAGAGACGAAATTGATTGCTCAAATGTTTATATAGGTACCTATTTTTAGGGGTATTTCAGAAGAGGAACACTAAATTTGCTAGATGTTATATGGAAGGATGGAGTGATTTTTGTATAATGTTGAACGAATTTTTAAATGTTTGTAAATGAAATTTCTATATATTGCATGTTTAATGTCGATTATACATTTCCTCGGTCGACTGTACGAAATCAGAACTTCCTACCTCAGAACTACGCAAAACTGACAAATGATTCATATGAATATACAATTTACATTGTTCGAAACAGTTTACAATACGCAATAAGAATATATATAGTCTAAATAAGAGTTTTATTAAAAGAAATATTTACGTAAAATGTTTATATAACAAAAATATCTTATAGTAATATCCTCAGATGAAATATATTCACTTCTTGGTGCTTTTTATCGCCATCTCATATTTACACCTTGTTACAAACAGAGCAACCTCACTGCTGTTGATTTATGTATAACTATGTATATTATATGAACATTTAGTAATTGTCTATTATCTAGCTGTAATCTGTTTGTTGAGAGCGCTCGCGAGCGGCCGCGCGGCGCGGGACCGGAGCGTGCGCGCCGACGCGCGGCCGCTCGGGACGCGCTCTCGTCGTCGCATAGTCTATCTCAATTGTTTTACATTTCGAACCCGAATTTGGAAATGATATTAAATTGCAAACATTCGTTTATATAAAATGTTTTGACGTAATACTACTACGCAATACGCATGTACTGATAAACCTACTGCCAACTTTCTGATAGAAAACTGACATAATGAATAGTTAAGGGATGATTTTTGTGCGTTAATTGTGTTAATTATAAATATATGTTTACTATAAGTGAGCTGTTTAAGTGGACATGTTCTAGTTTATTTCGTTTATTTAAAAATTAAATTAAGCATGTTGCAAGGAGGTCGCACGCACCTGATCCCAACTAGAACTACATATCACAAAGAGACAATTATTTACTGTGTATGACATAATCATCCTATTTTCTCAGCATATCAGGCCGCTTGTATATAATTTGTTTAGTTGAACGGCGTGCGACCTCCATTTTTTTGTTACCTGAATAAATATTATTAATAATTAATTACGATTTGTGGTCCAATGTTAATGAATCATAATACTTTTAACTAGATAGTTGTAAAAGAAAGATCGATTAAGTGTAGCCTAGTTCACTTCGACATATACACAGATATAATTGATATTTCATTCAATGCAAAGACAAAATGATCCTTCTATGTATACAATAAAGTTTGTTAATAAATAGTAAAGTACGTAAGCGGAGGAATTGTTAGTTGGCGTCGTGTCAAATATAATAATTGTTGACCACACGTGCGCTCCGGCCGACACCGCGCTTTGTTTTGAAACCTACTTATTCAATATTTTTGTATTCAAAATGAGCGATATCAGATTAGATGTTAGCGTGTCTCTGGTAGATGTAGTCGCGTAGCAAGCACGGAGGGCGCGTGTGGTCGTGAACGGTAAGGGTCAGAGGAGCCTTAGGAGTAGGAGTATCGCGTGGCGGGTGGCGGGTCAGACCGCACAATGGGTGCTATGATGAGGGACCGGTAGGCGGGAGCGCGCTCGGGTTACACTCGCACACAATACAATAATATATTAGACCAGTCCAACCGATACAGGTGTTAAACTAAATATTAATGAACCAGTGCGTTAAGTGACTTTTATATAGGTGAAAGATCTCAGTATCCAAACTTCTTCGAACAAAACCAGTGGCCGTTTCATGTGATTAAAATTAATATATTTTAAAAACGAAATTGTGGAATTTTTATCGTATTTTTATATAGCTAGATGGAATTCTCAGTAATTTTCTGTTCGGCACTACTTCTTATGCTTTTGTAAATATAACTATAGGTTTTAATTTATTTATTTTTGTCTGTCACACGCCGGCGACGCCCTCTGGTGAGCGTCGACGGAGGCATTCAATTATTTTCCTTTCTAGGAAATTTCGTTCTGTAGGTTACAAATTTTATTGTAAAAATATCTTTAATAATAAAATATTAGTAGGTAATGAATGGACCATGGAATGGAAGAAGAACGCTCTCAGAATTTATAATTCGGCTAGTGTGTGTCCTAATCGACAATGTGAGATACTAGTTACCGGTTAGTAGGCAAAATGTTTGAGCAAGCATTTAAAAAAATGCTCGGAGAGTTTAAATAATTTTAGTCGAATTGATGTTGTTGAATAAAAAATCAAAGTTTCTAATTACTTAATGTACTTAAATTTTCAATGTAAATTTTAAAGGCACCTCGAAAAAAAAATATTATTAATGAAATTATTTTAAATTGAGCCTAGTCTTTAGTATCATAATTTGATTTAAATTATAATAACGGACGCCAGATTGGTACGAGGCGTCGCGTCGCCGCCGTCGTATAGTGGTCAACTTGTCGTGGCCGCAAATGTTTTGCACGTCAAAATTATTGTAAATACAAATATAAATAATCCAAACGCACACCCTCACGGCCCATGAACGAATAGTTATTGGCGTCGCTAGATAGGTGAAATATGAAAATATTTTGCAAGGAAGCAATGAGAAGGTTAGTGAATTCGGTGATAGAGGGAGAGGGCGCTGCGGTCGCTCGTCTGAGACAGACGGCATTCATGTTTTATCGTTAATTACTATTTCAATGTACGTATTCCTGTTCGTCGGTAAATTAATGTCCAATATTCGAATACGTAATTCATTCCGGATGAGAGTGGTGTGTTATGTTTGTGTCGACAACGAGTTCGTTAGGTGAATGTAAACTTTAGTTTCAGCTACTCGCTCATAGAAGGCGCTGTCGTTTCGCTTTGATCAAACTTTTATCAAAATTTCGTCATTATTCTGAGAGTTGCGTGCGATACAGTGATTCTGCGTTATACTTGCTTTTAGTTGTATGCAGTTAAAGTCCGATATTTTAATTGTAATTTTAGTTGTTTAATTTTACAAAATAATGTATTTTCTGCCCCCTAGTTAAGTTATTTTTCTATGTATAGTTAGTTATAAGTGTAAATGAATTAGCACATAAATTCGATGCATGATGATAATGTTAATAAAATATCCACAATAAAATCCAAACTTGTTTGTTATTATATCCTCAGTACTTCAGTAGGAGTAGATCCGCTGAAGTTTTCAGACTTTATCAGTAGGACTTATTTATACAGTAACTAGCTGTTGCCAGCGACTTCACCCGCTACCGAAGCCCGCGCCCGAAGATAAAATCGGGATAAAAACTATCCTATGTGTTAATCCAGGTTATAAACTATCTGTGTACCAAATTTTATCCAAATCCGTTCAGTAGTTTTTGCGTGAAAGAGTAACAAACATACACACTCACACACAAACTTTAGTCTTTATAATATTAGTGTGATTATAATATAAATATATTAAGTGTAAAGTGTGATAGTGTGATACACACAACATAACTTCACACCTTGCTTGGCTTGCAAGTCTTGTAGACCCTACAGGGTCTACAACACATAGACGACATATATAATATATCCAAAAAATAGTTTGTATCGTAAAAGAACGCTGCGTATGATTATCCTGAGCTTTTGTATAATATAATTCGAGTATACGCTTATGGGCACTATGAGCTGCAAAGAAAATTATCATCATCTGCCGGACACCAACATCTCGTGGCGAGGTACTAATGCAGAACACTGCCCGAACCCAAAGTATCTAGGTGTCACGCTGGACAGGGGCTTGACGTATAAGTCACATTGTCATAGTACAAAACAGAAGGTTGAGACCCCAAACAATTTGCTACGTCGTCTAGTTTCTACAAGCTGGGGAGCAGCACCCGACGTTCTTCGAACAACCGGTATGTTTTTATGTTTTCCTGCTGGCGAATTTGCGTGCCCAGTGTGGCACCGATCCGCTCACGCAAATCAAGTAGAACTGCTATAAACGACGCGTGTCAGATAGTATCGAACCGACCCCTCTCAACAAGCTCTACCCGCTAGCAGGTATCGCACCACCTGCTGTACAAGGGATGTCGCATGCGCGCTAGTGTAAAAGACTCAATAATCCGATTCGCGACATCAAACCCACAAAACTAATCGAGCACTCGAGCAGCCTAAACAGCCGCAAAAGCTTCCTACGGTCCACTCAGACAATTCAAGACAGGCCACCTAAAGTACGCAGCAAGCTATGGCAAGAGAGATGCCCACCACCTCACGACCTCTTGAAGCCCCAAGAACCCCTGGCTCCCGGCAGTGAACTGCAGTGGCCTATTTGGAAAGCCTTAAATAGATTGCGCACCCAAGTGGGCCGCTGCAAACATAATCTGGCATAGTGGGGTATTATTGGTTCCTCCAACACCGAGTGCGAGTGCGGCGCTCCAGATCACACATTGCGCCAGATTGTGGAGTGTCCCAGATGTCCTTACACATGCACCCTTGGAGACCTGAGCAGCGCCTCTGTCTGCCGCTGCAATAAACGTGCCTACCTACTGGGCCCAAACCGTATACCCCTGATATGGAAGTAGAATCGACACGAAAAGAAGAAGAATAATATCTGCCTAACCTTTCCGCAACTACGTTATGCATCTGGGTAGACTGGAAGCCATTTCCAAGGCTTCCAGTCTAACCAGATGCAGCTGAATGCTAGAATTTTATATATGGAGCGACTGCCTATCTGACCTCAACATACCAGGTAGTACTAGGTAATATATTATTGAGGACACTGACTACCTGTAGGTAACAACTGTCAAAGATCTTCAAATGATAGCCGGGACCAATGGCTTATAGTGATCAGTGATCAATGAGTGAGGATTACCCTAACTAAAACATCAAAATCCTTATCTATAATACTTCTAACTCAGATCATATCAGATTATATTAATGAGATGGCTCAGATCAGTCATTTTAATTTTCTGTGAAATTAAAATTGTATCCCATTTTCTTCCTCTTTAGAAATTAGAGTACCTACACGCATTTTACGGCCTCAATATAATTTTTAAGAGTATCAGTTACCTTTACACATCTATGGAGGGCCACCCTTATTCCTTTAAATTCGTAATTTCACATCACTGTTGTGTTGCGTTGGTGCGTAGTACTCGTAACCGGCGCGCGTGTATGACCAGATGTATGAGTGTGGACGAAGCAAAAGGAGTATGTAAGGATCGTAGCAAGTGGCGTTCTGCATGTGGTTTCTGCCTACCCCCATGATAAAAGGGCGTGCGTTTATGTATGTATGTGTTTATGTGTTGTGTTACGGTTCACAAAAGACATTTCAACTGTGCGGTGACCCCAGTCTCGAATTGATTTGAAATTGATAAGCTATACTGACGAAGAGACAGACAAGGGGACAGGGGAAAACAATACTAGTTCCATTTTTGCCAACGGAACAACGTCCTAAAAAGAAATGCAGAAACGGTAGATAATAGTGCAAAATTTTTCACCAGCTGACAGAACCAATTGGATATTCAAGTCCAATTATGGACCAGGGTGTGATAAATGGTGGTCAAAGTTCAGATGTAGACCAGGGTGTGGTTGCTGGTGGGTGGACAAAGTGTAGTTGTGGACCAAGATATGGTTGATGATGATCGAATTGAACGCCTTAGGTTTACATGCAGTCGCGAAATATCTTTGAGAAATTATACAATGCATTTTAATCCGAAAAATCGGAGGTCCTCACCAAGTCAAGTCGAGTCCTACGGTCAAACCACTAGACTAGATTTTCGGATTTCTGTGCGCATTTTTCAATTATCACTTGCTTCGGTGAGAGCAGTGATGGCCCAGTGGTTGCGGCACCGACTTACGAACTACTGTTCGAACTCAGGCAGGCGCATTACTTTGTATAATTTATTTCATCACCTCTGCTCTCAAAACGGTGAAGGAAGACATCGTGAGGAAACCGGCATGTCTTAGAACCATGAAATCGTAGATATGTATCATCTACCAACACGCACTGGGCACATGTGGTGGATTATAGCCCATCCCTCTCCTAGAGAGGAGGCCTGAGTCCCTGCAGTGGGAACATTATAAGCTGCTGATGACTTGCTTTGGTGAATGAAAACATCGTGTGGAAACCAGCATACCAGACAGATATATCTCGACGGCCATATAATGCCAAGATAGAGGCCCATAGGCGGCATGGAAATTCACCACACGTCACATGGAATACACCACGATAAGCACTAACCACACGATAAAGAAGACCACTATACTATCAATCACTGCTATATATAATATTATTGGATTTGTTTGACTTGAGGACGATATTATTATTTTACATTTTAAATTTATGGTAGTTTAATAATCATATTTGGTATAATTTTCATTTTTTGTTTTGGTAACTCCAAAACCAGGAACAATCTAATCTATGTAGTGTCTGACCGTCTGACGTGTTGTTGTCATGTCAGTTGCTTTGACGTGTATACGCAGCTGTCACCTCAGATTTTGTTTTCCAATTTCCCGATAATGAGAAGGAAAAAGTAATCAGTGTTATGTGAAAATCTTACTAAAACATACATTTGTTTATATGTTTACGTGAGAGACAATTATATTATATCAAAATGGTTCTTATGACTATGATCGCAAGGGTCGTAGACGGCCTGCCTCTGGCCGCTACCATGCAAGAAGATGAGCAGGTAACTAGTTTTTACTGTATATATTACCAAAAGAACTTATTAATTTCCACGTGTAACAAGTAACTCACCTTTATATTTATGTATTAGTTTGATTGGTTCATGTAATGCAAACATTTTTGTTGACGTATGTTTTCACGTTCCATCGACTTTTACGACATCATTTTATTTAATTTGTCCTCATTATTATTTTTATTTTATAATTTAATTTGCTGTGGTGGTTCGCAGAGCGGCTGCAATGTTCTGGAGTACCAAAATCAGGCTAAAATGCTGTTTAGAAAACTAGGCCCGCAGTCACCGACCCGTTGCTCCATCGAAACTGGGCCCTATCTCTTCCAGTGAGTCCTACCGCTTCTTATTTTTCTGTTTGTCCCTTTTTTTACCGTTTTTTGTTGTCATCACTTTTTAATTGTCATTCTGATGTAATATTTTATTTTATATAAGCAACTTTATTTTATTGTTTGGCTTTACATACAATAAGTGTTTATGTTTTAAAAGATATTGGTTTTAGGATTTTTTTTTGTAGTTGTTGATTGAATGGCAATCAACTTAAGCAAATATATCCAATTTACTACAGTTAATAAATGGAAAAATTAAAACTTTTCAGTTATTTAATTGAACAAGAGATCTGCTACTTAGTGTTGTGCGAGCGAAACTACAGCAAGAGACTCGCCTTCAGCTATCTAGAAGAGATAGCGCAGGAGTTCTACCAACAATACGGGAAGCGGGTATGTATTATTTTTTTTTTTTTTTTTTAAAACGTTGCCCCGTTGTTGTATAGTACATTATATTACTAGACATTTTGTTGCATAAACCAATGAACTAGTTATTTGTATCACAGGAAGCTATAACAATACTTGTTTAAGGAAGTGAAGAAAAAGTAAAATGCTTCGAACATTGTAGGTTGCCCACAGGCACACCAAACTGTGGACATGCTCTGATAACATTGTGTAAAAAATTCAGCAGTCAACCATATTGGAGTACTGTATAATAACTATAACTGTAAACCGGTTTCTGTAATTTAAATTCTGATAGACATGCCATTCTGAAATTATTAACTCTCATATTAAATATTTTGTGATTTTGTTAATTTCTGTTAGTTTTGGCAAATCATGCCTACTGAATTGTACAAAGAGCTATTCCTGTCTTAATTTCATGTTAATTAATTCTTAATAACTATCATAAATATCTATGAGCTAACACTAACAGTCACAAGATACAAGCTATGGTTAGTTTGTGGCTCACCGATATTGTATCAATTGTATTATTTCTTTAATTAATAAACTTATTAGTATCATTTACCAACGGTTATTGTGTAATGCTAGAATATGGATGTCAAACAGACAGTTGCTGAATGTAAAATACTAGAATTCAGCTGCAACCGATAAAAGCCAAACCAAGTTTGTTGGGAAAAAGGACATGGTTGATGATATTACATTTCACCAAAACTATGCAAAGTTTGGGGGGTATGAGAAACAGGGTGTAAAGTTCCTCATCCCCCATAGAAAAGGGAGGATCCTCCTACCAGATGGGTGTTGTGTCTGGTGGGCTAACTGCCCGATTTCCTATATGAGCTAATGTCGCGGATAACTTTGATAGCGCGATGTAGGATTTGTCATTAGTTCTTATGTGTTGCGATAGATGTCGCTGTCGCCACAAGAGCTACTACTGTCTGAACTATTGCTTGAAACTTCAAGACCTCAATAATATGAGGTCACATATCACGAATCCAAATTCTATCAATGATTTACCATATTATAAGTTTATAACTAATGTTACAGGTGAACACAGTCACCCGACCATACACATTCATCGAGTTCGACACGTGGATGCAGCGCGCGCGGCGACAGTACGCGGAGGGCGGCGCACGCGCCCGACGCGCCGGCACCGCCGCGCAGCTCGGCGGTCAGCTGGGCGACGTGCAGCGCATCATGATGCAGAACATCGACGACGTGCTGCAGAGAGGAGCTATACTCTCTGGTGAGACTGCACTAAACTTGTTTCACATTACCCAGATGTATAAGAATTGTGAAGTGCCTTGCAAACTTCCTTAGCTTTTCATGGTCAAAAGATACGCGTGTTTCAACAACGGAGAAAACAAATAAACGAAAACGACCAAATGAGGAAGGTCTCCAAGTGCATAGACTCATCCAAACTGTTAAAGCAGCTTGCTGTGACAGTTTAAAACTACAATCCTGTGATGCCTCAAGCATTATCTTCTCAAGCCTCTGATCTTTAAGGGGATAACAGCAGTGGATGACTTTGACGATTTGACCTCTGTACTGGCTTTTGTTTATTTTTCGGCCCCTACCGGCAAAAGACTGTACTACAGAAAAACGTACCAAAGAACAGAAATGTGTCGCAGAGTGGTCATCGTATTTGCCTAACATATTTTGTTTCTCTTGGAGTACCTACATCATAATGTATGAATAAAATATTTAATAATAAATTATACACTTTGACTAATGAAGTAATAACCTAGCTTTCATTAGTTATTTCACTCAGCACAGGTACTCCTACGATACATTCTTAAGGTCTGATAAAGATCAGGTAACTGCTTATCGCTTCTCAGTCACGGAAATAGTCAGAATGCTCCAGCTTTCAGCTAACTGAGCACGAATGCTACTACATGATACATTTTGAAGGTCTGACGATGACCACCTAAGTGCTTATCGGTTCTCAGTGACTGATGTAGTTAGAATGACCTAGCTTTCAAATTTTATCTGTCTGAGCACGGATGCTACTACTTAATACATTTTGAAGGTCTGATGATGACCAGCTAAGTGCTTATCGGTTCTCAGTGACGGATGTAGTTAGAATGACATAGCTTTCAAATTTTATCTATCTGAGCACGTATTCTACTACATGATACATTATGAAGGTCTGATGATGACCAGCTAAGTGATTATCGGTTCTCAGTGACGGATTCAGTTAGAATGCTCCAGCTGTCAGCTTTTATCTTATTGAGCACGGATGCTACTACATGACACATTTTGAAGGTCTGATGATGACCAGCTAAGTGCTCATCGGTTCTCAGTGACGGATGTAGTTAGAATAACTTAGCTTTCAAATTTTATCTGTCTGAGCACGGATGCTACTACATGATACATTTTGAAGGTCTGATGATGACCAGCTAAGTGCTAATTGGTTCTCAGTGACGGATATAGCACTATACACATATTTAACGCATGGGAGAACGCACAAAATGCAGTCGGTGTTTTCTGCGACCTCTCTAAAGCTTTTGATTGCGTACATCACGACACGCTTTTACGGAAACTGCGTCATTACGGTGTTCAAAATGAGGCCCTAAATGTGATAGATTCGTATTTACAAAATAGATTCCAATGTGTAGACGTAAATGGCGCCAAATCTTCCGGACTACCGGTTCGGCTTGGTGTACCTCAAGGTTCAATACTGGGTCCGTTTTTATTCTTGGTTTATATTAATGACCTACCATATTATTTAAAAGGTTTTTGTGACGTTGTGCTATTTGCAGATGATACCTCTCTTATCTTTAAAGTAGATAGGAATAGACACGATTTTGACGACGTAAACAGCACGCTGTCAATGGTCACGGATTGGTTCACAACAAACAACCTTGTTCTTAATGCTAAGAAAACTAAAATAATTAAGTTCGCTTTACCCAATGTTAGAAATCTAGGTCCCAATATTATCCTCGCCAATCAAGAGCTGGAAACTGCCGACTCTGCTGTATTTCTGGGCATAACAGTAGATTCAAAATTACAATGGGGTTTACACATATCAAGCCTAGCGGGAAGACTAAGTTCGGCCGCATACGCCGTCAGAAAAGTAAGACAATTCACTGACGTTGATACAGCACGGTTAGTCTACTTTAGTTATTTTCACAGCGTTATGTCCTACGGTATTCTGCTGTGGGGCAAAGCTGCTGATATTCAAAATATATTTGTTCTGCAGAAGCGAGCGGTTCGTGCAATTTATCAGCTGGGTGCCCGAGTTTCTCTTAGAGATATTTTTAAGGAGATTGGTATTCTCACGGTTGCTTCTCAGTTCATCTTTGCCAACATTTTATATATTAGACAAAATATTCACCTGTACACTAAAAACAGTGATATTCACAATTTTAACACTAGAAATAAGCATAAACTACGCGCTCCTTTTCACCGGCTTCACAAAGTTCATAATTCATTCGTAGGGCTCGGTATAACATTTTATAACAAATTGCCATCTTCTTTTCTAGACTTGCCATTTAATGCATTTAAAGCCAAAGTAAAATCTAATCTTTGTTTAAAAGCTTACTATTCCATTAACGACTACTTAAATGATAGGAATAGTTGGTCGCTGAGTTGAACACAAGACAATGTTTGTTTGTTTGTTATTTATGTTCTTTCTCCAAAATTAGTTTACTGACATGTTATGTCTTTTTTTTGTTTTTATTATTATATACATTTTTATTTTTGACTTGTGTCTGTAATCAATCGTAATATTAAGTTACACCTTTCTATTGTATCGAGTCTGGTTCTTCTAACCAAACAGACAGATGTGTTGCTGGGGAGTTTGTTCCGCCACTTCTTCTTTCCAGCAAAAAACACTAGGAAGTGTCGAAGGGTGGGCGTTTTGGGGGACTGTCACTTGTAAATGAGTAAAGTAAAGTAAAGTAAATTTTGACGTTCGAAAAGTGCTGATTATCAGCCTAGTTTGAATAAATGACTTTTGATTTTTGATTTTGATTTTTGAGCTAGAATGACCTAGCTTTCAAATTTTATCGATCTGAGCACGGATGCTACTACATGATACATTTTGAAGGTCTGATGATGATCAGCTAAGTGCTTATCGGTTCTCAGTGACTGATGTAGTTAGAATGACCTAGCTTTCAAATTTTATCTATCTGAGCACGTATTCTACTACATGATACATTATGAAGGTCTGATGATGACCAGCTAAGTGATTATCGGTTCTCAGTGACGGATGTAGTTAGAATGCTCCAGCTGTCAGCTTTTATCTTATTGAGCACGGATGCTACTACAAGACACATTTTGAAGTTCTGATGATGACCAGCTAAGTGCTAATTGGTTCTCAGTGACGGATATAGCTAGAATGACCTAGCTTTCAAATTTTATCGATCTGAGCACGGATGCTACTACATGATAAATTTTGAAGGTCTGATGATGATCAGCTAAGTGCTTATCGGTATGACCACCATCAGGTAAATGGCACCATCAGTCTCCAAGGCCTCCTTGAGCTCTTTCAAATGAGTCTAAGCACGATGGTTCTACGCAGCGCTGTCAATGAGATCCTGTACCCACCTTCGAAGTCCACCGTCAAGTAAATGGCATCATCAGTCTCTAAGGCCTCCTCGAGCTCTTTCAAATGAGTCCAAACACGACGATTCTACGCAGTGCCGTCAATGAGATCCTTTACTTACCTTTGGAGTCCACCATCAGGTAAATGACACTATCAGTCTCCAAGGCGTCCTCGAGGTCTCAACACCATTAAAATAATAAGATACATAACATAACATCACGCCTACTATTAGGTACACCTCTGCCTAACCCTTCGGGGATTACAGGCGTGATGTTATGTAATGTATGTTATTATGTTAATGGTGTTAATTGTTTTATCGCTTTTAATTATTTTGTCTTGAGAATTTCGTTTGATGGAAGATGAAGATCTGGATGACTGATGATGTCTCGTACCTGATGGTGGACTCCGAAGGTGGGTATAGGATGTCATTGACGGCACTGAGTAGAACCATCGTGTTTGGACTCATTTGAAAGAGCTCGAGGGGGCCTTGGAGACTGATGATACCAGCTACCTGATGGTAGACTCCGAAGGTAAATATAGAATCTTATTGATGGCAACACGTAGAACCGTCGTATGTGGACTCATTTGAAAGAGCTCGAAGAGGCCTTGGAGACTGATGGTGCCATTTACCTGATGGTGGTCATATAGCTATATCCGTCACTGTGAACCGATAAGCACTTAGCTGGTCATCATCAGACCTTCAAAATGTATCATGTAGTAGCATCCGTGCTCAATAAGATAAAATCTGAAAGCTAGGTCATTCTAACTACATCCGTCACTGAGAACCGATAAGCACTTAGCTGATTATCATCAGACCTTCAAAATGTATCATGTAGTAGCATCCGTGCTCAATAAGATAAAGACAAAGACATTTATTCGTAGGATATGGTAGGTACAAGGTTGTTACAGAAGAATGGTATTGATCACGACATATCATATCATAAAATCTGAAAGCTAAGTCATTCTATCTACATCCGTCACTGAGAACCGATAAGCACTTAGCTGATCATCATCAGACCTTCAAAATGTATCATGTAGTAGCATCCGTGCTCAATAAGATAAAATCTGAAATCTAATTCATTCTAACTACATCCGTCACTGAGAACCAATTAGCACTTAGCTGATCATCATCAGACCTTCAAAATGTATCATGTAGTAGCATCCGTGCTCAATAAGATAAAATCTGAAAGCTAAGTCATTCTATCTACATCCGTCACTGAGAACCAATAAGCACTTAGCTGATCAGCATCAGACCTTCAAAATGTATCATGTAGTAGCATCCGTGCTCAGATCGATAAAATTTGAAAGCTAGGTCATTCTAGCTATATCCGTCACTGAGAACCAATTAGCACTTAGCTGGTTATCATCAGACCTTCAAAATGTATCATGTAGTAGCATCCGTGCTACAAGAACGACTACAATTGTTTTTTTGCTACAATTGTTTTATCGCTAAAAGCGATAAAACAATTAAAATCATTAAAATAATAACATACATAACATAACATCACGCCTACTATTAGGTACACCTCTGCCTAACCCTTTGGGGATTACAGGCGCGATGTTATGCAATGTATGTTATTGTTTTAATGGTGTTAATTGTTTTATCGTTTTAATTATTTTGTCTTGAGAATTTCGTTTGATGGAAGATGAAAATCGATCTGAGCACGGATGCTACTTCATGATACATTTTGAAGGTCTGATGATGATCAGCTAAGTGCTTATTGGTTCTCAGTGACGGATGTAGTTAGAATGACTTAGCTTTCAGATTTTATCTTATTGAGCACGGATGCTACTACATGATACATTTTGAAGGTCTGATGATGATCAGCTAAGTGCTTATCGGTTCACAGTGACGGATATAGCTGGAATGACCACCATCAGGTAAATGGCACCATCAGTCTCCAAGGCCTCTTGGGACAAAATAATTAAAACGATAAAACAATTAACACCAATAAAACAATAACATACATTACATAACATCGCGCCTGTAATCCCCAAAGGATTAGGCAGAGGTGTACCTAATAGTAGGCGGTTTAATTATTTTGTCTTGAGAATTTCGTTTGATGGAAGATCAAGATCTGGATGACTGATGATGTCTCGTACCTGATGGTGGACTCCGAAGGTGGGTATAGGATCTCATTGACGGCACTGAGTAGAACCATCGTGTTTGGACTCATTTGAAAGAGCTCGAGGGGGCCTTGGCGACTGATGATACCAGCTACCTGATGGTAGACTCCGAAGGTAAGTATAGGATCTCATTGATGGCACCACGTAGAACCGTCGTGTGTGGACTCATTCGAAAGAGCTCGAAGAGGCCTTGGAGACTGATGGTGCCATTTACCTGATGGTGGTCATTCTAGCTATATCCGTCACTGTGAACCGATAAGTACTTAGCTGGTCATCATCAGACCTTCAAAATATATCATGTAGTAGCATCCGTGCTCAATAAGATAAAATCTGAAAGCTAGGTCATTCTAACTACATCCGTCACTGAAAACCGATAAGCACTTAGGTGATCATCGTCAGACCTATAAAATGTATCATGTAGTAGCATCCGTGCTCAGATCGATAAAATTTGAAAGCTAGGTCCTTCTAGCTATATCCGTCACTGAGAACCAATTAGCACTTAGCTGGTCATCATCAGACCTTCAAAATGTATCATGTAGTAGCATCCGTGTTCAATAAGATAAAATCTGAAAGCTAGGTCATTCTAACTACATGCGTCACTGAGAACCGATAAGCACTTAGCTGATCATCATCAGACCTTCAAAATGTATAATGTAGTAGCATCCGTGCTCAATGAGATAAAAGCTGAAAGTTGGAGCATTCTGACTATTTCCGTGACTGAGAACCGATAAGCAGTTACCTGGTCTTTATCAGACCTTCAAAATGTATCATGTAGTATGAGAGACCATCATTAGGTACGAGACATCATCAGTCATCTAGATCTCCATCTTCCATCAAACGAAAATCTCAAGACAAAATAGTTAGATAACATAACATCACGCCTGTAATCCCCGAAGGGTTAGGCAGAGGTGTACCTAATAGTACACCCACATTTCGCCAGTTATGTTTAAGTCCCATATAATAGGGGGGAGGCTATTGCCATCAACCGGGCACAAATCCAGACTCCGTGGCTGTTACTTATAATTTCCTGATGGAAAAACCCAATAACACTTTGCCCGACCCGGGAATCGAACCCAGGACCTCATGCTCAGCATCGTGCTTACGACCACTAGACCAACGAGGCAGTCCAAAATTAAAATAATATCATAGATATATCTATATACCAAAATATCTATTAAGAAACGTAGGTAATTTACCAATAGTTTTGGAGAGCTCGGCCACGCGTCACTTTACGTTTATTAGGCATAGTCAGCTTAGTCTATGATAGGTGCAAACAACAAAACGAAATTACAAACTACTTTAAATATATTTACAAACATATTTTCTGTTCTTATTTTACGAAATATTGATAACTATACAATTTACAACATGTTTTAATTCAGAAAACATTAAAAACATGAACTTTTTAATTTTATTTGTGAAGTAATGACATGCGTGCAGTCCACCCGTGACAACAGTCATCGAGACACTGGCGCAGCGCGTTCCAAGTATGCGCGACGGGTCTCGCGCCGCATTTGCCTCAAAATGTCGGGATTTAATTTATTATTTTAAAATTTTATTACAAATCAGAGAAAATAAACAATACGGATTGTTAAATACATCACTACGTATTTTTGGGTATAAAATTCATACCGAACTATTCAGCCGTTACAGAGACAAAATTCGATTTAGGTTAAGACATACTACGATTTTTTATTAAATAATGTGAAGGTTTATTAAAATTTTAAACAATACGAATTATTTGTGATGACTTTAAGTATAACATATATTTTTTATATGGAAATCGTACGGAAGGATTCCTCAACAAATTTCTTTAAACATACGTCGTTTTTAGGGTTCCGTAGTCAACTAGGAACCCTTATAGTTTCGCCATGTCTGTCTGTCTGTCCGTCCTCGCTTAATCTCTGTGACCGTTAGCACTAGAAAGCTGAAATTTGGGACCAATATGTGTATCAATCACGCCGACAAAGTGCTAAAATAAAAATTGGAAAAAAATGTTTTATTAGGGTAGCCCCCCTATATGTAAAGTGGGAAGTGTTTTTTTTTTTAATTTTAACCCTAATGTGTGATACATTGTTGGAAAGGTATTTAAAAATGAATAGGGGTTTACTAAAATCATTTTTTGATAATGTCAATAATTTCGGAAATAATCGCTCCAAAAGTAAAAAACAAAGCGTCCCCCCCCCTCTAACTTTTGAACCATAAGTTTAGAAAATACGAAAAAAATCTGAAAAGTAGAACTTTATAAGGACTTTCTAGGAAAATTATTTTGAACTTGTATGGAAACAACAGATGGAAACTGCAGTTAACCAATATAATTTGGTCCCTGAATCGTATGAGCGCCTATACAATCCAGAGGTCAAGTTTCATTTGCCCGTATTTTTTTTTTAACTTCGTTTACATAATATTTTATTATCTACGGAACCCTACACTGAGCGTGGCCCGACACGCTCTTGGCCGGTTTTTGGGATTTTAGCAACGCAACGGCCTTAACCTCGTATAATAAGCTTAAGCCCTTAACAGATTGCAATGCTTCCTACTGCATGTGATAAATAGTAATATGAGGCTAGACAAGGTTTTTTTCAATACTTATTTTTTATACTGACTAATCCTAATCACACAGCAGTGATACGTAATTACGAATAAACGAAATGTCATGTAATGATGCAAATCATGATTAGATATCAATCTGATAAATCTATCTCAAATCGGTAAACCATCCGGCAAAATCACTCAGTTCTTATATATTGTTTCAGAGCTGGACACAAAAACCCAGAACCTTTCAATGATGTCTTCGAAGTACAAGAAGGACGCCACCTACCTGAACACCAAGTCTATGCTCGTCAAGGTGACAGCAGGAGCTGTCATACTTCTCGTGTTTGTGTTGTACTTCTGGGTGCTTTAGTTCCCCCCCATTCCTTATTACTGTGGTACCGTAGTATCATGTGACTGGACACTGCAATATCATCGGATGCTGAGTTGAGAATGTCTTGTTTACTGAACATTGGCTAGTCATAAGTAAATGTTTCATTATAAACCTGAACGAACACTGCCCAAGACTAAAAATAGCCAAGTTATTAAACTTTTCAATATATTATACAAAATTCATTGGCATTTTTGTTTATTTTGAATGATACTGCCAAAAATAGAAGCAATAATATATTCAATCTGAGAGCCTCCTGTGATATTGCAGAGTTGTAGAGAAGTTCCCCAGCAATGTGACAGCTGTGCTGTTATAGTTAAATTGCCTTCTGAAACTATAATAGTACACATTCGGAATAACCAATAAATAAATTGTCTTAAGATTTAATATTTTCTATGTGATTACTCTGGACAGTTTTGTAACTAGACATAGCAATGAAATAATAGAAATAAGAGCTATTAGCTGATTTACTCAATAATATGGTTTATTTATGCTGCAAAAATACTTTAAGGTGATGTGATTTCTTAATGTTTTTGAATCAACTATTCTTTAAAGATAGATAATATGCTCAACATAATGATGATACTTGCAAGTTGCTTCTCAAAACCCTAAATTACTAAACACGAAAAAAGCATTCCAAGCAATGTATATTTTGCAATAAAATGTACCAAAAATATAATATTTTTAATATATAGCTGGTTCATAGTGTTTAGTGATGTGTTTGATCTAAAAAAAATATGTATAATCAGCTTGAAAGCATTATGTATTTCAGAAACAAAGTTATCTATGCCCAATAAATTATTATTTTATGTAAAAAGCGCAGTGAGTGCTTGGGTGATGGAATGTTGTAAATTTTATCACATATTGTTAATTAATGTATTTATTTAAGAATTAATAAATATGCATTCTTTTAAAAGTATGTTTTTATTTCTATTATGAGTCATATAATACATTCAGAACACTGACCAGTTACAGGTTTGCATGAAAAATTCACATTTTATTTTTACACATTCAAAATAACATTTACTTTAAACGATCCATTCTTCATGGTGGATTTTCCTGAAGTTCAAATTCTGGAACATATCTGGCCAAATGTAGGCTAGTTATTCCACTCAGAGCATTTTTGACTCTAATGGCAGTTGACACACTCATCACCTGGCGAAACAGAATGTACACAAATGTGAGGATTGTTTAAGGTGAAAGCGCTAGTGTAACCCGCGTTTCTTACATCTAACCGGCTAGTGATAGGTTGTATGTTTAATAAAATAGAATTTGCGACCGTAACTGAGTCATCATCGTCCACAGCCTAAATTCACCTACTGCTGGGTCCCTTTTCTTGTGCCATTCTCCACATTCCTGTGCCAGCCTCATCCAGGTTTCCCCCCGATGGATATGTCATGTCCTATGGATATGTCGTAACTGAGTAATTAGGATTAAAACCACCAAAACAACCCGCTTAGTTCATTTAACCTCCTTGGATGCCTTTTTCATCAAATAGTCACTCAATGGAATTCGACTCAAGAGGATGTTAATGTGTACGGATGTAGTAGTTAACTCCGTACACCGATTTGTCGCGAAGGCCTTCCACCAAGATGTAATAAGTAGTTAAGTTTATTTTGGTTACGAGTAAGTTACAGTAATAGAGTGGAAGGCGTTTATTTCTCTCAGTTTTTGATAGCTACCGAGTTGCACACTATTTTATAAATTCGTAAGTCGTGATGTTTTATTACGCTAAATTATGACGCGCATCGTTGGCATAAAGTAGGTTACCGAGTAAGCATAAAAATGTACGGCGATGAGACCTTACATAATGATAATTTGTCTCTTAATACATATGCGAATCATATTTTAATCAACATAAAACCTAAAATGACCTGCAAATTTCAAAAAAGTTAAAATATTTGAATTTCGTGGACTAACTTAGTGCTTCCACCTTAATAAGATTATTTTTGAATGACAAAAACAAATTTAATGATGCCATCTATTGCAGTAAATAATATACTGATTACCTGTAATATTTTAGCAAATATAACGGGCCTGTTCTTCCACTGCAGAGTTCCAAACACTTGCACTGGATATGGGATGACTGTGGAATGTGGGGGAGTCTTTAAGTAGACAACTGATACCTGTACCAGTGGCTCAGAGTGCTCCTCAGTGTCGTTTAGCTGAAAAAAAAAAGGATGAAAATAAATATCAAACTCTTTTCTGCAATATCCAAGTTGGAAAAATCAAGTATAATACTTACATCTGACAAGAAGAATCGACCATTTAAACTTTGTAGGATTCCAATAGTCCTGCACTTCAAAATTTCGTCGCCAAGGATGTTACATTTATCAGCTATTTCTTTCAAATCTGTGTATGTATAAAAGTCATGCTGGAAGAAAATACTTATTATTAAATCATTACTCATTGGTCTAGTGGTCACAAGCGCGACTGCTGAGCATGAGGTCCTGGGTTCAATCCCCAGGTCGGGCAAAGTGCTATTGGGTTTTTCCAACAGGAATTTCTCTGTAGTAGCCACGGAGTCTGGCTGGACTTGTGCCCGGTTGATGGCAATAGGCTCGCCCCCTATTACATGGAACTTAAAACATAACTGGCGAAATGTAGACCGTGTACTATTAGGTACACCTCTGCCTAACATTTCGGGAATTACAGGCGTGATGTTATGTTATCATTATTATGAAACTTATTGATAAATCAGTGACTTACATGAGGTGTATCTACACAAAATGGAATGTCGCAATAGGAATTATTTTTTACATAAGCCATTAAGTAAACTTTTTAGTTTTTAATCTATAATCAACGAAAATGAAAATTATAAGGTTAGAAATTAACTTCCCGCTTTTATTTCTGTCACGTCACTGTCAAAATAAAATGAAAAATAATGAAGCATAGATTTTACTGGATCACAGTTTAAAAATTATTTTGAAATCACCACTGCACCGGTTTATTCACGGGTACACCAAACTTTGAGGTATCGAGGTACAAGCCTCGACAGTTGTGTCATAGGTGGATTCGTCTATCGGCACGTCGACATCCAGCCAAGTCAAGTTATCAACAATCATTACCACTACACTATGGCTTATTGGCTACAATAGTCCTGTCAGTGATGATCAATCCTTTCGAGAACTGGGTCGGGGACATATCTATATGTCTTTTTTATTATTTTGTAGTTCGTTTTGTGCTGTAAAAGATTGATACTCAATAGCTCGTATTAATGTGAATCCGAATTAACTCAATTGACCCATATTCAAAACCAATGATCGATCGTTTAATTGTCAATCTTGTAATAAGTACCTACAACGCTACTGAAGACGAGGCTTTGGCCTTACTTTTATACATGCAAGATATAAGTACTGAAGACTAGGTGGTATGGTCCAAGACCTTAGCCTGCCCGAGTAGGGTGAAGGAAAAAAAAAAACTAAGTACAACGTCAAATTATGACATATCAGTGTTGACAAATAAATTAAATTTTTTGTGGTTTTGTTTATAATACCGGGCTAATTTCACAAGAAACACCTGATAAATGCAAAATTAAATACTATGTCTGCTCTTGTTGAATTACGTCCGAACCGGCGACTTTTGGACCACGATTTCGAAGGTTATAAACTGAACTTGCAAGCCCTACCACATTTCACGCTTGGACTCCTAGCCCCGGTGGACCGAGTGTATCCTGACGAGGTGCAGTACTCTTTTGTGCACGCTAAACTCTTCGCGCTTCATAATCACTTGGTTCTCGACTATTGGGACTACACACTCAATTACTACTACATAGATAACCAGCAGAAGGTACGTCATGTGTCTTTCGAAACTACCAATCAGACATTCCACAACGACGTAGTATACGACGTCCCCGCACATGTGGAGCGGAAGTCTGGCCACTTCAACCTTTGTCTATCCTTTCCATCTAACAGTTTGGCTTTACTAAGTGACGGAACAGGATACATGCACATTGTGGATACTGGTGCAAGAAGTAGACCCTCAGGGAGGAACCAACTGTGGCAGACACTCCAGTCAAGTCTCATTCTTGGTGAAGGAAAGTATTTTATTATAGTGGATTCAAGAATACAGGAGACGGACAATATTGAGACATTGCACTGTCTCCTTCAGTCAGTTGAACAGAATGAATCACATTTCAACTCAGTACTCACCTGGGTCTCCTTTGACAATGATGGCCAAGGATGGAAGCAAATGAGCTTTAGACAAGTGCAAGGCAAAGGTATTGTGCACTATGCTGCTATAGAAACAAGTTGTACAGCACTCTATGTTGCTTCTGACAATACATTTAAGTTCACATCAGATTCTGAAAGGGAAATAACTAAACCATCCAAAAAGGAGCCACAGACATGCATATACACATGGCTGCAGACAACAGAAGACATTACAATAACTTTGAAACTTGAAGCTAACTTCAACAGACAACTTCTGATTGTAAATGTGACTCCAGTGAGCATAAAAGTCAGTTATGCTGGCAAAACTTTTGTTGAAGGAAAGTTGAAGCAGAAAGTAGATAGTGAGTTGACAACATGGAATGTTCAAGAAACTGGCCAGGTAGACATCTTACTGACTAAATCTGACAGTATGTTGTGGGAGGAGTTGGTGGAAGGAGGGGACCCCAATGGAGAGCAGATCCTGGATGCTAGCCTAGTGGAGGAAGCTCACAAACGCTTGGCTCATCTGTGTGCTGACACTGTGGTGACAGCTGATCCACCTGCAACAGGACTGTCTACGCAGGAGCTAGAGGAATGTGATGCTGCTTCAGAAGAAGATACTGTCTTAGGTATGACTTCAGTTAAATGATATAAATTTTTCAGGTTAGAAGTATAAGGGCTCGTTTACGGAGACGCGGGGCGTCGCGCGGCGTGTGCAGAAGGCTCGTCTCGAGCTTTTTTATTCATTTACTGAGAGGCGCGTCCACCGCAACGAACGCTGCATTTTAAACTAACGAGCGAAAAATCGCTTCTCGTAAAATCGACGTTTGAAATCGTTAACATTTTCATACATCGCCATGTGTTTGAATGAAAAACGCACAACGCGCCGCGCGACGCCTCGCGTATCCGTAAGTGAGGCCTAACTGCTGTAAATGTTTATTTTCATTATTTTTAATGATCCAATGAAATCTTGAATGTATAACTTTGATATAAAATTTTTAATTTTGTCTATTTCTATCATTTCAGTGAGGTTGGACGCCACAACTCACAATGTGACACACAGGGCTCCACTCAGTGTCCACCAATTCTTGTTCAGCATCAAAATGGAAACACAAGAGGCACCAGCCCTGGCACTGCGACACGACGTGGACGCCTGCATCTGGCAGCCTTACGCACAGCTGATTAACTCTAACACTTGGTCTGTTAAGCACCAAGGTGCTCTCAGTGCATTTGGTTATGTCCAGTCATCCAAACAAAATCGGAAGTTTGTGACATGCCCACCTAACTTCTCATACAGTGTGGTCTGTGAAGCTACAAGACATATCTTCATTTACCAGAGCAACAGTAACCAAGACTGCCAGCTTAGGAAGAGAACCGCTGGTGCCATGAGGAATATCAAGATAGGCCAACAGCATGTGTTCAATATTGACAAGTATGGAGAAGTGTTAGGGATTAATGCTACTAATGAATACTTGTTTATCTTAACAGAAACACATTTAGTAGCCATACAAATACAATAAAAACAAATTGTAAAAGTTACACTTTATTTTTTGTACATATATACAAAGTCTTAGATTACTGTAGCACTTTATTTTAAGTACATATGTATAATAATACTTGCCTATAGAGACACTCAAATACATAGAATTAACTTTTTGACCACCACGTCAACAACGACAATCTGTGTTCTCTACGCCAAGCGACAAATTCATTCTTATTTTAGACGTGCCATGCCGTCCATAGACGTCCGTGGCGGTCAAAAGGTTAGGGAAGATCAATGGCATACAATAAGCAATCAAGTAATATATACTTGCTCATCATAATATGTCTAGCCTTTCCCAAACTATGTTGAAGTTGGGTTCCAGTCTAACCAGATGCAGCTGAAAACCAGTATTTTACATGAAGTGACTGCCTATCTGACCTCTACAAGCCACTTAGTACAGGGTAAAGGCTGCTTGTCAGACTTGGGCCACTGACTACCTGCAACAACTGCCAAAGATGTACAAATGACAGTTAGGACCAACCAATTTCCTAAGCACAGAGGCACTCAATATGTAAAAGGTCACCCATCCACGGACCAACCCAGGCAAGCACGGCTTAGCCTGAAGATGGTGGATAACCCGGAGTGTTAGCTTTTATTTAGCAACAAGCCCCTCAAGTAATATACTTATTATTTTAACAATAAAAGAGAGTTCTTTTCAATCCTGCAGAAATAAGGTTGTTCTTATATTTTGTCTTGTACACTTATTTGTTTACAGCAGAGTGAGTCCATGTGCTATTCATTCTTAATTCCAACGTTTACCATTAAATGCTAGGTTTTATCATCATCATCATCACTTTCGACATCTATACTCTCTTCTGATGAGTACCCGGTGGTGAACAGGAGATTTTTAGGCTTTTTCTTCCTTGCTGCTTTTATTTCCTTCTCAATTTCCATCTTCTTCTCCATAGCTACCTTCTCTGTCAACAGCTGTCTAGGTCTCTTTCTATTACGCTCTGGGTATCCATTTGTTGTGTTGCTATTAGCAGTAGCAATTTCACCATTTATAATCTTCTCTTTACCACTGCTACTTGCTTTGTCTTGTGTAGGAACAGGTGTTTTTTCTTCCATCTCATGTTCTGGGAAAGGTTGAATTTAATCATTAAAATCAGGAATCATGTGAACCCTTCAAATAGAATGGTCAACACTAGCAGCTAAAACAAAACAAGCCAGCAAAACTTTTGACCACAACTCTCGCAAAACCCCTGAAGTGATGATGTGGGCGATGTGGCCCAGGGTGGAGCATGCTTGCCTAGAAGGAACCAATTTATGTCTAAAGTAATTGTAATTACCTGTTATAATTTCAAAGTTGTATGCATGATCCTTGAGTACAACAAATATAATGGGGAACTCCACAATGCACTTTCCAGACAGATTATCAGCTAAAGATTCTGTTGGATCCAACTCAAAGAACTTCCTTGCTGAACCCTTCACTTTCTCAGCTGTAATAAAGAAACATCTTTGTTATTAAATACTTAGTTCAATATAAATCTAATTGAAACAGTATGGATCGAGCTCCTTTCATTTGAAAATATAGGATTTAAATTTACCTCTCATTAAAACCTTGACTCCCCGGAATCCAGCAGCTTTATAAAAAGTTAAAGCTTTTGACCCTTCAAAGGGCAAAGCATCAGGGTTGAGGTACTTGTTCAGAAGTTCTGACAGCCTCTTCTGTTCTGCACATCTTTCATCTACAAACTTCAGGGGTTCTGCTTCTACGTTAGGGAACACCCATTCAACCCGCCACTTTATTATGTTCATCTTGTTGTTGTATCTTGTGGTGTTGGCTTTGTGCCTCGAGAAGTTCTGTGACAAGAATTGTAGGACTGTGCCCCTTTGCCTTGCGGCCATCTTGAGTTTGTAAAGATGCTGTGGAATAAAGAGGTTATTTCTTTTTTATTAATTTCTGTCTAGTGGTTGAAATACAGGTGTCTGCAAACTGCCATAAGAGGTATCATCTACCTAGCCTTTTCCCAACTATGTTGAAGTCGACTTCTAGTCTATCAGTGATGAATACCAGTATATAATGTGGAGCCACTGCTTATCTGAACTCCTCAACCTGGTTACCACTGGGTAAGTCTGACAACCAGTCTTACCAAGAAGTATCATACCCCTTGGAAAGACTGGTTGTCAGTCTTGTGGGCCACTGACTACCTGTAACTACTGACAAAGATTACAAATGGGAGGAAACTATATGTAATGGGTGATCACATTAAGCTGTTATTATTTAGCTACAAGCTCCTCCTGAAACTTTAATATGAGGTCAGAGGCGTCTTTACCTATAGTGCAGGGTATGCCTAGCTACACCCGGGCGCAGAGTCCAAGGGGGCGCCAATCACCGCTCGCTACGGAGCCCCCTAGGAGAAAATTCGAAGATATGTGACATCGACCAACCCCCACTGGCGCACATGGTGGATTGTTATTTTATTTATTCCATTGCCCCCAGTGGCGCGTTACAGGGAGCGGCAGAGACCGGAGTCAAGCGGCAGCGTCAAGTCATGGTTATGACATCAGACAATTACCATTGTCATCACTACTATGTTGTAAAAAATAGGAAAACGCTGCCCTGGTGTGGTTTTTCGAACTAGCTATACGTAAAATGATGAAAATAGGCCAACAGCCAAATTTGGGTGGGTCCCCGGCGGCAAAACCTCATGCTAGTGATTGTCGAAATTTATTTTTGGTAACTTGATGTTCTGACTGCTGTTACTTGTGGTTAGTGTTTGTACTCATCCCATTTTGACCGCACGCTTACTAGGGGGGCAGTGGGGTAATGTTTACATCTAAATAAGAAATAACCAAACGGCAATTTTTCCAAATCTAACAATTTCTTTGCAACCTGTCTGTAATCGAAACATGTGCATACTTACAATGGGCAAGTCTTTATCAATCCTAGTAAATTTCTTTTTCTCGTCTACTTTGACACCGTACACGAACCGCGCGCACTCCTCAAGTAGTCTGTAGTCGCTTAGTAGGTCTGTGTCGGTGAAGTCTTTTATTCTGATGAACTTAGTGCGGTCCCTAATACCATCGCAATCCAGCTCTTTTTTGTGTATACTCAGACAGTCTAGGCAGCATGTTTTCACTTCACACTTTGGGCACGTGTATTTAGCCTTATTTTTCGCACACACTTCGCAATCTCCAAGTCTGTGAAATAGGTTAGAATGAGTAGTTGTTGTAAGTACCCAAAAGATGGCCGGATAATTCATTTAGTTACTTACCTGTTTACATCGTTTTCACAATCAGAGTCACTACCTGATGATGAAGACATTTTTATTTATTTTCTATATCACATAACTCTTTACAATTTCATTACAAACAAACTTGTTTTGAAAACTGTCAACTTCACGTGGAGTGATTAGAGTGATAGTGAAGTATTCAGTGTTGCTGTTTTAAAAACAGAAGTCAGTCAGTTGATTGACTAATTTGACAAAATCACTAGATGAACTAATACGTCATAATCTGTGAAATGAACACATCTTTTTTTTTTTTTTTTTTCGTTTGGCGGGTGGAAACCATAATTTTTAGGGTTCCGTAGTCAACTAGGAACCCTTATAGTTTCGCCATGTCTGTCTGTCTGTCTGTCTGTCTGTCCGTCCGTCTGTCCGTCCTCGCTTAATCTCTGTGACCGTTAGCACTAGAAAGCTGAAATTTGGGACCAATATGTGTATCAATCACGCCGACAAAGTGCTAAAATAAAAATTGGAAAAAAATGTTTTATTAGGGTAGCCCCCCTATATGTAAAGTGGGAAGTGTTTTTTTTTTTAATTTTAACCCTAATGTGTGATATATTGTTGGAAAGGTATTTAAAAATGAATAGGGGTTTACTAAAATCATTTTTTGATAATGTCAATAATTTCGGAAATAATCGCTCCAAAAGTAAAAAACAAAGCGTCCCCCCCCCTCTAACTTTTGAACCATAAGTTTAGAAAATACGAAAAAAATCTGAAAAGTAGAACTTTATAAGGACTTTCTAGGAAAATTATTTTGAACTTGGATGGAAACAACAGATGGAAACTGCAGTTAACCAATATAATTTGGTCCCTGAATCGTATGAGCGCCTATACAATCCAGAGGTCAAGTTTCATTTGCCCGTATTTTTTTTTTAACTTCGTTTACATAATATTTTATTATCCTGAACGTATCTTTTTTCAAAAAAAAAAATAATTATTAAAATAGGTTCTCGCAATTTTTCCGGAACTGAGCACTGTGAAGCAGTATCTTTTGAAGTAAATAATGTGAAAATAGTAGCCTTATATAGATCATGCAAATGCCCCAACAGCGTCGCAGTGGGTTTTATAAATAATTTATTGTCGCATAATAGTTCTTGCATTATATTTGGAGATTTTAACGAAGACTACCTTAGTAACAGCCATACTGCAGTATTTAAATTACTAAATGACGCTGGTTATCACTCCATGTTACAACCCCTACCCACTACTCGTGGTGGGACTCAAATAGACAACATTTTCTCGAACTTTCCATGTGTGGTTGGAATCTATAACTCTTTTTTTAGTTATCACCGTCCTTTGTGGGCCCGTTTTTAGTGTTCCGTAATTATTAGAGTTCCGTAACAAATAGCCTTTTTAAGTTGGGTTACCACTATGTTCATGCTCCAGCAGCGCTCCGCGCTCCTGCAACTGATCCAATGGATCTGTCGCGCGCCCTTTACATGCGCTCCCCTTTGACACACTGCGCTCCCCTTTGTGTTCGCGCTAAAAACCGTCACGAGTCGGAACGACTGCCGCGGAGCGTGCAATATTGCACGCTCCGTGTTCGCGCACGTACCCACTACCGGGAGCTGTTGCAGGAGCGCGGAGCGCTGCTGGATCGCGAACATAATGGATAGTATGGATACCCACCTTTAAACTCATAAGTGGGAACACTTATTGTGACGGACGGGAAACTACGGAACCCTACACTGAGCGTGGCCCGACACGCTCTTGGCCGGTTTTTTATATTCTGTCCTCTGAGCATAAACTATAGAATATCAACTGTCAAAACCAACGTAATGGCCCGCAAAGTAAACGTAGTGTTAAAAAGTAAAACTGAATTTAAAGACCACACAAGCAATGAGCACCCCTGAACTAAAAGGCGATGACTGGGACCTTCCTTGCTCAGATGATGAGTTGTCCAGGGCTGGTGTATTCATTGGCAAAAGCTGGATGCCAGAGCCTGCCGAACTAGAGGAACTTTACAAGGCTCTCGATAAAACTGGTACTGTACAACTAGAGTGGAAATGTCCTGGGAGAAGGCCTGCTTCACCTGTACCTGTGAGTAAAGAGAACCAGCCGGAAATTCCAGCATCACCGGTAAGACAAGAGAAATCAGACTTCGATTTTATGGATGAAGTCAGCTCGTTGCGATTGAGAGTTCGTAGCAAAGGCGAGGACACCCTGAGGGGATCAGCGAAGAAGAAGACGACTTCGTTTGATGGTATCCTCTCTAACATGATAAGGCACAAGAGGATAGAGCAGATGGAAAAGCAAGCAAATACTTAGGCATCAACACCATCTTCTAGGTACAGCTCAGGAGTAGTAACTAAATCTGTGTGTGGAGTTAAACCAAATTAAATGACTCAAGTGACTTGTTATATTGGTTAAAAATTACTGATGGTTCCATACTTCCTTAGTCAATGTTGAAATAACATGAACTAGATAGATATGGATGGTTAGCCTCACTAAGTTGCTGGTACAATGTATTTCCTAATATGCATCTGTGTCGTGGTTCTGTTACTTTATCTGTTACTTAATCTTGCAATATTCATATTCCTTTATATCACTATGTAGGATCTAAATTTACAAAAAATGTAAGCACTTTTAAAGCCTCACTTTAATTAATATGCAGTGGCAATTTAATTAAGGTGGAGGTGACAGGGTAGCATGCAAAATTCAAATTTTCTTAGGTTTTTGCAATTGGCAGGCTGATGTCCAACTGTATGTTAAATAGCATATGATTCATGACCGTAAGACATGTGTAGTTAGAATTAAAATTATCAATACAACCCTTCTAAGTTCATAATTTCATCCCACTAAATTACTATTTCAAGAAAAAGTCATTCAATGATGAACTCTGGAAAACCACATAACAAATATGGATTTACACTGACTTACAAACTGCAAAAACAAAATGGAATTTGAATTTTGGGGGTACTCTAGTGCTTTTTACACTAACATTGCTTATCACAATAAGCAATGTTAGTGTAAAAAGCACCAACAGGATGTATACAATTTAATAAATCTTAATTAAGAAATACTATAATCAATAATACAATTTAATTTATGAAACCTAATTATAACTAACTAATATTTACAATCAACAAGTCTATAAAACATCTAAGCTGACAGTAAAGCAGATTCTGGTTTAAGAAGTCGCTCATTTTCATCCAGTATTTTGTGGCACATGTTCATATTGTCCGCAATGTGCTCAAGGGTCCAATGCTTCCGCAGTAAAGCCAGGTCTACATCAAACTTCCCTTCTCTTATGCACTGGACTGCGGTGCAGTATGCTGTGGACTTTAGTTGCACTCCTAAGTCATGGATGAGTGTCCACAGGTACTTGTCATACTCATTCACAGATTGGATTTCTGAAAAAAAAAAATATAGTTATAGAATAAGTTTGATCAGCAACTCACCCGTTTGTGGGTAGTATACTCCTCAATACTATAGAGGAGAAAACTACCTGCAGATGTGTGAGAGAGTTAAGTATCTTAGCTGGTAAGGTAGCTTTTCCATATAATCCTGTATTACATTGATGTCTAAGTAGTTACTACTCTGTCTACTAGTGGCCAGTGTGACTGCTGACATGAGGTCTGGGTTATATTCTAAGGTGCGGCAAAGTGTTATTAGGTTTTTCCATCAGTTTCTTAGTAGTCTGGATTTTGGTGCCCAGTTGATGGCTATAGGCTCATCTCCCATTTAAATGTAATTTAAAAACATGAATTAACAATAGTTTATTAGCAAAAATATGGGTATGTCACATAAGTTCTTAAGATCTATGGGTTTCACTGTTTTCAGCATTTCAGTCATACAAATATTATATTACACATCTTGGTTCATGCAGTACACATTTAGTAAATAATAATAACATTCTGATAATAATTTTTAGATTACAATGCAATTCATTCATTCCAAATTATAATGAATTGTATATAAAGTAGCAATGTCATCTCAATAAAAATAGTAAGAATAATGAAAATGTTTCTGTATTATTTAAGTAACTCCAATATGTCGATGTCAATAGTAAATATTTAAAAACGTATCAAAGTAAAGAACTGAATAAAGGAATTAATAATAGTAAATAAGTTTTAAATTTTACACTCATAATATTTATTCCTACCTACCTAACTACTACCTGGAGTGAAGTAGACTCTGAAGAGGGCAACCCTTGTCACCTAGGGGTATGGAAAATAGCCTACAACCTATCCACTCACCTACCAAATATATGCAAGAAATTTCATAAAAATTGGCCGAACCGTTTCAGAGGAGTTCGGTAACGAACACTGTGTAGCACAAAATATTCTTGTGTTTGTTTGATGAATCCACACTTACCTAATGTAAAGTTAGGAGGCTTAAAGTAGACACACTTCATGCCATAGATAACTGGCAGCTTATTGTCAGCTGGTCTGATGAGGCCCTTGGAGGCCAACTCATATGTGGTCTGTGACTCCATGGGGAGGCCTGACTGCCTGTGAAGATACAGATAGAGATTATTCTGGACAACTGTGTAAACAGTCAAGATATACACTATTTTTATTACTTTGAGCTGGCTGACATTTGCTAAATACTACACTTTAAATAATTACTTTTTAAGCCATACAATAGTCATAGTCAGCCAATATAATTCCAAGGATTTAAAAAGTACATACTCAAACATAGTCTTCTGATGTGCAGCCTGCATGTGTGCCACCACCTTGTCCATCTTCTCTCTGGTGATGTGGTGGAAGGTGGTCCTCTCCATCGTTCTGCCGTTCCAGAAATATGTGTCTGTAGCCTTGCCAAGTTGGCCATGCACCTTGAAGGCTCTTGTTGGCCTTCCTATGTGTATTTTGTAGGTGAGCCTTGTGCCTTCATTGAGGCCAAGTACTACAATTTTACAATATTTATTAGGCTGGAATAGTATATAATAACTTTAATAGTTCATTTCAAGTCTACTTAGGGCAGGAGAATGAAAATTCAAATAAACTTACATAGTACTCCACTGCTGAATAAGCCTAGGTTTGTAGTAAAGCTGCACCTAAAGTCGTCGTTGATATACCGCGGGCCGCACACCAGAGGATCATCAGCGTAGTTGGGCACCAGTTTCACCATCATAGGCTCGTTCGTTGATCCTACTATTTCTACTCGCTTCTCTATAGGTCTTGTAGGTAAGGCGTTTAGATCTGTGAAAAGAATTATGTAGAAACTATACCTCTGTGTATTGTCGAGTTGGACAAATTTTTGTTCTTACATCCTTGTGACAAGGTTTGAAAAAATAAATCTAACCTCTACAAAGATTGGTTTTCACTATATGAATGACTTGTTTCACTGGCACACATGCTGGCTTGTACACACATATGAGTCCATTCAAGGTTCTGTAGGCTGATACTGCATCTTTGAACTTAACCATTGTGAATTTAATTTTATTGTAAACAAACAAGCACAATGTTTCAAACTTTGATGTATGTAAATGTATTTTGTAGGAAAATAATTGAGTAATGTCAAAACTGTCATTGACAAACGTATCAAAACAAACGTTTACGAATAAAGGTACGTGTTTTGTATTACAATTACAATTTAATTGTATTTATTAAATGAGAAATAGTTACCACTTTCAAGAGTTTTTTAAATTCTATGAGATTTTTATCATTTTGATCTTAGCTCAGTCAAAATATTTTTTTGGTCAAACAAGTTACAATTATATTTAAAATCATGTTGCCAGTTTATCCAAATCTTTCCAATGAGCTATTAGTTGAAATAGAAACAAGTCAAACATGGTTAATTTTTTAAAACGAGCTTTCATTGTGGGTAGTAGGTACTACCGTTGTGTCGATAATAAAACACAATCTACTAAATACTAAACTGGAATTTACAGAAAAGCAGGAGTAGGAAGATGTTCTCTAATTTTTCTGCCAGTCATTTTCATCTTCAATGAATTAAATTAATATTAAACTCTACGTCTTACAATTCACTAGGTCTGTGCAAGAATCCGTTATCAAAATGAAGGGTTGGCTTCTAAGAATAATAATGGATCAATAATGTTTCTATTCATTCATTTCATTTTAGTTAGTTTTGGTAGAAATTCTAAAACTATCCCTTGCAATATTTTAGGGAAAGACATGATGACGAAAGAAAGAGTTGTTTTAGTCTGTGGTGTGGTGTCGTGCAATGGCCGATTGATGGAGAACAATTCGTTGGCTAATCGCGAAAGCCTGCGTCTTTAAGCAGTTTGGTGATGTTTCTTCCAATAAATTATCTTCCGTAAACAATAATAAACGTTAGTGCGTTTTGTGTTATATCCCTAAAGCTTCTGAACTGTGGAATTAACTTTTGTGTAGGTGTTCGCATACCATCAAACTCTGTCGGTGTTATTTCGTGTGAAACTTGTTGGTGGTAAGTATTTCCAACCTGTAACTGTTCGATTTGTCTCAATATTACCGCGCCGCGCTCATTGCGGCTGTGACGGGGCCGTTTGTCGTGTAATTCGAGCGTGCCGTGGCACTGCCAGGCTGTCGGCCGTGCATGGGAATGTACTAGCATTGTGCCAATTTATTGCGTGTGTCGTTACTGTTTACTTCCTAATTCATTAGAGCTGTCTGTTTACCAAGCGCCGCGTTGGAAAGTGATGCATACACATCAAGAACACCGTTCAGTTGAGAAAAAATTATAACTTTTCGCACCATTCACCTGAAAGTTGACAGACGAAAGGGCCCAACTTTATTTTGACTAACAAGTTTAGTATTGTAACGGATACCTTGAGTTTAATTCAACTTATTTATAATACTATAGTGTTTGTTTTTACTGCAGTTCAGCTCAAACTTTCAGGGCATAACAGGATATGGATAAGTTATTTAAAACTAATGATGTAAATGTAACTATTATTAGTTCTTATTATAAAAAAATATTCTCAAAGTCTATGATATACTGAAGATCTCAAAACAAATGAACTTTCTGTTCTATACCTATTTGTGTTATAAGCTCTTGCATGAAATGAACATTCACAAACCCCTTTTTTTAAGTTGAACAATATTCAAAAGTACAAACATAGTTAAATAGATTGTTGTTACTAACAATTCTAATGAAATTCTAAGTTTTTTATAAAACTTAATTATCTTAACTGTGTCTGAAGTTTATTGCCTCACTACAGGAATATTTTAACATAAGGAAAGCACAATGGTGGCCAAAATTATAAAGGCTTTATTTCAACATAGACTCCCTGGACCAGAGCCAAGAAAATGTTGAGAATAAGTACTTTAAATGTTCTCTTCCTAACTCAGTCCATGAGCAATACATTTGAAACCATCATAAAATATAACATCTGATCAGGTTTTATGTGTTACTGAGATATTATTATTTCTCCAATAAGGAAGCTGTAAAGCACATGTAAGATAAGTCAATAATAATAGCACTGAAATCCTTGAATAACTAATGATGTGTTATTAAAATATTATATTCCTATAAGAAGTATTGAAGAAAACAATTGAAATATTTAAAAATAAATAAGTATGTATGAAGCTTCATAGTGGTTTTCTGAATCACCAATAAACAAAGGTAGATGTCAAAAATCCAATTAGAAATAAAAAAATCAACATTAAAATAGGTACCCTGCCTAACATAAATTGATACATACATAAAGTTTCGCCTTTTTCCCACGATGGGAGACAACAGAATACCACCTGCTCCAATCTTTATTTAATTCTCTAGCTTATAAATAAATTAAAAAAAACGTATATTGCTCAACAACTCTTTATCCATCATATTGCAATGAGTTTAGTATGTTATATGGTATGTTGAAGCCCAGGCCTCACAGTTACAACATAAGGCTCAACTGATATAGGGCACGCCACGATAGTGGTCCCCTCTTTGAGGAGTGGCTGGAGAGGCGCCACGGCGCCCTCACCTTCCGTCTGACGCAGGTACTCACCGGACCCGTTGTTTCGGGAGGTACCTGCACCGAATCAGGCGGGAGGAAACGCCCGGATGTCACGGTGGAGCACACCGTGGAGGTCTGCCCCGCTTGGGCGGAGCCCCGCCGTGTTCTCGTAGCGGCGATCGGCGGCGGCCACCTCTCTCGTCCGGCCCTGGTGCAAGCCATGGTCCGGAGCGAGGAGGAATGGGACGCCATCGCCTCCTTCTGCGAAGCAGTGATGCTAGCGAAGGAGGTGGCGGAACGACAGAACCTCTCGTTCCAGCCGCCGCGGGAGGCGCTCCGGGCGTCGGGAGCCACGTGATGGCTTCCGGCCACCGTAGACGCGGGCCTGTGGATGGTGACTGATGGGCTAGCTCGCCGTCCGTCCATCTTATGATGACGACAGGCCGTGTCGACGGCGCGTTCGTGTCCCACGCGCGCCTCAAAGAGTTCTCAGCAACAAGTAAGGGGTCCGCAAGGGCCGACGCCCGTCGGGGCTGCGGGTTGTTCGCAAGAGATACCGCGGCCTCGACATGAAGGGCTAAGAAGGAACATGGGTGGTTTTTAGTCAGTAGAAGTCCAACACTCCCTTTCGCTCTGCCCAAGAGCGGGAAAGGTTATTTGATGATTTCCCACCCCCCCAAAAAAAAAAAATGGCTCAGCTGATATGTGAGGTGTTCACCTTGCGAGACGCGTGCGCCTGCGCCGCTCGCCGGCCGTGACGTCATGCGACGTACCCGCCCCTTATCGTACACGTTACTTAGCGAAATTAAACGAAAACAATAATTTATTATACCTGATTCATTTGAACAGCCAAATGGCGTATTAGGATTGCTTTGTATTGCATAATACGCATTAAAAAAAAAAAGTCGAAAATGTTCTGTGATATGATACAATTTTAGTGTTACATTGTAAATACATTAGGAAATTGAACCCAGCAATAGTACAAAATGTCATCGTAGCAAAAAATTAGGTAGGTTCATAACAACTACGCAACACGTTAATATTAAATGTGAGCCTATAAAGGATCCCTTCTATCATATTAAGATTTCACAGAATACTTCAGGATCAAAATACGGATGCGAAGTATTCCCGAGCCGAGCCGAAATTAATCTCTTGTATGGAACAGAAATTTCGCCAAATAGGGTTGCCAAAATCGTGGAATTTATTATGACGTGAGCAAGCTTTAGATACTCAGCGCCGTCAAAATGCCACTGTAAAGAGCTAAGTAAGATGCATGAAATACCTGGAAAATCGGCTTTAGTAAACACAAGGTAGGAGGTATCTCCACAGATATAATCAGTTTAATAAATTGGTGAATAATGAGCAGTATCCGCACTTTATGCTAACCATATTATTTCATCAGACAGATCTCTTTAGCACGCAATACGCTCGTAATCATGCAATTCGATTACTGCTTAAAATTCTCGAGCCGCTCAATTGTGCGCGTTAACCATTGGTATGTAAAAACATCGTACAAGGTTAATACGCTGTTTAAATTGGTTCTCTTGTCTCGTCGCCACACTCTCGATTCGCTTAGTTTTACAACACTTTACCTGTAATTAGCTCTTTTATCTATTTGCTCAAGATTTACTTAGGTTTTCCTGAAGCAGATATTGCTTATCTTTGTGAAAATAATCCGTGAAGGTGGTGGTCAATGTCAATTCAACCACTGTTAAGAAATATCTGCAACACAGCACCTCAAAATATTTGGCGCTTATTCACGTGTTTTTAGACCTGCAGCTCAAACCTATTTCATATTTTTATTAGGCCTTGGTTTCATGTAGCGTCTACTGTGGTATTGTCCATAATGTTATACCGAAACCTATTCACCACGCTCTTGGGTAAGCCCCTCGTTTTTGAACCAGTTCCTCCAAAAATGAAAATACTGACAATCGTTATTGGTAACTTACCATATTAAGATAACACTGAATTTTGTCGTATCATCATTAATTTGAAGAAGCAAGCTTTCCTGGTGTAGTGAAGTAAGGTACTTCGATAGGCTCTTAATGCTTGAGCGCGGTTCGAGGTTTAGAGCGCTCTTCATTTTGTGAAGTATTTTCTAATAACCGGTTTATGTTGACGCTGCGCGCTGTAACGCCGACGCTCGAGCTCGGCTATCCGACGCGAATTTATTATCCATTTGTAACAAGCTTCATGCATTAAATATTCCACATTCTATCCAGATATCGTATGCTGGAACGTTAAAGAGGTCTCATACTTACGCTACGTGTCTAAAAATGTTGATCCAACGGATACTTTCTGTATATCTGCATATTTTTCAACGCTGTAATGCACATACAGAAACATGTATCTTTGAGGCTGTCCGACCTCGTCCTTGGCGATGTGCATTACCCGACTCGCGTCTGTTACAGTGAAAATTGCCTTCACAATATGCCATTGCTATATTTCCGTGTGTTTTCCTCGTATCTGTTGAAAGCGCAAGACACAATACGAGCGCTATCCCACCTTGAACCGCTCTCGAAGAAATCAATTGAACAAGGTGATCACTTGTTTTCTTACGTTAGAGTGAGACCCACATTGAAGTAGGTTGCAAGGAAAAAAACGCTTTTTGACCAATTGCCATAAAAAAGAAAACATGTAATATATATAATATAGTAATCACCCGATATTTATGTGATGAGCTGACTACGGAGCTGATGTTAGCGTTTTGATGTAAACTTCTTAAAGAATTACGGCTGAGGTTTAAACTGGCATAAACAAATATAAATATATAGCGACTTCCAAATCCGCAAAAATGCATTCCTACCCTTAGGGATGCCGTAGCCTTGCATATCCTTGTCACTCCTGGACTTCTAATAGCACTTAAAAGAGCTTTAAAACAAGACGACTCGGATTCTGTCCTCCGAGTTTCTCGCTGTCTGTTACGCACGGCTGGACACGGCGCGGCGGCTTCATTCGCAACGACACGCGATGTTTGAATTGAATGACTAAAAGCGCTCTCAAATCAACGGTCATCTTGAAGGTCGCTAACGTACGGGGAAAACGCGCCAAGGTCAAGATGTTTCATCCATCACTCAAGGCTACTGGTGGACTGTCAGCCCTGCCTGGCCTACCTGCCATACAAATCAATCGAATGGTTGTGATTCGATTCTGTAATTTCTCATTTTGCAACCTTGCCTTACACACGTCACTTTCAAATATGGTCATTTCAAATACTATTGAAACGACATTTTCTTTAAAAGAAGTAAGATTATCCTTGACTGTAAATGACCTTCATAAATCGAAGACATAAAACAAAGGAGACACTAATAAAATACCTCATTCATTGCGTTGAGAACTTGAGACTCATTAATACTTCCTTGTGAGGCGTAATTTGTATGGAGGCCTTGCGGAATATTCAGCATGGGCACGGCGCGTGTTCGTGGACTTTTCGTATCACACCATTGTATAACAAGTATGATAATAGGTGTCTGTGTCCAGTGCCATTTAGATTGCTCCTCCATGTCCAATATAACGTTAACGAGCCGCGATTGTCTGTTTATTGGAGCTCATCAAGCGCTGCCACTTGCCGGTGAGTCGTGTGGCCGCTCAATAAATTGAGCATTTCTTCCTGAATGATTGAGCGTCGCCTCGGCGGGTGATGTATGCCTTCTTATAGCCTATTAAGTACCGACTTTAAACTTGACAGCAATTTTTTTCGTCATTGAATAAATCGACCTTGAACATCGCTTTTTTGTAATACAGTCGTGTCCAAAAGAGTGTTTTATTTTATGTATTTGCCATGATGTCGTGTGCTATAAAGTTGAAGTTTATGTTCTCTTGCTAGTGGAAGGCAAGCACGTTTGGAACCACGTTCTGGGGATCGTGTTGGTTATCACCCGTAAGCGACGAGACGTGCCGCCATGATGACACGAGTGCCACGACGTCTATCACGACGTCACGTTGATGTTTTGGACGTTAGCAACTTTATAAACGCAAAGAATCAGATTTCGGAATTCACCAGACGTTTTGATAAATGCTGTTGTTTACAGCCAGATTTTGAATCGTCCATATCTTTTCTGCAGCCTTATAAGAATATCAGTGTTTGAAAGTGACGCATGAACGAACCCTTTGTTCAAAAGTCTAAAGGAGAGAAATCTACAAGATTTGCAGTCAATACAGAGTTTCTTTAATTAAAGCAGCTCTTTTGTAAGTGCTGTATTTTTTATTAGAAACGTTCTCAGCCGGGTGGCGTCTGCGACGGTTGCGCAAACAATACCAACAGTAACGATGCTATTACTTAGTTTCGCGTCGGTCACGTTGTGTATAACGACTTTTTGTATAATTGCTTGAATGCTCGACTGCTGGGAGCCTCACAGTGACGATTCGACGCTGTATTGTATGAGCAGATGAAACACGATTGTTTGAACAACGAACATAAAGCCAACAATAAAAACGTTCATTACTTAACATATGGTTGTAATTAAGAACATTATGTTATAAGTAGTGTGCGACCGAAGCTTCGGTTTCGACTTCAGCCAAAATAACCGCTGTCGGCTTCGGCTGAAATGTGCCAGATTTTTGGCCGAACGGTCAACAGCAAGCGACAAATGCCCACGCGCGGAGCTAGGGCACACTGTTCAACAAAGTGTAAATATCTGTGAACACAAGTTGCAAAAGAACCCTTCACCAAGTCGTCAACCAAACATTCTGTAGGTACTTCTTTAGCTTCGGCGGAAGGTTGTGGCGACAGCCGATAAATCAGCGTCAGATTCGGCCAGAAATTGACCTTCGACCAGACCCTAGTTATAATTGAAAATGTAGACCCTGACAATCATGCCCATGACGTAAGTCACTTTGCTTACGTCACACAAGATTGTCGGAACTCCAAGGAAACTGGAGATTCCTGTAAAGGCACACAATATCCGAGTTGTGACGAACACAGGTAAACAATGCTTTACCTCCTGTTGACATTTACCGCGTGGCTGGCGCGTCACGACGCCTACGCGCCTTAACAGCGTGGGAGGTCACACAGCGACCCGCACTTGCATGCGCACGCGCACTCCGCTCGTGACTTGGCGCTGACCTCATGCTTCGCACCACGGTAGTGCGAGATCCGTAGCTAATGATTGGAACATCGTTGTCTAGCAATTTATGAAATAAGACTATGAGTAATCCACATTAAAGTGTACATTTGGAACGTTGCTGTGTTGTCTTGTCGATGGATGGACAAAACTGATGTTTCACCATTTCCGTACTATTAATTTTATTATTTCCTACATGATGACAATACAAGTACAATTTGTTCCATCACTTCCATCGTGATGAGAATCTTGGACACCAATAAAGTCGCGGTGAATGTTATACACATCGAGAGAAGCGCCCAATTCGATTTGGTTAAGAAGTACCCACCTGTTTTCAAGCTATCGTCTGCCTAGCCTTTTCCGAACTACATAATGTTGGTGGCTGCTTTGTGGCTTCCATGGAGGGAATGGCTATCTGACCTCTATAACTCAGTTAGTACGGGGTAATACGATACCCATTGGGAAGACTGGTGGTTGCCAGACTTTTGGACCACCCTGTAACAACTGAAAGCTCTACAAATGACAACCAGGACCAACGGCTTAACATTATTTCCGAGGCACTGGTGAAACTCGGTATGTTATTAGGTGATCATCATCTACGGACCAACATAGGCAAGCAAAAAATTGTAAAACTAAATATTGTTGAAAGAGTAACCATGGGATGGGAATTGTCAGTTCTTCTCCGAAACGACCAAACTGATTAGTGCACCTACTTTTCGACGTGTTACAAGAGATCTATTGACCTAGAAATCAAATATTTTGGTTTCGTAGCTGAATTTTGAACTGGCACAATTTAGATTGCCATCGACACGCTAAGCAGGAGAATATCATCTTATGATTTGTGGTAGTCATGTCGCTAAGCATACCTAGCACAGGATCGATTCAAGTTGTAACACCCAAAGGAGAAACTAGATGTACATCTAGTACTTGAGTAACTAAGCTCGAGAAACAGTCAGCAGTGACATAGAGAAGAATAAACAACTGATCAATTATTTGTAGTATTTACTATCCAAAAGGTAATTTTAAATCAGACTGTACAATTAAATTGAGCAGACAAGACAATATGACAGGAGATCACCTTGTAGAGAAAATTAAGAATAAAGAACAATACTGACAAGCCAGCAATTCACCCAACAAACATACCATTTTGAAACAAGTTTTTTTTATTAAAGTACTTGAAGCTGTTGGGCAATGTTTTCTCTGCAACTAGTAGCAGTCAAGGGGGACAGGGTCGCGCAACCTTGCACCTTATCACCACTCGACGGAACAATACTCGCCATCAAAACGTTAACGTCGACGTCTACCATAATGACATTTCTTCTACGCACCGTTTAATGTCTCTTTTACACTGTACCGATTCCTTTTCCATTGCTCATTTATAAAACACTTCTATAGGTGTCATGCTAACAAGTGCAGCGCTGGATGCAATTCTTTTCTTAACAGTCGTCTGCACAGTTGTATAGTTGAGGTAACTTCACAATGGTTGTTTTGTATGGTATCTTATGTACTGAAGCGATTATAGGTATTGTTGTCTGCTTGATATCATCATACTCTGAGACAGATTCGCCTGAAAACAATTGTGTTCTCGGTAAAATAATGTTGTATGTGGACAACAGTGTCTTTATTACTCGGAACAGTCCAATATAAATCAAAATTGTTACCTTTATTGGTTTCCCTAATTCAATGAAACTCATTTCCGTTGCAGTCTTATCACCTTTTTGTTGGAGTGTCGTTGACGTCGTTCTTTGTAAACCGCCACAAAAGATGTCGCTTGTAACTGAGTTGTACTTGTACCGTCAGGAAACAATTACGTTTTAAATGATCATCACCATTGCCATCAAATTAGGCTATCATGAAGAGTTCATACCACAAATTACAACTGTCAGTGTCATTTAGATACGTGTACCTATAAGTTGATATACGTAAATAAATGGTTTATCTATTTCTAGCTATTACTGTTCTAAAACTACGTTGTAAACTGAACGCTGATACGGCCTCGTATCTAGTAATTACAATACAATGGTGGCATCTGTGATAGCATCTATGTAACTACCTAGTTATAATGTAATCATTCGAATTTATCGTCTGGAGCAGGTTTGATTGACACGCCATTATATGGAGCTGGCTCTGCCAACAATGCAGGACGAATTTGAATCGAGTTGGGAATGCGCGGATGCTACCAGCATCAGCCCAGTCGGAGCATATAACTGTGATAGATAACGTATAACATAGTGGTGTGGTTGCACGGCGATTGTCCACCGGCACTTGTGCAAACTGTGTGCAAAACACGTCCATTGTGCGTGCTGTAACAAGAGCCGATCGAACGTCGAATACGTCCAATGACGGTTGTTGTCTGGCCGACGACGCGGACGTTTTCGACAACAATTGTTCGAGTTGCGCGTTTGCACCCATTCAACTGTGAATGTTATACGAAACTTGCTATTTCACATGAGACGTGCTGTAATGAAAACACGCGGTTTTATTGTGTGCCTTCATGCAGTGAATCAAAGAAAGTAAAGCAATAGTAGCAGTTTTATTAGTATTTAAATTACTGCTATTATATGAGCTGTCCGTTGTAAGTCCGAAGTCTTCAGAATACACTTAGAAACGAGCCAGTGGAGTCCGCTTGCTTTTATCAATCGGAGCTGACTTCAATGCTACATACATATTATAATATATCAATATCAAGACACCTTCTCGGTGTGAACTTTGAACTTATTCGTCACTTTTGCGTAAGTACGTGACGTATTGGGTATACTTTAATTCTTGGGTAATACTATACTTACCTATGAGCTCTGACGCAGTTCATACGAGTGTTAGAGCTGGTTTTCTTATATTACATCTTACGCACAGAGGAAAAGTTTTATAAGGAGGGAAACGTCCAATCACGTTCTTGCATTGATATTCAAACATAATACGATCATTACTGGAGTGCGATTCACTAAGGCAAAACATCTTTACAACCAAGAAATCATCGTTGAAACATCTGATGAAAACATTTCCGTATTCTTTAGTTAAAACTGCGCGATCGTAGCGCCTCAACGATGTCGACGGCGCGACGTAGAACTAAAATATGGTTCCGAATGTATGAAAAACGGTATTCAGGAACACAAATCATCCTCGCCTTCGACGACAACGGCCCCTTCGCCTTCGATTTTAACTGTCAAACCGTTAGGCTTGTAAATTGTGGATGTTTCCTTGGTTGTAGACAATCAAAATGTAAGTAAAAAAAGTATTTTTTTAAATTTAAATGCCTATTATTGTTTTGTTTATCGTACTTTAATTCCTGAAACCTATATGGAGCCTATATGCCTATTTTTAATGTTTTAGATGGCAGTTCGTCTTTCCTGTATGATTTTTTCGTTGGAAGAAGCTAAGCGTCAAGATAATTTAGAAAAAAGACGTCAGGCACATGTGATTCGTAATATGGATCTTCTTACTATTGATATATACTATATTAAGATATTCAGGTTGACTGAAGAGCTAATTAAACAATTGGAAGAAGATATTTCCCCATTTTTAGCAAAGGCGAAACGTCGAGGAGGAATTAGCAACCTAACCAAGGTATTACTATTAGATCAATATATAATATAAATCACCATAGGCACAAAAATGTCTGAAACTTACTCTTATTCCAGGTTTTATGCACTCTCGCATTTTTAGCTAGTGGAAGTTACCAAAAAATATTATGTGAGAATGAAAGAACCTATATCTCGCAAGCATCTGCCTCGAGGGCTATAAGAACCGTAGTAGATGCCATCAACCACCCAGTTATTATTAATACCTAAGTACCTAATACGATTTCCTCAAAATAGAAACAAACTGTAGAAAAGAGTTTTTTTATTATTTCATTAAACTTATTGTAGGGATAGGAACGTATCTGTTTCAAACCATATTTTAATCTTTTATTTTTGCCTTTTAAGATAAATGATCCAGACTTAAATATGCATTGGATGTAACTTTTGGAGGTGCAACACATGACAGCTTTATATATAATAATTCAGTCATAAAAATGCATTTGGAGCAGCTAAATAATACAGGAGAAACAGTGTATTGCTTGGTATGTATTTTAAAATGTTTCTTTACTTTTACCAACAAAAATTGAACCTGTTTACGCAGGTATTTAAATATTAATAATAAAATAAATTTGATTATTTTAAAATTAAATTAAATTCCTATTTAATTTATTTCAGGGTACTCCGGCTTAACTCATGATGGTTCCATGTAACAACCCTGAGCCTGGATCAAGGGAAGAATACTATAATGATCTGCATGCAACTGCAAGAAATACTGCAGAACGAACCATTGGCATCCTTAAAGACCGTTTTAGGTGCCTTTTGGTTCATCGTGTTCTTCACTATGATGGTGGGAAAAATTATTAAAGCTTGTTGTGTGTAACATAACAGTTGCAATCAAGCCGGAGTTTCTCCAGTAGAATTACCAGCTCATTTACAGAGACAAGAAGGGAGGGTGATCCAGTCACTACAAGGAAGCCAGAACTCTATCAGTGATTTGGATAGTGGACGTCTTGCTAGAGGTCGTCTAATGAATAGACTGAGGCGTGGACAAAATAGTTAATAATAGAAGTAAATACTAAGATAGACTTAAGATAATATTACTAATTCAGGTTATAAGACAGTTTGTTAAATAAAAATTATAGCGTATGTTAAATAGTAATGTATATTGTTCATCTTAAAATATAAGTGGATGTTTTTTTAAATGTTGTTTTTTATAATGTTTTACTTGAAGATAAAATTAATATAGTCTAACAAAATAGTATGTACATAGTAAAAGTCTTAATATAATTAATTAATAAATAAAACAATCTTTTAGCATACATTTTATTTTTATTTATTTATTAAATCTCGAATTGCACTACTTATTCTATATAGAGCCTGAGCCATAGCCCGATAGCCCTCTACTTGTCGACTAATTGCTTGGGCAATCAAAAGTTCTGCTTGTGCTCGACGTTCTTCAATGGCTATGAAACGCTCTGTGATGCTAACCATTTCAGAGCGGCGTTGTGACGAAGGTAACCTTCTCAATAGTCGCCGGCGCGCTGCAGATTGACGCGGCGATACTGGTGAATGCGTCGGCGACCCCGTAATGTCTCTCTATGCACACGCTGAGTAGGAGCTGCAATTAACATTTTGTACTTATTAAAGTTATTCTTATCTTATTATATTAGCCCATGGTGTCTCACTGCAGGGCAAAGGCCTCCCTTCCTTCTTTCCTAGGCCCATAGCCAACCAAAAGTTATTCTTATCTTATTATATTAGCCCATGGTGTCCCACTGCAGGGCAAAGGGCTCCCTTGCTTCTTTCCTAGGCCCATATCCAACCATGGTTTGCTTTCCAAAAAGCTTACTAGCTTTTCTAGCTGATTAAACGAAGGAGCTGCGTTGCGAGACACTAAAAGATAAATAATTTTCATATTTTGGTTACATAGATAGTAGTTACAGAAACTGTTCTGTATATTTAAATAGAAATGTTAATGTGTACTTACTTTCGATAGATGTGGAACCAAACTAAAATACAGAACAAGTAGAACGCCATTGGGTTGGGGTGCAGAGTTTTTTTTAAAGTCCACTTAGCCACTCAAAACTACTTGGAACTTTGGAATTTCGAATTTTGATAAAAAAACTAATCAAGTTAAGATGAAGTTGTTTGTTTTGAAACACATAACCTATAATTACAAATGTCAAAGATTTGGAATTGTTTTATTGCTATAATCCAAAATAAATATTTTCTAAGTCGAAAATGATATAATTAATTAAATATTTGTTGCATAATAAATATAACGGGTTTTAAACATACATTTTGTGCATTTGTATTAATTTAAAATGACGAAATAACTTAAAAATAGGTTAGTCGAGATTTTCTCGATTATAACTCGAGATTAAACAGCAACACTGTAAACATCGTACTCATCATCGTTGTTCGGCAGATCGTCGACGAGCATAGGTAGCTTAGCGAATACGGTTTTTAACAACGTTGTTTTGAAAAGCGATCTTTACGATGAAACATCAGAGAACTCGTCGTTGTTAACATCTATGATGAGTCTGTTAGTGAATCGCATTGCTGAAGACACTTGTCCTATTTGTAAGAGTCACAGTGGTTTCGTCACGAGTCGACGGCGACGCTGCGATTCAATTACTGTCGCCAAGCGTTTCCTTATTGCTACGTTTTGCTTCGCAAGCCACACTCTAATGCCCTGTAAAACATACAAATCTGTGGTAGATACGGGTAATGATTTGTTGCTGTTTGAAGTGATGTCAGCATTTTCGTTTTGATGCGCGTCATGTTTTTTTAAGCTACCATGTCATCAACGTTTATTTGAATATATCAGCACCGGAAACACTCATCACTTGATGTTTGAAAAATTGTCTTGCTCACACAAAGTTAAAGTGTCACTTGGCAGCTAATTAACGACTCCACGTGTCCACCAAATGGCAACTTATGCCAATACCTGTACTCACAAAGGTAGTGCTTGCTTTCTTAGCCCTTTCCTCACATGTGGTAGTTCTGATGATAACAGACGTTGCAGGCGCTTAAAGCATCATGGGCATTGTAGCAAGTCTTAGTGTAGCAACCAAAGAACGTTTCTATGAAATATATCATACTGTTCAAATTTTGACTAACATCGTTTTTGCACGAATGTTACCTACCGGTACACGTCAACAGAACCCCTTAAAATTCTGCCAAAAGGCAGCCATTGTTGTTCGCCTAACGAACTCCGTGGTAATAGAGAAAAAAACACGGAAATTATAATAAAAAGGCAGGGGAAGCGTGTAAAACAAATTAGCATGGCCTTGCCATTGTGTGGCGGGCAGACGCAGCGTCGCGCCCGCGCTGCCCGGTCAAAGTCACTGCCAACGGGCCAACTCTGCGTGCACACTGTAAATAATACACCGTGACTATGAACATAGAACATACACACGGCAATAATATTATGTTCAATTACTGCGTCAACACTCGTGCTAATTGTCTTAATTAATTTGACTTGTATTTGAGAATCAATTTGACTCTGTTCTTAGGAACAGTCAAATCAATAAATGAAAAAAAAAATGCTTTGTCAGGGTAACCTTTGGCGAAGTTACATAATAGTAGCTCTGTTGGTGTCATTTTTGAGAGACATACAAGGCAAAGAAAGCTTTTATTTGGACCTGAAGTCCAAACCGGAAACCAACAGCAATGAAAATATTCAAAAAAGGAGACAAAAAAAAACAAAGACTCTTTTGATTAATGTGTATCGGATGAGAATAATCATGACAGGTAGTTCAGGGTCGATGCAATCGCAATAATTAGTTCCAAGATTATCCTTAAAATAAATTACCATTTGCAGTCATGTGCGCCTGGCCGCCGGCTCCTCGAATGAGCTCATTTCTGACGTCGGCGTGGTTATTAGCATGCACTGGTTTTTCTTCACAATAATTAGTCATAAACGAAACTATTGTGACGATTGCTTTTCAGAAATTGAAGTGGTAATTGCCGGCTGCCTACCCTTGCCCATGTTATTTGGGTTGACTCAAATGTTTTTCTCTCACTCTAAACAATATATACATACGTCTCTCATACAATCCATTCTTATAAATAAAATGGAATCGCCATCCTTTTACTGTCATCAAATATCTTGAGCATGGTCAAAGCCAACACTGAATTACTACACAGGACTTGAGATTTCCTAGACGTCTTCAAGTTTTACTGTTCAAGTTTAAAAGCCACTTATTTCTAATCCTTATTGGCTTTGGCCGTAACTACTCTTAATCTTGGTTTGCTCAGAGTGTGTCTGCAGTGATTGGGTACAGGACGGTCCAATCTGTCCACTGAGAAATTTATTGCTCTTGACTGTGCAGCGCCGCGGCTCCGTCCGTTGCCCTTGAGCCTCGCGATGTGACACGGATTCCTCCGTCTGTCCGTCACGATCAGCGGCCACAATAGCTCTCACTGTACGAGTACAGTGAGAGCTATTGTGGGAAAATATGAGGAAAAGTTCGTAACACGAGTGTTACGAACTTTTCCTCATATTTTCCCATTATCATGATGTCAACCAATCGCTCTACATAGTTCGCTTCTGTATACTTGAGGTATTTGCTATCAAGTATTTGCTATGAGGTTTCTGCTTACTGTATACTACAAGTTGAAACCCATCCCAAAGTCTACTAAATGGCAGTTTCCAGTTAGCCATCGTTTTACGAATATGGTTTTAACTGCTTTCGATTGCAACATTCTCGCTAACGGATAAATGATCGCAAATTACAGTACTCGCTTCTAATTAAATAATGACACCTGATTTCTTTGATCGATCGTTGAATGTAGCCAGATTAGACACAGCTGCAAACATGCTATCGAAAGACATGCGCTTGATTAATTCCGATAAGAAACTTTCATCATGTCGTGGTTTGGTCACGGGCAGATTCCAATGTAATTTCACGGATTGCAAATCTGTGCGCTGCATGCACATGATCCGTTATCCGAGGCGCCGCAGCCGCCGATGCGGGCGCCGCGGTTCAGCTGACCCACAGCACTCGACCTCGATACTACGGCTAGATCATATCACATGCTTCAACTATTCTACTATATCATAGATACAATCGTCATTGGCAGGCTCGCCGCGCGCTGTTCCTTATGTTCTTGGAACAGGAAACTTTCCAAGCCAGACGTGTTGACAGCCGACTTGGCGACCACTTACTGACCGCTACATGGAGTTTCCCTGAGCTTCGGCGACCTTGTCCCGTTTAAGACGGGTTGACCTTACATATGTAAATGGAAATGAGCTATTGTTGAGGGGCTTGCGGAATGCATGATGATGAGTTAAGAATGCGTTCAGATGCTACTTCCGTTCCATCTAATAAGGAAATCTAACAAGATTCTTGGCATGGCTAATACAATGAAGCTTATGCTATTGATCGTACAATTAGTTTATAACAACACCTGCGTCAGACTTTAAAATCCTTTATTGAATCCTCCCAGCACTGTACCGGTCACAGCTGATTTATATTTAAATCGACTCGTAATCACCCTAATTTCAATAATGAATACTGACTACGTAAAATTAGACTGTTACGAAAACCAGTCTTGTTACAATAGATTCAGTAGTTTGCATAATTGGCCTCGACTAATATTTTGTTTTCGGTTCTTTTTGTGTCGGAGAATAGTTGTTAGATGATGTCATTGTTCAAAAGAGGATTATAATTGGAGTGATCACGACTGCGTGGTGCACACTGACTGAGAGCGGCCACTCCGCCGTCCTTGTTTGCAGTCAAATGGCGTGTGCAGAGTCAATGAACTTGGCACTCTGGCACAACGCCTGTGTAACACACGCTCTGGCCTAGACTAGGTGTCTTCACTGTTTTTGAACTTTTTGCACACTCAAATGATAATTTCTCAGTTATCAGCTTGGTTGAAATTAAAATCTTATTGCTTGAAAGTAAAGGTAGTTTTTTCAACAACTGATGCCAATTTGCAAGTAAACGAGTTCAGCAAAATAATTCTAACAAATTGCCTTAGTAAATGTAATTGAATACACGTAATGAAACCTGTAGCATGCGAATTTGCAGCTGCGTTAGTTAAATTTTATTTGAGATTATTATGGAGCAGTTTCCAATCGTTTTACAATTTAAATAATCTAAAATTCTTCGGGAACAGTTTACTTCAAAGCTTGAGAACGTTTTATTTCATTGAATAGATTCATGCACGTTCATTTGTATATTTTAGCTACCGTTACCTGAATTTGGCACTTTTACATGTATTTTCATACGATTCGTTTCGTCCGAGCGAGCTCAGAGATTATTTATACCGAATATCAATCAACGTCATTGCCTATCTTATGTTTTTCTAGCTGTGTAATAAATTGAATTATATCTCGACTAGTTCGTCTAGTTCCTCATCGATTAAACTAATCTTCTGGTAGAAACGTAGAAAACTCCGCCGTTCAAATTGGCGCACTTGATCCTGCTTCATCCCTGGTTCAATCAATTTCTAAACCGTTAGATATTTTTATTAAATCACTTCTTGAAGAATTGGGTTAGGGCAGGCTAACCCAATTCTGGCTGTTTAGTTGTAATCTAATAATAATAATTGCGGTCCCCAACACACACAACTTACAGAAAACGATCACTGAAAAAATAAGTAAATACGCAGAATTGAAAGAAGAAGCTACGAAAATTTGGCAACAAGAAAAAGTATATGTAGTCCCAATAGTCCTTTCCACAACAGGGGTAATCATCTCCTCCATAGCTTAAAATTATTAGACCTTAAAGAAACTCTCTACATTATACTACAAAAAGCTGCGATTTTAAACACATGCAGAATAGTTAGGAAGTTTATGCAGATAGAAGAGAATGAAGTAGGACCTCATCACAACACATAAAAATCTCACACGCAACACACACACACACACCACACGCTACATTTGCTTTGGTTTCGACCCGTAAATGTAGTAAAAATCCAGTCTAAGAGCTGAGAAGAAAAAACACATTCCGAAAATAATAATAATCGTTTATAGGTCTGAAATATAGCCTAATACAATTACATCATCCGGGCTTATATACAAAAAGGCTGCAGAATAAACTGTATTGTTCACACTATTCGATGTTGATCTGTAAGTAGTTTTTTACTGGTAATTCCCATGTTAATCCATATTGTACCCAATCCTACTTCGCAACTCTTTATTTACCTGCACGAATAATTTGCTGTTTAAATAGATATCGTAACGAGCTATTTTGAGACTTTTGCGGTGAACTGATATCCTCGTCGAAGTGACACTATTGTTTTGAGGCTTCATCCCTCTCGTATAGCAGGTAAGCATGGTATGATGGTATAGTATTACTCTGCTGCCAATGTTAGTTCCTTTAGTAGATCTTCTGCTTGTACCACACAGCCACAGCTGCAGTGGAGTCAAACACGAATAAGCGAGCTTGATGGTTTTACCCACGGGTGCGTCATACTGGATTCTGATATCAGTTACACGTGGCTCTAACTCATTATTTAATTACTTTGCCTATTATTTCAATTCTCCAATCACCTAGACTCACGTTTTTTCAATTATCGGTAAGTGTCACCTTATCATTTTAACATTAGTACCTACTTGCATATCTTGATACTGATAATTCAAGTGAATTTTCTTAAAATACTTTGTTTTATTGTAGGTCACGCTCACAAAGCAGTAGGCGTGAAAACGCCAGATACCGCTGTAACTGTAACACGTTTGGTAGTGAAAGAATCTCTTAGATTCTTGATATAATTAGGACTTCAACTGTTATTATGATTGCAAGTTTGTTTTGGTATGTCTTTCCTACCTTAACCCGTTCTATACATTTATGTATTCACCCAGGGCCCAGATTGGACCCTTGCGGTATGCCTAACGTTGCTCCATGATGTATTATGTTTCAGAATTCTTAATTAACCAGCACATGACTATAGTTTGGGATATTTCAAGTAAAGATAATTTTAGCTTTTTAAATGAATAAAATTTTCGCATTTGATCCATTAAAACATGTAATCTACTGTATCAAATGCACTTGAAAGTTCTATCGGCTGACCTATTTCTTTATCAATATTCACAACAGAAGGAATTTATTTTCACAACAGATATCCATATAAAACTTCATTCTAATTTACATTTTTTGGGATATTAATAGATGCTTTGCTTCAACAAGGCATAAACATCTATACGAGTGTGTAGTCTGTATGGCAGTGTGCCAAGCGCTCTGCTTTTCACTTCGAAATTGCTACAGTTTTGGACAGAAAACTAGTGATGACAAATAGTGACCGAATAGCTTTGTTGTACTAGAACTTTCATTTTCTTTTTACATAATATACTTACATTTTTTATTTTTCTTTTCTAATTTAATGATGTGGCGTACATACGCACTAGACGACTCGGTACATACTAAATTTATTCTCATTAACCGCGTCATTTTCAATGAACTGAAATCATGCCTGAATCATTCTAACGTATAGGCCCTATTACCACTATCTTCTCAATATCGACAGCGCTCCATTGTTATAATATAAAAGGCATAATACATAAGAGTGTGTGTTTATAGTCAGCGCTCGACTGTGCTGTTCATATTGAAGTGTCCGCTGACGTCATCGCAACGTGTCGTCTGATATGCGGGCATAGGTGGTGCTTAGGTGCTTACTCCTACGCTGTACATGGTGTTGGTGTGGGACTATTGTGGCTCCGAATAATGAACTCAGAATAATGTTCGCGGCTTTTGGGTGACCATTAGTTTGAACAGCGCATTCTCACAGTGCAGATCAGCACAATGTTATGATGTTAGCGATCCCAAAAGAGGAGATTGGCAAAAGATACTTGTTACCTGGCACCAAAATTAATTAAAATAGTGTTACTCCTAAATCCAATATTTTGCTGAGGAAAGCAAAAATTTGCTCATAGCAGCGTCCATTCATTACATGTACACAGGTAACATTTTAATTGGTTTCGTTAACGGTTGAAGCCGAAACATTTTCGTGGCGCTCGCATCCTTGCGTCAAACAGTTGGTTCATTCATGGCTGAGGAAGCGTGTGAGGATGTTCAGCCACTTTTTTAATCGAAAATGCGTGAAGTTCCGTTCTCGTTGGTAACGTTACCGTACAGTTGCTGCTAATTGTTAGTTTGGTAATTGTTCACCGTTGCCTTGCCGGGTAATGTCATGAATACATTACTTGACTACCTGGTAGCCTCTGATTTTTATGTTGTATAATTGCAGCCCTCTATAATATCTTGTTTAATGTTCGTTGAAACGGCTTTAGTTTTACATAAAACTTGGTTTATTTTTGCTCATTGTTCCATTTGCAGCGAGCGAAATACTTTGCATAACGTCCTCTACGATAAAATTGAATGCACTTACGATGCAGCGTCGGTCATTGCGGTCATCCTATCGCTTCCTACATGAAAGTCCTCCGCCGAGCGCCCGCGTCGGTCACAGATCATTTCCCGCTACTTTCTCCCGACCACACTGACCACTCGCTATCACCTAACGAGCGCCATGTTACATCTCAAAAGTTTCACACTAATAACAACAGACTAGTTTCTGAGTGCTATATAAATGCTTCAGAACTATCATTAGGTAAATTTTGCATAACAGATTGAGTTCTGTCAGTCACCCACTGTCGAAGTTACACAAGCCATCTCAGCAGCTGATTTAGATGTGGAAACTGCACCGGGGTGGTACCCGCCATACGGTGCAATCATCACAAAACAATGCTTTGCGTGGGCAGTCGCCAAACTTCGCTACTCTGCGGCGAACGTGTATAATAATATTACAGCATTGTTGCCTTATACAATTGCTAATCTTGTAATTTGTAAGCATTGAATATCTGACATTACGTTAGAAATGGATTTGTTTAATCCGTACGTGAATGCTCTTGTGCAGTCCAAAGCTCTAGGTCGTGATGTTGCGTCCGCGATTTGAGATCAATTCGCTTAATTAATGGGTATATTGTTGTAGCAAATATAGCAGCATGCTACATCTCTGCATGCTATTTTTATCGAGAATCATTTTAGTTACCATGCAGTATTTAATAATCTGTTATCGGAGTCAAGTGCAGCGTCAAACTGTATCCAATATGGAGCAGCCATACATAACATTTTATCGATATGAACGTTATTCAAATAATAGCTTTCCCGCAAGCCGTGATACAGTTTCAAGCGGCGTTTTCCACGTTGTTATTAAATATATATATCAGAGAGTTCATAAAAATTATATGAAACGCTATTAAAAGCATTTCCTTTTACGATGGGTTTATTGGAAAAACTCTATAAATTGTAGTGATTAGGTACTGGAGGCTGGCAAATAAAAACGGACGTTTCGTTACTCTTGTTTATTTTCGACTAGCTGTTGCCCACGACCTTCGTCCGTGTGAGATGGTTTAAAAAATATTATTTGAATCGTATATTTAACAGTTTACAAAGGTTTTCATTTTTTTGCTTTAAAACAAATATAAATTTAAAGCCCCGTCAAAATTGTATCAGCAGTTTCGGAGATTAGCCAGAAGAAACGGACAAACAAAACTGCAGTCAGTAAAAAGCTGTTATACTGAAATGAGAAACAGACACTACCATTTTATTTATTTGTATAGTACTTATGTATTCATACTGGTTTAAGGCCATGGTAACAAGCTCGGAAACCTGCAGTGTCCTGAAATTCGTTAGAAAATAGACTATGAACTGAAACTAAGGCTTGACTGGATAATTACATATTTTTTGACAACATGCGTGTTCTTAGAGAAACGTAAGTTATGATGAGTAATCGAGTGTTCAATACACCAAAGACGTAATTCGCGGGGACTTCTTTCGAAATACAACACAACAACATAAGTTTATTTTCAAATGCGTGGCAACGATATTTTAAACAGATTTATGGAGTATCTTTAGATACATGGCAGAAAAACAATTTGATTGCAAACGAAAGTCTTGTGGCAAGTCTCGCACAAGGAATCCAATTTTAAGAAAAGTCGATCAGAAGATAAGATTGGAAAGGAAATAACTTCTCGGAATGGAATCCGCTAGGACACTTAATAGTGCCCCTTTAACTAACGTAGAAGAAAACTCGGCATCCCTCTTAATAGGGATGTTTACTGACTAAATAAAACATGATTCTAATTAGTCCGTCTGTTAGATTATCGAAAAATATTGGATACGTATTTTTTGTTTAATCAAATCAATAAAAAATTACGAAGATAAAACGCGTCAAAGATTGGAGTGGGGGGTTGTGAGCTGTGACGTCACTCACCGGTAAAAAATGTCATACTAATGTCTTAGAATATGACGTCACACGAGTTTTCAAAGCACTGTATCGTCTTCATTGTTTGTTTACGTGAAAAAAGAAAAAAATCGTGTCCAATATTTTTTGGAAATCTATCTGACGGACTAATTAGTTTTTTTTTGTTAACTACCCTATTATTCCCCTGTCTATTCCACCCTGTCGATGCCGGCGCCGCACGCCGCCACCCTCCGAGAGGTTTTACTTTGAATAGTGGTTGAACCGTGACTTGTGAGACTTAGATCTTTGGACTTTTAAACAAGTACCCATGTTTTATTGAACCGGCCGGATTCAAATCCTGTAACTGACGAGCTGCCCGTCAGATACCTGTAATTAACAAAGAATTTTTTCCGCCTTTTTGGCGATTGCAAAACGTTGTAACCAGTTTCCGCTAAGGATTACACACTACCTAATAAGCTATTTGGTGGTAATTGTCCGTTCCACGTGGAAAATTCTCCATACACACACATACAGTCGGTCATTTTCACAAAAACGCGTACGCTCGACTGCTTTCAAGATGTAATTTTTTGCCAGGCAATGAAACCAATTTGAGACACCGGTGGTTTGCGTGATCGCGGCAATGGTTGCCAACACAGCGTTTTTTTTGTCTTACTTTTTATTTTGGCGATGACGTCGTTCCGGGAGGTACCTGCTACGACGAATTTTGCTCAAATGCGCAATGTTTTCTGAAATGTCGCCACACTACAGCTACAGTACGCTACGAGAGTGTAGGTAGAATCAAAGGGTAAAAGGTGCTTTATATTAGACAATAAATGCTCACCACTATTCGAGACTAGTTGAACACAAACCTACACTAAATAAAAACAAAGTAGAATTTCGTTCCAAAGAACCGGTTGTAACGTGTGGCGTAATATCGGCCACAGCGGCGATGTCGTGATGTAGCAACTGCGATTCAAAACCAACGTGTTTACCAAACACGGGAGTTGCACGGCTCCAGGTGTATCATGTTATTATCCACGCTTGAATTATTTTCCTCCCTTCAATTCACATTATCATGCATGTGTCACTAAAAACGGTTAGTAATCGGGGGATGTCGCGACCGGTGGTGCCAGCGACTGCTTGCCTTTGTCCAGTCATCCATGCCTTATGCAATATTACGCGTAGGGTAGTCACCCCCTTCCGTCACCCCTGGGCCCTCGTCTATAGCAACACATGTAATCGGGTACATACACACAGATACACACACGCACGCCGCACGCAACCTGATATACGGGTACGACGGGGATGCAAATTAGTATCGATTGTGATCGGGTTTCTAATAGTTGCCGTTCATTGGTGATTGATGGAAACGAATAAAAAATACTTCGAAATGTGAGTTTTGGTTTATTCGTTGTAATAATTTAAAAGGCAGAACCAAATGAGTTCTATTGGTTTAACTTGTAAGATCTAATTGGCGGCTGTGCATGAAGTCGTGGACAAGAAATAGACAAACAATACTGTGGCCTTAACGTGACTCACAGTTGGCACAAAAAACCAATGGACTGCCCCTGAATCGGAATTACCAATATAGACAACAAATTCATGTCAATATTGCCATAATACGCAACGCTGTTTAGATAGCGACCGTTACTCCGAAGTTGTCACAGCTCTGTCACTCAGACCACACAGACATACATTTACATTTCCTCGTTTTTAATGGAGCCGAAATGATGTAAGTGTCTCATCCATCAAACGAAGTCTTTAGCCGTAGTTTTTGCTTGATCTCAGTACGGCACGGCGTGGTAGATCGATTGGCCTCGCTGCTGCACGCTCCGCCGACTATTGCGTCACGCCATGATGTTGTCAGGTGGACGCTGGCAGACGCTGATAATGACCACGTTGCCCATGTTTATTGCTTTTTTTCCAACATCTTCCATTGAAGTTCGCTCGTCAAAGCGAGCAAGACAGCGCGATGACGTTGCTCTGAGATTTATTGGTAATTTCGCGTGCCGTAAGACAATAACTAGATGTCAAGGTTGTCCTTCCACGCGAATGTCACCTTTATGTAGGTTGGGGTTTGATCACAAACTTTTATTTTTGTTAAAACTTGGACTATCGAAGGCGGTCTAGAGGCCTGTGATGAAGCGAAAGCGATAAGCTTGAGAACTGCGTTTACGTGGAGATTAGTGAGATTACTAAAGCGTTCGAAATTCCGTGCAGAATCTAAGCACGTCTGACGAAATGATCGTTCACCCCAAGACTGGTGCAGTCAACCGTGACCGAGTGCTCCAAAGTAGTTCCAATCAATCTGCGTTGAAGTAAACTAGGATAATTGTTATTAATAAATAATTGGGAATCAAACGAGCTTACCTGTTAAGCGAAGTCTTGATTCTAATTTTATGAGTGGTGATCTGAAAAATAATTATTATTGACATAGGTAGTAATTCCCTTACGACGTATTAACACCGCGAATTTTAGATTAAAGAAAATGAATATTTTTTAAAGATTGCAACATTTGCATCGTCCTTTCCCGTTTTGACATAATTATGAAACGTCACTTATTTTAGAGATCATAACATTAGGAACAAACTCTGTTTCCTATACAGAGTAGTTCCAAATGCCTACATTGATTTTGATTTCCTGAAAGGTTAACATTGAATTAGGTAGATTAATTATTGCAGCTTTGGGGTTGTTAGCTAGTGGTGGGTGGGTAATAATTATTTTTCAGATCACCACTCATAAAATTAGAATCAAGACTTCGCTTAACAGGTAAGCTCGTTTGATTCCCAATTTTATTTCGTGGTGATCTTCAAATAATTATTATTGACATAGGTAGATGTTTAGAGTTTGCTGCAATAATTCAATAAGTAATTAAAACACAAATAATTCTGGATGTCAATTTGTGAACATTACCCAAGTAACGAAGTTTGGTACTATAAAAGTCCTGATAATGTATTAGAGTGTACTAACTACTACTATGAAAAAAAAAACGTTTACAAAACCCTAAATAAACATTACATAAAGGGTCTCATGGTGACAAATTTGCACTATAAAAGCAACCAAAACATGTTTGTATTTTGCACTGTAAACAATTCCAGTGATGTGTTTTATCACACTTGTCGTGAGTGTTCCCCAAGAAAACAAATAATATCGGTAACATATGCTTTAGTCATTTTCCATTGCTGCTAAACGTAACATTTGTATTGAAAAACCCTTCCCTTGCAGTCGCGTAAAAGGATAAAACACAAAACATTCATGGACCGTTACTCTGCCGTAACTTGCACTTGCGAAAAAAAATTGTATCAATTAAATCATTACGCTGATTTCAAATTTGACAATGCGCCTTCATATTTTTTTTTTTTTTATGTTTTAATTAAATTTAAATTAATACAATAAGTACTTGTCCCGACTATGCAGGCTGCTATTACACATTGGCTCCTGCCGTGTTGTCAATGTGCTATCATGGCAGAAAATGGCAGCCATATTTTCACCAAAAACGAATTAGATCATCTCTTGGCTCGTAGCAGTAACACAAACTCACGTATAGAGCTATTAAGTTATGTAGCAGCTGCACCAGGGGTCCTATTTAGTACTCTAGAAGAGTTGTTATGACTTTTACAGAACTAGCCCCATAGCGACGTTGAGAGAACTTTTAAGAAGTTAAAAGGTTACGTAGTGGTTGTGTAAGGTACAGTGCAGATTGATCCTTGAATAGTATTTTCGATACTGTTACAGTACTTGAACTGTAAAACTTATTTTTACGCATTATTAGTGCATAATAGATAAATAAAAGTGTTTGTTAGGTCGTCTTTAGTACTAAGTAGCACCAAATGACCATTTTTTTTTTTTTTTTTTTACTATGCAACACTTTAACGATTCGTATGGTCTAGTAAGCGTTCTAAGAGGTAAACTATAAAAATTAAATTCTATTTAATCTTATAGAACCAAAATGCTCTGTTAAAAACCTTTATAGTACAAGCAGTAACAATGGTTACCATTATAGGCCTACTATATCACTCTTTGGTGATAAAACGCCTAGGTACTTATGACTTCCTTACTTTAGGTACAATAGAGCTTTAGTATTATAACCTTAAGGATATAGTGCATGTTGAATTGATAACTATAATAAAATAATAATTATAGATTGTTATATGTCTGATGTCAGCTCTGATTTGATCTGCTGTTTGTGTTGTACTGTATGAAGTTAGATATGGAGTTCAAAAAACCAGTTTCACTTGAAATATAAGAAACTTTAAAATATTTGTGGTTGATATTCCTAACAACTGTTTTGTTACTCCAATGGGTAAAAATTAGAGCTTGCAGAATAACAAATATCTTTGTTTTAAAATTTGCTCTATATTATCACCCTGAATCTATCGGAATTCAAATTCATTAATTTTGTGATCATAAGTAAATAGTAGGTGGTATAATATATAAAATATATTCCATCGGAATTCAAATTCATTAATTTTGTGATCATAAGTAAATAATATCTATGTTATTGGGCACACATAAAGTTTCTCCAATTAGGTACATAAAATTAAATTGCTTCAAAAAAGTAAAATAAAAACATTACAATAGAATCTGGTTCACTAAAAATTAAAATTACATGCATCAAATGTCAAAGTTTTGACGATGTAAGTAAAAATGTTAATGTAAATAGACACATAAGTATACATAACATCACATTCATCATCATCATGTTTAAGTCCCATGTAACAGGGGCGAGCCTATTGTCATTAACTGAGCACAAATCCATACTCTGTGGCTGCTACTGAGAAATTCCTGATGGAATAACACTTTGCATGATCCACGAATAGAACCCAGAACCTCATTCTCAGCGGTGCTTGCAAACCATAGCTCAACGAGGCAGATGACCAACAACTTGGCAAATTAAATGTCAATACTGTAACAGTTTTCACTTTGTCTATCAATAATGGTAAGAATCTGTTTTTTAAATTCATTGAGGCTTTTACTGTCTTTAATTTGCGTATATATTTTAGTGTACAATCTGCACCCAGATTGTCATCATTGCAAAAATATACACTTTTGTGATGCATGCAGCAATGTGTGAAGTTTATCTGAGCAACATAGGCTTTCGACAGATTTATATAAATGCATATTGTTTTTAGCAAAAATACATGATTCATAAATATACAGTGTCTACTGTCGGTATTTTAAAAATTATGCTTGCATGATTTTGTGAATTTTATTTTGAATGAGCTCCAATCAGGCTCATGATTTACTTATCTTAATAATACTTATAAAAGTATTACCCCAAAATATAAGTCTATACTGCAGAGTAAAGACAACCAAACCGTGGTAAGCTACCAGCAGTGCGGTTTTATTTATAATCTTAATCAGCATAATATTATAAAGAATATAGGAAAACTTACTGAGTTTCCCCCACACATTGTCTATTAGAGTTCTCTGACATAATATCCTTATCAATAAAAGCTCCAGCAATTTTGTTACGTAAAACATATAGCACCTGATGTCTTGATGTTCTAACCACAATCCCTCCATGTTAGCACTCCCATGCACCCTCCCCCCCTTGTTTTCAATTATATCACTTTAGTACTTACTTGTACTATCAAGTGTGTACATTTTGTGCCCAGATAAAAAATTAACATTCTTCTTTACTATGCTGTAATTTAGGTCTGCCCATCTCCTCAGGAATTAAATATTATTTAATGCAGGTTACATGCTTACCGCATACAATACTTGAGTGTTATCTATGAATATCTAGCGTATCTATGATAAATTCATCAGACATAACAAGTTATCTGTTATTATTAAGTATGGTTTAAGTGATTTTCTCTGAAAATACTCTTAGGCAGAAATAAATTACAACATGATTAATTTAATATTGAAGCCATAGATTGCTAGGTATAGCAACGAGTTACTATTAGGGTTGTTATTTTACATTGGGCCTTACAATATAATGGTACTATTATCTTTTCCTAAGAGGGGGTCGGGTCTCGGAGTGGAAATAATTTGATTTGGAACTAAAAAGGGTTTGGTTGATAAGGTCATCTGTACATTGACAGGCTGTTAAGACCTCGAAATTTTGTCAGTCTATAAACCTTTTCCCTCTCAATACTAATAGTTTTTATGTATTGGGACATTACAGTGCATTTACCACCATGTTTTATTTAATTTATTCAGAAAATAAACAGTTATACAAACATTGTTTGCATAACATAACATTACGCCTGTAATCCTCGAACGGTTAGGCAGAGGTGTCAGACACCCACATTTCGCCAGTTTTGCATTTGGTTGGTTACATGCATAATTATGTAACTTTGATTTATAACCAATGATGCTTCCATAATATCATACTCGATGAAGAAGCTATGAAAAGATTTCACTTAATGTGGCCATAACATGCAGAGAATATCTCATACTAAAGCATGTGCAATCATGACAAATGTGTGTCAGCCAGTAGAATACAAATAAGGCAGCCAAGTAACCGCCCCTAAGACGACCCACTGACCTAACTTTTACTTGCTGATAGGAAACCAGGTGGCAAAGTATGGTCCCCATTCACTGCAAGAGTATATGCATTAGCAAGACTATATTGCACATTGGATAAGCAAGGTTGTCTCGCAACCATCATGCTCATAGGTTAAAAAGCATATTTATAAATTTAGCTGACCGAAGTTCATAGTAGAATAGGGTTCCCCTGTGATGTCTATTCTAGGTATTAAGTGTTAGCATTGTCCAATGACTTTGCTAAGGACATCTTGTGTCACGCACTGATAGTTTGCTATGTGGTTAGTAACGTTGGATATGTGTTTTCATGCAAAGCATATTTCTGGATGGTAGTTTTTCCGTTGGAATCATTCAAGTAATAGAGAAATATAAAAGATGACATGCTGCGCCAACCTCAAATGAATTGGGATAAGGGCAACAGAATGATGATGACTCAAAACACACAAACATCACATGGAGATGGAACTCCGAAAACCGGCTATGCCGATTGTAGGTATTTTCAGTGTTAGCATTGTCCAATGACTTTGCTAAGGGCATCTCGTGCCACGCACTGATAGTTTGGTAAGCTGCTAATAACTCAGGGTATATGCTTAAAATTTATACGGAAATGTAACTCACCTGATATGCAGAGTATAGGTATTTTCAGTGTTAGCATTGTCCAATGACTTTGCTAAGGACATCTCGTGCCACACACTGATAGTTTGCTATGCAGTTAATAACATAGGGTATATGCTTACATGGAAATGTAGCTCACCTGCTATACCCAGTATAGTTATTTTCAGTGTAAGCATAGTCCAATGACTTTGCTAAGGACATCTCGTGTCACGCACTGATAGTTCAAATTCCAGCTAGTACATAGGAAATATATGTTACTGGGGTGTCGCGCACCCACTGGAAAAAGCTTTAAGAAGCTTACAGCACACATGTGGTTTACAGTGTTAATGACCATCGTATCGCTTGAATAAGCACTGTAGATATCACGTATCCGGTCACGTATAGGTCAGTTATAGCCAGGCATTCTTACGCCTAATGGTTACATCCAAGTTCACCGCTGTGGTCGGCTGCGCGAGCGTTGTCTGTAGGTATTTGCTCAGATTTCTGCGTCTCAGGTTTACGATTTTCACTAATGCTGCACATATTACACTTTTTGTCACTCACTATTTTGTTATTTCGGTAGAATATAACGTAAACTTATTTTTAAGCGAATAATTTGACGAGAAAGAACTTTTTCTTGCGGTGTCGTTAACGCGCGAAAAAGAAAAGTGACGTTTCATAATTATGTCAAAACGGGAAAGGACGATGCAAATGTTGCAATCTTTAAAAAATATTCATTTTCTTTAATCTAAAATTCGCGGTGTTAATACGTCGTAAGGGAATTACTACCTATGTCAATAATAATTATTTGAAGATCACCACGAAATAAAATACCAGCCCATTGCCTACTGTCCCACTGCAACTCTTTGTTAATAATTAATTATTATTTTATTAAAGCTGCTGAAAATATCCCCATCCGATGACGGAAACTTATTTGGGACACTGATAAACTTCACGTTTTTTCCGTTCTTTATAACTCGTTTATCATAACGTGTTTAAGTGTATAATTAAATTCTGACTGCTAATAATGGGAAATCCGGATTGTAGTGGGAAAACGAAACTTAGGAAGCTGCTGAGTAGCAAGATTTGCATTTAAACGCTTCCCGAGATTAGCATCACGTAGCTCTCGGGTGGAGAGGATGCCTGTATCTAGTTGTAGTGGTGTGTGTCGAGTTAGCCGTGACGGGTGTAGTCATTAGCCGGTAATTAGGCGCCGCCTGACATTTGCATGTTATCTGCCGCCGCTGGCGCCGCCGACATTCCGCACCAGATAGCAACGCTACGCATACCCCACATACGAGCGCAAATTAACATGGGCACCAAATGACTAGTCGATAAACGGAGGCCTTCCAAACTATTTTAAACTTCATTATGCTTTTGTGAATACATAGCTTGTTTACCGAAAATGTTTAAGATTTCCTTCATAACTGTTAACTGGGTGCCATATTTAGGCGAAGCAAACGTACTAATAAATCATAGCGTAAACAAATGTTGTAGTTGTAGTGGCATATGGTCGGTCATGTCGTCTATTCCGGTATGTTTATGGGCGTGAGGCCCTATAGGGGCGCTGCGGGGACGCCAAGGTGACGGCACAGGCCCTCGTTGGCGCCCCGCCATCGCCAGCCCGTAGAGCTAACGACGTGCCTATAACATACTCGCTATTTTATGTCCAATCTTACTCCATACCGTTTTATTATGCCCTTACCTTTCGTTCGGTATGCGTAAACAGTTTTTTTTAGATAGTAGACGAATATTTCGGGCGAGCATATTTATGTTTTATAGCTAGCATATGTCAAGGGAAGGCACATAGTCATATAACATACCTCGGGTGTACACTAGAGGTACCATAATCCAAATAATAGCCCCTATCATTAATGTCAATAAGGCCCGTGCCCAAGCGCTTTGTCTGTGCTTATTAATTCTACTTAAAAACAGGAAAAATATATTCGGAGCAATTGCCAACTGCGAAAAGTACTTCTGAGAATGGAGGTTTGATTGAATTAATTGAGTGAGCACTAAAAATAGTACTGATATAATAGGTGACGAGACTTCTTTAATTGTTGGCAGTGTGGGTGCGAATCTGCGCTGGAGCACCTCCAACCTGTGGCCCCGGGTCAATTGCGCACACGCACCCCCTCCCCCCCGGTCCCTCGCCTCACGAAGGCCGCCTCGATAGCCTGATCAATCAATTGGTGCAATTATATATATAAGATTTTCGTCTGCACTGAGAACACGCATTGAGATTATTAGCTACATCCTCGCGGAGGATATCTGAAAGGCTCGACGGAAGTCATAAAGCAGCGGCCGTCAGTTCTGATTGAAGCAGTTATTTGAACAGATTGAAATTGAGAGGTCTTGCATACCTGATTCAAGGAGAGCGATTACTCTAAATAACTCACTTTAGGCGTTTATTTCTTTTAAACATTCCGGTTTGATTTAGGAAACTTAATATTAATTTTGACCTTTCTCTGAAATGCTTTTCATTAAAATTCTGAGAATCCAACATTAACAGAATTTTCTTTTTTTTTAACAACATGACTCGAATGCCTGTGAATTCAAATTCAGGTGACTTGGTCCAAGGAACGCAATATTTTACTTATCATTAGTAAACCATATCTTAATTATTATATTATATCACCATTTCCGAGATAAAGAAAATATGCGTTTCATTGAGCTAATGGTAGCGTATGTTTGTTCCAGACAATGATGAGAGCGGTGTGGCCACAGTAGCTCTTCGGTACCTGCCATGTTTCACCTTGCCGTCTTCCCAGCCTTAGACGGCCATGTAAGTTGGCTTTCATTTATACCGATATAGTAGGCTTGAAGTGGGATTGGGCGGGTCATGTCTGTAGGATGGATTAGGACGGGCGTCGTCGCCGAGGGAGGCCTAGAAAACGCTGGCGTGACGACCTAGAAGCGTTTGTGACAAATTGGACGGAGAAAACCGCACAGAGGGAAGAGTGGAAGGCTATGGGGGAGGATTTAACCCAGCAGTGGGACAATATAGGCTAAGGAAAAAAAGAGTAGCTATCTAATTTAGTCTTGTCTAAGATCCTAAGTAGATGCGTACTTACCTGTCAGGATTGACTGTTTGTTTAATAACAGCTGTTACGACACAGTCAAAACATTACCATTGATAACGTCACGTCACGTCACTCAATATTTTCTTCCAAATGATACGCTTATCACTCGTATTTAGATAGGTAATCCTAGTTATCTGAACAAGGACACCCAGACATCCAGATTAGATTATAATTAGCGTTGTAATAGAGTAGTTGCGCGAAGTCGAAATTGTATGAGTCTACAATGTTGGGCGTCCTTGCCACTTGGCACCCTTCGGCAGTCACGCGAGAACTGCGCTGCAGCGCGGACGTGCATCGCGCTCGGTTCATTTTAATTAAACATCGTAAATGTGCGCAGCATGAACAGTTCTACACGTAATGTGAAGCAATTATCGAGTCATTACAACGTTTTTTTGTCCGACCTCTGAAACACCAGCACATGCAGCACTCACTTTAATAGCAGTATGTATTTTAAAGTGTTTTTTATTGTTTTATACATTGGCTTTTGTTTGATAAATACGAATTGTGTGCACTTGTCGGGTTTCTTATAACGCGCTAATCCTGCTGTTCACGACGATCACACGTGAGTTTTATGGTTTCAATAAAACTTTAACTTGTAAACAAACAAGTTGTTTTGCGTGAAGCTGTGGGCGCATGTGATGATGCACAAATAAGAATGACATGACAACATACACAAATAAGCGTGTGTCAAAGGTGTTGTTTTTTGGTTGCCAGAACATGTGATTATCCGTCGGGCTGTCTGCTGTTTCGTCATGTCTTGTAAATGTGAATAAATTCTGTAGAAATAATAACAGGTGCTTATTTAAAGTAATGCCAATGTATGTTTTTAAATATACTTCCTTGTCCAATTTAAATTTGAAGCAAATGGCTAAAAATAACTAGCTGTTAAACCACGATACGACAAGGAAAAATAGTTTCACTGTATTGTAAAACTTAGAGTTTATAATGAGATGTTAAATCGCTGACATTTTCTACGCTCACACTCATCAATTCCTAACCTTCGAATAATGTTTATTACACAAATCAGCTCCGTATAAATAATATAAAACTTTCGCAATTACTTTACTTGGTCTTTCCTCACATAGTGACTGGAGCATCGTTAACGTTACAATATTTCATCTAGTAAATACCACATCACAAGTCATAAAGGCAACAGATGGCCCAATATTAATGTATTCCAAACTGAATATTTAATGTAATCGTCCATTTAAATATGCGAATGGACTGCACTATTGCACCAGATGTCTCAAATTAACTGCTCGCATTTGTTTCTAGAACCTCGTTTATAACTTTATATTAAACCAAAATTCGCGCTCACAGACCACCAATTGAAAGAATCTTAACAATTTTATCAAACAACCTTCGAATTTGTTACAAATAGTCATTTAATTGCGTGACACAGAAAAAACTTCCTATCATCAAAACTAGGAGCTACTGTTCCTGCCTTGTTTGTGTTATCTTAATATGCTCACCCATCAATTCTCTATTCCAGACTAACGAGCTCGGCAGCTATGCGCCTGATCGTCGGCCACCGCACGCTATCGAACCGCCGAGGACGCCACTCTGATGCCAAAATAATCACTCCCCTATACCTCTCCACTTAGATAGGCATTTTTAATGTTTTACAATTTACATTTTTAACGTAGACTCATTTACACGTGCGTTGTTGTTAACACACATGTGAAGTGAAGTGCAAGTGCTAGTGTTGTGACCCAGCTGGTGTGATCCGGCTGTATCTGGTTATACGTGGTGCGCGTCCGGTGTAGTCCGGTGCGTTAGTCCGGGCCGGTTACGCAGGGCCCGATGTTGGCGGCGTCATGGCCTTCATGACGAAGAAGAAGCGGTACAAGTTTGGGGTGCAGTGCTGTCTGGAGGAGCTCACTGAGGTGCCTTTCGTGTCTGCGGTGCTGTTCGCCAAGATCCGCCTGCTGGACGGCGGAAACTTCCAAGAACATTCTAGCAGGTCAGTAAGACATCGTTACATAGCCATTAACTTCGTATTTGTGACACGTTATCATCTGGTACGTCTTCAACAATAAATTACACCTCGTTAGGTGTTATCACATTCTATAAAAGCATCGATAAAAAATAATCTATCAAAAACGTAGACCTCTCGTCACCCGAAGATATGAATAATTTCTTCCGTCTGTCTCCCTGACGTTAGATAAAAAACATGCATTAAAAACCAAAGTACAGATAAACTTTGACCTTTTAAATATGTTTTGGGAAATTATGTTAAACACAAGCAATTTCGTTGTTGAATTCAAATAGCAGCCAGCTTTGCATATGCCTATGTTGCCTTATTCAGTATTGGCTAAGCTTGCATAGGCTAGGATCGATTTGTATAAGCGTTGAAAAATGCACACTAGGTACATAATCTCGAATCCTACATCGCGGCCACGTCCCAGGTTACGTTTGCTCTTTGAAAACTATTACAATGCGATGTTTCCAGTTTCAATAAAGCTTCACGTGTTTTCAACTGTCAAGTAGACAAAACGTCGCTATTTAAACTAAATTAATGTGTCCTACTTTATTTTCGTGTACAAGCTATTACATCTAAATTTTGTTTAATGTCATGTTCTTGGAATTTACAGTAATTTTCATTTCGTACAGCAGGTCCAATTACTCGCCTGATTAAATCTTTTTTGTTTCTCGCGCTTGATTAAGTAACGCTTTGACGGTCGTTCTTACTTCATAATTGCGATATATTACAAAATGGTGTACAGTGTGCAGTTATGGTGGTCTGTGCGTTTGTTCGTTTTGCTCCAATCTCTGTCGCAAGGAGACAGCAGCTCAGCTCATAAATCAAGTTTGGTTAATCCAGTCCGACAGTTTCGTATTCAGCGCACTGGACCACGCCTCACTAGCTTGCACAACGCTATTATTCCTTATACACTCAGGCGTAGCTTTCCGTATTTACAGTTTTTGACTGAAAAACACTATTTAGCTGGTTATACACAATACACATAGTCATATAACTTAACATTATGTCGATAATTCATTAGTTTACAGAAAGAAACAACTTGTTTTATTCTTATACCAAAAGTTACTAGTAAACCAACTCATTCGAACGGCCCTAACGTAACGCTCTTGGACACACCACGACCACAGTATAAATATGGACAGTAGCGAAACTAAGCCTAGTTGATGCGATAACTACCTACGCTCCATTGAAGCCATAGGGTTGTCCCTTTTATGCACGGTTGCTGAAGTCCCTAGATAACTTCTCAACATAACATTTTTATTCTGTTGTGATCAATCAATCGAATTAAAAAAACCTGGCTTACAAATACAATCTAAATACCGCGGCTCGCTCCCGCCAAGACTTGTAACAGGTTAAGCCGCGTGCGCCGTTATGACAAAGTTAAAGATCTATAGTTCTACAAGTTGTTGTGTACTAAACTGTTTTCCGTGTTTAAACTACATAAATGTCTTTTGTTGAGATTAACCGACGCCATAAGATAACCTGAAAGAATACAACCCCATAAGATTTTATTTAAGAATTCTCCTCCAACTCCTAACCGTTAAGGAGTTATTCCTTCCATCATCAGCTCATCAACATGAGGTAATGACTGCCAGATGTAAATACTTAAATAGCATTAGAAAAAATACGAAACACGTAATACGTGCCTATAAAATTTGAGGGTTGCCCTCGATTTCGTTAAGATTCCATCATCAGATCCAGACATGGTAACAGTGGGACCATCTCGGGAGTATACTTTTTCGATTAAAAATTTTTTTTTTCAAATCGGTTCATAAATGAGGGAGTTATGCGGAAACAAATATGATACAAAAACAAAACCAAACCGACGAATTCAGAACCTCCCTCTTTTTGGAAGTCGATTAAAAATACTTTCTTCTGCTGATGAAGCCGAGTTGACACAGCCGTATACCGCGCAATACATTCGTTGCATTTAAAAAAAATATCGGGAGATATGAACTTATACGTGACCAACTGACCACTCGTCTCGGCGCGGCACGCACAACTGAGCGCACTGCGAAGACTTGCCAAGTGCCCCGTCGATGCGCATGTTTGTGTGAGTGTGCGGTTTCGAGCGTTTGTAGGTAGTTTCCGTACTGTCCATATTTATATTGTGCCACGACCCCGGAAGCAATTTAGCTGGAAACACTTTCCTAGATAGGTTTTTCGTTTAACGTCACATGAAAATGTCTGCAGGCACCAAATAACGTTACCGCAGAGCACTGCTCTACGCTTCTCTGTAATATCATTTTGCTGGAAACTAAAATCGACAAAACTATCGACTTCGTTATTCCTCCCTCCTCTTTTTAAGTCCCGCGCAATTATTTTTTAAAAACTGGATTTTTTTCTGAGATCTGATAACAAGTTCCAAAGCATCTTGAGGTCTATAAACTAGAATAACTTGATATTACATCGACCTTGTTAATAGAAGTCAAGTTCAAAGGTATTGTGTAGACCATAAACTGCTCTGTTTGCATTGTGTGATAGAATTAATTAACTTTTAAAGGACCATAACGATATCTCACGGTTATGGTCCGACATTTTTATTTTGTAGCTCTTTTATTTGCTTCGTGTTTACTTATTTCCTTGGAAGTTTGTCTTTAAAAATGTACAGGAAGTTTGGGCTATCAATGTTGGCAATGTTTGCTGCTAACTTTTAAGTACAAGGGACTGAAACTTGCGCTGGGAACTTTTGGAATTCGGAAATTCTATTTACTTTCAAATTACATAACTGTCAGAAGTTTGGCCCTCTTCTGGAGCAACTCGAAGTCCGCCGAAGTTATTAATTAAATAAAAGTGTACGTCTCGCGCAGCTATGATTTTTGAAGGAGCAGGCGGTATTATGCAAGGCGTCTCGTCATCGCGATCATCAATCTTATTGTCCGTGCAACACCCACTTTCCGCGAGGTCTGCCTTGCCCAAGTTGCTGTGTCGTGATGATATAATCCACCCACGCGTGGCAAATTGTCTAGGTGTACGCTCGCGTGCATATAGTAGCGGTAATTATGTGTTGTTTCACCAAATTGAAATTGATTATAGTGAGAAAAAGTTGTAAAGTCATTTATTATTACCATTAACACCAATTCGGCGGTTGTTAAGTATATAAAATATTTGTATGGTAATGGATGTCCTCGACTTTACTGCGCTAGTATTTAGAAGCACACAAATCGTTGTTGCTATACTATGGCCTTTTCGGTCTGTTGTAATCTGTGAGCATACACCCACTTGTCCGGACAAGTCGGGTGGTCTTGTCCTGACCGCGAGGCGACCGGACGCTCGTTATCCACTCCCCGCCAGCACCGGGCAGGCAACATATTTAGCACCACTCCCATCGGGCACATCATCCATCGGTCACCAGTTGCCGCTTGCACTCCGATTGGCACATCCTACTTGCCAAGTTCTGGTCCTTGTGTCCGGAGATGACCGTGAACGGATGCTTTTGTATATCTCGAATTCTCGATGTGTCGAATTTCGCTATATTTAGCACTGCACGTAATAACAAAAACACCGCATCGTGAATCAATTGAAGGCCGTACATTCATTCATTTCTGGTAATCTATCTTTGGGTTTGTTGGTTACGTGTCTCGAGTAGTTATAGTAGACGAGACATCGTTGTGTTGTGTAGTAGTGTTAGCGGTATCAATGAGTTTCCGAGTGGCGGCAGATAAGTGTGGCCCTGTGCACTTCCGATACGAGTTAGTGCTGGTGTCGATAACAGCTGAGCTGCTGCCATCCCTTCCTGTTCCACTTCGACTAGCTAATATTAGAATATCAACATTTATGTGTTTGAAACTTTGTTTACCTCGAAATCTAAGCTGAGGTATTGAATTCAATAATGTGTTGCAATATTTGGCAGTGAAATGAAAATTTTGACACTCGTGCTTTTCGCTATGATGCCAACTTTACTAATTGATAACATTTGTTTTATAATTTTAGAATGATAAATTTCACTAACCTAATACTCCTATTAGTAGGTAATCTCATTGTCATCACACCAGCCTCCGATTACTGATAACAATGCTGTCAACTCATCCTGATTCATTACGAACTGTAATGTGAGTACAGTTACTGCTCGTAATCGGAAAATGCTCTAGAATCTATCAGAGTCAATTATAATGGCTGCCGTCCCCAATCATAGCTAAGCACGTAATTACGAAGGTACGTATGTGTGTCACAATCAGACTGGAACTGAACACTTACTGTCACAGCAGGGCTGACAGGTACAGGAGTAATCATGATTATACGACAATGTTGATCAATTATCTGCAAGATCATAAGACCGGTTACGATACCAATATAGGGGGTTTTGTGGTGAGATTTGGTTTTATATAATCCAGATAGTACTAGCTGCATCCCGGCAACCCTGGGTGGGAAGTGAGCAGTTACCGGGAGTAGGGGAGAGGTGGAATGCGGAGGCGTCCGGCGAGCAGAGCTCCCGTCCTCTCGCTGAACAATTGAGTGCGCGCTAGCAGGCAATCACTGTCGCGGTCCCGGTGCAAACCAATGCAGCTATGATTGACTAATGCGGTGCAACTATGATTGAGATACGAAACGCAATCAAAAACGTTCGGCTTTTTATTAGTTAATGGAATGGATTCTAAACACCGTTATTTAAAAACTTGCGTCATACAGCGATAACGTTGACTTTGACATTTGACTTATTAAAAAACTTAATTCTGAAATTATTTATTGCATTTCGCAATGTCGAAGAGCTGCTGATTACGACAATGCGTCAGAGATTACTTGACGCAGGATTTTTAATTGACCGTTTGAATGGACTACGTGTTTTCTCTACACAACTATTTTAAACATAAACCGTGCTAATTATAGATTGTAAATAGTTAATAAAGCCGCGGCGTGGCGTTAAGCACGCGGGTGTGGAATTCCTCACCCAGATAAGAACCGCCACCTGACTGACACGGGTTGAATGACTTTGTTTTCACAACCGGCCAACCGCTGCAACATTCAACATGTATAAATACAGCTTACTGGTTGACGAAATGTTTGAAAACAAAGAGATTTACTGAATTAATGCTTTATGGTCCTTTCAGCCGATTAAGAGATTATCTTAGAGAAACTTTATACGATTATACGCCTACCATTGAATTGAATCGCTAGTCTTAAACGGGTGGTACTCGAAACAACATTAAAGCGTACCTCGACCGTCAAGTTACTTATTAACCGCTAATTGAAATCGTCGGTTTGAAACAAAAGGATACCGAATTACCATTGATTGCAACGTTTAATTACCTTGTCATTGTTCTAAATCCATTGATGAAAGTTGATGAACGTCTGATGTAGTTAGGGCACGGCTTACAATGTAAGTTGCTCTCGCCAATCACATCTGGCCATCATCTACGACTCCATCTAATAATAGAGCTAGGTATTTATAAACTGGCCTGCTTCATTGTTTACGATACCGCGTCACGGCTGAAATTTTGTTTTCATTAACTATCTTTTGTTCATAACGCAAGTTGATCGTTTGTTGTTCTTTCTGTTTTGTAATGCGGCCTGTTTGCTTGTTTTTGTCACTTGCTGTAATCTTGAGCAGCTGTTGGACACTCTTGAGCGTTTGTGGATAAACAAAGGCAACAATAACAATTTGTTGCAAGTCTGCCTGATTACTGTGTAATCACAAATATCAGTGCATACATCTGTTGTAAAACCAAAGCGGACAGGGGTTATGATGAAAATCTAGATCGTTTTGTCCAGTATATTTTTTAAACAATTAGTCAAATTGTTACTAGTCTGACCATATCTGATCCTAAGACGTTACAAAAAAAGAACATGCCCCAGTTGTCTGAGATGTGTAAGCTAGTACCTATTCGGAGTTTGCTCTGAGCGACAAGTGAACCACTTTCTACAAAAAACAAACGAACTGTGTGGCCGTGGGCAGACAGACCAGCCTCACGCCCCAGTGTCCCAGTGTAGCCGTGTCATAAGCTCTTGGTAGATTATAGCAATTAAATGGAAAACTGCAAACTACTGAGATTGAATAAAAGCTATGTGTGACTTGCTCTATGTGTTTGTTTATCACTCTGCATGTTGCTAGATAATCTCATGTCATTACGTATGGTTTCCTTACCATTAATCAAGTTATAAATGTCGTTTAATGATACCCGTAATCGATCTGGATATTTAAGTGCTGTTTGAGTGTACTGGTGTAACACCGTGTACTTATGTAATAAATAATCATTGTTTTTCATCATAAAAAAACTTTGATCTCAATAAAACATGTGGAAACGATCGACTTTAATGCTGTTTGCCTTGAGTTATTAAATTACAATGAGATATGATTATTTATAAACTGTTCTAGAAACCATTTTAATATCTCGCGCCCTAGTTCCTTCGGGAATTTATGTGCAGTCCAGATTTTAGTACTTTACAATAAAACATTGTGAACAGATCAATCATTGTCCAATAGATTTTATTTTTGTACGCGATCTCGCGTGCCGCCTATAAATAGAGTCGCGATGTATCCACCCACCGTGTGTGATGTAATTAAAGTTATCAGCCAACTTGGCCAAGGCAATGGCGCCCGCATTGCACCAGGGAGCAAGGACACCATCGTGCACCGTGGACAACCGCCAACCACCATGGCAACGCTTCCCAAGTAACACAGAAAGCATTTTAAAAAACAACTAGTATACTTATGTAGAGCTTAAGGTCCGTATAAACTCTTACAAAAGTTCACCGAACATCTTAAGGCTTTATATTGGCATTTGAAAACCATTGTCATGCTTTACACTGTATAGCGGTTGGACAGTGGCATGTCAAAATGCTTTTGTAAAGCCTTTAGTTTAACTGTAGCATACCACAATGCAGCTGTACAGCTTTTAGCTGTTTTCAGTGCATTTGGATCAACAATAGCATTTTAAGTAGTAAAATAAATGCTTAATGCTGTTTAATAGCATAAACGTGAACCATTAAAATGCCAAGTTAATCCAGTACACAGCTTTCAGCTGTTTTTAGTGCTTTAGGGTTTACAATAGCATTTTGGGCCGTAAGATAATGCCTAATGCTGTTTAATAGCATATACTTGTACCATTATAATGCACCGTAAATCTAGTTAACGGCTTTGAGCTATTTTGAGTGCTCTTTGTTTTGTTGTAGGACTTACAAGTGCTAAGTAAAAGCTTAATACTGGTGAATAGCATAAACGTGAATCAATATAATGCTTGCATTTTTAAAGTTCACCTGAGTGCTGTTGTCCGGTTAACAGCCCTTTAACCAAATACACGTGAGCTATTGTGATGCGTAAAGCCATAAATACATTCACTTTACTGTATTCGTAAAGCCATTTGTCGGTCTTATTGGGGAGAAACACATTTTATTAAAATCAACAAAACAAGATGTACATTATTAATATATGTTTGCATCATCATGAATACTAATTATATTTCATACCACTATTACATACGTACCAATAAAAAATGTTATGTGAAGTACTTACTTAAGCTTTTTATTTACATAGATTTAAAGGGTAATCAACAATTTCTTTGGCAGGTTATTAATTTTTAAATTTAATAACCTGCCAAAGAAATTGTTGATTACCCTTTAAATCTAAATTAAAAAATAAATTGATTTTGACAATTATCGTCATGTACCGCTATTTAGTTTTTATGGGTTTTATTGTTTTGCTCAAGGATTCCCAAAATTACGTTCAAGTAATGGCACTATTTCAGTCTACATCAAGCCTGCTAGCATGCCAGTGAACCCATATAAAACTACTTTATAGACAATGGCACTACGATGGTTCACCAAAAGTCTTCTCTCTGGCCTCTAGCTTAATAATTGTTCACATGTGAGTATTTGTAATGCTGGCGGCATTTATTAGCCTTTCTAAAGGTTCACCGGGCTACTGTAGACCGATACCATTTTGTAAATATTTTATAACCAAAAAATATAATCGAATGGACTTATTTATAATAGCACTAGACCTTTATCATAAATTAAAAAATAAATTGGTTTTGACAATTATCGTCATGTACCGCTACTTAATTTTTATGGGTTCTATTGTTTTACTCAAGGATTCCCAAAATTACGTTCAAGTAATGGCACTATTTCAGTCTACATCAATCCTATTGGCATGCCGGTGAACCCATATAAAACTACTTTATAGACAATGGCACTACGATGGTTCACCAAAAGTCTTCTCTCTGGCCTCTAGCCTAATAATTGTTCACATGTGAGTATTTATAATGCTGGTGGCATTAATTAGCCTTTCTAAAGGTTCACCGGGCTTCTGTAGACCGACACCATTTTGTAAATATTTTATAACCAAAAAATATAATCTAATGGACCTATTTATAATAGCAATAGACCTTTATTATAATGATATAACTTAATTAAATACTGCCCAGCCAATACTATTATGTTAATTATGCAAAATTCGTTCTAGACTAGGAATACACAATTGTTTTGGTTATTTCGTACATTTCTCTAAATCAAACTTTATATCAAAAACACAATATATCGAAGGCGCGTGAAAATGTTCAATTAAACTCATATAGACATTTACAGTAAACTACATTGCGTTTAATATTTGATGGCATGAAATAACAAAACCGTCATAAAGTCATCCAGTATTATACATTGTTTAGTGATGTAAAAAAAGTATGTTGTCGTTCATTAAGTTTTGACGGTCTCCGTCCATACTATATTGCTGGACATAGTACTTATACTACAACGGTAATTGTATTATAACATTTGTGCCATGGTATTACAGATGATTTTGCAATGGTGTAGGGTTTATTTAAGTTCTACATGTGAACACTTTAAAAGCCACAATCATTCTTTTAGCACAATCTAATGGTAGTCTAATGCTTTTGTAATACGATTGGCAACTTCATTGACCGTAATTATGCTTTTTTAATGCGTGGCATCATAATTGGTCACAAAAATGCCAACAAAATGCGCCTGTAATGCTAAAAAATGACTACATGTGAACCTATTTATGGCCTAAGGCCGCATAATTTGTGCCCAAATAAGCATTACGGTAGCCGTATAGACGTTTGTAATGCTAAAATATAACCAACTCAAAATGCTAAAACGATACTGAAATGCCGAAAACCGGCCGTTTTAGTGCTTTGATGTGTTACTTGGGTTAGATCTAAGCCAGTCTTGCTCAAAGTGGGCGATAGCGCCCCCTTGTGGGCGTTGGAGACCTAGAGAGGGGCATTGAGGGACCCAGAAAAAATTGCGGGCGTTGGTGAGGTTTAGGGGGGCGATGGTTGATTTGCAACTTATTTACTTTATATTTTAAAATTCACTAAAATTTAAACCTACTAAGGCAAAAATCGAAATCAAACAAACAAATGTCATCGACTTCAGAAGCTGATTTTTCTTCTGAAGTTTATTTTTCACTTTTTTGTGATTTTGTTTTTTCACTTTGTGTTTTTGAAGTGGGTTTTTTTGCCTTTTTTTTTTTTTTTAATTGCACCTGACATCAACAAACTCATTAAAAATCATCAAATTCATCCATCTCATTAGATTAGTTTTAAAACTGATATTGATTAGGTGCATATCTATATTGTTTGTGTTTTAATTTGATTAATATATATTGTTAATATTTTAAAATGTGTTTTAATTGCTCTCACTGGTAAAAATGTCTTGTTTAGAATGCAAGTTCAAACACCAGAACCGACTAATCTAGCACAGTATTACTAAATTAATTAAAGTAATAATAATATACTTGTGGTTTTTTAAGTTTTAGGAGTGTAAAAAAAATAGGGGGACTGGAAAATAATTGATTTTAAAAAGGGGGGCGGTAAAAAAAATAAGTTTGATAATCTCTGATCTAAGCGATACCGGACCTTGCAGCGCTACACAGATACACCCATCGAAATTAGAAACAACAATAGAGACATATTGTTCCCATATAAATATACGTGTAAAAGATAGTCGCCAAAGAGCGTGTCGATGAAATCACAATCAAAATGAGTAAGTATTCATGCGAGCGTGTAAACACCAACAGATATGACGATAATTAGAGTATCGTGGCTGCGATAAAAAATAAATATAGTCTGCAGTTGGAGCCACGCGGGCTTTTGTTGGAGTGAATGGAATCGGATCATTATTTGAGATTTGTCGATGTCAGATGCAAAATGGTGCGACTGCTTGGAAACTTTATCGAGAGAAATTAATGCAACGTCGAGTCGGGAACCAAGAATCTTCTAAGTAAATACACAAAGATTTTTAAAACCTTCCATTTTTGGACAGAAAAACTTTTAAAATGGCGGCTCTTGTATCTTTGCTAGCAATTCTACCTCCATTTTCCGCCAGAAGAGCAAACTATACATTTTTAACGTGCTTAATTGCTCAAGAGCTCGTTATTCTCATACAATGTAGCTAAATGAGCTTCTAGCCTAAAATGTTAAAGTTATCTGGCGTTGCGCACTTCTTATGTAACATCTGGGCTTTCCTCTGCGGACTTATCTATGACCTTTTGGACTCCTTGCAATTTGTCATCTTCAACAGCTTTGCGTTATTTATTAAGTACAATAATTGCTACAATAGTATTTTTAGTAGTTGGGGCATAATATCTAAAATATTGTAATCTTCTTATTTTCGAGTCGATGACTAAACTCTGTCCACCTGGACCTGGACCTGGACGGCTCTATTGCCCGTCTTGCACAACTAACTGCACACTCAAAGACTTTATGAAGCAAATATTGTAATGAATAATATATTGTTTAAAAGCAATGTTTTGTACATGATAAAGAACTTCAATAGGCTGAACTGTTCAGGCTTAAAAATCTGCTCGAATTGACTACTTTTTCCAAAAGATTCGTTAAATCAAACATGTCCAAGTTTTTCATTGCTCAGTGAATCTCGGAAAATTGTTTGAAAGTCGGTCAAGCTCTAATAAATTCTTTGTCGGCTTCGGCTGTTTGCTTGTTATTTGAAAATCCAGTGCTCGCTGTCTGAACGGATTACTTACAAAGATCGGACAGTCTCCAATTAATGCGTTCAAGCGACACTCGCTGCTACTCACCATGATGGAGAATTTTCATTAAAAAGAAATGTCCGACTTACTGGTTTGCTATAGGATCATTACTCTACGTGACATTTAATAGGTTCGTGAAAAAATCCATTAAGCGGTGTTGGAGCTACTAATGTAATTAAAGTGCTTTTCTCCGTCAGCGCATGAAAGTCGCTGTTTCTCGTGGAGCCTTCGTGCCTGTGTGTGGTTCGTGCTTTCCCTTGCTCGCGCTAATTACAAGTCTCTTTTTAAACGATATTTTATTTTACTGAATGTAATGTTTGTTTTTACGCTTTTTTTTTTAAATTCTTAAGTTAAATAAACCAGATTTAGACCGCGTTCCTCGAATAGTTAGGAATGCATTTGAAATTAATGATTGCTTCGTTAACCAGTTTTTCAAATGCGAACTGATTTGTGAAACTCTTTTCGGTAATGTTGGCAGTACCTAGTACCAATAAATAGTTGGTGAATCAGAACTATTCAAGTTTAAAGAGTTCAAGTCTCTTTACTGAAGTTACTGTATGTAGGTAAGTTGGTAGATAAAGTCAACCACATACGGTTTTATGTAAACTTAGTAGAGCTAAACCTATATCTTTGGTAGTTCACAATATTATACAGTCATAGTTATTATGTAATAAAACGAAAGTATGTCTTCGGCCTTCATATTATTGCAAAAATATTGTTAATACTGTAAGATGAGTTCTGTGAGTTTCTGGTCTCTAATATTTCGCTACAATTTTAGTCGCACTAGTTCAATACTCTTCCCGGGCGTATTTTAAACGATTTTAAAGTACATAGTTTGTGTCAAGCAAGTTCATAAACTATGTAAATATTTAAGCAGATCATTAATTTAATATCACCACCTACTTCATTGATATTCGAGATATAATTAATAGATTATGATAAAATATTTTGATAGTGCATAGTATATGAGTGGTTTCAAGAATCTCGACTACTAGGAACACTCAAGTGAAGTAACATAAGGTAAATATCGTAGTCGTTGCTTGTTATTTCATGTGCGGTGGATATATTTTAACGACACGTTGATAACTCCAATCAGAGTACTAACGTTAGTAACACATTGCGAGTGGTAGTCGCAAGTGAAGGTAATTGCCGTAACTGTTGGACCACATTCGATCGAACGTGCGTAAGAAATGAACACATGTGCAGTGTTGTAAATCTGAACTAGTTCTCAATCATTCGGTCAAAAATGTAACGTCCATACAGAAATAAGATTTTGCCTAACTCGGACATTCGTATTTGACGATCTGATTTAGTGTTCCAAATAAAGGATTCGGATTTGGAAAAGCTCTGTGCGTCCTCAGGAAAGTGATCCAATAAAACTGGAACTTACCGTTAAATTGTCAGAATTTCGGCTCGCCTAGGTAACAAGATCATGAGAATCGATTTATATAATTGGCGAAGCGTCCTCCCACACAAGAGATTGGTTCTCTCGACGGGAGCTGTACAGATTTGGTCCCGGTATAATGCCCTGGGGCACACCGCATCTACGAGTTTAACGTTTTAATGAATATACCTTGTAGGCTTAGTTCGTGGCTGATTTGAGATTTTAATTTATCAACCGTGGGAGGTATAACAGTGTACCTGCCTATACTCTCTCACGCCGATGAGAAATCTTCAGAATTGCCGTGCTGCGGTATATCGAACGTCTCGTTTGTATTATACGCGATACAAGTTGATTGGCACATATATGCGTGTCCTGTAAAATAAATATTATGCGCATTTTGTTCGGTTTCAGAATATGCGGGCAGAATAAAGAAATAGGTACATGGGCATTATTGAATTTATTCTCTACGGAAATATATTTACTGCCATGGAATATTGATGAGTTGTAACTTACATACGTTTGCATGCATTGGCTCATAACTGAATTGAATCGAACTTGACTGAGAATATAAATTGTTTGAACTAATAAGGATTTAGAAGATTCGCTTTATTTACTATGTTTCCTTTTCCACTACTAGACTAAATAATGCTCATATTATAAATGATTATTTACAAATCCATCACACATGCACAAACATTGTCTACTAGAAGCATTAACTGTCGTCACGTGTGTACGAAGAAGCGGCGTGCGCTCGCGCACTCATTAGTGCTTATTAATTAATCATTAGCGTGGTTAAGTAACCGGCGACCGCTCGCCGCTCTCGTGAAAAGTGAAATTTTTCTCTCCCTCCCCTCTCCCGGTACCCTCCGGAGCATTTCATTACCGCGTTTGACGTGAGTTCATTGATATTGTGGTTTTAAGTAGGATTCATGTTTCAGTCGGAGACTTGTGATATACCATCAAGATTTCTGTAGACTAGCTTGAGTGCCTATAAAACTCAACGGCGGGTAAATGGGCTATATTTTGTAGATCTTCTGCATACACTTTTCCTTTTGTTACTATGTAGTGTTCAGTCGTGATGCGTCAGGTAAGTTTTTCACTACAATGTACGATGTTAATCTAACAAACTCGTTGGTAGTAAACTAGTAATAGAGCGTGAAGATAATTTGCCAGTTCATAGCCATTCGCCAACCATTAATTAATTTAAGTTGGGGAAACAAACAAGTTTGCCTTATCATGAACTACTCATGATAAGGCAAACTTGCCATTTGTAACCTTTTGCTGTTCTTAGGTAAAAGGTTTTAATCAAATATCAATTTAAGTGCTTCCTTGTTCCATTACTGTTAGATAGGAAGCTCTCAATTCACTGTTGAAGCAATTTCCAGTAATTCTACATTAAATAAACTGGCTTTCCACAAAGTTTATGCTTACGTGTGGTAAGTAGAAGTGTAACTAATCGATCACCACGACTGGATCGACACTTCCCACTTCCGCGCCACCAGATCAAACACGATACACACTGACGTACAGCAGACTCGCGTGCCAAATCAACAGCTTTTAGGTATTAATTGATTAATCCAACACAAACTTCATTAATAAATTGAGCATCCAGTTAAGTAAGTATGCTTGTTATATTGATTCGCATGAATTACTAAATTAGTTAAAAAAACATTAATTATCATGTGAATTCGATTGAACAACGCGGAAGGATAATTCAGTACTAAAAATTGATAATTGAAATTTTTTCCTGTTCATTTATTTGGAATCGAGGTGTAACGAATGTTAAAGATATTTATAACAATGTAAACTTTATTAGCAACAATGTTTGTTTTTAGATCGTATGAACAACATCATAATTTCTATCCATATTTTCCCCTGTAGCCGACTTGACGCGCTGTTTGCATGACAAGTGTGGAGTTCAGTAATTGTGGTCCGTGTGTCTCAGCGTGGGATTAGCTTCGCTCTCACTGCTGCAGTGCGCGGTGCGCTTGCTGGCAGTTCTCAGTAAAAAGTAAAAAGCTCGCACGGTCTGCATGCCGCCCGCCAATGTTCTGCTGAACTAAGCGATTCGATACAATCTCACCATATAATACCCAGCTGTTTTCACTATCACTCCTGTAAGAAATCGGACATAACCCGCATGTTTTGTACAAACACTCGCTCAAAGATAAACATATCTTTAAGGTAATATCGCTGAGCCTCTCATCTATTTTTAGCAAACAGTATCAGATTGCACGTGCGTTGACACGCATTTTTATCTCGACTTCATATATTTACTTTACAATCCTCACTAATCCTACGCTCATTAAAGTAATTAAATTATTACACACCACAGATTTCTTGCTCGAACATTAAATATAGCGGTACATAAGTGAAACAATGACGACTACACACAAACCTATACCAACAAGGTAAGCTGCTTACGTCACGAGAGGCCAAATATGACTCGTATGATGAACAATATAATGTGGAAACGATAACCGTATGTGCTCGGAAACATCCCCGCCCTGGTACAGCGACTGAATAAAGTGGTATTTTCGAGCGGATCACAAATATCGCACCTTTGGTAGAACAAGGGCACAATTGCAGTTTTTGCAATTTTACAGGAGAGTCATTTTAAGATATTTTTTGTACTTAATGTGGTCTAGCTATGTTAATAATGTTCTAAGGTTGTTGTTGCCACTATTTCCATCTGGCGGTTTTTTGAAGGAATTAAACGAATGTCTTTGTCCCTCCAGTTCAAAGGGCCTTTTTAAAGCATTTCTGCATATTTAAGTCATTTTGGCAATTTATGACAATTATGCCCTTGTTCTACCAAAGGTGCGATATGCTCTGTCGTGTAGGATTTAGGTTCACTGAAGAAAATTCTGCCACTATACTTTTTAGATTTTAATAAGTGCAGTAATTAACTAAGCCTTAGTTCGGTCCCAACTGGGTAAAAGGTTCTCGTGACAATGACAGGCACTACATGTCATGCATGTTGTACGTAGCACCAAGCAGTTCGCTCAGTTGTCGTATTAGGCCATTACTCACTCGTTGACTACTTTACTGCAAACAAGCTAAAGCTGTTTTAAGATCCTGTTTTTTAATTGATATCTTTCTCAACACACTTTAATTGCAAGATCTAGGCTGAATTTATCTTGAGTGCCTACAACATTCACAAGTAATAACATTGCGGCTATAGCCGGTACATTAGGCGTGTCTTGTTACTCGGTCGAGCCCGTATCTGGTATCACTAAAGACGCGTGTAAATCAGAGTGAGGAGTATATTCGCGGCTGATGTGCGCCCGGTCCGACCACATTCCGTGCCGGCCCATTGTCGACCATGCGTGAACATATCTACGCTCGCCCTAAATATCCACGTCTTGTTTCTACATCATAACGATGGATTTGTTTACATACCTTGCTCACGTAATACACTTTTAAAACAATCTAGAACATTTGTAATGTCACTGCCAAAATCTTAATAAACAATATAAGAGCGCTGACCTACAGCAGCGTCAAGTTAAGCCTAGATAACTACTTGTAAACTAAATTAACTCGATTCTGGCCAGACGCGGCTTTATCAAGTATCTAGTTAACATCATTACTGGGTAACCCGCTGACCTTATCAAAATAGACTTAGCACTGAATAATTACATGCAGTAGGATCACTGCGGTGAAGTAGACTGCAGTGGTTGAATTGAGATTAGCTCAAGTTTTAAACATCTCTATCAACGGGGCTTTCGTTTACTTTGTTGCCTAAAAAAATGTTTGTAGCTCTTTAATTTTTTCTTCAGCTCTTGAATAATAAGCACGTTTCCGTCTATCCATGTATTTGGTAAACATTTGTTCACTGTGAAGGATCTCAGCGCTGCGCCTGCACATCGCCCGTCAACACTGCGCTTTGAACTTCGAGTTCGCAAAAAGCACAAAGGCGCAGTGTTTACACGAGAACAGTTTTCAAGTGGGATGGATGTGGGAGCATAAAAAAAATAGTTTAAATACACCTAAAAAATTATACCTTCTTCATTAAAACCGGATGCTGAAAATTCTAATACACGGCTCCTCTTTGTTTTGATGTCGTTGTTGAAATTGTAGATCCAGATAATGTTAGTCTCGTATTTGAAGATAAACTGAATGATCAGTTGGTGATCAGATCAGCAGCACCTTAATTATTGTCATTGAAAGATTTGTAAATCAATTTATTCTTTGGTCATGTAAATCCACTTCGGAATTCCATTAAAATAAGAAAATGTTACTAACCCAACTATTATATCCTAATTTCTAACATACGATTACAGTTCCATTAGTCTGGTGGATGATGTTCTTCGCGACGTGATTGCCGCTCGCTCTGGCATTGTGCACCAACTCTCGTGTCGCAACTGATGCCATCGTTTGGCAACTCTGTCATTGCCACAGTCGCCCAATCATCAACAAAACATTCTCCCTGATACCCGCATACAATAACTTCCCGTATACTGTTTACTTTCGCTCCTCTCATCTCTTTGATATTAATATTTACTTCGTTTATTTTTAATATTGCGCAAGGTTAAATAAAAAGATCTTTTTGATTTGTCTTCGTCGAAAATGGGCCAGATTTCTTTAAGACTCAAAGGACAGGAAATTGATCATGTTTCTATCTCATCCTGGTTTTTTGTCTTTGATCAATAACGAAGTAACTTCAAACAATAGTTTTCTTTGATAAATAATGTACTGCTTTGCTTGCTTAGTAAATCTTTGCATTTGATCAAAAAACGAGATAAATCTCTCGTTCGCAACAAAGTTGAATTGAAAGCTCACCAAGCCGACGAGGAGTTATTGGCAATAACTTTGCGAACGACCTTACAAAGCTGTTACAGAATACGAAAAAATATATCGTCCGATGCGATCACACGATAACAGTATTACGTTCGCTTCATCAAACTGGCCAGTAAGGCAGGTGTAAAATGTCCGTTGGTGGATAGGCTTTTGAGGGTTCAAACAAGGTTTTTAACGATTCTCTTTACTGTTCGATCGAGTGAAGCTATTACATAGTTACATCTACAGATGTCATCATGGATGCGTGGTGGGCGGCGCGTAGCCAGCGATTGCCGAACCCTACCGGTCAGACCGGCCGGACCTTTTCGTTGTTTTCTTTCTTTTTCGCCCGAACACGACGCCAGTTTTATATTATGGACCCTTGTCGATATTACGTATTTATGCGTAGTCTGGCCGCAGAGACCAGACGGTAAAATCAGACCTACTGCATATGGATGTAGTTGCCTTTCTCAAGTCTGCGAGAGTCTGCTTCCAGACAAGCTAGTAATTTGATATTCGTTAGTGTACTTGTGGAATTGCATGTAGTTTACTATTATTTTATAGTTACCGCACAATGTCTAAGTGGCAGGCTCTTGGTGACTGGTTGATGATTGATTGTGAAAACTAACATAACGGGCTGTTTCACGTTTATAGCTTATGTTTCCGCTGCACAGCTTTTACAATGAATATTGAACAGTCATCGGCGGGCGGTGCGATTCAATGTTGTTAACTGAACGAAAAGTCACTTATTATGCATTGTTTGGATATACACGACATTCTGTAGGAAGAGGAAGCATCATTTTGGTGAAAAAACAGTTTGGAAGTAATTTGAATTTTGGTCATGTTTAGGCGATAACAGAATTGAATCAACCAGCCTTTAAATTAATTGAACATACAACCTGATCGATACAAACCCGTTCCATAGATAACCAAAAGATCAGTACAACAGTGTAACGCGGATAAACCGCGAGGGAAACACATGGCGACGATAAGCCGCGGATAATGAACACGTGACGTCATACATTACAAGTGGAGGCTGACATGATCAGCCGGTGGTTAACCCTTTTTTTTTGGTGGGTGGAAAATCATCAAATAACCCCTCCCGCTCTTGGGCAGAGCGAAAGGGAGTGTCAGACTTCTACTGACTAAAAACCACCCATGTTCCTTCTTAGCCCTTCATGTCGAGGCCGCGGTATCTCTTGCGAACAACCCGCAGCCCCGACGGGACTCGCAGCCCCGACGGGGGTGGTTAACCCTTAATTAGGATTTGAATGCTGTGATTTGGATGTTGAGCCTGTAATATAAAGGATCACATATTTATATTGACTTTAAAGAAAAAAATAAGCAAGCACGTGTTTCGCCGAGCCCAAGTATTATATTATTAAATATTAGAAAAGCTTCGCAAATAACCTGCGTTCGTTTTTACGACACAACTAGGATAAATTCGTACGCACACATATCGTGACTAAAAGGCCATACTAGTAACAAACTTTTGTAACCCAGTTGACCTCATAATAGAAGTAACTTCAGATAACTAGTTTTCCTATGAGCACGTATTACCTAATAGCACAACTAAATAAACAAGACAAACAGGAAACATAAAGGTCGTCGACTCCAAGAGCTGCGACTGCGACCATTCGAACACGTACGTACGGTACTTGCTGACGACTGCAAGACACGACTCAGCCAGTTGCGTTTATAGACACTCCATTGGTTCCTAATTCCCTAGTACTAGCTCATCTGTCTAAACGCAATTGCTATGGGAGAAGTCTGCTCTGCCTACAACTTACAACAAAAGACGGAGTTAGGAAACTTGGACGCAGTTGTGAGTAGGAAATTAATCGCTCAGCCGAATTGAATGGGAGGTGCTCAAGTGTTTACGTTTGTTCAAGTGGATAATGTTTTAATTGCTGATGTTCATGATTCATTATTGCTATCACGTTTTACTGCTGGTCATATACTTATGATAAGTGTATTAGATACTCAAGTATGTTGTTTCCCCGAATACTTCAATAACCTACTATACTGTTTGCAATTATTTGCATAAATAATTGAAGAGTTTGGATCGAAGGAAAAGTAAGAAAGAAAATGCGTTTTATAGAAATAATTTAAAAAAAAATAAAGAACGGAAAAAGAAAAGAGAGCTTCCTTCTTACAGAGAGCCGACTTCATAATTAAAAGACGAATGGAAACAATTTTTTTTTTCTTTCTGATAAATTATAAACAACTTTAATAAGTTAATAGGCGGGTTGTCGACTATCAATCCAAGGTACAAGAAGCTCAGGAGATCAAAGGGGATTCAACTCGTTCACCGGTCCGCATTCGTTAGTCGGCTATTTCGGACAGCATCCGCTCATCTGCATCTCGCACCTCCGACGTTGTTCAACGCACGGCTATGGATCCATGATAGAGAGATAAATCTGTCGCAAGCAGGATGTGTCACATATTAAATGAGAGCTGTTTGTTACCGATATTTATAACGTGTTTTAACATACGCCCACTTAGATACTACTTTTATCGGATCACTGTTATTTGTTTATGTTTCCTGCTTTGAAAAACCTAAAATATGAAAATAACAAATAAGGTGAACACACATATTATCTGCATCTAAAAGTTGATTTTCGATGACATCACACAAATGTTGAACTTGACGAATGTTATTTTATCGGCGACAAAATAAACTGATAACTCGATACGTAACGGATACGGCGGGATAGATTATTTAAATAAAAGTAAAATGCCGACCGATCGCTAATTAATGTATGCAACCAGTTTCTTAGAACAGCAGTAGATAATAATCATAAGCATTAGCCCCATGAGACTGCACACGTGCGTGTTACGTCACGCGGTGTAAGCGCAAGTCGGCCGTACTGTATGCGTACGCGCATAACGCATAATAGTAATGTCGCCTAGTTTTTATGATGAATAGACACCGCTGTCTAATAAAGTAGATTAACGCTTTGTATGAGGTTTTTATAACGCAATGATTAATTAATCATATCGTACCGACTATTGATACATAAGTGCAGTACTGAGTAATCAGTAAGCACCAATTGAATAAACGGACTTGATTTTTAAATCGTCAATCAAAGACTCATTTACATGAATCGAATGTTTTGCATAATATAGTGTTTCATTATTTAATACACAGTCAAACAAAGACGTGATCTATCATGTGTGTCATAGTGTCACCGTGAATGCTTACGTCAAGTCGCCGCGCCGTACCGCCGCCGCGCCGTACAAGGTACATTGGTATTCAACGTATGGCTATTGATGCTTCTGAACTGATCACTGCTGATACAGTAACAGAAGTTTACCAATCTCTTGGAAACAGCGTTCAAAGTCAATATTCCAAAGCAATGACATGTCAGTTTATATCTGCCAATGGTGTTCAGTTTCATTGGCGAAATTCACCAGTATAGGTTTAAGACGTAATATCGAGATAGGTATCTTGGATGTTATGCCCGGAAGGAAGCTAGTCTGGCGGCACGCTTCAAGAATGCTCCGCGGAAATAGGTCGGACGTCGAGACAGGTGCGACTCCCACCCCGTCGGGGCTGCGGGTTGTTCGCAAGAGATACCGCGGCCTCGACATGAAGGGCTACGAAGGAACATGGGTGGTTCAGTAGAAGTCTGACACTCCCTTTCGCTCTACCCAAGAGCGGGACCCCTCCCGCTTATTTGATGATTTCCCACCCCCCAAAAAAAAAAAGATGCGACTGCCACAAACCGAAATTATGCGAAAATTCCACGGCGAAGCGCTCGGCGCCCGTTGTTCGCGAAATTAATAGCACGAGTCGAGGGTTTCAGCTCAGAAGTAATGTTTGTAAACATCCCGCAGTATTTGTAAACTGTTCGGAGTTTCAAATATGATGTATGTGTAGAGCATAGAGTTTGGTGTAGAGGTTGCGTAGGTTGATGATGATGGTTCTGTATGTTTTGCCGCTGAACCAAACATTTTCGTGATATTTTTACTCATTGTGGAGCTATAAGAGTTCCACATGACACGTCTGTTTATGTGTCCTATTTATTATAATGGCTTTCCGCACGCATGGCGCCATCATCACCCCCACGGGCGCCAACACACTTACACAAACACATCAATAGGTACAATGTTTTTCAAGCCTAATCGCTTTTCTTGTTCTCAGAGCTCAGATTGTTTAGCTTACCCGCCGCAGTACAAACAACTTTGATCAACGTTTGATTGCACCAATTAACCCTAATTCGTTCCAAACAACGGTTGTAGTAGAAAGAAACAAGAATCCGTGCAAATTGAGATTTATAACTTCCTGCAGTAGTTTTGAGACAAAGGCAAGGCTGGCCGCGGGAGCTGATATGCCCAATTTGCGTACGTTGCGGGGTCGACGCTCGCTCACATTCGTACAGACCGCCAGTGAACGACCAGCCAGCCACTCGCGTCGCCTGCCTCCGTCTGATGAACTTGACATGAGGCCCTCATCTGTCTTGTTTGGAAAATAGATCAAAATGAAGTTGAAACCTAAACAGGGGTGCTCCACGTTGATTGCTTTACTAATTACATCTTCAAAATGTCTCTACCGTTTGAGTTTGTTTTCTAAGTAACAGATGTTCCATGATATAATTTAATTATCAAAAAACATGGTTTGCTTGTTGTTTGCTAGTGTTGTAGGTTCGAGAAAGTACTGGAACATCTATCTCGTTGATAGTATCGGTGCTATAAAGCAATCAATTGTAGATTCTGCCCGTTCCCTCAATTAATGGCTGGTCGCGTGATGTCGCGCGCTCGTTACGTCTGTCGCCAAGGAATACTTACTGCACAGCCTTGAGATCATAGACCAATGGGAATTGACCATTGTGCACACCCAGCTGGTTTCTATTGACAATGAAATATTAATTAATGTCTTCTTTTGTGTCTGATATTGTTTCATACAACGTTCATTACTGTATTGTATTTATTCACGTCATTTTCGCTCAGCAATTTTCCGCGTGAAATGATAAACTGAAAACACGCGCTGAAACCGCCAGTGCGGTTGATAGCTGGTGGCTTGAATAATTAAAATGAATCGTGCATACCGCGTCGGGTTTGTACATATTTTGCGTGAACGTGGACTTTAATGATCAGTTTGGAGAAAAGCGCTGAAGCGCCGCCATGCGGCTGGGGTAGGTAGATTGCATTAGACGCCAACCTCCGGCCATTCACCCGCGTCTGGGTTCTATGCGAGTTATGCGACCTACACCTAACAGAACATTATCATCTAGATTCTAGTCAAATCTGTTTTACGTCAGTCACGTCGTCAGTCGGAACATTTTCGTGTAAACAGTATTGGTCAAGTTTAAACAAAGGATACCTATAGGTACTACTAGTCATACTAAAGTGACACTAACAAGTATTGTAGTCTCCACCAGTTTTTAATCGTGGCAGCCGACCATCTGCTGTGGACCATCCCCGTGGGAAAATCTCCGATGTTTACAATAATCGCTGATCGACTCATCATCACACGCTCTTTCAAGTTCTTTTTGAACTTTTTTCTCGACATACGCCTGCTTATTATAGTCCATAATAAAGAACTTGTTATGGGAACTTGATTAAATCCAAGCCATAGACGCAAACAAGTCTGTTGTTTATGGCATCACAATTCTAGGCGGCTCTCATAAATTGTAGCCTAATAAATTTTAGATGGACAATAAATGTGCGCTCCATAAAATCACAACATTGTAGGCCCAGTAGGAAAAACTGGCTGGTTCGTTTCCTTGCCAGTTCTGGCAAATGTGCACTCAGGCGTACCACGTTTTTGGTAGTAGTCTTATTACTGATTCCTATCTATTTTTTAGATTTCTAGAATAATAAAAGGCCTAAGCAAATCATTAGTATCGATCGTTTATCTTGGTCGGTTGTCATCGCTGTCAGTGCGTTAATGTAATTAATATGTAATATTCCACCTTGCCCCTACTTGGTGGTCCTTCCCTGCTTTCCACCGCAACGTCCGCAACTCATTGAACCGAACGGCAACGATCAATGGGCGACGCAGCCCTCATAATAAACAGTAATGTTCACTTTGTATTAATAATACATCTACTTTATTCAATGAACAATATTCATAATAATGCCATTCATAAAATTAAACTAGAGGTTCTTGTGAGTGACGCCAACGCCAGTGCGTTATAAATTGTCAGCCATAAAATCGAATTAATATGGAAGTAATTGAATAATATTGGTGAGAATGTATACAAAAGCATAACAATCGTCACCATAACAGGAAATAGATTTGTACCCACGGCATATATCCTGTGTATTTCAGTATGACACCTTAGTAAAATAAAACATAGGGCCGCACTATATAGGGTGTAAAAGTACCCTTAACGCAAACGAAGGGCACTTGTTCTCCCCACCACTGCGATCATTTTTTGTTCTAGACCATACCTGGGAACCTCCTAGTTACGGAGATATTGGGGGTCAAAGTTCCAAATTTTTCACAGCTGTTTTTGTAAATACTAGTTTTTCAGGTTTTAACTTTACTTAAATTACCTCCATGACCCGTTTACTATTCAAAGCATCCACTAGCACAATGTTTTAAGAGTGCTACTTTGAGTTTTACCGTAAAATGTGATTGTTGACCCCAAAAAAAAAAGTCATTCCCCAGCAAAAATTTTTGCGTAGGGGTACTTAGATTGATGTACAGAATGCTTGGTTGACGGGTGTGTGATGGGTTGATTTACACCCTGTATAACTGTGACAGAATAAAGTAAATGCCACGATAATAAGAATAATGAAAAACAAAGAATAAATCATAAAGGCAGACGAGTAAGTAGAACCTTTTAATTAACGTTGTTAATCTTGTAAGCTGTAATTACACAGACGTAATTGAGATCATAAAGTTTGCGTACAAGCAATGGAACTACTTTTAGTATAATTCCCTGGGGTTCTTCATCTCATCTTCTCGCAGTTAAGCCTAGGGGGCTTAACTGCGAGAAAGTAATCAGTGGAGCTGAAGCGAGGTTTCTGAGCAACGCAGTGAGCTTTCCTATGAAACTAGAAACGTAATCTTTTTAGTTGTAGACAATCTTTAGTCACCATGAATCAATTTTACATTGTAACCAAAAGTTATTGAGGACATCATGTCAACAAAGCTCAAGAAGATAAAAAAATTAAGTTACTGAACCGATTTTAATGAAACTGGATGTGGAACCAATCGGAAAGCATATCCTATAATCTTATCATATAAAAGAAAAAAATCAATCCAACCTAAACGTGCAATACAAAAAAAAACATACAGTCGAAATGAGAACCTCCTCCTTTTTTGAAATCGGTTTAAAAGAACGTGGTAGGTTGAGTTTCCCTGGTTCAATCCAGATTATTCCAGCCGCAATTCTCTGGGGCACCAGCGCGTGTAAAAACGCGTAGAACAAGCGCCATTTCTGTTTGCTCGCTACTAATTGTGTTTACGCTATCCTGGACCGGGGAGCGAACTGTTATTGCCACGTATTTCAGTACAGCAGTACCCTTGCTTGTTTCTATCACCACCTCTTGTATTTGCACATAAACACACACATCAACAACCATCTGTTAACGGTTGCAGCAATATTTGTCACGGACTGCTTGTAAATCAACACCTAACTATTCGTAATTATGTTAATGTGTTTAGAGAGAATCAGTTTTGAGTGGTGATGAATGTTTATTCGTTTTTAATGAACCGATGTCCTCATTTAACGAAATGGTCCTTCGCTCTAAAATAATTCCGTGCAATATTCCGACATTTCCATTTGAGGTCAGCTCGCCGTTGATAGACATAATACAAATGTTAGTCTATTCCCAATTTCCTTGGAAGTAAGCTCATTGTTTGTGTTACAATCTAGATTTTGTCGGAGTTCACTAAACTTTCTCTAGGAATGCTCCCGATTTAGTTTACCTATGTTATTGTCTGGAAGCTAATCTAAATATTTGGCGAAGAAGGATAACTTTTCGCTTCTTCTCGATAGTCATACAGTTTCGCTATTTTAATATTGGAAAGAAATCAAATCTTATTTTGAAAATGTATCTGGAACATGAAGATAAATAAATTTTCGGTAATCATGATATCAATATGTATGTAACTAACGTAAATAAACAAAATGTGTTGATATTCCACCTGGAAGTGCTAGTTGAAAACAAATGCCAATCGTGAATGTCAAAAGCGGATTACGTACGCTAACGCTTCGCCGACGCTGTTTACTCGAATGAGTTCGCAGAATCGCTGTTCATACATTTTTCTCAATACATCGCGTTTCGCAGAACATGTCATTTTCTTATCGAACTTGCAGAAAAAGCTGCGGATTTTCCTGTTCGATGTTTAGTTCTAGGAAAATCTTTATTGCAATACTTTATTATATATCGCGATTACGAAGTTAACGCTTCCTTATGTATTTAAAGCAATTTATATTGGTTCAATAATGGGGGAGAATCAGTAACTATGGACTGTATACTATAATAACACAAAATATGTGAGTTATTGGTGTCATTAGCGTTGTTGTCAACGACCGCTGGGTCAGGCACTGACCTTGCGCTGGACAATGACCGCCCACCACCATCACCACCACGACTCCTTTGATGTTCCAACGTCCTCATATCCGGCACTCGCAGACGAATTAGGTCTTTTTACTTTCGTATTACTTGAGTAATGTACCGTGTTTTATAAACAACGTTGTTTGACTAAATTGCTATACAAATCATATTAGACTTGAATTTTCTTTTTAAGATGATTTCATAAAACAACTCAATGTTTCTCTGATAAGAAATATTGTATTTTGATCACTTTTTCCTATTTTGGAAATAATACTAGTTCAGCCGGAAACATGAATTGATTGAACTTATCATGTCAAGTAAGCTTATATTATTTTTAGATGTTGTTAAATTAGTAACCTTGGAGGATAATGAACATCATATTACAGTAGACTACGCATTATACTGTAACGCGGAAGTAGATAATTGGATTTAAGGGCCTGACATTGGCGCTGGTCGGTTCGTTCCAACACGCGTTGCTCGATGGAACGAAACTGGTTTCCTGATCAATGGAAACGTGCGGACTACGCTTGCTTATGCTTTAAAGATGTCACATAACTAGAACTCATCGAAAAACCTAAAAGGAATGCAATTGCTACGTTCAATGATGATGCGTAGCTGCGTCGAGATGATAAAAAGACCTTACAATATAACCCTGAAACATGAAAAAGCTGAAAGCTAACAGTGTATTTTTGCGCTAGTATTTAGTTGCAACATGTGTTGTTCTGTTGTTGGCGACATGTAGGCAGCACGTGGGTACGCCGGGATAATTAATACACGGCTCCTCTGATGAATTGGATGAGCGAAGGACGAATCTTTTGTGTGCGTACTGCTTAGGGTCTTGTCGCGCTCTTTGCAAATATTTCCACTTCTTTGTGGAATAACCATAAACCCTTGCATGTATTACTTATTTATATAAGCAATGACGTTAGTTACAATGTTGTCATCGGCTTAGAGTTTACCCCTTTATTCACGTGAGTGTCGAAAACAGGTGACCGTGGGTTTGCTTCACGAGATTGGGCCACAGCTTGTTGAAAGTTAATTAAGTACGGAATCCTTTTCCTAAAATATTAACACAGTCATTAGGACAAATTAATATTTAAATGTAGGTTAAGCGGGTTCTTTATTTATTTGTAATATTTGATGTAATGTTAGCTTATTAGATCATCGATACAACTACCATTGAAATGGGCGTTTTGTCCTCAATTATTTATCCGATAAAGGGAATTTACAAATACCCCTGCGTATAAAAGAATCATCTATTATTTCCTTATCCATACGGAAAATGAGTATTTTAATAGTCAGAGCACACCGCACTAATGGCTATCGCTAAGCCGAACAACCTCGTGAATAGTAGTCATTACTAATAATACAAAACCACGAAAAAAACTCCCTACTATTTTTAGCAGTAGCATTTTCCTGAAGGAAATATAATCTAAACAAATTTACACATATTTTGAGTCATTTTATGACATCTTCCTGTAGGAAATAGCATCGTAAGATGTTGGAGATGAAAGTGACAGGTGGGAACCCTGCCCGTCCCACCTCGTTATAAATAGACAATGACAAACTCAGCGCCAACAGATATTTTAGCCAAGCGTGGGATCCTCTGATTCATTTATAAATGTTTATCATTGGTGCTGCAATCCAACCAAAGTCTTGTTTTATTACAAGCTATTCATTACTTCATAACATCGCATTACTTCGATTTATGACTTCATTATGAACATATTTTTTCTCAATTCTAACAAAATGTACAGAAACTATGTTCTGTTCTGAAGAAAGAAAACTGAAAGACATTTCGAAAAGTGTGTATGCAGCCAAAGTGCATCAGTTGCAGTACGCCGTATCTCGGCGTAGCACCTGATTCACCAGCGACGCAAGGTCAAGCAAGGCCGTCAGCGCGCGCGCCGCTCCTCGCCAACCGCAGGTGAAAGGACCCACACGCACGCGAACTGCTCTTTCCACGAATTTGTTACTTTGCGGGGTTACGTTCGCAAATATTGCAACAACATCTCTTTTGTTCTATTATCTCGTTTCACCTCCAGGCAACACATATTAATGGCCATTTCTGTGGTCAGTTGTCTGTTGGATAATTTTTACGTAATCTGCTCTATTTGTGTTAAATAAAACCTCAAAATTACGACTTTAAAGAACAGCTGACTAAATCGATTTGCTCTTCGATTTCGTGACAAGACTAAATAAGTTGTGTACGTTTTAATCAGTTCGGTTCGCGAGTTATGGCTTCGGGTTCAAAGGTGAATACAGAAGTTTGTAAACACGGCTGTAAATAATCGTAGATTAATTATACTATCGTGGATTTTATTGGGGCGTTTGTTTACGGTAATTACTTAATGTCATACTAGAGACATTCATACGACGATAAACTATCGGGAATTTATGTGACTAGTTCATATAGCTTAGTGGATGCAGGCGTTTGTTAATCTCATTGGGTGGCTATCACCGAACTAATCCTTGATTCATTTTGTGCTAGCAGAGTCTAAGCTAATATTAATTACAGTGTCCTAAAATGTTAAACTTTCGTAGTACCTTCTTATTTTTTATGTGCAGTCACTAAAGCTGATAATAATTCACTAGAGTTGGCCATCGCCTACAATCAAGTGTCCACTCATCGGACAAAGATGTGTTAAAACAATATACGATGAGGAAAATGTGGAAATCACCTCAATGATGTGATCATTTGGCAAACCGCTTCGTCCTCCTGCGTTGGCGGACCAAAACACATGGGTCGAAGAGATGAGAATGGTGATATCAGAGCACAGTCATCTGCTTACCTAGACGACGTCATCGTGTATAACTGCTGCTAATAAACGCGTTATTGTTTGTGCTTCTCTTTGAACGGATTACGAATTCGATTGTGTTAGCTAGTGTTAAGTTGATTTACATTTCATAAATGCCAACTGCGTCCGCATTGGAAGCTGTAAATTAGAGTACCTACTCTAATTTACATTTTTAAGCTATTGCATAGCTTCTATCGCGGGCCTTGAGCGTGGGGACCGAATCCAGAAATTCCGTAACGAAAATAAAAACCTAACAAATTGACACTTGACTATGACTTTTTGAAATATCACGCTTGTCTCTTTAGTTCAGCAACCCGCCTTTAGGTGGCATTGGTTGTATTGGAAAACTACCGTAATCAGCTGTTTCTGAGAAAGTATATAGGTGTATAGGTATTTATCATCTATGTACAACAGTGAATATCTGTACTCGTATAATTTGTGTACAAAGTGTTTTAAATATGAATAAACAAAGTGCATTTATTAATGAAGAAAGTCACGAAAAAATAGTGACAGAAAATGAGTTAGTACTCTATATACATTCATTTTATTATTATTATAACAAATGCAGTATTATTTTTTGTTTTGTTAATTTATATATAACTAGCTGTACCCGCATGCGTTGCTATGCCCTTTTTCCTACATACTAACTACCCGCCTACGTACCAACTATCCACCTACCACCAACCTACCTACCTACCTCCTACCCTACCTACCTACTACCCTACCTCCTACCCTACATACCTACTACCCTACGTCCTACCCTACCTACCTACTACCGTACGTCCTACCCTACCTACCTACTACCCTACCTACCTACTACCCTACCTACCTACTACCTTACCTACGTACTACCCTACCTACCTACCACCCTATCTACTACTCTACCGACTACCCTACCAACCAATCACACCTACTCTACTATCCTACTTACCTACTACCCTACCTACCAATCACACCTACTCTACTATCCTACTTACCTACTACCCTACCTACTACTCTACCTACTACCCTGCCTACCTACCTAACACTTTCTTACCTTTTAAACCTTCCCTGGACTTCCACTAATATTTCAAGTTTAAAATTAATAGCTCAAAGAGTATATAACCACTACGTATGAATAGCTTATCAAGAAAAATCATAGACATCCTATAAAAAGACATTTACTCTTTTGTTAAAACCTGTAGAATAAATCTTAGGTATTATTTTCGGAAATTAAAAATTAAATAATTAATAAATAATTTACACAAATTAATGTCTAAAACAAACAAATATAACAGTACCTGAACTTTCGAGACATTTTACAAAAAATAATATTTCTGAACGCACACATGAATTTGACAGGATTGGACAACAAATTTTGACATGTAATAAACAAATGAGCATTTATTGAAATGATTAAGTATTGATTACACATATCGAATTTTCATTGTTTTTAAGATGTATTATGCTATTCGGGGCGGAGACAAATCCAACGAATCAATAACCATGAAAATTGGTTCAGCAGATCTCGAGTTATAAGTGTTGTAACAAACCCGTCTTTGTTTTATATATATAGATACTGCTATAAAGATAACCAAAATGTTGGGGAAATATAGTATTTATACTTACACTTTTACTAATCATCCTCATCTTTTATAAAATATTAAATCTTATAATTTTTCAATGTTTAATTTTCATCTGACATTACGTCAGTTGTCAAGATGTCATTTACTTTTTCTTTTAATTTGTGTCATAGTTTTTCTTAGTGGTTAGAACTACGAAGGTAACATTTGATTTATATAATTTAATTCATTTTTATGAATATGTTAGCTCAAATAATGTAATTTATTGATAATTTCTATTAATAGTATCTTATCTTACGCTTATAAAATTAACTAACAAAAAAATGCTATGCAATAGCTTTACCGCGGCAGTCTCCAGTGCCACACGTCTTTTTTACGTATAGACGATATCTATCAACTGAAATGAAAAAACTCATTATTCAATTTGATTTGTAAAGTTTATTTGAGGACGTAGTTTTACTCCTAGATTAGTTATGTTTTTCTTTAATTTGAAATGCAAACGATTTGCATTGCAACTGACTGCAACTAACTTAATTCTTAAGTTACGACGTTAACTGCTTATGTCATTGTTTACTTTACATCTGTGAAGTAATCATTATTATTGTTGGTTAAGTTAACGTAGTGAATCATCACTCGCTCAGATATTTTGCGCTTTTAATATGAACGATGTCGTTAATTCCAAAATGTATTTGGAACTGGGATGACGTATTGTCATTGCAGTTTCATTGACATGTGGAGACACGTGATCGGAAGCCCGAGGAGTGTTGGCTCGGCGCCACATCCTCGCTGACATTGACATCACTGCAGCAGCAGTCGTCACGCGTTATCCCGGCTCGCTCTGCCACGCTGCATGTCAAACAAGCTGGTTTATGTCGAACAATGTAATTACCACCCTGTCACGACAACGGCCCGCGAACGCAAATCGTGTTACACCAACTCGTTAACTTTGTTATAGGTTTTGACACGATGTCAATAAATTGTCTTCTGTAGCTTTTAAACTACAGATCAAATATAATTGTATAGAGTACAACTGTCAGTATGTCACACTAACCATTTCGTTAGTTAATACAAAATATTTATTGATAGGTAATATAAATATGAATCGCATGGTTTGGTTGTACAATTTATGTCACGCGGTTCTAAAGCATTTTCCCACACTTCAACCTTTTCCGAAGCAAAACATATATTTTAAACGAGCGAGAGGAATGCGCAGTAAGATTAACTAGCAACGAGCTCGTCTGGAAAGTATTGGCTGAGCCATAAACCGAGCCGTTCCCGAGCCGGCAGTTAGTCATGATTTACTTCACCATTACTCTATCACAGAAAACAATATAATTTGGAGCGGTAATAAGGAAAGCCGGGCTCCGTTGCATCAGACTCTAAACAAGACGCCAACTTGAACTAAATTATTTAGTCGAAAAAATTACCGTTGCCTTTTGATCCACCTGTGCAATCTTTATATAGAATATCCACCAATGAAGTTCTCAGAGCAGATTCACGGATGACCCGAGGCACGAGACGATTCAGCAGTATTGAAAGTTTGAGACAAGTTGGCGCCAGAACTACCGACCGTTCAAAATGAACTGCAGTTTCAGAGTAGGGATTTAGAGAAATGCAATCCTTTCCGAATGTAAATCGAAGTGTGGCATTGGGTTTATAGAGACTCCTACAGTGTCGTATGCTTTATGTAGTATTTTTCAGTAGGGCAAATACAGCTGTTGCATATTTTTGCCGGTTCACAGTGCGTATCCGCATATGTGCGCATCAGCCGATGGCTAATAAAGCAACACAGCGCATCCTGTGCCTGCGCAACGCTTCCTCGCGGCGGGCGGGGCTTCGACCCCATTCCTTTCCTACTGGTAGCCTACTGTTTGTTGATCGTCGGTTTACTGCAAGCAATCCTTGTGGTCGCGATCTTGCTTGTTTGTTGATACCACACCGTTCGTTCCCTGTTATTACTGATTCTAGATGGCAACGGGTGTGGTTTGCGTTGAGTGCGAATTGTTTTAGAATTGCGTTTTGTTTTTAGCTGGTACGTGTTGTTCCTGAAGTTCGAATGGTAGAAAACAAAACAAACAGAAAATATTTAGAATAGTATTCTAAACTCGCCTGGGTTTAATGTAAATACTAACTGACGAAGTGAGGACCTAATGATGGAATAGTTCTCTTCCGCTTGCGTCTAGTAACACGTACCGCAGAGCACAGTGCTCGTCTGCGCTGCTTATAGTGTCAATCATTCTCCGCATTGATTGACATTCAATTAAGCAGCCTGCGTAGGGGTGAACATGACGCGAACGCGTGATATTCCTGGATGTGATCATCAAGGGAAATTGAAACCGAAATACATACACTAATGATTTATTGCCTACTAGGTAACAACCTATTTTGTATCCAATCTACCGCACATAACATACCGGGCCTAGTCATTTCTGAAACTATTCAGCCAAGGTCCTGATTTGTAATGTCCCACACATTCCGCGTAGCTGCATATCGAGTTTGAAATTAGTGCATCTATTAATATTAAAGTAGCAATATAATATTATACGATCTGCGGATATTGCTCTCGGTCTCAATAGCCGACGTGGCCGATTACTCGAATGCTTCGAGAAGCGTGTCTAAATGCAAGGATGTCGTAATGATGACAACGCTGGGCTGCAGCCTGCAGCGCTACGTCATAGAAGCTAGCCAAGTAGAAATACCGCATGGTGCGTATCAGACGCGGCTGACTCATGAGGCTGCCTCGAAGGCTTATATAAGACATCACATGAGCATGTTGAAACAGATTTTGCTCCTAGCGAAATCAAAGTTGCTAATTAGTTTTTGGCTCTACATTTCGCCGAAATACACGTTACGTGGAAGTACAGTTATGAATTATACAACTTGCAAACAAAACCCAAGAGAAGAAAAGAACCTACGTGTAGCCAAGCTGTAAACAAATACATAGTTTGCTAACCGCAGATGAAACCGCAAATACTTTTACAATAACACTTTGTTTTGCCGTCAAGATAAATGTGGGTAGTACTGTTATCTTATATCTTAATAAATCATACAACTAAGCTGTATGTATAAACCCCGCCGTTTGGGTTTGGGGGCAGTTTGTAAATCATAAAGACTGCTTAGAAGCAGATAAATTGGCTCAGAAATATGCAATTGTGTAATGCTGTAATATTACACTTACGTGTTTGTAGAAGAACCCTTGTAATCTGGGACTTGATTGTTTGTGTGTAGTGATGCTATTTTGTTCTGCATTGTAATTAGAACAAATACTATAATTATCAATGGTTTACGCCCTCCGATTTTATGTGTCTGAGTCACGCACATTTATAGTTAAACATATTATATAGCCTACATTCAATAAACTCTTGCCCTGTATTCGTTTTGGTTGTTCGACCCTATTCATTTATTCAGGGGCCAAATAAAGCTCAACTAGTTATTAGGTCCCTCACTCATTTCCAATTCTGTTTTTGGGATCTCTACTACCTTTATTGGTTTTAGGTATTTATTAGACATGCGAGTTTTGCTTTAAGGCTTGTATTCACGCCAATGACCTTGTGCATACAAACTACTCCTCTCGGTCGTAGATACGGACTTTAAACGGACGCATTTTTCATTTATTATAATTAAAATAATACATGTTTTTAAAAAGTAACAAAACCAAATTATTTTCCTTTGTATTTCAAAGCAGTAGATATTTTTTTTTATTATTTTGTTAAAAAATGAAGGAGTAAAATGGTTTCATTCAACGATTTGGAGGTGATTTTGTGGATTTTTTTTTTATTATGTGATACCGATACAAAAATTATGGCTAAACCAAATTACGTGTCATATCATGTAGATTACTAACAATTTTTCTCAGATGTAATTTCTCTGTAAGTGCCGGTGAAAAACTGCTTCATCTGCACGCTGTTTTTAAGCTTTTTCGAGAGAGGAGCCTTAACTATAGCTATATGTGTATGTTCCATGCTGTACCATGCTATACCAGCATCGTTCATACCTCGCCCACCTCGCCGGTACACGGGGCTACGCTCGTAAAGGAGGATAGCAGCGGCAGAGCAATTCCAAGTCTCGTATATTACTTGTTCCGCTAGACTGAGTCGCACGAAGCTTCTATTTTACACCTTATGCTAAACCCTGTGTCTTACCGGTCTTACGAACCGTGAACCTCAATAACTTGGAATGTTGCCTATACTAGGAAGACCTGGAAACTTAGTTTTATCCTGAACTTTTTTAGCCTAAATTATTCAGATTCACAGTTAGAAATATAATTAATTAGCGTTAAAATGAAATTAAAATGACATTCAACCGGAATAACCAGGAATTAGTTGATGTCGACCCTCGTCCTTCACCGAGCATCAGCGAAGGATTACGTTGATCCTTTTAAGTGACACCCCGGCTGACGTCACGGACGTTCCAGTGGCTTAAACATAACTTAATCATCATAGTGCGTAATATGTTTATCAAGCTGTTTTTTTTTAGGACTCTGCTGTAAGTGAGAAGGGAAGGAAAAATCTGTCGTAATCTGTTTGTTGAGCCGAATGAGCCATAAACACGTCATATGAATATCATGGCGATTAGAATTCTCTACTTCTATTGCACCATAAGGGATTTTCCTTTCTGAAATATCTTTACACTAAGGACTACATGACAAGTCGTGCAAGAATTCAGCCTATGACCTAAAGCCACAGATTTCTTACCTATTACTCAGTATTTCTGCTTACTTAACGACAAGCAAACCGCAAACCAAGACCCCATTAAAGCCTCAACCATTTGTATTTGTTATTTATTACATTAATAAGGATCATCTTTACGTACGCTTTATTTTCATAGCAAATCTTTGAGCAAAAGAAAGCAAAGTGGTGATCATAACAGTTGTTTACCTCTCACAAGATGTAAACATGTGCTTGAATGGATGTCTACAGTTCCATGACCATAATGGTTTCACTCGAAGTAACGCTTACGTGCTGTACCGTTCGCAGTTCCAGTAACCTCATACACCACTTAGATAGTGTACACTCTCCGTAAGCAATTTTCTTTACATGTTGCGAGAGGTATCTGAATCTTTTAGCATTAAAATAACTTCGACAATATTTTCATACACTCTCAAAACAACTTACGTGTGCTAGTTTAATTAGCTAGCCGGTCTTGTTGCAAGCAGTGTCGAGTGTCGTGGTGCGGCCAGCCATCTGCCCGACACCGGACACCGATGACCCGACACCGCGACATCTGCCGACCTTGCTCTCGTTGAACACACGCCGTGCCTTGGATCTGCGACTACACAATACTCGCGAACACTGCGTGCTACATATTGGCTCATTGGCTGCCAGCATTTAGGTAGATTAGAATTATAATGCATTTGTGTTTTATTGAGGATTGGTCAAAATTCTAAAGGCTGGAGAAGAAAAACACCGTAGAGCTTTATGTTTAGAGAGCATACTCTTTAGAAAGAGTATACTCAATCCAAGAGGTAGTGTGGCAACACTGGCAACTAGGATATGGAAGACGAAACGCAATCCTGTTGCAAAACAATTTATTTCCATTCCTACACGCTTGTTTCCTTCAAGAATTTCTGTCTACTTTATGACAGCTTCGTCTCGCATCACGTTATAAAGCATGGCTGCGCTGGCGCAGTGCGGCGCGCCTCGTAAACTGAAGGAATGGGGCCGGCTGTTGCAACGCGTACATCTTCAATACGCTGGGCTTTGTGTGCCTTGGCCATTATGCGCCTTATTTCGGAATACCTGTATTTCTTTCAAGATTATTTTTAATCATGTTTAGAAAGCTTCAACATCAATAGTATGTTAGTTGCCATTGATTGATATGTGTAATGTGTACATTCTCATAATGTTCTAAGTGCCATTATGATGATTGATTCAAGACAATATCAGAAGCTACACCGAGCGTGTTCCCCCATATTTTCATTCAAATAAGTCTGGAGATGTACTCAAAACCAGACTGCACCAGAATAAACCGACACTGTATTCTAGCTGCGAATTCGCACACCCACTTCTATTTTGGGCAATCTTCTACTTAAACCGTTTAAAATGGCGCAGTACTTTTATGCGTAACATTCCTTCCTGAAACCACTCAATACAGACCATTAACCCGCTAAAGTATTAATATATGCACAGTAAATTGAGCGCGTGTCGTCTATCACGCAGCATTCGTATATACTCTCACGCATGACGCCATTACAGTGGCCCTGCGGTCTTTACTGTCAGTTTTATTTGCAGTAATGCGCGTGCGACGCCACATAATACCTGCCTCATGGAATTATTATAAACTATTAGTATGATGTATATTACCACTAATGCAGTTTTCGCCGACATTAGGTCCTGGAGCGTGAAGTTTCACTAATTAACATTGTGTAAATACTCGTTCATTGCTCGCTATTATTATGTTTCACAAAATGATTCATTCCTTATTGCTTTTATAATGTTGTGTTGAACGGCTATTCGTTAGTTAATAGACCTCGATTTCTGGTTACAGAATCGTGTTTAGCTTGGATGTGGAAACTTTCTTTAAAGTGTTACTATGGTTAATACCAGCCAACCCCAGATTTTATGAATAAATCGTCCTGTCATCGTTAAAGTTGTAATCATGTCTGCTTTAATACATTACGGTTCATCCAAGTGCATTCAAACATCTGGCGGTGAAATGCGGCACCGACATGCTCCACTCGGCACTTAATAATATATCACAATAAACACCAAGCGAGCGGTTACTCTTACGAAACGCATAATAATCGCTTTATTTACTATTCGTTTTATTTAGTTGTGAAACTGTAAGCTAATCGCCACCATTTCCTAACTACGCGGAATTGACGCAAGCACTGGATAAAGGTTAGACGTGCATTAGCATCTCGACTTATCATAGCCATCATCAGATACTGCTCGTAGTGGATATGTGCTCATCTCAACCTTGTCGTACAGTTAAGTTAATCGAAAGTGCTGTTCTTGTAATCTGCTATACTCTCATGCATAGCAATCGAGGCGTTTCACGATACATCATGCAATTTCTTAGGTATTTTTCATGACTAGGTACTCTTATAAATATAATAAACATATTTGTTGAAATAAACAAACCACTAATAAGGTAAGAATCGCCAGCACTCCAATTTCCTCATAGGAAAGGCCCGCCAATTATATGTTTGACTGTTCAATTATTTATAATTTTATTTATCGTAGGCCTTGATAAAAGTAAATACATTATCTGATTAGGTTTTTATTGCATAATTCTTTAATGTCTGACTCACTTTATTTATCTACATAATATTTTACCTAAAGGTAACGTTAAGGCCATCCGAATACAATTTTCATAAAGCGATTACTCAGGCTCATATTTCATAGGAGGTCATTGCTCCTCCCAAGGGCCCGATAAACTGAAGCAGCAACTGTACCCTCCTCGTATATTATATCTAATAACATATAAGGCACGGTAACCGACGCGTGGCTAACTAAAGAAGGTTATAATTGCTAATGATTAATTAGCGGTCAGGTGCGGTGTCCGTGACGCCTGGCATTCGTATAACTTCGCTAGGGCCAGCGCGGCCGAACGTGAAGATATGTATCGGGTCTTGTACCAAGATCATTATAATACGGTCAAAAAACTCAACTACCAAGCCTCCAAACTTTAAAAACAAAACATCAATTAAGATTACTTTAAAAAATATATTGTGTACTTGCCAGTTCTCTTCGTCGTGTCATGATTCTTTTAGCTATAACCAGAATTCGGCCGCATCAACAGCGTTGATTTTAGCCTCGCAAAGGTCTTGCGACGTAAGTGGCCATGGTATTGAATAGATAAGTAACTTGAAGTGCCAGTAGCCATGACCCTCAGGCCTCACTACACAATAACACAACATACTTAGATAACTCACGTTTACTGCAATTGTTTACTTTCTATATTCAAGTGGTCCTTTCGTCCTCTAGTATGAAATGTAAACACAATGATTGTTCAACACGCCACGGTATGTTTCTATACTTAGATCACCGGAATGGTTTACATGCCTCTTGAAACATCCTCAACCTTGAGACAAGTATACGAGAACGTTAATGGATCTAAGTAAAAAACAAACAATGGTGTAACATTAATTACTTTTGGTTAGTAACGTTGGTGTAGTTCCTCGCATCGCATCGATCGAGATAGACGTTCGTTTTCCCCTTAGCAGAAACGGTTTTAATACCGATAAGAGTGGAAGGAGCGCCCGTGTGCCCGAGATGCGGGCGGCGCGCCGGTTCGGAGAACTGCCTCGTAAACATGAGCTAACTAACCGCATCGTTGTTTAGGTGAGGCCACCGTTGTGTTGCTGCCATGGAAATGCATAAAGAACGGCGGAAACATATCAGTCACTAAAGAGTGACTGATACTTTATCTAAAGAGATAAAATATCCTGATGTCAAAATAAACGATAACTCGGGCCTTAAATATGCATTCAGAGGAAATAAGAATTGTTATCCTAAACCCAAAGCTTTTGTAGACATAAACGCGTGACGCTGACGACCGTTCATAAGACCACTTTGTCTTAGCGCGATAAAATCTCTCTGCACCTGAAGGCAAAGCTCCCGAAAAGTGAACGAAATAAAACTCCCATTATGTTAAGTACGGACTGTATTATCACAAGGGCCATTAGCGGGCGGAAGTGGCCCCGTCCGGCACGCGAACATTCTCATTACCATCTAGGTACATCGGTGACCGCCGGAATTGGGACGCCTCCACCGCTATGTGGGGCACCACCACCATACGTAGGTCAGGTCACTCAAACTTTGTATTTATCATAGTGTACTTCAATATTTGGAATACAAACCGTTAGATCATTGGCTGTGTGTACTTGAGATTCGACCGGTTTTCAATCGTGTCACTTTAAATGTGACGTTACGGATTACATTTGATTACTCTAGCAAGACTGTTTTAATTAATTTTGCAACGTTGTTGCAGCGGCACAGATAAATTCAGTTTAGACAAAGAGGTTCCAGTAACCTCAAAGGTCTACTGCATTCGATTATGCTAAAAGACTGTTTGTTTGTCATTCGCACCACGTCACAGGGCCACATTTTTTGTAAGCCCGCAGACTGTTCGACTCGTAGGTTTATGGCAAGGTCTGCTACTTATGCCGAGACATGTGTACGATACATTACACAAGCTTCGTTTATACGCCCGAACGATCCACTTACTGTCACAATTCGTTCCCAGACCAATGTGTTCGTTACATTACACTTTACGGCCATTAGATCGATATTTATTTAGGCTAAACTTCTGATGCGTGCGTGACCGAGGTTATTATACACACAATAATATACTCTAATTACTAATTTATGGCTAATACATGATGTTAACAGAAACCGCCAAGTAAACAACAACTTGTTTTTTGTGAGTACCATTTAAGGGTCCTCTCTCGAAAAAGCTTAAAAACAGCGTGCAGATGAAGCGGTTTTTCACCGGCACTTACAGAGAAATAACATCTGAGAATTTTTTTTAGTAATCTACATGATATGACACGTAATTTGGTTTAGCCACAATTTTTGTATCGGTATCACATAATAAGAAAAAAAATCCACAAAATCACCTCCAAATCGTTGAATGGAACCATTTTACTCCTTCATTTTTTAACAAAATAATATAAAAAAAATATCTACTGCTTTGAAATACAAAGGAAAATAATTTGGTTTTCTTACTTTTTAAAAACATGTATTATTTTAATTATAATAAATGAAAAACGCGTCCGTTTAGAGTCCGTATCTACGACCGAGAGAGGTAGTTTGTATGCACAAGGTCATTGGCGTGAATACAAGCCTTAAACCAATTCAATTAGCCTTAATAGTTTTTCCACATGCGATGTTCCTTGTGTCGCAGTCGTCATTACCAGCTGGCCACGACGTTAGCTTCACACCGAGCTATTAGCTGTAAGTGCATCCACTCAGTCTGCGCTAATGCTCGCCGGCTGCCTCCGACTGCGACACTGTGGCTGTTCAAACAATCTGACACACAAACTTGTTCACTTCGCAATTACTATAACAATTTGATAGCATTGCGTTAAGAATTCTTTAACCATTATTGTAATCGTTCCACCCACTAACATTACCGAGGTTTTATTTTGTTTTGCTAGCAAAGTTCAACTCCTACAATAGTATCTAAATGTTGGAAGTTCGGGGTACTGGTTATCGGTCTGTCCATCGCTTAGTTGGACTCAAGATAATTTCGCTTCCTCAATTTGATAACTGTTTGTCGTGAGATAAGCTTCGAGTCGGTCGTTAAAATTGTGCTAATCTAACACGAAGAAGGATTAAAGAAAAAATACTTTCCTGGTATTTCCAGTTTTATATCTCCTTCATGCAGTATTGCACTATGCGTAACAGCAGAAGATTTCATAATCGGAGATGCTGCATACTCAACCGTGGTGATCGCAGCGCGTGCGACGGTATCTCGTAAATCTTCTTTGTAGTAAAAGTTAACAGGTTGTTAAAGGGGTGTTTATGGTAGCAGGCGGTGTTATGATCAACACTTTCGAGACTTGTTACATGCTTGCTTTAAACTCACGTTGTTCAGCCGTAAACATGGCGAAAGGCTGGTATACCCAAACGCCAATTTCGCAGTCAAATGCCAAAGCTGCAAAAGAATGCAGTCGCGCCACGCTTTTCTGTTTGTCAGAGCCTGGAGATAGAACCAAATAATATTTGACAGTTGTGACATCGAATAGGGGCAAATCGTTCACTTCGCCGTATAGTAGGTCATCCTATCAGCGTATATGTGCCACACCGCCCACCGGTAGTTGTAACGAAGTGCAACTGAATGGCACACGCACACCGCGCAGCCGTGACTTCCGCATCGAGTTGATGTCGCCAGGCCTGTGCCAGTGTGGGGCAATATAGGAAATACGACCTGGAAATTAGGTGACGCTGTCGTGAATTCGGAATCGAAATGTATTTTAGTGAAGTACTGCTTTGGGAAATGTTGAACGTTGAAGATTACATGACACTGACAGTCACCTAGTCATGTGGACCATGTAACCTTGACTTTCACAAAGAGATGATTCTTATTTCTTTATTCCACACAAATATAAATACAAATAAATTGCAATAATATAACTTATGTAAATGGCGACCTTTACCCAGAATTGGATTTTCTTAAGTACAACAAACCTAATTTGATGTAATATACATAGGTATCCTCTTCTGAAAATCTCACTTTCAGAAGAGGATACCTATGTACAACAACAGTACATTTCGATTATCTTTGATTCTTTGCCTTGCTTGCTTTCTGTGTCCACCATATCGTACCATTTGAAGACTATTAGAACTACTTGTTCGCTTTATGTTCCGAGTTCCCTTGAGTTTGATTATTAATTAACAGTGATTTATTCCGTTGTCCACAGAGAGGAGGTGCGCAACCACGCGGTGCGGTGGAACGCGCAGTTCTCGTTCGTGTGCAAGATGTGCGCCAACGCGAGCACCGGCGTGCTGGAGCCGGCGCTCATGAGGGTCTCCGTGCGCAAGGAGTGCAAAGGTAAGACCCTCACAGAACCGATCAGTTCTGGAGATTTGAAGAACTTCTGCCTCGCGGTTTTACCCGAATGGGGAACCGAAATTATGCCACGAGAACATATGGCAGGGATAATAAGTAACCTAGGTAATTTTGTCGAAATCTGGACAATTCGAATTTCAGCTTACCACACATTGACCGCTGCTTTCAATTATATTAATGAACGCGCACACTGAACACAGCGAACCTTTGTTAATTTTAATGAGCACCACCGCAGCTATCTGTGCTCGCAGCCCCGAATTAATAATACGCAACGTTTACTCCCCCCACACACGCCCACGTCACACAGGAACGCTGACAAAAGTATGAGCAAACATTTACGTGAATCATCCAACGACTTTCAGCTCCCTTTGACCCGTTTAAATGTGTTCGTGTAAACTTTCACGTTGGAATATTGAACATTCAAAGCGAGTACGATTCAGTAATGTCCATATATTTGCAACTCCGACGAAGCGGTAGAACTGGCGCCCGGACGCGGATTCAAACTCGTCCGCTTTGAAAGAAAATTTACAAAGTATTCTATGAATCTGAGTGGGGCGCGTTTATGCAGTCGCTACGGTCCGACTTTTAACTTAGATAAATCATGAATGTTCTACGTTGTTATCCGCCGGGACGCTCCTTACAGTTTCGCATTTCTTTCATAAATAACTTTACAGTTTTATTCTGAATTATTGCGACGTTTATGCATTTTTTGCGTCGCTTTAACTGTATTCTGAATTACTCGTTTATCACTTGCAAACTTCTTCTTTTGAACTCTGTAAAAATGAGAGAGGGTGAAACTGGGTGCTGAGTTGATCTAATTAAAACCATGGTTTATTTTTGTAGTACCTCATTGGGTATACTTAACTGGCCTACCTTGTGGTATCTTATTACAAATGTCTATGGGTGGCGGTAATCATTCATCATCACCCACGGCTTGTTAGACATCCAATAACAAGTCCGTTGTATTCCAGGCGGCAGGTCATACCAGAAGCTGGGCTTCTGCGACGTGAACCTGGCGGAGCTGGCGGGCGCGGGCGAGACGTCGCGGCGCTGCCTGCTGGAGGGCTACGACGCGCGCCGCCGGCAGGACAACTCCGTGCTGCGCGTGCGCATCAAGATGAACATGATCTCCGGAGACCCGCTCTTCAAAGTGTACGTGTCCTTTATGCTTAATATAAATATAAAATACCTTAATGGTTTAATGCTACACGCAAGCACTGCTAAGCAAGAGGTTTTGGGTTCGATTCTCAAGTCGGGTAGAGTTTTATTGGGGTTCTCCATTAGTAATTTCTTAATAGAAGCCCGGATTTTGGTTTGTGCCAGGATTGTGGCTACAGGCTCTCTCTCTATTCCATGGATTAACCAAATTATAAAATGCGGGTTGTGGGTGTACTATAGGTTCATAAACCTTTGCCTAACTCTTCAGGGCGTACAAGATATATTATGCTGTGTAAAGTGCCTATGTTGGTGTATGTAATGCGACAGTTATCCTTCAGAACTGCACCGTATCGTGGATGTTCTCCAAAGCTATAAGATAGTGCGTATGCTTGCAGGCCGGAGCGCAAGCAGGAGGCGGCGGACGGGCTGGCGGGCGGCGACAGCGGCTCGGAGAGCGTGGCGGGCGGCACGCAGCCCGACGACGACTGCGCATCCTCCACCGCCTCCTCGGGCTTCGGCTCACTCACCAAGAAGAAGAACTACGGTACGTTCGCACGTGGAAATACTCTAGTACACTTTACAGGAAGCCAAAGCGCTTGTTTAACAAACAAACAAACCAAACAACCAAACTGCTCTGTAGTTTGGCAGAAGTAAAATGTACTGAATTTGACTTAATGTTCCAAATAAACACTTTTTCATTTAACGAAGAAATATCGCATTATGTTTTATCTCCACGTGGTGGGTTTCATTGGAGTTATTTATAATAACTGAGCAGAAAAAACCCAACTGACATGAACAGTACTAACTATTTAGACGGAGTCGGGACAGAGAGAACTGGAAGAAGTTCAATTTGCAGTTTCGTCTCTTGCACCCATCTTATATTCTGCTCTTCGGTGATTATATTCTGTACTGACGGCTGCATATGTGTTCCAGAGGGTAGCGTCTCGCAGCCCCTGTCACTGATGCCCTCGTCGGAGCTGCCCACTCCCGATGGCGAGGACTCTCCGCTCGGTACCTTCGCCCCCGACCACCCCGGTAAGTGCCTGCTCATCCCACACACAGTTACTGAAATAACCATCAGAGCATGAGATACGAAACGTTGGTAAAGTATGAAATAAAAATACCGTACCATCATGTCAAAAAGGTCTGAAAATAAGGCATACAAACAAATTTTAAAACAACAACAACAACAAAAAATGCTAAGTTGTTTGACAGTTAAACATGCCAGTTATGTTTACGTGTAATGGTATTGGTGACCAACTATTCTCCATCAATCATTTCTATCAGAATACCAGCACTGTAACATTTGTCATAAATATTACAGCACCATACTGAGATAGTGGCCTTTTGGCCTCGTACACGACTTATTTTGGTTTCATTTATTATGCTTTTTGGGTTATTGTTTTTTTGATCAATTTGTGTTGTCCTGTGTGAGACCAATAAATACATTTTCTTTCTTTATAAACAAGACGCAATTCCTGGCTTCGGGTCGTTACTCCTTCTTCTGCGAATAATTAAAAAAAACCGTACCTACTACTATAAATATAGAGACATACACTCACATATAAGGTTTTGACATTTCTCCCCTCGTTCCAGGTCTAACAATGCTGGCGGCGGTGGGCGGCACGGCGGGCGCGTGCGCGGCGTGCCTGCAGCAGCAGCAGCACACGCACTCCAGGAACTCCTCCAACACCTCCGGCGACATGAGCAGCAAGGTACGCACCCATGCTTTACTACACGGTTGGCTTTACTGATCATGTTAGACACACGGTTAACACCGTACGTGCGTGTAAAAACTGCGTCAAGAAATTTTTTATAAGAATCAAAGAATCAGACAGCAGTCGAACATTGTCGACCTTCGCCTCTATATATGTCAACTCATTAAATCACTCAAATTAAATCACTTTCTTTTAATTATTATTAATCAGTTTATTTCAGATAAAAATAATCCATATAAATTCAATTTCGACCAAATTACAATATTAAACAAATTAAATATATACAAAAACATAAATTATTACAACTACTATTGTGTTAGTAAACTCTTATGTACTATGTTAGTCAACACCCATCATGATTTGCATCCATTTGTTCTGGATAGGGCAATCCGCACGAGACACAACCATCTGCAGGATACCGTTGCCACTGCCTCGCACGCGCTGTAACAAGGAGGCTACCTTCTTTCTTATAACCGCATGGAAGCCGTCCGTTCGTGCCTCCGCAAACATTCCAGACGCACTACAATAGCGAGGCAGTCGCATCAGCAACCTGAAGACGTTGTTGTACTGGACACGCAGAGCACTAGCAGCTCGGCGAGTAAAGGCTACCCACAGACTGCTCGAGTATAACGACTGGCAGTACGCCTTAAAGAGAGTCTTCTAATATTAAAAAGCTCAACCATATTTTACCATTTGGCATAAATGTTTATGGAAACATTTACATTATTTATGAAACATTTAAATATAAATTATCCAAAATATCAGATCAATTAATAGATTATCATCATCGCAAATAAACAAACATTTATTAGTCTTTTAAATTATCAATTTATTACGCACTAGATCAGATAACCAACAAAAACTTTTTAGGACTGACTTATAAAATATTTCGTAATACTTATGTACTGCTAAGTACACAAGTATTAGGTTTAGGTTTTTCAATGTCACCATTAACGTGTAACGTTATGTTTCAGGCGTCTGGCTACGGCAGCTCGTCGGCTGCGTCTGCGCACTCGCGGCAGAGCTCGGAGGGTGACTCGGCCGGCGACTCGGGTCGGCCGCATCACAACAGGTGAACAGCCCTATGTGCCATCACTGTGGCTAGCCTAAATACACCGGTGACGGTACCCGAGCCCTAGCGCTCCTCACTAGCATAAGGTGTTTATTATTACCATTGTGTTTGTGAACGTTTGTGGTGCGGGAACTAAATTGTGATCGTTGGAGATGTCGAGGTATTACGATGATTGGCTACTACCATGTGAACGGCAAGTGCGTACGTTTGTGACGTCATCACCGCCCCCGACTGCATGGCACGTCACCTCGCGTGCGACTGTACAGTGTCCATTGTTCGCTTATGTTCATTTACTATTAACATTGTGTTACGCACGGTAACTAACTTTATTTATTTCGGTTCGCCACTTTTATTTATTAGCTTGTATTAATTTATTTTTTTATGTTTTCGTTGGTCCCCTCCCCGCCACCCCCGCAGCGTCCGCCCCGAGCGCAGCACTCTGTCGGTCCCCCCCCCCTGCAAGCACGGCCGCGCGCTGGCCAAGTTGTTGCTGGAGCGCACCGGCAGCGACAGCTCCGAGCTGTACCTCACCGCCAACTGCACGCTGACGGGCCCGCCCGACGTCATCCCGCGCCATCACTCGCCCTACTCGCCCTACTCGCCCGCCAGCGACGAGTACTGCACGCCCGACGCCACGCTCTGCAACGGACACGACAACTCGTTCGCGATGCCCACCTACTTCGACAAGAAGAAGAAAGTGGCCGCGACCATCATCAGCGCCGCCGTCGAGCCGCTCACCAACTTCCAGATCTTTAAGCAGAAGTCGCTCAACACGATCCCCGCGCTGCTCGAGAAGAATAAGAAGAACGAGGAGTTGTTCAACAACTTCCCGTTCCTGACGCCGCTGGCTCACCGCAAGAACTCGCTCGTGTCCAACGCGAACAGACTGTCCGGCTGTATAGAGGACGAATTCTACTGCGTGCCCTCCGACCCCGAGGGGGACCTGGGCTCGTCCGACTGCATCGACATCCGGCACCGGTTCAGGAGCCTGTCGAACCAAGCGCTCAACGAGGGTCCCACGCTGACGTCCACGCCCAAGGGCGACGCCGAGCCGCTGGCCAAGCTGACCACGCTGACCACGCTGCGCCACAGCTACACCGAGCACGTGAGGTGAGTGCCGCCCGCGCCCGTCCCTCCCGTACCGTCCTGTCCTGTCCTACGGTAATGTCTGCGCGTACTAACGGTTGCGGGTGGTTTCGGCGGGTTATTAGTCTGTTTTAGTTTTTCTCCTCTGTTCTGTCTTCTAACTGTGAATGTTCTTTCGTGTGCCGCGGTCTTCCTCTGTTATAAGTATTTAGTCAGTAAGCAACGTCCTGTATCGCGCTAATGTCGGTACGTTGTGTATGTAAGCTCCGGTTGAAGTATACGTGGTGTGCAGACGAGCTGGCGGCGCGGAGTGCGGCACGTGCGGCGCGCTGCGGGACGCGGGGGGCGGGGCGGGGCCCGGCGCGGGGGCGGGGCCAGGCGCCGGGGGCGGGGCGGGCTCGCTGCCGCGCCGCCCCAGCTCCGCCCTGTTAGTGCTGCAGCACCTGCACACGTACTCCATGCGGACGATGCGCACGTCACCGCACGCTCGTGTGACGTCACGAGTGCGCGGCGTGCGTGTGACGCGCGGATCTACGTATCCTTAGATGTTGTCCCGTCTCGTTGTGACTGTACTGACGTATCTATGTATCGAAGCTTATTTGTGATGTTGTATGGTTGTGTTGTTAGATATTAAGATTTTTACTATTTCTTAATAAAATATTATTTGGTAATATTGAGCATATTTCATTCTAGCTTTATTAGAACATAGATTATTTTGATGTAATTGAGGCATTCTTGATACTATGTATCAAATATGGGACGATACGATAAGGTCCATAATTGTATTTAAAGGCAGATATTGTATATTTGCGCGGTGCATGACTATTTTCAGTCTATTTTATTGTTTGTACATAATTACCGTATATTATATTATGCTTTATGTACAGGATGAATATTTCAAGTGTGTGTGAATGGCCTAATCTGAACCTATATAAGTACGTACTATAAAATCAACAGGTTCTATTTTGGCTAGGAATAATGATTTAAAAGAATCTAAAATCGGTTTTGAGATTGAGAATATTTCGCCATTCCTCATAGTTTCGCATTAGACCATCGGATCCACCCACTTGAAAAGTTCACCCGGCATACTTAATGCTGTATATGCATGCTGAAGGCGGCAATAACATTGATTGATGCATGGGTTTGCATTGCATATTATTTCTATAATTCGCTTCATATAAAATGCATATAAACATTATCAGGCAATAAATGGTGAATTCCTTACTTTAATCATAATATTTTTGAATATTAATAATTATTGATAGTGTAGTAGGGTTATACCTCGTAGTAGATCGCCTGAATAGTAGTACAGTTTTGATATTTAATATTTTAATAAGGCTCCACACGCCGAGGATTTTATTACTTCAAGTTTTACCTGGCACATATATTATAAATTGCGTAAAACCGATTGTCAGTGTTAAAATTGATTACAAAATTTGAGACCGTCTGCTTTCCATTCTCTTTAAATTCAGCTTGGGAAGGAGTGGAGGGAGGCCTGTGCCCAGGAGTGGGACACAGAAGGCTAGGGAAAAAAAAAAAAAATAGAACTAGAAATAATAAATTTATTTTCTTTATTGATTTCTATGCAAATTTAATACATTTTTAAATATTCTTTACAAAAGTTATTTATAAAAATAATCAGTATTATTATGTAGAATAATTGGTTTACAGATGTAAATAGTCCAAATGAGTGTTATATGAGCGTGGCGTGTGGAGCCCGCTGTGGCTGTGGAGCCTCCCGTGACATGTCTGTATCCCCACAGGAACCCGTCGTCCGGTTCGCTGACGGCGTCGGACGGCGGCTCGCTGGAGCGCGCGCGCGCGGCGCTGGAGCGGCGCAAGCGGGCCGCGCTCACACAGCAGGACAACGACGACGCGCAGGTATACCGCACTTGTGTATGCGCGTAGCCGACCACTTCTATACGATGAACGTCGCAAATTATGTCACGGGAATGCGCCTGAATGAAAATGTCGTCAAATAACCGAAAGTTATCGTTGGCGCCATCTTGAATTTTCAATTTTTTTTTTTTTTTTTTTTTTTTTTCTCTACGTTTTATCTGCAATCAGTCTTCGGACTATGAGCGGATGAGTTCCGTGTTGCTTGTAGTGTAGAATGTGGCTTCCAGTGATGCCATCTACTCGCAGGTATTACGGCCTTACTGCCGGTCTTCTAGTGCCATGATACTGTGGCGCTTCAAGCGGAGCACGTAGTCTCGTTGTGTCAACTGTCGAGCTAGCTCATTTGGGTGGATGGCTAGTCGTTCTTTATATTTCCCTGCTACATTCCGAATCTCCTCATTTACTGTGGGAATGGCTAGTTGTTGGTGGATTTCAGCGTTTGTAGTGAACCATGAGACATTGGCTATTGTGCGTAGTATTTTGTTTTGCTGACGCTGCAAGATGGCTATATTGGAGTTGCTTGCGCTTCCCCAGAGCTGTATCCCATACATCCAAACGGGCTTCAATACCACTTTGTAAATTAAGAGTTTGTTATCTAGTGATAGTCTGGAGTTGCGGCCGAGTAACCAGTGAAGATTTTTTAATCTGTATGAGAGTTCATCTTTTTTGGCTTTGATATGTTGTTGCCAGGTCAATCGGCGGTCCAAATGGATTCCAAGGTATTTAACACAATTTTTATATGGTAGGGTGGTATCTCCGAGTTTAACCGGTGGGCAGTCCTCCTTTCTGAGTGTGTATGTGACTTGGACAGACTTTGCAGCACTGGCTTTTAATTTCCACCTTTTCATCCAAGTGTGTATTTTGTTAAGTCCACTCTGCAGAAGATTTGATGCGACTTCTGGGTTTGTGTGACTCGACAATATTGCCGTATCATCTGCGAATGTTGCTATAACAACTCCAGGTTCCGTCGGTAAGTCTGCTGTGTACAATATGTACAAAATTGGCCCTAGGACAGAGCCCTGAGGTACACCAGCTTCAATTCTGTGAAAGGCTGAGGTATTACCCGATTCTTTGACGTAGAAGAGTCTATCTGTGAGGTACGATTTCAGTATACTAAAGAACTGGTGGGGCAGGTGTTGTTTGATCTTGCTTAAGAGGCCCTTATGCCAAACCTTGTCAAAAGCCTGCTGGATGTCCAGGAACACAGAAAAGCAGTATTTCTTTTGCTCCAGCGTTTTTCTTATATGTTCACAGACCCGGTGTATTTGTTCTACTGTCCCATGTTGTTTTCTGAAGCCGAACTGATGGTCAGGTAGTACATTTTTCTCCTTAAGTATTGGGGCCATCCTGTGCAGCAGCAGTTTTTCAAAGATCTTGGACATTGTCGGCAGAAGGCTTATTGGTCTATATGACGTTTTTTCTTGGGCAGGTTTCCCATGTTTGTGAATCATCACAATTTCTGAGATCTTCCATTGGTCAGGAAAGTACTGCAATCTCAGCATGGAGTTCAATAGGATTGTTAACATAACTATGCCCTTGCGTGGCAGCTCTCTCAGTACTTCCTTCGTGATCAAATCATAGCCTGGTGCTTTTTTACTGTCAAGGCATCTTATACTCTTTTGGACCTCTTGGGGTGTAACTGGTTTTGGTGGGAGACAAAGTTGAAAGTCTTCTTTTAAGACAGAATTAACGTGACTTTCTATATCCCTGTCGTCAGTTTCATCATTTGGTTTAAAAACCTGTGACAAGTGTTTTGCAAAGATGTCCGCCTTTTCCTGGCCTGTTTTAGCCCACTTGTCATCATCTTTTATTGGGGGTTTTTGTTCATGAGGCCTGTCATAGGCTTTAGTGAATTTCCATAACGAGTAGTTGCTTTCTTTGGTTGCCGTTAGAGACTCTAGTTTAAGCTGGAGGGTGTCATCGTTAGTCTTTTGGATTAGGCTTTTGAGTTCTACTATCGCCTTATTCAAGAGGGTTTTGTCTGAAGATAGTCGAGTCTGGTGCCAATTCCTGCGCAGCCTTCTCTTTTCCAGGATTTTAAGCTTGATCTGTAGTGTGAGGTTGGTAGAGTTTCCTTTCTTTCTGATATCTGGTGTATTTGTCCAGCAAGCTTCCTGAACTATGTTGGTAAAGTTTTTTAGGGCAATGTCAATATCCTCAGTGGTTTTCAGCCTTACATTTAACCTGATGTTTTCTTCTAGAAAATCTCTGAAGGATTCCCAATCCGTGTGATGATTGTACAGCGACTGTGGCATTTCAGTCTCAATAACAGTTGCACTAGTGGTTAGTATTACTGGCGTGTGATCAGAGCAAGTGTCAAGACAGGATTCAGCTTTAAAGTAGTGACGAGAGAGTCCTTTGATTACAAAAAAATCTAGCAGATCTGGGATTTTTTGGTGGTCTGCTGGCCAGTAGGTAGGTTCCGCAGTCGTCAGTATCTTTAGGTTGTTTTCATCAATGCATTTCTTCAGCTGTCTTCCACGCGTCGTGATTAGCCTGGAGCCCCAATGAAGGTGTTTGGAGTTCCAATCCCCACCCGCGATGAAACGTCCCCCGAGTTGTTTGAAGAAGTGAGAAAACTTAGTAGAGTCTATTGTATGTCGTGGTGGGCAGTAGACTGCTGCAACATTAAAACGCCCACATTCATCTTCTACTGCGATGACAGTGGCCTGCAAGTGATTGGTTTGATAACTAGGCAGTACATGGTGTTTTATATTGCTACGTACAATGATGGCAGTGCCTGCATGCCCTGTACCGTCTGGATTAATAAAACAAATTTTCAATTTGATATCATTTTCATTATCAACTACCCCGAGAACCATAGAAAAATCCAAAAAGTTTCTTCGGCGCCATTTAGTATAGTATTATAGTGTAACAGTGCATTATGTCGGTTGCAGCACGTGGCGTCGGGTCGCGTGGAGAACACGCGCGTGAACCCCGACTCGCTCATCGACGAGCTGCTGGCCGCCACTGACCTCAAGCAGGCCGTCGAGGACTCCGCCGAGAGTGAGTACCATCATCACATGCCACCACACGCAGCACTCTATCTCCCTATCTGTCACCCTCTTTCTAGCTTTTTCACTCCCACCTTTCTTCTTTTGTCTACCTTTCTCTCTTTCGATCTTCTCACCTCTGTCTCATCCTCTTCCCACGTCTCTCTCACCTCTACCCGTCTTTCTTTCCTCCTCTCCTCCTCTCACCTCTTCTACCCCTCTTTCTCTACCTCTCCCCACCTCATGTACGTCTATTTTTTTTTTGTATCTTTTTCGAACAACCCCCGACCCCGACGGGGCCTCATGTAAACGCGACGATACTCTCGCAAAGCAAATAAAAGAGTGTAACATTTATATGTAATAATGTGTGTTCCTGATATGGCAGCGTCAGGTCTGCAGCTGTTCATCACACGCGACGGCACGGCCGAGCTGGGCACGCGGCAGCGACAGCAACTGGCGAGGCGCGACTACCAGCGAGTGGTGCTGCATCCGCACGACAATAGGTCAGACATTGTTTTTATTTATTTATTTATTTAGTACTTGGAAGACTTACAGCTAATAAAAACAAACAAAAAGAAGAAACCATAGTCACCAGAAAGCCAATTACAAGTCCTCACGTATAGATTTATAATAAAAATGAATTTTGATGTGAGCACAAAACAAAAAACGCCTTATGTAAAATAAATACAATATAAAAAAAAATAAACTTAGTTCGCAAAAATTACGTGAATGAAAGTATGAAACTATATTTAGATAAATTAATAGAAATAATTAAAATAACCTACCGCTACTTGAAAAAATTGAGGCTTAAGCACCTTCTGGCCGAATTCACACTAGTTGTGAATTCACACTCATTGTACTTGTTTAGGGATTGCAAATGTTATGTACATACGGAACACAGGCGTTAACTGCTATTGTCGTGCCCACAGGTAGCCAACGGCTTGAGAGAGCGACGTCACGCGCCCGGAGGATGCCTGAGCACGCGCCGTGCCGTGCCGTGCCGTGTGTGCCGTGCCGTGCCGAGTCGTGTCGTTACGCGCGCCTGTGATGTTGCTGTGGACAGTATTACAAGAGATTCACACCAACCTGCTCTAACTGTGTATTAGCTTTTATATACGTCCCGCGGGGACCACGAGCAATGCATATACATATATTTATTGTTTTTATGTAATATAAATTATGCCATAATTGTTTTACGACTCGTAATTTAATGTTAATTATTATTATTCGGTAGCAGTTCTACAGAGAATGGTTGTGTTCGTGCAATCCGACAAGTTTTGTATGATTTACATAATTTTTATTTCTTTTTAATGTAAGTAGGAATCTTTTCAATTTAATGACGACCTACTCGACGACTGATTGTTCCTATATTCTGCGTAGCGTCTGTGCTTCCTCCACTCTGTTGTTCTGTGAGCGCGACCCTCGCGCGAGCAGACATCACTTGTCTTCATAGTGCGAACTTCCAAGTAGTCTTGCCTTCCCGGTCAGTGTCACTAGCCGCCAGTCGCGCGTGTGTGTGTGTCACGTGTGTCACGTGTCACACGCGCGTTGGCTTTGCTAGCGCGACACTCGGATGCTCACTTGTGGTGCTACGTCGGCGCGCGTGTTGACGCACGAGACTGCGAAACGCGCGAACTTTTATGATTGATATACTGATGTAATTATTATTATTATTGTTAAAAAAAATTGTCACCCAATAACTGAACCATGTAATCGAAACAGTACTTCCAAATCCCTCCATATATATTTTCATTGTGAATTTTGTATAAATATTTAAGTGTGGTGCCAAACAAAGCTGCGCCCGCTGTAGTGGGGGGAAGTAAGAACTAACATATGATTCGATAGTGCGAGGAGGTAAATCTAAGTCATTCCTTTGCGTAGCTTGAGCGCGCGGCTATGTGAGGTCGCGCTCACTGCGGGCCGCCTCAACTGATTATTAAATAATTTCGCGTTGAGGATGCAGTGATTGTACATTAATAGCCTGATTATATCATGACAATACTTTTTCCGTCGAGATTTCATTTACAAAAGCTCGGCGGCGCCACAGTGAGCGCGGCCCGGTCGCGTGTGACGTCACAGTTAGTGGCGTCGTCGCCGGTGGCGCCGCCGTGCGGGAGCGGCCGGCGTCTGTTGCATGATAACATACGATCGCGCGAGTGCGCTAGCGCAACAGAAGGCACGCGTTGTTATTGTATCATATTCTATAAAGCCTGTACAGTATTTGAATAAAGGACGTGTCTAGAATTTTTTTGTTTTTTTTTTCCTCAAACTTCACGAGTTTCTTTTTCATCGAAAACACAAAAAAAACAAATCGTAAACTCAAATCATTGACAAAATCGATGATCCTAACACTAATGTTAGGTCCAATCTCCATTCACACTAATGTTAACTCGGATAGCTGCAACCCAAAAGTAAAATTATAATAACGACTCTAAAATATCACTGTGATTTTGACAGTGATACAAAGTCAGCGCAGAGGGCAGAGGGTTTTATAACTGCTCTATAATTTATTTTTCTGCAGTTTTTCAGTCAAATTACTTCTAGTTCTAGTTATATTACCAGGGTAATACCAAACAGAAGCCCAAAAGCGCCACTAAACCTTATAAGATCGCGCGGGCACCGCGTGCTGGGTGTGTGTTGCCACCGTGTGACGTGCATGCAGCGGCGTTTAACCGCCTTTAGTCAAGTCAGTCGGTAGCGGCCAGCGGGGATAGCGGGCGAAGGGGTAAAAACGCGATTCGAGCGCCACGTGCACTCTCCACACACGCTGCAGGGCATAAATTGGGACAAGCCCGCCACACTATTCCTAAACTGTAACTCCTTTAGGCCAGATTCAGTGGCGACCACCAGAAAAACGCCGAGACAATGAAGGCCAACTTTTGATCTATGCTGTGCCTGAGACTGATGTAACTTTTCCCTACCAACTGAATACGGTACGCAATACGCGGTACGGTGATATTGGTACGCAATAAAGAAAATTGAGAAGTCCCTATTAATTAGAAAAGAATAGCGGAGGAGTAAGAAAAACATAATTTCCACTTCCCTCCATATCAGCAGGAGACAGAACAGAACAAGGCCAATAGGCACACGACGTATATAACTGGGATAAGCCCAGTTGCCCGGCACCAGGGATGTTATTACTGGGTCCTAAGTTGTGAGCTGTTATATTTGATTCCAATAATTAGGTATGACAAAAATGCTTGCACGCACGGAAAGTTCTAGTTTCTACAAGGTCCTTATAGTAAATAACTCCTCCAGATGTAACCTATACACTATCCAACATAATATTACGTTCATTCTGCCAAAGACCTACACTCCCATAAAATGTGATGTGCAGATTGTTCATATTCGCAGTCAGATGTAGAACTGTGAGGTGCTGTATTCGTGGGCCTTCAGCTACTAACGATACAGTCAACCTCAAAAGGCTGTCGTGGAAGGTGGAAACCTTGATCAACGATGAGAATTCATCTGCAATCTGCATACTCCGAGAACTTCTCCACAACGGCCGATTTCAGGTCCACCTTCTCTCGGAAAAAGTCGTTGGAGAGTACAGAAAAACGGCCCACTCCGAGTTGTCTCTAACATCTATACCAACGACCAACCATCCAGCCTGCATACCTCCCGCTTGATTAAGAAAATCTGGGGGCACGGCTGTGCCCCCGCCAAGTCGAGTAATAAAGCAGCACGGGCGTATCATCATCCTTTTCTCGAAGCAGTTCAGGCCATTTTTGACCTCCTATAACTTCGTTGTGGATAAATCTAAAAATCTGAATTTTTAGTAACCAATTAGGCATTGTATAAATGAAGCTGATCTAATGCTGGAGCTGAAAGTTGGCTATAGGAACTCCATTTTAGAATGCCATAACCCCATTGAGTTTGGATTCGGCTTGTCGAGTACTTTAGCTGTTCTTCAAATCGACGAATAAGACTGATAAAAGTTCGAATAAACCTATGTATTGTTGATTGACAGAAATGAGATCCCACTAAAAACAAAACTCAGTTCTTCTACCATAAAAAGTAGTGAGATTCACCAAATCAGTTAATTTATTCAGTCCCTACTAAACCGGATTACACTTATAACTTAGTCGTTTGCCATCATGCGATGTTTTCATTTTTGATATCAACAATGTCAGAAAATTAATCACTGTTGACCTAGACCCAGCCCGAAGTGTGGTGGCTATGACGCCCATGATCCCCCTTCCCCGAATCTGCTCTTGGTACTAATATAATGCAAGAGCGAGAGAAGAGAGCTTTCAAATTTAAGTAGCCCGCCTACGCCCCATATATTAGGTTATTTTTGTTCATCAGAGACGAGTAAAAATAACTTCGTCAAGTTATAATAAACTGAAAAGTGCGTAAGATAATGTATTACAGATTACAAAGGTCGAAAATTTTTGCAATTTCATTTATTTAATCATCAAACATTTTACAAAGTTTCTGAAAAATTGCTATTTTCTAAAATTCTTGTGGGGAGGATCATGACCCCCCCCCCCCCCCCTTCGGACCTCCTCTGGGTTATCCATCGAGCACAGCAACTTTTCAAAATATCTGGGTGTTACTCTGCACAGGTCTCTAACGTTCGGCAAGAACTGCAATAACATTAAGCAGAAGGTGCACACTAGCAATAGTCTTTTCCGGCGACTAGTCTCGTCAAAGTGGGGTGCTTCGCCCTGACGTCTGCGGACTACTGGGTTGGCACTATCTTTCTCTGCGGGTGAATTCGCGTGTCCCGTGTGGGGTCGTTCAGCCCATGCAAAGTAAATCACTGGCTGCCTCACCCCGGTACAGATGTTGTATATCCACTGGCAGGCATAGCACCACCAGAAGTTTTCACAGAGCGGTGGCGAGCTCTAGTGAAAGAGCCAAAATGGTCTCCGACGCTAGACACCCTATACACAATAATATCTTAGTGCTACAAAGCAGGGATGTTACGGAGCTTCGACTCCGGTTCCGTTAAGTCGGAACTTCCGATTATTATTACACCTTCGGTTCCGACACTTTTAAATCGGAGGTCGAAGTATAACATAGCGGCGGTGGCGGCCTGTGTCGACTGTTATGAACCGGTTCATACATGTCGCGCGGGGAATGGCCCCGACTCCCACTACGTGCACTCTATCGTCAATTATTTTTTCACTTGTTGTTAATTTGTTACGCACCACCACCACTTCTGACCCTGCCTCCGACTCCGATAAAGCAAATTTAAAAACTCCGATTCCGCCTTCGGTTCCGATAAAACTACCTCCGTTACATCCCTGCTACAAAGGCTGAAAAGCCGCACCAGATTTTTGAAGTGTGTTCCCGCTCACTGGCGATTGCTTCAAGGAGACAAGACTTAAACTGTGGCGAAAAAGCGTTTCCCTACCCAACCCATTTGTGCCACTTGCCGAAAATCTTCCACCTAGACGAGTTGCCATGGCTGACTCGGAAGTCTCTCTAAATGGACTGCGGACACAGGTTGGCCGAAGCAAGGAAAACCTGTTCAGGTGAAGATTCATAGATGACTGTGTCCTGCAGTGTAACTGTGGACTTGCCCCTCAAACTATAGGGCACTTGATATCGTGTCCAGCCTGTCCTGTTATTTACAAATCACTGGCTACTGAAACTGCCGAACTCGTCGCCAAATTTTGGGCAGACTCAATTTAAATTGTCTACGACACGCTATGGAAAAGAATGCCGCGATGGGAAATCCCCCTCGATATCTTGGGGTCGATCTCTATACATTGGAAATCTGTGCTATGATAAGTGTTTGTATGGTAAGGTTATCATTGTTTAGGTTTTATATAGGGGGGGCTGAAGTCTCGTTTAAGAAAAAGAAAACAACAGTTTCATATAGTATATTCGTTTATTGAGTAAGGCCAAAAGGCTCGGGTGCTGTACACTAGAGTGCTGGAGGCTGCGGCAGTGGACAGCGCTGTGAGGAACACTTCGTTACTACAACAGAGTGAGTACTATGTTCAAGTAAAGACTAGGCTTCATTACTGATTCGACTTGTCGTTTAACTGTTTAGATAAGGGAAATATACATTTATTTAAGTACCTACCTACTTACATTTACTATTTGTTAAGTTTATTATATATTCACTCTGCAGTCACTATTACAGAAACTCGTGAGTGTACTTTGAATAATACAAAATGTACAATAGTTCGATAAAAGGGTAGACCACTATGTTATGCTATACAATTCAATTGAATACATTTAACGGACGGCCGAAATCTATAAATACTGATTTGGAACACTTCTCTACATTTACGCACAAACATACGTCAACATAAGAACATAATACATAAACCGACAAAACATTAAAACAAAAGTTATCACAAAATGGAATATTTAAGTCACATAAACAATAATTAGCTAAATATCTAAACAACGCAACGAAATCATAATAATATAAAGATGATCGCTGTCGGCAGCGAGTTGAGCACGGAACGCGCACACGAGCGCGGTACTAACTATATCATACACCTACGTTACATGTACTTATCGGCTACAAGTATATGAATATGTTTTGTTTACCATTGAATACCGTCGCTACAGTAGTGTATACAATACATAAATATACAGACTTTGTTGTAAGGCACGGACGGCTCGCCGCGGCCGCCGCACTCGGGCCGCGCGCACTGCTGCTACTGCTGCTACTGAATTACTGATGCACAACACACTGTAGTGCAGTACATTAACGCTAGGATGCTTGTGTATCTACTGTTAACGAAAGAGCTGCCTCACTCGACGTGTTGCTCAAATGATAAGTAATAAGTAACGTTGAAAGCTACAAGTATCGCTACATGCTAAGTGCGTCGCTACACGCTGACGGACAGTGGCGCGTCCGAGTGCGGGGCTTGTGTGGCGGACGAGTGGCGTCTTCACTATATTGTAATTTAGAATGTTGCACGCTTTAATACCACTTAATTTACGCTTAATACTAATACAATACAGAACGACGGTGAACTGAGCGATTTGTGCAGCACTGGGCAGGACAGCCAGTACAGCGGCGTCATTCGTGACTCACCGATATATTACGTTAGAACGGGAATATAGAATATTCCCCACGTACTGGTATACGTCGATATCGCAGCGTAATGTGACACATTCTGTGGTTGCACACATCGCTCTGTTCGCCGCGCTGACAGTCACATCATACTGTTGAAGCATTCTTTATCCTATCGATATGTTAAAGCTTAATGCTCGTTACAATTGCGACCCTTCGATCAGATTTTAACACCAAATGGTTTTTACGTAATCGTAAATATAATTAAGATCCTGGACCCTGTTTTAAGTATCTACTTCTCAGTAGTTCAGTCCTATTATTGCACTTACATGAAATCCAATCGGGGGTCGTTCAAATTCTAGTGTATTTGGAATGTAATGTTTGGAATGTTTCACGTACCAACGAACGCTTCAACAGCGCAGTATTACAGTCACTATTTAAGTACTTAACGCGAGGCAGCGTGGCGGCCGGCGCGGTCACACGGCTCGCCATCACCTACTAATAAATATTTCTTATCTACATCATGTGATTACAGTACACAGACAGTCAGCTAATATTTCCTTCTTATCCAACTATGTATTGCATTTTTATAGTAATACATTTCATAAAATACAATAGTTACCAAATTCATCAGATACTTATGATAAAAATTCGAAACTCCTTCAAGTCAGGCACTGTATATCAGTAGATTACAATATTCTCTATACATATATATATTTCATTATACGTCGCTCCTAAATAGAGTCGACATTGCATTAAATAACTTCATATCAAAATTATCGAGCTTTTATTTCTACATCATTAAATTATTTAAGTCTGTATTTATTTATAAATTTGTCATTTTTATAAAAAATGTACACCCGCTGAACGAGGAGTAAATGTACCGCGATGGCGCCACCGTCGCTGGAGATCAACAACTGCACTGTGTAATATAATACGTACATCAAAACACTATGATATATAAAACCCGTACAAAATGGAGCCAACGTCTAGTACCAGCTGCAGCACAAATATCTGTCGTGTAGATGTCCAGCGACGTCGGCGCGACCGCGAGTCCTCATTCGTAAAGACTAATATAATTCGTACGGTGTGGTAAAGTTAAGTACATTTCACGGGAGGTATCTCCGCATATCTTAAAGCTAGTATTAAGTTAGTCACGCACACACTCACGCGGTCAAATGTATAAAACGTACAGGTACAACTAGAACACTCGTGACACACACACAACACACACATACATCATCTTACACACACACAGCTATCATTTGGTTGATATGCGACGAGCTTCGTGTTTCACATTCTTCGTGTATCTTCTATATTTTTGTTCGATTCCAATTTTCTATTACGGACCTGAAAGAAAGGAAATAATTTGGTGATTATTATGATAGATTTCATCGTATTGTACGGGTGGATGATGTGGATGAAGCAAAACGCGAATGTAAGGATAGCAGTATTCTGAAGTTTTTGACTCAAAACATTGTACTAATGGATGATGCACGAGACGACAAGAAGACTTGCTATAAAAAAAATAAAAAAAAAAAAAAAAAAAAAAAAAAAAAACAAACACTTTCAATAACAAACTTTCCGCACTTGCATCAAAATGTACTTCTAACTTTAATCTATAATTTTATATTTTTATTTAGCTACGTATTTTATTAGATTCTTTGTTACCCCCAGAGAATAGCTGTTTTACCCCGCGGGGGTAATTACCCCCAGGTTCAGAACCACTTGTCAAGAACAAACAAAATATTGTAATGACGAGTAAAATGAGTGTCTGGCGGTTTCGTTACGGGTTTTTTTACACAAATTATTTTTATAATCAGGGTTTAAGTTTCGATATGATTGTATAAAGACATACGTAAGTGCGCGCTATATGAGGCGCTCCTCGGGCGGCGGCTTGAGCGCGTGCTGCATCATCTCGGCGCGCGGGTTGCAGTACTCCTGGCCGCTGGGCGAGTACGTGCCGCGCGTGGCGCGCTTGCGCCGGGCCTGCGCCCCCAGCGCGCCCAGCGCCGCGCCCGCCAGCGCCAGCAGCACCAGCGCCGCGCCCACCGCTATCAGCACCGTGGACGACGTGTCGCCGCCCTCCGCGCCGGCCGCCACCACCTGCAGGCATGCACGTACTTAACTTGCTAGCCCAATGTGTCCACCGCAATCACAATTACATGCGTTTCCATGAAATATTTTTAGTTAGTTGCTAAAATAATGACAACAAGATGACACATGTCGTATTTCGATAGAATACGGCCCAACACTAATGATATAGACATAACACTACAGCTATGTGATTAATACAGCCCTTTCAGACTTATTTTTGAATCTGACTTCGTACCATTACTTAAATTATAATGAAGCTAATTTCTGTAGTAATGAGGTCATTCTTCAATTGCAAAAACTGAAAAGTCTGTCAAGATAAAGTAAATTTTATTCCTATGACAATAAAGTTTTGTTGAGTTGCTGCTGTCAGATATACAGCGAGTACGAAGTGGTGCCTGTCCCCCTACATACCTGCTGTTCGCAGTCCCGCCCCCCCCAGCCCCCCACACAGCGACACACGTAGTCAGTGCGCGCGGCGCAGCGCTGCTCGCACGCGCCGCCGTGCTGGCAGGGCCCCGTGCTGTTGCCCGCGCCGGGCTGGAAGCACGGGTCCTGCATGGAACACTCGTTGCCGCAGAACCCGGCCGCGCACAGGCATCTGCAATTACATAACGTCATCTATGTGTGTAATTTTTTAAATAAATAAATAAAATAATGTAATCTTAGAAAGTCAAAGCTAAAGTGTACTTCAAGTCCACCTACATTTCGTCAACTATGTTTATCACAAACAAATAATTTTAACTCAAATAAAATTCAAAATGGTAACTATTTGTCAATGTCCTCCAACTTCTGAACAAAGGCACCGATGACTTCCATTTATTGACATCCAAAGTATAAATTAATTAGTTTTTATTGGTTTCATCAAGCTCGTCCCACCATCTTCTGTCAGACATGAGAAGGTTAACACGAATGTACACTTACGTGTAGGATCCATTCAGGTTCTTGCACTCGCCGGGCCCGCAGCTCACGAGCCCGCTGGTGCACTCATTCACGTCCTCTTCACAGCGCGCGCCCGTCCAGCCTGGAGAACACACGTCACATGCTCTATATATTTATTTATTTAATGCACATAGTTACACGCTAGGCTTAAGTGAGTACATAACCCTGTTAGAGTTACACGACAAAACATGGCTGAACAAATTTACCGGTAAAAGTAAAGCAGCTTTGTAAGATTGATAAAACATCACCTTTAAAAAAATCGTGTCGAAAGTGGTGATCATCATCATCTGCCTAGCCTTTCCCCAACTAAGTTGGGGTCGGCTTCCGGTCTAACCGGATGCAGCTGAATACCAATATTTTACATGAAGCGACTGCCTATCTGACCTTAACAACCCAGTTAATACGAATCCCTTTTGTAAGACTGGTTGTCAGAATCACAATGGAAAACATTTCAGTTTTGTTAGAGACCATATTTCTCTATATTGTTTGTTTCTGCCTACAAAAAGGAAGTTTTCTTAGAAAATGAGTTCTGTGAGTATTAGTAATACTATGACCTCAATGCACTAATATTAAGTCTTCGAGCGTCCTTATGAGCACCCGGTGGATCATAAGACATTCAAGCAATGTTAGCGGACGTTCAAGAGGTTAAATAGTAGTATCAAAATGTAAGGACAGTCAACAGAGAGGTTTTTATAGTTTTAGACAATTCAGTGCTTTGATGAGTTTTTAATCGTAATACTATTTCTAAACGTCTAAGGTGGCATTGAATATTCATAAATAGTTCAGTTATTGTTATCACGAGTTCTAATTGTATCGCAGTGATAACGTTATCAGTTAACAATGTTAAGGTTCTCTCGCTCAAACAATCCGACATCCTTCGGTGGTACTGTTATAATGATATGACGTAGTTTCACGAGTTAGTATGGTTTTAACACAAATCCCTATAAGAATAAAGTAAGGAGTGACGGCACGGCGCCACATTGCGGTTACAATCCCTGTTGTATGATATGGAGAACAGGAAAATGTAGAACATTATTACTTTTGTGAGCAAACCCAGACTTTCTATGAAAAACGTTTGTTAGCAAGTAAAATACTATTGGGTACTATATATTTCTCCAATGGGGGATTAAATAGAACAATATTAGAAGAAACGAATCTCCTCGGAGGAGCGTTTACTACGACTTGTGCAGTGATGCAGAAAGATTTCAACATTTTTTGTTTACCTGAAGAAACCATTAACAAATAGTGACAATGAGAACACCAGGAAACTATCCGCAGGGTCACTTTTTATGCATTCACATCAACGTCCCGATATTGATCTGCAGTTTTAATATTAATAGGTTGTATTTTATCTACATTAATAACACACTGTGCCCGGTACTGTTGCACTTGGTCAAAACTATTTCGAAATTATTTAATAGAAGTATCTAAATTCCATTGAAGATTGATAAATGCCAGATGAAACTCAAACTAGTTTCATCTGGTATAATTATTTTTCTCTGAATTAAATCCATTCCTTGCGTTTGAATACATATTACAAGGTATACTCATTATTTTTATGAATAAAAGGTTGTTGTCCTTCCTTGTAATTTACTAACATATGTAAACAGGTTCGCGTGACGCGGGAGGAAAATAATAATGCGTTAGTAAGACATAGTAACGTAAAGTTACTGTTTTGTTACTGACATTGAAACCAACGTGTACATTTTGATTTTATATTTCTTTTTCCCGATTTTTCATGTTATCTATGAGTATAGTCAAATCCAAGCCATAAATAGCTCGTAATCTTACACCGTTGTGAACAAGCCTCTCCTGGTTTCTGGCATACTGCCCGGTTCCTTCCGTCCCTGGTTTCCGCAACTTTGTACCGCAAGAAAAGTTGATGACACATTCTGTTTATCTTTTTTAGGGCCACTATCACGCACAAGAAACAATGCGATGATATCAGAAGTGTTGTCATCAACAAGTTGATGAGCACAATAACTTATTGAGCAATCGAATATTTCTAAACAACTTTCTCTATTTCGAGTGAAAAGTAAACACAGTTATCACCTGTTGCACTTACTGTTATAACGTAACATCGAATATGAGAGTTATACAATACCTAGCAAAACGATGACTAGCAGTCTGATCATCATCTCGTGAACGTTATCATCATCATCACAGCACTGTCACTCATTTATCACATCACTCATCACCTGGCGAGATGTAACACTAAACATATTAATTAGCTAACAGTCCTCACTAGCGACATAATCGCGACTGCTTGGTCGTCTCGCGTCGCGCGGAGGACACTGATTCACAAAGTGTGACGCGCGCGATTTTCCTGCATCTGCCGATACCGACCAATTAATATTGTGAGGACGATCTATTGTAATTCTATTAATTATCGAGCGCGACTCGCTCCCGCCTACGGAACCTTCCAACTGTCGTGACGGAGACCAAACTGTGTGCGCAGTGAATAATATACATGTTGTCAAATGTATTCTGCTTCTATTAGCTTGTCTTACGCATAGTTGAGTGCAATCTTTTGGCTATTGTATTTACAGCCCGGAACAAAATCATAGTTGTTGTTCCAATATGTAAAATGTTCTTCAGATTTAGAGCATTATAAAAGAAATATTGCGGTAAGCACAAAAGCAATAAATTACAATTTGTTTAGCTAGTTTACCGCTTTAACAAGGACATATCTGTGAATCATGACGATGTCATATTATAATACAAGTGTGTACTTTGGCTGGGCGTGTTTTTAATTCTGTTAATATTTGAGCAGCAGTTTTTTGTTATTAATGAAAAAGTTTGCGAACCGCGGTCCGTGTTATCAGTATCAGCGCTTATCAGCGCAGTGGATTGTCGCCATCGTCGGCGATCGCGCGAACGATAAGATACACGAGTCAGGTGTAGGTGACCACACACACACATACACCGTGTGTGTGTTTGTGTGACGACATACTGGGAACTGTGACAGTAGAACATCACTGATACCAATATTTGGACCATGTCCTACATTCAATAACAAACACTCCCTACCGCAAAATGCTTTCACTTTTTGATAATTTTAGAACTTATCTAAAATACACATTGACCATAAATATTAATTGAATGTGTTGGATTTAACAAGTTGTGGTAAGAACGGTTGAATTAGTCATTTCGTAGACATGTAAGATGGTGCTGGTGACATATATGTACCGTTCCTTTTCAATCCTGAACGATACTCTGACCCCTAAATACCGTAATTGTAATGCGGAATCAGTAATCATCATCATCAGCCATAAGACGTTCACTGTTGGACAAAGGCCTCCTGAATAGCGAACGGCAACTGCCGTTTGCATCCACCGGTTGCCCGCGACTCTCACGATGTCGTCGGTCCACCTGGTGGGAGGCCTACCAACGCTGCGTCTTCCGGTTCGTGGTCGCCACTCGAGAACCTTTCTTCCCCATCGGTTGTCGGTTCTTCGAGCGATGTGGCCTGCCCATTGCCACTTCAACTTGCATATTCTGAGAGCTATGTCGTATATATGTACCCTGGTTCTTCGGCGAATTCCCCATATCGGATTTCGTCGCACAAAGAAACTCCGAGCATAGCTCTCTCCATGGCTCGTTGCGTGACTCTGAGCTTCTCTAAGAGGGCAGCAGTTAACGACCATGTCTCTGTGCCTAAGTCATCACTGGCAACACACTGGTTAGACACCCTCGTCTTTAGACACTGCGGAATTTTGGACGAAAAGATGTCGCGTAGTTTCCCGAACGCTACCCATCCGAGTTGGATTCTTCGGGCGATTCTTTGTCGAAGTTGGATCTGCCTAGTTTAACAGTTTGTCCAAGGTAGACATAACTATCGATAACTTCGAGAGTATCGCTCCCAACAATTACCGGTAACGAGTGGAACATGGACATTCGACATAACTTTCGTTTTGTCTATGATCATATAAAGACTTCTTAAAATGAACATGATGGACAAAAACTTCATTTTAAGAGTCTTAAAATGAATCAGTAATAACTGTAATACATTAAATATGCCAAATTGTTAGTGTTTGTTCATCATCTGCCTTTCCCCAACTAAGTTGGGGTCGGCTTCCAGTCTAACCGGATGCAGCTGAATACCAGTATTTTACATGGAACGACTGCGTATCTCCACAACCCAGTTAATACTACCCAGTATTATATAAATATAATTATAATAAGCAAAACCCTTTAGTAAGACTGGATGTCAGAATTTCAGGTCACTAGTCAGTGACCTGTCTGTAACGACTGCCAAAGATCTATATATTGACGTAAACAATAAATAAAGACGATACAGTGCTTCGGAAAGTCGCGCGACGTCACAGTTTGGTACATTTTTTACCAGATCTTTGATACGTTTTATTTTCGTAATTTTTTTTTATTAATTTGTTAAAACAAAAACACGTATCCAATACTTTTCGATAATCTAACAGACGGACTAAACAGAATCATATTTTTTTTAGTCAGTTAACACCCTATTTAAATAAGCAGTGGTAATGATAAATGTTAGTATCAAAAGTTTGACGTTTCGCGCAAATCGTGCTTGTTTATATTTTTCACGATATATCACAATGACGTGTCCTTGTCGACCTTGGCGTCTAATTCCTCAAAATGTCACCAGCACCTTCCTACAGCGATAGGACTTATTGTGTCGCGCGTATGTAAAGTAGTCTGTGTGGAGCATCGTGCGTGACGTCATCACTTCGACGTGAACTGACTCATAGCCGCGCATCGGGATGACCTGCGCGTACGCACCGCCTTATACGGACTGTGTACCTACTGAGTATTTACTGTGTATATCTCGGGGTATCCTTGTTGTACCTATTCAACACACAAATATTAGCTATATTTTACTTTCTAGTTTTTACCGAGCAGTTTTTGTTTACTGTTGAAGTGTTGAATGTGCTTGAGCACACACCGTAAGTTTATGTAGAGTTAGGTGTGGATACATACCGGTGCCGGCGCAGTCGCACAGGTAGGCGCCGGTGGCGTCCAGACAGCGGCCGCCGTGCAGGCACGCGGCGGAGCCCCCGGCCTCCGCGCACTCGTCGCGCTCCGCCTCGCAGTAGCGCCCGCTGTAGCCCACCGCGCACACGCACATCGCCGTCTGTACACACACACACATGATGACATGACGTATACCCAGCACTAAAAAATAACAAAAGGCGCTCTGGGCAGAGCGGAAGGTAGTGCCAGACTTCTACTGGCTAAAAACCACCCTTGTTCCTTCTTAGCCCTTTGTATACGGGGCGGCGGTATCTCTTTCGAACAACCCGCAACCCCGACAGGCGTCGGCCCTTGCAATGTTGCTGACATCTCTTTGAGGCGCGTGTGGAACATGAACGTGCCGTCGTAAGTCGGTGAGCTAGGCCATTACTTATCGTCCCCTAAAACCGTCGCTAGTTTGGGAACACAAGTGACGACATAAAGTTCCACTTACCTAAAGCTCGCACACTTAGATCAACACACATACACACACACAGTAATAGATACATACCAGTGAGTCGTTGACGCACTTGCCGTGCACGCAGGGCTTCACCTCGCAGAAGGCGTACTCGCAGTACACGCCCTCAAACCCGTCGTTACACACGCACGTGAAGTTGTTGCCCGTCGGGGGATCTGTGGAGATGGGCCGTACATGTCATGAGTCGGGTAAATTATCTATAGTGATTGCTAACATGATAGTACAAGAAAGTACTAAAGATGTTGTTGAGATGTTGTTGTTGATGTTGTTGTTGATGTTGTTGTTGATGTTGTTGTTGATGTTGTTGTTGTTGTTTACCCAAGAAGAAAACAAAATTTTTAAATCGGGAGTGTTACTATGAATTTCGAGTTTTTTTTATCATACAGATTTTTTTTTCATACAATGTTATGGGTTTCCCTTAATTTAACATTAGAATTAACGACCTTTCTCTTTTCCTGACATGTTCTTTCTCTAAATCTTTGGTACCTATTTATAATAAAAACCTAGCGTTTAAGCTTGGCTTTCGTTGCTGACTCTAAATCGATTATCATTAGAATGTATAATAGAGCGTCCTATCAACAAAATACGTGGTATGCTCACCAGGCTCCACGTCCTCGCAGTCCCGTGCGGCGGGCGCGCATGGTTTGTGCGCGCACGAGCGGTCGCGCGGCGCGGCGCACGTGGGCCCGCGCCAGGCGGGCGCGCACGCGCACGTGAACCCGCCCGTCGCGTCCGCGCACGTGCCGCCGTGCGCACACGGCTGCGACGCGCACTCGTCGATGTCGCGCTCGCAGCTGTAGGAATACCACGGAAGTAAGTCATCGTTACGGTGCGTCCGCATCGAACTTACTTTTTAAGAAGCAACGTTGGTAAAGTATGGGCAACAACGGACAAAAAAAGACCTTTGAAAAAAAAATACATCTACCCGAAATTACTTTAGTGTTAATGCAACATTGAGCATTAGAGCATTCAATCGACTACGAAAAGCACCCTTATTGCTAGGAAAAACAAGCGCAGCCGATAGACGTCCGTCAGATTGTGACCGACGATACACAGTTTGATTATTGGCAACTATTTCACAAAATTCTTTAAAATCAGATAGTACTTGATTGGAATAGTAAAAACTTACAATTTCCCGTCGAAGCCTACGGGACAGATGCAGGTGTAGTCAGCGATGCCATCCTTGCAAGTGGCGCCGTTCTCACACTTGTGCGTCAGGCATTCGTCCACGTCAATCTAAGAACACACAAACAAGTTAATAAAATCATCTATCTTGACGCGCAAAAATGTTATCAAGAACTCAGTATCAAATTCATTGGTTCTTGCAACAAGTGTAGGACATTACTTATAGCCGCGTACGACGCAGCTTCGCGAGGCAGCCTCAGACGTTTGCCACGCAACATTTACCGCGTGAGGCCACCTCTGTCTATACATTTTTTGCATGAGGCTACCGCGCGCGACAAGGCCGAGTCACGCTGAGGCAGAGGATCATTTCCGAGGATTTGCTTCGCGCAGCTGCCTCGCGAGGCTACTTGTTCAGTTAGTACGCGGCTATTTGATTGCTTGTACGACGACGTTCTCCACAGGGTGACTAGGAGCAGCTTGATTATAGTTGCCAGGGAATCGAGACGAATGGTCTACGATTGGAGCGGCGTATGTCCAGCAGTGGAGTGAGTGTAGTGACATACCTGGCAGTAGTCGCCGGCGTACCCGGGCGGGCAGGCACAGACGTAGGACGAGCGCACGTCGGCGCAGTGCCCGCCGGCCGCGCAGTCGCGGTCCAGGCACAGCATGCAGCCCACCACCTCCATGGAGCCCCACGGCCGACCGGACCTGGACACAAGGAGGAAACCAGTCAATAACCCTATAGCTGTACAAGCATTTGTTGACGCGTGACAAGAATACAGTCTAACGTCGCCAGTATTACTTTTATTTGAGATAAGCTCACTATTCCCAAACCACGAACTCCTGTGCGTCAGCATCAATAATTGCGACAACCAGAACAGCGCCGAGACTATGGAAGCTCGACGAAGTCCCAGAGAAACAATTTTACTGTCTTGGATCCAGCCGCCAGTATTAGCAGTAACTAAAGCTGCTTTCTTCGCTGTACTTGAGAGCTCTAGACTCCTCGTTACGTCCAGGATTCCATATTCCGTTCTGGTATTCCCTGGGTACAGGGCAAAAATTAGTAGTAGTGTTGTACTCACAGCAGCGCGTAGTGCGGCTGCGCAGCCAGCAGTGCGGCGGTGGCACCCACGAACAGCTGCTCCTCCGTGAAGAACGGCAGCAGCAGTCCGCCCACGTGCACCGCGCCCATGCAGCCCTGCGGACATACCGCACGTTACACGTAATGCACACAACGCTACACTCAACTCGGCATGTGCCACAAACATTCGAAGACGTCGACACACACGTCCTGTGCGTACTGAACACATCGTACAGCATCATCATTGTACCACAGAGAGGACAGTTGCTTCCCAGCAGTGAGAACATTACTACCAGTTGACTATACTGACAAGAGACCGAAAACAATACAAATTAAATTCAGGCAATGACCGACGAACACGGTAAACTATGCTTATTCGAGAAACTGCATTTATTGAAGTAAATAATCAAGTGTACCTTGAAATACTCTCCGTTCAGGTTGTCTCCGGTGACCTCCTCGCCTTCCGAGTACTCCCACACGTTGGGGTCCGTCGAGCTCTCGCTCTGCACAAACAAATAACAACACTTTACTAAACCTCCTTTGTGATATTAAAACTGTAAGTCATGTAATGCGTTAAACATCAATAAAGCAGGTTTTTAGGGAGGACGGACTACGATAATTTCTAAGGACACAACCAAACTGAAACAGAATATTCATATAGTATACTGACCATAGTGGTGAGCATGGCTGGCGTGGTGCTGGGCGGCGCGGAGTGGCCGACGCCGCCCAGGTGTATGCGACCCTCCAGCACCACCGTCTGCCAGGCGCGCGTGTCCACGGTGCCCGTCAGACCCACCTCCTCGTGCCCGTTGGAGTCGATGAACGCGCCTGCAATACACACACGTTATTACATACAACCAGGACAATATATCCCACGAAATCGGATGAGACGGTTCGGCTCGATTTAGCGTGGAGTACGCAAGAGTTTTGAGTTTCTTTCTAGCGAAAGATGTGTTTGTATTTATTATTTAAATGTGTGTGTCATGAGATGACGAGAAACAGAGAAGTATGCAAGATGAAGACATGCTGCGTCGACCCCAAATTAATTGGGATAAGGACAAGAGAATGATGATGTTGATGATGAGTACTGACCGCGCATCTGGTTGTTGGTGAAGGTGAACCGCAGCGTGGTCCAGTGCAGGTGCGAGTGCGACTGCATGCGACGCACTGCGGGCAGCAGCTGGGCGGTTCCCAGTCGCCACTGCACCGTCACCTGCTCCTTGAACACGCCCACCGTGAACCACGACGCCGCCCCGGCACCGTCCACGCCCTCCGCGTGGAACAGTGTACCGCCCGTCTTGCTCCTGTGTACCATTAAACAAGAGATTGACTTATAAATAGGCTAAATAACACGACCGAATCGCCCTCCAAGACACAAGCCCGGACGCGCTTATTTCGGGAAATACCACGACGTCGTGCGAGCCGCATTCACATCGAGCCTTTCCCTGAAAAGCGGCTTTGTCAGTCTAGCTGATCCCTGTATTGCACCTATCACTAAATTACCTGTAGGTGATGGTGAGCGTCTCGGGCAGGTCCAGGTCTTCATCGGTGGCGATGCTGACGGCGCGCGGCACTCGCAGCTTGTACGTCAGCGTCGTGTTCACGCCGTCAAACGTCGCGTTCGACACGCACTCGTACCTGACACACACACATACTCATTATCGACAACTGTAGAACAGTAAAAGCCAAAGATCGGTACAATTGCTGCTACACTATAATCATTACATTTCAGAAAACTATACAGTCGCACTTCAATAACATTTCAACAAGGAACGTTGGGTTTTACAAAAATGAATATAATTTATGCGACTTAATAAAATGAGTTGTAAAGCTGTTCCGACGTACTCACCCAGCATCCAGGTTGCGGCAGTGCGAGTTGAGCGGACAGCCCTGCAGCTGGCAGAACTCCACCTCCGCGCACGTCTTGCCCTTGTAGCCGCGCGGACACTGACAGCTGCACACATGTACCAACGTTGTACAAACACTTTTAAAGAATAAGTCCTAACACAGGTCATGGTCTACGTAATTATTTGGAAAATTTCATCAACCGGAGGCATAGTGTAGTCTAGATGCTAAAGACCTGAGTGGTGGATTTAGAAAGACCTAGTATGTGCCTACACAACGCGCAGTGTGACCGCAAACTGAGTTACAGCCTCCATGGTACCAACATCGTAATCACGAAAATAAATTACAATACGTACTCGAAATAAATTACTTCAAAATTATTATAAGGGACAGATTTTGATTTTGGAAAGAAAGTTGTTCAGTTTCATGATGTAGGGCAGCGTGTGAGTACACGTTTCTAGTAAACGCTGTGTTCACCTCGGTCACTCGATAGATCAAGTTGATAATTATTGCAGTAGTAGGCGAGGGTGCTTGCTTCTTTTGTTTGTTGAAAGGCTTGATCACGCTTGAAAGGCGTTATTTCTAACCAGCACAAGCCGCTTTGCGTCGATATAGTGAACACAAGGTAGTGAACTAGTGAGAGAGTGGTGAGCGCTCACGTGTAGTCGTTCCAGGTGTTGGTGCAGGTGGCGTTGTGCTGGCAGGGCCGCTCGGCGCACAGGTCGTCCGACACCACGCCGCGCAGCACGCCGCCCGGGTCCAGCCACACCTCGCCGAACGGCGGCGGCAGCACCAGACCTGGCACTTGGAGCGGGAAGAACTCCACTATCGTCACGTTCACGCCGTTCGAGATCTGGGGACAGTGCGCGAACACTTAGTTTGGTTGTTTAGTCACAACGTCTAAATGACTCGTAGCATGAAATAGTTCGTTACCTGCACGTCCTGTATGACACCCTTGAAGTACGCGCTGTCGTCCAGCTCGGGCGCGGCGGGCGGGGCGGGCGGCGCCGTGCTGCTGCTGGGCGGCGCGGGGGACGCGGGCAGCTCCGACAGCGCCTCGGGACTGCCCAGCAGTGGGGGCGGTGGCGGCCCGCCCAGGTACAGCACCTGCACGGAAATTTTTAGTTTACAACAATACACACTAACTTCTCATTGTTACACAAACGAATATAACTTATCATTTATATTTTGCGACTAACATTCGACATGAGGATGTCCAACTGTTCAATTAATTTTTATAACGCCAACAATTACTATTTATTATTACACATTAACATTTTAACAGATATATCGAATCAAATTGAACCAAAACCAAACCTGATACTTTGGTATCAAACAGTAAACATAGTAAAATCACGTTTTTAGTGTTAATGGTAATGTTAGCGACCATGTCAGTAAGACATATCTTTGGTATCAGGTTGGTCAGGGTTTATTGGCCGACCAAACTAAAGTCAAAGTTAGAACTCGGAACTCAGAAAACAATCAAAGAAAAACCGCTGCGTATAACTCCACAAACGACTCATTTACTAACATTGAAACTAGACAAGGAACAATGAACGCATTGCTTACCTGAGCGTCGATGGTCTTGGCGGCGGAGATAGACTTGCGGAAGTACTCCGTGCCGTTGAGCTTCACCTGCACCAGCGTGGAGTTGCGCACCACCTGCACCACAAAGTGGAACTGTCTACATATACCTCACCAGTCTACACACGCAGACATTCTTGTCGAACACAGTCACCCTCGGCTTCTGTCTGAACCAAACTAACACTTATGGTGAGTAGACACAGCGACTCAAGGCAGTACCGATTATCATCTTAGAACTAAAACGAAGCTAACTTCGACGACATAATAACATCGACGTAGCACTTAAATTGACACACAGCAATGCTACTTCACGTCAGACGTCAGTATAGTCAAAATATTCAATGCAAGAGATATTTTTAAATATATATTACTTGTCATCATCATCAACAATCTCGTGCGCTCATACAAATGTATTTCGGGTTGCGTTACGCGGTTACGCGTATATTTAATTACTTTTGATTGAAATAACAATCAAAATGGATGGTTAAATGACGTCAAAACATAACCTTGCGATGTTTCTAAGACAGATGTGTTGTTTAATGATGTGTGTGTGTTACGCCGAGGGTGAGTAGTGTTGTGTGCGTGCAGTACCTCTATGAGATGCAGGTATCCGTTGTCGAGGCGCGTGCCGCCCACCGTGTAGTTCTCAGGCGTCTGGTTGAAGCGCAGGTGTACCAGCAGCTCGCCGCCCTCCAGCGACGCGCCCACCTGGGTCTCGTCTGTCTGACCGAACCTGCGAACGACCAGTTTTATTAATATGCTATGTTCCAACGAGATAGGCGTATTGGACTGTACCATTGTGCGCAAGATACGTTTATACGTACTGCACGGGCTTGAAATCACTTAATTTATTAAAGAGCTCAATTCGAGCCAATCCCGTTACAGTGCTGATAACAACGCCCTGAAGGGTAGTCACAGCCGACCACTACAACGGCATCGCCATGCACTTTGATAAAAAAAAAGCTTAATCCGAATCCTAATTCTATGCCGTGTTTATAAATGTGCATTAAGTTCTTAGACACATAATGGTAGTGGAGGTTTCGTGGTCACTTTCCGGGATATTTTTGTGAGTTTTTGGAAGCTGTTAAAATCCAGTGTAAATAGTCTGACCTGGCGATGGAGCCGAGGTAGAAGATCTGTCCGCTGGGCTTGCGCGTGCGGATGAACATGGAGATGTCGAGCGCCGCACGCACGCCGCGCCGCGCCGTGTCCGACACGTGCACGCGCACCACGGAGCGTGGCACGGCTGCCTCCTGCCCGAACGTCGCCGCCGTGTAGTCTGCACAACAACCAAGCGTTATAAAGGGTGTAATAGTACTCTAAACGAGGCCGACAGGCATTTGTTCTCACTGCCACTGCGATTTTTTTGTTCTAGATCATACCTGTAGTAACGGAAATATAGGGGGGGTCAAAGTTCCAAATTATTACAACAGTTTTTCTTAATACAATATTTTCAGATTATAACTTTACTTAAATTACCTCGGTGAACCGGTTAGTATTGAAAGCATCCACTAGTACAATGTTTAAAGAGTGCTACATTGAATTTACAGTGAAATGTGATTTTTTTACCCAGATAAAAAACGTTTCCCGGTAATTTTTGCGTAGGGGTTCTTAATTTGATGTAGATAATGCTTAGTAGACAGCTTCGTGAAAGGTTCGTTTACACTCGGTATCGTCTCTTAGTACGTGAACACAGAGAGAACAGAGCGTTGCACTCACTGTACTGGCAGGTCTGGCCCAGGTGCGGGCGCGGGCACGTGCACACGAAGCTGGTCCAGGCGTCGTCGCAGGCGCCGCCCGAGCGGCACGGGTTGGGCCGGCACTGCTCCGTGCGCGCGCACGACGCCAGCACGCCGCGCAGCTCTGCGCGCGCGCGCCCGCCCGCCGCCCACTCCTCGCCCGGCTCCGCGCTGGGCCCCGGGCCCGTGGCGTTGGAGTCCTCCGGTAGCACCTGCCGTACCGCAAGACACTCATTACACATGCTTACGCTGAGCCACGGATGTGAACAATAGGGAGTTACACAACATTTTGTCATTATAAGGTTGCAGCAAAATAAAAAATAAAACAGCAACGACATGTATTGTCATCGTCCAAAGATAAAAACTGAAAATCCTGGATTGGACGATCAAAAATAGCCAAGAGATAAGACATAAGACAATCTGTCGGTCAATAGCCTATGATTGTGGAATGAAATATTTAGAGGTTTATCCCTCATACCCCCAAATTTTAAATTCGATACAGGTACACTCGTTAGCACTTATTTTACGACAGATTTATTTGAAAAAATTAAACACAAAATGTAATATAGGTACATTCATAATTGTATTAGTTAAGAACTAGTAGGTAGGTTCAAGCTTCGGGACGGCAGTCCAATTATATCGGTGGTTCTGGATGTGCGTGTTTCATTGACTGACCCTAGACATTACACAAAATGAAACTAAAAAATAGTAGAACCGCTTCGTGAGACCGGAACATAGGGCGCAGAAACAGCTGTAGACGATTGTGCGTTGTTTTATAGCAAATATTTACGGACATAGACAGATGTAGTAGCAATAGATGATATCACTCACCCACTGTCCGTTGACGACGACGTCCTGGAAGCAGCCCACGAAGAAGTTGGGTCCGTGCGTGAGCGTGGCGTAGGACGAGCCGTACGTACCGAGCCGCGTGGACGGGAATGACGTCACGCTGCTGTTGTACGCCTCGTTCTGGCTGATGGGGTAGATGGTCTGCTCCTCGTTGGCCGCCAGCACCAGGTGCGACGAGTTGATCGTCACGAACACCTGACACACACACACGACTTACATCCTACGAGTAACTGATAGGCACATTTTATACAACAGTATACTGTTGATATATTATATCAAAAATCATAAAATGTAACTCATTTTCATACATATACCATTAATCATGACCCCACTATGTTACCGTCAGGCACATGTGTGACATGGCTGTTGATAAGATAGTAACAAAACGAACAACAAGATTTTTAATCCTAGGCTTTCATAATACCTACCACCTACCTGCCTTACCTAGTTCCTACCTACCTTTGTGCTCTTCTATTTTTTATGTATTTTTCCGTATTTTTTGTATTTTGTGTGTACAAAAAGATTACCTTCTGCCACTTGCTGTCATTCAAGTTGGAGCCGATGAAGACTCCCTCCCACTTGTTGAGCAGACTGGAGTGCAGGTTGAGGCGTCCGTTGGACAGCTCCAGGAAGAAGTAGGTGAGGCCGCGACCCATGGCCAGCAGACCGTTGCCCAGCGTGGTCTTGAACCGGAACGAGATGTCGTAGCCTTCCTCGCGAGATGTGTTCACCTCCGCGTAGCTGCTCTTCTCCAGGGACATCGTTGTGATCTAAGGGAACATGGGAGCTACGGTTACCGAGCCCATGGCTAATAGCAGCCACGGAGTCTGGATTTGTGGCAGATTGATGGCAATAGGCATAATAGAACCTAGGTCGTATTATATCCCGTCGGGGCTGCGGGTTGTTCGAAAGAGATACCGCGGCCTCTACAGAAAGGGCTAAGAAGGACCATTGGTGGTTTTTAGTCAGTAGAAGTCTGACACTCCCTTCCGCTCTGTCCAAGAGCGGGAGGGGTTATTTGATGATTTCCCACCCCCCAAAAAAAAAGGACGTATAATATGAATGTAAAACATGTGTTAGGATGGTGTACCTTCTCGCATGTGGTGCCGTAGTGTCCGGGCGTGCAGGAGCAGTTGAACCGGTGCTCGGTCTCGTGGCGCAGCCAGGGGTGGCAGGTGCCGTTGTTCTGGCACGGCGCGTCGCTGCAGCCCTCCAGCACCACGGAGCAGTTCTGTCCGCCCCAGCCCGCCGCGCATACGCACAGGTACGACGCGCGCCCGTCGATGCACCTGCCGTGCGCGCATGGAGAGTATCTGGGGAGACATTCTAATATCAGCACAGCGCCAAAATAAGCAACAGTTTGTGTGTCACAATCCAGTACTGACTACCTAGGAACCCACACAGGCGAATTCCCTGTCGGCCGGCAGCACACCGTTTCCTGTTTTTTTTTTTTATAATTTTGACCGTATCACATAGCCATTCCTAGATAGTCAAGGTATTAATGTTACAAGCAAGGTCGAGCAGTCATTTGGAAGTCATCATCATCAGCCTATAATGTTCCCACTGCGGGTACTCAGGCCTCCTCTCTAGGAGAGGGACAGGCGTGCATGGGGATGTATAATTCACCACGCAGGCCCAGTGCTGGTTGTTAATGTCACAAGTCTTCAAATTTTTTGGTTCTAAAGACATGCCGGTTTCCTCACGATGTTTTCCTTCACCGTTTTGAGAGCAGTTTTTGAAATTGTTTATTGAAATAATTGAAATACAAAACATTTACATTAAGGCCTTAAAAACTATAGGTATAGAATATATTGGGTTCCTGAACTAGGAATAAACCTGTATCTCAGGTAACTCACTCGAGTGCTTATACCTAAATATTATCTAATATTCCTTAAACAAATTACTATTAAATAACTTAGCTATAAATATAATAAGTACATAACAAGTAGGAAGTAAAGATAAATGACCTCTGACACTCGTCGATCTCAGTCTCGCAGTGCTCCCCCTCGTACCCGGCGAGGCAGTCGCAGCTGTAGGCGCCCACGCCGTCCACGCACTTGCCGTAGCCGCACGGCGACGACGCGCACTCGTCGATGTTCACCTCGCAGCGCGAGCCCGTCGTGCCCAGCACGCACACGCACTCGAAACTAATATGGAAAATAATACGAAAGATATAAGGAAATTATCATTGGAGGACCAAATGGAACTCGTCGGGGCTGCGGGTTGTTCGAAAGAGATACCGCGGCCTCGACACAAAGGGCTAAGAAGGAACATGGGTGGTTTTTGGTCAGTAGAAGTCTGACATTCCCTACCTCTCTGCCCAGAGCGGGAGGAGTCATTTGATGATTTCCCACACTTAAAAAAAAAAGACCAAATAGAACGCAATTTTGCATATTGTATCGTGTAGTGCTCACCCGCTGGCAGTGTCAAGCTCGAAGGGCTGGTAGAAGGCCTGGGGCAGCAGCTGCTGTGGCTGCGGGCCCACCTGCAGGCGTGGTGCTGTAGCTGCCACGTACAGCGACGCGTTGGAGCGCTCCAGGCACACGCCGCCGAACTTGCACGGCTCGCTCTCGCACTCGTTTATGTCCAACTCGCAGTTCTTGCCTGACATCACGGAAAACTCTAATTAATACCTCTTCTAAGTGCGTCAATGGTAATCTAAATTGATTCAATACAAAAAAAAATACTATCTAAATAATATAAATATGTAATGGATATAAAAATACCTCATAAGAAGCTGGAAGGTTCTCTTTTTAAAATAACTTTTTTTCTCATTGTTATTGTTAAGTTTCGCTAGGTAATTGAATTAAAGCTTATATTGTGGGAATGTTGTCGCTCGACGGGTGTCGTATTGCACCGTACGGTTGCTACACTGACCAGAGTAGGCCGCGTGGCAGTTGCAGTGGTAGTCGTTGACCTCGTCGACGCAGGTCCCGCCGTGGCGGCAGGGCTGCGAGGCGCACTCGTCGATGTTGAGCGCGCAGTCGTCGCCCGAGTAGCCCGTGCCGCCGCACTCGCAGCCGTAGCTGTTCAGCCCGTCCACGCAGCGCCCGCCGTGCTGGCATGGCGCGGACTGCACCACACACGAACAAACCAATCGTTATTGTGTCATGGTCAATACATAGCGTGACAATGCTAATAAATGTAAATCTCACGTAACCAGACGTCTCTATAAGTCAAGTAATGATCTCGCCAGCTAACAATACAATGTCGGCCTTGAGCTCACGCTCACCTCGCAGTCGTCAATGTCTATCTCACAGTTGGGCCCGGTGAGCCCGTCCTGGCACACGCACGAGTAGCTCGCGATGCCGTCCACGCACGTCGAGCCCGACGCGCACGGGTTCGACTCGCACTCGTTTATGTTTATGGAGCAATCCTTGCCTGCAAACACCACATTTACCATAACATAGGGGACAAACGAAACAATGAACAAATAACATTATCATAGTTATCTGGCGACCTTCGAAGCCCTCCATGCAGGTGCACTCGTAGTTGTTCTCCAGGTTCTGGCAGGTGCCGCCGTTCTTGCACGGCGACGACAGGCACTCGTCGATGTCCTGCTCGCAGCTGTCGCCCGTATAGCCTACATAACAAAATAAATTATTTACATAATAATTGATAGCGAATGAGGGCACTGCAACATATCAGACACGTTAAGCAAGACGTACCGGGCCTGCAGTAGCACTCGTAGGATCCGGGAACGTTGAGGCATACTCCATGGTTACATATTTTCGGCATAAGTGCACATTCGTCATTGTCCATTTCGCAAAAACGACCTAAAAATAAAAACAGAGGTTTGTAAATATCTTAATTATAAATTATTATAATACGGCCACACGTTTTCATCTCACCTTCAATAAATGAGAACAAAAATAAAAAAAGAATTAACATCACCAAAACCAATAAAGAAATGAAAACAAAATAAATCAATTGCAATTAATATACATTTTAACTCAGAAAATAAACGAGAGGTGTATCGACTAACAGCGGCAGTGGAACTGAAAAAAAAAACGAGTTCCGACTTCATTGCACTAACTGAAACCATTCTTTTCTAACTAGCTTTTATTTTTATTATTTTAAATTGTACATATTTTTTAACAAAACAAATAGGTATTTAGTCAAAAATATTACCTACGAAAACTTGAACTTGAAAGGTTTAACCGGTTCATAGCAAAGTGCGCAACATAACGCTATGACATTGACAGCTGTCAGTTGTCAACGGCAAAGTTCTGTCAAATTATTGCGCTATTATTAATTAATTTATGTTGTTGTGATTGTGATTTACTATAAAATGAAAACTTGTAATTTTGTGGTAAAGAAAAGACCTATTTTTTAAAAGATATAAATTTAAACGTGTATTATTACATGTGTACTACTACTACTACGAATCATCGCCATGCATTATTCAATGCGAAATGTTTTGAGGTTATGTCGGACACATAAGTTTTTACAAAACAAACGTTTTACCCAAGTGCGTGCAATAACTGGCATAAAAACTAACGAAAATGTAAAGAAACATGACAATAGTAAAGATTTTTCAGAGTTACTGCAGAAATATAAGCATAAAATCACATTCAATTCCTATTTGGAAAACGACAAGTTGAAATTAGGTTATTATAGGTACCACAAGAAAACTGTGAAAGAAGCGAAGGCGACACTAGGAAAAGAGTTAAAGGAGAAGAGTTTGCCACCCCTTCCGGTATCCTTACAGTATTACGTCGACAAAGATCGATTGCTACAACATGACGAAGAGCTTGTTGCTACTAAAGAACCTGACAAGGAATTCCAACTGCCTTTTGGTGCCTCTTCAAAAATCGAGTATGACGATAGTAAACTAGTTCCACAACATGCTACCATTACTGATGCTAACTCAGATAACGAATTTGATCGCTCAAACATTAAGCAATGGATGACAAACTACGAGTACTTTGATGACACTAAAATTGCTTCCGCGGAGTTGGAAGATGGACCAGAAACTGAAAATGAATGGTTGAAGCAGTATGGTACTCCTGACCCTACAGTAGCTGTGAGTAGAGTGCCCTGTGGTGGATGTGGTGCCCTCCTGCACTGCAGTGACCCTGCCATCCCAGGGTACCTGCCCAGCGAGATCTACAAGTACAGAAAGGTTGCGGAACTGAAGACTATGGAGTGCCAGAGGTGTCACTTCCTCAAGGAGTACAACATTGCACTGGATGTGAGCGTGGAGCCCGAGGAGTATGAGAAGCTACTGCAGTCCATCAGGTAAACATACAAGCAACACTTTAGTTTAATACTTTGGACAGATTTTTTACCATGTTTGTTATTTTTGGGCACACTGTATATTTATATTTTAGTTTAGAAATAACTTGAGGAGAAAGTCAATCAACCTGAGAAATTGAATTAAAAACTGTAATTATTTGCTTGTTTTAATACACAATTTTAGAACAAAGATTTGTGAGCTAAATAAGTTCTTGTGTGATTTTTCTAAATTTAAATTTTGTTAAAATGTTTTCTAGAAATGTGAAATCCCTGGTACTATTGATGGTGGACCTGTTAGACTTCCCATGCTCCATTTGGCCCGGCATTGTGGACATCATAGGCACAAGCAGACCCATCATAGTTGTTGGCAATAAGGTAATACAAAACTTAATACTTGCAGTGTTGCCACCAATATTCAATGTTTAGAATTTTGTCAGTGCATACTGACATACTACACCAACACCATGCTGAGGCATTTAATATCAACAAGCTATTAAATGCTTCTTTTCATGTCATCCTGAGATAACACAAAGGCACTCCCTTACCAAATGCTCCACGAGGGACTGAGGGAGTGCCTTTAGTAGTACTGAGTCGGTGGAAAATATTTTCACAAATTGTAACATATAAATGTTTCTTTTTGTAGGTGGACCTTTTACCTGGCGACAGTCATGGATACCTGAAACGCATAAAGAAATCCTTTACAACAGAAATCAAGAAGTCGAAACTAGGTGAAGCAAACATCAAGCATATTGCTCTAATATCAGCTAAAACAGGCTATGGAGTGGAGGACCTGATCTCCGCAATGTTCAAGTTGTGGCTGTACAAGGGCGATGTGTTCCTCGTCGGCTGCACTAACGTCGGCAAGAGCTCCCTGTTCAATGCCCTCCTCCAGTCAGACTACTGCAAAGTACACGCTGTAGACATCATCAAACGCGCCACAGTCAGTCGCTGGCCAGGAACTACACTCAATCTTCTCAAGTTCCCTATAAACAGACCTTCAGGATGGAAAATATATCAACGAACACGAAGATTACAATCAGAAGCCAAACTCTACAAGGTTGAGAAACAAATCAGAAACGCTCACTTGCAAGGCAAGACGCCGGCCGAAGCGCCCGCCTTGATCGGACACATTGGACGCTCCTTTACTGAGCATTACGACATTGACAACAGCAACACAGACAAACAGAAGATGATGGTTTTCAATGAGAAACACGAACTCTTTGCCGGCAGCAAGTGGTTGTACGATACTCCCGGCGTCATCCACCCTGATCAAGTGCTATCCTTCCTTAGTACTGAAGAACTACTTATGACCATTCCAAAACAGTTGATCAGACCACAGACATACTTCATGTACCAGGGCTCCACAATATTCATTGGTGGTTTAGCACGCATCGATCTTATGAATTGTGCGGAACCTTGCCGCTTTACGATATTCTGTTCGGAGAGTTTGCCGATCACTGTAACGAAGACTGAGGACGCTGACGAGCTTTATGACAAGTTTGTGGGCACGGAGTTGTTCGCTGCACCGAGCGGAAGCGCGGAGAGGTTGAAGAAATGGCCAGGGTTAGAGCATGGAGCTGAGTTATTAGAGTACCCTGGGGAAGGACCTAAAACAGTCTGTGGGGATATTGTGCTGTCCTCAGTCGCCTGGGTCGGGGTAACGGCTAAGGAGGGTACGGTGTGCAAGGTGCGCGCGTGGACGCCTGAAGGCAGGGGCATCTACAGACGGCATCCATCAGTTCTGCCATTCTCTATCAACTTGAAAGGCAGAAGGGTACGGGATACGCCAGCTTATATAGTAGGAAAGGTTTTCTCGGACGAGTCATAGATCTAATTGTGTATGTTATATATTTTATAACTACAAAAAGACTAAGTAGTCAATAATAAGATTCACAACAATTTGTTTTTTATTTCTGCTTCATCCTGGGTCTTAGCTAGTGATTTGGTCTATGAACAGCATTAATGGTCAATCACATGTGTTTTGAGTTCATAATAAAACGAGGATTCTTTACATTCTTCAGAGAATGATTAATATTATTATAAGAGTATGGAGCACTGACCGATATAGCCGGGCTTGCACTTGCAGTGGAACAAGCCGTTCTCGAGCGCGTTGCAGGTGCCGTTGACGCAGGGCGAGGAGGCGCAGGGCGAGTCCTTGGGCGCCGGGGCGCAGCGCCAGGCCGGCGCCGCCTCCACGCACTCGTGGCCCGGCGCGCACGGCGCGGCGCGGCAGTCGGCCGGCAGCTCGCACGCGGCGCCGGCCCAGCCCGCGCGGCACTCGCACTCGCCGGACTCGCGGCACGCGCCGCCGTTGGCGCAGCCCCGCGCGCCGCAGCCCTCGGCCGCGCCCGCGCCCGCCACGTCGCAGCGCGCGCCCGCCCAGCCCGCCTCGCACTCGCAGCGGAACCCTGTGGGCTGCACACCCACCATCGCTCACTACATGGCTCACTGGTTCAGTAACGTTGTGCTACTAAACGGTGATGTTAGCTTCAATAATTGTGTGTGTAAGAGTCGAGTCCAAATAACCGTGAACTGACAGCTTTTTCTACTTCGTGTCTACTCGTGTTTTCAATGTGAATTGAAACTACTGAAATGTTATTGAATTGAATTGTACTCAGTACTTTTTCTTTTAATCATTAACAAAAAAGCAATAAAAACCACAAAATACATTTAAATATCATTATTTTCATGTGATTAGCATGTGTAATTGTGTAGCCTGTGAAGTGGTAAGCATTATTTTGTTACGTCTAGCTTAGCCTAGTAAGTGAAAAAGCTACAAATAAAAGTATAACAAACATGCAACAAGTAAAGCCGGGGGCGGGTATACTCACGAGCTCCTGGCAGCTCTTGGCGTGCAGACAGGGCCCGCTGGCGCAGCGCTCGGCCGCCTTCAGGTCGGACAGCGCCTTGCCGGCCGCCAGCTCGCAGTACGCGCCTAGCACATGCACACACGTAAGCATAGCACACATCCACACGACCACTCACATACTCCACAGCCCGAGGGCGACGCTACAGGTGATGGAGGCGCCGCGCGTCGTCGTTTGCTCTCATACTAATTGACGCGGAATCTGCTTCAGCCGTATGCTCTATCTATGGCTTATGGGTACAAACGAAATCGTGTTCTTTGTCTCGACCCGGGTGTTGCGTTGCCGATACAACGTTGTTTACACTCTTATTGTACGAGCATAGAGGTGTTACTGACTGTATAAAGCAGATTCCACAGTGATAAGTATAAGAAGACACTTAGACGCTGGGCACTTGAACATTTCGAAATTAAAAAAAAACATGCAAACATTAACAAAATGATAAAACAATATGGATAACTTTATTAATGCTAAGGCAATCACATGATTAAGGAGTTTACACAAACCAAACAAGGAAAGCGACTCTTGGGCAGGGTACGTTCAATGCAAGAGATCACTCAGTCATGAATCTATTCATAAAACATCTAGACAGACAGGCAGACAACAATAACTGATTGTTATACGACAAGTTAAGCGTTGTCAGGACAGCGCTTCGGAATCCTAACCACACATGTTCTAACATTACATAGGCAACCCTATGGCACTTCAATATTCTCATGACAGCATCAGCAAAACCAGTTTAAACTAAGCAGTGAGCCACAGCAAGTCTGGTGGCTTTACGATTTAATGATGGAACCTCACAGATGTGATAGCAATATCGACAGCAACAAATAAAATAAAGAATTATCACTTTTTGTGACAAAGACTCAAAGCATTTAGATAAGTAATTAATAATTACAGGCACTTTTAAATGTAAAAAACTGAAAGGATAAAGCTACAGTCTTTTATATTAAAATAGTTTTACGAGATCTTGGTTTCATCATTAGTGTTGAGATTATAAATTATGTGAGAACGGTCTAGAAAGACGTGCATAGCGCCCAGAGTAAAAAGATTACATCAGCAGTTCAAAAATAAAGTTTTTAAAGTAAACCATGGGTGCTATAGAGATGACTAGTCCCAACCGACAGTGCCCGTTCACGAACATGACGTATGGATCAGCACCATTCAGTTCAACCAAGAAGTAAATGACCCGATACACGCGCCACCATCAGTGAAACACTGAGGATACAGCGGAGTCATGGCTTGTCAAGAAGTCCCTTGAAATTGATGTTGAATCCTATTTTTTGTTTTATTGCTATACCACTCATATCTGTAACGATTCACAAAATGTTCTGTATGGTAATATTAGGAGCACCATAGGGTTGCCGATGCCGCCTGCGTCCTTCCAACTCGCGCTACAGATGTAGAGTGAGGCGTACCTTTATACCCGGGCGCGCACGTGCAGTTGAAGTGGTCGGCTGCGAGCGCGCACGTGGCGCCGTTGAGGCACACGCCGGCCTCGCACGCGGCCTCCAGCGACGAGCAGTTGGGGGACACGCCCGGCGCGCCTGGGGGACACCGCATGAGCGTTATGGAGGTTCATATAAAGATAAAAGACATTTTGTCTTTTTGGGGTCTAACTGCCGCACTCAGAGAACTTTAATGATTACTTAGGCCATCACTTAGTAAAGGTTTTGACAGTTTTGTCATACAAAAGTATGTCAAATCTTTACTTAGTGACGGCTTAAGTAATCATTAAATATCTCTGAGTACCGCAGTTAGAGACATAATTAAACATACATAACATAATATTGTAAGTAAGTAAATTACGTGAAAGAAATTCGGTAAACTTTAGCAGATACAAAGTTTTATGAACTTACCGTAGAATCCGATGTCACAGACGCACATGACTTGCTTAGCGATCACACCAGCTATCATCATGTTTGGTATACCTGCAACACAAGTCATATACCTATTTATTTTAGTCATTACTAACAAATGCCCGCGCCTTCGCCTGCGTGGATGTCGATCAAATTTTATACTAAAACCTTCCTCGAAAACCACTCTATGAAAATGAAAATCGGTACAGTAGTTTTTGAGTTTATCGTGAAAAGACAGACAGACGCGGCGAAGAACTTTGTTTTATATTATGTAGTGATAGTGATAGCGATGATTCAGTAATTCATTTTATCAATGAACGGTACAATATACAAAGGAACTCCGTTTCAAGAAATTAATTCTCAGTAATAATTTTTGCGTAGAGTCAGTATTTTGATGTTCAGCATGCTTGTTTGACGGCTCCGTCAAGGGGCTGTGTACGTAGTATAGACCATGGTGGAGTCGTGTTGTACTCACAGTGGCTCCTGGGCGGACACACGATGTCCTGGCAGGAGGCCGGGTGCGCGGCGGGCGCGCAGTAGGGCGGCGCGAACCCGCGCGCGCACACGCAGCGGAACCCCGCCCCGCCCGCCTCCTCCACGCACGCACCGCCCGCGCCGCACGGACCTGACGCGCACGCCGACACCTGCCGTACACACCAACGATATATTATCTAAAGTAACTAACTCAAGTGTCCAGAAGGTCGTGGTCGATCTTCAAAATTTAGAAACACCTGCCGAGATCAATCCGTGGATGTGTTACCGTCCTTACATACCAAATTCTCACGTGTCTTGGAAAGCAGTAATTACAGATAAGTCAGTGGCCAGAAACTCTGACAACCAGTCTTACTAAGGGGCACCATGTTACAAATAAATGGGTTGTGGAGCCCAAACTGCCAATGTAAAAGGGGATTCAGCTGCATCCAGTTAGACTGGAAGCAGATCCACAATATAATTGTGGATATAAATAATGGGCAGCTGATGATGGTAGGACTCACGTTGTTGCAGCGCTCGCCCTTGTACCCGAGCTGGCAGGCGCAGACGTAGCTGCCGTACGTGTCGTAGCACACGCCGTGCCCGCAGATGTTGCGCTCCTCCTCGCACTCGTTCACGTTCAGCTCGCAGCGCGCGCCCGTGTAGCCTGGGGATATAACCCTCACGTCATACATAAAGAGCAAGGCTTTGAACGAGTGGTGGCCAAGGTTAGGCCAAAGAAACCAGGGTCGTGTTAAAGCTCGTTAGGTTGACGATATCGTCAAAGTCGCCGGAAACACGTGGAAGTGTGGCGGAAAAAAGGGGACGCCTATACTCAGCAGTGGGTGATTCCGGGCTGATATGATGATGATGATGATAAGGAATAGAATCACAATACGTCTGTACGAGTCATGTATCGTATATGGCACGCGCACGTTGCATAGATCAGCACTTTTCGTTGCACAAATTATAATGTAAAGTGACAGTACACAATCAGCGTTCATACACAGCTGTACTCATTCACGCATTATTCATATAGCACTAATTACGTGGTAATTAAAAATAATCAATAATCATGTTTGGCTATCCGTGACTTTTCATTCAAGCTAACAATCATTATGGCGTGTGCGACCAATTCAGCAGCGTATACAACGTCACAAACTGAATACAGATCGACCAAGTCACGAGTGGAAACGGCACGCGGGCCACGCGGCGTATCATAGCCGTACCATAGGCGTGTTCACAACGATCAAGCGGCTTTCTTCGAGAGACAGGGTTACAAACAAGTCGGGTTTATGTCGTCTCACTTCCAAAGCCTTATCTTATTATCAATAAGGTCTACTCACCGGTGCCTGTGCAGTCGCAGGTGAAGTTGTTGACGGCATCCTGACAGCGGCCGCCGTTGAGGCAGCGCGTACCCTCCGCGGCGCACTCGTCGATGTCCACCTCGCAGTTGCGTCCCGAGTAGCCTAGCATAGCGCGCATACGTTACAATAAATTAACTACGCATACAATGTAAGGTGAAACAGTATGTAAGTGATGCCAAGCTTATTCTACAAAGTTAAATTTAGTTAACTAGCAAAACTCAGGAGAATCAAAGTTTCAGTTGGCAAAGGTTTCAGCTTTATGACTGAAACTAGTTTTTGCCCGCGACATCGTTCGCGTGGAATATAGCCTAAAGCCTTCTTCGAAAAATGGACTATCCAACACAAAAATATTTTTTCAATTTTAACCAATACTTCCTGAGATTAGCGAGTTCAAGCAAACAAATAAACTCTTCAGCTTTATAATATTAGTATAGATTGAGTAGCGATCTATCTGTTTGAGCTAGTAACAAATGCGAGGTGTGTACCAGGCTGGCAGGCGCAGACGTAGGTGTCGGCGCCCTGCGGCACGCTGCAGCTGCCGTTGTTGCGGCAGGGCTCCGCCACGCACTGCGGGTCCAGCGACACCTCCAGCTCGCAGTATGTGCCTGGAATACAACACAAGTACTTTTAGACAGAAAAAATATATTTAGCACATACTAAGACACAAAACATAGTCTACGCCTACTGTCGAGAATATCAGCCGCGCCGGGCGACCGCGGGCGGGAGCTGAGGCGCGGAGCGGGCACTCCAGCTGCGAGCGCGCACCGGCCGGCTCGCCACTGCGTCAACGTCCTTGCCACCGAGCGCATCTTCAATTCTCGCCTAATCAAGTTTTAGAAAACCGTTTGTTTTACCTTCCTGTACAACCTCTTAAAATACAGTCCACACTAATTGAAGCCACCGTCTTTCATTCCTCGTAACACCTGGAGGATATTAGCCCACTTCTCTTCATGGTCCTTCGACGTGAAATGACCAGTTACTGGGAGTAGCAGAAGATTTTCAAAATTTGAAAACGGCCGTTGGAAACCAAATCAAGACGACTTCTCTCGCCCTTCGTGCGAGCCTGGTTCGAGTCTTCGGTCATCATCATCGCCCTTGTGAAGAGGAGTATTCGTTGGAGCAAGCAGTTCTTCAGTGGTCATCATAGCTGGGTCATCGCAGCGTAGCAGCCCAAGCAGTGCCCAAGAACATCGCAATCCATCGTTTAAATCAAGAAAACGTTTGGTTTTGGACACGCAGTCAACGGATTTCGTGAGATCTTTCCATATTCATACTAACATTGTACATAATTCACATACTAACTTTCATTCCACTAGAGTATTAGATAGTGCTTTAGACCAGTGAATCATGCAAAGTAGTATCTATCCGTATTAGTGATTATCCCATTCCATTCCAATATAGTTAATAATTAGCTTACATAGTAGAAACAATCATACACTCTTAGTTCGAGTTATTTCCTTTAATATTGTAGTTTAGTGTATTTCCCGTCACAGTAGAACCCTACCCATTAATAGTTGGTACTTAATTAGTGCTTATTAATCTAGTTATAGCAATTAACATAGTTCTATGAGCATCTTCGGTTTTTTTTTCTTCTTTTCTCTTCACAGTTTGACACTGACAGTTCGATTTGAATTCAAATATTTTTTCTTAACCGCCTACTGGTTTTTAGTAGCAACACATTCTTCGATCAGCTGTGTCTTAGTTTTAACAGGCGCATCATAACTGTACTTTTCAGTGCTTTTAGCATCTATTCTTTAATTAGTATTTTTTCCTTTCTATTTGCATTTCCTTTAGCGCTTACTGCTACCTTCTTATTTAGCCATGGCCGAGGAAATGAAGATTAAAGAGCTTACAAAAAAGCGTGCCTCAGTTAAATCACAGCTTACTCAATTCACAACTTTTATAAGTACCACTAAGTCTTGCGAACAGCTTAGTGAGGAACAGCTTGTCGAGTTAGAGATAAGAATTGAGAAAATAGTTACCTTATATGCCACCTATGATCAATTTCAGAGTCAATTGGAGTACCTGTCTACCAAGCCCGACGAGCAATTTTCTGAACGTGAGCAATTCGAGAGCAACTACTACAAGCAGCTTGCATCTGCTCGCGCGCTACTGTCAAAGCATCGCGCTCAACTGGCGTCTAAGGTAAGCTCCAATGAGCAACTTTCTGTGGTTACTAGACATAATAATGTTAGACTTCCTAAAATAAATTTACCTCACTTTAGCGGCGGCTATAAGGATTGGTTAGAGTTTAAAGATATTTATATTTCATTGATTCATGAGGAGAAAAGTATAGATAACATCAATAAATTTCACTACCTACGTTCGTCACTTAATGGCAGCGCAGCACTAGTCATTAAAAGTTTAGATTTCAGAGGGGACAACTACGACAACGCATGGCAATTGTTGTGTGAAAGGTACGACAATAAGCAATTACTGATCAATAATCATATGCAAGCTTTATTTAACGTAGAACCACTGCAGAAGGAATGTAGCCAAGGTTTACGACAGATTATTGATGTAACCAGCAAAAACCTGCGGTCACTGGCAACACTAGGGTTGCACGTACAGCATTGGGGTGAAATGGTTGTTCATTTAATAGCATCTAAGTTGGACCCTGTTTCTAGCAGACAGTGGGAGGAATATAGGAACTCTATGAATGAGTATCCATCCTTAGACATGTTCACTAGACTTATTTCTAACCGCTGCAATCTTCTAGAAACGCTTGAGGAGGCTAGGAACTTAAAACCTAAGCCAGAGTCATCGCACAGTAAGCCAAAAAGCTTTGCTGTATCATCAAGTAAGGGAAAATTTAATATTTCATGCCCTCTTTGTAAACAAAGTCACTACATATTTAGTTGTGATCAATTTAAGGCGCTCACAGTCGCTGCACGCTTATCTAAGGTAAAAGACTTTAAACTTTGTTTGAATTGTTTACGTCCAGGTCATTTAGAGGCTACTTGTAAACTTGGTCACTGCAAGTATTGTACAAAGAGGCATAATACAATGTTGCATTCGCATGATGATGATCCTAGCTCTAGTAAGGAGCACATAACTTTAGCTGGTACTAATCACGATTTTTCATCTCGTCATGTATTGCTTTCCACAGCTTTGGTAAGAGTCACGGACCAATCCGGGATGCCGCATAGCGCCAGAGTCTTACTTGACAATGGGAGCACGGCAAACTTTGTTACCAAGGACCTTTGTGGTAAGCTACATTTACCTATTCGTAATGTAAGCTCACACGTTGCAGGCATAAACAGTCAAGTGTCTACCATTACGCAATCTTGACTGGCCTGTTGGTCTAGTGGTTAGTGACCCTAACTGCTATGCCGGAGGTCGTGGGTTCGATTCCCACCCAGGACAAATGTTTGTGTGATGAGCACGATCATTTGTTCTGTGTCTGGGTGTAATTTATCTATAATATGTATGTATTTAGAAATATATAAGTATGTTTATCAGTTGTCTAGTACCCAAAACACAAGCTCTGCTTAGCTTGGGACTAGATGGCGTTGTGTGATAGTTGTGGAATATTATTATTATATATATTATTATTAACTACCAGAAGGTGTAAGTCTGGCCGATCCATCTTTCAATGTCCCTTCCTCCATCGACATACTTGTTGGAGCCGACATCTTTTGGAGTGTGATTGGTCGCAATCGTATTCAGTTAGGTAGACATATGCCGACGCTCTTCGAGACCAAGCTCGGATGGCTCTTATCAGGTGTCATGCCTCAACCTAACAGCACTTACTCATCAGTGTGTATGTTCGCGCATGACAGGCACACCCCACACGTACAAACACCAATGGATCTTTCCAGATTCTGGGAGCTTGATTCCATTCCACCTAAGTTTAATTTCACATCCGAGGAGCGAGCATGTGAACAGAACTTCATAAACACTACTAGGCGTAATGCTGATGGTCGTTTCGTAGTCACCATCCCCTTAAAGGAACCTGCTGAAGCATTAGGTAACTCCTTTGAGATGGCTAAACGTCGCTTTCTTTCTCTAGAGCGTAGGCTTGATAGGGACCCAACTCTTAAGCAACGCTACGTAGAATTCTTGCAGGAGTATGAAGCATTAGGTCATATGAGTGAAGTATCTCAACCTTATTCATCTCTTTCATATTATCTTCCACATCATGGCGTTTTCAGAGAGTCCAGCACAACGACCAAGCTTCGAGTTGTCTTCGACGCATCAGCCGTCACAACTTCTGGTAAGTCGTTCAACGACATTCAAGGCATAGGACCAACAGTACAGGATGACTTAATATCCATACTGTTGAGGTTTCGGCAGCATAAATACGTCATATCGTCAGACATCGAGAAGTTCTTTCGTCAAATCGTAGTTGACGAATCGCAGCGACATCTACAACAGATATTGTGGCGCTCTGATCCATCATTACCTCTTAAAACATACACGTTAAACACTGTTACTTACGGAACAGCATCAGCTCCGTTCATCACAACACGATGTTTGTCTCAGCTGGCAAAGGAGGCAACACACACACGTACACAACAATCAATACAACGCGACTTTTACGTCGACGACTACCTGTCTGGAGGTGACTCTATAGAAAGCACTATAGCACTTTGTAGGGATGTCACCAACATACTTAAGACTGCACAACTCAATCTTCGCAAGTGGCAGTCTAACAACACACAAATACTTCAGGCAGTCACTACACACACACAGGATTCAACCACGCATACCACATCATCCACACATTCAGACATACCTAACACAGTCAGTTTAAGTATTGATGAACCAAGTAAAACCCTCGGTCTTAATTGGCGTTGTCATACCGACTGTCTTACATTCTCCATTCATATACCGAAATATACAGATACTACAATCACAAAACGACACATACTTTCCACAATAGCGCAAGTATTCGATCCTTTAGGTCTTGTCTGTCCGTGTATTATCGAGGTCAAGGTAATAATGCAGAGATTATGGGTAGACAAGTGTGCTTGGGACGATGAGGTCAATGCAGACATTAAAAAGTTATGGCTGAAGTTCATACAGACTTTACCACAGCTTAATCTTCTCAGCATACCACGGTGGGTGGTGTGTGACAGCCCTATATCTGTGGAAGTACATATTTTTACAGATGCATCGGAAAAGGCATACGGAGCCTGCATATATATTCGTTCAGTAGCCAGTAGCGGCACCGTTCATACACATCTGCTCACGTCCAAAAGTAAGGTTGCACCAATTAAGTCGACCACAATCCCAAGACTAGAGCTTTGTGGTGCCCTGTTAGGAACTAGGTTGTGTGCAAAAGTACTAGAATCATTAACACTCAGACCTGACAAATGCATATTTTGGTGTGATTCTATGATTGTCTTAGGTTGGCTGTCTGCTTCTCCTAGCACGCTTAAGCCGTTTGTTAGGAATCGAGTTTCGGAGATACGGGAAGGCTTTGGTGATTACACCTGGCGCTATGTGCCGACCAAAGACAACCCTGCGGATCTTGTCTCCCGTGGTCTGAGCGCTGACCTCATAGGTCAATCCTCCATGTGGTGGTCAGGGCCTTCGTTCTTACTTACAGATCCAGCTCTTTGGCCTTCAATGCCCAACACAGATGTGAACAAAATATTACCTGAACTATTAAAATCACATTCCACTAACATACATAATCAATCATTACTTACTTCTAATCCTAATAATGTACATAATAATTCATTTCAAACTTTAATTCATAATTCGTCTAATTATTCACATTTACAACGCCTATTAGCATACGTATTTAGATTCATAAATCGTGCTAAAAGAGTACATAATCGTAGTGTTGCTCTCACTAATTCAGAATTGGCCTACAGCACTGATTTCATAATTAAAACAGTTCAAAGGGAAATGTTCCCTGAAGAGTACGAGCTACTTTCATCAGGTAAACCATTACCGAATAAGAATCGCCTTAAGAAATTATCACCCTTTATGGAGTCTGGTATTATACGAGTCGGAGGCAGATTAGACAATTCTTGCTACGACTATAATGTTAGGCACCCAATCATTATTTGCAGTAAACATAACTACAGTAAGCTTATTTTCAATACCTATCACCTACGCCTGTTCCATGCTGGTCCACAGTTACTCTTAGCCACAATACGACATGAGTATTGGCCTTTGGGTGGAAGAAATCTTGCCAAATTAACCTCTCATAAATGTGTCAAGTGTCAGCGTTTCAACGGTAGAACTGTCCAACCCATCATGGGTAACTTACCGAAGGAACGAGTTCAATTAGAGTTTCCTTTCTTAGAGACGGGCACAGACTATGCCGGACCCATCCTCTTAGCTGACCGCAAAGGTAGAGGATGTAGATTAGTAAAATCATACATATGTGTTTTTGTTTGTCTAGCCACGAAGGCGGTTCATCTGGAGCTTGTCTCAGATCTAACAAAACATGCCTTTATTGCAGCACTGAATAGGTTTATTGCTCGTCGTGGTAAACCAAATACCATTTACTCAGACAATGGTACAACCTTTATTGGCACCTGTAACGAAATAGCTGGCATACTAAAACAGGACTTTTCTTCAGAAATGGCAGAAACAGGTATCAATTTTAATTTTATTCCGGCTTACACCCCGCACTTCGGTGGCTTATGGGAGTCTGCCGTAAAATCCACCAAACATCACCTCAGACGTATATTAGGCCTCGCACATCTCACTTACGAAGAGATGTCTACGTGTCTGATTCAGGTCGAGGCAATTCTAAACTCTCGTCCCCTCACTCCACTTTCCACTGATCCATCAGACCTATACCCGTTAACTCCTGCCCACTTCCTTATTGGGAGATCTCTCACATCCCTGCCGCATCCACAAGTCATCAACCAGAACATATCCAGCCTGAAACGTTTCCAGCGAATTGAGCACCTGAAGCAACAGTTCTGGAATAGATTCTCTAACGAGTATATCTTTTACCTCCAACAGAGAACCAAATGGACGGACTCCGATGGGGTGCTTGAAGAGGGAGCCTTGGTGGTGCTCAAAGAGCAACAATCACCACCACTGATGTGGCCACTCGGTCGCATCGTGCGTCTCATAACTGGGAGAGACGGGATAAGCAGAGTCGCAGACGTACGGACGAAAAGGGGCATAGTCCGACGTGCTTTCAACACCATCTGTCCTCTTCCAGTCTAACCATTGAAGACCAGTCTTCAACGCCGGGAGCATGTCGAGAATATCAGCCGCGCCGGGCGACCGCGGGCGGGAGCTGAGGCGCGGAGCGGGCACTCCAGCTGCGAGCGCGCACCGGCCGGCTCGCCACTGCGTCAACGTCCTTGCCACCGAGCGCATCTTCAATTCTCGCCTAATCAAGTTTTAGAAAACCGTTTGTTTTACCTTCCTGTACAACCTCTTAAAATACAGTCCACACTAATTGAAGCCACCGTCTTTCATTCCTCGTAACACCTGGAGGATATTAGCCCACTTCTCTTCACCTACAGATACATACAGGAGATAACTACATAAAATATAAAAACGAAAATTGTGCCTCACGAATGTGCTAACTAGGCGAATTCATCATCCTGCATCCAGGGAATAGGGATGTTTCCTGACTAAAAAAAATATGATTTTAATTAGTCCGTCTGTTAGATTATCGAAAAATATTGGATACGTATTTTTTGTTTTATCAAATCAATAAAACATTACGAAGATAAAACGCGTCAAAGATTTGAGTGGGGAGTTGTGACGTCACTCACCGGTAAAAATGTCATCTAATGTCTTAGAATATGACGTCACACGAGTTTTCAAAGCACTGTCTCGTCTACATTGTTTGTTTACGTGAAAAAAGAAAAAATACGTGTCCAATATTTTTTGATAATCTATCTGACTGACTAATTAGATTCTTTTTTTTTGTTAACTACCCTATTCTTGCGACTTCGCACCACGATGCAGGATGATTTCGCCTAGTGTTTTTGGGGTGAGTGTGTGTATACGTACCGTGATAGTTAGAGGGGCAGTCGCAGGTGTAGTCTCCCCTCGTGTCCTCGACGCAGCGCGCCCCGTTCTGGCAGGGGTCAGACGTGCAGGGGTCGCCGGCGTCCACCTCGCAGTTGTTGCCGGTGTACCGCGCCGAGCAGTGGCACTCGTACCTACACACACAGGTAAACTTACCAACGTTGCTACTTGGCTGCATAAGGAATTAGGGACAATAACCTGCCCGTCGGGGCTGCGGGATGTTCGAAAGAGATACCACGGCCTTGACACAAAGGGCTAAGAAGGAACATGGGTGGTTTTTAGTCCGTAGAAGTCTGACACTCCCTATTATCGCTCTGCCCAGAGCGGGCATTTGATGATTTGCCACCCTCCAAAAAAAAAAGTTCAACAACCTATCCCCTGCTAGGCTGCAGACCTTCTCTCTAGGAGAGGAACTGGGCTATTATACCCCAAGCTGTCACGCTCACCTATTGAGTGCGGGTTGGTGGATGTCACATGTGTTCGATTAGATTATTATAAAATAAGCCCGTTTCCCCACGTTTTTCTCTCGATGTGTAACACTGATTGGTAATCATGATACACTATTACAATTATGTGTTTTGTGCATTTGGCAACACAAAATATCAATGTTTTGCTTTTGTTATTAATATTAAACTTAAAGTCTTTAAAAAATAACAAAAAAAAAATTTATTACCACTTTCTCATGTATATTGTAACAAAACATTTTTATAACACATACTTTGACGGCATGACCATAAAATAAAAACACGCGCCATAAGCAAGCAAACGGTAGTCAAAGTCGATCGCGCCGCGACAACAATGAATGAAACATTGAACTCGCTAACACAACAACCAGGTTTACTTTACTGTGACTCATAATAATTGTGTAAACTACGCTATGTTTGCGAACGGCCCGCAACCAAAACTACTTCAACAGAAAATCACTACCACCTGCGCTCGCAATTTAGTTTTAATAAACTTGTAAACAAATGCGGGTGTGTTTGGAAAAACAACTACACGCTACCACTTCACACATTTTTATGACTTTCCCAACAGTACCAGTCATTCTGAAATGACCTTATCTACACTAACCTTAGACAACAAGTCAACCCACATTAAGCCCACGTGGTGGTTCTATAGCCCACTGCCCCTCACCGAGCAGAGTCTGCGTCCACGCACAGGGGCCTTTATAAGTTGATTACTTTACAAAACCAGACAAGTTATCCTGACTGCACTTTATCATCATCACCTTCCTGCTTTTGTCCCATTTTGTTTGGGGTCGGCGCAACATGTTTTCGTCTCTCATTCTTCCTTTCAGATGTCAAGGCATCATTTTCTCTTTCATTTCATTTCTCACACAATCCATAATCCATCCATCTCTTTATTGGCCTTCCATATCAAGACTGCATTTAGTACTGTTAAAAAGGAACAGGCGAAGTTTTCTGCTGATTACCCGAGGTCTATTTACAACAGTTAGTACGGTTTAATTTCGCTAGGTGTAGTAGATGTGCCGCATACCTGTCATGTCGTGATATGCAGGTGCCGTGTCGCATGCAGGGCTCGTTGTAGCAGTGGTCCTTGGGCTGGATGCGCAGCACGTCCTTCCTGTCAATGCCTGGCAAGTAACACAACATTACATTACCTTACTAAATAAGAAGAGAAGAGAGAAAATATAAACTTCACCATGCTTTATGCGAATCTTTCGCTAGTGTTAATCGAGTTTATTGGCCCCGCTTCATCAAAGTTAAGGAAGTCGAATTTATTACGGTGATTTTACACACTTTATAAATATATAATTTACAAGTGCCTTCCTGTTTCAAGTTCCATTGTTATTTGTTCGGCAAGGAAAACATTTAGTTATATTATGTCGGTCTGTAATCGCCACTTCCGGTGTTAACAGATTACGTTTTAATTCATTATTCATTAATTTATGCGTATTTATGAATGTCTGATTTTCCTGTTTCATAGCAGATTAGTCATATTATAAACTTTCCATTGACATCACAAGTTACATCGTTAAACATGAAAGAAAGTAGGTTTAAAATTAAATCTGTACAGTTTTAATTTATGGATCACTTTTGCACGTGACCACAGTCGGACTAGCGCAAATAGCTTGTTTTTCAATCCATTTCATAAAACCATTTGTTCAGCAACAACGCTTCTCAACATCATACGAGCATACAAAGATACTTGTACTACATTTAGTTATATTATTGTGTCTTGACGTGAACTGTCTAACTATCAGAATGATGAATGATCTGTTTATTTGTTAGTTTTTTCTTCAAGTCATGATGAATCGGCAAGTATGTGTAGTGAGGGCGATACTGAATTACTCACAGTCGTCAGTAGTGAGCGGGCAGTGGCTGAAGACGACGTTGCGTGTCTGCGCGTTGGTGGCGTGGAACTCGAGCTGCGGACCCTCGTGGATGCAGCCGCTGAACACGTTGCCCACCAGCAGCACGGCGCCGCCCGCCTCCAGCGCGCCCGGCGACAGCAGCTCCGGGTTCCATGTCACGTTCGATATTATCTACAACAATAATACCACACAACTCAAACAAAATCAAACTTGTATTGGGTTCTCTCATCAGGATTTTAACAGGGCAACATCATCGAGCAGTCGAGAGAACTTCACGACTCAGACCTCCTACAAGCATGGCGCCATCGTCAGCTCCTGGCGTCTTGAATCGAGTAGATTCCAGCGACGTTCACTAGTGATAGTTTTAAACTTAGATCAGTCAAATTGGCCCTTTGATACTCAAGGACTAAGGACTAAAAACAACAACATCGCTGATTCAGTCTACAATACTGTGTACAACCCTTTGGGGCTGCGGGTTGTATGAAAGAGATACCGCGGCCTCGATACAAACGGATAAGAAGGAAAATGGGTGGTTTTTAGTCAGTAGAAGTCTGACACTCCCTACCTCCTGCAGGAGGAGTCATTTGATGATTTCCTAAAGTCTACAATTCTACGTCTTAGGACAATGACTCGAGAAGTTTTTAATTTATTTAATTTTTATAAGTAGTCAATTATTATGTTTATCGCGTGTAGAATACCGATCTATTGTGATAATAGTACGGTATCGGGTATTAGAGAAATATTACTAAAGAAGACACACTATATATGGGAGGTACAATGACAAAGAACTGTCAGTGATTGATTGAAGCATTGTTACGTACATAAAAGATGTAAACGGATCCTTAACAAGAAAATTGCACATTATAAGTTTAGAACTTATTATTCATCAGACAAATTTAATAAATGGGAGGACAGTAGGAAAAGTGGGCGTTAACAAGTTGATAATGCACTGTTGTGTTAGAGCGTCGCTGAAACCCAAGCCAATGTTTGATCCGCACACAGGCGCATGGCTCCATCGGTTATTTATAATATAGCTATAGCAACAACAGATTGCATTGGACATTCTTGTCTAGTTTCGATTTCATAATAACTACTTATATTTGAATTTATTGTAGGCTTTCGATACAGTCCAAAGAGGGTATTTAACAATCATAACTGTAACTCATCATTTTGATGGCGGGCGTCCGTTTTTTATTTGTCTTGTTATTACGATAAAACCATCTGTTTAAATATGATTAGTGTAAAAAGATTCGTTTATACAAGTGCACCGCGGCCGCGCATAGGTCATGGAAGTGAGAAAGATGTAAGATATGTGAGTCCATCCATAATGATATAATAATGTATTTCATGTTGATATTACATGTCAATACAGCCGTGTTAATATTTTATTGTCATGTCTATATGTCGGGGCAAGATGTGAGCTGAGTATATACCTGTGTATCCTTATCGACTTCGAGCAGCAGTGAGGGGGGGTCGGAGTTGTATCGCAGGCCGACCCAGTGCCAGCGGTTGTCAAGCGTTTCCTTAGCCAGGCCCACCTCGCGGTGCGGCTGCGAGGGTCGCGCCCAGGAAACCACCACCTGCTCGAACAGCGCTGTCACGTGCAACGTGTACCCCTCGAAACGCTGCGAGAACAGCTCGCCACCTGTAATACAATAAAATGTTGACTGTAGATGTCTCTAAATCAGACGAGTGTCGGGAACAGCGCGAGAGGATTTAAGACAAAATCTAGCTTTGATTTACAGTACAGCACTCGCAAAAAACGTGAAAAACCTATCCAAGCATCACTGGAATACTAGCCGTCAGTATGAGAACATCGGAACACTCTTCAGCAAAAATATTCTCCAAAATATAAGAAGAGGAACAAAGTAAAGCTATATGTCCCGTACACTTCGTCGTGTGCGGTAACCTTTCAACTCAAGCCCACAGCACATAACGGTTCAAAGGCTGTGCTCAGGAAATTCTCATAATGACATTTGGTCAATGGGTAATGAGACTAACCGACTAACGGGAAGTGTTTATATAAGTATAAAGAGCTATTACGAGTAGTTACTAGTCTGCAGTATATTCAGACAATGGTGAGACTATGGAGACAGGTGCGGGGCAGATGTTTTACGAACAAGACATGTTTCTCTTTGAATTCATTAGGTAAACTCTCTTACTAAAACTGTTTTGAACAGCTTCAAGCAGGTACTCGTATAAACGAGCAGTTGAGTAAGTATCGTAATCGTAACACATCTGCCTGGCTCTAGCGACTACTATGATGTTGTGATCAAATACCTAATGTGGAACACGACGAATTCCATGAGTCTGCCGAATGAATGAAACAGAATGTGTGAAAATGAAAACATACGAAATATAGGAGTACGGGACACATTGATTGCGAGGCATTAGTATACAGACCTTGTAATCATTGCTACAACTGCACACACACACAACTGTACACTGCTGTTATGATCCATGTGCTCTACTGATTCAACTCTGTTGAGGTATTTCTATACACTTGCATTTCACATTCATCGTACATGTATACATTCGTCATGCATCAGTGTTTCTGCGAAATCATCACAAGCAACATGTTGCTCTTCTACGCAAAGGCATACATTGCAAGATCCGAGTATAGTCATATAACTAAGATTGTTTGATAGCTGAGAATTGTTGCTTTCGCAATTTGCTAAGCGATGAGTAATTTATGTAAAATTGCTAGGTGTGAAGTTACCAGATTTATCAATCGATATTGACAGACACAACGATAGGTACTTAAAACCGATGGTTCGGTTATGCAATAAAAAGGATTCCATAAACATTGCAAGTTTATTACAAGTAGGGCCGTATTATGAACTAAGATGAAATTGATGAAAAGCATTGGTCGGACGGGTCATGTTCATTTAAAGGCCATTACCGAACATAATCTAATCATGTGCACACGAGTCGTGCAGTGTATCAACTATCGAGTGGGTGATTGAACCACCTTTCTCTCAACAAATCATGATTACAACAACGCCGTGAATCGCGACCGGTTCACCACCGGTCCGGCGCGGTGCGGCGGCGGCGGGTGACGGGCTGAGCGCGTGTGTGATGCTGTGACGTAACGTGATTGTCGTGGTAATGGCCGCACGATCGCTGACGAACATCGATCACAACATCCATCGCCACACTCTCAACAAACACACGACATGCCCAACCGTACAATATAATCGTACCTTTTGTACGCATGGGTTGCGTACGCGCCGATGACGATTTGTTCATCGAATGGCACCCAATTACCGATGCGGCCTTGAATTCCTAGATACGCAGATGCGTCAAATGGTTTGCGTTTTTTATAAATAAGCATGAAGTTAATATGAGGAAACTGATTCACAGATAAATTATAATGTCGAACTAAACCTAACTTGCCTAACTTGAAATTAGGTAGACGCTAGACGAAGAGTCTATGTACAATAAATTGTACATATCTCTGCTCATAAAACGAAGGATTATTAAATAGTCGTCAAATAAATATCCAATAAAGAACAGCATCTGTCAACTTGACCAATCTGCGATTCTGAGAATCACAAAGCGTGTTCCGCAATGCAGTAACGCGTGCACTCCATCGTCCACGTAATAATCAGCAAAAACACGGCGATATAATGACGCTCGGCTCGGCTCGCTCGGAGCGTCTTGATTGATGCACGTTCCTTCGGCATCAGGAGGCGGCCAGCCGCGGAGCTTTTTGTCCTTAGGATTACTGGATCTTTGGAGCATTGCCTTTCGTAGACCGTAACCAACGATCAATGCGGTCTTTGATGACAAAAACCTTGATTTGTTGATTGGAGGAGACAATTAAAATGTCGGCTTAATTAAGTCAATGTAATTTCGCCTTCTCTGGTAACTTAATATCTACTAATCACTTTCAGAAGTATAGCAGACCTGATTGACCGTTGCTAAACGAACCATCAAGTTTGAAGTAATTGTTAGAAGAGTGTATGGAGTACCGGTACCGCCAAGGAGCTGACTTACCAACGCATGTCCGGAAACTGAGTCCAACGAGTTGTTTGAGTGATACGGGCCTGGACAGCCTGATGAAGGAGCTGCCATTGAAGTAGGCCTCAGGCCGTTCGGAGGGGCCGAGTGGGCCGGCGGCGTGGGCGCCCAGTGATGCCGCCGCGCACGCCAGCACCACCCAGCAGGCTGCAACAAGGAACACATACAATGTTAAAGCAGTCGTTTGCCTCAGGAAATCGTAAATAACCTAACAGGGCTTTTTCAAAGATATTTATGGCTGGTGTTGCGATCACAAATTAGGACTTTGTCTGGAAAAAGAGTTTATTTAGTTGTAGACATAAACGTAGTACCTGTAATACTTAATATTGTCACGATCTTGGCAATGATCAGTAAGTACAGCACACAGCACAATATCCACTCCCGACACTACACTAGGTACTGGCGCGTGGCGGGAGCATCGTGGAACGGAATCAATCACAAAGCAGATACAGTGCCAATGACGTCGGTCGCACGAAACTTACGAGTGTGCTGGCGAGCAATATGTGTGCGTTGTGCAAACAGTTCGATACGAGGGAATAAACGCTATATTGCATACAGGCGCATAGGTAGCGCCTCAACGAAACCGGGTCACTGCAGGTGGCACAAGACTCGCGAGACAGCGATTACAACAATGCTAACTTTCGGAAATTTATAACTAGACAATGTTTGCAAAATATATTCTGGAGTCCACATGAAACCTGGTCTCACCGAAACAAATACAACAAAATGAGTTCGTGATTGATTTCTTTCAAAACATTTATACAAATATTCTGCAGTAAATAATACAAACACCAACAAACAGTGTTAAAGTGGATCATCCGCCGTGATTGCGCAAGTAGTCAGAATTTATTGATTGCATTACTGTGAAGAAGCTTGTGTCTGGCCTACAGACCTTTCACTATGTACAGCCGAGATCTCCGACTCACCCCACCAGGGGCCCACCAGCACCACGTCGTTAATGCTGACCGTTTGTACGATTTGAATAGTGCCGATCTGCCGAAGCAACACATCAGAAACACTGCGTTTTTTGTAAATCCCAACACTTCTAACTTATCTGCAGCATCTTTCGTCGCATTTGGAAGTCATTAAGATACAGCAAGTGGTGACATTTTTGCGGTCTTATCGCTAGGTGAATGACGATACGAGTGTGAATGTGAATGAGTTCTTTTTTGTGAAATTCTTTTTACCACATCTACTGCATGTGGTAAAAAGAATTTCATCACAAGCCATCTTCCTTCTTCATCTTCTTCAGTTTAGGAATGTTTCTATTGCTTAAATACTTTATACTGTTCATGTTACGTAGATTTTACCTAGAAGTTTCTATCTCAGTAACTGTTTCTACGACTTCCCACCCGTTAGTGGCTTGCACCCCGCAGTGAGAGCGCCCGACATTCTCCTAGGGCTCCGACAGACCGCTGGCCGCGGCTCCAATGTTACCTATATTACCTATCGCTGTACCTAGAGCGCTCCTAAACATATTTACTGTTACGGCACGCGCAGTGCAACCCCGACCGAAACTTGGTGAGCTCGGCTGAACGAGCGCCGCGGTATTCCGCGATTGCATTGGCCCCAATACACAAGAATTCAGTGCAACGTTCCAAATAACACACAAAACATATTGATGCTTATCACTTTGCATTTCCTGAGGTTTTTTTGCCTTAAGTACGAATAAGGATACCTTTAAAACTTTGAATACATTCATGCAATCATGAACGTTGGAGTCGATCGATACGTGGTTCGGTTTAATTTACGTGATACAGAACTGTTACGTTATGGATTGTTTGCATTACTCGGTAATGGTAACGACCCGGACGTGTGTATAAGAAAATGGTAGCAAATAAAATCAAAAACTGTTTCTCTTATAGAAAATCTCTTTACAGAGAACAAAGCTATATCAATAGAGATAGCACGCAGGCACATGAGAGAAACCTTATGAATAGTGGAGTAAAAGTTGTAGATAGTCCAATGTCAGTGCAGACCGAGTTCTTTGACCGATGTTATAGATTATTGTCATGAATACATCAATCCAATTAGTGGCACCAGCGCGGGCAGAGCACGCGCTCTCCACATAATCGAGTTAGAATCGATTCGTCACGAGATCGAGTAGCCGTTCGCCGCTCGGCCTACCTTCATGGCGGTTTTATTAACCACTACCGAGCCACCAGCACTTTGTGGGAAACTATCTGCGCACATTCTCTTGAAACTAGAACTGAGAGCAGAGGTTTTCTCACACTTGAAGTGTTTTTGCACGTCATCTGAGTCGAGCAAGTTGCGCTTAGTAATGTTCGCCTAATCCCGGAAACAGTAATTTGTGTCAAAATAAGACCTTTACCTTGAGAGTCGCGCAAATCACTGGTCATTTAACAAGTCGTCAAACGTTGTGGCTATTTACAAAATTGAAGACAAATTTACCTACTCAAATGCCAGCCACGGCGAATCTGCATAGACGAAGGCAATGGACTGCTTATCTCTTCGGTTTAATTGTACGAGCCGATTGAGTAAAACCAGTTACTTTAAGGGCAGGTAGACCAAGCGAAATAGGCATTTAACGCTACCAAGAGTTGCCCGCGATTGCCGCAAAGCGAGCCGTGCGCTGACGTCGCCGTCGCGAGGAGTGTCACCTGTGTCACATTACAGATAAGCAGGCAGTAGGTCAACTTGTCTTATTGATTTATTTTTAAACTAGCTGACCCGTGCCCACTTCGTTGGGCATAATGTTAATAATCCTTTTTTAGTACAGAGTGTTATGTTTTAATTTCTAACTGCTAAAAGGAGGGTTATACGTAGGTATAGTTTGTATTTGCATGCTAATACAAAATTCGAAAGTACATAACTCTGTCCGAAAGAAAAAACATTTTCTGCGGGATTTGCGATAAACGAATTCCATGAGGACCAAGTAGCGGGAAAAGTTAGTTTGGTTATGGTAATTTTAATTGTTCAAAACTTCTCTGTAAACTATATTGGATGTAATGTTATCATTTGGTAGCGAAATATATTGTCTATCAGGAGTTCCAACCAGAGATAAGCCAACATATAACTGCCCATGGGAAAAACACGGCTTTCTCAGGCTAATGCCCACCAGAGAGAATGTTTGACCTTGGGACTTGTTAATAGTGAGGGCAAAAGAGATCTTCACTGGAAACTGTAGCCTTTTAAACGGTATGGGCAAATCAGTGGGAATCATGGGTATTCGCGGAATATAAGCCAGTTGTCCCACTGCTGGCCCTGTGAGAATGGTCGCCACGATTGTATTGTCCCGTAACTCTTTTGTAAGCAGCCTTGTCCCATTACACATGTTGGGGGGGCTCAAGTTTCTTAATAGCATGATAGGAATGCCAACTTTTAACACAAGGTCGTGAGGAGGTAAGCCAGAAGGGTTCAAAGAATTTAAAAATTCTTGGGGATAATGCACTGTATCCTCAATATTACACACCGTATCAATAGACTTATAGTGTCTGACCTGACCGGGAATTTTCTCTAAAATAATTCAAACCATCCGGATTTATCGGTTCATCCCAGGGTTGCATTTAAAAATTAAATTATCTGTACTAATATTAAAAAAACTACTTTTTATAACTTAAATATAAAAGTTAGACATATGCTGTCGTTGACTTTTTTGTAGGCATTTTCAAGCTCCACATCTTTTCTCTAGAACTCAAAAATATATCTTTCATAGTTAAGGCAGCGTTCGTAAGAAACGCTTTCATTCGACCGTTTTTTCTCCGATTCACTTTGCAAAACGGACTACCACGTAAAAGCCTTTTTATTTTTCGGTTTTTTATATAACCTATGACACTCAGCAATAATGTGGCTTTCTATTGGTGAAAGAATTTTTAAAATCGGTTCAGTAGATCCCGAGATTACCCCTTACAATTTAACAAATATACAAACACACAAACTTTACTTCTTTATAATATTAGTATAGATTAAAATAAGAGATTTGATTAATTAAAAACTCGTTTTATTATAATTTGTAGTAATAGCGAAGTCTTTCGTTTTTTTGTAATAAATTAATTTGAGTAGATATTTTAAATGGAATAAACTCTGAACTATACTTATTACATTAATTGATGTTTTAGTTTCTAGGTCGGGTGTTCCAAATGCAATAGGTAACGCAAGGACGACAATGCCGCAAAGATCGCGTCATTATTATCATTTACGGAACAGATTAGGGTGATCATCGTAGCTTTTTAGTCGACCTTGTTTAGGGTTCCGTACCCGAAGGGTAACCAACGGGAACCGGGGACCCTATTAATAAGCCTTCGTTGTCCGTCCGTCCGTCTGTCAGCGGTCTGTATCTCATGATCTATAATAAGTAGACGATTGAATTTTTCACAGAATGTGTATCTCTGTTGCCTCTAAAAGAACAAATACGAAAAATTAAAAAAAAATATTAAAAAAGAACTCGATATTTGAATGGAAAATCGTATATTTTTTAATACAACAACGATAATATTATCAACTCTGTATCTCACGCATATGATAATCACCAAATGTGTCAAAATTATTATTCATGTATTCGGGGGGGTATGAGGAACAGGGTGTAAAGTTCCTCATCCCCCATAGAAAAGGGAGGATCCTCCGACCAGACGGGTGTTGTGTCCGACATATGTAAGTCGGGATTTTCTATATAGGCTAATGTCGCGGATAATGTTGATAGCGCGATGTAGGAATTGCCAATTTAGTTCGCATGTGTTGCGATAGATGTCGCTGTCGCCACATCACTCCCCTCCGAGACCGGAGGTCGATAGCAGACTGAGTCTTGATGCTTGCCAGGCCAGTGGAAGGTTCCAGTGAGTCGGAAACGGATGCCGCGTAGTTCTCGGTGAGTCGGAACTGTCTGCGGTGATGCTCCAGTGAGTCGGGGTGATGCTGCATTATGCTCCAGTGAGTCGGAGTGATGCTGTGCTGCGTAGTGGCTGGCTGCTGCGTCGACCAGGAGAGAAGTGCGTCTCTGCTTGCTGACCGGCCGAAGTGCAGTGTGCTGTGCCAAGGTCGCTGATGAGGCTGAGGGTGATGACCAGGTATGCGCTTCTGCTGCATGCTGGTGGTCAGGATACCCTTTGAAGCCGTGGTTGGAATTCATCTTTGAGTACTTTTTCTACGATGAAGGAGTCTTCTGTGTCTTCAGTTTCTCTAAAAAAGAGAAATATGGTAAGTCTTACAAGTTTGTCTTACACATCCGAGTAAAAGCTAGTATGTAAAATGCGGTAAAAACATAAAATATGGTACTTACGTTAATGTTACAGGTTTTTGTGTATCAACAGAATCCAATCCAATAAAAGAGGTTTTGGATACATCAGCCGTGTTTCTACATGATGCATTATCCATGTAGTACCTGAAAACCCACCCACATTATGTTAGTTAATGTACATTATGAGTATCCAGGACTTTAATACAGTAGAGCATCGATTATCCGAACGTCGTTCAACCGAATGACAGACTCCTTTTTCCGTTTGAGGTACGGAACCCTAATCTTGATCTATGGTAATTACATGACGCGGGCTAGCGGACTGCGAGTAAGGGTAACTCGCCGTCCGATCAAGGACCAAGCCCGGGTCCGCGGCGCGTCGTGTTCCACGCGCGCCTCAAAGAGCTGTCAGCAAACTGACGGGGCCCAAATAGGGATGCCTGCCGGGGCCACGAATATGTCTTACCAGGATGCCGTGGCCCTGGAACGCAAAGGGCAACCGAAGGAACAGGGTGGATTTTAATTAGTACAAGTCTGACAGTCCCTTCCGCTCCACTCAGAGCGGCAGGACTCATTTGATGATTTTACCACACGATAAAAAAAAGATAATTACATACCTATTTTCGTTTGAATCCTCAGGTATCAGATTTGTTGCTGCGGCAGTGTTCATGTTAGTTTCTTCAGGCTGCCCAACTAACCTATAACAAAAAGTAAATGGAGTACCTATTTCACAGATGAAATTGATAGGTAGATATAGTAATTTACTGTTCGTTAGCAAACGCCAGGTTGAGATATCGAAATAGACAAAATATGATTTAATTTTATCAAAAATCTTAGCGTTCTCTAGTAGTACTGATATTTTTATATTGTGGCTCGCCACTCGCCAGGCAGGATACCGAACGAAAAGACAAAATATGAATTATCAAAAATCGTAGCGATCCTCGGTACTAATATTCATAAACTATAGTACGATGATCGTAAGTTTTAGACATTTACCAATCAGAGACTGAAGTAAAATAAAAATTAATTTTGAGACCAAATTACATTACAATACAAATAAAACATTTACGTAGGTACTTACTTCTTCACATATCTTTGGAGTGCATTCTTTCTATTTGTGTCTTTTATTGCTTTACACGACTTTTTTCGCCTGCGTTGTTTATTGCCCATTATAATTTATAACTAACAAGCAACAAATTCTCAAAAAGAGATAGTATGGTGCGCGTAGTTGTCAAACTGACACAGGTCCGTCGTCCATAAGCGCCAACACGCGACTGAACGGACCTGTCCGAGCCGCCGCGATCGCTTTTAATTCTTATTTAAACATAGTAATTGAGAAAATCATTTTATCAATTCAAACTCTGCGAATTTGTCTTAAACTAATTAGTTTCTTAATTATAGTACAAAAATTAAATGTAAAAAATCAGTAATATAGTCATAATATTGAAAAAACGATCTAAAAAGGGGTAACTTTGCGATTTTTTTCTATCGAGTGAAGTTCATCAGGTCTTGCAACTGAATGCGATTTTGACTAGATAAGATCCTTAACTAATACATATATTTTTTATTAAATTTAAAACACTGTATTTTTTGTCTCAGATTGTTTTAAAAAACTTAAATTCGGGTCCACCCAGCCTTAAGTACTTACTGATAGTCTGATACCATTTACAACCACATTCTGTACTGGATTTTATGTCTTGATATCAAATCGTATTAATACGATTCGTGTTAAATACTTTATATCCTTTGGAAATATTTTGGAGCAGATGTTATGAGGAAAATGTGCCGAAATGACATGTGTGTGTGAATGTTTGATAGTTCGCAATTAAGTACAACGTTCTGCGAATCAAGATATCCATTCTCCAAATTAAAATTCGGTACTTGCCGAACTACGTAGCATCTCTATCAATGTCGTAAACGTGACTATCGATTATTCCGTGAAGTCATAGAACTCCGCTCACTTACATAAAAACAACAAGAAACCAATGTTACCAGCATTCACTTCAGACACTGGCCTGCACTTAGGATCCCATGCTAAGGACTGCCCGAATCTACAAAGTTATTCTTGACTACGATCTAAAGCGTTTATATGCAACCGCAAAGTGACATCTTCATTGGTTTATTTGCGACAGCCAAGATGGGAGAACCTGAGATCTAGAGACCGCAGATAGGTAAAAAACCATTGAAGTTTATTTGGAGTTTGGATTCTCCACAGTGAGTTAGAGAGCAATAAGGAAAAGATAATTCACAAACACTTTAATTAATTTGTAAATTGAAACTGGTTAAATCACATCTTTCGGATTGCTAATGATCATAATAGAAAGATAAGGCGGTATTATACAATGCTAATTAGTAATTTTCACCTATCATGAGGAGCACGCGACAATTAATCACGCGCTGCGCTAACCCGTGGAAAGTGCTTCAGCGAAGATACGCAATTGATCTAGTAATGCACGTTATACAACGCGCGCGATCGCTGCGCAAGCGCAACGGATATGCACGTCTGCCAGCGGGTGCGCTATATCGTAACCAACGTAAAATTCGGAAATTGGCACAGCCTTGTACTAGTATTTTCTATATTAACACTAATTTTGAAAAGTTTCGGCAATCCAATTTAATTATTTAATCAGAAAATAGTTTATGGTTCTTTAACAATTAATTGACTAGAGGTTGGCAAGTGATTAACTACTCATATTTGCATAATATTAGAAAACTAACAGACTGCCTGGTAGAGAATGCCTTGTGGCATTAAGTCCGTCTATGTACCACTTTTGCACATGAAGTTTAAATAAATAAATAAAACTACAATATTACTTCAGTTCAGAGCCTTGGTGCTGCTTACCTTCTAAAAAGCCAAAAGCGTCAACGTTCTGCTTCCAGCACTGACGCACACGACCTACTCAACTGGTACTTAGCTAAGTAACATTATCTCCAACAACTTTTACCTGGAACCTGTGACATTGTGCTCCATAATCTACATAATTCGCACCGCAAAGCTATTCCATGTCTTGCAGGCCATAGCCGTCCAAGTACAATAGGAACCGAGGAGCGTGACGTAATGACTCGCTTTACGCTACCTCTAATACTAGTGTCACTGAACTTAAGGCACTTAAGATTGTTGTAGATTACAGGTTTCGAAATTGTCCCAGATAATAAGCTGAGCTTATTGTAGGAATATTAAGCTTAACAAAGAAGGCATGAAATTGAAACTTTCAACGTGGATGAATACATGGAAAATTAAAACAATTGATTTGAAGAACAGAATAATACGAACGATGAGAGGATAGAACAGAACACTATACACTTGAAGTAAGAAGTGTATTCTCATCTGTTGTGAATCTCGGTGTTCTAGTCGGAGTAACACCGGTACAAAATGTTAATATTATACAAAACCACGTAACTGCGGCACAGACAATACGTGGGCGTCGAGGTTAATCTTGCGCCACTATCCCACTGCCTGAGATTCTCATCGCATCCACCACACAACTGTGGAACCTGCCACGGTGCATCAGAGTGCAAATTCAAGAAGCAGAGGAAACAATAGGCCGTTACACGTGTGATTTCAACGGCCATCCGTAACTGCAAACCATATTAGAAGGTATTTGCATTTTTAATGATACGGGATATAAATTAATATTTGTGGTTGCGGCAACCAAAACATTCAGGAACTTTCAATCTTTTAAATCAGTATTAGCGAAACCAAACGAAAAGGATGACGCTTTTGAGCAGAAATGATCCGAAACTTTTCGTGGAAGAAGGAAAGTTGTCATAGAACAATTTACATAAAGATAACGTTACTAGAGCAAAGAGAAGTTATGAGTCAGGCCTATACAATACACCTTGGACTCCGGAACGGTTAGTACTGCAGCTACTACAAAGCAAAGCTAAATTCTTGCCACTTTGCGACTAGTACAGCCGAGTTTGATCAGAAATTCATAACACACTATAAACAATGTAGGCACCGCACCGCACCGGTGTGTTCGGTAAATCAATGCGCGTGCGCATAGCGGCGCAGTGACGTCATCGGCCGTCAGGTAACGACCAATGACTCACAAGTCAATAGTCCTTTACTTTCCAGGAAACAAAGTTGGCGGAAGAAGCAGACCAAAAGATCAGATGACTCAAAACGTGTAAAAGTGCTTTCATTTATACAAATGACAGTTTTGTCAAGTTTATTTTAGAACTTTACAGTACCCTAACACATTTTAGCAAAACCGTATCCAAACGCCTGTCAACTTTCGTTCGAACAAGGTTGTTTTATTGCAAAGACATTCAAATATTAAGTCTTTTTGACTATGTATTGTCAAATAACGACAGAAATAACTTTTCCCCTGTAAGACTTCTCAAGATTTAGATAAACCGAAATCGGGAGAGTAAGGAATCTCAAGCAAGTGTTCTTTCTAGCTGTTGTTTTTTTTTTTTTTTTTAACACGGTTATCCTCGAAACCTGTTGAAGATGCACGTGATAAAAGTGGCAAAGCATTGTACGTTCGAAACAGTTTCACAGACATTGTGCACCAGATAGCAAACAAAGAACTTTCTACTGGGCATGCTACGTTTGCGCGTTATCCATCGGTTTTCGTAACGAATTACAGTAAGCAATTGACATAACGGCCTTCAGCGCCGAACCAAAATGGCGGCGAATCGCGCTGTCAGATCATATCTGACATGCTGCGAGTGACTGCGACTAATTAATAACGATTGGAGTTGGAAAGCCTGATAATGGCGGAGATACAACAAAAAAAATGTGCTCTCTAGTTTTATAGAAATATCAGTGAAGAAATGAAACGTAAGTGATTGGCATAAGTCCCAGATGAAAGTGATATCACAGCCGTGACGCTAAATAGAAATTTAGATGTAGTAGGACATGAAATAAGTTATTAAATGGTTAACGCCCCACACTTTCGGGGAAACAGTAAGCTCATCTAAATCATCTTTGCTGTATATTATAAAGTTTAACAAGTTCAGGAAGCTTCAGAGTAATCAGATGGGTTGCCTGTTGTTTTATAGACCTCACTACGTCGGTGCAGGAGTCCCCGGCAAACTGAGCGGCTTCAGATAACGGTGATGCGGCGCCGGCGCAGACAGCGCGTCACACGCTGCCGCCCAACTGTTACACCGTGATGCTGGGGCTGAACTCACGTACATTGTAATTTCTGGCCCAAGTGCTTGATTTTAGGTGAAATTATTTAGAGTAAGATGTTTTACTCGATTAATAATAAATGAATAATTCACAAGTGAAAACAAAACGAGCAACATAATAATTCAACCGTGGTATATACTTTCATGAGCACGTTATCTCCATGGTTTATGGTGTGGCTTGAGAACATGCTAGTGATGTACCATCGCAATTAACCCAGTGCGCAGGAGATCGATATCTTGATGTGATGCGTTTGCGCACGCACTCGTTGCGCGAGAGTGCGTCGCGTGACGACACGCAATAAGTAACAGGTTGCTGTGACACGAGGCGACGAACTCTGATACCGCGCCGATTCACATCAAAGTAGCAAGGGAAATGCCATAAACATGTAATGCTATACCTAAATAATATATTCAAGCTCCAAACCAAGCAAGCTCAAACAAGCTCAAAGACCCTGGTGAGCTTAAATGCTGTGGTTGGACCGAAGTATACCGTCTTTTAAGACATGCAGAACACTAGGTAATCGTAGTGCCCGACTCTTTGGACCGGTGGAAAGCCGTATTAAGTATATTACACAGATATTTATTTGCAAAACTGCTTTTTTTAGATTCTGATCGATTTCATTTCTCAGAAAACTTTGATAACTCCTTGGGATATTTCAGTTCAAAGTTTAGTGTGGCCACTAAAACTGAAAATCACCCACATCCTAATAGTTAATCATAATATGTGATTCACTAAAACGCCGCGATAGTGATGTGAAGTGTTGTCACAAATATTAAATCCATATGCTAATGTTTTACATAAATAAGAATGTGTCACAGTCCTCAGTGATTCACATTATGGAATCGTTTTCAGTGATATAAGATCAATAGATCATATCGGACAGAGAACGACTGACCATGCATTTATTGTTCTATTGTAATTTAAGCCTTGTGCTAATTGCTCTTCGTAATAAAAGCATTAATCGCAGACATAGGGAGCACGATACTATATTTTGTAATATACTCGTTTAATCATGTCATGAATATTACTAATAGCACGAATGCTCACTTTGCTGAAACATAACAATGGCTAATGCGGCGTTAACAGAAACATTACTTATAGGCGGTTAATTGTCAGATTACATGATTAACACATTTCGATCATGCGCGTACGCCTGCTGCTACAGCTCTTTATTTTAAAATGTACCTGGTCTATACTTACAGGAAAGGGATTTTTTGGATAAATGCTTAACTATAATCGTTTAACGTAGAATAAAAGTCTTTTTAGTCGCAAATGCCCCGACGACGACGTTGAGTTGTCATCCATACACTAATGAAAAAAAAACTACAAAGACGTTGCCACTTGAGAGAATACTTGTTTCTAAACATAAAACTAGACCAGTCTCGGGTACTCGAAACCAACTGTGTAAGCTATCAAGTGTTTGAGGATTTAACAGCACTTGTACGGTATCATCTCGAATTCGCAAAAAATACTATTCTGCACTGTGGGAACAGTTTTTTTCCGTGCATTTGTCGTGTGACACTCGTGAACGATCTCGTCGCATGCCGATATGGCGCTAGGATCGTGACCCTCGACTGGCGTTCGGGTCGCAAGTCGCAACACTTCACGTCAAACAAGCTTTTTTAGAAGTAAAAACTTTGAGAAAACTGCTACGCTACATTGTTAATTAAATGGCGCATAAAAAAACCTGAGAAACAAAGCGTTCGAACGTTTAGAATTCGATTCGCCAAAGATCAGGATTAAAAATATTACAAAACCAGTACTTAACATATTCAAAGTAAAAACATTTTTTGATATTGCAAACGAAAATAACATGGTCTTGGTCGAAGTTACACAATGGTATTGACATCATCGAATATCAAATCAATATTATAATTTGTTCTCTCCTTGAATGATTTTTACAATATTATCACTGTTTAGTCTACAGACAGCTGTAAAAATCACAGTTATGAAAGTATCATTGAACTGGAACACTTTGTTAGTAGTGCGAAATGGTTAAAATGAACTAAAATATAGTAAAACAATAGACAAGAGCTGGACAATCATCAACAAGTCACGATTGTTTATGCAGAATGTTTCGCTGGCATTATATCGTATTTTAAAGCAAGAAATAACTTCTTTTTTTAAGAAATCAGTTAAAAACTGAGGTGGTGTTACTTCAGGAACTATCAATTATTAGAAGAGAGTTTATCAACATCATCGTCGTGCACAATCTGACTTTACAGGACTCTGTTCTGGTGCCAGTCTCATGTAAGTTTTACCCGCGATGGCAAAAATATCGTCTACCTATCTCTCTGCCACGCACTACTCTCTATCTATTCCTTGGACGCCACTTGATCATAGCTTCAAAAGTTATCGCAAGAGTTCAAACACGAGCAGTCTTGCAAACCCGGTACTATGGTCTTACCTTAGCGTGGTGTCCTGACCTCTGTACACCAAGATTTTCGTGTTTCTTTATTTAAACATTTGGTCAGTGCTCTGGGCTATTAACCATGTTATTCTTTGGGATAAAATTTATAAATAATATAAAATGTTCAACTGGAGGGTTAAAATGCATGTGACGAAAAAAGTGATGGATCCAGAGGGAGAGGAAGGCCAAAGAAAAGATGGATGGATTGTGTGGGAAATGATATGAAAGAGGAAGGAGTAAATGCCACCGTGCGAGACGTCTAATAGGGTATACTGGAAGAAGAAAACGTGTTGCGCCGACATCAACAGCGCCGACTCCAAATAGAAAGGCATAGGGGCAAGAAGATGGTGATGTTCAACTCCAAGCAAGCCCAGATGTACAACATTGATAAGGAGGAAAGCTAATGTATACAATGTAGTTGCTGTGTGACGACTGACGCTTCTACGATTATGACAGAAGTGTGCTTCTTGTCATAATCAAGATATCGGTAAAATTGGTCTGCTGTAGGTTTTTACATTTTTTAATAATGTGTAATATCGATTTTATCGTTTATTTAATTGTTTTCCTGTCTAGATTCTCATAAATCATCAGGAAACACTGTCGAAGGAGGAAAACCATAGATTTACCTCTGAATGATCAGAAATAATCAGATCGGAGTTACAAGAATTTTTTACTATACATATTTTTAGTTATTAGAAAGATGTCTTATGTTGTGAGTAGTTAATTAATTATTGTACATACTTGTACTTAGTATTTAACTAGTTATATTCAGCATGAAAACACTAATCATAGGTGCTAATCAGCTGAGCTCATTATCCGAAATGAAGACATTATCTTTATTAATTTAAATTCATAATATTTGAGCTAGATGCACACCATATTTGTACGCCTCTTGGCATAACATAGCGCTCTCTTCACCAAACTCAAGATCTGTATCTCTATACCTGTGTTAACAAATAAAAGTGATTTGATTTGATTTGATTTGATTAAATCAGAATAATAAAATAGTAATTGTGCAAGAATGTTAGGCTAAGCACGTACAAAATCATACTAATATAATAAACGCGAACGTTTGTGGGATGTATGCATGAATGTTGTTTACGCTTTCACACCAAACCTACCGACTGAACGGTTATTTAATTGATGAAACTTTGCAGTACTTTATAGAAGAAAGATGTCGATTATTGAGGTTCTAAACAAAGAGGAGGTTCGCAAAATACCGATAGCAACGTTTTTGGTTACAGGTTACGGTACTTTCATTAAATAGAATAACAATCAAATGTACCGAAATATCATCAGTCAGTGTCTTAACAATTCACATTCATTTCCGTTATTTATAGCATTGTGATGAGGTCCCAACTCAATTTTCTACTCACTACTAATAAGTGTTCTGTTAATAAACGAATTATTTTATTGGATCAGTAAGCAACCGCTAATTTAATTCCGTTATGTCGTGGACATGAATTTACCCGGTAATTGATTTTGAGCTGAACCACTGTAGCTGATAATTTGATTTTGCAAAACCATGATGCAATATTATCGATCACTTTAAATTCTATGGGTAAATTCAACTGCAAAGTTGGCTGTCTTTCAATGACAAGCTTGTGTACTTTGAGCATGCGAAGTGCTTGCCGTTAGCGGCGTATTGAATCAATGGCGAAGCTCCTTGCATCCTTCGAAAGGCTGCTAGTGTTCCTCGTTAGCGAAGTGGCCCGGTGCGGGAGCGGCGCGATTCATCATCATCTGCCTAGCCTTTTCCCAACTAATTTGGTGTCGGCTTCCAGTATTATACGTGGAGCGACTGCCTGTCTGACCTCCTCAACCCAGTTAGTACGGGGTAATATGATATCCCTTGGTAAGACTGGTTGTCAGCAAACAAAACAAACATCAAATATAACAGCTCACAACTTAGGAACCCAGTAATATTAATGACAATAATATCCGTGGTGCTAGGCAATTGGGCTTATCCCAGTTATATACGTCCCTGTGTGCCTATTGGCCTTGTTCTGTTCTGTCTCCTGGAGTGCGATTCACTAAGGCAAAACATCTTTACAACCAAGAAATCATCGTTGAAACATCTGATGAAAACATTTCCGTATTCTTTAGTTAAAACTGCGCGATCGTAGCGCCTCAACGATGTCGACGGCGCGACGTAGAACTAAAATATGGTTCCGAATGTATGAAAAACGGTATTCAGGAACACAAATCATCCTCGCCTTCGACGACAACGGCCCCTTCGCCTTCGATTTTAACTGTCAAACCGCTAGGCTTGTAAATTGTGGATGTTTCCTTGGTTGTAGACAATTAAAATGTAAGTAAAAAAAGTATTTTTTTTAATTTAAATGCTTAGTATTGTTTTGTTTATCGTACTTTAATTCCTGAAACCTATATGCCTATTTTTAATGTTTTAGATGGCAGTTCGTCTTTCCTGTATGATTTTTTTGTTGGAAGAAGCTAAGCGTCAAGATAATTTAGAAAAAAGACGTCAGGCACATGTGATTCGTAATATGGATCTTCTTACTATTGATATAAACTATATTAAGATATTCAGGTTGACTGAAGAGCTAATTAAACAATTGGAAGAAGATATTTCCCCATTCTTAGCAAAGGCGAAACGTCGAGGAGGAATTAGCAACCTAACCAAGGTATTACTATTAGATCAATATATAATATAAATCACCATAGGCACAAAAATGTCTGAAACTTACTCTTATTCCAGGTTTTATGCACTCTCGCATTTTTAGCTAGTGGAAGTTACCAAAAAAATATTATGTGAGAATGAAAGAACCTATATCTCGCAAGCATCTGCCTCGAGGGCTATAAGAACCGTAGTAGATGCCATCAACCACCCAGTTATTATTAATACCTAAGTACCTACATACGATTTCCTCAAAATACAAACAAACTGTAGAAAAGAGTATCATTCTTGAAATGCTGTTATTGAAAGTTTTTTTTATTATTTCATTAAACTTATTGTAGGGATAGGAACGTATCTGTTTCAAACCATATTTTAATCTTTTATTTTTGCCTTAAGGTAAATGATCCAGACTTAAATATGTATGTGGATGTAACTTTTGGAGGTGCAACACATGACAGCTTTATATTTAATAATTCAGTCATAAAAATGCATTTGGAGCAGCTAAATAATACAGGAGAAACAGTGTATTGCTTGGTATGTATTTTAAAATGTTTCTTTACTTTTACCATCAGAAATTGAACCTGTTTACGCAGGTATTTAAATATTAATAATAAAATAAATTTGATTATTTTAAAATTAAATTAAATTCCTATTTAATTTATTTCAGGGTACTCCGGCTTAACTCATGATGGTTCCATGTAACAACCCTGTGCCTGGATCAAGGGAAGAATACTATAATGATCTGCATGCAACTGCAGAACGAACCATTGGCATCCTTAAAGACCGTTTTAGGTGCCTTTTGGTTCATCGTGTTCTTCACTATGATGGTGGGAAAAATTATTAAAGCTTGTTGTGTGTAACATAACATTTGCAATCAAGCCGGAGTTTCTCCAGTAGAATTACCAGCTCATTTACAGAGACAAGAAGGGAGGGTGATCCAGTCACTACAAGGAAGCCAGAACTCTCAGTGATTTGGATATTAGACGTCTTGCTAGAGGTCGTCTAATGAATAGACTGAGGCGTGGACAAAATAGTTAATAATAGAAGTAAATACTAAGATAGACTTAAGATATTACTAATTCAGGTTAAAAGACAGTTTGTTAAATAAAAATTATAGCGTATGTTATATAGTAATGTATATTGTTCATCTTAAAATATTTAAGTGGATGTTTTTTTAAATGTTGTTTTTTATAATGTTTTACTTGAAGATAAAATTAATATAGTCTAACAAAATAGTATTGTAACGAGTCTTTTAAGCCTGTTACATACTATTGAATTCTTTGCTTTGATTTGTAGGCTCTGGTTGGTGTTGCCTTATGAAAATTCATTTTTGGTTGACTTGGATTCGTGAAGTGGTCACACTGATTTTTATTTTCGATGCTGTCAAATTGACTTTGACATTTCTTGCTTTTCGACCTACAGCCTTGAATCAATGGAGTGATTTTTGAGCGCTCCAATAAAATCTCAAAATATAACTTGAGATGGGCGGCATCTAGTCCCTAATTATGTGGTAGCCGATTGCCCTTGTCATGATCCTAATTGGATAGCCTTTATTTTTTAAGGTAAGCGAATTCTTTGTGATTTCGGTCCGTTCCGCGTTGTCATGGCTATTTTGATAGCAGACGCTAATAGTTTCCGATATTTAATTGTTTCAGGATCTTTTAACTTCATTTTATAATTATTTGCTTGGATTCATTCATCTACTGATGACCACATTTTGATTTTTGGAAGAAACGGTGAGTTTAATTGTATATTGCTCGTAACCACCATTCGATCGCCATTTTTTATCCGCTAACGATTATTCATGTTTGTTTTCAGCCACAAGGCGTTTTTTTTCCATATTACTTAAATTTTTGAACGCACGCCCCTACCAAAATGCATATATCTTGGACCGCCGTTGGCAATCTCGGCGAATATCACCAAGATGCTCTTGGATAATCCATCAGGTTCCTAATTTAGTCGACGGAGTTTGGTATGGTTTATGATACATAACTTCAATTTATTTTAAAAAAGTGCAATAATGACAGGTCTTATAATAACAACAATTTTCTCTTAATTTTACACATTAGAGTTGTTAATGTTAGAAAGGAATTTTCAAACCAGCAGCCTTCGGGTAATAAAGTCGTTCTTACTTTTCATGATTGATTTTTATTGATGCCTTCCCGCTTGAAGATTAAAAGTCTCAAGCTCCCGCAGGTAAGTCTATCCTTGGCATAGTTTTGTGTGTACTCCAGGCGCCCGAATTTTCACTTTTACTTATTTTTATTTGGAGCACACCACACAGTTTAATTTCATTCATCTCTCTCACACACTCTTTTTTTTATTATTACAATTGTCGCTCAGCGAACAGGGACTTGAAGTAGGTTTGTCTGGTACCTATATACTGTCATTATTGCACAATTATTAATTAACTTATGAGTCTATTGTTTGCATTAGTTTGTTCTACATTGTTACTTTAATAACTTTGTGTTTATTTTAATTTTTGACTCATAAGTAGTACTTAACTTAATTTGGTGAATCTTTGTAAACAATATTTGGTGTTTACTTATTGATAATTTTGTTTATTGACCTGTTTGTTTTAATAACATGTTTTTTTCTTAGCAAAACCAACAGAAATGTATAGCATTGACCGTGTTTTGTTGTTCTCAACAGTAAAGTTATTTTAAAAACTAAGTTTAACTTTTAAAGAAAATAATTTAATCTAATTGTAAGTACAATATTGTACATTTAATTTATCTAGATTTAAGCTGCTTGTAAGTGATTATTGCACTTTTAAAACGATAAAATTAACTTAGTAATTTTTCATGGGAATACCACATTGACTTCAATACTTAACCTCAAACTTGAGAATTTATTTTCAAACTTTTAACTTTTTGAAATTTAGTTTTTGCTTTTCGTTTGCTATTCGCCTTGCTGTTTGTTAGTCATGGAGAAGGGAGATCAACATCCCATTGCTTTTTATTCTAGGTCACTTAATAAATGTGAAAGAAATTACAGTACCACTGAACGTGAATTATTAGCTATTTTAGATTCCATAGAACATTTTAGACCTTATATTGAAGGAATGAAGTTTACAGTTGTCACTGACCACGCTTGTTTGAAATGGCTTTTAGGTCTCAGTAATCCTAGTGGACGTTTGGCTCGTTGGGCTGCTAGAATTTCTCAATTTACATTCGATATTATTCATAAAAAAGGTTCATTACATTTAGTTCCAGATGCTTTATCTCGCATAGAAGTCGCCGCTATAAACGCTCAGGACAGTTTAGTCTTACCTGACGATGAAATTACTGACCCTTGGTATAGAAAAATATTTATCCATTGTCAAAAATCTCCTAGAAAGTATAAGAATTTTAGAGTTGAAAATAATACTTTATATAAATTTTGTAGAAATAAATATAATCCTCACAGTCTTTTAGACTGGAAGATTGTTATACCCAAAGAGCATATTTTAGATACTATTAGATCAAATCACGATGATGTGAATTCTGGACACTTAGGAATACATAAAACTTTAAAGAAATTAAAACAACATTATTTTTGGAAGGGAATGTTTAATGATATTCATCAATACATTTTGTCTTGCGATACCTGTAAAGCTTATAAACATACTACATCTCCACCTTTTGGTATTATGATTAATCCTAAAAAAGTTGATCGTCCCATGCTTATGCTCTCAGTTGATATCATAGGAATTCTACCTAAAACTTATTCTGGTCATAGATACATACTTTCGGTTGTAGACGTTTTTACTAAATATTGCTGGTTCTTTCCAATGATCAATGCTACCACTAGAGTAATTTGTAAACATTTTGAAAAGGAAATATTTCTCAAATTTGGTTGTCCAAAAATAGTAGTTTGTGACAATGGAACTCAATTTACTTCAAAACATTTTGTAGATTTTTTGAAAGGTTTTAATATAACCAAAATATTTTATAATACTTTGTATACACCTCAAAATAACCCTGTTGAGAGATATAATAAAACGGTCGAAACCTGCATATCGTGTTTTGTTAAAGATGATCATAGAACTTGGTCAAGTTTTTTGCCCAATGTTCAATTGGCTTTAAATAATAGTGTAAACCTTGCTACTGAGTTTACTCCTAACTTTCTGATGTTTGGTAGGGAGCTTATTCTTGATGCGTCATTACATCACTTTAGTAGTTCTGTTGATAACTTATCTCAACTAGAAATTTCAAATAGGAATGCTTATGCAGTTTCTCTTAATTCACTTAGTGATATTTTTGTTAAAGTTCAAGCTTACTTGTTAAAGGGGTATAAGCGAAATGCCGCTTATTATAATAAAGGTCGGAAAGTCATTTCTTTTGGTGTGGGTGATATGGTGTGGAGAAGAAGTTTTGTTCAATCTCATGCTCCTGCATATTTTTCAGCTAAGCTTGCACCTAAGTTTGTAAAGTGTAAAATAACTGAAAAGGTTTCGGATAACGTTTATGTTTTGAAAGATTTAAATAAAGGTTCAGTGGGACGTTATCATGTTAAAGATATTATTAAATTTTAATTTGGTTTCCAAGTGTTAGTCTTGATTTTGATAAATTCTGTTTGAAGGTCGCTTTTGACAGTGTGATGTACGATGGGATGGATGATAGGTTATCAGCGATTTGAAAGATGTATGTTAGGTAACTTCTTATAAATTTATTGAATTTGAATTCTTAACATTCTAAAAATAAAACTTAGGCCATTTTTGTTAATTAAATACAATTTTTTTCCACACTAAATGTTTTTCACACCGAAGGATCTTATTTTATGTTTTGTTCGTTTTTGTTGGATTGTATAAGATCTTATTTTTTTAAGGGTAACCTTTTACCTGTTTACATTTTATTAGGATCTTATATAACCCTACACTTCAGGTTATTTTTACCTTGAGATCAAAAACTTGAACTCAATTTCAAGTTTTTGTAATCTTTTTTTTTCATAGTTTGAAATCATTCTATTTTCTCTTCGTCATAAATAGTAATCGATTTTTAAATCTAGTTTGTGCTGTTCATTGACAGAATTGTTTCTCATTTTTACTAGAGTTTCATTCTCTTTAATGATCGGATTTGACTTTGTTAGTAACGCGTTCATCCTGGACTTTACTTTTTAGGGTCATTCTGTAACCTTTGTTACAAAATGCCTTATTATTTTTTGAATCTTGGTGTAACTTTTGACCTTGATTTCGACTCTTTTTTCCATTGTGCTCGGAAAGTCGGTGGTGTTGTGCCGATCACGATGTGGGATTTCGGCCCCGGCCATATTTTTTCCTTTTTCCATTGTGTTGGACATTGTTGTTCCAATCACAATGCGGGATTTTTTTTTGACTTTCGTCATTCTTTTTTCTTTGCGTTCGGAAGTTCGGTGGTGATGTGCCGATCGCATTGTGAAACTTTGGCTTTCGCCTTTTCGTTATTGAGATTTCTCATTGGAGATCTCAATGATTTTTTGTGTTTGTCTGTGTTTGGGAGATTGGTAGTGTTGAGCCAGTCACAGCAACATTCTTTTACAGCTATTGTGTTCGGAAGTTCGGTGGTGATGAGCCGATCACAGTACGCTTTCCTTTGTTTCGTTGCAGGTTGTGCCTGTAACAATATTTTAAATAAGGTCTTTCAGCTTTATTTAAAAAACTTGTTTGGTGTTTAAAATTTTTTTGGATTGTTGGATACGGAGTTAGTCAGTGGCAATAGAGCCTAACTGCACTCATAGAGATGGTAGAGTTGGAAGCAGTTGACATAGTAGTCAGTGGCGATAGTGCCTAACTGCACTCAAAGTTGTACTGTTCCAAGTGGTTTGAAATTTTTAGTCAGTGGCTATAGTGCCTAACTGCACTAAAAATTGTAGTTTGTATTGGTAAATTGTTCGAATTCGTTTGAAATTTGTAGTCAGTGGCTATAGTGCCTAACTGCACTGTTTTGGAGTTTAGAAGCGCTAAGAGATTTCTCTCTTCGTTTCATTTAACTAGTTTTTATAACTTATATTTTTTTCTGTTTTTCACAGATTTCATTTTTGACTTTTTGTCATTTGCATGTTTTTACTTTTATTAAATTCTTGAGACCTTGTCGTTTGACATGTGCAGAATTCATTTACACTTCGAATCTTTTATGATTCTTTTCTTTTTTTGGATTTAGAAAGTTGTTAAGACTGGTCTATTGTGTTGAAGATTTCTTTCTAATAAAAGAAAGTTCCTTTCTTTTATTTTCGGGGAGGGATGTAATGTAACGAGTCTTTTAAGCCTGTTACATACTATTGAATTCTTTGCTTTGATTTGTAGGCTCTGGTTGGTGTTGCCTTATGAAAATTCATTTTTGGTTGACTTGGATTCGTGAAGTGGTCACACTGATTTTTATTTTCGATGCTGTCAAATTGACTTTGACATTTCTTGCTTTTCGACCTACAGCCTTGAATCAATGGAGTGATTTTTGAGCGCTCCAATAAAATCTCAAAATATAACTTGAGATGGGCGGCATCTAGTCCCTAATTATGTGGTAGCCGATTGCCCTTGTCATGATCCTAATTGGATAGCCTTTATTTTTTAAGGTAAGCGAATTCTTTGTGATTTCGGTCCGTTCCGCGTTGTCATGGCTATTTTGATAGCAGACGCTAATAGTTTCCGATATTTAATTGTTTCAGGATCTTTTAACTTCATTTTATAATTATTTGCTTGGATTCATTCATCTACTGATGACCACATTTTGATTTTTGGAAGAAACGGTGAGTTTAATTGTATATTGCTCGTAACCACCATTCGATCGCCATTTTTTATCCGCTAACGATTATTCATGTTTGTTTTCAGCCACAAGGCGTTTTTTTTCCATATTACTTAAATTTTTGAACGCACGCCCCTACCAAAATGCATATATCTTGGACCGCCGTTGGCAATCTCGGCGAATATCACCAAGATGCTCTTGGATAATCCATCAGGTTCCTAATTTAGTCGACGGAGTTTGGTATGGTTTATGATACATAACTTCAATTTATTTTAAAAAAGTGCAATAATGACAGGTCTTATAATAACAACAATTTTCTCTTAATTTTACACATTAGAGTTGTTAATGTTAGAAAGGAATTTTCAAACCAGCAGCCTTCGGGTAATAAAGTCGTTCTTACTTTTCATGATTGATTTTTATTGATGCCTTCCCGCTTGAAGATTAAAAGTCTCAAGCTCCCGCAGGTAAGTCTATCCTTGGCATAGTTTTGTGTGTACTCCAGGCGCCCGAATTTTCACTTTTACTTATTTTTATTTGGAGCACACCACACAGTTTAATTTCATTCATCTCATCTCACACACTTTTTTTTATTATTACAGTATGTACCTATTAAAAGTCATTTTAATATAATTAATTAATAAATAAAACAATCTTTTAGCATACATTTTATTTTTATTTATTTATTAAATCTCGAATTGCACTACTTATTCTATATAGAGCCTGAGCCATAGCCCGATAGCCCTCTACTTGTCGACTAATTGCTTGGGCAATCAAAAGTTCTGCTTGTGCTCGACGTTCTTCGATGGCTATGAAACGCTCTGTGATGCTAACCATTTCAGAGCGGCGTTGTGACGAAGGTAACCTTCTCAATAGTCGCCGGCGCGCTGCAGATTGACGCGGCGATACTGGTGAATGCGTCGGCGACCCCGTAATGTCTCTCTATGCACACGCTGAGTAGGAGCTGCAATTAACATTTTGTACTTATTAAAGTTATTCTTATCTTATTATATTAGCCCATGGTGTCCCACTGCAGGGCAAAGGCCTCCCTTCCTTCTTTCCTAGGCCCATAGCCAACCAAAAGTTATTCTTATCTTATTATATTAGCCCATGGTGTCCCACTGCAGGGCAAAGGGCTCCCTTGCTTCTTTCCTAGGCCCATAGCCAACCATGGTTTGCTTTCCAAAAAGCTTACTAGCTTTTCTAGCTGATTAAACGAAGGAGCTGCGTTGCGAGACACTAAAAGATAAATATTTTCATATTTTGGTTACTTAGATAGTAGTTACAGAAACTGTGCTGTTTATTTAAATAGAAATGTTAATGTGTACTTACTTTCGATAGATGTGGAACCAAACTAAAATACAGAACAAGTATAACGCCATTGGGTTAGGGTGCAGAGTTTTTTTAAAGTCCACTTAGCCACTCAAAACTACTTGGAACTTTGGAATTTCGAATTTTGATAAAAAAACTAATCAAGATAGGATGAAGTTGTTTGTTTTGAAACACATAACCTACAATTACAAATGTCAAAGATTTGGAATTGTTTTATTGCTATAATCCAAAATAAATATTTTCCAAGTCGAAAATTATATAATTAATTAAATATTTGTTGCATAATAAATATAACGGGTTTTAAACATACATTTTGTGCATTTGTATTAATTTAAAATGACGAAATAACTTAAAAATAGGTTAGTCGAGATTTTCTCGATTATAACTCGAGATTAAACAGCAACACTGTAAACATCGTACTCATCATCGTTGTTCGGCAGATCGTCGACGAGCATAGGTAGCTTAGCGAATACGGTTTTTATCAACGTTGTTTTTAAAAGCGATCTTTACGATGAAACATCAGAGAACTCGTCGTTGTTAACATCTATGATGAGTCTGTTAGTGAATCGCATTGCTGCTGATACGGAGGGAAGTGGAAATTATGTTTTTTCCTACTCCTCTGCTATTATTTTCTGATTAATTTCGTTGCGGGATCCAAGACAGTTTAATCGTTTTTCTGGGACTTCGTCGGGCTTCATTGTCTCGGCGCTTTTCTTGTGGTCGCCACTGTTGATTCTGGTTTACAGAAGTTACAGTGGTTTGGGAATAGTGTGGCGGGCTTGGTTGTCAGACTTTAGGGCCACTGACTACTTGTTACGATTGTCAAAGATCTGCAAATATCAGCTGGTACCAACGACTTCACGTGCTTTCCGAGGCACGGGAACGGCGTGACTCATTCCATTCATACATACTGCATGCAAGCAACTGGTTAATTTGTGACATGTTTGCTTTATGATGGACTTTATTTTCAATATCTCATAGTATCTGAAATCTTTAAATGCCGCGTGTTCATTTGAGACTCACGAGATTTTTTGACTTTGGAAAGCAGCCCATTCTGTCGGAAATTAAATTTCTGTTTACATGCTATAATTATAGTTTGTCTTTGAATAAGCAAATACAATCTCAAACAAACAATGGAAACTAGAACAAGTCATCAGGTAGGACTGGTAGGAGGAGTTGTATAGTTCATAATCATAATCATAATTCAATCAATCATAGTTCCCACGTTGTAAGAGCCGACTGAAATGGATTACCTACCGAGATGATAGCGATCGTTACTGACAGAAGTGCTCGGCACTTGCAGTCAGCCAGCGACAGGCGAGAGAATGCAGTCTTGTTTATTCCCTACGCAAATAATTATGAAAAATATATTTTACAGGTACACGAAGAGCTTCTCAGGATAAAATACAACCTGTGACCTTTCTGTTCGCGGCGAAGCGGTGCCCGGTGCTGCTGTAGTCTGCACGACGGATCTTGTATTTGCGCCGGCTTCTTGGAGGGCCAACACTTGTGTCTAGTGTTGGTTGATTACTAGGCCGATATACGATACCCAAGTAACACAGAAAGCATTTTAAAAAACAACTAGTATACTTATGTAGAGCTTAAGGTCCGTATAAACTCTTATAAAAGTTCACCGAACATCTTAAGGCTTTATAGGTGCATTTGAAAACCATTGTCATGCTTTACACTGTATAGCGGTTGGACTGTGGCATGTCAAAATGCTTTTGTAAGGCCTTTAGTTTAACTGCAGCAAACCACAATGCAGCTGTACAGCTTTTAGCTATTTTCAGTGCATTTGGATCAACAATAGCATTTTAAGTAGTAAAATAAATGCTTAATGCTGTATAATAGCATAAACGTGAACCATTAAAATGCCAAGTTAATCCAGTACACAGCTTTCAGCTGTTTTTAGTGCCTTAGGGTTTACAATAGCATTTTGGGCCGTAAGATAATGCCTAATGCTGTTTAATAGCATATACTTGTACCATTATAATGCACCGTAAATCTATCAAACAGCTTTGAGCTATTTTTAATGCTCTTTGTTGTGTTGTAGGACTTACAAGTGCTAAGTAAAAGCCTAATACTGGTGAATAGCATAAACGTGAATCAATATAATGCTTGCATTTTTAAAGTTCACCTGAGTGCTGTTGTCCGGTTAACAGCTCTTTAACCAAATACACGTGAGCTATTGTGATGCGTAAAGCCATATATACATTCACTTTACTGTATTCGTAAAGCCATTTGTCGGTCGTATTGGGGAGAAACACATTTTATTAAAATCAACAAAACAAGATGTACATTAGTATGTTTGCATCATCATGAATACTAATTATATTTCATACCACTATTACATACGTACCAATAAAATATGTTATGTGAAGTACTTACTTAAGCTTTTATTTACATAGATTTAAAGGGTAATCAACAATTTCTTTGGCAGGTTTTAAATTTAATAACCTGCCAAAGAAATTGTTGATTACCCTTTAAATAAATCTAAATTAAAAAATAAATTGATTTTGACAATTATCGTCATGTACCGCTATTTAATTTTTATGGGTTTTATTGTTTTGCTCAAGGATTCCCAAAATTACGTTCAAGTAATGGCACTATTTCAGTCTACATCAAGCCTATTGGCATGCCGGTGAACCCATATAAAACTACTTTATAGACAATGGCACTACGATGGTTCACCAAAAGTCTTCTCTCTGGCCTCTAGCCTAATAATTGTTCACATGTGACTATTTATAATGCAGGTGGCATTAATAAGCCTTTCTAAAGGTTCACCGGGCTACTGTAGACCGATACCATTTTGTAAATATTTTATAACCTAATAAATATAATCTAATGGACCTATTTATAATAGCAATAGACCTTTATCATAAATTAAAAAATAAATTGGTTTTGACAATTATCGTCATGTACCGCTGCTTAGTTTTTATGGGTTCTATTGTTTTGCTCAAGGATTCCCAAAATTATGTCCAAGTAATGGCACTATTTCAGTCTACATCAAGCCTATTGGCATGCCGGTGAACCCATATAAAACTACTTTATAGACAATGGCACTACGATGGTTCACCAAAAGTCTTCTCTCTGGCCTCTAGCCTAAAAATTGTTCACATGTGACTATTTATAATGCTGGTGGCATTAATTAACCTTTCTAAAGGTTCAACGGGCTACTGTAGACCGACACCATTTTGTAAATATTTTATAACCAAAAAATATAATCTAATGGACCTATTTATAATAGCAATAGACCTTTATTATAATGATTTAACTTAATTAAATACTGCCCAGTCAATACTATTATGTTAATAATGCAAAATTCGTTCTAAACTAGGAATACACAATTGTTTTGGTTATTTCGTACATTTCTATATATCAAACTTTATATCAAAAACACAAAATATCGAAGGCGCGTGAAAATTTTCAATTAAACTAATATAGACATTTACAGTAAACTACATTGCGTTTAATATTTGATGGCATGAAATAACAAAACAGTCATAAAGTCATCCAGTATTATACATTGTTTAGTGATGCAAAAAAAGTATGTTGTCGTTCATTAAATTTTGACGATCTCCGTCCATACTCCTGTCCAGCAATAGCTGGACATAGTACTTATACTACAACGTTAATTGTATTATAACATTTGTGCCATGGTATTAGAGATGTTTTTGCAATGGTGTAGGGTTTATTTAAGTTCTACATGTGAACACTTTAAAAGCCACAATCATTCTTTTAGCACAATCTAATGCTAGTCCAATGCTTTTGTAATGCGATTGGCAACTTCATTGACCGTAATTATGCTTTTTTAATGTGATTGGCATCTTAATTGGTCACAAAAATGCTAACATAATGCGCCTGTAATGCTAAAAAATGACTACTTGTGAACCTAATTATGGCCTAAAGCCACATAATTTGTGCCCAAATAAGCATAACAGTAGCCGTATGGACGTTTGTAGTGCTAAAATATAACTAACTCAAAATGCTAAAACGATACTGAAATGCCGTAAGCCGGCCGTTATTGTGCTTTGATGTGTTACTTGGGTATTCTTTACGAGTTTAGAATTTATTTTGCTTGACTATTTTGAGTTAGCTCCCTAAATCTATATTATAAACCCTTTACTGCTAATTGCAATGTAAAATTGATTTATGACCAAAATTGTGTAGTTTTAGTGTTTTTTTGACATAAATGTGAATTAACGATGCAATCGTTGTAGTGAGGTCTGTTTGGATTTGCGTGCAGCTAGAAGACCGCGTTCGAATAAAATAGTGAATATGCGGCGTTCTGGACAGGGCGGGTTCAACGATCGACAGAGACGCCGTATCGGGTTCAATTATAACAGGACTTCGGTATCTGCCAGGTTCGCGTAACGCATACGTAATACTAATAATTATGAAATTGTTTACCTGTCCTGGCATCATTTTTGGACGCCAGGAAATATTTTAATAACGTTCCGAAACGTTGATTTTATAGTTATTCTACATTAAAAGCCAATAAATCTCGTACGTTTAACAATGGCAGATTCATCGATGAATATAAAATATTTGTAAATACTATAAATTATAGAAGAAAACAAAACACGATAAAGTGTTACCTACTACCAAAGAATGCAGACTGCAAGAATGTTAATCATGGCTGCAACATTGCACGTAAGTAAACAGTACATTTTCTAGGCAGCAGCTAGCGTGGGAAGTAACAGCTGTCATGGCGACCGGCTGATGTTTGCCGCATAGTTGGCAAGTATCGATTGTTTACTATTACAACTTGTATGAGAGACGGCAGCTGTCGTCAGTGGCGGGCGGTGCCGCAGGTCGGGGGGTCATGCACCGCCGACCAAACCGGCACCTGCGCCTTCCTGATTCCTCGCAACAAATGTACGTTCCTAGCAACAAAAATGTACGTAGCCACGCAAGTCCTGCCACTTTCCGGCTATTCGACCTTCTTCTCCTTCGCAGTCATGGCGAAGGAAAAAAGATTTCTTTCTCAGACTAGTTTAGGTAAATGACTTTTAATTATTATGATTGACTCCTTACCGAAAAAGAACAACACCTGTTTTATTTTCCTTGTTTGTTGGTTTTTCTCACAACAATATTTTTCGACCGTTTTAACCCAGATGTTACTGAAACTATTTTTAGCTTCCGATAACCGTGATTTTTGGATATGTTTCTTTATGTGGCTCATTATAACTAGGAAAAATAATGAAAAAAATTCAAGTTATCTGGAAAAGCCAGAAAATGGTGGCCTTTTAAAAGGCCCGTCGTAATATGGGGGTCGTATACATGTATGGCGGTCTAGTAATGAAACAAAATATTATAGAATCAGCATTTAATCAATTTACATAGTAAAAAACACAAAATTACGGTTATATTATAACAATAGAAATACACACACATACAAATGCGTTCGGTACTGAGTTTGACTGCAATATACCATAAAACAGTTATTTGGGTGTAAATGAATTTTACACTTGTGACAAATAAAAAAGATTTTTGATTTGCAAATTTGCAAAGTTTTCTGAGTTGAGACGCACTTTATTGAACTAAGTGATCAACCCCATCATATTATTATCTAGATGATTCTCGAAGAGACCTGGGTGTAGGGCAGGGTCCTCTCTTATCGCTCTTTTTGTAGATTTCGAGCAAACCCTTTGCCATCAGTGATCTGCGAAAAGTAAGGTGATCATATTCTCCGCCATCCCGCTTATATAGTTGCCAAGCATTATGTACAGCCATATCTAGGCTATGACAGAAAAGAGAAAAGTACAATTTCTTGCAACAAATAGAAGTTCTATACAAACTTATGTTCTGATCCGACCGATCTACCCCTCCCACATTTCATTATATTTTTTTATAACAAAGGGTTGATCAATATGCACATATTTTTTATGTTCTTGTGAAAATCTCTTGACTTTATGCAAAGGCTCTACAGTCTCAGCATTTGATCCAACAGTAACAACACTGTTGTCATTCCACTTACGAACTAGAATGTGCTGAGGTAAACTAGATTTACGTACGGTCGGCTGACCAAACCCAGAAGAGTGAACGCGCCTGGAGTAGAAGAAACAGACGTAGAAGGCACAGACACTTTGCTATCTTCACCGATCGTGCCAATTGTGCGTCTTCTCTTACGCAAGCTCGACAAAGGCACGTCATCTTCCTCGTCAGAACTCTGAGAGAACGTTACCTCACTCAGCAGGAGCTCTTAGCTGAGAGCCTGCAAGAAAATAATATACATTTTGTTATAATACAAAACACGTAACACACCTACTCGTGGGTTCACTGACATGTAAATGAAATAAATTCATAAAAACTTTACTTACCTGGAAGATTTTGTAATGTTACGAACGAACTCTTCATCTCCTGAGTCTTCGTTAGTAACATCCGCGTTGGCAATCTCAGGTGGGAAAATGGTTATTTGGTTCGGCAACAAAGGGTCTTCGTCATCTCGCTCTAAGTTATGAACATTTTCGATGAGATTGAGCGCTTTTACTAACCTTGTGCTAAAATAGAAATTATCATATAATAAACCCCTATATTACGACAGGACTTTTAAAAGGCCATCAATTTCAAACGTAAAAAAAAACATTTATTTTGCGTTTCGAACCAAACAAATGAAGTTACATTTTGATGAAATAACTAACATATAAATATCAAAGCGAATTCCGTCAGATTCTGCATATAAATAACATACACGCTTACCTTTGTGCAGCCATTGTAAAAAAAAAACTCCAAGATCTTCAAAAACACTCAATTTACATGAAAATGTGTTTCCAGTTGCGAACGTAACTGCATCAAATAAAAGGTTGACAGGTACTTAGTAAGTTAACACTATGATTATGTATGTCAAGTAATTAAAAAATAATGAAAAATGCAGGTAGATTTAGTTATTTTTTTGGGCCTTTTAAAAGTCCCGTCGCAGTATCTGGGTTAAGGACGAATGTCGGAATTGACATCTTTGATCTTGCTTTTACCGTAGGTACTTCTTGGGATTCCTTAGCTATTATTTATTCTATGGAGTCAACCTGCTAAACCGTATACCTTCTCATGCGCGCTCTACTCATTACAACTGTCAACTAAATGAAAACGTCCATTAGGTATCTTTTTGTTCCACTTGAGGTCCGCCGTGTCCATTGTTCTGGATTTGCCAGTTAACCTTAGTTCCGAGTGTATTTGCCGCGGTTGAGTCAGGCGAGGCGAGACGAAGGTGACTCTCGTCCAGTTTAGTAACAGAAGGAGAGTTCTTCTGAAAATACTCTAGTACCGATCGTTAACTTGTTTAACGAGGATGTGAATTTCAGACTTATTTATTCGAAATATTTTAAAGATTTGTCTCATGAGTCATTCATGCACAATCCAAATTGTATGTCGATCGTACTCTATCAAACGTATCACACAGATCGATAGAGTTAAGTAGCCACCTGGCGCGTTCCCCTGACCGGCATGCGGCACAGTGCACGAGTGTGACCTACTAATGAGTTGTAATGTCCACTTTACTAACGAGTTCCTGACACCATTAAGTATTTGTTTATACCGCAGTGCCATTTAAGACAGAGTGGATTTCAGTTTCATTCAGTGGAGACCATAGAAATATAAAAAAATATATCTATGGCGGAGACAGTAGCAGTCTATAGAAGATTAGAAGCATCATGGTAATACTAATAAGTTATTTACTGAATAATTTAATATGGGAAATAATAAATCGAGCAACAGATTTTGCCACGTGATCAAACTTCTAATTTTATGAATAAGGCACGGGAAAATAAGATAGACTCTAAAAAGCTAATTCGTCTTTTTACAATGCCAACTAAATATCTTACAGAAAGCGTCAAATAAAGATCATCAATTATCGTAACTTGTACTTATTACATAGACACCTAATTTACTAACGCAGCCACGGAATTTATATCTCATAACCATTTTACATTTTATAGACATTAGGTCCTCAAAAAAATACAAGTCAAGCGACCATAGACAATATCGTGTATTTATTTTTGTCGATCGCGCGTTCGTATTGCTTTTAGAGGCGAAAAATGCTATTAAAAAGAAGCCGGTTTAATTAGCACCCTAATGGGCGGCATGGGCACCGGGCCGTAGGCCGACGAAGGAGGCCGGCGGAGGCCCGGCACTTCGGGGACAGAAGATATTAGTGTTATTTAATATGCGAGCGAAGCGAGCGCGCGTCACTTCGCCGTTGTCGGGTAAAAAATAACCACCATGCTGAGTTATATTTAGAGTGGCTCAGATAGAACTTAACTAGTGGCTAAGATAGGAATACTTAGATGCTCGTTAATTGTGGCTTACTTAGTAATTTAGAAGGCAATGTAGATTTTTAGAGGCGAAAAATGCTATTAAAAAGAAGCCGGTTTAATTAGCACCCATTTAATATTATTTAACACTGTCCAATTTAATAAAGACAAGTAGACCAGGCTAAGTCTAAACTCTAAACCAAGTCTCTTATTATCTTAAAGAAACCCATTCATTTGGATGACGCGGGCGTAGCGACTATTACGAGTGAGCACATAATAGTAATTAAGGTGGCTAAACAATGGAAACTTCGTGAACACGATGAAGGACAAGGAAGTCTACACTGAGGACAGACTGACTGATGCTACACTTTGCATAATCTCTGTTGTAATGTTGCTCCCACAAAATGTCATTCTAATAAGCTCGTAAAACTGGCAATAGAGACAATGTCGCCGCATCGATCCTATTACGGAACTTATCTACATATTTCTATAACTGGTTTCGTTTATCACGCCTACCAGTTTCACATGACTCCGACCGACCGAGTAACAGCACAGCAATTTGACACTGAATCATAGGTCGTGCCTTCATTATTTTTCGCACAATTTACAGCTGCAAGACAATAACCCGTTATGATCCTGCGTACGGGCTTGTAAACACAAATCTTAGGGGATAGCCTCAGCCCACCAGGGTGCCCCCTATGTACTCTCACGTCAGTATCGCACTGCTCGCCTTCCTCTAGTAACGGGACCGTTCACTACTGCTGGAACATTCGCAACGCTTATGCGGCCACTTAGCTCAAAAGCGCTTCGCAATCGCAACTTGACGGATTCTGGCCCACACTTGTATTTTTAAAATATTTGAAACAGGTGTTCTTGGAGAAACGGATTTGTACAATAATTAATTACTTCGCGTTACGATAGCTGCGATAGATTTGATGCTAGCAGATTGGTTATAGGAGCTTCGGTTAGAACTCATTACTGTGACGAGCTCATTTTATCTTCGACATATTATAATATTCCATCACCCCAATGCACGATGGCAGCTAGATGACACATCCACGAGAGGGGAGTACGACACGAGTCTGCGAGGTGTGCGTTTAGCGAGCAGCCTTCACCTAATTTCACTAAAATCTCAGTGTCAACATGTCGGAAACAATGCGAAAGTGTTGTGTGCGCACTTTCCACTTGCGAGTGTAGCATCAGCACATTGCAGCGACGCACGGCATACGGCACACGACACGAACAATGCCCGTGTGAGCTGCTTTCGTTGAGTGAGAGCCTGAGGGGCACCAAAACTCGCGCGTTTCACTTAACTGTTTTACTTTGTAAGTTTGTATTAAGTGACCATGTGACTCATCATAACTACCTGTTGGAGACATAAGTATGTTAAATACCGGTACGTGGTAGATGCACCTTCGAGATATCACCTCCTTCTAGATGTTGAAGCCATTAAGGTTACGAGGAAGTTCTTTGGACAAAAGTTATTATGATGTGTTTTTTTAGTCTTTATCCCAAATCCTGCTGAAATAAGGAGCTTTGCACAGCGGGCGACGCGACGTACGTTATGGCGTGGCGCGGCGCGACTGTTCATGAGGTTTGCTATACTTCCTGTACTGTGGTATAGGGTAGCACACTAAAATATACAAACAAAAACACCTAATCTGTGGAGCTTTTCCTAAACTACCCTTGGGTGATAAAATATTAAAATGCCGCATCTGTCCGTCTGTTCGCGATAAACTCCAAAACTACTGCAGCGATTTTCATGCTGTTTTCACCAATCGATAAGGTGGTTCTCAAGGAAAGTTAGAGTATATAATTACCTGACATCTACGCGGGCGAAGCCACAGGCATCAGCTAGTGTAATAATTCTGATAATTTTTAAATACTCTTCAGGAAATCTATTAAGCTTTGTAAAACAAGCAACATTTCATTAGCTCTGCATACAGGTTGAAAATGTTTAATGTTACCAAATCTAAACAATAGCTATTGTGGTACTAGTACATATTACACATTACTTAATAATGAAAAATCTATTTAAATGAATGAGGATTTACTTACTAACAGACTTCAGTTAACTTTTTTAATAAAAGTAGTAGTAATAATTAAATAGGCAATAGTTATGACTGGGTTGCTGGGCAGTTTGTTCCGCCACTTCCTCTTTCCAGCTAAAACACTAGGAACTGTCGAAGGGGGGGCGTTTTGGGGGACTGTCACTTGTGAATAAGTAAAGTAAATTTTGACATTCGAAAAGTGCTGATTATCAGCCTAGTTTGAATAAATTACTTTTGATTTTGACTATGAGTTACTGTTTTGTTGGGAAAATTAAAGCATTTTATGCATAGATACAACAACTAATACAGCTGGTGTCCTATTGAGTTGCCACTAGTAAGAGACAGGATAAGCAATGTAGCTAGTAGCACTCAAACATGTGGTATTATTATAGACATAAATGGGTCTGATTTAAAACTACTCCAGGTGTTTTAAATTTTTTTGTATAATAATTAAGATAAACTGCTGATTTAGTAAGAAAATTTTTTTTTTTTTGTTTTATCTAAAAAGAGCATCTTTGGCCCCTTGTCTATATTTTACAGAAGCTATGTACTTGCTACTAAACCCAACTTCCCAAAGTTTAATGTAAAGTCCAATAATAAATAAAATTATATTATTTAGCACTTGCTCCACAATCACAATGAAATCATTACAGTTTCATTAAAAGCAGTGTTTTTGTACAAAAAATATGCAATTATTTCGTTGTACAGTCAAGGCTGCTAGTTTTTATTAAAATTCCTGCCAGGTATGACTAGGTCACAGATAATTATGGAGTTTCCATTCATTGACAGAAACAATACATGCTGCATGCAAATGTTTTAGATAACAGACTAATCATATGAAACTTTTAAAAGTAAATAATGATTAAAAGTATTTTTGTGTTATTCAGTGCTTCATCCAAAGCACATTTCTTAGAGATACAATTGAGTTTTTTCAATTAGTTGTTAGATTTAGTGAAGTTACATAATTTGCCGAAATATCACACATTAGAGCCTTAAAGTAGTGTGTGGTATACAAAATTAAGCTTGTAATTATTTCCATGGCTTCAGTAACAACAAAGGAAGACCTGAACTGAATTGTGGCTGATACATCACTGCCTAACCTTTGGGGAATAACAGGGGTGATGTTATGAACGTAATATTATCACCCCTAAACATTTCAGTTTACAAATCAAGTATTTCCCAAAGATGGACTTGACAGTCAACTAGTGGCTTCCCTCCCCAGTAGTATGTTGAAGGTTGTATTTGTCTAGCTGACAACTCAGCAACACTTAAGTTTATATGATTGTCCTGGCTAAAACTCCTTGTTTTATTGACACTTTTATGTTTTTAACCAATATTTTGGTCAGTGGGTCGTCTTATGGGCGGATTTAACTTTAGATTCTTAATAAAATAAATATTGTACTATGCAAGGAACCATAAGCTTTTCGGATAACTAGATCATAGAAGTTTAACCATGGCCAAATTGACCAATACAATTATTGTGAATGTTACTGCATGTGTGGACACTCATTTTTATTGGCAAGCGCATATCAATTTAGGACTGAATAATACAATACAGAGCCAGACTTCAACCTGCCACGGACGTAAAAACAAGTTGTACATTTACTAAGTTATTTCATTTTGTTTATATAATTGAACTTGACAATAATTATATTTAGTTTGTAACACAATTAAAGTAAAGGTGTTCACACCAACCTGCTAGTTGTGCAGCTCCGCGTCGGCTCCAAACAACGTCCACCTTCATTATGTTGAAATAACAAAACACAAAACTATTCACCTACATTAAATTAGTAACTTTAATCAACTAATTCATATTGCACTTTCTTGAAAAAAACGTAAAGTTAATTAAATTACACAAAATCATAGAAAAAACAAAGCTTTTGATGTCACGGAAATACAAACTTAAAAAGAACCATCACAAAACATAACTCATTGACTGACTGGCCAAGCTGGCTGGCTCACTCACCCATCACTGACAGACCAAGAAGTGAGGGGGGAGGGGGCTCTGTGGTGTGGCGGGGGCGGGGCAAAGAAGTTGAAAGAACCTGCAAGTCAGTGTTACCATTTTTTAACATTATTTATTTATATTAAACCCTAAAACAAAACACGAGTCACGGTAAATTTCAGGCGATGTTCTAATAAAACGATGTGATTAACACGTACTACGTAATACACTAATTTAATACATATTTTTACATAATTATACTAACAGGTCGAATAATTTTTTTTTGATCCAATGTTTCGGGCTATTAAAATAAACTATTTGGTTCTTTGTCTGCGTTCTTGATAGATAAACAATGTCATAACATTGTACGCAGAAAGTAGAAACTGATAGTACTAAAATAAAATCATTTCATTTTTCTCTTCTATTCTTTTTTGTACTAGTTACGTTTTCTAAATTATTAGTATAAAAAGATAGATACATTTATTTTCCTTTATTTCAATTTCATAAAGTGCTTTATTTCCATAAATAAAATATAAAGTTTATTTGACATAAAGTGACATTACAGAATAAATGTTGCTATTTTTCATAAAAAATGGCAGCCTTCATGTCGTAAGCTTTTCTTTTCTTTTCTACAAATGAAAAGTTTTTATTATCAATTTATGGAAGATTTATAATGCTATTTGAAGCGATCCAGATGGTCAATCGGTTTTCTGTGGCAATTATTTAGTTGTAAATGTCGTTAGTCATGTACTTCATATTGGCTGTAAGTACTACGTGGTTAAGATTCTTTTGTAGTGTTAGATTTGCTCGACTTAATTTACGTATGTGTATATTTGATTCCTTGATCATTACTCGTTATTATAGACCTTAACAAAAATCTGTCTGCCTGTGTCTTTTCTGTATATTGTTATTATTTTAGGTGGCGTAAACATCGAGCTTCATAAGCAAATGCTGAACGGATCGAACGATAAATAGTTCTACTGTGACAACATCCAATAAAGATTATATCATGACCGCCGGAAGTGTATCGTTGGACAGCGAACTGGCGAGCACGCGGCGCCTGCTGTGGGGCGAGCATGTGAAGGAGGATGTGTTCCGGCGATGGGCACAAGGGTTTCAGTTCAGTCCGGACGAGCCCAGTGCCCTTGTCCAGATGGAAGGTGGTCCGTGCGCCGCTATTGCGCCTGTTCAAGGTTTCCTGCTTAAAATACTTTTATCGGAGACACCGGGACACAGTTTTCAAGATTTGACATCAGAGAAGTGCAATTCTCTACTGGTTAGGGCTGTGTGTACAATATTAAGCCAGTGTGTAGCTCCTAAGTACATTGTAGCCGTGCACCGGAAGAATGAACCTGATGCTGAGACTAGCAGTGGCAATGACCATAATGTGGATGGACAATCCAGTTCGGTGTATGATACTTTAGACCAGTTCCATCGAAGGATCGAAGTACATCCATTTCAAACTCTATCTGAAGTGGAAGCTTTCTACACAAGGAACATTCGGATATTGAAGGACAAGTATGGTGTTCTCCTTTTGTTGTATAGTGTTATTCTCAGCAAGGGTGTTGCCACTATGGAGGCAGAGCTTGCAGAACTGACAGACCCACTGATACATTCAACGTTTGGCTATGGCTCACAGGGACTTATTAATTTAATGCTAACAGGAAGAGCTGTTGCACATGTATGGGACCATGACCAAGTTGTGGGAGGACTGCGACTGCAGGGCATTGAAAGACAAAATGATATTGGATTCCTTACAATAATGGAACACATGCAATACTGCACAGTTGGATCTTTTTACAAAAATCCAAAACACCCTGTGTGGGTGTTAGCCTCGGATACACATCTTACAGTATTGTTCTCTCTTGAGCGACGACTGGCTGCACCTGAGACTGTTGGTGAGTCAGCTGAGAGGATCTTCCGCTCATTTGATCCCGAGGGCAACAACTTCATTCCTTCAGCTGCTCTGCAAGATGTACTATGTGCTGCTGAACTAGTCAGTGAGCCTGAATATGTGGAATTAATGAGACGAAAGTTGGATTCAGAGAACTTGGGCATTATACTATTGAGTGCGTTTATGGATGAGTTCTTTCCGGGATGTGAACGTGGAGCACCTGATACTTTTACTTTGCACCATTACAACGGACTGTTGCGGAGCAATCCTAGCACACGTGTTATATATCGCACAGGGCGTGCTGCCCTGCTAGAGTGCAACATGCGTGCGGCCAGCACGGATGCCATGCTAACGTGTCTGCAGACCAAATGGCCAAGCATTGATGTGATGTGGGATGACGGTCAGTCGCCGTCACTCAACTAGCACAGGCTGCTCCCTTCCGATGACCCCTTGCTCTGAACTCATACTGTGACACAGTGAGGAATGCGTCGAAAGTACCTTTAGTATGTTTAAATAATGTCGCTGAAAAATTCCATTACTTTATTGTATTAACTTATGTATAAAAAATTGTATTGGATGGATTGCATCGAGGCTCCGCATGGATGATCCTCACACTGGTAAAGGCAGCTATTTTGCATAAATTTGGCGTCCCCTAGGCAGGACAGGGGCACTGAGCCTCCTGCACATCAGCCTACTGTGTACTGTGCTCTCCCTAACAGGAGACTTGGTAGTATCAGTACAATGTTGTGAGAATAGCTCCAAGCTACCTGTGTTAATGAGTGATCTGATAAATTAAGCAATAAGCTTTATGCAAGTGTAATAAATAATAAAAATGTAAAATATAATTTTACAGTGCTCTATTTTTATGTTGATAAAATTTGGTCGTAATTTTGGACTGGGTACTGAAATTCAACTCTATTTTCGTATTAAGATTAGCTGTGACGAAATTTGGTCTAGGCCATGATCTAATGACCCACATGCGATGCGGTGGTGAGTGATGCCAACTAACTAGTGGCTAAGTAATGCTCATAGTGCACTTCTATGCTACACGCCACACGCCACGCGACTACCTGGAGCACTATGTTGCACTTGTCTAATATAGATAAAAAGTATAGTTTTTTACAGAGTTTTGTACCAACCTTTGTATCTAACTGATGATCTTATATCCTTGGACGAACTTGTGCAGATGCAGTGGTATATACAGCCTTCAACCTAACACCAACCATCAGAACAGGAATGCTACTAGTTATGGGGATGGACATGTCCATGTCTATCTTTCTAGAGCTGCCACTGTCTTTATGTGCAATCTAATAAGATTTGTAAACTTATTTACCTACCTTCATTCTGTAAATCATGGTTTGCTAATAATGATCATGACAATACTGTAAGGGATAGTAATGTTATGTTATTTTACTTAAAAATATGCCTTTAACATTGTCTCTGCCATCCTTTTATGGATAAATAAGTATTTTTTGTAATTGATACTGGTCATGTCACTAACATGTTTCCAGACTGCACTGCATGTATGTTATGGATGTTGCATTACTTTACTACTCTGTGCTGTACACACCTATTTACTTCTTTGATACTAAGTATGGAAGCAAACCCAAACTTGATTGGCTGTCAAATAACTTATTAATGTGACCAACGAATAGGGGCTATTAAGTAATGACGTAACATCGGACTCTTCAAGGAAGTTGCCCATCACCTCGTTGGGTTTGTGAACTTAATTAAAAACATTTTGTATATCTTTTTGACTTAAACATTAACCAAGACTTGTTTTGTAAGTAAAATACATTGACACAAATTATAAAGAGTCATTTGTTCATCAGTTTTGTTTGTTTAACAAATTTCTGTGTGGCGACTGCCTGAGGACTGTCTGTTCATATATTAGGATGGTCTTCTAACTTCCACCATTTGCTTCTAAGCGCAAAACAGCCATCTTTGGATAGTCTTATTTCTTAGGTAGTGATTATAATAATTGTATTTGGTCAGATTAATGTAAAATAGCTGTACACATTAGTGTTGCATTATGAAGAATATTTGAAAGATATTTTCAGTTAGTCATAAATAGTGTAACATGCTTTTTTAACTACAATATGTTCGTTTTATTTTGTTTGACTATATATGTGAGAATCACTCAAGAAAAAATTGCTTGATTTAGCAAACATCTAAAACAGGTAATTAATTATCCTAGTCCAACCAAATATTTCACTGGTTTAGTTTTACAATATTTGTTATGCTATGTTCATGGGCAACAAAACAACGGCCCTATCAGTATAGCTCTGTAAACAGATTAATTGATATTAATCAGATCGTTGGTCCAGATGAACAGGGTATTAACTCAAAAAAAGCCTATTTTTCAGGAGAGCGATTTGAAGTTTTCAAATCAATATATTTCCATTTCTTTAAATAACTGGTTAATAATCGTAAATTTTGAGTTAATACTCTGTTCATCCAAACGAACGATGATGTCATCCCAGTCAGATAATATCATGATAATAGCATTCTTATTGGTCTTTTTTTTAGCTGAACCAAGCAATTTTTATAAAAAATATTCCTTTCGAGAAAATGATGGTCTGAACTTCAATTCAACCCTTTTGATATTAGTCTATCTGTCACAGAAAGTTTTGCATGGTTAGAACTGCTGGCTTGTCGACATGTAATGTAGTCAAGTGAAGGCACCAGAAAACTAAATGTTAAAATATCAACACAAGAGGTTGGTTGTGATATGGGTTTTATAGCCACGTGGTGTGGTTTTCATCCCGGTTGATAGCAATAGACTCGCCCCCTAATCGTCCTATTGCACATGACTAAGGCAGGCTTTTCCAGAAGTACATTCCTTCATATTCTAAGAACAGCCGTAACATCCCGTTAGTACTTGTAGTCGCGCGTAGTATTATTATACTCTGCGCGCGATTATCGCACAGCTAAATTTGCCTAAATGTGAAAGCGGTCTGAAACAACTGATAAAGATATACAGTGGCGGTGGCGTGCACAAAGAGTAGGTATAATAATATAGGTAACTAGCGGACCTGGCAGACGTCGTCGTCTTGCCCGGACAGCAGCGCCACCTACCGGTTCCAATTGTGTTTTCAAACCATCCAAGAACCCATTGAAATATCCCCAGAAAGTTTCATTCAAATCGGTTCAGCCGTTTAGGAGGAGTTCAGTGACATACACGTACAGTAGAAATAAATATATAGGTACTAAATAGCGGACCTGGCAGACGTCGACCTGCTCGGACAGCAGCGCCACCTACCGGATCCAATTGTGAATCTAAAACCATTCTCGAATCCACTGGAACACACACAAAAAATTTCATCCAGATCGGTGCAGCCGTTTAGGAGGAGTTCAGTGACATACACACGTACAGTAGAATTATATATTTATAGATTGATAAAATGGCAGGTGAGGTGGCGTGCCAGTTCGAGGCACAAAATACAGCAAGCAGACTGTTCAGAAACCCAGTACAGTTCAGCAAGCCAAAGTATTTAAGTTTGTATGAAAGTACCGCCACTACAAACTATGCCACTACGCCTATATGCACCATATTGGTACCATAATGCTGAATTTGGTTTTGGGCTTATAAATGTAGCCTCTCCTGTCTAAGGTCTAGTTACTAGACTCTAGTAGAACATGGTGATCACAGAGTTTAAAATACTATACTCTGTGGAGATTGTGTCTGTCAATGTCAAAATGAAAAACAAAAGAGTGTCACTGTCAGGTTTGGCGTTTGCGTGACCATGTTTACAATTTCTGAATGAAATTATTTTTTTAAAACATTAACGTGTACCAAGGAAATAAGGACAAAATAATTAAATTACTTACAATTCTTTGAATAAAAACATGTCGCGAGAAGATGATTTCAAGAAATATGCAACTGGATATGATCCCATAAAAGTAGGATCTATTGATGGTAGGTAAGGGTTTGTTTTCAATTTGGGATTTGGTAACAATGAAATGGATATATTGTGCCCGATGAGTGGCACTGCTCGCTGTCGTAGACTGTAACTCATTAGGCGCGGCCATTCGGCCAACCCTCTGTCGAAGTAACATATTGGAACTGTGGGCAGGCACGGACATGGAGCCGCACGACCGCGCTGTTCTGCGCGCGTTGCGCTCGCACTACACCCCCAACCGGCTGGTGAAAGGACACGCTGTCAATACACTTTTTGTGGGGAGGCTCAATCCCAGAACTACTGAAGTGAGTATAGTCTGTGTGATCTTAAGACTTCTACTGAAATTAGTGTAGGTAATTAAAAAATAACTTGGAATCTAAATCCCCCTAGGTAGTAACAATTAAATAAATAACACAAAGCATGGTATGATTATGAATATTTGACACGTCAAAATTGACAGTTAAGTCACAAGATGACTGTCTGAGCCTCTGATCTGAGTGAGTTGCTTTGATAGCAATATTAGAGAAGTCATGATGGTCTAACAACCATTGATTTATGTGAAAAACACACAGAAGCTTATTATGAACGCATTTCAATTGACAAATACTCATTTATACATTAATATATCTCCTCATTCATTACGGTTTCATTCATTCCATTATTAAAGTTGTCTAATCTTGGTATGGACATCCATACCAAGATTAGACAACCTTCAACCTACCTCTATAACCATTTTTATCACTCCACATTAGTGGTAGTTAATATAACGTATAACACCAAAACATAACACGTTAGTTGTTCATAACATATAAAATTTGTTATACAGACTGCCTATGTGTTATAATTATAATGTTTCACTCAACAACTCTCTCAATTTGAACACCTAACGGTGCGTCGTAGGTAGCCACCTACGACGCACCGTTCCAGAGTTATAGGCGTTCAAATTTTTTGTTAAATATTTCGAAAACAGAGCTTCCAAAGCGAAAATGACCGAAACTTTTCACCCCGTTTAATCCGCGTGATATTTAAGTGATATTCCTATGACACAAAAAAAAAATTTTCAATAATAAGCCTGGAAAGTTTGAAGGAAAGTTCATTGATAATTTAGAATGCTTCATGCGATTTTATTATATCCGTTCATTCCACTTCGAGATAACATTCACTGCACAATAAAATTATAACGTCTCTATGTCCAGATTGCTGCTGACAGTACAACAGGTCTAATCACGGACTTGTATATTTTCCCCTTTAACTTGAGGGGCATGATAACATATAAAATAACATGTTATAAAAATATATTAAATAGTCTATAACATGTTTATAATTTATAGCGGAATTGAACATCACCACTCCACACATCCATCTCAACATTCTCATCCCGCTACATGCAATCGTTTTTCATCTATTTAATAAGTGATAGCTTTATAATATTTTTGAATAAAAATCGAATATTATTTCAGGAAACACTCAAAGCTGAATTTGTAAAATTTGGCCGAATACTTAACTGTCGCATAGTCAAAGACATAGTAACAGGAAAATCCAAGCAGTATGCTTTCATAGAATTTGAAAACTGGGGTAGCGTGGACCGAGCTCTTAAAGAGATGCAGAAGGAGTACATAGACGGCGCAGAGCTGATCTTGGAGCGCGAAGCGGAGCGCCGACTGTCGGGCTGGCGACCGCGCCGGCTCGGTGGGGGCTTCGGCGGCCGCAAGGAGTCCGGACAGCTCAGGTTCGGCTGTCAGGACAGACCGTTCAAAAAGCCAATTATGGTGAGACCAAGAAGGGATGACGAGCAGGGCAAGAGATAATGACGAAAGGGACGGCTTCGACGTATTAAGCCCAAAGCCCGACCTACAAGGTGTTTAGGTACGCAGACTTGTGGTCGTTTTGGGAAAGTGGACGAAATGGGAAATAGACTTTTGGGCAATGGTCGTATTGAACTTAAAGGCATCAAGCTTGATGGCTAACCAACACAAGGTTCAAGAAGACAACTGCTTTTTCGTTGTCTATAAATCCGCGTGCGCGAAAGTTTCTTTTTTGGCTGCGTGCAATCATAAACGGAACCTATTATTATGTTTAAGAGAATGTTGTGTACACATGTTATTGATACTTTTTTTTTTTTTTAATGGGACAAGCCCGCCACACTATTCCCAAACCACTGTAACTCCTGTAAGCCAGAATCAACAGTGGCGAACACAAGAAAAGCGCCGAGACAATGATCTTGATCAATGATTGGATCCCGCAACGAAATTAATCAGAAAAGAATAGCGGAGGAGTAATTGGTATGGTACGCACATAAGAACCTTAACCTGTATATTTTTATTGTTGATAGTGAAATGTATGTACTGTTGGTGTACCTCATCATCTGCTTAGCCTTTCCCCAACGTGGTCGACTTCCAGTCTAATCGAATGCAGCTGAATACCAGTATTTTACATGGAGTGACTGTCTATCTGACCTCCACAACCCGTTAAAACTGGGTAAGTAATACGATACCGTTTCGTAAGACTGGTTGTCAGACTTTCAGGTCACTGGCTACCTGTAACGACTGCCAAAGATCTATTATGGTACCAGTTAAACGTGCTTTCCGAGGCACGCAGGAACCTCGGTACCTATGTAATGGGTTCCCATCCGAACAGCCTAGGCAAGCGCAGCTTAACCTAAAGATCGACCCGATTGGCAGTTATTATTAACGCCACGAGCTACTGTTAGTATACCTATTTTATTTATAAATAAATAAAGCTATGAGAAATGAAAACTGGAAAGTAAAGTTACTAAAAAACCGCTTGTGATCTAATTGGTCGTGTGTGTCAGGATTCAATCAAAGTTGACAACATGAGTAATCGCGACAAATAATGTGTTATGTGTGCTGCAAGGAGCTGAATGGTTGGTGCAAGTCATTCACGCGGACTGAGAGAATCCTCTCCATCGTAGAGGCTATTCTCCTTGTGGTTTTTATTAGTTTTTTAGTATTTTTGATACTTCACTTTGTGGCTTGTCGCCCTCGTCCCGAAGGTGCTTCTGGACACGAACCTCATCTCGAAGAGCTATTTACTGCTCCTGCGCAATTGTCAACAACTCGTGGCTTTACCGTTAGCACCACTCAGCACAGTACCCTGGCGCCAGACGTCGAATGTACATGGGAGCCTTCTCGACCGACTACTGCGGGGATGCGTTACTTCTTGGGTGACAGGAGCAGCTTGCCCGTAAATACTGGTTCCACCACCACCATAAGCAAGGCTCCGTCCACCACGATAGAGTATTTGAAGGTTTTCGGGGAGCCTCTGGAACCGTCCCACGAGTATGATGACGTCGAATTCTTAGAAGACTCGGACGGTGAGCTCGCCGAAGATAGATACAATAGTCAAGTCGTGGCCCTAGTCAAGCTGAAACCTCCAGGAGACGTGACGTTTGGCTGCATTTTGACTAAGATTACAAAATTCTGGACTTTGACGGCTGCCAGCTGTATCGCGGCTATCGAGGAGGTAGACTCTCTGGACTCGTTCGTCATAATCGAGGAGTTTGGTGAGGCACGTGCGTCGCGGCCGCGCACCGTGAGTGACGTGCGCCTGCACCCGCAGTACCAGGGCACCACGCGCGCGCACGACTTGGCGGCGCTGCGGGCAGACCGCGCGCTGCGCCTGCGCACGCCTCTGCTGCGCCTGCCGCGCCTGCGCGACTACTTCCTCGTGGCGCTCGGAGAGAGATTCCATATCCTCGGCTATGGAGGATACAGGTAATTATATTATTATCTTATCAGTTATCAGTGTTATCACCTATTATAAATTTGAAAGTTTGTGAGGACAGATCATAATTATCATAAACCATATTTAATTTCTGTAAATTGGTTTTACACGCAGTGGCGGTGTGTAATTTAAACGGGCCCTGTATCAAAAATGTTTGAGGGCCCAAGTGAAGGGTAAAGATAGACTTTCGTAATTTTTAACCGACTTCCAAAAAGGAGAAGGTTCTCTACTAATTCGTTTTTTTTTTTATGTATTTTCACCGAATTGTTGTGGGAAAAATTACGAATAAAAATCCCAACCAGTCACACTGTTGCTCGATAGGACAACTTTTAATCATTTGCTCCTGACGAGTCACACTGCAACGTGTAACAATGTGTCTAATTGGGAAGGGATTGGCTCCACCGATCCCGGGATCCGATTTGATTTAACACTGATTCCGGCGAGTTGTCTCCTCGGATCCCGGGATCCGTTTCTACAAAAAAAAATTGTATATAAATGTAGAAACGGATTCCACGTACAGAGTTAAGAAGTTATGTATAATATTTTACAAAACTGATTTTCTTTTATCTACTTTTCAAACGAAAAGAAGAATTAGTGTACTAAAGTCTCACAAACTACCAGGAGGCCAGAAACATGTAGGATTTATTGTATATTGTTAATAGGAGTCTCATAATCAAATCTATATTTCTAAGTATATACCTTTCTAATACTATGCAGCTTTTTTTTCATTTTAAATAAGGGTAGTAAAGTCTTCGAAAGTACCAGGACACCAGAATGGCGAAGGAATAGTGTCATGAAAATAAAAAAAGGTATAATAAAATTAAAGTATCTTTTAAAAAACAGCTTGGTATTAGAAAGGTATATAATGAGATTCCTAATAACAATATACAATACCTCCTTCATGTTTCTGGCCTCCTGGTAGTTTGTGAGACTTTACTACACTAATCCTTTTTAAATTATAACTTCTTTTTGTTGATAACTTGATTGGTATGTTTTTTTTTTCTATGTACACCGATTACGCCGAGATTTATGATCCGATTTACGTGATTCTTTTTTAGTTTGATGCGGAATAGTTGCCATTTGGTCCCATAAAAATTTAACATAGTTTGGTCCAGTACTTTTTATTTTATGTTTTTTTTTTAAATTTATGTAAGTTTCGTTTGTGTGTTCGCGAATAACTGTGTCGTTTATGAACCAATTTTGATGATTCTTTTTTTATTGGAAAGAAGATATTTCAAGGGTGGTACCATGATTTGGAAACCAGAACCTGATGATAGGATCCCAGAGAAATCGAGGGCAACCCTCAAATTTCATAGGCACGTATTACGTGTTTCGTGCTTTTTCTAAATACGATATAGGTACGCATAGATAATATGAATACAGGGTGTAAATCAACCTATCACACAGCCGTCAACCAAGCATTCTGTACATCAAACTAAGTATGTACCCCCTTTTTTGGTTAAAAAATCACATTTTACGGTAAAACTCAATGTAGCACTGTTAAAACATTGTGCTAGTGAATGCTGTGAATAGTATACGGGTCATGGAGGTAATTTAAGTAAAGTTATAACCTGAAAAACTAGTATTTACAAAAACAGCTGTGAAAATTTTGGAACTTTGACCCCCTATATCTCTGTAATTATGAGGTTCCCAGGTATGTTCTAGATTCTAGACTCAAGAACAAAAAAATGTTCGCAGTGGTCCCCGAGAACAAGTGCCCTTCGGTTGCATTAAGGGTACTTTTACACCCTATATTTGTATAGGATATCTAAATATATATAACTCAAAGGTGACTGACTGACATAGTGATCTATCAACGCACAGCCCAAACCACTGGACGGATCGGGCTGAAATTTGGCATGTAGGTAGATGTTATGATGTAGGCATCCGCTAAGAAAGGATTTTGATCAATTCTACCCCCAAGGGTATAAAATAGGGGATGAAAGTTTGTATGAAACTTTGTCAATTTTAAACCAATCGGGCTGAGACTTTGCATGCATAAAGCTACTATCTCATAACGAACATTGGTGGGTTTTAGTTAGTAGAAGTCTGATAATGCCTTCCGCTCCACCTAGAGCAGGAGGTCTATTGATGATTTCCTTCAAAATAAAAGGCGCTAACATGTTTGTATGAAAGTTATGATTTTTTTTATACTATCGACCTGAAATTTAGTAAGTCTAGAGTTTCTGAGACTACCTGAAAATTGGTAGAGAGAAAGAGTATACATAGTTAAGACATGTCAGGTAGCAACAGATTTTACGACATGGCTGGTTTAAGGGAATATAATCAAGATTGGCATTTGGCATTCGATTTGACATAGTACATCCAGAGGCAGTCCCAATATCAGAGAGTCAAAATTTCCCCGCGAACGAAGTCGCGGACAACAGCTAGTTACAAATAAAAATAAAACTTTTTTGCAAACAAAAACAACCGACTTCAAAACCACCAAAAAGTGAAAAATAAACTTCCTAAGAAAAATCTGCTTCTGAAGTCGGTGGCAAAAAAACGAAATCAAACAAACTAATGTTGTCAACGACTTCAGAAGCAGATTTTTCTTCTAAAGTTTATTGTTCACTTTTTGATGTTTCTGAAGTCGGTTGTTTTTTTTTCGTTTGAAATGTAGATAGAAGAAAATCAGTTTCGAAAAATATAATACTCGACTTCTGTACGCGGGATCCGTTTCTACATTTTTATTTTTTATTTCTTGCAGCCACGGATCCCGGGATCCGTAGAGACAATCGCCACTCTTCACTTGGTGTGTGATTTGTTAGGAATAAACACAAAAAGTTGTCCTATCGGGTAACACATGTGACTGGTTGGGATTTTTATTCACATTTTTTCCCAACGAGTCATCATCATCTTCCTGCCCTTATCCCATTCTATTTGGGGTCGGCGCAACACGTTTTTTTTATACAGTGTGACTCGTTGGGAACAATTCTTTTCACCGATATCTTCGTCAATTGTAGACCGATTTAAAAAAATATTTTTGTATTCGAAAGAGTATACCTACTCCCGAGGTGGTCTCATTGTCACCAAGTCAGGATCTGGTGATGGGATCCCAGGGAAATCTAGGGCAACCCTTAAATGTTATAGGGACTTATTGCGTTTTGCTTAGCTCTTGAACCTGCCTGAGTAAGTGATTAGTCACATGGCTCCGCTATGATGTTGTGTGGTTCTCGCTCTAGCAATGATGGTTGTCAAGTGATATGAAGTTCTCCCGACACATTTACAGGTCAGTGGGCAACAGCTCCGAGTCGCGGCGGCTGCGGCAAGTGTCGGTGTTCGTGGTTGGGCAGGCGGCGTGCGCGACGAGCCCGCGCGCCGAGCTGTGGGCGCCGCGCCACTTGATGCCGGGCGCGGGCGCGCGGCACGGGACGTGCGGTGCGTCAGCGCTGTGCGCGGGCGCGCGCTGGTCGCGCGGCACTCCCTGCAACTACTGCGCTGGCGCGCCTCTGCTGCACGACCACACGCTGTTCGGCGTAATGAGCGACAACAGCGCGTGCGGCGTGGCCTGCGAGCCGCAGCTTTACGTCAACATCGCCACGCTCCGCGACTGGATAGACTCAGTTATCGAATAAACAACTTTTTTCTATTATTTACTACTATGCGTTTTATTTCCAAGAATCAGCGCATATCTAGGCGCGGCGCATAGAATCCTTGATTACTTACATAGTAGGTACTTAGTATCGGCGTAACTACACACCGCACCGTTATCAAGTGGTCCCACTCGGCACGAAGCTACACCCGGTTAACGCTATTCCAGTCCAGTTGTACAGTGAGTAGTGTACCTATCTGGCTATTGTCGTATTCAGTAAATAGGTTCACTATTCTGAACTCTCCCTACCGATTTTTAGGGTTCCGTGGCCAAATGGCAAAAAACGAAACCGTTATAGTCGTCATGTCTGTCTGTCTGTCCGTCCCAAAGAGAGCTATAAATAGTCATTGGTCCGTCTGTATGTCACAGCCACTTTATTCGGAAACTATTAAAACTTACACAGTTGAAACTAGGTAAGTAGATGTATTCTATGAACCGCTTTACGATTTTCATACAAAAATTAAAAAAATAAAAGATTAAGGGGGTCTCCCCATAAAATATGTTTTTCTGTTGCGCTTTAACAAGAAATAATACAAATTAAAGGGGGATTCCCTACTACGATAGTACGGAACCCTTCATGTGCATGTCCGACTTGCACTTTACCAGTTTTTTTTTATATTAAAATTGACAGAAACATATGTGTCTGAATTTTAGTTCAATCGGAATGTGGGTCTTTGATTTGCAAGATCTTAAACAAGCAGACACCGGGACAAGTGAGACTAACGTAGATCAATATGGGGCTGCGCGTTCCATCCCTGGGATCCCATCATCAGATCCTGATTTGGTGACAGTGGGTCCACCTCGGGAGTATACTCTTTTGAATACAAAAAGAACAAACATACAAAAAAAAAACATACAGACGAATTGAGAACCTCCTTTTTGGGAGTCGGTTATAAAAAGATCGAATTTACAGATTGAAAGTTTCCTAAGTTGTCTTTGCTGAAAGCAATACCCATCATCATTATAATCATTCTCTTGCCCTTGTTCCAATTCATTTGGGGTCGGCGCAGCATGTCTTCCTGTTCCATACCTCTCTGTTTTTCGTCATCTCATGAGACACCTCCTTTCTTACCATAAAATTATTATAATTGCTGAAAGCAATACCCAATCTATAAAAAAATACTAGTCTGTGCTAGAATGTCACACAATGACAGGTAGGTAGCCGTGGTGTTGTGTTGATTTAGCATATTAATATACTGGCAATGTTGTGTATTCACAATATATTCTACACAAACGGATCGAGTTCGTGTCTATAGTGTGTTCCAACGCAGGAGTGTTAGCATTCTCTTTGCTGATGGCGTTATACATAGTATGTGCCGTTACCGCCGCCGTTTTAAAAATAATAGCTGCTGCCCAACTCGAACCAAACGGTACACTGGCCGCTTATGATTTAGAAACACCAGCAACCTTCGACAAGTTCGCAGACATATGGAACTCTGACCCGAGTATGATCACCACACTCGAGCCTGGCGAAATAACGATGTCGCGCAAAAGACCAAGCGTGTTATCGATCCCTATTATTAAATTGAAGGAGAGCACAAGAGACTGGCGTGCAGTCACGCGTGTGAGCGCGGCGAGAGTGATTGAGATCCAGTTAGACGACACATATTATACTTAATAAATTTTAATCTTTCAATTTAGTTTCATTTCATGATTTTGGTGAACTGTAGCTACAAGTTCTGTCCTGAACACAGCTACTTTTTTATATTTGCTCTCTAATACACACTGCAATTTTAATGGTTATTTTTTATTTTCCCGCGGTAAACCAAATACGAAAGCGACAATGAAGTATGAACCAATAATACGTAGGTACCTCCTCGCGATAACTACGGGGTACAAACTTTACAACGCTACTGCGCAAAGAGTATAACAATAATATGGGAAGCTACTGCGGGCTGGCGGTGGTGATGGCGGACTACCTACACACACTATCGAAACTTTATGGAGCAGTCTCAGGTGTGCAAGTTTCTTCACGATGTTTGCCTTCACCGTTAAAGCAAACGCTAATCAAATTATGATACGAATTCGAAAAGTCAGACGTGCAGGCCGGGTTCGAACTCAACCCTCCTGTATGGAAGGCATGCGTTCATTGTAGGATAGTGGATATACCTACCCAACAAGTACAGAAGTATGTTCTTTGTTCATAGAGCGAACGAATTCAGCCTTAACCCTTTGACCGCCACGCTCAATCTTAAAAACCTGACCACCAGCGCCATGCCTATTTTTGCTATAATTTCTCGCATGATACTGTAGTGATGTGACCCCTTCTAACGATAAAATTATTGCTAAACGTAATATATTGAGTTTATTTATGATTATACTATACATTATGTTAAATCGATGAATTAAAAACGTATAACAATATAACAGACAGCTAATTGTGCCATGAAATTAAGACTGAACACAATACAATATCAATTTTTGCTTATCAAATATAATAAACAATTCAGAAATTTGACGCAACTAGTCGACGCCCTAAGACGTCAACGGCGACACCAAATGGTAGTTTCAACACATTTTCATTAAATTAATAGTGTTGTTCGTAACTGTTATCGATATTATAATTTAATAATAATGTTTTATGTTGTAGGAATAAAATAACTTTCAATTTTGCTAATGAATTTATTGAATTACTTACTTAACAATGTTCATAAGTAATAGGATTATACATAATCACTATATTGATACAGGTTATAGGTACATGACGGTAAATTGTAACTGTAAGGTAACTTCAAAAATATCGAAAACTGACTTAAAAACTTGTATTATTTTTTATTTTCATGATAAGGGCGGAAGCAGGTTACGCAAAGTGGTATTTTGCACTCTTCACACCAAAATCGCGAGTCACGCCTTTTACGATACACATGAGCGCATAATTTGCAGCGTAGTTTTTTTTGCTGTGGAAGATATGCTGGCATATGTTTAGCAGTATTGTCACCTAATAAACGAAAGAAATAAAATTTACCTTAAATTAATAATAACTAAACATTATAATTTCCTTTGAAGGTAGATTTTATTTTACTCTACCGACATGTCCCCACATTAATAAGAACGAGCCAAGCGTTTATGACGTCACTGGCGGACAACTTAAAGCGTCTTTGGCGTTCGCGATATGGATAAGTGTGCGTGAAATAGTGAGGTACGGTAGATATATCGATGTTTATTTTCATTTACCCACATTCTTGTAATATGTCATTTCAAATACCTACTACACTTGTTTTATAAATAAGTTTATGGTTTGTGATTATATATTTGGTTTAGTTTTTTGTTTCATTTTATTTATTTATTTGGGAAGTTAAGTAGTTCTTAAAAGAAAATAACATACAAATTTGACTCGTTTTTTTTATTTTGTACCGTGACAAACAAATACACAAAATCTATTATTTTTGTGTATTTATATCTATTTCATGACAGTGATTATGTTTAGCTTCATTTAAAAAATTTAAAATTTTAATAAAACAACTGGTACGTATGCAAGGTTGTATATAGCTAAATTCTTCACGTAATAATAGAGAAAAATGCTCATTCCGGTTGTCGTTTGAATTGTATGTTTCACAATCATTACATTTAGAATTTTTTGTTGCCGCCTGCTTAGTTGCAACAGATGCTTCATAAAGATCTTGAGTATCGGCCTCAAGAATATTTGGCGAGGCCGTCCATGCCCTCGGTCTTTTCAAATCTGAAAAAAAAGAATCTCTTCAAAAGATGGCCCATTCTAACTCAAGATAGAAAGAAGTGCAAAGGGATAAAATACTGCACTTGGGTGATACCGGCTCCATAAGTAAAAAAATGTTCTTGATTATTTTTATCTATTAGACAATTACGTACTTAGGTATATCTAAAATATGATTAAAACAACTTACCTCTATTTTTTTCCATATTTAACAATGCACACACGCACCAATTCAATTAGGAAGTTAACAGTTGCTTGTGGAAACATTCAAGAAATGAGATGGAGATCTTTACCTTCTATTTATTATTTACGGGTCTGGTAGAATATTCGAGTTGTTTGGTGGGGATTTTTATTTTAGATCTACCTCCTATATCTTTATTTTTGTACAAATGGCCACATCACTACATGACGATTTAAGTCGTCAATGGCGTTCAGTGTAATGCTTTAAAACTCAAATTGTAGTCTTTTGTTTTTCATGTATTTTTTTGATTAAAATAGGTTTTTTTGTAGACTTTTATGCATTGAGAATAAAGGCCTAGTCTATGCTTAAGCGTGATGTGTTGCTAAAACTATGCAAAGTAGTGTTCATTACTGTGTATTTTAATGTCAAACATAAGGCTAATAACTGACGCTTTAAAGAGTCATCGGCGTCTGAAGTTAAATCGTAATTAACGCTTTAAAGCGTCAATGGCGGTCAAAGGGTTAAGTCTTGTCTCCAAGTGGGGTAACGAGAATCTGGTTGATTTCAACGCCACCAAAACGCAAGTGTGTCCGTTCACCGCCAATAGGAGTCCGTTCAATCTGGTCCCTACTTTCCGGAGTGCGTCTGTTACCGACAGTCTCGAGCTTCTTGGTACAAAGTTGAGCGCGAATCTGAACTTCGGCGCCTACATTGAGTCAGTGGGAAGGTCAAACTGCGGCAAAAAAGCTGGGTATCCTAAATAAGGTTAAGCGGTATTTCATGCCTGGACAGCTTTCAATATTATATAAAGCTCAAGTCCGGTCCGGAATGGAGTATTTCTGTCACCTTTGGGATGGCTCAGCCAACTTCAAGGCTTCGAGACCAACTTGCCACACTGGACTCTGTAGAGCGCAGAGCCAGGAGGCTAATTGGTGACGATAAGCTGGTTGCCAAGCTACATAGCCTGGCCCACCGCCACAAAGTCGCATGTCTGTCGGTCTTCTACAGACTGTATGTACTTCGGAGTGTGCGCAGGAGCTCCACGGGCTGATTCCACCATCTCTCTTCTTCCATCGGGAGACTAGACGTACTGCAGGTTATCACCCATACCTTGTCGATGTTCCACACATACGAACGAAGCGCTTTGCTAATTCTTTTATTATGCGCACAGCCAAGGAGTGGAACTCCCTGCCTGCGTCGGTTTTCCCGAGTTCATATAACCCCAATCTATTTAAGTCGCGAGTAAATTGGCTTCTTCTGGGTAAGCTCGTTCCATCGTCGACCTCATCTCTGCCTTTAGGGCAAGATTGAGGTCAAGAGTAAGCCCATTCCCAATAAAAAAATGTATCACTCTGCAGCAGGGGGGATCTTCTCCAAGCGACGGCGACTAGCAAGAAGCCGGTATACCTAACTATTGATTACTCGATAGAGTACATATTCGCCAGCGTGCAGCGCGGCAGCGGTGTGCATAGTCTGCGAGTTCTAGCGTCATCAGCACGACGCTGAACCCTACCTAGTCTTTTTGTTTTTGAGTGAGAAAATAGTTGATTCCTTGTCGACGACGGCGACCGGGCAGGTGCCTGCAGCCGCTTGTCAACTTTACGAGTTGTTTGGTTTTTAATGAAACACACCATAAGCATAACATAAACATTTTATTTAAATATTTTCCATAAGTTGAATCACATCATTATATAATACAATGCAAACCAGACCGTGTCCGCGATCTGCCTGTCTTCACTCCAATATACATATAAACCAAAACTACATGCTTTTATACAAATGAACTTCTATCCTTGGATTCAACTTTACTAAGGCATTTAACATTTTATACAAGGTATCCGCCGGAGTGTATACAACTGCACAGCGCACGCGCACACGTCGCTACTACACGAGCACGCAGCTCACCAGCTCACTGCACAGAGACTTCGAGAACAAACGAGACGCGAAAACAAAACTCAATCTACAACTAAATAATTATCTAAACCTAGCAGAAAATAAATTGACAGCAAACATTAAATAATAGAAATAATAAATTGAATTATATATTTAATAAAAAAAACACAATTTGTCAAATCAAAATACCATCGGTTCCTAACTATAACATAATTTAACGTAAAAATCCATTTCCTTAAAACGTTGAGTATAAAGAGCGAGAAATAAGAAAGATAATAATAATGGAACGGGTGTCAATAAAATAATGTACTAACGATATTGTGTATGAGCAGCAGTCGCACGCCGCGCGGATACATTACTATGTACATCTAAATACATTCCTTACATAATCGTTTGTTTTACAACAATACTATGATGCTTTAAACGCGATACAATTCATTCAATTACTTTCCTCTACCGCGGCCAACTCGGTCGACTGCATTACTGAACGCAACTTGAATGATCGATAACAATCGTGTAAACAATGCTAAATCTTGGAGATCACTAACAGACATTGCCAAGGACCGCTGTAAGTATTATTTGTCGGCTTTTTATTTTTGTTAACGTTACAAGTGTTGCGACTACATGTTCGATGTCAGCACAGTAGCAACCGTTACTTGCAATGTTTTGCAACAAAGCTATGTGTCCAATGAATGGACACGTGGTGTGACGTGTGAGCGAGTGGCAGCCAGGTGGGCGCGTGACGGCTATATGCCGCTGTGTTCGTACGGCTCAGCGTCGCCCTCGAACTTCTGCGGGTCGTACATCCCGGTCTGAAAACACAACGAGAACTGATGTAATTGTCCTCAGCTCCTCGACTGTGAGGGCACATACGAATGCACATATTCGTTCTTGTTTAAATTAATATTTTTATTTTGTTATAATAAATTATAATACAGACACCAGTACATCAAGCTACACAAACTTACCCCAATCAACCTCGAACCTAGTTCTACAGCGATAAAGTTGAAAATCAATTAAAGAAATTTGACATATTGTAGTAGCTTGATGTGCGTCTGTAGTCTGTACATTATAGATAGTCGAGTTGCTTAAACAATTCGCTTAAACTAACATGCAAAATTGTAAAACATATTACAAAATATTTAGCAAACTATAAAAGAGCATCAAAAACTCCTCGTCAACGCTGTCAGCTGGACAGAGCTACCTAAGAAGTGCGACATTGCCACGTTGTTCGACAACACTAACTGCCGCACTCAGAGAGCTTTAATGATTACTTAGGCCATCACTCTTAGAAGGTTTTGACAGTTTTCTCATACAATAGTATGTCAAATCTTTACTAAGTGACGGCTTAAATAATCATTAAATATCTCTGAGTACCGCAGTTAGCCTCTAGCTAAGGTAAAAGCCAGCCTTTGGCTCACTGGAAGCGTACACTATATAGGCATTTCGAAATTACTAAACTAAATTAACTAAATTACAAATATGTAGCTCTACTAATGTTAGGTTATAAAGTATAATATAACGTACATGATTATAGAAACTACAAATAGATCAAAAATAAAAGTAAAAATTAAGACTAACTGCGGTACTCAGAGATATTTAATGATTACTTAAGCCGTCACTTAGTAAAGGTTTGACATACTTTTGTGTGACAAAACTATCAAAACCTTTACTAAGTGATGACCTAAGTAATCATTAAAGCTCTCTGAGTGCGGCAGTAAGAGTTTGCACTTGACAACATCATAATTATGAAGTAGTAGCAAACATTGAGTGTATCCTCAATGTTTGCTATTGATCTTTTCTAAAGTTTTAGGTATTTTTGAACTTTCAATTAATAACAAAGATTTGCTACGGCAACTATTATAATAACTTTAATTTTAGTACAGTCAGTTTCCGTTTAGGCCATCCTGTGCCTTCCACCGTGTATCAATAAACCCCACTAGTTGTCTACGTGTTCGGAGGAATGTTATGAATGTCTTACGGTTAGTGTCCATTGGGCAGGGGCTCCGCTTCCTAGCCGCGTGTGATAACAACATTTTTTACAATCATTACAACTTCACATCTTCTACACTATAGTACAAGGAAAGAAATCTTACATTTTATGAAAGCGTCATCATTTTTTAATTGTATTCTAGGTGCCCAGTAACCACGCTAAATTGATTCGCAATCTTGCAGATCAATTTCGAACTTTTGTTATATTTTTGAAAGCGAACGTTGTGGTCAACCCAGGTTATCAACTAATTGGTTAAGAAACTGTTCTAGATTAGGCTGTCATAAAATAAAAGATAAACGAATGCCTGTTCCGACTAACGCTAACGTAACCTGACGCCACGCTACGATGGAAGTCGCTGTGCGCAACAAGCAACAAGTGCGCAACAAGCAACAAGTGCGCAACAAGCAACAAGTGCGCTTCTCTTTACTTTTGGTATTTAAACTTTCGGCTCAGTGCGACCGATGTAATGACAACTGAAATAATATTTGGGCGTTACATTCAGGTGTCGGTAGCTAGCTGAAACGAGCATCATTTCTGTAATTCTGTACTGTGTAACTACCACTACATAGTCAATGAAGGTGTGCGGGAGACAACAGTGTCTGGCACCTGTCGCTGGCTCGCTACACGTATCATGTACCTCGTAGGGCTCCGGGATGGGGGACGGGGGAGGGGACTCGGACGGGACGGGGGAGGGGCAAATGGTCACCTCCACTATCTCCACCGGCGGCTTGCTCTTTAAACATATCGTACGAGTTAAACGTCGAGCTCTCTTTGGAATGGACAATGGACAACTACAGTATTCTTACAGTTAATGCATTGTGTTTAGGATTGTAGTTTCATTTGATTGTTGTCTTTATTTCGATAATCCAAAAGTGCATGTTACTGGTCTTCTTGAAATAATTGCTTTGACTTTAAATGGGAGGGTATTTTTTAAAGGAATCTATTTTAATAATAATTATGTATTGTTATCTCTGGCTCACAGTAATTTATCGAGTAAAATAGTATGAGCAATGTGGATGACCGGAGAAGGCAGCGCTTGCGTGTGGATAGTTAGCGTACCGTGGACATCGGCGCGGGCACGAAGTAGTTGGTGGGCGCGCTGAGCGGCGCGCTGGGCCCCAGCACCTCGGCCGCGGGCGGCAGCGCGCGCGTGGCGGCGCCGCTCGGGTTGAACACGTCCACGTACGACTTCTTTATGTCTGCACAGCACACACACACATTACTACATGCCAACTATTGCTTTTGGGGAGAAATAAGACGGCAACTTAGCATAACTACTGCTGGAGCACAGGCCACAGGCCTCTTTCAGCTGCGAGAGTGCGTGGTCTGTAGTACGTCACCACGCCGACACAGTGCTAGTGGCCAAACATCACCCAAACATTACATCATCATCATCATTCTCTTGCCCTTATCCCAATCACTTGGGGTCGGCGCAGCATGTCTTCCTCTTCCACACCTCTCTGTTTCTCGTCATCTCATGAGTGAGACACCTCCTTTCTTATTTCTTACCATATCATTCTTAACACAGTCCATCCATCGTTGCTTTGGTCTTCCTCTACTCTTATGAAAACAAAACAATACACACAACCATTCATTTAAAGTCAATTCAATATACATTAAATTATAATTCATCAACATAATCCCACCCACACACTCATACCCATTCACGTTCATATTCAAAACCTTCCTTACGACATTTTCCTCATTCCTCCGCATCACATGCCCATACCACGACAACCGATTTCCACACAACTTTTCAGTCACCGGCGCCACTTTCAGACTTCCTCTTATGTACTCATTCCTTATTTTATCCATTCGCGTAACACCGCACATCCCCCTAAGCATTCTCATCTCAGCCACATGTAAATGCCTTTCATTCATCTCTTTTGTGGCCCAACATTCTGATCCATACAAGACAGCAGGTCTAACCATTGTTTTATAAATCTTCCCCTTAAGTTTAAGGGAAAAGCGAGAAGCGCAGATTGTTCCCGTGACCTGCCGCCATTTCATCCATCCCGTGTTAATTCTGTGCAGTGTGTTAACACTACGGTCTATTTCGCCATCGCTTTGCACGAGTGAATCGAGATACCGGAAGCCGGAGCAGACCGGAAGAAACGCACCATCTAGCGCTATAACTCCAGGGCTTACAAATCGCAGAACATTATTCGGTCACATGATGTCACATATTTGCCAGTTTGTACACGGTGCCCTCCTTCATGGTTTGGAGAGCAGCAGTGATGAGATAAACAACACAAAATAAAATTAGTCTGACTTGGCACCCACAACCTACGCCACGTAAGTCGGGACCTTTACAGCTGCTAGTCGGAGATCCCGTCACCGCCAGCCTTACATAATTTTATGAAAACTGAAACGTAGTTATAATATGCAGCTATTTAGCACACCTTTGTTACCTGGTATCTGCGAAAGCCACTGAGACCGACTTTTCATAATTTCCAATTGTTTTTACCTAATACTAAGGAAAAACGTTTATAAAATGACGGGGATCTGGCGTTCATGGGATTTTGGTTCATGCCTTTGAACCTGCTTTAACAGAAACACCGCAGATGTGTTCCAAAGTGACAAAGTTAAAATGTCTAAAGTTCCTGTGGTTACATCGTTGTTTGACAGGTGGTGAAAATAAATCATTGGATGAGCTCCTCCAGAAAGAGCGCTCCGACTACACAATATTGTTGCCAACTAATCTGTGATAATATAAACGTTATACTTACGTCTTCCTTTCTGCATTTTGAATATGTTAGAGACAGGCGCGCCCGGGGGGGCGGGGGGAGCGCCGGGGGCGGGGGGAGCGCCGGGGGTGGGCGCCACTGGGGGGGACGCACTCCTGCGGGACAAACTAGTGTTCATATATATTCATCATTCGGAAAAACATCTAAAAACCTGATAACCTCCTTGATGTGTCCATCGTCTGACGTGTTGTATAAAAGGAATAAAATTGTACACTGTTGACACTGCTTAAAACAATAGATATAGAACACAGATCATGAACAGTCAGCTGTCAGGCCTACCGAGTTTAGCTTTGTGAGGCTATAATAAGAGTATAGTGCTGCATGGTTCTGTAGGCGCTTGCTTTACGCGGGATGTTGTGTTGAAAACACCAGTTCTGGGCCCGAGTTGGGCGCCAGGGAAGCATGCAGCACTGAGTAGTAAGTAGTCAGCGAGTAGTGAGTTTTGAGTAGCAAGTAGTGAGTTTTGAGTAGTGAGTTGTCAGCGAATAGTGAGTAGTCAGCAAGTAGTGAGTTTAGAGTAGTCAGCGAGTAGTGAGTTTTGCGTAGTCAGCGAATAGTGAGTAGCAAGTAGTGAGTTTTGAGTAGTGAGTAGCAAGTTTTGAGTAGTGAGTAGTCAGCGAGTAGTGAGTAGCAAGTAGTGAGTTTTGAGTAGCGAGTTTTGAGTAATGAGTAGTCAGCGAGTAGTGAGTTTTGAATAGTCAGCGAGTAGTGATCTTTGAGTAGCGAGTATTAATTGAGTAGCAAGTAGTGGTGTTCACTGACATGGCGGCGCTGGGCGGTGGCGGCGGCGGCGCCTGCATCTCTTCGGCGTCGCCGTCCAGGTTGCGCCAGCGCTTGGTCTCCGCGTCCCACACGATCTGCACACCGGCACACACACCCGACACATATTATTGAAACTTATAGCGAGATATACACACCTACACCGTTCTGGCTTAATAGACACATGATACCACGGACGCATTGGACGTACGTTGTAAAGTCCAATACGTCTTCTTAATCATACGTGCTTACTTTTTTTCGGGCTTAGCACACAAATGAGCTAGCCCGAAGTATATTACGACACTTTACAAATCTAAGGCTCGTTGTGAACATCTAGTTAATGTTACGAAGGTTATTTCATTTGTGCCTACTTGATAAATAATTTCATAGTAAATACCTAATCAATAGTAATGCCTTATGGTTATGGGTCATTATATTATGTTATGACTTTCTTGTAAAGAATATAGTACGGTTGAAAATGATTAGTGTAATAAAAAACTCAGAGTGGGAAATAAGTTTATTGAATAGATACATATATAAAAATATAATAAAGAAGTATTTACGAGTATAAGATATAGACTTTGTATTTAACTAGGCGAGAAGCATACAATGCATTCGTTTTGTAAATTGAAATAAGTGAACCACAACAATGGCTGTCTCATAGCCACAATATATATATCGGAGCACCTTTGGTTATGACTAACATTAAATGGGCTGATGATGAGATGCTTCTACATTGTTTGGCTTAGAGTGAAATTCGTCTGCGGCGCACAATCGACACATATCGATAATGTTAGTCGTCGATCGATTGTTATCAAGCAGCTTTCTACATTAACGATAGAGTTCAAAATGAAATAACATAGCAGAATAATAAAAAAAAAACGAAATAAAACATATAGATAGTAAACAAATATATAACTCAAGTCATCAACAAAAATTATAAGTATTAAAAACGTAAACTAATATAATACGGAGATAAAATCATTTAACAGGAAGTAAGCGAGAAAGGTCTTTGCCCAGCATTGGGATGATGTAGGTAACAGTTTAACTGATGTTTTATAAAAAAACAAACTTATTCCCACGTTATTTGTTTATGAATGCTTTTGATAATGTATTGTACTAAAACACAAAGTACTACAAACTATAGGGTGTCGATCTTTTGTTATTAAGCTTTACACATTACAGTGAGATCAATAGGGATGTTTTCTGACCTAAAAAAATATGATTCTAATTAGTCCGTCTTTTAGATTATCGAAAAATATTGAATACGTATTTTTTGTTTTATGAAATCAATCAAAATTGACGAAGATAAAACGCATCAAAGATTTGAGCGGGGGTGTGACGTCACTCACCAGTAAAAATTGTCATACTGATGTTTTAGAATATGACGTCACACGAGTTTTCAAAGCACTGTATCGTCTTCATTGTTTGTTTACGTGAAAAAATAAAAAAATAAGTGTCCAATATTTTTTGGAAATCTATCTGACGGACTACTTAGATTTTTTTTGTTAACTACCCTATTACAATAAAACTAGAGATTCTACACAAAATAGCGAACAATCCGACATAGTCGACAAACAATTTACTACTAGAGACGGGAGGGGTGTAACTACTTAGTTTGTCTAATCTGCGTGGCCCACTCGAAGGAAGAACACCTAATAGGTGTCATTCCACCTCAATAGGTGGGCCAGCTTGCAACACCAATTACTAAATCCCTACATTTTGCGCTAACTAAAGGTCTCTTTCATCTTCATCTGCGCCGGCCCCAAATATTTATATTAGGGAATTCTTTTAAACTAGATTTCAATTGATTCTAGTTTGAAGTACCGCTAAACAGAATTTCCTAAATCAGGTCAAGATCAAATCCTAATTGAGACGAGAATAACGTAGCAGACCGAGGTAGGTCATCTACAACAAGGTAGGCATGTCCGTGCGCCTGCGCCTGCGCAGGGCGGGTGCGGACAGAGAGGGACTCACGGTGGGGTTCTTGTCGTCGGGCAGGATCATCTGGTTGGGCGGACGCAGCGACAGCTTGGTGAGGATGCCGCCCAGCCAGCCGCCGCCCTTGCCGCGCGCGTCCTTGCTGCCTTCCTCCTTGGACTTGCTCTCTTGCTTCTTGTTGCTTGCCTTCGGAGAGTCGGTGTCGTGTTCGTTCTGTTGCTGTACAACATTATTATTTGATAAATGCGAGAGTCCGACTGTTTCAAATGTAGTTGGAAGTGTTACGGGTGTCGTCCAGAGTGTCACCCATATAGTGAAATGTCTTCAAGTGTCAGAAATGTCGTGAAATGGTGTCGAGAATGTCAGGAATGTCGTGAAATGACGTCTAGTGTCAGGAATGTTGTGAAATGTCGCCGAGAGCGTCAGGAATGTCGTGAAATGTCGCCGAGAGCGTCAGGAATGTTGTGAAATGTCGCCGAGAGCGTCAGGAATGTTTTGAAATGTCGTCGAGAGTGTTAGGAATGTCATGTAATGACGCGGAGAGTGGCGCGATTGTCGTCGAGTGTTAGGAATGTCGTTCAAAAGTCTACGAGAATGGCGCGATTGTAGTGAAATGTCATCGAGAGTGTTAGGAATGTCATGAAATGGCGCGGAGAGTGGCGCGATTGTCGTCGAATGTTAGGAATGTCGTTCAAAAGTCGCCGAGAATAGCGTAATTGTAGTGAAATGTCATCGAGAGTGTTAGGAATGTCATGAAATGACGCGGAGAGTGGCGCGATTGTCGACGAATGTTAGGAATGTCACCGAGAGCGTCAGAAATGGTGTGAAATGTCGTCGAGAATGGCGCGATTGTAGTGAAATGTCGTCGAGTATTTGGAAACTTGGAAGTGTTGACTCGAGTGACAACGAAGATGTGTGTGTGTGGTGCATACTCACGTCATTCCCGTGCGGCTGGTCGTCGTAGTCCTGGTAGTAGGGCGCGCGCGGTTTGTTGGTGCCCGGCATGGTGATGGTGGGCGTGTCCTCAGCACTGGTGTCGATCACGTCCCCCGCGCCCTGCAGGCCGCACAGCGGTAGTACACACACGACCAACAACCAGCCGAGATAATGCTACCGTACTTTATACTACATTTTATAATTATTTTTTTTGATCGAAATAAACCATTTTCTGACATTAATTCAATTCGATAGCAAAGAACTCGGAGGATTTAATGTTCAACTCCGACGTTTTCTTTATTAATTCAAGAAAATATTTTTTACAATAATGAAGACATTCAGAATACTGTATTGTTATCTGTACTAAACATTATCTCAGCTTTCAGATCCCAAAGTAAAGGAATTGTGTTGGGACAGCGGGTACAATCACATAATCACATTTAGAGTCAAGCAAGCAGTCGGCACCTTCTTTAAACAGACAGGTTTACTAAGCAGGCTCTAACCTAAGGCCTCCTCATACATGTCTGTTGCATAGAAAACATGCACTGATTTGAAAAATAAAAATTGGTGTTGATTTCCACTGCACTTATATACGAGTTAACGATCCTGGGTAAGTGGCGACTGCTTACCAGTTCTCAATTTGGTTCAAGATTACATGGGAAATCAAAGATTATTACTTTAAAATATAATTAGCTGTTACATCTACAGCTACGTTAGGTATAATATAAGCCGAGTACGTTCCGCACACGGGGAGAGGTTCCGCTACACGTTCACGTTACAAGCGGGAGAACATCAACACTCTGCAGCCTTGCACTCAAACAAAGTTAGTTTATAACTATAGTGCACTAAACTCCTTCATTTTAAGATAATAAATGTTTTATATCGTTTAGTAGAGTTAGAGTTAGAGTTGCTGTCAAACAGTTGTCAGAAGCACATACGCTCCTCAATTAATTTCGCGATTTGTGACAAATACTGTGAAGTTGTGCCCCAAAACGTTATTAAAGTGTAGTTGAAGTGTTTCGGAAACTGTGTTATCGTTATCTAGTGATTTAATATCCTAAAAACGACAAAAACCTTGTTAAAACATTGTGGATTCTATCAGTGAAAAACTTATACCCACATTTAAATTAATAATTTTTTGACACTTTCAAATCTTTAATAAAATGTCATTGTCTAAAGGGATGTCATCTTCAAACCAGTGTTACCACATAAAATCTTAAATTACCCAGAAATTATGGATCATGTAACCGAAGACCGCACAGGAGTAGGTGACCAGTCTCCTGTGTTGGTGAATACTACTGGCAACAGCAGTAATAAAAAGTTTGTGCAACAAGCCTTCCATCCAAGCCTATTCATCACAAGACCGAGATCTTCCTCAGATGGAAACCTCAAGACCACTGACTCAGTGAACTTGCCTACTACGTCCTCAGTGATAAATACCACAGATGATGGTGCCAACAAACCTTGCCCTCCTTCTTGGCAAAGAGTACCCACAGACCGCTACCCCAAAAGGAAGAGACCGAACAGCCCGCCACAGGCTGAGAAGCTCAGCCACAGTCCACAGATAGGAATTGCAACTTCTAACAGATACAGCGGACTTCCTATAGATCTAACCGACGACACACCAGAAAATCCATCAACCCATGTCAAAAAAATTAGCAAACCACCACCGGTCATATTATATGGCATAGAAGACTTATCAAAATTAACAGAGCTGTTAAATAATACTATGCCCAGTGACAGCTACTCTTATAAAATAATTAACAGAGATCAGTTAAGAGTCATGACCCAGTCAACTGAAGTATATAAAGACCTAATAGAACTCATCCGGAATAATGGCCTCATTGGTCATACATTTACACAGAAGCAAAATAAATGCTACCGAATTGTAATTAAAAATTTACATCACACCACCCCTAAATCAGCTATAATTGAAGCAATAGAAAACACAGGTAACAGGGTGCGAGGTGAAATCATCTGTGCAATATCAAGAAAAAACAAAAAGCCCTTAAACATGTTCTTCGTAAACATTGAACCTAGCGCCAACAACCCAGAAATAAAAAGTATAGAAACTATATTTCACACAAGAGTCACTATTGAAGATCCGAGGAAATCAACTGAAATACCACAGTGTACTAGGTGCCAACAATATGGGCACACGAAAAATAATTGCATGCGCCCATACAGGTGTGTCAAATGCGCACAAGGACACAAAACTACAGACTGCCTAAAAAAGGATAGGAACTCGCCAGCCACCTGTGCCCTCTGCCAAGGTGATCACCCAGCCAACTACAAGGGCTGCCAAGTCTATAAGGAGATTCGTTCACGCAAAATGGTTTATGCTGGTAATAGAAAAGCCCCACTAGATAAAGTAAAAGCTACGGATACGTTCACGCCTCGAATAGAAGATTTCCCACCACTAAAACTCCCCAGACACACTACACAACAGTCCAGAAATAACCAGGAAATAACCAATATGCGCCCAAGTGAAAACGTAACCAACACTGCAAGTACTGGCAACTGGAACAGAAAAATAGAGAATGTACAATCTCAGTCAACAAGCTCGCTAGAGCAAATCATAATTAAACAGTCGGAGAAGATAGATATTCTTATTCAACAAATAGGGACCTTAATGGGGCTCCTAACAACACTAATAGCCCAGCAGAAAAAATGAAATTCTTTAGAATTGGTGCATGGAACATAAATGGCCTATCCCCGAATAAGCAAGAAGTAGAGTTATTCATAAACTACAACAAATTAGATATACTATTAGTTTCTGAAACACATATGACCAATCAAAAAGTTATAAAAATTAAAGGATGCAATATATACTATGCCAACCATCCAGATGGCACATCACATGCTGGGGCTGCTGTGATAATTAAAGAACACATAAGACACCACGTCATACCAAATTTTGCACATGCACACATACAGGCCGCCATAATATCCATAGATGACTGGCAGGGATCACTGAATGTGGCTGCAGTGTACTGTCCCCCACGACACCGCATTGATGAACAAATGTTTTCTGATTTTTTCCACATGCTTGGCAACAGATACATTGTAGGGGGAGACTGGAATTCAAAAAACACGTTCTGGGGTTCCCGATTGACGACGACAAAGGGTCGAGAACTAAAAAAGGCAATTGATAGTAATAACCTCAATGTAATATCAACAGGAGAACCAACTTACTGGCCATCGGACCCTAACAAAATTCCGGATCTCATCGATTTCTTTATCACTAAAAAGATGTCGGGGCTCTATACAAAAGTAGAATCATGTCTAGATGGGCCCTCAGACCATACACCCGTGATATGCACCCTAAGTACCACAGTCATCTGGAAAGAACCACGAGAGACCATGTATAACCATAAAACCGACTGGGAGTCCTTTCGAGATTATATCGATGAAAATATTAATCTGAGCATACCTCTTAAAACGGTAGAAGACGTAGATGACGCTGCGTGGTATACCACTAACTTAATACAAAAGGCGGCATGGTTGTCAACTCCATTCATAGCATCTAAACTACAAAGCCATGACACGACTCTGGAAATACGAGAGATGCTAGCTGCAAAGAGAAGACTGCGACATCAGTGGCACACCAGCAGGAATCGTCAAGACAAAAAAGCTCTCAACAAAATACAAAAGGAACTGAAGGAAATGCTTAGAGAAAATGAGAACAATACCCTCCAAGACAAACTCAAGACTCTATCGCCATTCAAAGCAGAGGATTATACACTTTGGAAAATTACCAGCTCATTGAAAAGGCCAAAAGAACACATGCATCCACTAAGACAAGCTAACGGAAACTGGTCACGAAAGCCTCAAGAAAAAGCCGAGTTATTTGCCAATTACCTTAAGAATGTATTCAAACCCAATGAACCTGATAATACACACACCGAGCAGGACATTGATGAATTCTTGAACAGCGATCAACAACTGTCTCCATTATTGAGACTAGTGACAACGATGGAAGTAAAACAAACTATCATGCATTTAAAACAAAAAAAGGCACCAGGATTTGATCTAATAACGGCAGAAGTTCTTAAACAACTACCAAGGAAAGGCATTGTTCTGCTGACAATCCTTTTTAATGCTATACTGAGACTACAATATTTCCCAGAGTTATGGAAAATATCCATCATAAACATGATAGCCAAACCGGGGAAGCCACCCACAGAGGTTACATCATATAGACCCATAAGTCTTCTCCCCTTGCTTTCGAAAGTCTTTGAGAAATTGTTACTGAAACGCCTTCTCCCAGTACTAAAAGAACAAAAAGTCATACCGGACCACCAATTTGGCTTCCGCGCACATCATGGTACGACAGAACAAATACACCGTGTAGCTCAGACGATTCGGCAAGCACTGGAGAGAAAAGAATACTGCTCGTCTGTCTTTCTTGATGTACAGCAGGCCTTTGACCGCGTGTGGCACAAGGGCCTGTTGTATAAGCTAAAGCTCCACCTACCAAATACTGCGTACATGTTATTGAAGTCCTATCTGCAAAACCGACTATTCCAGGTCAAATGCGAGGACTCTCTGTCATCAATCTGCCAAATAGAAGCAGGAGTGCCCCAAGGTTCGGTGCTGGGTCCCATCCTATACACAATCTACACCGCTGATCTACCCACCACTGATAAAGTTGTGACTGCAACCTATGCAGATGACACTGCAGTCCTCTCCTGTAGTAGGGATCCAAACACAGCATCCGTAAAACTGCAAGAATGCCTGGACGAAATTGGACTGTGGCTAAAGAAGTGGAGAATCCGAGCAAGCCCCGCAAAATCGGTCCACATAACGTTCACACTAAAGAGAGGGGACTGTTCACCAGTTACACTAGATGGTGTTGTCTTGCCAACAGACACGACAGTAAAGTACTTAGGCATGCACCTGGATAGGAGACTCACTTGGCGAGCCCATATAAAGGCCAAAAGAGAGCAAGCAAATAGAAAGTTTGGAGATATGTACTGGCTGATAGGCAGACAGTCAAGGCTAAGCTTGGAAAATAAAGTCCTCATTTACAAGTGTATCCTGAAACCGATTTGGACATATGGCATCCAACTCTGGGGGTCAGCGAGCCACTCAAATGTTGAAATCCTCCAGCGCTACCAGAACAAAGTATTAAAGATCCTCATCAATGCGCCATGGTTCACACGGAACACGGAAGTGCATGGTTATCTGGAAATTCCGACAGTCAGGGAGGAAATAGAGAGTTCCTCTGCTACTTATAAACAACGCCTTGAGCGACACAGCAACCATCTGGCTACACAGCTTATGAACACAAACAACTGCTTATTTCGGTTGAAAAGAATGCGATTAGCTTCTATATAAAACTTAAAGAAAAACAGAAAGAGATGACACATCACAGGATGTGCACTCTCTAAAGTCTAAGAAACAACATCCCATCTGATTAAAGCCGCTGGGCTGATTGCAGATTAATTTGGAAAAAAAAAAAAAAAAAAAAAAAATATCGTTTAGTACTGCACAATGTACATGCCGTGGTAAACTTGCTGATTTACAATCTTCTTGTGGTACACACGGTTCAATTTACAATAAAATTATTAATAGTATCAATTTAGATTAGAAACAGCAGTTACATCCGCGAACTAATGAAACGGCACATTGTTAATTAAAACCATAAACCAGACGACAGCAGGGAGGGGGGGGGAGTAGTGCGGAACTATATAGTGTTGGATGTTTTAGGAAAACCACGCTTTTTCATTCAACATTTAATGCGGTAAACAATTTTCTACAAATCGCCGATTGATTATTATGGCTTTTTAGTTAACAACAATAACACACTTACTTTATATAAAGGATACATTTCAAGCGTGTATAAAATATAAAATAAATAATAATATTATTTTAAAAATTATAATGTGTGCCAGATCAATTAATACATTTTAGTTTTGGTATTTACCAGTAACTTCATTTAGTATAAAATAAATTAATGCGATTCTAGGATAAAGATCAATAAATATCACAGCGCGTTTTAGAGAATCAATATAAAAGCGTTATAAAAGTGCGGTCCGCGGCGTGCAAGCTAGATGTACGTCACGGGCTCGTCTATGTTGTACGTCTTGGGGCCCGCCACGTAGTACTTGGCGTCGCGCTCGCGTGGGGCCCCGCGTGCCGGGCCCGGGCCCAGCGGCGCGTCGATGTCGAACGTGAGCCGCGCCGGGCCCCCCGCGCGCCGCGCCAGTATCGCCTCGAACTTGTCCAGGCTGCGCTCGATGGTCTTGCGCAGCTCGCGCCGGTGTGCCTCGCCCTCCAGCTGTGGCGCGCGCCAGTGTGCCTCACCCTCCAGCTGTGGCGCGCGCCACTGTGTCTCACCCTCCAGCTGTGGCGCGTGTGGCGGCGAGGCGGGCTCGTCGATGGGGTACGTGCCGCCGAACACGAGCGGCTTGAACGTGCCGTCGCGCACGTGCACAGTGCTGCGCGCCCACTGGTCCACCGTGTTGCTGATGAGCCGGCCGCCGGGCCCGGGCCGCGCGCGCGCCGGCACCCGCTGCGGCACCAGCTGCGCCGCGTGCGCCAGCTGCACGTCCAGGTCCGACAGCGGCGCGCGCGGCGGCGTGCGGCGTGCGGGCGCGCAGGGGGGGGCCGTGAAGGCGGGCGTGGCCACGGCGGAGGGCTTGGGGTGCACGCGGCGGCGCAGGGCGGGCGAGCGGTGGAACTCCATCAGCTCGAAGTCGTCAGTGGGCGGCACGGCGGGCGCGGCGGGCGGGGCTCGCGGGGCGGGCGCGGGGCGCGGGCGGGCGGGCTGCAGACCCGCGCCAACAAGTCGTTAGTAGAGCGGCGAGTGCGGGCCCGACACGCGGCGAGTGCGGGCCCGACACGCGGCGAGTGCGGGCCCGACACGCGGTCGAGCCGACACTTGCGGCTACACCGCGCTATCACTGGGTGGCTGGCCGAGCTCGGGTGGCTCGAAACTAATTTTGTAATTCCATACTCGGCTTATATTATTGATACTTATACGGTGAACTTTAACTATAAACCACCGCACAATTACAAACATAGCCTACGACTATTTCTCGCTAAAACTACGATAGTTAATAAACCGATAGTTTAACTTAGAATAGATCCAAACTGTCACTTAAATCTTATCGATAAAGAATTGATAGTCATTCAAGTAAAATGGCGTTATTATAGATATAAGTTTATTTTTGAATAAAAGAATAGACTTAATTTAGATTTGCTTCTTTTCATTTCAACTTTAAAGCAGCGCCATATTTACATTATGTATTTATTATATCCCTGCACCATGAGATAGGAGCCCTCCACCCATCGACATCAAATACTACAAGAACACTGAACAAGCTGTTAGCACTGTACGGCTCACCTGGCGCGCTCACACAAGGAATTGACGCCGCCATCTTGTTTTTTATACAATATCCAAAGACAATTTCACAAACCCTCAATGTGCTGAGAATGTCATCCACGCGGCAATAGAGCCATGCATGATGGTGGACATCACAATAGATATGCTAAGCGTGTTCAATGTTCTTGTAAGTGTCGAGTCTCCTATAAACGTCATCGGGCACATACGGCATCACGCTGATCGTAACGTCATTAGTGTTGCTATACAAATTTGGTCTTTTTGAAACGCTTAATATTAGTTTATGATTTTGACGTTACATGTCACCGATAACATTTTACAGGAGGCTCAGCCTAACCCGCGTTTTAGCCAAAACGATCGCCGCGCGAATACGCGACTGTCGTATTCACATCACATTTTTGTTCGATAACTGGCGTGTCCTATGCTGGGATGTGAGCATCACAGCATAGTCTTATACTTGCCTATTGCATAGGAAACACGCGTTATGCCGGAAACACATTGGTGAAACGTAACATGAAATGTAACACGAAAGAGCCGTCCAGACTTGTGCAATGCAACATGTAATGTAGCCAACAACAAAGGGAAATTGTTTCAACGTGTGTTACATTTCATGTTACGTTACACCAATGTGTACCCGGCACTACGATACACGCGGGTTCGCGGAAGGGAATACGACAGTGGCGTGTTTGCGCTGGCATCGCTCGGTTGGCGCAAAGAGAAGTAAGTTGTTCTAAAGTCAAACACCCACCTCTCCATAGCTATAGCCCTGGTCGGGCTGCCAGTAGTTGTTGTCGGGCTGCGGCTCGTCGCTGCGCGGCCACTGCTCGTAGTAGCCGGGCGCCGCGTCGGGCGCCGCGTCGGGCGGCGGGGAGGGCTGCGCGTACTGCGGGGGCTGCGCGTACTGCGCGTACTGCGGCGTGGGGAACTCGCCGGGCTCCTCGGCTGGTGGCGCGGGGTACGTCTGGATTGGCTGTTGGTACTGCTGTTGGTCCTGTGGGATATACATACGATCGTGTCAAATATAATGATGTATTCAAGAGCTATAATTTTCAGCTCTATGCGAATTAGTGTTCTATTACCACCGTTTTGTGCTTATATTGAGTTAGTCTACTGTTTGCATACTGTTACGTATATTGGCAACAATTAACTCTTTTATTTAGTTTGCCTGGTGTATACTTCCCAGAATTTGCTGCTCTACCTGTATTAATACTAATGCAGCTATCAATTTGGGCCATATATTTATTTAGAAACAAACATGAATATTGTAAAAACAAATTTTCACATTATGGAACTTGAGCGTTTAAACAAATACTCGGAAAATCACAGAATATTACGCTATTCCTCATAGTTTCAGCCCTCTTGTAAAATTTGTCGTGTATTACTTGGTCTTAATCGTCTGATTTTATATTTCGAAATAGCTGGACTGGCTCAAAGATATTGTAATAAAATGGAGACTCATATTTCTAAACTTAAGGTGGATGTGTCAAGCGACCCTCCATACATTTTTGAAATACACCTTTACACGACACACAGAGACTTTTTCTTTAAAATTTATCATTTTATCACTTCTCAACAATGGAAAGTGTCCGCAATCGACCTTTTTGGGCATTATCTTACATTATTTAGCGAGAAAAACAATAGTGAAATCCCGGCAAAATTTGACACTTCTTTAGTAGTGTGCGTGACTTTTGACAAATAATGACAAGTAAACTTGTTTAGACTATGGCACGCTAGATGGCGTGCAGGTGCAGACGATCTTATAATAATTCTGTTAAATCAATAATTAGTTTTAATTATTTCCTTTCCAACCGTTCAAAAAAATAACAATATAAAATAACATAAAACTGATGACATCAATGTTATGTTTTTTTTTTAATGTAAACAATTTTATTGTTGTATGGCAACATAAATACCAGTAGTCGTAGGAAGGTTTTATGCAACGATGCCGTTCTTCGTAACCTTGACCTACATGCAATATGTGGACGAAAAAAAGGCGTTGCCAAACTTCGTTCACTTGTTTGACTGTTAGAAACTTAGAAAATACATTCCTAGCTCGGTTGTCCCGCGCTATATGATTTGCGCGCGGAAGTTCTTGCGTACTTATTATTTTGTATGCTATGCATTTTCATTGATTTAATTGCAATATTTCTCCAGTATACATTTGATTCATATTATCTATTATACTGTATTATTGTAATTCTAATTTATCGTAGGTATAATAGTTAAATATTCTAAAAACACAATTCTATTTTCGGTGGTATTAGAAACATCAAGTTGGCCCGTGATTTTTATGAAATCTCGTCACAATACTAATTACCTACGTCATACGTGTCAGTGATGAGTACAAAGTCAGTGTTTCTTAGTATTATTTGAATAATATGTTTTTGGTCAACAATAAATAAAATTATTTTAAATCGGTAAACTACCAAAGTAGGTGATCATAAAATGAAACTTGCAAACATTTGCAAAATATGGTTTTGCCGGATTACGTCACCTTTTACGCATTTTGCAAACAGTTTCAAACAGACACACATATTTAAATCTATATAGTTTGTTTTATTTTGTAGTAGATACCTACCAAGCTTTTTCACGTCGAAATTTGTTATGGTGCGTTCAGAAACAAATATAATTCAGTTACAATCTGTTTTTTTTCTGTTCCGTGCTTTATTTTGAACAAGTTATCATAATCTGTTTTTTTTTCTTATTCGTTGACCAGTTCTACGAGGAATCTAAAGGTAACATTGAAATATAAAGATAAGTAAAATTTTATTACGTACTATAGCGGAAAACGTTTCCGAACGCTCCCATTTCCCTGGCCGTAAGAGGGCCAATAGAGGACAGCCGCCTCAAAGATATTCACCAACGCGCTAGCATGTTTGCTCCCGCGCGTCGCGCCGACCAATCACTGATCTGTCGTCGCGCCGCTACTCGGCCGCTGATTGGCTTTCGTAGCGTTATAGTTTTAAGTTCTTATGATAATGTTGTTTTGAATTATAATGTTGGCACTGGGTAAGAGAGATACTTTTGAGATGGCAGAGTTTTAATTTGTGTAATGTGTTTATTCCTGAGTTTTAATTAAAGTTTAAACCGTGAACAAGGCTTTATTTTAAGAACTGACCCATCCCGACTATAGTACATCTTTTGAACGCAACCCAATTGACATTGAGAGTTGAAGGAAAATCCGTCTGCACTTCTCCTGCACTTGCGATCATTTTCAATTGATTGTGGAAGCTGGTCCAAATAAAGGCTTATCTGAGATATCTGGGTATCGCATAGTGGACTTGAAGCATGTAATAGAGTGGGCATTTCTTCTGGAAAGACATTGAAATATGTGTGAATCTTCACAAATTGAATTTGTTAGTGAAAGACATGATGGATTTCGAAGTGAATTAATTTTCAAGTGCTGTGATCGAGCGTGGAAACATTGGTAGCAGTAATAAAATAAAAACTGCATTTTTGTGGGCAACTGTGACTTCTGGTAGCTTTTACACTCAAGCAGCTCACATAACAAGTCTTATGGATATTCCAACAATGTCAGCCAATAAATTTCGTCGAGTTGAAAGAAAATAAGGCAGTGTGTGGTTAGAACATATGACAGAGGAAATTAAAATTGCTGGTGAACAAGAAAGATCAATTGCTATTCAAAAAGGTCATACGGGCATAACTTTGACTCGTCATCTGGTATGGTAAGTTAATATTTTACTAAAAACAAATTTGGTTCTTTATGACTTTTTTATTATGTGAGTGGTAATGCCGGGAGGGGACGCCCTAGAAAGACATACACTGATCATATTGCTGCCGTTCTTCTGAAAAGACAGGTGCGTAGTACTCGTAACCGGCGTGCGTGTATGACCAGATGTATGAATGTGGACGAGGCAAAAGGAGTATGTAAGGATCGTAGCAAGTGGCGTTCTGTGGTTTCTGCCTACCCCCATGGGAAAAGGGCGTGAGTTTATGTATGTATGTATGTATGTTATTATGTGCATTATTTACAAGTGTTGCTTTTCATTTCCAGGCCTGCTTCTTGGTGTTAGAAACAAATATTGTTATACATGTCAATATTATGGGAGGAGAAACATGGATATGAAAGCACATAATTGCTGCAAAAATTTTACTGGACCATCTACAGCAATGGAATCGGAAATTATTGTGGAAGGCTTTCAAAAGAGTGAAGAAATACATCAACTTCGCTATTTGAGTTTTATTGGTGACGGAGACTCCTCTGTGTTTGCAAAATTGATCGAGAAAGTGTCATATGGGAACATCATAAACAAAAATTAATGCAAGAATGACGTAATCAAAAACTATACCAGTGCACTCTACAAGGTAAATGAATAAATCAAATTTGTAAGTCATCCCAGGATCAGTGAAGCATATTATTCTGTATTTATATTTTGTTCTTTTTAGATCTTGGCCAACACTAAGCTCCTTCTTTCTTCGCGAAATATTTTGAAGCCAAAGATTATTACTGCAATGTAAATAAAACATAGACAGATGGAACTGAAAAGAAGGAAGAAGATCTCGTAGAAAGTTTGAAAAATACTGCTCCAGAAGTGTGGGCTCTCATTTATGCAGCCAATGAAAAAATTGCTTTGAAGGCTTCAAATCCTTCTGCAACATCAACATCAGTTAAAAAATCAAGCAAATAAGAGAAGTAAAGTTTTATTTCAGAGCAGCTTTGGAGATTGACGGTAAATAATATTTTGAAGTGAATGGTAAATAATATTGGTCAAAAAGTAAGAATTATATGCTAAGTATGTTTTCTTTGTTGCAGCAGCAGTGTAGCAGTTGGTTCAAAGAAAGTTTCAAGGCAGAGGGCGAAATCAACAAATCAAATGATTTTTGTTCTAATTGTATTATGGTAGTAGTTTGTTTAGAATCTACATTATCATTGTATATTTCTTTTTATTTTGTATCAAAAGGTGAAATAATACTTCTTAGGTATACTTACTTCATATAAAGAGCTTTATATTTTCGTTTTATTATATGCTTTTGTTGAGTGCTTCCAAATTAGGAAATATTTTTTTCACCTTCCTTGTTATTATCTCATAATAAATCGTTTTAGATTTGTAGCTCTTGTCTAGGAATTATAGTTTCTTACGTGTTATGAAATGTATAATTATTGTAATAATTGGTACTGTTACTAATCATAAGTGTTATTAGTTTTGAGTGATTATGCATGTATCAGCATTTAATTATGTTACTTCAAATTCTTCTGGTTTGATAAAAAAATCAATAGTGTACCTAATGTAGTTTGTTCAAAAGCTTACTATTCCATTAACAACTACTAAAATGATAAGAATAGCTGGTCGTTGAGTTGAACACAAGACAATGTTTGTAATTTATGTTCTTTCTCCTAAATTCGTTTACTGATAATATGTTATGTCTTTTTTATGTTTTATTTTTATATACCTTTTATTATTGATTGTAGTCAATCGTAATATTAACTTACACCATAGTATTGTATCGAGTCTGGTTCTTCTAACCAAACAGACAGATGTGTTGCTGGAGAGTTTGTTCCGCCACTTCTTCTTTCCAGCAAAAACACTAGGAAGTGTCGAAGGGTGGGCGTTTTGGGGGACTGTCACTTGTAAATAAGTAAAGTAAAGTAAATTTTGACGTTCGAAAAGTGCTGATTATCAGCCTAGTTTGAATAAATGAGTTTTGATTTAGATTTTTTTGAGTGAAATAAAACTGCGTTTTATTGTAATTATTGTTGACATAATTTATTTCCCAAAATTAAATAGTTTACACCAACAAATATACCTTATATTTTTTAACAATCGTACATAATAAAATATACCGACTCACGAACAGTAAGTCGTGGGTTCAAATCCAGACAGGCGCATTACTTTGTGGAATGTATTGCATCACCACATGCTCTTAATAAATATGAAGCAAATCATGGTGAGATGTCCTAGAACCAAAAATTTGAAGACGTGACATCTACCCCACTGGGCCCGCGTGGTGGCCGTGTCCCAGCAGTGGGAACATTATAGGCTGATGATGATATACCGTAGCAGGTGGCGTTCTGTAGTTCTGCCAACCCAATCTACCCATAAAGAAAAATGAAAAACATTTTTTTTCATTCACGCCATCTAGTGTTCAATCTTCGTAAATGTACTCGCTCACGTCTACGTCTGTATGTGTAAACGACGCTATATTCAATGGCAGATTTTAAATTACACCTTTGTGTCGAATTAGGTGGATATTATGACAATGATGTGACCCAGTTCGATAAGACGTAATGTCCGATAACCGCAATTGCTACTCCTACGACTTAATAGTTTTCCAATTACACAAAAACACAAATAAACTAAAAATGTTGACTTCAACGCCATCTAGCGGGAAAATGGCTGGGAGCAGCCTGTATGATTCACCTTAAACATAACTGGCGAAATGTGGATGTACTTTTAGGTACATATCCGCGAAACCCTTCGGGAATTGCAGGCGAGATGTTATGTGGCATAGAAGCATGAAGAGTCACAGCACAACACCAACATACCTGTATTGTCTGTTGTTGCGTCCAGTCGTACTGCTGCTGCGGCTGCACGTAGTTGTGTTGCGGCGTCGTTTGTTGCGACGCGCTCTCCGCCTGCGCAACCACACACACACACACGTTAGTTAGCTGTTAGTTACCACATGAGGCATGCGACATACAGTTAGGAGCACAGATATTGTATTGTAAGTAAAAAGTCAACACAGAAAATGCAATTCTTAGAAAGAACATGAAGTAGAATGTGGCACATACCGTGAGCATATGGGCCACCTGCTTGACGTCCTCCAGCCACTGCTGCTGGTGGCGCGGCGACGGCTCCGCGCTGTCCGCCTCGTCCACCAGCGGCGGGTCCTCGTGCAGCGACGGGTCGTGGTACTTCAGTCTGGGGAGGGAGTCAATGCTAATATTATGCTGCCCTCGTAATATGATATGCATCAGTAATCGCCATTTTTACGATTTATCGTTTTTGTCAAAAATTACATCTGGAGACTTTAAGCTATACGTAGAATTTTTATTTTTGGATGTCTGAAACATGGTGAAATAGTAAGGAAGAATACAGATTTTCTTGTGAAATTATTATTAAACCGCGTTTTTCTTGAAACCGCCATTTTGAACTGCATTTCCTGTTACAAGGGCAGTAGTGTTATAATTTGCGCATCTCGTCAGTACGGTCGATAGCATCTTTTAAAACATTTTTGATTAAGGTAGTTACGAAATCTTGAAATAAAATAAATGAATCATGAGATCTCGAGACCATTTTTGAGATACAATCTCGTGAGTTGAGTGAACTAGTGGTAGTTAGTGATATCAAGTACATCAGGTGACGTGGATAAGGTACCTGTCAGCGAGCTCGGCGAGGCTGGCGACGAGTGCAGGCGCGTAGTTGCCGGGCGCGCGCGTCACGGCGCGTGCGCACGCCTCCACGTACGCCAGCGCGCGCTCGTACAGCCCCACGTCCAGCAAGCGGCACGCCAGCACGAACTTGTACGGCTGGAACACCACGCGGGTGTATTCGTACGAGTGTTTACATATTTAAAGTTAAATAGAATAAAATTCTAGAAACATTTTATTTAGATTAATATGCGTTTATGATTTCTTTAGAACAAATTATAGTCAATCATGTAAGACAGCGCAATGATCACACTTATTGTGTGTCATGTAAACAGAGCTGAGAGTTATAGTGAATCCAGAGATTGTTTGGTTAAAAAGAGAAACAGTATAAAGAGGGAAACGCATTTTACACAATAAACTTTTAATGTGTTTTCTTTGTTAAAAAAGCAAATTATATTATTCTGTATAGCTAAATCAGTACTGCCCGAATAAAAAAAGAAAAGGTGCACAAACCTGCAGCTCAGCAATAACGAAGTCGTCCTGGTTGAGCGACAAGGCGTACTCGTAGATCTCAGTGGCGAACAGCGCCTTGTTGTGTGCCAGCTGAGCCAGCGAGGTGGCGCGCGAGTCCGCCAGCAGCAGCGCCAGCCGCGGCGGAGCCGAGCCGCTCTGTGCGGGCCGCGCCAGCGGGGCCAGCGGGTGCGGGGCCAGCCCCACGCCGCCCGCCACGTAGCAGAACTGCGCCGCGTACAGCAGCCCGCGAGCCAGCAAGCTGTCGCCTACAGCACATCATCGAAGGTTCTTATTACTTTAGATTGCGCACGGTAGACGGTTACAACTATTTTACTAGTATGTGTGAGCGTGTTTTTTATTTTATCCTCTTTAGTTGTAGACCATGGCAAGTCTTATCATCATGAATCAATTTAACATTGTAACTAGAAGTTAATAAGTACATCAAGTCAGTAACTATGTACGAGCTACGCTGTACATTGACCTTTTGTAGTTTGTATGTCACACTCATTTATACACATTTATACTGTTTAGGTGTGCATTTCTCTAACTTAATATGTAATAGTGTAATAATACTTTAGTAGCAATAAATCCATCAAGGGTTTCACTTGTCTACTCATTTACATAACAATACCTTACAAGTCTACTTAACAAGTACATAACATTTTCATATGTTGGGACGTAACTCCCAACAGGAACAGCAAATCTTTTTTGTCATTGTAAACTAACTGATTTTGATGACATTTCTATGGGATACTTTGGAAAGCATATCCTTTCATATAAAAAAATACATACACACGAATAGAGAACCTCCTCCTTTTTGGAAGTCGGTTAAAAAGTCTTTTTGAAATCTGTTAATAATTGACAGAATTGTGAGGTAAGTTAGATAGAAACGTGTGTGTTCAACGAAACGTGCTGTACGCTGATGGGGCGTGGTCGTGTAGTTACGTACCGAGCTGCGTGAGCGTGCGCCGGTCGTGCTCGGGTCGCGCGGAGGGGTTGGCCAGCAGCATGGCTGCGTGCGGCCGCCAGTCGCCCCAGCGCTCGTCCGACACGCACTGCGGGAACACATTTGTATTGGTTACCTAGCACTATGTACTTTAATGATACAACTACTACAACTAACAGCCACAGTACAGATACAGATGTCACGAGATAATATAATAGTCCAGGAGGTAGTATTGCATTTTAGGTAGTGTTTTTGAGCCGATCGATTGCCATCTTCTTCAACAGATCTCGACTGACTAATAACTGATACAAACTGATCCAGCGTGGGTATAGGATTGGGAGGTTAGAGAAGTGTATTGCTTGAATAATCTGTATTTTTACTGCTTCAGCTGGCGATCTTTCTACCGCTACCTATATATGAAGCTGATTGTTCTTATCGTACTTTTAATAATTAACCCTCATGAAACATGACCTTTTTATTTTACATTCTTTAGGAATCCAACGAATCGACGAGGTACTGATTGACTGAACTGATTGATTTGAATACGCATGCATTGTTTAGCATCACATGTCGCAGAGCGCGTGATGTACAGCTGGCAGACATAGTCCCGCAGCAGACAGCGGCCGGTCCCCACTCGCACTTCACTTGGCGGGGCTTGCTCACTGGGAGCATTCGTCTGTAATGTAACGTTACGTCACGTTAGCATGTCCCGGTAAGTAAAGTAGTAAGTAATGGTAGGTACGGTAGCGGCGGGCGGGGAGTGCGCCTGCAGCGCGGCGTACAGCGTGTGCAGCGGGTCGTGCGCGGGCAGCGCGGCCAGGAAGCGCGCGTGCACGTGCGCGCGCGCGCGGCGCGGGGCGTGCGCGCCCAGCGTCAGCGCGTGCCCCCACAGCTTGTTGCGCATCGCCCACTCTGGAACACAGCGCGACCACAACGTTTAGAACACGTACGTAACTATCGCGTTGCCGAATCAGCGACGACGTCTCGCCTTAAGGTGAATGCGACAGGGTAGCCCGCAAAATCCGAATTTTCTTACGTTTCTTACAATTTAACGATCAGTGTCAGGTTGTATGTTAAATAAAATAAGATTCGCGACAGTAACTAATGTGACTTTACTAAGTAATAATGATTAAAATCCCCAATACAACCGTCTCTTTTGAGTGACTATTTGATGATAAAGGCATTCTTAATACTTAATATAACGAGTGGTAGTTCCGTTATTACTGTGGCCAATCACATATGAATGAAATGAACGTTAGTGTGTAATTTTACATACCGATTGCCTCAGGCCTGTTGCCGTAGATGAGCAGTTCCCGCAGCCGCTCCAGTGCCGCGCGCTCCTCCAGCGCTGACTGCTCCGCGGTGGACGCGGACTCCACGTCTGCACCAAACATTGCAAGCGTTATTAAACAATGGGTACAATGTATGGGTGCTTAGAAAACCAAGATTCATAGATTACACATAAGTATGAAGATGTTCACAACATTAATGTTTATATTCGTATGTTTCAAAATGTCAGTCTGAAAAATCCAAAAGAAACGAAAGGATATCGACAAATACAGATGTTTGGGAGAAGAATACGTGTTGTGTCAAGCACGAATAGTTAAAAAGAGTAGGAGTATAAATCAGCGGGTACTCACTCAGGGTCTCCGACATGGAGAGCGAGGGCTGGTCGGGTGACGAGCTGCGCGCCTCCTCCTCGCGACCCTCCCGCGCCGAGCCCGAGCCCGACGAGCCGCGCCGGCTCTCTGCTACAACAAACCACTCTTATACCTACCGCACAACATACATAATCGCTTGGCAAAAGAAAAGATGGATGGATTGTGTGAGGAATTGTATGAAGGAGAAAGGAGTAAATGATGCCATGACGTTTGACAGAGGAGAATTGACGAAGAAAACGTGTTGCGACCATAAATAAAATGTTACAAGGGCAGCATCATGATGACGAATTCACTCTCTGGCAAATTAATATCCAGGAAACCGGATTTTAGTTATGCAAAAATACTAAGATGGTTATTAACGTGAGCAGACACTTACCGTTGTGGGTCTTGCTGGAGGGCAGCTTGTACTCGTACTCGCGTGTGTTCTTCATCAGCAACTCCGCGATGTCGGAGCCCACTACCACCTGCACACACACACACCTCACTTATTACACACAGTTCTCTTATACACTGTATACAGGTCACAATTCGGCATGTATGTGTAGCTCACCACATTTAATTTTTAAGTTGCAAGAGTCTACATCAGTCTACCAGGTAAAATGTAACATTGGTAGTGCTTTTATATTGTAAGTGCCGGGTACACGATGCGTTGCGGCGTCGCACCGCAAAGATTTCGACGTAATCGGCGGGCACACGACCAGTGAAATTGATGGCGATTCGTCGAAATCTTTATCTGAGAGTATGAGTCATTTGCACCGGAACAATTACTAGGTATTGAACGCTCACTGCTCGCAGTGGATCAAGTGTTTTGGAAACTCACTCATAATGTTACTATTGTCTTGTTTTGGTGTTGCATCTCTGGCAAAACAAAGTTACCTTCGTTCTCGGTTCAATAAGGTTGATATTAGGTTGTTGCTGACAGACGTAATATATTTGTATAACGAGTGGTTGGTGTGTACGAGTAGTGTGCGGTTACCCCGTTCTGCCTGAGCATGAGCGCCAGCAGGTCCCACAGCAGCGCGTAGCCCGTGACGTCACGCGCGCCCTCGCTGCCCGCGTGACGCATGCGCACGCCGCAGTACTCGATCACGCTCTTCTTGTGCGTCACACCTAATGTCACAGGATCACACGTTTATATTTTGTTCGTTACAGATAAGTTATAGGTAAGTCTGCAATGTAAGAGGAACGCTTGTCTATATGCAGCGTTCATTCATGAGCTGTGTCCACTAGTGGACGTGGGATTTTATATCGATATCAAACAGGCTGTCCCAAAACAAAATATGGGGTGTAGAGGAACGCTACCAGACTTAAAAGGAGTATCTTTTTGGTAAGCTAGTTTGCATTTACCTTAACTTGCTCGGTGTGGTGGTAGTTGACGGTGTAATAACGTACCTTTAACGAGCGGGCCGGGGTAGGCGGCCAGCTCTCGTGCCTGCGCCTGGTCGTGCAGCGCGCTGGCCAGCGACAGCACGTGCACCGTGGCGGGCACGCCGTCCACCGGGTAGGCCGCGCGCACCACGACCACGTCGCGCACGCCCACGCTGCCCTGCAACACAAGGCAGACGCACTGAACATCTCATGCACACTGTCATTTTTAGGGTTCCGTACCCAAAGGGTAAAAACGGGACCCTATTACTAAGACTTCGCTGTCCGTCCGTCTGTCTGTCATCAGGCTGTATCTCAAGAACCGCGATAGCTAGACAGTTGAAATTTTCACAAATAATATTATGCCGCTAACAAATACTAAAAACAAAATTAAATAAATATTTAAGGGGGGCTCTCATACAACAAACGTGATTATTTTGCTGTTTTGGAACGAACCCTTCAGCAGTTTATTTTATTTTAAGGAAACGCTTCGCGGATGCGTAATCTTTGTCGTTATTAATTTAATGTAAGCACAAGAAAGATTTGTGCTTAGATAAAAAAATACAAACATAATTATGCTAGGTAACGAAGCTAGCCTCTGTATGTTCTCATCTCATGGCAGCTTGTATTGGAAATATTAGTACAAAATATATGGTCCAACTGTGAAGTAGTGAGTTACCTTGATGTGCGCCGTGGAGTAACGGAAGGGCGTCATCCGCTCGGAGCGCACGGTGGACTCCTCCAGGTGCAGGTTCAGCGACATGTCGGTGTTCAGGTCCCTGCACACACACACGGGCTCACTGCGGGCTGCCCTCTCGAGCCTCACCGGGGCTCGAGAGTGCGGCCCAGTATTAGGGACTTTGTCATAAACCTTGCTCAAACTCAAATTAAAGAATAAAACTATTTCTACTTCTACTGGACCAATGTGTGAAGTAGCGCTTATGCAATGCATAACAAACTTAATATATAACTGAATATGCGAAACTTTTGTGAAACTTATGCACAATGAAATGTGCAAATGGCGAGCAAATGGTAGTAAGTAGTAATATTAATTAAATTATATAAATGTGGTGCAAGGCTCGAAGGCGCATTATGTTTTAGGCTGCGTGCCAAATATGATAGGATAGCTTTCTGTGCGTAATAGATGTTATATTATTGTTTAATTGAAACTGCACTGTCTATAATGTGGAGGCCAACTTACCTGCGACTACGACAAATGCGAAGCGATGCTATACGAAGCGTGAACAATGAGTAGCAGTAGCTCCTACTAGTACAAATGTTGATGCCAATTCATTTTGAAGGCAATACTATGTTGTTTCCATGTGGTTGTCTATATCCTGTCGCATCTTTTTTTCATCTCAACTACTTACTGACGGAATTAAAGTTGAAAATTGAACCAAATTTGTGTCAGCAACATATCCATAAAAAGTATATAAAAGAAGACTCGTACGAGTGCTTTTAAATAGATAAGTATGTAAGGCATGCTACACACTTGTTCCGCACATTCGATACTATGGAACACAAAGCAGACCCGAAGCAATTACTGCAGATATTCGGCTGTCAGTCGAATTGTGTCGACAGGCAAGCATTAATCGTCGTTAGTCTTCTATGAATTGGCATTTTGCACTTGTTTTTTACCGCATCGGTTCAGCCATATTTTATATCTATATATTAAGTTCGGTTTAACCGAGGTCGGGTAAAACACGGTTCACAGATGTGAATGCCGCGGCACCCGAACAGTGTGAAGCATGTGAAGTGTAGTGCAAAGCATGGTGTATACCTGTCGGAGAGGTCAGTGCGCAGCGACGGCGCGTCGCGCAGCGAGCTGGCGGCCACGTCGGCGCGGTACCCGTAGTACCTACACGTGCGAGCGTGACGTCACACCGAGCCCCCTCTACATCTCTCACGCGCTACCACACACCCGCCCACTTAGCACTACTACTATACATTCATTTTACTAGAGTTTATCGCTCAATTCAGAAAGTAGATATTCCTACAGTTCCATTAATTAAACATAACGGGTTAGTCTATCACTATAAACAGGCAAACACTCTGCTGCAAGGAACAATCGAACCAAAGCGTTGGTCGCCTGTCTTGTGGAGCTGGGTTCCTTTGTGGCGCGAATGATTTCTCACCCGTACCTACTAGAAATACGCGCTTTGAACGTGGAGTGTCCGACATCAGAGTAATATACAATACTATACAAGGAGCAGTCGTCGATGTCGCGTAGGAGTCGGCGACAGATCGTTTCCTAATGAAACTAATTCACGGTCAAGCGACCACTAGGTCGTATAGCGCCGTCTAACGCCTGTGCAGTAATCCTTATCAGTTCCAATCGGCAATTGTGAACGTAATGTAGTGAGAACTAATTATAGTATGATTCGTTTCGCGTACATTACGACATGTTTGCGAAGAGTGGCTGTTAGTGGTAGCGAGTGAGAGATGTTATTCCGATGGGTGTCGCTTATGTGCGAAGGATAATGTAAGATGGATATGATCAGCTAGTTCATTGCGTATAACACATGACAATTCAACAATTAGCCATTTGACTACTGTTCAAAATTCACGAAAATGTTATGTTATTTCAAAGAACTAACAGAAATAACACGATGTGTAAATAAAGTAATATAATCGATCAAAAAATAGCTTAGTTTTAACTGATTTTACATGACGTGTTAGACAAAGTCACAGAAAAATGGACGTCATATTTCATACCGTCTACGTAGTACAAATGGCCGTTTCGCGCGACAAGGATGGTAAGTGCCCCCACCAAAAACTTCTAAAGCATGTAACTACTCCATTTTAACAGTAGTCAAGTAGCCAATTATCATTGCTTTGTCTATGGGTCTAGCTAGACACATAAACAAGGCAAACGATTTTTTAAAACCTTCGAAGCAATGGATTTCAAATTTCCTTCTAGTTATGATAGAAAAGTACGTTACGCAATTAGAGCGCTGAAATATGGCTTGCATTTTCCTTCGCAGTAAAAACAACATGTAAAATATGAAACACTTTAGTTATTCGTGATGTCTTGTTGCATAAATGCAGTGAAACATGTTGAACATCTGATATTAATAATGTGATGGTATGCGTGTTACTATTGATGGCATCCCTTCCTGGATACAGATGGGAGGTACGTGTGGAAGTACAACAGTAAGCCCCGTGTGTTCCTGTCGGCCCGTGCTACCGCAGCTTGTTTTTACAGCGGAAGCAAAAATGCAACTCGGGTGTCAGTTTAGTCAGACCAACGAAATGTTACACTTAGCAAAACACTAATGCGAGAAACCGTTATTTCACAAGAACTCGAAACAACGGTTACTCTTTTCAATTTTAATAAAAGACCCATTTCATAATAGTATATGGTTTCTCAAATATGATCGTTCGTATGAACGTAAAATTTAAAAAAATACAGTTGGAGAAAATCGCTTTTGAATTTTGCAAAGTATTTCATTAAAATTTTATTCCTCCTGACTATACATTTTTTTGTGCTACGTGTAAGCAGAGATCTGACGTCAGTTTCTGAAAGTTTCATCATGACGATGACCTGTAAAGTTGTTGAATTAATGAAATCACTTGGCGTACTAACAAGATTTCAATCAAACTTAATAACTTCATTCAGAAGCCAATTTTTCTGAGCATTAAATACTTCTCCAGGTCTTATGTCTCTGCTTACACGTGGTACATGACTGTGTAAACCGTCGTATGTGCTCCTACTAGCGTCAATGTGTTCTGAGCTGTACGGTGAAGGACTTACGTGTCATTTCCTTTGAGCCCCGTAGTGCTGGAGCGGCCAGAGTGCACGCTACCACGCTCTTCGCGCCGACCCTCGTATGGCAAGCTGCCGAAATCTGAAAACAATATTACTTATTAGTGTCGTTGTTTTGGAGTTTAAGTGTTCACACCACGATGGGGCGCGGAAAACGGAGCCAAATGTAAAAGATGTGGAATTTTCGGTTATTATCTGAATATTTCTGTATTTCTGTCGTGTAGTGTGTGTGTGACTGACCTGGCTGGTAGTCGAGCGGCACGGGCGGCGCGTGGCCCGCCATGAGCTGCTTGTACACCTGCATGTAGGCGGCCGGGTTGGTGAGCCGCAGCTGCTCGTAGTACTGGTACTGCTGGCGCTGCACCAGGTACGGGTCTGCGTACCCGCCGGCACTGCCATACTCTGGAATATTAACAATTCTCTTATTCAAAATGCGCCAGTAGCCGAATGGCTAGGGTGTCGAACGAAAGAGATGTAAAGACCCTTCCCGAAGCATCAGCTTTCTGCTTGCCAGCTCTTGCTTTCCGAAGTAGAACGGCTATATTGGCGCTGTCTCTCAGCCTCAGTTGAAAGCGTGGTTAAATTAGAGAACAAACTTGACCAATAATACTATAAATGAAACGCGAAAGTCTACGCTTTATTGATAAATTAAATCAAGTGAATCGAATTTTCAGAATAATATTGAATGCATGTTAGCCAGTATTTCCAAATTATTATTAAAGAACGCGAGCTATTCCGATTGGATCCGGTCACATGCACACATGTATAGTGTGCTCACCTCCATTTGCATAACAAATGAATATTTCATAAACCGCATACATTAACACTGTTGCACATTAACAGTTGTATGTCTATCGTATCACACACTGCATTGTTATACAACTGCTGAAAGCCAAGGGTCCAGTATTGATTTTCTTTGATAGTGAACAGTCTTCCTAAGTCATAATAGCCTATTTATTCTACTATAAGTTAAATTATATGCGTCCGTCTCACTTTATATGGGTTAATAATTTGCGATGCATACAGTAGTATATAGCAATCGTTTCTTAGTTAGGTAAACATGCTCTACAATGAAACTGTTATATCATCTTTCAATCTAGGTAGATTGTAAGATGATATAACATCGTAAACCGAAACAAAGTAAAGAGCAAATATGACTCCAGAAGCAGTAGTAGCCATTGTCTGTCGGCCGATCTCAGGAGAGAATTTACATACAATCTAAGTGTAGTGTGTATTTGTAGATATTTGTTAAGAATGATGTAGGTAAGTATTTAAGATTTGATACAGAAATAACAAAATGATGGTGTTTTTTATGAAATTCTGTAATCGAAGTGAGCGAAAAGTGATATAAAAAGTGTATAAAGTTAAAAAAAAAAAGTTTGTATCACTTTTTGGCCTTTGAGGCAGATGTACCTTTATATAGAGAGTCAAGATGACACCGGATACTAATGATTTAACTACCAGTTAAGGGCTTCGTGATGCTATCAATTGTAATACATCCTGTTGTCCAGTTGAGCTTGTTTGATAACTGCTATTAACGCGATGGCAATGTTCGGCAGGCAACCCAGACCTTCTCCGTGAAGAAGCCATAATTATGATAGTGGTGGTGACTTACCATCGTAGAAGGGCTCAGCGGTGCGTCGGTTGCGGCGGTGCGGCTCGGTGCGGCGCCGGGACTCCGTGAGGTCGTCGTCGGTGACGGTGGCCTCGCGCGAGTCCGGCCGCGACGGCGACGAAAACTCGCCTGCTAATACACACGGATTATGAGCGCGATGATTTTATTCACAGTATTTATGTAAAATTTGAATTTCCAAAGATAACGTAACAATATAACGTCATTTTCTTCGAGTCCCAAAGCATACTCTATACAGAGTGATTCTTTTAATTTGGACAACAAGAGGACATTCAGATCCATAATAGATATCGGGAAACTTTCTTACCGATAAATCTGCTTTGAAAGCGATAAAGTGTCTACTACGCAGCTACGGTGTCGCCTGCGACCACTAGACCAATGAGGCAGTCTCTTTTTTTATGAAAACAATTTTGAGTTACTTAATGTTTTGCCCAATTTGTCATAAAAAATAGTGAAAGCGGACCATTTTTTTCATGCCATTCGGCATATCCATTTAATCAGTTTCGTGTAATGACCATTTCATAGAACGAGAACAATAAAGTTCATTAAAGACATTTCGTTAAAGACAGCGGAAGTCTCCCGGTGTCCCGCGCGGGGTCCGGATGTCCTGTTTTCCAACTTAAAAGAAACAACCTGTATATGGCGTCATTTTGTGACCGTGATTATGCAACGGCACCGCTTTACTAGGTAACCTAAACATTAGAAAGTTCTCAGTCGCGGGATTGCTGATTGAATTTGAGCTCTAGATCTCGATCAACTGAACTATTCTAGCTGGGCCTACCATGAGAGATTGCATCTACGAGCAGTTCGTGTATTTTATGTCATGACGACTTGTGTTTGTTTAATTTTAATTTCACCTTGTGTGAACATCTTACATATTTAAAACCCAGGAAAAGAACTTTTGAAAACAACATAGGACTACTACCTACCACACAGAGATTGTAGTACATTACATTATTTAACATTTTATCCTGTACAAGCTACAGAGATCAAATCTAAAACTGTGTAAACAACAGGTGCGATACTACATTCACCTCATAGCGCGGAGATTGATGCGAGATAACAAGTCGACAGTATCGATGTACGGTGCTCAATTGCTCATACAGATATCTCCAACTATGTATGTTATACAGATAAACCAGATCTAGTGTGTTATAGATAAAACAAATCTTTAGTCAATAAATAATACCGCATGAACTCCGTTAGATATGTGTCAATGTTTCAAAGTTTTGCAAACCATATGAATGCCATCACGGCCAACGTTATTGTTTTAATATTCATGAGCTAACGCAACTATGACCGTGTACACACGTTTACGAACTGTTTGTGTTAAGATGTTGTGACGCTAATTAGTTACTGTTGATAGCATGTCGATAAAAAGAGCGCGAAAATGATTGATTGTCGCATTTACCAATTATTGGTCAATGTATTTGTGGAGCATCCGAAAAACAATCAAGTCCAAAACTATCAGTTTAAGCCAAGTAACGGTATTTGAAGACGTTATTTAATTACACAAAACAGAAAACCAAATTCAGTGTATATGGCATTGTAGTAATGACCTATGAAAGTGATCAAAAAGTGTTAAAAATACAGTTCCATCAAACATGTGGCATGCATGTTACACACGCGCCAATGTTAAAATAACTTTACTTGTCTTTTTTAGCACTTGACGTGTATTTAATGAAGTAAAGCTTGTTCAAGTCAGTTTAACAAGAAGGGGCGCGTGCAGTGTGTCGTGACTCGTGCTACGACATTCAGCGCATGGCACAGAGAGCAGCTTTGTTTGTACCTTGTCTCATACTACTATCATTAGCTTTTGCATCGCTCGAGAATGTCACAACTGCAAAATAAATATTATATTGTCAGTCAGTTAGTCCAACATAATGTAACGTGATAAAGCTGTACTTATATAAATATAAACAATAATAAACGATATAATCGGGGTGTAAGCTTTGTTTTCATAACAACAATCTATTTATATAGGTACTATGATTACTCGAAAAGCAAAAGAATTCATTCCAGGTATCGCCAAACAAATGTAACATTAAATGAATCATTAAGTAGTAATTACTACTAGACTAAGTAGAACTGTAAGGAGGAACTAGACCATTTTAATACGAGTGTTATACAACGGAAATCACATTTCATCAATGTAGTAATCAAATTATCGGCGGGCAAAATCTGCCTCAACCAATCCACGCTTTTATCAAAATATTTTGCTGTCAAAGAATGTGTAGGAGTGTGCAGACTGACCTCTCCTAGGGTCGTCCTTGTCCCGCTGCTGGCGCAGGTTGCCGTACTTGCGCGTGGGGTCTATGTCGCGATACGCGCGCTCGTAGTCGCGCTCGCGCGTGCGCTCGCCACGCCGCCGTTCGCGCCTCTCGCGGTCTTCGTCATATCGTCTGTCTCGCTCTATCGTGTGGTACCGCTTGCTGCGGTCTCGCTCCTCGCCGTATCGCCGCTCCTTGTCATCTGGACGAGGCGGTTTCGACGATGTGTACGAGCCTTCCCGGTGGCGCCTAAACATTTAATTTTAAATAAGACAAAAAGTAATGAATTAGGTAAGTTTTCAAGTGAAAGTAATCGCAAGTCACCTTCGATCTCTCTCCCTGTCGCTATAGTAGTCGGTATCTTCTGTCTCGTACCGGTGGCTGCGGTTGCTGCGCCGGTGCCGCCGCGTGTCGGGGCTCTCGTCGCGCTCGCGCCGCTCGCGAGTATAGCCGTCTCGCTCTCGCCGGTCTTTCTCTACACGCCGGTCTTCCCTCACAGATCTCCTGTCAGGGTCGTACTTACGGTCTCCGCGAGAATATCTGCCATCTTTGTCGCGCTCTCTATCTCGCTCCCTATCACGGTCTCTATCCCGCTTTAGTTCCCTGTCTCTGGTTGATTTGGGCTTGTCTCTATCCCTCCTCGGCGAGGATTTGAATGCTCTATCTCTTTCAGAGTCCTCTCCTGAAGTGTTTACTCTATTAAGAGACTGTCGTCTCGAACTTGTCGTGGCATGATCTATTGAATCCGATAAATCTGTCTTTCTGTCAGTACCCATGTCCGTGATAGTAATGTCGGCACCGTCCAACACCTGTTCTCGGGAATAGGTCAGTTCTGTTGACGATATGATGCTCAAGTCCTGCAGATTCTCACCCTCCATGGTGACTTCTCTCTGCTGTTCATCGGGCGGCGCGCTGAAGTCCGGTGAGGCGTCGTTACTGGACTCCCGCGCGCCGATTATATTCCTCGGCGGATTTCTAGCACTCTGTTCAGTATAATCAGAGCCATCTACGTTCTGCTCTCTAACGTCAGGTGGACCAACGTCAGATGGCATAGAGAAGTCATGATCCAATCCAGTCACTATGCGGTGTTCGTTAGCCGCAGCGTAGTTAGACCCCGAGTACTGAGGGTACTCGTCGTTACTTGGTTCACCTGGCACCATTCTGTCTAGACCTATCGGTCGCCTCTCTGTGACCCGGCTAGCTGGAGGCTGTGTATAGCTGTCAGGGGTTTGCTGCCCGTCAGCCTGACGGTACGGACGAGCGCCATTATCTGTAGGTTGTCCGTCGATATGACGATCCAGGAAATTTTCTCCAGACTGATTATACGCATTCTCAGCTTCGGTCTGTTGTCCTGGTACCATTCTAGCCAAACCAGGTGGAGGTTCGTCCCCAGAAATGTTCAGATTCTGATTATATTCAGACTCTTGTTGACCAACTACCATTCGCCGCAGGCCTGGAGGTGGCGCGCCTCTGCTGAAATCTGTATTTTCACCATAGTCACTGCTTGATAAATGCGCCGTTTGGAGGTATTCATTTCTATCATTTCTTGGCGCTACTTCCATGTTATCGGGTACTTGTTGCGAGACAGGCATTGGCCTGAACGCTGACACTTGAGGCTGATCGGGTCGCTCAGAATTATCTGGTGTAGTTTCTAAGTTTGCCTCAAAACCCAGAGGCACTCTGTTGTGCTGAGCCACCTTGCTGACCACTGCTGGTGATGTTAAAGTTGTGCTCGACATTGCAGGGGGGAATGCTTGTACAGTTGTAGCACTTGTTGATACCTTAGCTATAGTTTTGTGAGAGAATGGTCCTGCATTCATTTTGAAAGGATTCTGGTTTGAAGTAGGTGGTGGGAAAGTAGGAGGTGGCATAGATGAGGAAGAGGTCGGAGCTGACAACACAGCAGATGTAGGAGGTAAGGATACAAACGAAACTGGAGGAGGAGGTGGCATGGTAGAAGACATTGATGGTGGAATACTATTAGATGAAGTGGGAGCTGGGAAGTTAGCTGGAGATACAGCAGGTGGTGGTTGCACTGCAGGACCATGTTCCTGACTGTTTCTAGGCTCTAGAGTTTCTGTTGATGGCTTCTCATGATTATTCAGATTCATTTCTTGCAATGAACTAGACAGCTCCTCATGACTTTCTTGCCTGCTGTCACTTTGAACATGGTCTGCTACAGTTGATTCTTCGGAGGGTCTAGATGACCATTCACTATTGTGAGGGTAGGCTTCATCTAATCCAGCTTGGGAATAGTTAAAGTTAGAATTGTCTGTGTTTAGCCCTGGACTACTTTTGCTAGAGTTCCTTGATTGATTTTCACTTCTATAAGTTCCTTCAGATTGTGTATGTGGACCATCACTTGATTCTTGTGACATCTGTGATTCTATGGACCACTGAGGTGTTAAATTTTCTAAATGGAAGCGTTTACCTAAGGCTAGATTAGGAAGTCGCTCCTTCACCACCTCTCTATCATTTAAAGTCCGTACTTCTTCTGCTTGCTGTACAGACATACTATTAGCACTCACCGGCACACTAGGTTCAGGCACTATGCTATTTTCTACAGTTGGGTTTGAGACAGGTAATGTGGGCGGATCCTTATTTTCATTGTTGTGAGGCACAGTGGCAGGTTGTTTAGATTCTTTCTTGTCATCCATGGACCAGTTCCAACTATCAGTTGAAGCAAAACTTTCTTCTATAACATTAGCATTATTGAACACCTGTTGCTGAGGTGGGGCTGGCTGCTGGATGGCATTCTGAGAAGCCTTCTGAGCTTGTTTTGCAGATTCCTCCCAGCCCCAATCCCAGTTGTCTTCCCAGCTGTCAGCTTTGGGCTTGTTTTGTTGAAAGTTCTGTTGTGGTGTTCCCTGTGTGGGATAATAATTTGGTTGGTAACTCTGTTGCGGAGTGCTATTAAAACCTTGGCCTTGGCTGGTATAGTTTTGGTTGAACTGATTTGGATTAGGTTGCTGATAGAACTGGTTGGCATTGGCAGGGTAGTCTGGTTGCTGATACACCTGGCCATACTGCTGGTTGTACTGAGGCTGCGGTTGGGGAGGCATCTGCCAGTACTGCTGCCCTTGAACATTCCCTGTTGTTGTATTTTGGTAATTTGGGTACATGTTCTGTTGGTTCCCAAATGGCTGCAATGAAAAAAATAATATGATTTATAAAACTATATAATGTTTTAGAAAGTCTAATTAACATAACAACTACTTTTTGCCATATGCTACATAATTGGTTTACATTCACATTGGATTACGTTTGGAGCAGCCAAACATAATTGGGCAATTATGGTAATTATTGATTTACAAATTATTGATTACCTGACACTATTGTCAATTTATTTGCAGAGTAAGTAAACTAAGTAAATGCACACAGCAATGATCAAATAAATATGCAATAGAAGGGTAAATGTTTATGTCAATCATATGACGAGCGGTGCACCTCCGTGCGGTTGGTCCACGTCATTGTTTACGTCTCGCAGATATAACCTGGTCACTCACCTGCGCCTGGGTTGCGGCGTACGACTGGTGCTCGGGGCCCGGCGGCGGCGCCGAGCCGCCCTGCGGCCGCTTCATCCAAGACATGCCGCACGCTACCACCGCTTACATAACATTCGCGAGGGCTCCGCTCACATATGCTACAGCTGCGACCGACAGCCCCGTCACTATCATAGAATGGAATGAAACGATACAAGAAACACTTTCACTAACGCACCAGATCTTGTCACTACACTAAACTTATAATACTATTGCGACTTGTACATAGGCCCAAATATGATTGCCGTATAGGAGTAACTGCGTCTATTATCGAATTTATTTTATAAATATTTTATAAAGAATTTGTTGACAGCAGCCCATCGATCGAAGGTGCCCTGTTGGCAGTGTCGCCATTCTAATTTCTACTACATGCCCAAAATTTATAAAAACTAGATAGTGAAACTTTTAGTGCCAACAATATCAGACCTGGCTCAATCATCGAATTGTACACTTCAATTTTTAGACGTTACTGAGAAATTAATAAATAAAGTAGAAAACTTAAGGATTTTTTCCAGATTGTCAATGGTAGGACCGAAAACAGAATAAAATGTCGATGAACATTATGTCAAGTGTCATTCATGTCTATTTTGACACACGGTGAAATAAACAATTACAAAGCCAAATTGCAGGCAAAATTCAAATCACTGAATTAAATAATTATTTACGAATAAAAGCAGTTTTTAGATGAAATGGCAAAACGAACAAACCCATTTACCGAGGACTTTGTACCGCAAAGCAAAGTTCACGTAGGCATGAAGCAATTCAATAATAATGAGGACCGACTGAAAAAAGTTTACGGTAAACGCTTTACCATTTACATTATTAAGATGATCCACTGACCAATTATTTTCTAAATTCTGCCACAAATTTGTCTTTTTAACCGTGTCATGCCCACTTTTCCTTATAACGTGAATGACTAAATAATGTTGAAGTCATACTGTTCGCGTTCTTTTTCAGAGAAGACCTTGCTGCTACTATTTAGAGGCGCCAAGAAATGCCCCGTGCAAGAAATTAGTTCCGAAGATAATGCGTTGAGCGCCACAGATAAACGAGACAAAATGAAACAATTATTTATTAGTAAAGACGGAACACTCTTGCATTCTGGCAACATGGTAAACAAAACAAAAATTGACTCTAAATCATAATAAGGAGTAAACTGTTGATGAACAATTACCGAAAACATATTACGACGGGACGGTTGACGTGTGTCGGGTATGCCACTGTCCAGTTGAGTCCATCAGACATAATTATTACCTCTGATTGTTCTCATCTGGCTAATAACAGTGAGTACTTGCACAAGCACAACCAAGAGGCCAGGCTTATTGTCCAGCAATTTGCTTTAAAATATTATCTTGTGGACTCTGAAATACTAAAAATATGTGCCTGACCCAGTTCACGAGACAGATCATGCCACATTGTACGGGGATGAATTGATCTATCATTATTACAGACAGAACTATTCACACCAATAATCCTGACATAGTGGTGATAGAGTGATCAGCAATTATAGTCATGTTACCATCCTGTTGATGAGAAGCACCTTCTTATTGTGTGGGAAAAGGGACATGTGGATTGTGAGATTATTTATCAATGTGCTGATTTTTGTTTTGGCCAATGGCCTAAAACTCAAGTGTAGCTACAATCATCTTTGGAGGCAGGTAGTTCTAGGGCCTGATTTAGCAGGCTGTAGTCCTTGATACAACTCAGATTGTGAGGAGGTCCATGTGTCTGAAGCCCTAATGGGTGGAAGCTTGATATGGATGTTTTTATATTGTTTTATACTTACAATGAATATTTAAAAATGTATGTACATAAGTTAACATGACAGCTGTAATACCCGAAGGGAACCTGCAGAGGTGTACCTAATAATACACATTTCACCACTTACGTTTAAGTCTCATGTAATAGGGGGCGAGCCTATTGCCATGAACCAGGCACAAATCCAGGCTCCGTGGCTATTACTCGGAAATTTCTGATAGAAAAACCCAATAACAGTTTGCCCGACCCCGGAGTGGAGCCCAACACCTTATGCTCAGCAGTCACACTTGCCATCACTAGATCAAGGAGGTAATAAAAGCAAATAAAGAGTAAACTGCATAGTATCCCGTTATCTTTGCAGGTAGACTGTAAGTCAGGAGTGAAGCAATGCACCTGTGGTGGTAGTGTTGAATCCCAGTGTGCCTACTGCGAGGTGAACTTGTGCTGTGGCTGCCAGCAGCTGTGTGTCCGCTGTGAACGGTCCTACTGCTTACATTGCACTATGATTGGGTAAGGTTATTGAACATTACCTACCTCATGGACTAGAGTAGTTTAAAAAGGAATCTAAAGTTATAAACCATCTTCTAAACTCAATTACAATGAAATTATAAAGATATATCGTCACTGTAGAATGATAACCTCGTATGTCCAGAATCCAAACTTTACAGGAAACAAAAAAAATGTTTCATTTCCTCAATGTTTTTGTAGTATATATATTTTTTTTGGCATTAGTAGTCATTTATTGGTTTCACCGTGTTATAAAATATGTGGCTTTCATTCGATTTTTACAAAAAAAGAAGAGAGAAGTTCATTTTTGGCATACGTGGTTTTCATTCTACAGCAACGATATGTGAAAGTGCCACCAGATGATGGGGCGCTCCCTACGTACTGCAGCATTTTGACATACTCCTATGTGTTGAAAGTCCGATTTCTACTAGTTATGAACTAGAAAATAAATCAGATTATTTTCATATCATGTTTTATATTTGTTTTCAGGCAAGAAGGCTCAGAAGTATGTGTATCTTGTTATAGTTAAATAGTTTAACTGCATAGGTAAGTTCAACATCCCAGATTTAAATAAATTATATTGTTAAGTATTTAAAGAAATGTAATTAGTAAGTAAGTTCTATAAGGCTGGCTGTAACTTAATTTTTATAGGTATTAAGATAATAAAACACAAAATGAAATACCTAATGTAGTTTATGTGTATAATATCATAACAAAACAAACTTTTTGCTTCGACTTAAAAATGTAACTTCAACCTCAGAATAAATAAAATGCATGTCTTCTGAGAACACTATGGTTGCAGATATTACCATCAAAATGTACATATTTTGTGCATAGATCAGTAAACAAGCACAACATGTAAATGGACGTGGAATACAATACTCATTTATTCAATTGACAATATTAACACACAATTCCTCAAGCAAGGCAATTATTTTAAAAAATCAGCACCTAAATATACCCTCATCCACCCCATTCATACCTAAATATGGTATTATTCTTATTTTTACATGTTGTAAACCTTTTAAATTACAACACTGACTGCTGTTATTACAACATCAGAACATCTTCCTATACCTACACATAATTGTAGCATTATGCCGCAGCATACCCAATAAAAGCAGTACAAGTTTTCATCCCTGATATTTTTATAATATGCTTCACAGGACTGTGCCTAAAATGCCGTATTTAATTATTTTTATATGTTTGGACTACCCTCCAACCAGAGAGAGCAAGTTGTATACCTGAATGTATCAAACAGCACAATAATGTTTTAGTGCCAAAAACGAAAAGTAAAAATACATACATGTTTAGCTTATTCATATAATTTAATCTTAACACCCTAACAGATAATTGCATACTGGCATCATAGATTTCAATCACGGTGACAATGAAACAGGCCTCCGCCAAGCTACACCAACCAAAATGCCGAAGAACTTCTACAACAGCTTTAGTGGACAGCGAGTACTAGCATTACTGCCTGCTCCAAGCAGCTCACACACGCACCTTTAGTATATTATTTTTAATTATTATGATTTATTTATAAATCAATGAATATCACTTAGGTTCTATATAATAGACCAGGACACTGCTTGTACACTGCATGATGACAATAGTTTTGTAGAACTGGTACCTATTTTTGTTTAATATACACACATACAGGCAATTTATTAATTGCAGAACATATAATATATCAAAGTAAAAAAACATTCTAATATATAAATGTTATATAGACAGTAACAGTTTACTGACACCCTTACGTAAAATAGAGTGATTTATAGGTAGCCGGATAACGTGCAGCAGTCGGGCGAAGAGTCGCGTACGTCGCAGGCGACCCGAGACGACGCAGTATTATCATCCCGGTCATTATTATACATACTTTATTGTGCATAAAGGGCATCAGTTGCAGTGGAAATGTTCCAAGTGTCTGCATGCTCGCGTCGTATACATGTGTACACGTACAGTCAACTACCCCGACTGCGCCACACAAGGCTGCTAAAAAGGCCACACACTCGGTTATTGCTATTATATTCAGTCAGCAGTCCACAAATCTGCCCAGCCCCCAACGTACTTGAGCGGTGTCGTTTCAATGTAATGTATTGAACTATTAGTCTAGCTGTAGTGTTATGTCACCAGCATATTGAACTGCAGTCGTTGTCTCAGACGATAGTTGCGCACTTGGTTTACTTAGACCTAGGTTAGCCGTTAGGAGTAGGTGGGTATCTGCGCGTGGTGGTGTGCGTGGCGGTGTTGCTACCGAAGCTACGCGAACAGGTACCGGTACAGGATGGTGGCGGCGATGCCCAGCAGTAGCGGCGTCAGCCACGACGTCCACGCGCTGTGGACCACAATAAAACATGCTAATACCATATAATATACACAGTAACTACACGCCGAAGTCACTCAATATTAATATTATTTATGTGTACTCGTCTATTATGTATCTTAACAATTCAAAAAGAGAGCGAGTATTGTACCTAGTCTTACGAGCACAAATAATAATAATGTCCAACAACCATCTAGGTAAACTTCGACATGCAATGTCGATTTCTACCGAGTTCCAAGAATTTCCCAATGATGATGGATGACCATGGGTTGACACTATAGTAACTAAAATAATATAGACGATTGTGATGGGTCTCGTTCTCGTCTGTACTTTACTTGTGACAGTGGCGTGTTTAGGGCCAAGGCCAGGGATAACGATGTGAACTTTGATGCTGGCCTTATTAGTAACACAATTTACAGATAGACGTAAAAAATATAATAAAAAAAATCTAAGTGCAAAGCAAATAAAATCATTTGTGTAATTATGCAGTCCCTTCACGTGAATATTCAGCTGCATCCGGTTAGACTGGAAGCCGACCCCAACATAGTTGGGAATAGGTAGACAGATGATGACAATACCAGGTAACCTTTTGCTCATTAAAATTATTTATAAATCGTGTACCATAGAACGAATAAAGGAGTAACATAAGCACGTGGGTCTGTGTAACATAACAAGCAAATAAACAGGATGTAAAAAGGATGTTTAAATAATGAGCCTGATGTAACATTATGCACTTTATTAGTCGATAATCACAGTACAATAGTTATAATGCGATAATAAAATTAAGCACCAAGTGACGAGGCCAAATACCTTCATATATATTTAACAAATCTAAAAGAAAACATAATTTGTGCAATAACTACAACTAGCAGTTGTCTACAACTAATGGAATTTATTTCGAGATCTTGTCTAACAATGAGTTTATTTAAAATGTCATAAAATAATGTATAAATATGCTTAAACTTTAGATACTTATTTATAACAATATATTAATACTACATATCTATAGAAAAGCTTTTACAGATCATTATAATCACAATGATTTATTTGTGCCATGTTTAAGTACATACTGGCTAGGGCTAGGGGCCAGCGCCTGGCCGAACATGTCATCATTACACAGAGCCGGAGCGCGTGCGGTCGGATATTAATGATAGGATTACATGTGAGGCGTTCACAAGCCATAATATGATAAACGATTAGTACAGAGTAGTTGATACACGTGACCTACTAATATTTGGTACAGGAGACACTATTTTAATCTGGTATTAGAGTATTTCGTCTCTTATCGTGATATGACAATTAATAAATTTGCTTATCAAAAATACTTTGTCGATGTAATCACTGAACAAATACTAGGTAGTGTTTTATAATACAGCACGCATTTTTAGGCAGGTATTACTATACCAGCAATACCTAGCTCTGTAGGATTTGAATTGATACTCTATTTGGATTGCTAATATTAAATCATTTACATCTATAGGATGGAAAATCCCCTGTTAATCAACATCCTGTATTTGTTTCGAAGACTTTTCAGATCTAGGTTTATTCAATACACGACTGCTGTTTATTTAAATTATAACAGTTACATTTGAACAATGACACGTGAACAGAGACAAACATTCTAATTTCAGTTGTTCCTGTTTATGTTAGTGACAACATTATGCGATGGCTTCGAACATTTATACGTGTTTGTGATTGTATATACCCTAATTATTATGCATTAGTAAATGTGGTTAAATACAATATCAGCGAATACAGAAGCACCGAATTACATTATGAAACTAGGCCTGTATCATGTATCTACCTAGTCTACCTACAGAGATTGCAAAGAATGTACACACATAATAACAGCACTTCCTAAGAGCAATAAATGTTGTAATTCACAGGCAATGAATACACCAATAAATGAGTTTAGTTTCTGAGCAATAGCGTGTTAATGTCGTGAGTGTTAGTGTAGGAGATGCAGTGATGTATGTACTTAGTGGAGTACTAGCCACTAGGCGACTACGCACTTGCCCTGTTCCTGCGGCTGGTCGTTGCTCCACTGCGGCGCGAACGCGTTCTTGCTCTGCACGCGGTCTGCCTCCACCAGCTCGCCGATCTTGTACTTCTTCATTAGCGATCTGTGACACAACAACGACTGGGTTATGCGAGGAGCAACCAGTTCTCCGAGCACGCTACTCGTCAAGTTCTAGTGAATCACCTGCTTAGCATATCTACATTTTTGTAATAAAATTCGAATTACATTATTCTTATTTAATGCCGAAGAATAATAAGTGGCAAAGATTAAAGGTCATCAGAATAATAACCTTTAATAACCTCTGAGCTGGCAAGGTTATGCATTATTAACTTTTTACTTTGTTATACCCCGTTTCTAGTTGATAGGCACTACAAAATGTCAGCTATGCGATAGGCGTATTGTCCTCTGCTAGATAAAGAGCTCAGCCATAGACCTGTTAATTTGATGTCGGCGAAATATATTTTAGCTTTCAACAATATCAAAAATCTAAGATACGGCGAAATACGAACAACAGCCCTGTAACTTAGGGTGCAGTTTGCTATCGATGTCTTACGGGGTGGTACGCTGAATGGTCTTTTGGAAGTCATTCTGTAGACCCTGTAGTGACAAGACTGTCTCGTACTGCTAGGCGGTAGATAAGGTGTTTACCTGGCATCCGAGCTGTGGCTGACGTCTTCGAAGGGCTCGGTGGCGTCCTGGCCGCCCTTCTCCAGCAGCACCTCTTCACCGCCAGGGTGCTGGGGAACAAGCACGGCTTTCATTAATACGCCTAATATTTCACAAGTAGTTATCTGTGTCTTTTCAATTGTATGGATATAGTAGGTACGAAGTAATCGGTACCTTTGCTTTGCTTCGACTGTTTATGATGTTTCCTTCTCAACCTAATTATGGTTTTGGACATGCCCTACTCAAGTTGCTTAAAAGATTCTTAGTATTTTAACTGTAAAGTGATAACAAAAGTAGCACTCTAGAAACAAAGTCTAACGCTATTCCAGCATATCTTGTTTGTCTAGATCGGGTTCATTGTATCTAGCTATTATGTATGTATTACACCATCACCATCGTACAGAAATAACTCGTGCCCGTATCATAAATAATATAAAAAATGCTGGCTAGTTAAGTTAATCATCACTGCGTTACTTTCCAATTTTAAGTGCCAACAAATGACTATTGAAAATTTGGGTTGACCGCAATGCTATTATCTAATTTATTGGCCGTAATCAAGGCAGTGTATATCTCTCACACGATTGATAAGTATAAAGTTTGATGAGCCAGTACTACAGTACTACATAGTCTGTGCTCTAAAAAGGCTTACCTAATTACAATAAAGTAGGTTAACATAAATGAATAACTATTTCCTTTGTATTAGGTACCTACCTATCATTTACGTTCAATAAGATTTTTTTATTTCAATTCATGAAACGACACACGCTTAGAATTAAGTAGCTAATTACGTAATTACCTAGGTAGTTAGGGTTCTAAACGCTAGTTTAGTCAGGTTCGGCTGGTAATCGAATTAGGTTTCGTTTATATAACAGCACACGAACCAATATAATAAAAGTACCGGCTCCACGAACCCGAACCTGTTCCAAGCTCTAGCACAGTAAACGAGTTAACGAATACCTCTAGGTCTAGCAGATTACAATTATTTCTCTTTGTTCAAAACACAAAAATACTAAACCTTTTTAAATTAGGGGTCGGCGCGGCGTGTCCGTGTATTAGTCGTCATTTGAGTAGTACGTAGCATCACCCCTTTCTAGCCATATCAACTTTTACTCACTGCATCCATCGTCGTCGTTACAGATCACATGCCCAAATTATGACAACTGGTTCACACACCTCTTTTTAGGCACCGGTGCCAGTTTCTGACATCCTCTTGTATGCTCATTTGTTCTTCTATTCATTCACACATCCCTTTCAGCGTTCTCAAAAGATATGACCATGACTCTTCTGCACAAATTGTAGCAACATGCACTGTACATACAGTATACAGACATGTGAGGTCGAGGGCACATGTTCACGAGGAGGCGATCATTCCGCAGATAAACAACTACACAATGCAAATATCAGGCAAGTTTCATTTGTACTCGTACTGTGAGATGCGATCACTCACAAAGAGGGTACAAAGGTCTACTACATATAGAATAGGTATTTATTGTAATATTTAAATAGCTCCGTCGTCGTCGTCACTCGTCAGCGTTTGACGTTCGGTGACTCCAGATTTGCGCATACGATTGCTTTTTGGAACGAAGTTCCTTATCGCGCGTTGTGAAAGGGGGCTAGACGGAAAAAATTCTTACGAAAAGTTGTCACGACACTTTTTGCTATAGTAAGCTATTGTAAGCTGTGCGGCGTCGCATTTACCTATTTACAATTTATTAAGTTCTGAGCTGGTTTGGTTGCCCAAAAACAATAGTCTTATTTAAGGAAAAAAACATCATTTTAGTTAGCAGCAAAGGACAATTTATTAATAAATTGGTGCCTAGTAAAGCCAACCGCCAAATCAGATGCCCATGGGCGGTATTTAAAACTGACTACTGGTTAGGCACTAACCACACACTATAGAAGATTAATAAATTACTCTGTAATAGTAGGTTACTAAGAATTCTCAGTGATTAGGTTACTTTGCGATTGCACTGCGATTGGCGGAGTGGATAAATAACAGTGATTGATGACAATTTTTAATCTAATAAGATATTAACCTACCTATACAAGCACCTTAATAATTCACAGCTAGGTAAATTTCTACCTACCTAAATTATTTTGACATAATGTTACATTAGAACTGTTGTATCCAAATTACGATGTCGAACTTGAATATTTTATTTAAATAAGTAGTTTAAAAAATTCATCTGCTCGACAACTTGAAGAACGCGTGGATATTGTAGAATTACGTAAAATGAAAGGTATCGTGTTACACAATTTAAGCTGGCAGCGCCTCATACAGACGCGCCAAGCCCTGTTCTGAGTTCCCTTGTTCAGTGTTACGTAACATACAAGTCGCCCTAGCCCCGCAATACCTCTCTAAGATAAGCAAAATAATAATTATAGTATTAATAAAGTAGCTGCTCAGGGGATAGCGCAATGTCACCGATGAATCCGATGATAGCTAATGCCTGTCAGCATGTCGCGTAATGATAAGGCTCATAGACCGTGAACCCGACCGCACTCTTTCAAAAACCTTTAAGGTGAATCATACAGGCTGCTCCCAGCCATTTTCCCGCTAGATGGCGTTGAAGTCAACATTTTTAGTTTATTTGTGTTTTTGTGTAATTGGAAAACTATTAAGTCGTAGGAGTAGCAATTGCGGTTATCGGACATAACGTTTTATCGAACTGGGTCACATCATTGTCATAATATCCACCTAATTCGACACAAAGGTGTAATTTAACATCTGCCATTGAATATAGCGTCGTTTACACACACAGACGTAGACGTGAGCGAGTACATTTACGAAGATTGAACACTAGATGGCGAGAATGAAAAAAAATGTTTTTCATTTTTCTTTATGGGTAGATTGGGTTGGCAGAACTACAGAACGCCACCTGCTACGGTATATCATCATCAGCCTATAATGTTCCCACTGCTGGGACACGGCCACCACGTGGGCCCAGTGGGGTAGATGTCACGTCTTCAAATTTTTGGTTCTAGGTCATCTCACCATGATTTGCTTCATATTTATTGAGAGCATGTGGTGATGCAATACATTCCACAAAGTAATGCGCCTGTCTGGATTTGAACCCACGACTTACTATTCGTGAGTCGGTATATTTTATTATGTACGATTGTTAAAAAATAAAAATTATATTTGTTGGTGTAAGCTATTTAATTTTGGGAAATAAATTATGTCAACAATAATTACAATAAAACGCAGTTTTATTTTACTCAAAAAAATCTAAATCAAAACTCATTTATTCAAACTAGGCTGATAATCAGCACTTTTCGAACGTCAAAATTTACTTTACTTTACTTATTTACAAGTGACAGTCCCCCAAAACGCCCACCCTTCGACACTTCCTAGTGTTTTTGCTGGAAAGAAGAAGTGGCGGAACAAACTCTCCAGCAACACATCTGTCTGTTTGGTTAGAAGAACCAGACTCGATACAATACTATGGTGTAAGTTAATATTACGATTGACTACAATCAATAATAAAAGGTATATAAAAATAAAACATAAAAAAGACATAACATATTATCAGTAAACTAATTTAGGAGAAAGAACATAAATTACAAACATTGTCTTGTGTTCAACTCAACGACCAGCTATTCTTATCATTTTAGTAGTTGTTAATGGAATAGTAAGCTTTTGAACAAACTACATTAGGTACACTATTGATTTTTTTATCAAACCAGAAGAATTTGAAGTAACATAATTAAATGCTGATACGTGCATAATCACTCAAAACTAATAACACTTATGATTAGTAACAGTACCAATTATTACAATAATTATACATTTCATAACACGTAAGAAACTATAATTCCTAGACAAGAGCTACAAATCTAAAACGATTTATTATGAGATAATAACAAGGTGAAAAAAATATTTCCTAATTTGGAAGCACTCAACAAAAGCATATAATAAAACGAAAATATAAAGCTCTATAAATGAAGTAAGTATACCTAAGAAGTATTATTTCACCTTTTGATACAAAATAAAAAGAAATATACAATGATAATGTAGATTCTAAACAAACTACTACCATAATACAATTAGAACAAAAATCATTTGATTTGTTGATTTCGCCCTCTGCCTTGAAACTTTCTTTGAACCAACTGCTACACTGCTGCTGCAACAAAGAAAACATACTTAGCATATAATTCTTACTTTTTGACCAATATTATTTACCATTCACTTCAAAATATTATTTACCGTCAATCTCCAAAGCTGCTCTGAAATAAAACTTTACTTCTCTTATTTGCTTGAATTTCTAACTGATGTTGATGTTGCAGAAGGATTTGAAGCCTTCAAAGCAATTTTTTTCATTGGCTGCATAAATGAGAGCCCACACTTCTGGAGCAGTATTTTTCAAACTTTCTACGAGATCTTCTTCCTTCTTTTCAGTTCCATCTGTCTATGTTTTATTTACATTGCAGTAATAATCTTTGGCTTCAAAATATTTCGCCCAGAAAGAAGGAGCTTAGTGTTGGCCAAGATCTAAAAAGAACAAAATATAAATACAGAATAATATGCTTCACTGATCCTGGGATGACTTACAAATTTGATTTATTCATTTACCTTGTAGAGTGCACTGGTATAGTTTTTGATTACGTCATTCTTGCATTAATTTTTTTTTATGATGTTCCCTTATGACACTTTCTCTATCAATTTTGCAAACACAGAGGAGTCTCCGTCACCAATAAAACTCAAATAGCGAAGTTGATGTATTTCTTCACTCTTTTGAAATCCTTCCACAATAATTTCCGATTCCATTGCTGTAGATGGTCCAGTAAAACACGCACGCCGGTTACGAGTACTACGCACCTGTCCTTTCAGAAGAACGGCACCAATATGATCAGTGTATGTCTTTCTAGGGCGTCCCCTCCCGGCATTACCACTCACATAATAAAAAAGTCATAAAGAACCAAATTTGTTTTTAGTAAAATATTAACTTACCATACCAGATGACGAGTCAAAGTTATGCCCGTATGACCTTTTTGAATAGCAATTGATCTTTCTTGTTCACCAGCAATTTTAATTTCCTCTGTCAAATGTTCTAACCACACACTGCCTTATTTTCTTTCAACTCGACGAAATTTATTGGCTGACATTGTTGGAATATCCATAAGACTTGTTATGTGAGCTGCTTGAGTGTAAAAGCTACCAGAAGTCACAGTTGCCCACACAAATGCAGTTTTTATTTTATTACTGCTACCAATGTTTCCACGCTCGATCACAGCACTTGAAAATTAATTCACTTCGAAATCCATCATGTCTTTCACTAACAAATTCAATTTGTGAAGATTCACACATATTTCAATGTCTTTCCAGAAGAAATGCCCACTCTATTACATGCTTCAAGTCCACTATGCGATACCCAGATATCTCAGATAAGCCTTTATTTGGACCAGCTTCCACAATCAATTGAAAATGATCGCAAGTGCAGGAGAAGTGCAGACGGATTTTCCTTCAACTCTCAATGTCAATTGGGTTGCGTTCAAAAGATGTACTATAGTCGGGGTGGGTCAGTTCTTAAAATAAAGTCTTGTTCACGGTTTAAACTTTAATTAAAACTCAGGAATAAACACATTACACAAGTTAAAACTCTGCCATCTCAAAAGTATCTCTCTTTTCTCTTACCCAGTGCCAACATTTTATGTTATAACATTCAAAACAACATTATCATAAGAACTTAAAACTATAACGCTACGAAGGCCAATCAGCGGCCGAGTAGCGGCGCGACGACAGATCAGTGATTGGTCGGCGCGAGGCGCGGGAGCAAACATGCTAGCGCGTTGGTGAATATCTTTGAGGCGGCTGTCCTCTATTGGCCCTCTTACGGCCAGGGAAATGGGAGCGTTCGGAAACGTTTTCCGCTATAGTACGTAATAAAATTTTACTTATCTTTATATTTCAATGTTACCTTTAGATTCCTCGTAGAACTGGTCAACGAATAAGAAAAAAAAAACAGATTATAATAACTTGTTCAAAATAAAGCACGGAACAGAAAAAAAACAGATTGTAACTGAATTATATTTGTGTCTGAACGCACCATAACAAATTTCGACGTGAAAAAGCTTGGTAGGTATCTACTACAAAATAAAACAAACTATATATATATTTAAATATGTGTGTCTGTTTGAAACTGTTTGCAAAATGCGTAAAAGGTGACGTAATCCGGCAAAACCATATTTCGATCAAATTTCAAATCATCAATACAAGCCTCCAAGTTCATAAAGGTGCAAAAATGACTTTTTCGAGTTCCTGCACCTTTATGAACTTGGAGGCTTGTATTGATGATTTTGATGATTATATTTCTGTAACTACATACGTCTTACAGCCGCAATTAATATTCTAATCAACATACAAACTAACACTGACCTGCAAATTGCAAAAAACGTAAAAAAAATTGAATTTCGCGGGCTAGTTGGAGCATTCGCCTTAAACACAGAGCAGTGCAATGATGGAACCAAAGAATCACTATCACTTCATCATACCTATTATAAAAGAGAGTCCTCCGCAGCGTCTGTCTGTCTCTCTGTTCGCGATAAACTCAAAAACTATTGAACCGATTTTCATGTTGCTTTCACCTATGGATAGAGTGGTTCTCGAGGAAGGTTTTAGTATATAATTTGTCAAGGTCCGACATCCACGCGGGCGAAGCCGCGGGAAAAAGCCAGTACTTTGTAAACTATAAATATCAGTTCTAAACTATCTGGGATTTACAGATTTCGAACTGTGCTAATGCAAAATGTATCTTACTAGATTTAGCGCAAGTGACAGGTGAATAAGAGAAGATCCAAAATTTTGTCACGGTATTAAATGGCAAAGGAGCTGACATCTAAGCTACCAGATGAGCAATCGTATTAATGGGAAAGAGTCATGAGTTGGACTCACACTAGCAGGGGAGGCGGCAGCCATTCCATTCCCTTACCATAAAATCTAATCTTTTGTGGAACGACGCCCTTAAAAAGGTGCCCTGGACAAGCTGGATTTAAATACCAACGGTGGAGAATTGGGTGTTGTGGTCATCGACTTGAGAGAGGCTAAATCCAGCAGTGACGACTGTAGGATAGTTAAGTGCTTTGATCATACTGACATGCTTTGCAACTGGGATGTAGATCTTGTTAAAGCGTTAGTTTCCTTTAGTGCAAACTTCGTGTACATTTCTATCGGGCCAGCAGTAGCTAATAATGTGGTATAGAGACCGTGTTGTCGCAGACAACACGGTCTCTATACCACATTAATTTAATTGAAAAGCAATCTCTAGACGGCAAAGCAGACTGATAATGTCTATTAGGTATGTAGGTCAGTTGAAGAGGGCGCCCGACACTCGATCGGCATCCCCGCATTCCGTCTTAATGAAAAATTCCAGCGCGTCTTCACGACAGATCGCATTCCGTTCAGCCGACGGACTATGAATTAGGATCTGAGGATAATATTGAGCACTGAGCAGTGACGATAACATATGAGAATATCTCTCATTCATTTAGGGATTGTGTCCATTGACTTTTTTGTACTTTTTACTTTGACGGTAAATGTGATACCTCCCATGCCCATGCAACGACTAATACATAATTTCTTTTATTCTCATTTCTTATACGAGGTGCATTCAATAAGTACCTAGCCTCATCGCCAGAGGGCGCTGTAGTTTTGATGAACCACGTCCAGGTGCACCGAAAACAGCTGCTACGGAGGAAAACATTAAAAAAATCCATGATCTCGTATTGGCAGATCGCCGATTGAAGGTTCGGGAGCTAGCTGAGACTGTAGGCATTTCAGAAGGAACAGTGCATCATATTCTTCACGAGGAACTCGGCATGAGAAAGCTGTCGGCGCGATGGGTGCCGCGTTTACTCACACCGAAAAACAAGCGCAACCGTGAGACCACATTGGAGACGTGTTTGGCGCTGTTTAAGCAGAATCCAGCGGAGTTTTTGCGTCGTTTTGTGACCGTCGATGAAACCTGGATCCACTGGTACACACCAGAGACCAAGGAGTAATCAAAACAATGGATCCAGACCGGGGAACGTGCTCCAAAGAAGGCGAAAACTGTAAAATCGGCCGGAAAAGTTATGGCCACCGTTTTCTGAGATTCACAAGGTGTGATCTACATCGATTACCTCGAGAAGGGTAAAACAATTACAGGGCTTTACTATGCCGAGTTATTGGGCCGATTCGACGCCGAATTAAAGAAAAAACGACCCCATCTGGCGAAGAAAAAAGTTCTGTTTCACCACGACAACGCACCGGTTCACACGTCTGCCGTTGCCATGGCCAAATTGGTCGAATTACGCTACGAATTGCTGCCCCATCCACCGTATTCTCCAGATTTGGCCCCTTGTGACTTCTTTCTGTTTCCTAATCTGAAAAAATCACTCGCCGGGAATAGATATGGATCAAATGAGGAGGTCATCGCCGCCACGGAGGCCTATTTTGCAGAGTTTGACAAAAACTATTTTTCGGACGGGTTAAAAAAGTTGGAGCATCGCTGGGCTAAGTGTATCGAACTAAAAGGAGACTATGTTGAAAAATAAATGGCCACTTTTCCAAAATTTTCGTTTACTTTTTGTAGGCTAAGTATTTATTGAATGACCCTCGTAAGTTCAATTTCAGGTAGCGAAATAGTGAAGAATAGGTAGACACCTAAAACTAAGCAATATTACAATTTATTGCATATTTCTGCAACGCAAATTGCTATGCGCCCTGGTTTCATCACGCCATGTATGTGTTGAAGTTATACCTAACATAATTTCAGTGATAATTGCTCAAACAAACAACAGAGGTTATTAATTTGCTCCGAGCCGGTTTTACCCTGTTGTAAAGAGTATTATCACTTGGGAGAGCAGTTGTGCCACCCTGTCGCACGGTAATATTATCATAATAACCGTGCCTGTAGTAACACTTGACTTGATTTGTGTAATTCTAAAAGTCATTTGGTAATTTTACTTGGATTGCTTTCTGCGTCTTTTTAAAAGGGTAAGGTTTTTATAGATTACGATAATATGTTCTTTCTTAATTTGGAAAAACTGGCCAAGTGCAAGTCGGACTTGCACATGAAGAATCATAGAAATAATACAAATTAAAGGGGGCTACTCCTTTAATTTGTATTATTTCTTGTTAAAGCGGCAACAGAAAAACATATTTTGTTATGAATGACAAAGTTATATTTGCGGTTTCTTAAATGTGCTACATCTCAAAAAGTATTTACTATATATTGTTCAAACCAATTTTGGTTGAAAGTTTTTAAAAGTTAGAGGGGGGACACACACATTTTACCACTTTGGAAGTGTATATCTTTCATACGATTGACTTTGAAAAAAATGGTTTTAGGGACCTCAATGTCATTTTTTAAGACCTGTCTATAGACACCCCACACGTATAGGTTTGATGGAAAAAGTTTTTTTTTACTTTCGGTTCCATGTATGGGGAGACACCCCTTTTTTTATGGTGGGTGGAAAATCATCAAATAACCCCTCCCGCTCTTGGGCAGAACGAAAGGGAGTGTCAGACTTCTACTGACTAAAAATCACCCATGTTCCTTCTTAGCCCTTCATGTCGAGGCCGCGGTATCTCTTGCGAACAACCCGCAGCCCCGACGGGGGGGAGACCCCCTTAGCTTTCATTTTTCACAGAATACATCTACGTACCAAGTTTCAACGGTGTAGTCTTAATAGTTTCCGAATAAAGTGGCTGTGACATACGGACGGACAGACGGACAGACAGACATGACGAATCTATAAGGGTTCCGTTTTTTTCCATTTGGCTACGGAACCCTAAAAATGGCTCCTAAAAGCAGTTTGGCAATATCTCTTTTCCGACTCATTTCATGATAAACACATAAAATAATATTGAAGTAGAGATAAATTGTCTACAAAAAAAAAGGTTATGTAATCGTGAATTTGTAATAATAGTCTAGTCTTTTTTTCGTAATATCAATAGATTTGGACTTTTGGCGTACTGGGAGCGCCGAAAGTGTATTTCAATTCAAGACACATTATAGAGCTAGTTCGAAGTGACGCAGGAGAAGAGTATCTAGAAGAATATGGGGGAGGGCCTTGCCTTGTCAGGCATACAATGATATGTACGTACCTACGGGTCACGGGTTAGCGCAGGAAAGTCAATACACATGCCAATAAAAGGTATAGCGCGCTCAAAAGGTTTATGGGCGATACGTATACTGACCGCTGCCGCTGGGACCACGACGTCCCCGGCTAAGTTCGGAAGCGAGCGACCACGCGACCGCGAACTAGGACTACGCTATAATTATCGCGACTAGAACTATAAATTGGAAATGCTGACGGTACCCATAATATGACATAACGCCTAATACTCATTAGTTCATTACTCATATTCACGCTTCACCTCGATTTTGCTGACGCTATAGTAAGAATTTAATTTTCATAAGGGCGTTGTGTTTACCGTCCTCGGTAATAATGGATAATGGCAATAAATTAACTCGTAGGTTATTGATAAAACCTTTCATAAAAAAGATAGTCGCGAAAAACATTACCCTTTCCTTGCAGTCGAGTAATAAAATTAAATAAGCAACAAGTTACTTGTTTACCGTTGGTTGTCTTTAATGACGATTTAATGGTCAACAAAAAGTTTAGGTCGATATTTACACGAGACGAAATAACCAAGACAAAGGTCGAACACATTTTTTTATGATATTACGACCTTGTGGAGATCTTGAGAATGTTGCTTCGTAAAAAAACGATGGTGACGTGTTCCCTGACCTGCGGCGGACTACCTACTGCTACATATTGCCGTCTGACGCTTAGTGTACAAACCTGCCCAATATTTAAAATTGAACTTTGACTACAGTTCCATTAGTTAATTGAATTAGTCTACATTGTGTAAAACATTAATTATGTCAACATGTCAGTAGGCTATTGTATGAGTTGTATGTAATGCTAATTATGTAAAGCCACTGACGTTATGTGTCGCTTCTGTAAAGCACCCCCTTGTCAATGTGATAATTACTTGCAAATTGAACACAAAAACTGTATTATTTTTTATTTGTTTAACTAATAAAATTCATTGTCACTAGTATTTAATTAAATAGCTTTGTAATAAGGACTGACAAATAGGATATGAAATTATAAGGATTCTGTTTCTTTAACATCATCACTTGCCTAGCCTTATCCCAACATAACATAACATCACGCCTGTAATCCCCGAAGGGTTAGGCAGAGGTGTACCTAATAGTACACCCACATTTCGCAAGTTATGTTGAAGTCCCATGTAATAGGGGGTGAGCCTATTGCCATCAACCGGGCACAAATCCAGGCTCCGTGGCTGTTACTGATTCCTGATGAAAATAGCCAATAACAGTTTGCCCGACCCGGGAATCGAACCCAGGACCTCATGCTACCAACAAGGCAGCCTTATCCCAACTATGTTGAAATCAGCTTGGAGTAAGTGTAACCAGGTGTTGACTACAAAATATACCACAATCCACTGCTGCTGGCTAACACAAATACCTTTTAGAAAGACTGCTTCTCAGACTTTCTTCTGAATACTCATACAAACTGTCATTTTTTGTCTGTTCTCTATAGCAAACTTACACAAAAAAACACTAGCTAAGTCAATGTAATATTTTGTTTCAAAACGAACATTAATCATTATGAGCAAGTATGTCAGGTTGTATATAATATAATATAATATGGTAGTTGAAGTACTGATCAACTGACATCTTCCAATAGTAACCCGTGATGTCACTACCAACACAATGAATCTACTATTTATTGATTTCAAAGCAAATGAAATCTAATTTTACAGTTAATTAAAATGAATTAGGTTTTCATTTCAGCTCTATATAAAATGTTTTAATTAGTAGTGTAGTCTTGGAACATAGATTTGCTTTGCAAGTAACAAATTAAACATTAAACAAAGGATGTACTTGTAAAAAAACAGGTGTTTGGCTGGCATAGCTAAACCTATTTTTTTTAGTGTTATTATTGCTAGTAAACTTACAAAGTTTTTACCAACAGGTTCTTTTTATAAATGCTTGAAAAACTTAGATGAATATTTGATAGAATATTAACAGTATACTTCTATTTTAACAGTATTCCTGTTCTTAAAACCTCACCGTTGTATCGAATTTATTAAATTACGTATTATTAAAATTAACATTTTATTACTAATTAAAAATTAATTAATGGAATTAGGTTTTTTTTTCTAACTAGAATTATCGGCTGATATAAAATAGGGCAGGTAAAATGTCGGCAATTCAAAGTAATTATACGTGCAAGTTACGGCTGTCCGTAACTAGTTGACTGTTCAACTGACCTCTGTGAGGAAGCTGGTGACGTCGTACACCTCGTTGTGAATGATAAGTACGGCGTCATTGCGCGTGCAGCGCGACCTCAGCTCCTCGCGGGTGAACAACTTGGGCTGCTCCTCCATCGTGCTTTGTATTCGTCACTACTTCTGTTCGAGTGACCGCAACTGAGCTTGCCGTGCGTGCCACTGCACACCACACTAAATAATTGAACACTGGATAAGCACAAAATGTATTATCACCGTGTCGACGTGTCGACGCAGATACTGCAATCATTCAACAGCGGCTAAACGAAATATTTACGAATTTATAGAGGAAATGCCTCTCCTTTGCTTTGACAGTAAAATGACACTTGAGTTGGTTGACAGACCCTGAAACCTTTTTTATATTTTAATACGCTGTGCCTGAGACCAACCAAGATTTAATGTTTTAAATATTAATAATATTTAAAACATTAAATTGCTGATTATTTATTATTGTAATTAAATAACGCCAATGAGTCCAATGACACAGAAATCAATATTTGAAAGCTTCGGATTAGTACTAAGTTCGGACGTACTTATTAATTCCATGGATCAAACAGATACGTTACCACGTTAAAAATGTAGGAGATTTTGCGCTCATTCATTCAGGACCTCTAAAATTATAACTTGGCAGAAAATTCAGGTCTTATACTACATATAGGTATTTTGGTACTAAACTACATAAATTCTATAAAACCTATTTTTTTTTTCCGTCCACCTCCATCGAAAATTAAAATACGGTCAGCAACGAAAGTACTATAATACTTCGGAATTTAAATTATTTGATCTACAGGACTCCCGCTATTATTTTTAAATATTTCAGAAGATTATTCCTTAAAATATTCCTTACTCTTCAATATTTTGTTAGAAAAGTATTTGTATGGCCTACAGATAGTTGTTTCGGGTCTGGGTGTTTGTAAATGTGAGTTTAAATGTTTGTAAACGCACCCACGCCACGATACAGGAGAAATTCCTAGTGTGGCGCAGTTTAAAAAAAAATATATATATGTTTTGAATCTTTGATTAGACTGCTTCTGACGCTGACTGTACCTATACCTACTGTAACATGGATTCGGTTAATTTCGGTTCAATGTTTTGTCTAAACAAATAAATAGTTAAAAAAAAAAAAAAAAAAAGCATACACACGAACATATAACCTCCTCCTTTTTTGAAGTCGGTTAAAAAGGACACAGTTAATTGTGTTGTCTAGTATCAAAAGCCGCCAGATCCTTTTTTATTAAAAAAAAAGTTAGAATGCTCTATGGCTTCGTTTTCTTGAAGTCTTTGCTTCCCTTTATTAAATTAGTATCAATCTCCGCTAGATCGCTAACAAATAAAGATCAAAATCTGTAATTATTTTCAAATTCCGCCATATCCTAGACCACTGAGGTTCGTTCCCCGCTAGATCCAAATAGACCAATCAAATCGCAGGATTTTGACGTGCAACTGTCATGGCGTCCTTGTCGGCAATTTTGGGCAGTATGGCCGTTCGTACATTCTTGTGTGGATTTTGTGCTGCAATTTAATTCAATTAAACGGTAAATAATGGACAATTTGATGAAAAAAATTGAAAAAGTTCCGCCTAATGAGGCAAGGAAGCGAGGCGTCGATAAAGAAAACTGGAAAAGCGAAAGAAAACGTCGAGAAATGTAAGTCAAAATTTCATTGAAACTTGGTATAAATTGCATACAGGTTGTTACAAAAATGTTCGTTTTAGTGATGGTTTTTCTTTCTATTGTAATGTTTAGATCAAATTATTTTATTTTATAAAAAAATGTGTGAAATAAAATAAAGATTGAATGTACGAGTATCTGATGAAATTGTCGTTTGCCCGTTGCAAGTTTTTAATACATTTAATGATATTACATACACATACTTATCAATGTATCATTGTCAAGTTTAAAAAAAATCTATTCAGTAGTTTTTGGCGTGAAAGAGTGACAACATCTATTCATACAAGCTTTGGCGTTTATGATATTAGTAGAGTATTTTTAATTATATTTTATGATTGATTGGGTCCGTCGAAACGATAAAGAAAACATTATAATGGTTAGGTTAGTGTCGTTTTCATTTCATTCATGATTGTGAACACTTTTTTTTTTTCAGATATGCTTCGAAATCCTTTCCGCAACCTCCTCAGTGCAATCATAAATACAACAGAACTTTTCATTGCTCGACAATAAATATGCAAGATATTGCACGAATGCACCGTAATTTCTATAAATTGCGAAGCAAAATTGATCAAGATAATTTCATTTTGCAGCATTGCCGTATTGCAAAATGTTCTAGAATTAGGCTAAAAAATGAATCTAGAGGTCCAAAAAATCTTAGTGCAGAATACTATGTTACTATTAAAAATCCACATAAACAAATAAGAGTTTGTAAAACTGCCTTTCTTAAAATATTGAAAGTGGGTAAAGATCGAGTCACAGGAATCTTACAGAGATCTTTTAAAGATGGAGGGACTATAGCAAAGGAGAATCGTGGTGGCAACCGTAAAGAGGCACGATATGCCGAAAAACGAAGAAGGGTAGAAGAATTTATAGAGACTTTAGAAGCTGCAGAACCGCATTATTGTAGGGCCAAATCGTCTGTTAGACTGTATTTACCACCAGAACTTAATATCGTAAAGCTCTGGAAAATGTACCAAGAGCAAGTTCAAGAGACACCACAGCTTAAAGTTAAACAATCATTTTTTCGTGATATTTTTAACAAGATGTATAATGTTGGGTTTGGATCTCCTTTGAAGGATACCTGTTCGCGATGTTTTGAGTTGGTTAGGAAAATAGAAACAGCACCCACAAGTGAAGAAAAGGTAACATACATGACGCAAAAACGCATACATACCTTAAAAGCTAAGGCTTTCTATGAATTATTGAAAGTCGAACCGGAACATTGTATTTCATTATCTTTTGATTGTCAAAAAAACAACCCACTTCCCAAATTACCCGACCAAGCGGCTTATTTCAGTAGGCAATTGAATATGTACAATTTTACAGTTGTTATCGGCACTTCCAAATCCGCTTTGGATAATGTACGTACGTACTATTGGTGTGAAAACGAACACTCAAAATCATCAAACGAAATTGCAAGTGCAGTCTTCCACACATTGAACAATCTGGCAATTCATGAAAATATTCGTAAAATAAGACTATTTGCTGACGGTTGTGGAGGTCAGAATAAGAACACAACTCTTTTGGGCATGTGTTCAAGTTGGTTATTTTCTAAAGCACCATCACATGTGAAACAACTCGAAATTATATTTCCTATGGTAGGACACTCGTTCTTACCACCGGACCGCATATTCGCAAAGATAGAAAAGGAGACAAAGAAAAAATCGATCATATGCGATCCACAAATGTATGTGAATTTATTCGAGGAACATGCGACTTGTTTTCATTTAGGCGATGGCAACGTTGAAGTGCGTGATTGGAAGAAAGAAGTCACTAAAACACTTAAAACTCCAGGAAACTGGCATTTCAGGTTCAACCCATCAAAGCGTTTCATACTGCGCCGTGGTCGACAAAACGTTAGTGTGCAAGGCGAAGAAAACTATCGGAATGAAGTTGGGCAACCCAAATATGTCACGAAAAGGGGAAAGCAGGTCACTGATTTGGCACCTGCAATTTTGCGAAGAGGAAACAAAGTGAACTTTAAAAAAATACTTGATGTAGCAAACCTTTTAAAGAAGCATTTCGGTGAAGATTGGAGAACTATTGCCAGTTTAAAATATTATAAAGAAGTAGAAGAAACTAACGACCAATTTGAAGAACACGAGTACCTTCAGTGTGTTGCACTAGAAGAAAGTGAAAACTTTATTTAACTAATTTTATTAAATTTCTTAATAATACAAAAAATGTTTTATTTATAAATCCTCAAAGACTATTTCCTAACGACAATGATTAGTTTTATTTTTTTGCGTTATTATTTTAGTTTCAAGTTACTCTTTTTAACATCCTGTATAATAAGAAAGTGAATGTCAAAATCCGCTACATCCAATAAGCTGAGTAACAAACTCCGCCAGATCCATAACTCAGAATCAATAACCGCTACATCCATTTTTTTAATCTTTTATTAGTTGTTTAATTTAAAATCTAAAAACAATTTAACTTGATAAGTCACAGAATTATTAAAAGTAATTTTACTTTAAATTATATAAAATGATATAGGATTTGTAACTTTATTAACGAAAAAAAGCCATTTATTGTAAAATTTACTTTTTTGGATCTGACGGATTTTGATACTAGACAACACAATTAATAGATGCAAATACATTTATCTCATCAGCCCATTGATATAAAAACTAATATAATAATAATATAACATAAATATAACATACTAATATAACGCAGTAATATACAGGGTGTAAACGAACCCATCACGCATACGACAACCAAGCATTCTGTACATCAAACCAAGTACCCCTATGCAAAAATGTTTGCTGGGAAATGACTTTTTTTTTGGGGTCAAAAATCACATTTTACGGTAAAACTCAAAGTAGCACTCCTAAAACATTGTGCTAGTGGATGCATTGAATAGTAAACGGGTCATGGAGATAATTTAAGTAAAGTTAAAACCTGAAATACTAATGTTTACAAAAATAGCTGTGAAAAATTTGGAACTTTGACCCCCTATATCTCCGTAACTAGGTTCCCAGGTATGGTCTAGAACAAAAAAATGATCGCAGTGGTGGGGAGAACAAATGCCCTTCGTTTGCGTTAAGGGTACTTTTACACCCTATATAAGTCAATGCATCAGCCATAGATTTTTCATCATCCCTCAGTAACATAATATGGAAAGGCACCCCTATTTTTATTTATTTTTTGTCCTAAGAGACACCTAGTCTCCAAATTTGAACTATGTGATTCCAACAATCTCGGAGTAAAACGGCTGTAACATACGAACAGACAGACAGATTGGGGGAATCTATAAGGTTACTGTTTTAACCATGTGCGGATGGAACCCTAAATGGCAGTTTCGAGCAAAATGGCTTCTAAATAGCATCATAGCTGTTTAACATGATTTGGCATATGACCAATAAGACTCAGTGGAGCCAACTGAAGACAATAGTCGTCATGTTTATCACAAATTATATAGCAAACTAGTATTATGTCGTATTTATAGCAAACAAAGATGAAACTATTCACTTCAATTAAATTGCTGCTTAGATTAATACAAAAAAAATCTTCAATGATTTAATTTAGGCACTTATATAACAGTAGGTAACTAAAGAGCTAAATAACAACAAAATCTAACTAAATATAGAGTTCAGGGTGTGTATCATGTTTACAGTCTGACAGAGCCGGCTTCTTGGACATCTTTCTGTTTGTGTGCACCATCGCAGAAAGGTCTGTTCTTAGTTTGCTTACAGTTGCACAGCCAGTAATCCTTAGTCTTGTCAACAGTAAATCTAACAGGCCTAAAAACAAACAATCATTAAATTAATATACCCATGGAGTTTTTAGCTATTATTATTATTTTTAGGCATGTGATGAGGGGAGTGAGGAAAGTGATTGGTATGAGTAGAGGCAGATCAAAGACACGATAGTTGGACTGTGTGAAGTGTGATATGGCAAGAAAAGTGTCTGATAAGATGTAACAGAGAAGTACGGATGAAGAAGATACCACACCAACCCCAAATTAATTGAGATAAGGGCAAGACAATGATGATAAAATTAAATCCTTTACAAGATCATAATCAGAGCCTTATGGTATGCAATTCTTAGGTCAAGCTAAGGACCAAGCCAACCATGGACAAAATGTATATTTTAATTCAAATATACATTTGGATGAGGAATTGTAGACTCTAGTGCAGCTCGATAACTAATACAAGAATCTCGAAATTGTCTTTTTGTTTATGCTACAATATAAAGCAACTGTTCTATTTATCATTTAAGTGATATTCAATATAGTGTTTAATAATATGACGCACGGATTCGAGAGAAATGGAAGGAGTGGAGGGAGGCCATAACAATGATAAGATTTTGGGAACAATGTACCTCTGTGTTATTTTAAGGTAGATGTCCTTGTGGGTACCGTCACATAGAGGCTGTGACTTGGATCGTCCACACAGGCACCAGTGATATGTCTTCCCTTCTTCCAGGGTCACCTTAAAAGGTTTCTTGTCATACACAACACCATTATCCTTTTGATTTGTCGCCGAGTATACTGATGATAATGGATTCTTCGGGATCTCTGGCTTGGAACTTTTAGTTGAATAGCTTGCCTGCAATCAAATTTAAGGTTACAGTGTTATCTGGGGCATACTCAATACGCTTTTGTTAAATTTCTTCTTGTACGCAAACGTTATTTTTTTTATTATATAATTTGAAATTATCGGTAATATTTAATTCTCAGTTGGATGTGAATGGAATTTTGAATCAAAAATTTAGTGATAATCAAGGGATAAATCTTGAACTCACTGATCTTAAGATATTTGTGACTAGAAGTTGTGCCGGTTTTCTAATAAACATGGTTAATCTTAACAGTACTATCTTTCTTGTTATGAGTTTTTAATACTTTATGTTTAAAATAAATCAATTAATTAATTTGCTCGGTGACCTCGGTGACCAAACAACCCTTTCCCTTTTTACCCGACTACGTTTTACTACTGACATTGACAGACATTGTCACATTGACAAAGTTAACACGACAAGTGACACTGTCAATAAATTTTAAAAACCATCCAAATAACCATCGAATTGAGGATTCGGCCACGGTGTTTGTTGGATAGCACGTGTGTTTTGAATTTTTGCTGTTTTTAAGTGTTTTTCGATATTTCAGTGACTTGTCCTAGCATAATTGTGTTGTCCTTGTGTTCGTAACCAGGTTTGTATTGTGATTGTTTTACTTTAAGTTCTCTTTTACCCAAGATGGATAAAAATAAACCCCCTGATAAGGTCCCCCCTGATATTCCATTTTCTACTTCTTTGGATCATCAGTACTCCCTCAGCCCACTATCGCAATTAGCGGATGTTGTTGGTAACGTTTCAGCGATGGACGTATCGCTTAGTTCTCAATCCCAACAAAACCCACGCAAACGTCCTGTTGACGATGTAATCTTACCTTCTTCTTTGCCAAGCAAACAACAGAAAAACCAAATCGGACGAATCAAGTACTCTGTTATGGATAAGGCCCCTTACATTGTCCACGTTTCGCGCATAGAGACACAGCCAAATGCTAGCACCACCCTTCACCCAGTTAATTTTGGAAAGTTCCTTATGAACAACAACATTGCTAACATTGTTCGTGGCGGTGTCAACAGAGTCGGCAGAAACCGCGTGTCAGTGGAGTTTGCTTCCCCTCAAGATGCCAACTCTTTCTTAGTAAATAGTGTATTGTCCAAGTATTGTTATAGTGCATCAATCCCTTCATTCAATGTCACAAGGATGGGTGTAGTTACTGGCGTTCCTTCAGAACTTACAGAAGATGAAGCCATGTCTTATTTGTCTGTGCCCATAGGGTGTGGACAAATCTTGAAAGTCCGACGCATTAATCGTAAAGTACAACGAGACGGGATTAACGAATGGAAACCCACAGAAACATGTGTCCTGACCTTTGATGGACAGATGCTGCCAAGTAGGATATACTGTTGTTACACATCTCTCCCTGTTAAACAGTACATATATCCGACAATTCAATGCCGCAAGTGCTGCAGATTTGGACATGTGGCAAACCTGTGCAGGTCTAAACCACGCTGTAACAAGTGTGGCCACGATCACCCGGGTGATGGCTGTAATATTTCAGAGGGTGAGGCCTTCTGTGTGCTTTGTTCAGGGAACCACTTTGCCGATAGCCAGTCATGTCCGGAGTATGGCAGGCAGAGGGCAATTAAGACTGTCATGGCTGAGAAAATCATCCCTTATGCTGAGGCATGCAAAATTATCCCTACTGTCTCCCGCAACTATGCCAATATTGTCAAATCCTCTCCTCCATCCCAGTCCTATCGCAAGACAGTGACTCTTAAACCCAGGACTCATGCCCCCCTTTCCCCATCATATAACAAAATTGCTCATCAGCAGATAGTCAATTCTCCCCAACCCTCACAGTCGAATGGCTGTGCGCTTAACAATAAACACGTACCTAACAACATCGATTCCATCATTGAACTCCTTATTAAACTTCTACCTACCCTTATTTCTTCTTCTTCCAACCCTCAATCACCGTCCAACGTTGCCGACCAACTTATTTCTGTACTTTTATCAATTAAAAATGGCGTCCCGCCTAGTATTCCTTCAGTGGAATGTGAGGAGCGTGTGGCATAAAAAGCACGACCTCATATTTCTTTTAAACAAGCACAAGCCTTTGGCTTGTTCCATAGCTGAGACTTGGCTCACCCCAAGTCTTAGCTTCCGCATGCCTCACTACAACATTCTCAGATGTGACAGATCTGATGGCTATGGAGGTTCAGCTCTCCTTGTCAATAATCGGGTCCCACTTTTGCCCCTGTCTTTGCCTTCACTCACAGGAGAGATGAGCATTTCGGCAGGAAGGGTAGAGGGCATCTCAGTGTTTTCAATATACATTGCTCACTTTCGGCCTGAATTTTTGAATATATTAAAAAACACTTTCTCAAATACTCACGGACCAATAATGGTCATGGGGGATTTTAACTGTCACCATTATAGATGGGGGTCCGAACGCTGTGATGCCTTTGGTGTAGCTTTAGTTGAGATTTTGGATGATCTGGATCTCTGTATCCTTAATAATGGTTGCCCAACCCGCAGATCCCTTCCTGGTCAACAAAAGAGTTGTGTTGATTTAACTTTTTGTTCAGTTGAGTTGGCGGCTTCGGCCCATTGGGAATGTACGTCCTTGTCGCATGGTAGTGATCACTACCCAATAGTAATAACTTTGTTTAATAAGACTTATTTAGAAAAAAGTTCTCCTCCACTTCTGAAATATAACTTGTCCAAACCAGATTGGACAAATTTTGTATCATTATTGGAGGATAAAATTGATGTTTTGCCAAATTTAAATTCAAGTTTGTTAGATCCTGCTGGTCACCACCATGCCAAGAGCTGTTATGAGGGTTTTGTTACAGCCATCACCTCCAGTGCTGATTCCTGCTTTCCATTGAAAAACAGTGCCCGCAATAAAATTCCCTCACCACCGTGGTGGGATCCAGAGTGCACTTCAGCAGTCAAGGACAGGAATGAGGCCGAGGCTTGTTACAATGCAGATATGACCACTGAAAATTTGTTGGCATACTGTCAGATTAATGCCAGAACCAAACGTCACCTTCGCAAGAAGAAACGTGCGGGTTGGGTTAAATTCTGCACATCTTTGTCTCCCTCTACACCTGTGTCGGTCGTCTGGAAGAGTATCAATAGGTTCAGACATGGATGCTCCTCATCAGTTTCTTCCCCAATCACTAGGGAAACAGCTGAACTTTTTTTTGATAAGATTGCTCCACCATACGTTCCACTTTTTTCTGAATGTGTAAACATGCCCCTTCAAAATATATCAGAGGATCCTTTTGATGCGCCATTTACTTTGGAGGAACTGAGTGTGGTACTCTCTCATGTTCGGGACTCAGCCCCGGGTATTGATGGTGTGCCGTATTCTTTTATAACTCATTCTGGTGACAAGGCTAAAACTTACTTTTTAAATATCCTAAATTTTGCTTATATTCATGGTTGGATCCCAGATCAATGGAAATCACAAGTAATTATTCCACTTTTGAAACCAGGCAAACATGCAGATGATCCGAATGGTCTTAGGCCAATTGCTTTGACTTCGGTCTTAGCCAAATTACTGGAGCACCTAATTAAAAACCGTCTTGAGTGGATTGTTGAGTCGAGAGATATACTGCCGAACTACCAATTTGGTTTTAGGAAAGGACTTGGTACTATGGACAGTGTTGGTACTTTAGTTGCGGACATCCGCTTAGCTTTTTCAAAAAATGAATCGGTTGTAGCTACCTTCCTGGACATTTCTTCTGCGTATGACAATGTACTTCTTCCAGTACTCAGGCAAAAATTGCAACAGCTGAGTCTACCGGTTAAGATGATACGATGTATATGTGAACTACTGATGTCCCGCTCGCTGGTCCTGAGAGTCCAGGGAGAGGAGTTCGATGAGAGACAGATATGGAAGGGACTCCCACAAGGATCCCCCCTCAGTCCCATACTGTACAACCTGTATACGGCGGATATTGGGTCTTGCCTAAATAACAATTGTCAAATCTTACAATATGCCGATGACATTGCCCTGTACGTGACAGATTCCTCTATAGTCGATGCCGCGTCATCTTTGTGCCTCTCTCTGGATTCTTTGAATCAGTGGCTATTAAGCCATGGCCTGTCGCTATCTGCGCCAAAAAGCTCGGCAGTAATCTTCTCTCGTAAAAGAAACACTCCTCATGTAACAATTGACATTTTAGGCCAAAATATTCCAATAGTTAATCAAGTAAAATTTTTAGGCGTCATTTTGGACACAAAATTAACTGGCAAACATCACATAAATCACCTTATAAAAAAATGTGAAAGAACCATTTCAATTTTAAAAGTCCTTTCGGGCGTTTGGTGGGGTGCTCACCCTTACACCATGAAATTGGTCTACAATGCCTTAGTTCGTAGTGTTTTGGACTATGGAACTTATCTTCTGATCCCGTGCAACAAAGGTGCCTTAGTTGGACTGGATAAGATTCAGTCTAAATGCCTTCGAATCATCTCAGGTTGTATGAAATCCTCCCCCATTAACGCGTTGCAGGTTGAGTGTGCTGAACCCCCTCTGGCCCTAAGGCGTCAATATCTGGCCTCCCGTTTTTTATCTAGGCTTATATGCAGGACTTCACATCCCCTTATAGAAAAATTGTACGAGTTAGATGCCATATCCAGAAATTCAAACTATTGGAAAAATAAAGAAATACCCTTAATTCTGAAATCTTGTCGAGAAATTCTAAATTTAGTATGCCCGATTATTCAGTTCCCCAGATTGCCCCTTTTTAATATTGCGTATAAAGTTTTAAGTTATGTTCCAAAAATTGCCTTTAACATTGGTATATCCAAAAAATCCCCGTCAGCAAACTCGGCGTTCAACGCGGTGGTGGGCGAGCGATGGAACGGTTTCCAAATTTTTTTTACGGATGCTTCGAAATTAAATGAACATAACCACACTGGAGCTGCGGTCTATTACCAGAACTCTAAAATAGTCTTACAGTTTAAGTGTCCTAAGGAGTCTTCTGTATTCACTGGTGAGTGTGTGGCTGTATTGGAAGCTTGTCTTTTTATACAGTCACATCATAATATATACAAAGCCGTAATCTTCACAGACTCTCTTAGCTGTCTGCAAGCCTTAAAACAAAATCCTTTCAAAAGCAAATTGCACAACTCCCTCGTTTTAAAAATTAAAGACTCCTTATTATTTTGTGCTAACAATCAAAAAGAGGTTCAGCTAGTCTGGATACCTAGTCATTGTGGTATTAAGGGAAATGAGTGCGTTGATGCATTGGCTAAAGATGCTTGCTCATCGACAGTAGCTGATCTTTCCCACAATCGTCTTCAGGGGTATGACTTATTGAATCTCCCACGAATTAACCTCCAGGCATCGTGGCAGGATCAATGGAGTATCACTGGAAGGAAAAAAGGCAAGTTTTATTACGCAGTACAACCAACCATAAAGCCAAAACCTTGGTTCTATGGCTACAAAAAAGTCTCCAAACCCGTTATATCTGTCATATGTCGTATTCGTTTAGGTTTCTGTAGTACCCCTGTTTTCTTACAAAAAATCCGGGTTAGGGACTCCTCTCTTTGCGAGTGTGGGTTGGAAGAGGGTACTCTGGATCACATCTTCTTTGAATGCTCAAACAACATTCCTCCTCTAGATCTGTATAAACGTCTCCCTAAATTTAAAATCCCTCTTCCGACTAATTTCCCCTCCATGCTAACATATTCCTCCCCCGAACTGCTTGTGGCGCTGATGACTTTCATCCGTCACAATAATATAAAATTATAAATCTGCCTGTGTTGGTGTGGTATGCGTGTAATCTATGTTTTAACAATTTTAATATTTATTTATTTATATTTTTTTTTGTTTGTTTCAGTCCCGTACTAACCCGACAAGATCCAAGTCGTATCGAAGAATTAAATATGCGACCCTTGTTGTAGTTTATTTAACATTACATTAATGTTTTTTTTTTATTTTTTTTGCCTTACACACTTGTTTTTCCTATCTCACTGGACATTGGCAGAATAGTCGACATCGGCTTTAATTGCCATTAAACAAAAATAGAATAGAATAGACAAGTGACACTGCATGGAATTATGATGTAACACCCAAAATATACAGACGGGTCGAACAAATTATTTTTTTTTTATTTGGAATGGGCTTGCTCTTGACCTCAATCTTGCCCTAAAGGCAGAGATGAGGTCGACGATGGAACGAGCTTACCCAGAAGAAGCCTATTTACTCGCGACTTATATAGATTGGGGTTATATGAACTCGGGAAAACCGACGAAGGCAGGGAGTTCCACTCCTTGGCTGTGCGCATAATAAAGGACTTAGCAAAGCGCTTCGTTCGAATGTGTGGAACATCGACAAGGTATGGGTGATAACCTGCAGTACGCCTAGTCTCCCGATGGAAAAAGAAGGGAGATGGTGGAATCAGCCCGTGGAGCTCTTACGCACACTCTCCGAAGTACAGTCTGTAGAAGACCGACAGACATGCGACTTTGTGGCGGTGGGCCAGGCTATGTATCTTGGAATTATTATCGATTTGGAAATAATCTTTGAAACGGACGGGCTAATAATATGGTCAATGATAAAATAGATTCGTTAAGATAAAAGCGACAAGGTAGCCCGCGAAATACGAATTTCCTTACGTTTTTTGCAATTTCCTGGTCAGTGTCAAGTAGCCTGTTAATTAAAATGGGGTTTAACGCGGAATTAACAAATGTTTATTTACTGAATAATAATGATTAAAATCACCATTATAATAGTCTCAGTTCATAAAGGTCTCTTGAATGACTTTTTGATGAAAACGGCATTCTTGAGACCTTTAAGGTGAATGCTCCAATCACCCCGCGAAATTCAAATTTTCTTACGTTTTTTGTAATTTGCAGGTCAGTGTTAGTTTGTATGTTGATTAGAATATTAATTGCGGCTGTAAGACGTATGTAGTTACAGAAATATAATCATCAAAATCATCAATACAAGCCTCCAAGTTCATAAAGGTGCAAAAATGACTTTTTCAAGTTCCTGCACCTTTATGAACTTGGAGGCTTGTATTGATGATTATATGTTGGAGCATTCACCTTAAGAACTGAGACTATTTTAATGGTGATTTTAATCATTGTGAACTAAGGTTTTTTTAGAATTTTTTATTCTGCCGAACAGTGCATATTATTCATATTTCCAAGTTTCTTTTCACATAATTTTTATAGTCTGTTGGGAATGTATATATTGGGAATGTATTGAAATTCTAGACTTTAATAAAAGTATGTCTCTGGTTTTGAACATGGAAAATATGAAACTGATGAATTTACGTGGATTTAATTACATAAGGATAAATACTAATGACTTCAACTGGAATGACTTACCTAAGGATATATAAAACTAATGAATTTTATTGGATTTCCCTATAATACGGATTTACATACTGATGAATTGAACTGGATCTACAACTGACGACTAGGCAGCATGGTCTCAGACCTTAGCCTGTTCCGTCAGAAACTAAAATATAAAAAAAAAATGTCTCTGGTTCTGACTTCGTCGTCGTCTTTCATTTTCATTCAAATTTTATTTTCATTATTTTCAGTTTCTAAAAGAAAAATATTAATGTTTTAATAGTATGTAGTGAAACTTATTATTTAAGTTAGCAAGTGATGTCTAGAATTGGAGGAATAGTTCAAAAGGAAGTGTTACAAATATGCAAATATGGGCGCAAGGAAATACTCAATAAGAAAAACGAGGATCAGTCCGCGAATTCGAAAGATGATGTGGAAAGTATGTATTAGATTCTTATATCGCAAATTTCCATGAATTTATAATGTGTTCATTGTTAAGATTTTGGACAATTACACAACATTTTAGGTTAGCTTTTGTTATTCATTTATTCGTGAGATGAGATAATTGTTTTTTTACCGAACTGATTTGCACGTGTACACATGATTTAAAATAGCACGATTGAATTGCAATGAATTACTGTTTGTTTCTAGAATATCAGATAGAGGAGTTGTTGCACAAACTTCCAAAATTGGACAAAATATTTGAGGTTCATCGTAAGATCGGAGAAGGTACATTCAGCTCAGTGTACCTTGGGTCTATAAGGCAGCATGCCGCGCTGTCCGACGGAGAGAAAAGATGGTTTGCCATCAAACATCTGGTGCCAACTGCTCACCCAGCAAGGATAGAACATGAATTACGCTGCTTGCAGGATATGGGGTTTGTATTTCAAGAACTGTATGCATGCTACATTATACAGTGTAGTTTATTAGTTATAGTTCATCATGCAGCTTGCGCCATCCCATCTTCCTAGCACAGGGGTCACATTATTTGTGATCTATTTGTAGTTTGTAAATAATGTATTCATGAATCTGAGTCAAGTGTCAACCATTGAGGATGCATGCTTATTACAGGACAATCTGGACGGGTTTCATGATTACTGTGATAGAAATAGGTTGGATTTAAATGTTTCAAAATGTTATGTATGTACATGTACTCGTAAGCCTAACCCTATCAGGTTAGAATAATAAATTATAAACTATCAGATACCTCAATCATTTGGGAATAGTGTGTCAGGCTTGTCTTGTCTTGTTGAAGCTGTGGGTTTTACCTTTAGTCTCCTCTGAAAATATGAAAATCCTTTACTGTGCTTTCGTCCGTAGGCATCTTGAATATGCTTCTCAAGTCCGGAACCTTATTTACAATGTTTATATTAATCATATTGAAAGCATACAAATGTGATTTTTAAGGTACACTCAATATAGTTCAAATACTTATCTTCCTAACTATACAAGTCGATGTAAGAAATATAACATTCTTCCTTTACATGAGCAAACAAAAATAGCAGATCTTGCTTTTCTATTCAGCGTAATGAACTGATCTACTGATGTCCCGGAGCTGGTAGCCAAGATTGGACTTTATGTGCCATCTGTTTTCCTTCAGAGACCTCATCTCCTTCATGTATCTATTGTGAAAAATGTCTACAGGAAAAACTCATACATATATTTTAAGAGCACGTCAAAAGTTCAATATGGTGTGCCGGGATACTGAACTTGATTCATTTAGTAGTAGTGTCCAGAAAGTAAAGAAAAAACTAAGTAACTTCTTCCTTGAAGGGTAACCTTATTGGAATATTTATTTTTATTTTCTTTTATCCTCTTCAGTATTTTGTTTTTTCACTGCTCTGACTTTCGATATCTCGGTTCTCTCGTGCAAAGCGATGGCGAAAAAATAGATCGTAGTGTAAAGTATAGAATTAGCACTGGATGGATGAAATGGCGGCAGGTCACTGGAACAATTTGCGACTCCCGTATTCCCCTTAAACTCAAGGGAAAGATTTATAATTATAAAACCATGGTTAGACCTGCTGTCGTATATGGATCAGAATGTTGGGCCACAAAAGGGATAAATGAAAGGCAAATGCATGTGGCTGAGATGAGAATGCTAAGGGGGATGTGTGGTGTGACGCGAATGGATAAAATAAGGAATAAGTACATAAGAGGAAGTCTGAAAGTGGCGCCGGTAAATGAAAAGTTTTGTGGTAATCGATTGTCGTGGTATGGACATGTGATGCGAAGGAATGAAGAAAATGTGAGAAAAATGTTGAGTATGAATGTAGATGGCTATAAGAGTAGAGGAAGGCCAAAGAAACGATGGATGGACTGCGTGAAGGATGATATGGCTAGAAAGGAGGTGACTGCTGACATGACGAGAAATAGAGAAGTATGGAAGAAGAAGACATGTTGCGCCGACCCCAAATGAATTGGGATAAGGGCAGGAGAATGATGATGAGTATTTTGTTTTTTTTTTATTTTAAACTATTCAGTAAGTATGAATGGAATGTGTAGGTGTATTAGGTGTATGTAATATGTTTAGCTGTCATGCTGTGTATTTTTGTTAACTATACATAGTGCTGTATACCGTATCTTTAATTTAAGTATTAGTTAATATGTGGAAACTTGTAATTGGCCTTCTTCTACATATTAATTTGAGTACTGAAATGTTCTAGCTGTAAGTTTTCTTAAAATTAATAAAATAAAATAATGCCATGCCTAGAGGTCTCACGAATTTTTTTGCTTGCACCTTTAACAAGCATTATAAATTTCTGTTTCAGAGGTAAACACCATGTGATTGGGGTGGAGCTGTGCCTTCGCAATTTGGATACCATCGTTTTTATCATGCCTTACATACCTCATAGGAAATTTTCAGTAAGTAATTAACTTATTATTTATATAAGGCTTGGAATTACTACCATAAATGCACCTATTTAATGACCAATAAATTGGGAAATCAGTCAGTCATTGATGCCTTGGAATCTCAAAATGTACCACACACCTATATAGATCTAATTGACACCATCTATCATAATAGGTCTGCAAACATTAAGTTACACATTTCTGGTCCAAATTTTAACATAGAAAAAGGTGTCAAACAGGGCGATCCACTCTCACTCGAGCTATTCACCAGCGCATTGCAGGAGGTTTTTAACAAACTGCCCGATTCGTGGCAGTCACGAGGCTTAAATGTTAGCGGTCAACAACTAACAAACCTCCGCTTTGCCGATGACATTGTGTCATTCTCCACATCAGCTTCAGAACTCCAAGCAATGCTCCAAGATCTGAGCATAGCAAGTCTTGAGGTTGGACTTTCAATGAATAGATCCAAGACCCAGATCATAACCAACAGCACGAAACGTAAGGTCGCGGTAGACGGGCATTGGTTGCACCTTACCCCTTACCACAAACCTTCCAGTATCACTGAAAAGAAAACTCGTTGACATGTGCATCCTGCCCGTCCTAACCTACGGTGCACAAAGTTGCTCACTTTCTGTTCGCCTAACACCTGTTCGTCTTCTGTTGTTCAGTATACTGAACAACAGAAGACCAAACTCAAGATTTGCCAGCGAGCAATGGAGCGCAGCATAATAGGTGTTAGGTGAACAGATCGTGTTAGAAACACCATCTTGCGCTCCATAACTCAAATAGCTGAAGTGGGAGTGGGCAGGCCACGTAGCACGGATGCACCCGGAGAGATAGGCAAAGGTCGTCACACACTGGACGCCTGAGGCAGGACAGCGCTGTCTAGGTCGACCGAGGCGAAGGTGGCGTGACGATCTGATCATGTTGGCGGGGCTAACATGGCCAGAGATCGCACATAAAAGAAATGTATGGAAGGAGAAAGGGGAGCCCTTTGCTCAGCAGTAGGACACAACGTAGGGTAGCAGAAAAAAAAAATCGGAAATACCTGCCAGAATGGATAACTGCTCACCAAATTGAGTACCATGAACTTTTGTAGAAGAGAAGCTAATTAATTGTTCTTTGTATAATGCAATAACAATAAAACGCCTTTATAGTTAAGTTTGGACAAAATATTTTATATTATCGCTAAATAAATGTTAACAATACTTTATTTAATTACTTTAAATTTAGCCAGGCAATAATTTTCTGAGGCAAAAAAGCTAGCAGTTATAATGACTAAGGTAGGTATTAAAATCAATTGTACTGGTAGGAAAGTAAAAAATCAAACGTAAAATAAAATCATATTTTTATTATATTGATATTTATGTACTTGTAAGATTAATTTGTATTTATGGCTGAATAATGGCACTTTTAGGAATACAATAGTTATATTCAGTCAATCACAGAAACCTTATGAAAATATATTCCAAAATCACATCATCATCATTTTCTTGCCCTTATCCCAATTCATTTGGGGTCGGCGCAGCATGTCTTCCTCTTCCATACTTCTCTGTTTCTCGTCATCTCATGAGACACCTCCTTTTTTACCATATCATTTTTAACACAGTCCATCCATCGTTTCTTTGGTCTTCCTCTACTCGTATATCCTTCCACATTCATATTTAAAACCTTCCTCACAACATTTTCCTCATTCCTCCGCATCACATGCCCATACCACGACAACCGATTTCCACACAACTTTTCAGTCACCGGCGCCACTTTCAGACTTCCTCTTATGTACTCATTCCTTATTTTATCCATTCGCGTAACACCGCACATCCCCCTAAGCATTCTCATCTCAGCCACATGCAAATGCCTTTCATTCATCCCTTTTGTGGCCCAACATTCTGATCCATACAAGACAGCAGGTCTAACCATTGTTTTATAAATCTTCCCCTTTAGTTTAAGGGGAAAGCGGGAGTCGCAGATTGTTCCCGTGACCTGCCGCCATTTCATCCATCCCGTGTTAATTCTGTGCTTAACACTACGATCTATTTCGCCGTCGCTTTGCACGAGTGAACCGAGATACCGAAAGTCGGAGCAGACCGGAAGAAACGCGCCATCTAGCGCTATGAGTTCAGGGCTGGAGAGACCGCCGAAATCGCAGAACATGTATTCGGTTTTAGTTCTACTGATTTTCAAGCCTACATTCTCCAGCCTCTGTTGCCACTTCTCCAATCTACTCTGGATCTCAGGTCCATCTTCACCGACAAGAACAATGTCGTCGGCAAAAAGCATGCACCAGGGTGCCTCTTCCTGCATGTCCGATGTCAAAGCATCCATAACCAACAGGAAGAGATACGGACTCAAAGCCGACCCTTGGTGCAAGCCTACAGCCACATTGAACTCGTCGGTGTTGCCAACAGCTGACCGGACGTAGGTACAAGATTGTCTGTACATCGCACGAATTAACTCCACATACTTCCCAGGTATACCTTTCTCTTTCAAAGCCCACCACAACACATCCCGAGGTACCCTATCATACGCTTTCTCCAGATCAATAAACACCATGTGCAAGTTCTTGTGTGCACGTCTGTACTTCTCGCACAATTGGCGGAGTGCAAAAGTGGCGTCCATTGTTCCTCGACCTGGCATAAACCCAAACTGATTTTGAGTTATCTCACTTTCCTCTCGCATTCTTTTCTCTATTACTTTCTCCCATACTTTCATACTATGTGACATGAGCTTTATTCCCCGATAGTTGTTGCAGTCCTGCACATCCCCTTTATTCTTAAAGATGGGCACTAGCGAACTATTGCACCATTCTTGTGGGATCGCTTCTTCACACAACAACTTATTGAGAAATAAAGTCAACCACATACATCCATCTCCTTTTAAACACTTCCATACTTCTACTGGTATTTCATCAGGGCCCAAGGCCTTTCCATTTTTCATACTTTGCACTGCCTTCCTCACTTCATCCATGCTAATTTCCCTTACCAAACCCATATTTACTTGTACCTCTTTAAGCACACCGCTCCATTCATTCTCTTCATTCATTAGCTTTTCAAAATAAACCTTCCATCTCCCTTTTATTTCATCATCTTTAGACAAAACCTTACCAGCGCCGTCTTTCACACACTTTATATGATTCATATCTCTCGTTCTCCTTTCTCTTGCTTTTGTAATGCGATAGAGCTCCTTCTGGCCTCTAGGACTGTCCAGTGAGTCATATAACTTCTCCTGCGCCTTAGCCCTGGACACTGCTACCGCCTTTTTTGCCTTTCTCTTGCATTCTTTATAAATCTTCTTCTTTTCTTCTTTCAAACTGTCGTTCCCGTTTGCTACACCCTGCCAAACTTTAAACGCAACCTTCTTCTCTCTCAGACTTTTTTGCACCTCTTCATTCCACCACCATGTATCCCTATCTATTATACCTTTCCCTTTTGATTCTCCAAACACCTCTTTTGCTACTCTTCTAATACAATCCGCCATCTCTTTCCAACACTCATTAACAGATTTTCCTTCCATATCCTTCATTTCAACCATCTTGCCTACTACCTGGCTCTTAAACATACTTGCACATTCCTCGTTATCTAACATACGCCATCTGGTTTTAGGTGGGGGCCGTTCTTTGTTTCCCCTAGAAAGGACACTAACTTTTACCTCCATTATCACCAATCTGTGTTGGGAGACTAAGTCTTCGCCTGGCAGCACTTTAGAGTTGGTAACGCATAAGATATATTAACTTCATATAAATGATACCCACTCAATACCTATAATATAATTATAGGTGCCTATAATTTATATGAAGTTGAAATATTTTACTTGGTACGTAATCATAGGGTCTAAAAATTATTTTGGTGAGCATTTAAACTGTACCCTTTCTATAAAAATGATATGAGTGCTTGTCAGATGGCCAGCACATTCTCTGATTTCTGATCTTCGCTTGCTTTGATAAAAAAAGGTGTGTTAATGTTTTAACTTTAAACGATACAAAAATGTCTTTCAAAACTGTTGCTTGTGTTAGCAAAGATCAAATTGATCAACAAGTAAAAACAGTGGTCAATTTTGGTTACCTCTAAAAGTAAATGATCTACACGTGTTTTTGCAAATAAATGAATTGAAATTGAACAGGAGTACGTGGGCGAGATGGACGCGGCGGAGCTGCGGCAGTACATGCGCGCGCTCATGATCGCGCTGCGCCACGTGCACTCGTTCGGCGTCATCCACCGCGACGTCAAGCCCAGCAACTTCCTCTACGACCGCGACAACAAACGGTAAGCAATGACCCTACATTACACCTTACAGTTTACACCATGCCACCGATAACTGCACGGCACCAAATATAAGTAGCCGCGCGACCGTCTCAAGCTAACTAAAATTTTGTTTATTTGAACCCATGATCAAAGGCACAGGTGTTGAATAGGTGTGGGATAACGCCTTATTTACTTCTGAGGTTAAATAAGAAGGAAGAGTGTTTTACAAGATGTACTCATGATGGTAATGATGAACTTAATAAGGACCATTGCCGTATTCTGGTATGTTACAGTTACCTGCTGGTGGACTTCGGGCTGGCGCAGCGTCTGTGTCCTGCGCCTGAGGAAGCACCCGCCGTTCGCGTGCCGCCGCCTGCACACTCTAATGGTTTGCGGAAACGACCCCGAGAGGAGGTACGAAACGAACAAACTAATTAACACATAACATGACGCCTGTAATTCCCGAAAGGTGAGGACAGTGGTATACCTACTAGTACACCCACATTTCACAAGTTATGTTAAATCTCATGTTATAGCGGCCGAGCTTATTGTCATAAACCGGGCACAAATCCAGACTTCGTGTTTGCCCAATTTGTCCAACAATTTCCCCGACGCGAATCGTATCCAGGACCTCATGCTTAGCAGTCGCGATTGCGACCACTAGACCAATAGGAAGTCACAAAAAAATAAAGAAATGATAATATGTAATTAAAGAAATAAGTTGCACAATGATAACCAGCAACTTGACAGAACAAATTGGTAAATTTATAATTGTGGCACTTGTATTTTTTTTTTTGTATGTGCGCAGGGTCTTAATTAACTGACAATAATTCAAACAGGTAAATGTAGTTGCGTAGTATATAGTAGTTAGTTAGTTGAAAAGTCGCTGTTCTGTTTAAATCGTTAGCATACATATCGTTGGCAGTTGATAGTTATCTTGAAAGTACTGATTACTTGTTAGGAGGATGCGTCTGCTGCGAAGCGCTTAGCACTGGACCTGAGCACGGGCGGGCCCGTGGCGGCGCCGCGCGGTGCGTGCGCGTGTGCGGGCGCGCCCGGCGTGTGCGGCGCCTGCGCGGCGCGCCCGCCGCCCCGCGCGCCCCGCGCCGGCACGCAGGGCTTCCGGCCGCCCGAGGTGCTGCTGAAGTACCCGCACCAGACCACGGCCGTGGACGTGTGGGCGGCCGGCGTGGTGCTGGCCAGCGCGCTCACGGCGCGGTACCCGTTCTTCCGCGCGGGCGACGACGTGGCGGCGCTGGCCGAGCTGGGCGACCTGCTGGGCACGGAGCCGCTGCAGCGCGCGGCGGCGGCGCTGGGGCGGCGCCTGGTGACGTCGAGCGCGCGGCGCGGGCTGTGCCTGCGCAAGCTGGCGGCGCGGCTGCGCGGCACGGCGCCGTGCGGTGGCAACGCGGCGCCGTGCGGCGGCAGCGCGGCCACCTGCGGGCGCTGCCGGCTGCCAAGGGATCAGTGCCTGTGTCGGGATGAGAACAAAAAGGTATACATACATACATACTAGCCTATTACTAAGACCCCATATCTCATACAGAGAAGACACGAGCATTCTTTACCACGATATTTTTTTGTATGGGCAACGCTACAAATAGCTGACAAATATTTCGCAGTTTATTACAACGCCATATCAAATAATTTATGAAACAGATAATAAAATCCAATTTGTACTATCGGCTAGAGCTAGCCAAAGAAAGGCGAGGGATGTACGCCAGGTAAACTGCTTAAAATAAAATGGTCGAATCGAGGTTCTTTTGGATGATGAGAAAATAAAGAATGACTGGAATGGTGTGCTGGACAGAACCAGTAAATGTTAAAGTTAGTGAAATGGATAAAATGAGACAGTAAATGGAATGAAGAATGGTAAAACATTAGAACCTGATGGTATACCAGTACAAGTTTCTGAGTTATTACGGGTGGATAGACCTTCATAATTAGTAGTAGTCACATTTTTTATTAATGTAACGTTGTAACGTTGGTACCGTTGGTACGTGGTAACGTTGCAAATGGAATTTTGTTCTCTTTGATTAAAATATTGATAATAAATAAGATCATTCACGGCCCATACAAATACTTACATTTCCTTTGGAAGAAATAAACGTGTTACCCCGACCTCGAGCAAGTGACATGGGTCAAGCCAAGAAATAGTATGACAATGAGCAAATGGGGAACACTTTGAACGTGTTTGTGTTGGGTGTGCAGGCGGAGGAGTTCAGTCCGGCGCTGGCGGTGGCGGGGTTCCCGGACGCCGCGTTCGCGCTGGCGGCGCGACTGCTGCAGCCCGCGCCCGCCGAGCGCATCTCGGCGCGAGACGCGCTGCTGCATCCCTTCCTCGCCGGCGCTGACTGAAGTAGCTGCCTCTGTTTGAGGTTCAATGAAATACTTATGTTCGTGTTACAGTGATATATTTTTAAGTTAACTTTGAATGCCACACTGATGTTCTAGCATTTCTCGTCATTCGCGGGATGAGGTGATGTCACCTGCTGCCTCTAGTGAAGGCCAACGACGGCTGTGAACCATTCCCTCGAGGGTTAGCTGAGTTATGTTAGTTATACCTAATACGGTTTGTATTTAATCTTGTAAACACGATGGATGCAACCAATTATTATTATACACATAACATTTTATCAGTATAATGCGACTCGTAAATTCATCAATTACATACATAGCCAATTGTGGTTATCCAAACTGCCACTTGTTCACTTCAGATGTCGCCACTAACGAGAGTTCCAAAACGTCCAACCAAGATAGCAAGCTGTCACTATCCATTTATATTTTTTGTAAACATCCTAATAATTCATTAAGATGAGCCTATACACAGCTGATATAATTTCTTGATAAATAATGCTATGATTGTCTTTAATAAAATTCAAAACAAAGCATTTTTACAAGCCCAAAATGTACGGGATTGGCTCGTCAAGTTTATAACATTGTTGTTATGTAACAGATTGAGGTGGGTCAGGGCTGCAATTATTAGTTGATTATACATCCATGTCTTGTCTTATACAGGTGTATCAGGAAGGTGTGCTCATATTTGGGAGCGTTCAAGTATTGCGTAACGAATTTGGGCGAAGGGGGGGGGTCTTGTAAAACGTTACTATGCGTTACAGAGGCTGGGTTTGAACTGCGTGTTACTTAACATTGTTTTTGTAACCCTTCAGAACGGTCGCCTAGAGATATTCTCTCACGCATTTTTTAAAACGTCGTAACGGTGCGTTACATGGGGACTTCTCCCCAGAGGGGGCGAGGGCAAAAATCTCTAAAAATTGCGTTACGGAATACTTTGACGCTCCCTTTCAGGGTGGGATCTGCTCCGTCAAACGAAACAATTAGCTGTCCAGTACAAAACATTAATAGCTATTCGACCCAAATGTTTTCGCTTTCTTGGTGGTGGTCCCGTGACGAAGTAGTTCAGTTTGATGGTCTGAACCACACCCTGAAATATGGCCACAAGTTGTTGGAGCATGGTGTGTATTATCATAACTGTCACGTTATAATACAGTATTTATCTATTTACTTATATACCTACAAGAAACTGTTGTCATGTCTATTGATTACCATATATTCTCTATCAGTAATTGTTATGCAAACGTTTCAACGTTAAGCCACGTTTGACATAACATACCTACTCAGACAAAGTGCCTTACGCAAAGCGCGCGGCCGGCATCGTGCGTTGTTCAGTTGTTCACTCGCGAATAAGAAGAGGGACGCGACTGAGCGTCGTTATAAGTTTTATTGTTGATTAGTTGTAAAGGGGATCTCAGAGTAAACTTTAAGTTTCATAATCGAGTACAAAATAGAGTAATAGTGACTAGGCGCGCAAGGACCAGCGATGTTCATGATCTATTTATTAAACGGTTATACATGTGTGCCTTTATACTTATTGTGTTCAGAAGAATGTCGTTATGTTACCTCATTGTAAACAACCTCTATATTAAAATATAAAATAAGTTATTTGGGTTTTTTATTACGAGTATCATATTTTGTTTGTATTATACGATAATAACTTTGGTTCACGGGAAAGGTGACGGTGTAAGGGCATCTTTGTGACGCATAAACAACTGAGCGATACAGCTCCGACGTCGCAACGCATTCATCCCTCCCCTCGGCGTTTGCCGCGTCCTGTGCGGTGCCGCAGCGGTGAGTGTAACATGCCACAGATATGTCTACGTCGAGTACTAGACGACGCAGCGACACCGCTGCGGCGCGGCAACGCTGAGTGTGCCCCAGCACTACTTGTATGTATGGATTAGCAAATTGCCATGTTCGAACTTTCGAAGCACAGATCTCATATTGATTTCCTATGCATAAGACTTGCTTTTTTGATATAGTGGTGGCAAGCGCTACTGGTGAGCATGATGGCTCTGGGTTTGATTCCCGGGTCTCAGGCAAGAGTTCATTGTTTTTTCATGAAATTGGAATATCTTAGTATCAGCCCAGCATATAGTCGGCCTCGAACCCTATTACATAGAAAGGAGACCGCTAAAACACAAGGTATAAGGTATCTCGTAGCGGCGATCGGCGGCGGCGACCTCTCGCGTCCGGCCCTGGTGCAAGCCATGGTCCGGGGCGAGGAGGAATGGGACGCCGTCGCCTCCTTTTGCGAAGCAGTGATGCTAGCGAAGGAGGTGGCGGAACGTGAGAGGGAGAGAACCTTTCGTCCCAGCCGCCGCGGGAGGCGCTCCGGGCGTCGGGGGCCACGTGATGGCTTCCGGCCACCGTAGACGCGGGCCTGTGGACGGTGAGTGATGGGTAAGCTCGCCGTCCGTCCGTCTTATGACGACGACAGGCCGTGTCGACGGCGCGTTCGTGTTCCACGCGCGCCTCAAAGAGATGTCAGCAACATGGAAGGGGCCCCTTCCATGTTGCTGACATCATCAGCAAGGGCCGACGCCTGTCGAGGCTGCGGGTTGTTCGCAAGGGATACCGCGGCCTCGACATGAAGGGCGAAGAAGGAACATGGGTGGTTTTTAGTCAGTAGAAGTCTGACACTCCCTTTCGCTCTGCCCAAGAGCGGGAGGGGTTATTTGATGATTTCCCACCCCCCAAAAAAAAAAAAAAAGGTATAAGGTATCTGATTTACACGCGCTGGCACGAGCCTGCGGGTTTTCTCAAGAATGTTTTGACAGCAGCTACGCACGCGAGTTTCACACCGCTACCTTCGAGGGCTACGAAGTACTAAAGTCAAGATTAATAAGATGTTATACCTATCGTAATAAATATGAAGTGCCGGCTGCGCTTTTATTTGTAATTCCCAATTAGTACGCAGACTATGGTTTTCCATATCCATATGTGCATATTATCTATGTATCATGTCACACATGTTTTTAAACAATTAAATGCATTTTTACTATTAAATTAAATCAAAGTCACTATGTATTAATTAAAAAATACTTTATTATCAAAATTGTTATTCATATGCAGTCTTTCTGTCTAATGTCCATAGACACACAAAAGAGATTTCATAACTGATGTTACCTCCCGGCTCTCAGAGCTGCAAATGCAACTAATTGCAAATTAAGCAAGCAGAACAGTGTGCCTTTAGTTTGTTTCCATGGGAAACGAGTGTCGCCAAACAAAAACGTCATTTGTTAGGTGGGTTATACATATAATTAGCAGTCCACAACCAAACATGATGATAACACATGCTATTATCAATATTACATTTCTCATTTTGGGTTTACATTAATTACAAAGTTACAAATGGTTATAAATAGTCTTATTTCTTTTCAAATACAATATGGGTAGAGTGGTAGACATTTCTGTCACCTGTTTGCAAATTCACACTTGCATGGGTGTAGTCACAGGCTCAACAAATGCATTTCTAACTGGGTTACACATACAAACTGAATGAGCTTATCACCAACAGCTATACACACTGAACCAAAACATAATATAATCTAAAATTATTCTAGCTCCATTGCATTGAACATATTCCATGTTGCTGAATACATGGCTGAATTAATATTTTAAGATAGGCATTAATTTTTCCAGAAATTGGGGTTTTGTTGTAGCCTCCTCTCAAAGTTCTGGTACCATGTGTGCAGAGTGTTGAGTGGTATATATGACACGCCTGGTGTTGGGGTCATCTGGTCCTGTGTCACAGAGAATGACGCCACAAAGTTCACCAGGTGTTCCAGCATCTTCTGGGCAAACGTAATGTAATTGTTTTGTTGTAGTGACTGAAACAATAATAATGATGTATGTAGTACAGTACATTCATTTAACATCAGGGATGTCTATTATAAAGTGAGACAAAGTCTGGTATCAATCAATGCATACTTACAACTGAGGCCGCAAGAGCTTGCACGTTTGATTCAGGTTCAATCGCTATACCGATCTGTGCATTATGACATATCTGCTGTTGCCCAAAAGCAGTTATGAATTTATTGTCACCTGTGAACCATAAGGAGAAATGTGGGTAAAGCACCAGTTTACAATAAGCAGAAAGGTATTAAAGACTGTTAATCAAAGAATCTTACTAGATAGTTCATGTAGCTTTTTTAATGTTCCTATTTTAAAAATAGCTGAGGGTTTGGTGTTCGAAATGTGTCCGAGTAGCTGCCAGTTGGGAGGCGCCGCGGGATCCGGCCAGCTCCAGTACACCATCCCCACGGTGCCTCCCGGTAAAGGAGCCACACCGGTTAAAAACACTACCGCATGGTTGATATTGTCCGCCTCTGTGATTGTTATGAGAAACTGAGTCTCTGATAACGTAGCGAAGTCTGTCTGCACCTGAAAAGACACAAAACATCACCAATGTGGGGTTTTATTCAATAATATTAGATATGTAAAAGCGTGGGTTTTACTTACGAGACGACCCGACACAATCAATCCAAAGACATTGGACATCCTCAATGTTTTAATTTAATATTTACGGTCTCTAAATATACTTAGTACACAACAGTAACGTTAATATTCTACTTTATTCTAGAATTCTATGGTGATCTATACATAGCATATCTAGCATTTTTTATCTGTACAGCAGGACGCGTTGTGCTTGTCAAACATCAAATTGATAGCTTTATTTACGTTTAGAAACTGCTTCGAAAAGAAAATAAGGTTTTCGATACACTTCCTCGCAGACAGGCTCCTAGCGCACTACAATTAGTTTCAACATGTAACGTATTTCACAGTCGTGGATTTTTTTTTTCATAATCACAACCAGGAGCGGAGATAAAATTTTCCATAACAACGTCGCCTGGGGCTCGGGTGTGAATACCGCCTTCAATGTAATAACTATATTAGAAAATGTTGATTTTCATACATTCACATTGCTGTTAAGGTATCAATGAACTAAAAGTCGATACATTATTACAATCCCAAGATCATGTTTTTTTTTATAAACCTTTGCCCACACTAGGCATTTCTCCTGTTGCCCACACTAAACATTGAATGGCCTACAGATAGTTGTTTCGGGTCTGGGTATTTGTGTATATACACAAATACCCAGACCCGAAATAACTATCTGTAGGCCATTCAAATATTTGATCAGGCAGCCCTAAAATACCTGAAAAATATGCAGGATGTCAGAACGAGCTCGAAAATATTAGGTATAGTACTACATCGGGCGGGTTATATTTTCTTTTGACCATGCATACAGGTGTTATATATGTACCTATCTAGACAGCAAATGCGGAAAACTCTGTAGAATTAAGAAACTACAAGATCGAGCGAAGCAAGCTCGAAAATTCTTGCGTACGTCCTCGGATAAATTGTATTCTTTTCGTTCATTTATACAGGAATGAGAAAGAGGAACTTTTGTCAAATTTTACAGAATTAAGAAAGTATAGTAGAATGTATTTTGCGAGCGGAGCGGAGCGACGAGCAAGAAAATTCAGATCTCCGATCTCCGGCGAAACGGCGAGCCTCCTTGTCAGGTTGAAACCATGAAACTCCGCTGCCACAGCCGTGCCAGGACGCTTTCACCTTCCGCCTGACGCAGCCTAGGTCCTCACCGGCCAGGTTGTTTCGGGAGGTCACTGCACTGAATCGGGCGGGAGGAAACGGCCGGTGAGAACATTGCGAGGATCGGCCAGAGGACACGGTGGAGCACACCGTGGATAGAGGTTTGCTCCACTTGGGCGGCTGCGAGACTGTTCAAATGATATATTGCGATTCCGAAACCCAAAGGGCTAATAAGAAGGAACATGGGTGGGTTTTGTCAGGACAAGTCTGACACGTTACTCCCTTCCGCTCCGCCTAGAACGGCGGGGTCGTTTGATGATTTCACATTCACATTTCATCATTTCTTCGTTTAGAATTTTCCACGCGCACCCTTTTGTAAACTCGCGCTTTTGTAGGCACGTGCCTAGTTTGCTTTAGGGATATTATGCCTCTGACCGGCAGACTTCCACATTTTGGCTGTATGCATAATATACGTTGAGGAAAAGCGCTGAGTACGACTCGTCGCGATATTGACTAAGTGTGGGTGGAACGCCGCAGCACGTCTGCAAGTCCGGTGGTAAAAGGTTGAAGATCGGAACTCCTGCGTGCACTCTCCGAAAAAAACTTTAAAGTCACTTAACGAGACTTTATTTTATGCTTGTTCTTTAGTTCACGAAAGTTCTAGGAAATTATGAAACACTATTAGTTCATGTATGATTATTTAAATTTTACGAGTCAATGTGATAATCCTATACCTGCTTGAGGCAGTCATTTAGCGATCTGCTTTTGAACGAAATAAACGTTCTCCAGTTTTATTAAGTACGTAGATAATATTTTCCTAAATAGGTAAAACCTAAGTGTAACAAAAATTATTCGAAATTACTAAAAATTTCGAAATTTTTAAAAAAATATTTCGCCAAGACATCGCGGGGGCGCATGGAGCGTCGCGGGTCTTGGCGCCTGTGTGCGCCGCACGCACACTTCGCTCACAGAGGCGGTTCGGCCCTGGGTATCGAACCCGCGACACGTAGCTCAGCAGTCACTGCGCCGAAAGTAGATTTTCTTTGTCGGGTTGAATTTCGACCGAACTCTGCTTCCTTGAAGATACAATCAATTATTCCGCAGATCAGATAGCAAATCAACCAAGCCACGGGCGCACGGCCCAGGCTTTGCGACAATAGCATTAGAACTCATCATTCACAGTTTGCTAACACATTTCTAGTTGAAATACAGTCTCGCTATCAATTCGGCGCAAGCAAAGTTGTAATAAAATTCAATCTTAATTCTTCGGCCATTTACTTGATTACATATTTAGGCTTGGACTGCCTCGTACCTCGTTCGTCACACGAGCGACAACTGTGCATGAAGCCCTGTTCGATTCCTAGGCTGGGCAAAGCGTTATTGAGTTCGTATCTCAGTAGCAGCCACGGAGTCTACATTTGTGCCCGGTTAATGGCAATAGGCTCGCCCCTATATTTATTTTTTATTACATGCCCAACTTAAATATAAGGTACCTATCTTTACCCCTGTGTACCAGGTGTGCCTACACATGGGTATACCTACGGTCTACCTAACCCTTCGGGAATTACAGGCGTAATGTCAAGTGTAACATTCATGTTAAAAATAACTTACGTACATAGCATTATTCACATGAGGAAAATGTGCCGTACCTAAATAAAAGGAGATAAATCAAAATATTATGTGTAGTTACAGTTTAGAGGTACCTACAATACATCAACCTACCATCTGTTTATTCAAACATGAACATGCACATTCACTGTACAGCGATCAATACACAAGAAAACAATATGAGTTACTTACCTAGATTTACAAATATACGTATACTTACATAAATGTAAACTAGCTGTCTTAATAAATCTGAGAACTGGATGTCTTCTTTGAGAATTGGAAGGAAGTTGCAAAGAATCGCGACCGTTGGAAGGAATGGACGGCATGCCAGCCGCTGCGTAGCTAAGGCCACCCGCCTTAGCTCAGCAGCAGTTCAAACAATAAAAGTACCTACCTACCTATTATAGGTGAGTATTATAGCTTATTTGAGAACTTATAACATCAGATACCTGCCAGTAAAAGACCCGTCAAAATCAGCCCAGCCGTCCAGCCATTGCGGAGATTAGCGGGAACAAACAGATAGACGCCCTAGAAAGACATACACTGATCATATTGGTGCCGTTCTTCTGAAAGGACAGGTGCGTAGTACTCGTAACCGGCGTGCGTGTATGACCAGATGTATGAATGTGGACGAGGCAAAAGGAGTATGTAAGGATCGTAGCAAGTGGCGTTCTGTGGTTTCTGCCTACCCCCATGGGAAAAGGGCGTGAGTTTATGTTATGTTTATGTAAACAGATAGACAAACTAAATTAAAAAAAAATGATATTGTTATTTAATTGTACCATACTTTCATAAGCATTCAGTAAAAACCTGATAATTCGATTTTACAAACATACACTTTAATTTTATTTATTTGTAAGTAGGTATAGAAGATTACTCTACCTTTTTCTTTTTTTGGGTTGGTGGAAAATCATCAAATAACCCCTCCCGCTCTTGGGCAGAGCGAAAGGGAGTGTCAGACTTCTACTGACTAAAACCCATCCATGTTCCTTCTTAGCCCTTCATGTCGAGGCCGCGATATCTCTTGCAAACAACCCGCAGCCCCGACGGGGCTGTGAGAATGCCTTGTGGCCCTATTTACCACGAGAGACTGTTGGCTGGCAGTGCGTGGCACCACCAATGACAATTTCTTTTTGGGCGCCTCACAGTTGGGAGAATGTAGGTAGTTGTCTCTTTTAAACCACTGCACCTACCTATTTGAAAAAAGGTAAATAGGGATGAAAATAAATTTACGTAGGTACATTGATATAAAAACTAAAGATACGGTCGTCCGAACATTTGCTCGACGCGTTCGCCATACAGAGAATTGTTGTAGTCTGCCCGGGTATAAGCGGCGTGGTATTTTCGAGGTATAAAGAACATAGATAAAGCTTTTAATAAAATTTACGACCGCACCCGAAGAGAGCCGATCGTGGACTAGTTCACTTCGGCTTAGGAAAGACCTTATTGGGACCACGTTTGTGGCGTCATTTTAACATGCCGTCCGCCCAGTCCTTACGCAGTAATATATAAGTCAATGCGTAGGTACAATATAACTTTGTGGGGTGTCTATCCATAGCTCTTGAAAAATTATACTTTCTTATATTCAGCACGTTTTGGATAAATGCATGCGCATCCATCTCCATTAGACTGAGTAGAGGTGTAGTATATAAAAAACAATGTCCGCATCTACATATAGGAAGAATAGGAACAACTAGTCACCTCGCTTGACCTAGATAAATTTCCGACATTCATCGATCCTGTGGGGCCATGCCTTGCGTTCTGCCTGTAACCTACTTCGTGTTCGCGTTCAACGTCCACCGACCACCGTACCTACCTATATTCTTTTTGTTTAAATTTATCTAAGACCTAGATAAGTAGATACTTATTGTCTAATCCTAGAAGTACCTAGGTATTTTTAGGAATAATATAATGAGCAGCCCTTTGTTTATTTTCGATTTTCTATCTCTCTATAATTGCACCACCCTATTTGTTGTTCATGCCTCAGTGCGATTTCATAGGCCTACCTAGGTATCAATATTATTATGTACTAGCGGACGTCACGCGGTTTCACCCGCGTAGTTCCCGTTCCCGTGGGAATACAGGTATAAAAAGTAGCCTATGTCACCCGCGGATAGTGTAGCTTCCCAACAGTGAAAGAATTTTTGAAATCGGTCCAGTAGTTTCGGAGCCTATTCGTTACAAACAAACAAACAAATCTTTCCTCTTTATAATATTATTAGTGTAGATTAGACGTAGACAATTAGACATTAGTGGTAGGTACTGCACTTGACAGATAGCTATAATTAATTTGTTTCTAATGTAAGATTTGAAAGACAAACTTTGTAAATTATAAAAAAGGCCTAAACGACACATTAGAATGTAGGCATCAAGTGACCTGTTTATTTACTTAAGGAAACAAAACACTTGTTCATATTCATATTTATTGGAATTAAAGATCAAACTTAGTCATACAAACAAGTAACAGGAACTAGCACCTGACAATGACAAACTAAACTTAACAATGGTTCAAATAACAAACACGAAATGATGAATTTGAAGTTAATATTAAGCATAAATGCAATTAATTGAGTCAGAGAGCAGGCAAAAGCTGAAACCAAACAGATAAATAACAGTTATACTGATAACAAGTAAAGAGTAAATAATATTCTGATAAGAGACAGTCACAGGGCGATAGCAAGCGAGGAGAGACGCCACTAGTTACTTAACTTATATCACACAAATAGTTACATCATGTCGCCGTAATCGTAACAACCATCAAGTCTACCTACACTACTCAGTAAGTGTGCCTACTGCTTCTAGTAACAGATTAGTCCTATTGTAGCATGTGGCATACACAAACAAGTACCTTTTACAAATTATACATCCTTTGTTCTTGTGTATACATCCTTACTTGTAAATTGCTACTTTTATTTACTCTAATTATTTTAAATGTTCTCTAATCAATATAATTATAAAGAAAAATAATACTTTAAAGTTACATCATGAGAAAAACATTATAACATCTATTAAGCCTAATTATTCAGCAATCTTAACTAGATCATATTATTATTATTAATAATTATTGAATATGTGTTTAGTTATTGTACTGATATCCATTATGTTCATCTTTGCTTTTCTTTGTGTGGCTTTTATTTTAATCTCTCATGTAGGGGTAGTCAATGTCGCGCAGCGGCACGAAGGTTTCCTTGATGGACTGCGGCGAGGTCCAGCGCATGACGTAGACAGGCCCGCCTGCTTTGTCGTTGGTGCCCGACATGCGCCCGCCGCCGAACGGCTGCTGGCCCACAACCGAGCCAGTAGACTTGTCGTTTAGGTAGAAGTTGCCAGCCGTCATCTTCAGCTCATCTAGAGCTTTCTGCAGGAAACTCTTGTCCATGGAGAATACTGCTCCAGTCAGTGCGAATTTGGTTGAGGAACCGATGAGAGATATAGTCTTGTCTACATCACGGTCATCATACACATACATAGAGAGTACGGGTCCAAAGATCTCTTCAACCATAAGCTTGTCATGGGGGTCTGTGGTCTCAATAATAGTGGGCTGGACAAAGTAGCCCTTGCTGCCATCAAATTCCCCACCGGCAATTATTGTGTTCTTGGGATTGTTCTTGGCATTTTTGATGTAGCCTGTGATTCTATTGAAAGCTTTGTCATCAATCACAGCAGCGGCAAAGATTTTGAAGTCTGTGGGGTCGCCTATCTTCAATTTAGCACATTCCTGAATCAAACCGTTCTTGATAGGTTCAGCAAGAGATTTAGGAACATAAATTCTTGAGCAAGCTGAACATTTCTGGCCACAATATTCAAAAGCCGAGCGAATAGTGGAAGTGACCACAGATTGGACATCAGCTGAAGGATGCACAAAGTGATAATTTTTGCCTCCGCACTCCCCAATCAGCCTAGGATAATTCATATAACGGTTCAGATTTTTTCCAACTTCATTCCACAGCCAGTTGAATGTGGGTACAGATCCAGTGAAGTTGATGCCCGCCAGTTTGGAAGAGGAGGTAATGGTGCGTCCAAAAGTGGGTCCATCAGCGGGGACAAAATTAACTATACCATCGGGTAGACCAGCTTCACGCATTATGTTAAAGATCCTCCAATTTGAGAGAAGAGCTGTGTCAGATGGTTTCCATACAACACCGTTACCCATAAGAGCAGGCGTGTAGGCTAAGTTGCCCCCAATTGCAGTGAAGTTGAAAGGACTAATTGCTGCAATAAATCCATCAATACCTCGGAATCGAAGAGAGTTTCTGGTCACAGCGGGATCCTCAGAAATAGGTTGATATTTAGCATTCTCTTTTAAAAAGAAAACATTAAATCTGAAGAAATCAATGAGTTCCGCAGAAGAATCAATTTCAGCTTGAATTACACTCTTAGACTGGCCTAGCATAGTAGCAGCATTGAGTTTCTGTCTGTGCGCACCAGCCATCAGCTCTGCAGCAGTTTGCCAGATACGAATACGTTCCTGAAGCGGCGTGCGGTCCCAGCGCACCTGAGCATCTACAGACACTTTGATCGCTTTCTGTATGGTCTTCTCACTCGCGTAGTAGAATTTGGCGATCTTCTTGGAGTGATCGTGAGGCATCACCTGGAAGCGCGGCTCCCCCTCCTTGATGTTCTCGCCGCCGATGACGATGGGCACCTCCTCGGTGACGGCGGCAGTCTGCGCCAGCTCGGCGGCCAGCGCGGCGCGCTCACTGCTGCCCGCGCGGTACTCCAACACGGGTTCATTCTGCACGCCAAAGTCCTGGAACTTAGGCAGCTCTACGATACTGGCGAATGAGCGCTCGAGCGCGCGCCCTCCTCGGACCGTTCTCGTCCATACGCTTAACATCTTTGCGTAATCGGTCGATTCTCTTCTGGGATTGCAAGCAAAGTACTGTCAAGCAGTGCTTGTTACGTAAACCGAATTGTTCGCGAACACGACAACACTAAGAGCGCACGGATCCGGTAACTGACGTCGATATAGTTTTCACAGAATCTGCGACCTTCACCGATCCATCACATTTTGTAACGAAACGAAATGGCACCACCAATTTAATATTGTGTAAGTTTTTTCACGATATTCCTCGTACGGTTTATAATTATGGGTTTCAAGTTGTTCTATCTGCCATGTTTTTATTACAATGTAATCAATTTATATTTGATTGTAATGTATAAGACTCAGATGTTTTTCTTTTTAGAATTCAGTCAGAACCTAAACCGGTCACACAGCTGACATTTGCGTTTGCGAATACTGTAACGCGCTGATGCGCGTTTTATTATCGAATTTATGAGACTAGAGCCAGCCAATCCACGCCCACGACAAAACGTGTCATGATATTGTTTGCTCTTTCTTTTTCTTTAGCTTGTCTGCGGGTTTTAGAGCAGGACAAAATATGTTGGTTTGCATGGACTGTATTCCTTGTTTTTGCACCGTACTACTACTATATTTTGTTTACGTAGAATATGTCTATCTCCCTCTCTCTTTGACCAATTTTCTTTGCGTTCATCGCAGTCGCACACACCTTCGTTCAAGTTGTCGACTCGTATCGTCGTACTTGTTATTCTAGTTTTACCTGGAAAGTTTCCCGCGAGTTTTTAAAATTTTTAAGTTTATAGATTTCGACGTACTCTTTTAGAATTTTCACTTCGCCACCTCGCAACTGCGCCGCCATTTTGGAAAAATGGCGCTCAACAACAGTTTTTTGAGAATAACTCCGTTCCAACTCATTTTACGATAAAAATAGTTAAGTACATAATAAATTAAACTAGCAAAAATTCCCTGCAATGGGTCTGACAAACGTTTTTTACTTTACAAGTCAAATGCCTTACTTGTTTGTAGGTACCAATATATATTTACCTTCTTGCTTTTTAAGTAAAAAAAGTTGAAAATTAAAATAAATTTTGGTACTTACAAGCTTTCGCGAAAATCTAAATTTGCCCATATCTTTTTATCGGGTTGATTCAAGATCTTGATTTTAATACATAAAATAGTAACTATGTATAGACCTCAGTATCTGGTATAAATTTCAAATTGCTAGATCCACCAGTTCTTGAGAAAATCGGTGGTGACACGGACAGGCAGACAGACAGACGAACAGACGGTTGGACGGACGGACAGACGGACAAGAGAGTGATCTTAAAAGGGTTTCTATTTTAAGGGTTTTTCCCTTTTGAGGTACGGAACCCTAAAAAGCCTGTCACGTACTCTACCGGTGGTGTGGATTATTTAGCGCAACGCAAACATGCTATAATACACTTTGCGGCGCTCGTACGCCGTCACTATTGATGTTACGAAAAACGTTGTTGGAACATAATTGTAGGAAATTATTATTACTTCACTAATTCATCGTGAAATGAGTCGGAACGGAGTTATTCTCAAAAAACTGTTTTGGAGGCTGAATTCGTGCGCTCTACCATGGCCTCTCTCAATAAACGTACTTCATCACCGCCGGCTTTTTTATAAAATTTGAAGAGTCCTCGCTATTTTTCGAGGATTCCATCATCAGATCCTAACTTGATGATCATGGGGCCACCTGGGAGGTATACCCTTTCAAACAAAAAATTGAAATCGGTCCACCCATCTTCGAGTAATCGGGGAACATACATAAAAAAAGATCCTTCGAATTGAGAACCTCCTCCTTTTTGAATTCGGTTAAAAATGGAAAAATAAAAACTTTTGCAAAAAAGAAAACCGACTTTATAAACTAAAAAAAGTGAAAAATAAACTTCAGAAGAAAAATCAGCTTCTGAAGTTAGTTTTTGAGCGCCATTTTTTCCAAAATGGCGGCGCGAGCTGCAAGGATTCGGGGTGGCAAAGTTGAAATTCGAAAAGAACACGTCAAAATCTATAAAATTTCCCATTTTCAAAACTCCCGGAAAATTTTCCATTTTTCGCCCCAAATTACTATACTATTCGTCGAGTTTGAAAACATTGAGACCTATTATAATAAAATCACTCTGAATTGTGTGATGTGATTGAGACTAACGATCGACCGACCGGTCTGTGCGTAAAGCTAAAAGCACGCATGCACTTCACTATTTTGACCGATCCATGTCAGGGCAGTTGACGGTACTCGCAGGTTTACTCTCGATTAGGTAGGTACCTACCTAAAATTCAAAGTGTTGGCAGTTCACAAAGTCGTAGCCTTCGAGCTTCCAAAAACCTACACCTCTATTTTTTTTCACTCCGTAGGTACCTACTGGGTTTTTTAAATAAAATGCTGGCAAAAAGAATAGTTCGGAATTTTTACTATTTAAATCGGACCTGAGAATCGGACTAAATTAATAATTAAACAATTTTGTTATTGGGCGGGCCCAGTACTGGTTAAACTAGTTCATTCTGTTGTCGATGTCGGATAAACCACTTCAGAAAGTTCAAGTAAAACCGGATTTGTAATGTTTACTAAATAGTTACGGCTCATCTAGGAGAATCGTTTTCTCGAGGCAGTTACCTCTAATTCAAATCTGGCGGGTATTACATTCGCTGGTACGAGTTACAACTCGGACTCTTGAACATATTGGCGCACAGTCGGTAGGCAAATAGATATGTCACAGACTCGCAGCGGAATTCGTAGATTTAAGAAACTTCTAAAATTTGTTACAAGATGGCGGTAGTTATGTCATTGTTGGCAAGTAATTGTGGGGTCAGGGGTGGGGGACAACGGTGTGAAGTCTGCCTGAGACGTGCGCGTGAGCGGACGACCACACAACCTCCATCCATTTCTATCGTGATTATTGATTATTGTGATTCTAAGTTTGTGAAATGATTAAAGAAGGTCTACGCTATTTGTTCGTGGTATTATTTCTTGTTTTTTGAAGATGTATAAGGAGGAAGTTTGCCCAAAAATAACATTCCTGTTACCTCTCCGTCACATAATCGTCCGGAACGTCCGGACCTCCGTCATGCCCGTACAGAAGCAAAGACGACCGCTGCTAGTATAACTAGCAAGCCGGTAGAGCGACGTGTTGAAGTCTGCGCAGTCAGTACCTACTACACCAAATGGCACGTCTAGAACATCTCGGTGAGTTCTTTTCATTTCGTTTCGATTCGGGAGCAGAGTGCTCACTTATCAAACAAACAATGTTATTTAAATTTCATGGTAAACGACACAATCATTTAGTAAAGATGACTGGCATTGGGCAAACTAGTGTTTACAGTACTTCGTAGATTATGGCTTCAGTTACTTTCAATGACATTGTTTTCGACATTCTATTTCACGCTTTGCCTGATGATTTTTTGTTACATGACATTATGATTGGGCAGGCAGTGTTGACTCAAGGATTAGAAATTCACGTTACTTTTGAAAGAGTGATTTTTACCAAAATGAAATCCTCAATAATTGAGGAACTGGATTGAACGTGCTCGTGAGCGGACCACCTCACAACCTCCATCCATTTCTATCGTGCAATGTTATTTTCGGGCAAACCTTTCTCCTCGTACATCTTTGGAAAACAAGAAATAATACCACGAACAACTAGCGTAGAACTTCTTTAATAATTTCACAAACTTTTAGAATCAGGAATATGCACGATAGAAATGGATGGAGGTTGTGTGGTCGTCCGCTCACGCGCACGTCCACAGAGTACATTTCAAATTCAAATTTCAAATTCATTTTATTTAGCAACACAACAGAAAACTCACAGAATTAACAGCGGGTCCCAAACTAAGCACAGCCTGTATCTTGGTGACCCGAACACTACACAAAGTTGAGCATTTTGATTGTTATGCTAGCGCAAGACATATTTCTAAAATATTAGTTAGCTAAATATTTATATAGAACTAAAAATTATAGACATTGAAAATTACTTACATTAAAAATAACAAAAACAAAAAGTGCTTACAGCTTGATAATTATTTAGTAACATTGAAAAAACAAAACATACATAGTTATATAATACACACAAGAAAAAAAAAAAAAAAAGAAAAAACAGTTGAAATGAGTAAGGCTAAGTGTAGGGGTGTAGGGTGTGTGCGTGTGTGTGAGTGAATGTGAATGTATGGTGGGATTGGTGGGTAATGGGTATTAACTTGACCTACAAAGTAGTCCCTCTGTTTCCTCATAAGTCCGGTCTAGCAACCATTCTTTGAGTTTGATTTTGGCCTCAGAGTAGTTATTGGGTATACAGAATGTTTTGCTAATAGCGTTGAATACTCTTATTGAGAAGTACGGCGAGAGTCGCGCTGCAAAGAGAGTTTTGGTTTTAGGGAGGGGTATTCTTTCCGCGATCTTTCTACCTCTTTTACTGCAACTAGAGCGATTTTTGTTAAGTTTTATGAGGTTTAGAAGTGACCCAAGGACATACAATTGACGTACGCGTAAGACCCCAGCCTCCTTATACAGTTCGTCCGTAGAAAAACGACGCGGCCTTCCCAAAAGCACTTAAAGGACGGCCCTCTGGGCGCGTTCCAGCTCCAGCATGCACGCTTTTCCAGCGCTACCCCAGACACCGACACAGTATTGCAGGACTGACTGGCACAGTGATATGTAAACCAGAATGCGGATGTTTTTTGGAGCGCTAGCTCTCAAGAGTTTGGCGACATAAATGAATTTCCTAGTCTTTTTTGCGAGTGTTCGAATGTGTGCTTTGAAGTTCAGGTTCTGATCAATTATGTTATGACTCCCAGATATTTCGTTGTTTCTACTCTGGCGATGATGTTGCAGTTACAGTCTGTGGCGGAAACGGATGCTGCCGCTGAGACATTGCATTTGTTATTGTGAACTTTAAGTGATTCAATATTTGGCCTACTTGATTGAGTGACATGAAAAGTTAATAGGTGCGTTTTATCTACATTCAGAGTTAAAAGATTTTGTTCCAGCCATGTCATTATATTACTCATTCCCTTCTCAGCAACATTCATTATCTCTTCCCAAGTAGCACCGTGAAAAATTATAGCAGTATCATCAGCATAGCAGATCAGCTCCGCCTGTGCCATATTTAACCTCAGAATATCGTCCATATACATGATGAAAAGGGTGGGCCCCAAAATACTTCCCTGAGGCACGCCAAAGGCCACCGGAAGGCTCCCGCTGAGAGTATCCCCAATTTTTACACACTGATATCGATCAGACAAGTAATTTGTGAACCAGTCCAGGGAGATTTTTATATAGGGTACATTTTTATATGCGCACATCTCACGCAGATTTCACACAAACCGTTGTCCCCCACCCCTGACCCCACTATTACTTGCCAACAATGACATAACTACCGCCATCTTGTAACAAATGTTAGAAGTTTCTTAAATCTACGAATTCCGCTGCGAGTCTGTGACATATCTATTTGCCTACCGACTGTGCGCCAATATTATGTTCAAGAGTCCGAGTTGTAACTCGTACCAGCGAATGTAATACCCGCCAGATTTGAATTAGAGGTAACTGCCTCGAGAAAACGATTCTCCTAGATGAGCCGTAACTATTTAGTAAACATTACAAATTCGGTTTTACTCGAACTTTCTGAACTGGTTTATCCTATATCGACAACAGAATGAACTAGTTTAACCAGGACTGGGCCCGCCCAATTACTAAATTGTTTAATTATTAATTTAGTCCGATTCTCAGGTCGATTTAAATAGTAAAAATTCCGAACTATTCTTTTTGCCAGCATTTTATTTAAAAAACCCAGTAGGTACCTACGGAGTGAAAAAAAATCGAGGTGTAGGTTTTTGGAAGCTCGAAGGCTACGACTTTGTGAACTGCCAACACTTTGAATTTTAGGTAGGTACCTACCTAATCGAGAGTAAACTCCATTTCACGAAAGAAGTCCCGCAGACGCAGCGCTGTATGTCGCGCGACATAATGTTGTTTCACAACTTTTGGCATCGTAACTAAACCTTATAACGCACTAATCCAATAATAAACTCACAAAATATCTACCACAACAAACGCACCTTGATAACATCGACAAACGACAACATGGCCGATCTGTTAAATTTAGTTCCACAATTGTCCGCGGGACTTCTTTCGTGAAATGGACTTTAAACCTGCGAGTACCGTCAACTGCCCTGACATGGATCGGTCAAAATAGTGAAGAGCATGCGTGCTTTTAGCTTTACGCACAGACCGGTCGGTCTCAATCACATCACACAATTCAGAGTAATTTTATTAGAATAGGTCTCAATGTTTTCAAACTCGACGAATAGTATAATAATTTGTGGCGAAAAATGGAAAATTTTCCGGGAGTTTTGAAAATGGGAAATTTTATAGATTTTGACGTGTTCTTTTCGAATTTCAACTTTGTCACCTCGTATCCTTGCCGCTCGCACCGCCATTTTGGAAAAAATGGCGCTCAAAAACTAACTTCAGAAGCTGATTTTTCTTCTGAAGTTTATTTTTCACTTTTTTTAGTTTATAAAGTCGGTTTTCTTTTTTGCAAAAGTTTTTATTTTTCCATTTTTAACCGAATTCAAAAAGGAGGAGGTTCTCAATTCGAAGGATCTTTTTTTATGTATGGTCCCCGATTACTCGAAGATGGGTGGACCGATTTCGATTTTTTGTTTGAAAGGGTATACCTCCCAGGTGGCCCCATGATCATCAAGTTAGGATCTGATGATGGAATCCTCGAAAAATAGCGAGGACTCTTCAAATTTTATAAAAAGCCGGCGGTGATGAAGTACGTTTATTGAGAGAGGCCATGGTAGAGCTGCGCACGAATTCAGCCTTAAGTCTTGTCTCCAAGTGGGGTGACGAGAATCTGGTAGATTTCAACGCCGCCAAAACGCAAGTGTGTCTGTTCACCGCCAAAAGGCGTCCGTTTGATCTGGCCCCTACTTTCCGAAGTGCGTCTGTACAAGTTACCGACAGTCTCGAGCTTCTTGGCACGAAGTTGAACGCGATTCTGAATTTCGGCGCCTACATTGAGTCGAAAGCTCAAACTGCGGCAAAAAAGCTGGGTATCCTAAACAAGGTTAAGCGGTACTTCAACCCTGGACAGCTTTCAATATTATATAAAGCTCAAGTCCAGTCCGGCACGGAGTATTGCTGTCACCTTTGGGATGGCTCAGCCAAATACCAACTTTCCACACTTGACTCTGTAGAGCGCAGAGCCAGGAGGCTAATTGGTGACGATAAGCTGGTTGCCCAGCTAGCCTGCCCACCGCCGCAAAGTCGCTTGTCTGTCGGTCTTCTACAGACTGTATTTCGGAGAGTGTGCGCAGGAGCTGCACGGGCTGATTCCACCATCTCCCTTCTTCCATCGGGAGACTAGGCGTACTGCAGGCTATCACCCATACCCAGTCGATGTTCCACACATTCGAACGAAGCGCTTTGCTAAGTCCTATAGTATGCGCACAGCCAAGAAGTGGAACTTCCTGCCTGCGTCGGTTTTTTCGAGTTCATTTAACCCTAATCTATTTAAGTCGCGAGTTAATAGGCTTGTTCTGGGTAAGCCCGTTCCATCGTTGACCTCATCTCTGCCCTTAGGGCAAGATTGAGGTCAAGAGCAAGCCCATTTCAAATAAAAAAAAAAAAAAAACACTTGGAAGTGATTCGAGTAGTTTTTGGAAGAGTACAATCTAAGTGATCCCATTTCAATTTGGTGAAGATCTGATGAAGAACTTCGGAGATAGGCAACGGAACTTCTCAATAAATGATAGCTAATGGACTGGGATTGCTGAAATCTCATGTGTGTCTATTGTTTACACCAGTTCATAACATAACATCACACCGGTACACTTTGAAGGGGTAAGCACATGTGAACCACTAAAAAGGAAAAAATAAAAACTTTTTTACAAAAAATAAAACCGACTTCAACAAAAAATAAAACACAATAAAGTGAAAAATAAACTTTAGAACATAAATAGGTTTCTGAAGTCGGTGGCAAAAAAATTAAATCGTAGAAACAAAAGTCACCGACTTCAGAAACTGATGTATGTTCTAAAGTTATTTTTTTTGTTGAAGTCGGTTTTATTTTTTTACGAACGAAGTTCTAGGATCAAATAACCCCTCCCGCTCTTGGGCAGAGTTGAAAGGGAGTGTCAGTCTTCTACTGACTAAAAACTACCCATGTTCCTTCTTAGCCCTTCATGTCGAGGCCCGCGGTATCTCTTGCGAACAACCCGCAGCCCCGACGGGGCTAGGATGGTACTTAATTTACATTTGTATTTTATGAGAAGAGGTTTCAGGGGATACTTAACAGAAACTAGTCTGATAATTAATATTGACAGTTTATTCGTCAGTTACACACTTTTACATTACAATAGTTCGGAAATAAATGTATTTCGTGGACAATATCGGCGCAGGGCGTCACACGACTTGCGCGGGAGGATGGCAGAATCACGTACGTGTGCCTTGCGCGAAAGCAGCGGACTGGCGAGGCGACGCCACGCGCCGCGCGCATCGGTCACACGCTTGCAACCGTCGCGCGGGAAATTGGTTGTCAAGTCATTGGTTGTATCGGGGCGGCACGCGACCGCGGGACGCTCTGATTAGCCGACTTGTAGGAGTCGTAGGTCTCTGGGTTGCTACAATTTTAAGTAGACAAAAAGGTCTCTACACAACCAAAAAATGAAGATTAGAGTGACAATCTTCACCGATGTAAAAGACAAGCCCGGTGTGTTGAGAAGGTATGACGTTAGGGTTGTGTTGCAGGCGGGCTCCATGTCGCACCTGCAGCTCGCCTACTCCTGCAGGCGCCGCCACTCCTCACCCTGATCCACTCTATACACACCTTGTCAATGTTGCACAATAAAACGTCCCTTTGAGTCCATTTCTATATAATTTTATTGCAATTCAGGATCAATACATAACGGATACACATACAAGTAAGGTAGCACGCAGCGCACTGACTGGTCCGCGTGCGACATTTGTACAGACACGACACATCACAATGTTACATTACTACTGCTACCTACCTACACGTGACGTCACGTGACGTCACGCGGAGGGCGACTCGGCGGAGGCCTCGCTCGCTCGTCATCCACATCCGAGTCCTTCTAACGACTACTAGTAATCATTACATATAACTTCTTTTGTACACGTTTCCTTACAAATCACTATCAAGATCTCACCGATTCGCACCTCAGTTTACAAAAAAATAACGCAAAATATTGCATTCCTACAAGATAATTATATCAGTTACTACTATAATAATAATAATGAACCATCTAAATGTCATAATATGCGTAAAGTACGATACAACTAGGCATTGGCAAGTGTCGGCCGGGCGGCCTGCGCCTGCGCCGCACGCGACACGTGACAAGTGCCACACGTGACACACGTGGCGACACGTGCCACACGCGCGTGCGGCGCAGGCGATACATACGAACAATATAATATAATTATGACACTCTTACAGCGTGCCCGAACGAAACATTACATCTACGTACATACACCACTGCGCGTCACCCGGGTACACCCGGCCACACTCGCCACCGGCTGGCGACTGGCCGGGTGACGCGCAGCTCTAGCGAAGGCACAGCTCCTCTTAGCATGTTTATCAATTACAATTAATTACATTTACTAAGCAATTGTAAAAACACTTGTTTACAGTTCTCGGTAGCCAAAGTTCGTAAGAAATTTCATAAAAATATACACTTTTCTTTTTAACAATACATTGACTTCGTTTGCTATCGAATTAGGAATAACGTTTCAATAAAAACTTGTAAATTTTAAAAAATGCATAGTAATAAATTGTTACAAAATTTTGGAATGCCACGTGGAATGAGTTGAATGTGTTCACAGTACACGCGCGACTGGCGCCTCACAGCTTCTCTATTTGTCTATGCTACGTCATAGACTAAGAACAAAAATATAACTACGTCGTTATTTATTAAATACATAAAATCATTTAAATGCTCTAAAATGTGTCAAAACGTTAAGTTGAAGTCGTTATCAGCTAATCAGTCGAGCGCGGCACTCGGCGACGCTAGTTGATTACGGTAAGGTATCGCCGAGCGCCCACAGATATGACTCGATGCACTAAACCTACGCGGATATACATAGTTGAGCAGTTTGAACAGCGTCGACTGAACGCAGCGAGCGCGCGACGTCACGCACCGGCCCCGCCCCCTCGCCCGCCACGGCGACTTCATCTAATCCGGTGTCTCTGCGACCTGTTGACGAAACAAATTTCATTACATACATCAATTGAGATACCACAAGTTGTTGCAATTATTATAAAGAAACTCATAAAAATATCGTGGACCACGGCCATCACATTTTCGCTCCACGAGCGCGCCGCGTGTTGCGCACAGGTGTACGTACCTGTGAGTGTGTGACTAGAACAGCAGGTCGGTGGCGTGCGTGCGCGCCTCGCTCCACGAGCGCGCCGCGTGTTGCGCACAGGTGTACGTACCTGTGAGTGTGTGACTAGAACAGCAGGTCGGTGGCGTGCGTGCGCGCCTCGCTCCACGAGCGCGCCGCGTGTTGCGCACAGGTGTACGTACCTGTGAGTGTGTGACTAGAACAGCAGGTCGGTGGCGTGCGTGCGCGCCTCGCTCCACGAGCGCGCCGCGTGTTGCGCACAGGTGTACGTACCTGTGAGTGTGTGACTAGAACAGCAGGTCGGTGGCGTGCGTGCGCGCCTCGCTCCACGAGCGCGCCGCGTGTTGCGCACAGGTGTACGTACCTGTGAGTGTGTGACTAGAACAGCAGGTCGGTGGCGTGCGTGCGCGCCTCGCTCCACGAGCGCGCCGCGTGTTGCGCACAGGTGTACGTACCTGTGAGTGTGTGACTAGAACAGCAGGTCGGTGGCGTGCGTGCGCGCCTCGCTCCACGAGCGCGCCGCGTGTTGCGCACAGGTGTACGTACCTGTGAGTGTGTGACTAGAACAGCAGGTCGGTGGCGTGCGTGCGCGCCTCGCTCCACGAGCGCGCCGCGTGTTGCGCACAGGTGTACGTACCTGTGAGTGTGTGACTAGAACAGCAGGTCGGTGGCGTGCGTGCGAGCGCGCCGCGTGTTGCGCACAGGTGTACGTACCTGTGAGTGTGTGACTAGAACAGCAGGTCGGTGGCGTGCGTGCGCGCCTCGCTCCACGAGCGCGCCGCGTGTTGCGCACAGGTGTACGTACCTGTGAGTGTGTGACTAGAACAGCAGGTCGGTGGCGTGCGTGCGCGCCTCGCTCCACGAGCGCGCCGCGTGTTGCGCACAGGTGTACGTACCTGTGAGTGTGTGACTAGAACAGCAGGTCGGTGGCGTGCGTGCGCGCCTCGCTCCACGAGCGCGCCGCGTGTTGCGCACAGGTGTACGTACCTGTGAGTGTGTGACTAGAACAGCAGGTCGGTGGCGTGCGTGCGCGCCTCGCTCCACGAGCGCGCCGCGTGTTGCGCACAGGTGTACGTACCTGTGAGTGTGTGACTAGAACAGCAGGTCGGTGGCGTGCGTGCGCGCCTCGCTCCACGAGCGCGCCGCGTGTTGCGCACAGGTGTACGTACCTGTGAGTGTGTGACTAGAACAGCAGGTCGGTGGCGTGCGTGCGAGCGCGCCGCGTGTTGCGCACAGGTGTACGTACCTGTGAGTCAGTGGCGGTACTCCCATAGAAGCTGAAAAGCACAGCTTGCCTTAATAAAACAACGAATTAAAAAAAAAACAGTCAATGCGAAAAACAAAATATTATAATTTATCTTCAAACTGCATGCCACGCGTTAAACGGAACGTATTGATACAACGTCAGGTTTACGTACTCAATAACTGTCATTCTCTCGTCGTTGCCTAACTTCATATTAGTTCATCATGTCTCCCGAGCTCCCGACTCCGGCCGATCGGTCAAACAGGTCGATCGGGCATAGTCGGGCTAGGCTAGCCCTTTCTCTGTCACACCCACTACAATAGCAGCGGTAGAGCCGCTGCTTTTCCGACCTCTCTATTTTACCAACATTTCTAGGTGTTTTTGTTTCGAACTTTTTGCCGGTTTTACGACAGAATGTATAGGATTTTAAGCATAGCTTCTGGTTGAATGAATGAAGATTGCGAGAAATTGTGAATATGCGAGTGAATCCAGGCTCGCGACGCGATTGAATGGGATTTCGATTTAGTTCAAACTTGTCTTGATCGTTGAGCATTTTTTTATTGTGTTTTGATATTTTCCGTGTCTTGTTAGTCATTAAAAGTTTTGTGAATAGTTTTTGCTGTAATTAGCTTTGTTTTGAAGTGATTAATTAATTTAAAGTTTTTTGATTCGTTTTTGCTGTACTTACCTAATTAGCTTTGTTTTGAAGTGATTAAAGTTTCTTAATATCTACTAAAATGAATTCGAAAACGCATACAATTGTTCCTTGTGATGGATTAAAGTGGGTGAAAGCGTTACTGTGCAAGGTAAATACTTTGAATTTTACAGATAAATATAACCTCGTTACTTCTCCTAAACCTACTCCAGATTTATTTTGGTTTTTGCGTCAACCAAATTAAAGTATAAACGAATCTTTGTTCAAGTAATTGATAACATATCGTCTGAAATTAAAGACAGATATTCAGAAATGTTTAAATTAGAGTTTTTCCAATTGCTTAAGCCTTCAGTGTGTTTTGTTGTTTGTCATATTCTGTATACATTGTGAGTAATTACATTTTTTTATCAATTAAGTGTAGTTAGAAACTAATTTATTATTTTGTGCGCCATCTAGCGGTAATTGAAATATTTTGCCCATAGCGACTGAACGTATACGAGACGACGACTCGAATAGTTCGTTTTAGTATAGATGGCTCTTATTAATATATTATTTTACTTGATACTGACAAGGCAACTTGATCATTATATTAAAATAGTTGTAAATTTTGTGACAGGATGTAAAATACGAAAAGAACCAGTAAAACCAGTGTTATTAAAAACCAGTGTCAGAACACGGAACAAAAAGTGAAACTTTTTTTTTTTTGTAAATTGGGCTTTACCCCCATATCATTGCTGGCACGCCACTGCTGTGAGTGTGTGACTAGAACAGCAGGTCGGTGGCGTGCGTGCGCGCCTCGCTCCACGAGCGCGCCGCGTGTTGCGCACAGGTGTACGTACCTGTGAGTGTGTGACTAGAACAGCAGGTCGGTGGCGTGCGTGCGCGCCTCGCTCCACGAGCGCGCCGCGTGTTGCGCACAGGTGTACGTACCTGTGAGTGTGTGACTAGAACAGCAGGTCGGTGGCGTGCGTGCGCGCCTCGCTCCACGAGCGCGCCGCGTGTTGCGCACAGGTGTACGTACCTGTGAGTGTGTGACTAGAACAGCAGGTCGGTGGCGTGCGTGCGCGCCTCGCTCCACGAGCGCGCCGCGTGTTGCGCACAGGTGTACGTACCTGTGAGTGTGTGACTAGAACAGCAGGTCGGTGGCGTGCGTGCGCGCCTCGCTCCACGAGCGCGCCGCGTGTTGCGCACAGGTGTACGTACCTGTGAGTGTGTGACTAGAACAGCAGGTCGGTGGCGTGCGTGCGCGCCTCGCTCCACGAGCGCGCCGCGTGTTGCGCACAGGTGTACGTACCTGTGAGTGTGTGACTAGAACAGCAGGTCGGTGGCGTGCGTGCGCGCCTCGCTCCACGAGCGCGCCGCGTGTTGCGCACAGGTGTACGTACCTGTGAGTGTGTGACTAGAACAGCAGGTCGGTGGCGTGCGTGCGCGCCTCGCTCCACGAGCGCGCCGCGTGTTGCGCACAGGTGTACGTACCTGTGAGTGTGTGACTAGAACAGCAGGTCGGTGGCGTGCGTGCGCGCCTCGCTCCACGAGCGCGCCGCGTGTTGCGCACAGGTGTACGTACCTGTGAGTGTGTGACTAGAACAGCAGGTCGGTGGCGTGCGTGCGCGCCTCGCTCCACGAGCGCGCCGCGTGTTGCGCACAGGTGTACGTACCTGTGAGTGTGTGACTAGAACAGCAGGTCGGTGGCGTGCGTGCGCGCCTCGCTCCACGAGCGCGCCGCGTGTTGCGCACAGGTGTACGTACCTGTGAGTGTGTGACTAGAACAGCAGGTCGGTGGCGTGCGTGCGCGCCTCGCTCCACGAGCGCGCCGCGTGTTGCGCACAGGTGTACGTACCTGTGAGTGTGTGACTAGAACAGCAGGTCGGTGGCGTGCGTGCGCGCCTCGCTCCACGAGCGCGCCGCGTCAGCACCGCAGGGTCGCGCGTCCCCCTCTCCCTCCCCCTCCCCCGCACCGCTGGCTGCCCCCCCCGCGCTGCTTGCAGGTGCTGCGCATCAAACACTATGTCAACTGGGAACTTGCAGTGCGATACAAAGTTAAATGGCTACAAAACTAGTGTTGAACCAGACTTTATGAACTTTAGTCCCCGAGTCACAGAAACACCCTTATCGAGCCACACTGCAATTTTGCAATGATTTACTGATATGATGAGTTGATGTCTTCAACTTTTTCTTGGACCTACCATTACTTTCAATGTTCTAGATCATAATTCAAGGAAATGTTTGGGGGCTTGTTTTAGGTGTCTGGAAGTCTATGTATATATTTCCAAACATAACATACAATTAAATAGCCTGCCTATCTTCCAGTATTTCCTTATATTCAAAGTTCGGCCACGCTTTTGGCTTTTATTCGTCGATATTTGTTATCAATACAAACAAGTATTGTATGAGCAGTGCCGGACTGGGACACGAAATCGGCCCGGGCATTTTAGAGACGGTCGGCCCTCTGCTCTCAAGTGAAAGAAAAATTAATTACACAAATTTTGAATCCACTAAAGAAAACATTTAGAATATAATGTTAGGCTGAAATGCTAGGCAGCGACTTTAAAAGAATTAGGACTCCAAGAGCGAGCGAAGCGAGCTTGAGAATCTCGACCCTTACACAAGCGTTACTTGGTCGTCAGACAAAGGTAAGATTCAAGAGGTAGTATCCAGCAAGCCGCAAGAGCGAGCGAAGTGAGCTCGAAATTTTTTTTAAACCATTCCCTGGACAGGTTAGAATTGCTTTGACCTATTGGAGTTACTTGGTCGACTTTGACAATGTAAAGTTTCAAAGGTTAAGTTCTGGTTACGGCTACAGCTGAAGTTCTTATAAGAATCTAAAATACTGGATATAATAAAAGTAGAAGTATTATTTGTGAAGAGTTATTTGAAAAGTCTAAGAACTAAAAGGAGTAGGACTCCTAGAGCGAGCGAAGCGAGCTCGAAAAACTCAACTCTTAGACAAGCGTTACTTGGTCGACAAACAAAGTCAAGATTAAGATTTTCTCCGAACACCAACATGGATTTTTAAAAGGTCGCTCCACCACCTCTAACCTCGTAGTCTGTAGTGACTATCTTTCTGAGCATATGTCTAGGAGGTCCCAGGTAGATGTTATATACACTGATTATAGCAAATGTTTCGATCGAATCGATCATGCACTTCTAATGCGCAAATTGTTAGGGATTGGTGTGAGGGGTAACTTGTACAGATGGTTTGTATCATATGTTGAAAATAGGTGCCAGACTGTAGTCCTCAACGGTTATGCCTCGAGAGCGATGTACATTCCTTCGGGGGTTCCCCAAGGATCCTTATTGGGACCTCTTTTATTTAATATTTTTGTAAATGACATAACCTCTTGTTTTCTAAATTCAAAAATGTTATTGTACGCAGATGACATGAAAATTCTGAGTCAAGTGTCAACCATTGAGGATGCACGCCTATTACAGGAGGATCTGGACCGGTTCCAGGATTACTGTTATAGGAATAGGTTGGATTTAAATATTTCTAAATGTTATGTATGTACATTTACTCGTAAACCAAACCCTATTAGGTATGATTATAAATTATCGGATACCTCAATTGCCAGAGTTAACATCATCAAGGACCTTGGGGTGACATTTGACTCAAAGCTTTTGTTTGATGCGCACATTGACAACATAGTCAACAAGGCTTCTAAAGCGTTAGGCTTTATTTTCAGAGTCTCCTCTGAGTTTAAGAATGTCAAAACTATGAAAATCCTCTACTGTGCTTTCGTCCGTAGCCATCTCGAATATGCTTCTCAAGTCTGGAATCCTAATTACAATGTCTATATTAATCGCATTGAAGGCATAATAAGGCGATTTTTAAGGTACACTCAATATCGTTCTAATACTTATCTTCCTAACTATACAAGTCGGTGTAAGAAATATAACATTCTTCCTTTACATGAGCGAAGAAAAATAGCAGATCTTGCTTTTCTATTCAGCATAATGAACGGATCTACTGACGTCCCTGAACTGGTAGCCAACATTGGACTTAGGGTACCGTCTGTGTTTCTTCGGAGACCTCATCTCCTTCATGTACCTATTGCGAAAACTAACTATAGGCAAAATTCATTTATTTTAAGAGCATGTCGTAAGTTTAATATGGTGTGCCGGGATATTGAGCTTGATTTATTTACAAGTAGTGTCCACAAATTAAAAAAAAATATGAGTAATTTCTTCTTTGAAGTGTAATGTGTATTTTTGTTTTGTTTATACTTCTTAGTTGTGTCTATGTTTAGCTCTCACTCATGTGTATTTTTTTATTTTTGTTTGTATATTCTCTCTAGTTGTGTTTATGTGAATTCTCACGCTGTGGTTTGTTATTATTTTTTGCATCCTCTTCAGTTGTTTCTACCTAAATCTCGCGCTGTGTATCTGTGTGTGTGTACTGTGTATGCCTGTGTAACTCTCACGCTGTTTATATTTACCGTATCTTCAATTTTAGTTTTAAGTTTATATGTATGTGGAAACTTGTAATTGGCCTTCTTCTGCATGTAAATTAGATTACTCGAATGTTTAGCTGTAAGTTTTCTTAAAATTAATAAAATAAAATAAAATTAAGATCGAGTACCTAGTAGGCCGCAAAAGCGAGCGAAGCGAGCTCGAATTTTTTTTTGACCCCGTGCTCTGGATTGGTTAGAATTGATTCGACCTGTTGGAGTTACTTGGTCGACTTCGACAATGTATCAAGGTTACAAACCGGGTGCGTTGGTTTAAAGAAAATTTGTAAGTTTCTAGCGGCAATAGCAGTTCTCAGAGACTCATTTTTAGCGTCCAAAATATTTTAGTTTTAGAGTGATTCTACTACACGATACAATAATTACGAAAGACGATTAATTACGTATGTACAACTAACTTATTTCACTTACTAACTAATTTCAATCGATGAATAACATCGTTTTTTTTAAATTAGTTAAAGAAAGTCGGCCGCCAATCGGCCACACCGGTCCATCTGGCATTTGCCCGAGTTGCCCTATGGCCAGTCCGGGCCTGTGTGTGAGACAGAATCTTCAAAGTATCTTCGCTATCAGTACATTTTTTAGCTTATGTCTCGGGACGGAACGGAAACATGACGCTTTAGAAGATTTAGTCTCATTCAAAACTAGTTTGTATTATTATTAAACGTTTATTTCAGATTAAAAATCCATAGCACCAAAAGTTACAAATTTCATAAAATAAAATCACAATATAACAGGATTTATACGTGATGGCTAATAAAATCATAGTTGTACTGAAGATTAGATCATCTCAGTGCATTTTTAATTTTGATATAACATATTTCAGATTTTTGACGCTTTAGATGATTTTGTCTCATCATACTTGTTTGTATTGATAACAGTAAATCGATTAATACAAGTCATATACGAGGGAACATCTTTTAAAAAAAATGCTAAAAGAATAGACGGCCGGTTTCATTTTGTTTTATATTTAGAGTATAAATGTGAATGGATTCCTATAAGAGTTGAGAAAACTAAAAAAGGTGGTGGTGGTAAATATTTTATTTCACATAGGCCTACATGGGCACTTGTAAAACGTCGACAAAAAAGGGCCTATGGAGAAGAACCGGCAAGAAACTTCTTCTTTTAAAATGGTTTGGTTTTACAATATTTTTATGTTACAGCATTAGATATGATGATGATGTTAGTACGAGTGGTGGTGTGGGTGTGGGTCAGGTACTCACCGACGACGTTGGCGTCGTGTTCGGGCTCGTGGCGCGTGACGCCGAGCTGGAAGGCGGCGCCCGACGTCTTGTGCGGCGTGTAGCGGGACAGCGCCGCGGACGCTGCGGGCAAGCGGGACTCAACTACTGCTCTACTGAGCCACTACATAGCCTACGCTAGCGGTGGCTGCAGGTACACCTTATTACATTTGCCTAATAAGTATAATCGCAGTTACTGTCGCACTCAGAAACGTGTAATGATTACTTAAGCCATCACTTACTAAAGATTTTGACAGTTTAGTGAAGGACTTGTTCTTCAAACCTTTACTAAGTGACGGTTTAATCATTAAATATCTCTGAGTACGGCAGCTTGAAACGATGGTTGCTGCTTCTACATTGCTTCCCTTACTAAAGGTAAATTAAAACGACAAATTTTAGCAAATGTAATAAGGTGTTTAGGCACAATACCTGCCTTTGTACGTCAAAAAGTGGTATCTCAATAATATTTAATACTCTTTTATCCATTTCACAACCAGAAAATCTCGTATCAGATGGTCTTATTAAAATGATCTTGATTGGAACATTTAAATAATCGGCAGAAAGACACACAGGTTTGGTTGTTAGGACTCAAAAAGAGATGAATATTTATTGAAATACTGCTTTTTAACTTACGGGAGCAGAATACCGGTCATTAAATGACATATTCTTATATAAACACAACACACAAATAAAGTCCGTTAAGATCACAATACCTATCGAATGTCAGGCACATGTGAGTTAGACCCATCTCACAACGAAGCCGCGGTGCCTATGAACGAAGTCTATGGATGTAGAAGCACGCAGCCGGCACCGGTTGCATCATTGCGTGCGCCCGCTTCACTCTCAAATAGGCTTCATACAATATTATGATCTGCTGTCCATGTTCATTGCAGACGATGTTGATAATGCTAATCGTACGACCAAGGCTACACACAGAGGTAAGCGGGTGCCATCAGCTGGGAGGCGCATCGAACACCCTGCGTGTGCTGATTGGTTTACTTAGAGCTGTCCCGCAACATATACCACGCGTATACCACGTCGGTGGTGTGGTAAGCGCGCTCATATAAACGCGTACACTCGTCTAGCTTACCAAACGTTATCCTTGCTTAGCTTTCATAATACTCTACTAAGCTGCTTATAACAGCATAACACCCTTAACGAAGAGAGGCAATTCTGCTGCCCGTGATCATTTTTTTTTGTATTGGATCATACTTGGAAACTTTCTAGCTACTTTTACACACGTTTTATAAATAAATGTTTTTGTTGATTGAGCGCGCTACATTAAATGATACCGAAATCCATCACTTTAGGTTAAGCCACGCTTGGTTAAGACGTTCCGTGGATGAGTGACCGCTCATTACATACCGAGTTTCCTCCGTGATATACGGATATCGTATTACCAAGTGCTAACCGGGTTGTGGACCTGATGTTGTCATCATCATCATCCGGAAAACATTCACTGTTGAATAGAGGTCTCCCCCTTAAGATGGGGGGGGGGCATTATTCCCACGTTTGGGAATCACAGTTAGGTCACTGAAACTGTAAAGGTCGCTGCTGTCCGTCCCTCGGTGGGTGGTCGCAATAGGGATGTTTACATACATACATAAACTCACGCCCTTTTCCCATGGGGGTAGGCAGAAACCACAGAACGCCACTTGCTACGATCCTTACATACTCCTTTTGCCTCGTCCACATTCATACATCTGGTCATACACGCACGCCGGTTACGAGTACTACGCACCTGTCCTTTCAAAAGAACGGCACCAATATGATCAGTGTATGTCTTTCTAGGGCGTCCCCTCCCGGCATAACCACTCATATCTGCCTTGTAAATACCTTTTGTTAATCGCCTTTCATTCATCCTTTCCACATGACCGAACCACCTTAGCATACTTTTTTCAATTTTTGTCACATGATTTTGTGGATGTTTACTAACTAAAAAAAATATGATTCTAATTAGTCCGTCTGTTAGATTTTCGAAAAATATTGGATACGTATTTTTTGTTTTATCAAATCAAGAAAAAAATACGAATATAAAACGCGTCAAAGATTTGAGTGGGGGGTTCTGACGTCACTCACCGGTAAAAAATGTCTCACAATATGACGTCACACGAGTTTTCAAAGCACTGTATCGTCTCCATCGTGTGTTTACGTGAAAAAAGAAAAAATACGTATCCAATATTTTCTGGAAATCTATCAGACCGACTAATTAGACTTTTTTAGTTAACTCTTATGTAATACTAGCACTTCGGCGGCTCGTATTTAGAAAATAGAATATAGCCTATTTGCTCGATAAATATGTAGATTTCTAATGGTGAAAGAGTTTTTAAAATCAGTCGTGCTGTTTTTGAGTTAAATCCGAACAAACAAACAAAACTTTCCTCTTTATAATATTAGTTTAGACGATGATTTAGCAGTTTGTACCCGCTTACGTTACATCCTACTGATCGTCTGCAAAATGACTGCTGTCACAATAAGTGCAGTGGTTTTCGTTGTAAACGCGTACGTACCTATATGTTCAGAAAACTAGGTGAAAAATGTTTATAAGAGTAGGTCGCGTGCGTCAATCGATCTCGATAAGACAGTAGCCGTCACTGTCAAGTGCCAAGATCAAATCTGTTGTATGACTAGGGCGCGTCTTTCGAGTTTGTCAAACTTATCGACTAAACTAACTACGACTTAGCCACTTACATACAATCAAACGTTCAAAATAATCTTAATTGTGGTTTTATTTATCAACAACACCGCTTCTCCCAACACTGGCTACGTACACAAAATCAACAGAATCGTGTTGCTCGCGCAACCTAGCAGCATTACACACTAATGTTGCGTGCCGGTGGGCGTGGCCTGCGGCGGTGACGTCACACGAACGTCTCGGCGCGCAGCAGGTATACTGTCGTCACAACAACTCACATCACTTCACATCGAAATATTACAGGTTTGAGGGTCGTGAAGCGATGGTGGTTAACAGGAGACAGTGGTCATCATTGCCGCTATTTCATATGACTGACATTCAGTTTATGATATCAACAGAAGACCAGTGTTATGTCTGGTTACCAGCTAACCTTCGTGCAGCCGGAATGACGCTGCATTCAGAGCGACGAATAATTTTATTGTTTAAAAGTTACTATCGTTGCGTTGATTCCCGAAACTCACACTAGGTTTCCCTGTGTCGTGAGTTCCAGGCTTCTTCGTTCCGTTTACATAATCAAAATCAAAAGTCATTTATTCAAACTAGGCTGATAATCAGTACTTTTCGAAAGTCAAAAATTACTTTACTTATTTACTAGTGACAGCCCCCAAAACGCCCACCCTACGACACTTCCTAGTGTTTAGTTAGTTATATAGTTGTGAGTACATATGTTATAATAAGTAATCCCGTAATCACGCGACATAGTGACTACTCGCAGCGCACAGAAACCCCCGCGCTCAAGTGAGCCACACGCAGCTGCTGAACTAGCGAGTGTACGCGCACGTGGGAACCGCATGTTGCTACACTAGTGTTTAGCCCTGACTGCCGCTGTTTTGTGTGTGCCTACTTCATACAAAGGGAGCTTTTTGCATACATCGAACTATTGGATGTTGGAATAGACGCCATTATTATGACTGTAATTAAGATCGTTTGTCACAATGTATCGCTGGCACACAACGCGCGGTAAGACGGCGCAGCGATGGAGTGGCTCAGTCGAGTGCTTCAAGGTTGTCAGCACCTCCCTTATCAGATCGTTTGGCTCGAGTGGTGACTGCGTGCAATCTCATGAAGCTACAGTCCTTTTACAATTATTGTACCAGCTACCTTATGGTTAGGACAGTAATCACCGCTGTGATTGTGTCCGCGCTGTCCGGTCACAGGCAACGTGGCAGTGCTACGTACCCGCAGGAGAGACATTAAAACATTTTGTATGAGATACTTACTGATATGTGTGTTGGCGGCGAGCGTGGCGTGCAGCACAGACTCCGCCAACTGCGGCGTCGCGTCGGGCTCGGGGGCCGCGGGGGACGCTGGGGCTGCGGGGCCCGCAGGGGCTGTGGGGCCCGCCGGGACCGCGGGGCCCGCCGGGCTCACGGGTGCCGCGCTGGGGGACTCCTCGCACAGCGACGTCTCCGAAGGATACTCGAACGTGCGCGTCAGCGAGTCGTCGAACTGTAGCTTTAGCTGGAAATAATAACATCACTCATTTTAGTTGTTATCTATAAAACTTTTTCAAGTGACTACGTATTTAGCCAGTTCTAGGTATGGCATTATGTAGAATGCAGCCAGAATGAGTCTTAAACGCGGCTACTAACCAAAACGAACTAAGAAAGAAAAGACATTATTTGGCACATTCCACAAGTACACACAATAATAAATAGCAATAAAGAAATTTTAAATCTAAACAAGAATTATAATATTGTCAGATCATTAGGATCAATGTTTAGCAACATGATGAGTTAACAAACGTTGCGACATGCATACAACATACATAACGCAGCGAAGTGTGGAGTCAGTTAAAAACAGCCACACAACAACAATTCTCATAAAATCGGATTCATCGAGTCGGTGAATAATATCAATCAACATGGCCGCATTTCTAGCGAATTTGTGCAGTGAATCAGATTTGTAGGAATGCGGTGTCAGCACCGCACACACAGGTGAGCGTCGGTCACGTGAAGTCACGTCCAGCGTGGGCCAGCGTGGGCCAGCATCGGTCACACGTGGCGAGCCCTTCCTCCTCCTTCAGTGACCCGCTCACACAGCGCACACAATACATTCCTTTCCCAGCACAAAACAATGCTGCGTGACGAAATTATGAGAGTTTTCAAACGAAAATGCCATTTGATGCAGAGCTATAATGTTAGAAATGGAATTTGTCATTCTTCTAGCCCTTACATTTGTGGATTTCGTGGGCGTTCTTGTTCTCACTGTCGAAAACTTAAAGATGAAAGTGTGACGGTCAAGTCAAAGGAAAGGTACGATGATACGATTTACAGGACAACACAAATATGCGAAGAGAAGAATAACGTACTCGTTGAAATAAACGCGTTGTGAAGAGACATGACAATCCTGCCATGTGTTTACAAGTAGCCGTATGTGTGTAGCGTGTGGTGCGTGTGGTGCGTGCGGCGCGACGCCGCCGGCGCACACCGCCACGGAACCGGTATCTACTGATCGACGTGATAATGACCGCGCAGCGCTCACTCACTGGTGACGCCGCCACTCAAGGGTCTCCGTGCTTTCATTGCCACATCTACATCACTTCTCATAGTTCACCTGAGTCAGCCAGCACATCTTCTGTTTCTGCTACTGAAGGACGGCGGAAGGTCTGCTGTAGTAAATGTGTTTCTGCATTGGGTGGCTAACAGACAGCCACCTTACCTGATGGCACGAGGTCATCACCACTTATGGGTACTTTCATGCGGCGGCATCGTAGCTGCGTTCTTGGCAATGTACGGCTCCAGGAGATGGATCACAAAGTCCTCGACTGCTGCTAGCTTAGCAGCCGTGCATAGTGAGCTACATTAAAAGCAAGTGCGAATGTTACCTTAGAGATGCGGTCCTTGTTGGGTCGGTCGGGCATGGAGGAGCGGCCGTTGATGAGCACGTTGTCGTTGACAAAGCGCACGCAGCAGGGCGAGGGCGGCGCGCCGTCGGTCTCCGTCTCGGACTCCGAGTCGGAGCGCACCAGCGCCTCGGGCCGCAGCACCACCACGCCCGGCTCGCCCGGCTGTGGAGCACATCGGTTGGAAACTTTATTATGTTGTCCATAAACACATTATTATGACTTACTCGTCAATATCAAGTTAATTAGACGGCACGGTTGGCGCAGTGGCTGAGAGATTGGACTGCTGCGCTGCGTGTCGCGGGTTCGATCCCCGCACGGAACAAATATTTGTATGGCCTACAGATAGTTGTTTCGGGTCTGGGTGTGTTTGTGTATGTGACTGAATGTTTGTAAACGCACCCACGATACAGGAGAAATTCCTAGTGGGGCAACGTTTTTTTAAAAATAAATAATAAATAATTTAACTTTTTGCGCAACATGCAACAATACAACAAATAAATAAAATTGAAGTGTCTGTTTGTAATCTCTAATAACAGTTTTTTTATAAATGCATATGAAAGTAAGTATATTTAACAGTTTTAACAAAAAATATTTCAAAAAATTTCGCCGGTTTTTTTGTTTGTTCCGAGACGACTGGACCGATTTGACGGGACTTTTTCGGGCAGATAGCTGATGTTTTAGGAGTAACATCGGCTACTTTTATTCTAGATACAGCATAAAGGTGCCGTGCAACCTGTCGGGGCGGCGGGTTGTTCGTAAGAGATACCGCGGCCTCGGATACAAAGAGCTAAGACGGAACATGGTAGTTTTTAGTCAGTAGAAGTCTGACGCTCTCTACCGCTCCGCCCAGAGCGGGAGGACTCATTTGAAGATTTTCCAACCTCCGAAAAAAAGGGTACCGTGCAAGAGTGTACACCCTTGAAATAGTTAACAAAATCCGATTCAAATAGGGAAGTATTATTTTTATAATAAACGTGATCGAAGGTCGCGGGCAACAGCTAGTCTAGTATAACAGCTGGAACTTGATTCTGTTCCGTCCTGTTGTAAATATTTATAAATATTTATTATGCGTTGTATGTTTATTGTCTATTTTTTGTATGCACGTCATGTCGTCTTTCTTTCTTATATAAATCACGCTGAGGTACTAGAATTCTTTGCTAAGGTCAAGTAAATATTATTCTGCGCTCTTGCACATTGTGGATTGCGATAACATCGCCATGATGGTCCGTCAAACATTGATATTAAAAAAAAGAAGGCTCAAACAAGTTTGTAGCAAATTAGTCTCGCACACTCCATCGATTCGCCATGCCTATTGCACGCCGTACAACTGAGGTTTGTTCGACACTCCGATTAACGCATCTATCTCCGCCGTGAACATGATGCAACAACTTAACATCGACCATGGGAACTTACTTATAAAACCAACGGCGTTTTGCCCATAGCCTAGTTCTGTTTTATGAAGTTACGCCTAAAGCGTCTGTTATCGAGCACAAATATAATCGGCGCACTAAACGAGGGCTGTTCTTCCGGCCGCGAGTCCGGTTGCTGCGTGGACATCCACTCGATAAGCGGCTCGCTCGGCAGAGACGCGGCCGGCAGATTAGACGCTACAGCAGCACCAACTGCGCAGTCATCTCGAATGTATGACAGAATATAACTCTGTTGTATGTCGTGTCACGGACTGCGAACTGTATTGAGGAAGTAATAAGTAATAACGCAGGTCAAGGAAATAATTACATTACTTTTAATTTTCACTCATAAAAGACCTTTGTTGGACCGAGTTAGTAACAGACGATTGACGGCCACACGAGAACTAGTTACGGGCATAAACATTAGCAATGAATAAAACCAGTTGCGATAGTTTTCCAACTATAGCTGTTGGCTATCGGAATGCTGTATAGAAAACATTTCTTTTTCACGGCACAGTTGTCGGAACGAATTTCCTTAAACGAGTTGCGAGCGTTTAGCAGGCAGCAGAGGAATCTGGCCGGTGACCGTGACGGGCAGCCGGGCCGGGGTTCAAGGGAAACGGACCGGTGCGCGGTGTGCCCCCTGCGCCGCGCTGGGAACCGAGCGCTCGGACATAATGTACGTGGACTACAATCACAAAACGAAACCTGGTTAGCGCGACTACTATGCGTCGGGTGATGCATTTTCAGTTTTTCAATATGAATGTCAGTACAACAGCATCCCAGCGGAGTCAGTATTGGGGCGTGCACTTTGGCAGTTAACAAGCCCCTAACTTATACGTATGCATTATAATATATGCATAGCTGGCGAAAGTGGTCAAATCATACCTACACATTACCCTGCTGTGTCATGATACGTTGTATAAGGCGTGCTAGTAATAAAAGTGTAAGTGTCGCACAAAGGATTGGTCGCAATGGTTGTGAATCACTGCGTCCGGCAGATGAAGTGTCTGGACGAGATCGTGTGTCAACACAATAGGCCGGCGCGAGGCAGGACCCGCTCCAGCTCGATAGCACCCGCGTCCTCTTGACGCATGCTTCATGCACAAGTGATCCTGTGCAAGTACGTCGTGTACTAGGCCACAACCGGTATGTTGCAGTTGATCCCAACATTCCCTACAAGTCGCTACACTGTAGTTTGAATAAAGTAACCCGCAGGAATGTGTCAGTTCATTTTAGCTTGAGTTTTGTTATACGCCTTCGTACTCAGGTCAAATTAAATATATTCTGCGCTCTACAATGACATGTAATATGTACCTATCGGCGTGTCCTACTTTGTTAATAATCAAGCAAACAAATAATAATGGTTTAATGTTAATAAATAAGGTCTAACCACAAGGATACTCGTAACGTTATTGTTTATCGCGCGTTGTTTGTTATTCAACTTACAGCGAACACTCAACTCTACGCACCACCTACATAGTATGAGTCATGCTGAAACTACTCAGTTAACGTGGACAACTGAACACTAAATATTACAGTTTACGAAGGGTTGTGTTGCCATATTTGCCACCTATCCGTTTACAGCGGTTCGCCAGTCGTTCACTTTGTTCTAAAACAATCCCAGCACGCTCTCGCGCATCTTTTATTTCCGCAAAAGGGCTACAGCACACATTCGGCACACGCATACCTAACCGCAATCAATGAAAATATTATCAAGTCATAACAAATAACAAAGCCGGTGCTATCCACGCGCACGCGCCACGTCACGAAAACAAAATGAGTTCCGATTACAAAACACTGGCACTTGTAACACGTAACACTGCTACCAGTTCCAAACATCATACCTTTATTAAGAAGACGGGTCCTTCGTCTCGCAAGATGTCCTGGAGACGGCTCAGCATGATGATAAATAATCAAAACGTTTACTTCATTTAACTGAAGCACAGTGGAGATAATATTCGATTTGATAACAAGAACTGAAGGATCGGCTCCCAAGGTGACAAAGTGCAGCAAAATAGAATTGATTGGACACGTGGACGTGGCGCTCCAAATAATGTGCGTGTGTTTGGTCAGCGGAGTGGCGCACGCGGGGTCGCACTAGCGCAGGGTGAACTGCGGACAGCGCGATACCATATCTTAATCGCGGATAGAACGCCTGATTGTAACGATTATATTATTATTATAACCGAATCAATGTGCTACCTTTATCGCACTCTAAAAGGCATTGTAATCTTTAGCACGTCCCATAAATCATATTGATAGGCAATTTTGTGTTATTTTTCCCTAAGGATGGAATTTGTTTAAATGTATTTGTGCTCATTATCGGCGGTCTGTCCTGCGTATTATTTGACAACTGTTTACTGAATCATGAGATCATCAGTATTCAGGAGGTACTACGTTTACAGGGGTTGTTGTACATTCGTCACAAAGTAAATTCGCCACGAAAAAAAGTATGTGTAAACTCGCCACAGCTCTATTTTCATGAATACAAATCCGCCATATTGGTTATTTCCGTACAGACAGCAGAAAAATCGTCGCCTGACCAACCGTCACACTGCTCTGTCACACTGATGTGACGATGAGGTTTTTTTCTAACCATCACACCAGTGTTATGGATAGGAAATAAGATTTACTAACCTTAACACCGGTATGATATTTTATACTCTACATAAATTTTGTGCAGATTGTCATTTGCACGAAATACAGGAGTTAACAAGAGTAATGTAATGTGTTATGTAGTACTAGGGTATCATAAGTTGATAGAAGATTAATCATTTCTTTCGGGCTGTCACCAAATATAGGAGTTAACAGGAGTAATGTGATATTATTATGTTATGTAGTACTAGGGTATCATAAGTTGATAGAAGATTAATCATTTCTTTCGGGCTGTCACCCCGTAGCTAATCTTCAACTGAATCATGACACCCTGGTACATACAAAATGAAAACAAAAAAAAACCAATAACTTTGTTTGTAACCAGTACTTTCAGCAAAAATTATGTACCTATAAAGACTTGTGACGAATTTACACATATTTTTTATGCATGTGACGAATGTACAACAACCCGTTTACAGCAACCAGGCTTAATTTCGACACATCACTCTTGTTCTGCTTCTGCAGTCCAATATGTTTAAACACTGGCTTCGCTCACACATCGCTGATGACCAGTCTTTGTGTCGCAAGTCCGCGACTCGTGGATCTAAATCGGCTTGTCCTTGTTTGCCGTTCAATTCACGGTATCAATAGGCGTGTTCATCCATAATAATTCATCATCTGCCTAGCCTTTTCCCAACTATTTTAGGGACGGCTTCCAATCTAACCGGATGCAGCTGAATACCAGTATTTTACATGGAGCGACTGCTTTTCTGACCTCCACAATCCAGTTAATACTAGGTAATACGATATCTCTTTGGTAAGACTGGATATCAGAATTTTAGGTCACTGCCTACCTGTAACGACTGCCAAAGATCTTTAGATGGCAGCCGGGACCAACAGCTTAACGAGTTTTCCGAGGCACGGAAGAAACTCGGTATGCCGGGCGGTCACCCATCCACAGACCGACCTAGGCAAGCACAGCTTTACCTAAAGATCGACCCGAGTGGCAGTTCTTATTAAGCCACGAGCTGTAATAATTAATTTATTGAAACTTAATTGCAAATTTTTTATTAGGGGAGTTAACAAAAAAAAATCTAATTCGTTCGTCAGATACATTTCCAAAAACATATTTTTTCTTTATTCACGTAAACAAACAATGAATAATTGAATACGATACAGTATACAGTGCACAACCCCACTCAAATCTTTGACGCGTTTTATCTTCGTCAATTTGACGATTTGATTTTTGACGACACGGTTGGCGCAGTGGCTGAGCGATTGGACTGCTGCGTTGCGTGTCGCGGGTTCGATTCCCGCACGGAACAAATATTTGTATGACCTACAGATAGTTGTTTCGGGTCTGGGTATTTGTGTATGTGAGTTTAAATGTTTGTAAACGCACCCACGATACAGGAGAAATTCCTAGTGTGGGGCAACGTTTTTTATAAAAAAAAAAAAAAAAAAAAAAAAAAAAAAAAAAATTATTGATTTGATAAAACAAAAAATACGTATCCAATATATTTCGATAATCTAACAGACGGACTAATTAGAATCATGTTTGTTTTACTCAGGAAACATCCCTATTAAGTTTCAATATAATTATGGATCTAACTTTTAACTGGAATCTCGACTTGAATGTCTCTACAACATGACAAGCCCCCAACGTAAGTAGTAGGCGTCTTAGAACGAATTAATGAATACTTATTATAATTAAAATATCGATACGTTTGATTTGGTCATCAAGTTCTGCTGTTCCGACAATACTAAATAACATTGATATGAGACTCCTTTCAAAACTGAATATGTATTATGTAAATCATACATATCTCTGTAAATTGGTTATCTTGATTTTTTTTTAAAAAAACGTTGCCCCACACTAGGAATTTCTCCTGTATCGTGGGTGCGTTCACAAACATATAGTCACATACACAAATACCAGACCCGAAACAATTATCTGCAGGCCATACAAATATTTGTTCCGTGCGGGGATCGAACCCGCGACATGCGGCGCAGCAGTCCAATCGCTTAGCCAGATAGTGTGACAGGGAATTCTTTTACAACGATTGCTTACTCAAGTCAGGTAAAGGGGAGGAGATAACATTTAAAAGTTTCCCTTTGGAGATATGTATGTTCTTGTTGGTATCACATAGAATACGTAGTGTATGGTATCATGGTTGAACAGCATCGGCCGTGTGTTCATACGTCCGTGGCGGCGCGCACGTGTCGCGGCCGCACGCTTCCGATAATCTGCGCAGCTTTATTGACACATTTTTACTTTCATGCTGCAGACTACGAGAAAACTTTGTCAAACTCTGGGATCAATCTCTCCGAGAAGGTAACTAGGCAAGTCGGTACTGTTGAATTGCTCATCGTTGTTCAACGATAAGACTAACATCGACACTTGTTTTCGATAATTCAGTCGAAGTGCATCAGCCTGTAATTATATCAGACAGCCTTTACCAACACACACAGACTGTACATAATGATCTGACTATCAGTACGCATGTGATCGCTGTTCGTTATTGATCTGAGTTTCTATTTGTCCCCGTGTTCAACAAATCGAGGTGTCCATGGCAGTCCCTACGTCGCGTGTCTGTGTCCCCGCATGTGTGTGCATCTAGTTATACAGATGTGTGTTGCCAGCTTCGAGTCTAGACAGCTAACCAAATTACCATGAGGGTGGGCCCCTCTAAGTAATAAAGCCAAACAAAATTGCTTTGTGAAAACATTTTTAATTGCAATAAGCTAAAGCAGAATCAGTAGGTATTAGTTTGTACTTACAATTATTCTTTATTCTACCCGCGGTTGTTGCAATTATCAGAATATGTAAGTACGTGAAATATGAGCGCTATTGTTTCAGCGCTCAGTACCAGCTCGGTACGCGTCGCCAATAAAATGACGTAGTGATTACAGTTGCCACTCCGCTAAGTACTGCCACTGTCGTCACCTGTGGCCATTTTTTAACCGACTTCAAAAAAGGAGGAGGTTATATGTTCGTGTGTATGTATTTTTTTTTTTTTTTTTTTTATGTATGTTACCTGATTTCTCCTCCATTTGAGTATACTCCTGAGGTGGTCCCATTTAAATTTGGTGAAGATCTGATCCTGATCTTCGGAGATATACAATAGAACTCTTCAAAAATAGACGGCAAATCTGTCGTGATTGCTGCAATCGCTTGGATGTTTATTGTTTATACAACATCATGACGTAACATCACGCCTGTATGATCTGAGGGGGTACGCAGATGTGTACACCCAGATTTGGACAGTAAGATATTATGTAATGTTCCATTTATTGGGGATAAATAAAACCTATTATTTGTTTGGGAACAACTAAAAATGGAAAAATAAAAAACTTTTTTGCAAAAAATAAAACCGACTTCAAAAACACAAAAAAGTGAAAAATAAACTTCACAAGAAAAAGCAGCTTCTAAAGTCGGTGGCAAAGAAAACGAAATCAAACAAACAAAATGTCACCGACTTCAGAAGCTGCTTTTTCTTGTGAAGTTTATTTTTCACTTTTTTGTGTTTTTGAAGTCGGTTTTATTTTTTACTAATGCTACTGGGATATTGATAGCGCCATTTTATTGGTCCCGATACAATATACATATATAATTATTATTATATAGATTAGATATATTATATTTAGAGACAAAGTGCTTACATTTGCAGTGCGTAGGATTGACGCCCTGTAACAAAGTACAGTAAACGATCAATTCGAATCTTTAGCGAATTTTCATGAGTCATTCCAAGTACGGAGTAGGTATAACTGGCGAGCTAGACGTTATAGACGCTTGTAGGTATGTCTGGCTGAGGGGCTGTCCCTCTATCCACGGCTCGCCCGATCGATCCGAGCGTGTCTGGGAGTCGCGACCACCCACAGCACGTTAAACCTGTTTGGTAACTTAAATATATTATATAAGCCTGCATTAAATGAATAAATCGTCGCCGACAGCATTCGGACAGTCGTCACGAAAGTAGCGCGACTCGTCAACTGACGAGTGGCTGACTGCGAGATGTTCGTCTTGACGAGTGACATGCCACGCGCTTGTGAGCATCATTATTAATTCAACTATTTTTACTGCAGAGGTTTCACTTTTGTGTACAAGAACTAATAAGACTATCCTATAGCATTATTTAGGCAGACGTCTAATGCTAGATAAAGCCTCTTCCAGAATGACCGTAACATCCCGTGATAGCCGTATCCCCGGTCTACCTTGCCGATTCCAGAACTCTTTTCTACATCTGCTACCATTATTATTTATACTGAAAACGGGATATTTACCATGTTTACTTATTGTTTCAACCAATATGTTTTTATATGTTTCTTGTTTTCTGTTAGTGACCACTGACCATGTCAGTTTAAAATCTTATATCTGACTAGCTGTGCCCGCGACTTCGTTCGCGTGCTTGTCGGAAACTAAAACGCCCCAATCATTGCCCTGCGTTAACTTACTGACGCTGTAGAAAATAAGAAGAGAGTAATGCAAAGTACTGACTATGTCTCATACTAAAGTTTAGATGGATGGGTGTTTGTTAATCAACCACGTCAGAACGGCCGAACGGATCTTGAAGAAATTTGAAACAGGTACATTATAGTCGACAGGCAGACAGATTGTCGTTGGCGCGTTCGTGTTCCACGCGCGCCTCAAAGATATGTCAGCAACAATTAAGGGGCCCCAAAGGGACGTCTGCCGGGGCTGAGGGTTGTCCGCAAGAGATACCACGGCCCCGAAACACAAAGGGCTAATAAGGAACGTGGGTGGTTTTTAGTCAGTAGAAGTCTGACACTTTCTTCCGCTCCGCCCAGAGCGGGATGAGTCATTTGATAATTTACGAACCACAAAAAAAGGGGGGATTAGAGGGTGTTTCGAGAGGGTACCTGTACCGAATCTGGGACATCGAATCTGAAATGGCCGCCACCTCCTTCTGCGAAGCAGTAATGCTAGCGAAAGAGGTGGCGGAACGTGAGGGAGACAACCTCTCGTCCCAGCCGCCGCGGGAGACGCTCCGGGCATCGGGGCCACGTGATGGCTTCCGGCCACCGTAGGCGCAGGCCTGTGAACGGTGAGTAACGGGCTAGTTAATCGTTCGTCCGTCCTATGACGATGGAGGCGCGTTCGTGTTCCACGCGCGTCTCAAAGAGATGTCAGCAACATTGAAGGGGCCCCCAAGGACCGACGCCCGTTGGGGCTGCGGGCTGTTCGAAAGAGATACCGCGGCCTCGACACATAGGGCTAACAACACACCACATTTATATGACGACATGGTTGGCGCAATGGCTGGACGATTAACAGTAGCACTGCGTGTCGCAGGTTCGATTCCCACACGGTACATAAAAAAATATGTCGTGGGTTTTATCTAATTTTAATTTAGTTTAAAAAAAAATAGTATTTTAATACTGTGTAATTGGTAAATTTTTATTTGTTGACTATTCACGAAACATAATGTGTGTATGTTTACTATCATCGCGGTTCAGAAAATGACATCAAATGAATAACGCCATCTGTCGAAGACGAAGATAAACTGCTAAAAAAGAGCGATCAAACACTATAAGGTTTAGGCTATGTAGATTTTGAAACAGCGTCATTTAGACTTATATCTACGTACCTTTTGCTATCATAACTTTTTTAAAGTTATCTTGTGAAGGCATTTAGTAATAAGTACCATATTCGTTCAATAGATGTCGTTGCTTGTCTCATTCTTGACCATAACGATAAGTTCTTCTTGAAAACTATAAATTCATATATCTTTTGATAGAGAGCACCGATTACGATGAAACAAAGACTAAGTAATAGCCCAAGTTACGCACAATATTTATGTATAAAGGTTACCTACATTCGTTTCGTAAATTTGACGTGATGCTTAGTCATCGAAACAGACAAACAGACAAACAGATAAACAGACAAAAATTCCAAAAATGCTGGAAATGTGGTTATATATGTTATGGTTATACTATGGTATGGTTATACTTTAATACCCTGACAATGTTTTTTTTAAATATTTTCGATGTACAAAAACGATTTCTCTACAGATTTATTATATGTATAGATATAGATACCATGTCTGTGGATAATTTTAATCTGCACATTACTATTAAGTTTGACCGTTCTTCTGTTTGTCTGTTATTTTGTGTCTATTACGAACCTCTTCATTTGTGATTCAATCACGCAAGGAATTCCGAGGCCTTTGGGATGCTGCGGTATTTGGGACAAGTTCAAATTGGGAAGATTCCCGAACGTTGTTGAGATTATAAACATTTGACCCTTTCTCAATGGACAATTTGTCTTAGGTAAACTTATCGTTGAAAACTTCGAGTGCAATTATAATCTATTGTGGAGTGTTCGGGTTCGATCGTCGCACGGAACAAATATTGCTATCCTACAGGTAGTTATTCCAGGTCTGGCTGTTTGTGTACACATCTGAACTTTTTGTCATCGACATGCTAAGAAGAAAAGCTAACTCATAATTAGTCATAATCATAATACACTTGGGAGCAAATAAATCGAGCCACTACCTTTTTTCACGTAAAATGGTAAATATTTTTGGTAATATGGAACGTATCAATTCGAACTATATATCGCCTAAAAGTTTAGTTAATAACCTTTACAATGAGGGTAAATTATTGAATAATAACCTTATTGAATGATAAATTATTGGCTCTGCAAGAAAAATGGTAATTTTGATAGAAAATTTAGTAGGGCTAAAACAGTCCATAAAAACAATAAAAAACAAAATTATTGCAAAAAAAATATTCTTAATAACTGGTATTACCCCCCCGTGCCCTGATACATTCTTGTAGCCTATTAGTCATCGATCTGATCAGCGTTACGATGACATATTGTGGTATGTTCTCCCACTCTTCAAGCACAGCGACTTTAAGCTCGGGAATGGATGAAACAGCGGGAACCCTGGCTCGGACTCTCCGTTTTAGCTCGTCCCATAGGTGTTCGATCGGGTTCAAATCGGGACTTCGTGCTGGCCATACCATTTGTTGAATCCCGATCGCAGACAAGTATTCCGTAACGATCTGCGCGGTATGAGGTCTCGCATTGTCATGCATAAACAAGAAATTTTCTCCGACAAAACCAGCATACGGCATTACGTGGTTTTCAAGAATGTCAGTTATGTATCGGTCAGCTGTTAATCCACGTCTACCACTGCCATCGTTGGCGGGGTCGACGAAGACAAGTTCCGTTTTTCCGTCTAGAGAAATTCCTCCCCACACCATACAAGAACCACCACCAAAACTCACAGTTTCTCGAATGCAACATTGGGCAAATCTTTCACCAGGACGTCTATACACTCGGTTTCTCCCGTCATTGCTAAAAAGACAGATTCTTGACTCGTCAGAAAACAAAACTGACCTCCAGTCTTCTAACGTCCAATTAATGTGTTCTCGAGCAAACTCCAAGCGAGATCGGCGATGAGCTACAGTCAATTTTGGGCCAGTTGCTGGTTTGTGTGATGTTAAATTTCGTTCTTTTAGTCTTCGTCTCACTGTCCACCTACTGATTGAGACTCCTCGAACGTCACGTAACGCTTGCTGTAGCTGAACAGCATTAAGTCCACGGTCGCGCAACGAATTGGTTGCAATAAAGCGGTCGTCACGTTCTGTTGTTGCCCGTGGTCGGCCAGTTCCAGGTCGCCGAACAAAAGCACCAGTCTCCAGATACCTGCGGTATACCCGCTGTACCTTTGAACGACTCAAATGAAGTCTGCGTGCCACTTCACGTTGTCCGTGTCCAACCTCAAGTAAAGCTACAACTTGGGCAGCTTCCGTCGGTGTAGTATCCATTTTATCAGGTTATTTTGATTACACAGACACAGATAAAGACAACAATAACAAGTAATATGGGTATGATTAACAAAAACCTCAAATTTAATCTTTTCTTAACAGAGTACAATAAAAATGTCATAAGCAAATTAAATGCGATAATTTTATTCTACCCTTTAAACTTTAATTTAAATAAAAAAAAAATGAAATTTTGACAACTAACTACCCTCTTTGTAAAGGTTATTAAATACCCTTTTAGGCGATATATGTTTCGAATCGATGCGTTCCATAATACCAAAAATAATTACCATAATGCGTGAAAAAGGAAGTGGCTCGATTTATTTGCTCCCAAGTGTATATACTACCTAATTATGTGCACACAGCTTGGGCGGACGACTTCTTCTACCAAATGAAAATAAATCTGGTAAATCGGCCGATAATTGACGGAAATATTAATGAAGAAATACAAACAGCCCAACATAGAACATCTTCTTTTTATGAAGTCGACTAAAAAGGAGCAATCACGCCAAAGTTCAAGACTACGACCGACGAGGTTTGGTTAGGTTTGGCGACGATCTTCTATCGTCATATAAACCGTGTTTGGTTAAGTGCATGCCACGTGTGGCAGAGGCACCTGCGGCTCTGGCGCATCGGCCCTCTAACCGCTGAAATACAATACGATCAGTTACGCAACTGCGCGTGCGCCACTAGCTCGCGCACACCACACGCACTGCGCGCTTTTCGCGCCAACATCTAATCATGAGGTCTGCGGATCTCGTGGTGTCATGGCAGATGGCATGGAGCTGTCGTTCCGCTATGATGCGATGTCTAAAGTTGAACGGGTTCATTGCATTTGAATTTCGATCAACGATCTGAAATTAATCTATTTCATAGCAGTTTGGTTTGCGTTGAGTTGCGTTGCGGTGCGCTGATTTTATAAAAAGTTGCTGTCCTCTTATTTAATATAAATGGCCGCGTTGCAGTCTATAGCTGTTCTCGTATTCGCGCATGTAGCAGTGTGCGCTGTCCCTAACGCATGCGCATGCGCCCATCGAGCGCGTCGTCTCATGGCGGCTGCGTTCATTACCATAAAGCCTTGTTAAAATACGTCGGCACTCCGGAGAGAAAGTAAACGATTTATGTCCGGCTACTCGCTGTCGTCTAACGCTGCTGCTGCCAGTACCAGCCGCATAACATCATCGATGTCCAATGAATGGTTAATAAATAACAAATCTGTGAGTAATTGTCGACTAAGAGATAGTTATCAGTAACTGTCGTGTCGGTCGAGTAACAATCGTAACGAAACTAGTTCCCGCTCCACTGATAACAGACTAATTGACCGCTGGTTCATTTCCGCGTTACACCAAATTGGAAAGCAATGTTTAGTTAATATTCGTTACATTTTAATAGTAGATAAATAGAGCCGTATTGGCTTTTCTGAATACAAACAAGAATCCGTTCTATACGAGAAATATCTGAGGGTCAACAGTTATATCAATGTTATACTTGAGTGTTGTTCAGAGCGGCTCTTGGTGTGTCCGGGGTCGGGCGGACTGTGCTCGGGAGCTGCGCACGCGTCGATGCCGTTACACGTGTGTTTACCTAAGTAACATCCTCAAATGGAAACAATGTGTCGCCGCAGGTGCTGGTGTGGTATACTGTCGGTAATTGGACTAACACGCCGACGATGACCCACTTATCTCTTTGTCCTTCTGTGAATCGTTTGTTGGTACGAATAAATATAACAGTGCGCGTGTGCGTGTCTAATCATGGCAAACTCGACGACACTACGCGACACATGATTGGCAAAACCAAAACAGTGAGATAATTACATGACACTGGATTTGTCACACAATAAAATCATGATGGACCGATGGAAGAACGCTTCCCGAGAACTATCAGAGGGAAGGTATCGGCATTCAACTGTGATGTGAAGTCTTCTATTGACTTGTAGGTGTTCTTTATCGCAGACGCCGAGTGCGTACAACGATGTAGCCTTACACTACGGTCTGCCACTTGCAAGGCTTCATTCTGCTCGTCAATAGTTTGACGAAAAGTCAGGGAGTGACTCGTGCCATTATTCAATGATATTTCATACCATTTTGTTACAAACATCTTCCTGAACAAACTAATCGAATGTCATGGACTCACTTCCATTATGCGCTCTAGTGAATTGTTCTGTAAATGGCTCTGTTTCATAATACAGGACCTCACCTTGGTCACGCTAGTTACACTACATAACATTTAATTGCGACATTTTGGGAACGCGATATTGTGCGAAGCAGAAAGCAATTAATTCGTAAACGACATTTGGGTGGCGACTGGCGACGCGACCGCGAGTGCATTGCGTCTATTCCGGAGGCGCGGTCGTGCGGTTTAGGTGATTCCGTAAGGATGTTGCGGAGCACTTCACCCAGTGAGAGTAGTGTCTGCACAACGTTCTATGAGTGATGCAGGAGCAGCCGACCGGTCGCGGCAGACCGCTCGGCCGGACGGGCATGCACCGCCTGTCTGCCACAAGTCACGGGCCACGACGCCGGCTCCATCAATATTGTCATAACAGAGCACATCACACGTGGTAATTGGCCAATCGAGGCGCTGAGCTGTGTGTCGGACCAGTCGGCGCTAATTTGCCAATTTGCTCCGACTGCTCACGCTCAAATGTGTTTACCGATATTACCAGTTGAACCGTTAAGCACACACGCACTAGTATTCTCACCATTATGCTAATTCGGAAGCATCCACACGTTTGATTTGCTCTTGCCCGTCATGTACTGAAGAGTTTCTTTCCATATCTCCGAAATTCCTGATGAGGTTCAATTGGATAGCATTCGTTCGTTATATCGTGCTTTTGGGATCACTTGGGACTGAAACACGTGATTCTTTGTCTCTCTTTGGTCTACCTTTGCAAAACATTGAAAGAGAACCCTCTTATACTGACCACGACTAAAATAGACTAGAGGAACGCAAGATGATGTTCATTTGTAAATTCACATACCGCTGAATGAATGCCAACAGCAGCTGTAAATGAATGAAGAAAAGGAACTAAGAGATACCGTTGAAGTAAGGATGTCGGATGAGCGAGTGAGGCGGGGGAGGGGGGGACGCATCATACATCACGTAGAGAGCAGCTCGCGCGGCGCTGACACGGCCAACCAGAGCGGAACGTTGATAACCGCACCAGTGTTTTTGTGCCATTATACCATTTCCGATGCTGTGCGGGCGCTGCTTCACGGGCGACTGTTATATCAGCTCTTACATGGCACCGGTCCTCCCGCGGTGTCAACACATGCGCCTATTCGACCACTACGAGTCCACGATCACACTGACATCTGCAGTGATCCAGTAGTATACAGTGTGGTGTATGATGGTGAGAACTGCGTCAAAATTTATCGGCGATGGTGCGTTCAGTTAATAAATAATTATGGTATGTAATGGTAAAATAAAATTGTGGTCCTCAGTTATTCTACAATTCGTTTTTCTGTAATGGCTCTGTATCTGTACCCAACAATCATAAGAAATACGAGTGTTACATTTTATTCTGAGCGTCGTAACGCAGAAGACACAGTAAATACTAGAGACCTATTTTAACCGCTGCGCGCCGCAGTGAAATTGTTTTCGAAATCGGAGCCATGGCGTCAGTGAAATTGGGACAGTTCCCTAAAGCACTCTATTGATCCACGAGTGACAATACTCCGCATATCAATCAGGCGCGCCTCGCTAACGTCATACGGTCATTGCTAACCTTTCGCGAGCAGCGTCTTTGTGGCGAGCAGCGATGGTGCTTGTTGGGCCCCTCGCGCCGCGCCGTGACTTCGTGAGTAATGCGTCGTGCGGACTCGTGCGAGAGTTTATCGGCGATAGCGCCTATCCGCCATATCTGATACAGTATCACATAATGTACTGCTGACTAAGCCGCTAACTCTCGCAAGGACGCATGATTGATTTTGAATATCTGGGCTATTTTGCAGTGGATTAACTTCATGAAGAAATGAACAAAAATTTTGTGAATTTTGCGCATTCTCGATGAAAGGTTGATTTTAAAAAGTTAATCGTCTGGGTCAGGTCGTTGATCTGTTTAGGAAATTCTTCTGCACGTGTCAATGCATTCTTTCGATGTGAGGCTGGTCTAGTGTCCGATATGTTGATATAAAGTCATCTGTGGGTTATCTGAAGTGTTATTATTGGCAAATGAGTGGCGCAGGCGCCGTAACGAACTGTAATAACATGTTACCAGCGGCGCATGAGAACCTGCTGCATCTAGAAACATCAATTTCTGCGCAACATTCTAAGTAACTTCGTGCATCAATGCAGTTTAGATATACATATTGCTTGATTAGCGTGATTGTATACAGTTAAGGTCAACACGAGGAAGCCGGTTCAGTAAACTGTCAACAACCTGCAAATTCGAGTCCAACTCCCAACAGTAAGAATAGTTCAGGCTCATTAACTTTGCTAATGCTAATGTGAACCACAACCTGCTCATTTGACATTGCTTTTCATGCAAAGGTGACTTGCACAGTTGCGTATAATTTGATGATGCAGGTTATGCTCGCTCCACTTCATTCGCGATTAAAATATTCATATACCAAGGTCAAATCGGTTTGCACACGGTGAGTGTCATCAAGCGACATTTTTTAGCTGAAGTTTTTATAAATTTAGAAATATAGTGTGTTGGCGTACAGGACACGCTGATTTAATTCGTGCTCATAAGCGAGAGCTCATACTTGTTAATGAATCTGTTCTGGCTATTACCACGTGTGAATATAACGGCGCGAGTGACGCGGGGAGGAGCCCACCTCCTCGCGGCGGCGCGGTTCTGACCTCTGCCCTCGCACCGACTGCGCTCGTCACACGCTACGTCATGGGGATGCCTCGCATTTCACTTTTATCTAACTATCCTCGATTCTTAAACGTGAATAACATGTAAAAGTAACTGCCGTAAGAGCTTGATCTTTACTCAGATAGGTAACTTGTTTCTTTTATTTTGATTGTATAATTCATGCGCTTATTTGAATTCGTCGATATTGATGTTGTGAAATAGTGTAGACTGTAGTCATCTAGTATTTGTACACGGCCATCGTTTAGGCATGTAGACAGTAGAGCAACTCAGCTCGACCTCTGTCACCTCAGCAATTTGGTGCCAAGAAATAAAGATTGAGCAAAAGTATTTGCTAAACAAGATACTTGCATTACTTATTGCTGATGTTTACTCCAAATAGATTGAGTGGAAGCGTTGGAGCAGCCTGCAAAATTAAAATTTTCTGACATTTTTGCTATTTGTGTCGCAAATCATATTTTGCTTAACACACAGTTTGACACTGACCGGCAAATAGCAACAAAAAAACGTAACAAAATTTTAATTTCGCAGCCCATGGCGCCTGCACGTCCGTGGATATACGTGGATATACACTTGTACAGGCTTCACACTGTGGTAACGACTTGAGGTGCAATGACAGTGTTATGACAAAGCACAGCCATACAAATGTCGGAGCCCTCCGTATACATATCAAATTACTTGGCACTTCGATATGATCACTTGAAGTTGTACAACTGATCGGCGGCGGTGCCCCACGTGCACAAAGTGACATCATAAGCAGCGACTAGTTAGGAAAGCTAGACTGCGACATGCTGCAAGATGTCGTATCTCAAAAGGAAACTCAGCCGGAGCGCGGAACAGCTCAGTATTTTCTGAGCCATGCTCGAGGCGATGGAACAGCGCGCAGTTTACATAAACAAACAAAAAAAACATTACCCTTCCCTTGCAGTCGGGTAAAAAGCGCACCTAATGTAAAGTGCAGGCGCATCGTTCTCACCGCGCCGCACGCTGGGAACGCACGTTTTTTGGCAGACGTCGCTATTGTGGAGCGCTCGGAGCGTTCCGCAGATGCGTTTTTGCCAGAGTTAGAAAGCAAAGATATTAGTATAATTAGTAATTACTAAACACGTTTCCTTATGCGCCATAGAGAATGTGAGCTGAAAGGTTTTTGCGGAATTGTATCGCGTCGAAGATGAGTCGTTACAGGAAGTGCCCTGACTCACCGCGGTGCTGACAAATGTCTTCGAATTACTTGGTGATACTTATCGATGTAATCCTGAATGAAATACTCGCTTGTTTGTTTGTTACTTATCGTAATATTAATAACTCGGTGTCTATCAGATAAGTGAGGCGTGTCTTCAGGGACATACACAAACTACATGTACGAGTATTATAGTGAAGCCTGACAGTGAGGTGCGGCAATAGTGTTAGACCTGCAAGACGTCCTCAGCCGGTACTAGTGTTGTAATGTTTGGTACGCAGCTTTAATTTGATTAGTAGGTTATAGCCAACGTTATGTTTCCGCTCGAATTCGTGTTTCCACGTACACACGGAAGGCCTGATTAGCTACTCATACTCAACCTTTATCAACGGCGGCGGAGTTTGGAACCGGAACACATGATGGCGTTGATCTATTAAAATACAGTAACCAATTCAATTGGTTACTGTGACCCCAAACTCTAAATATAGAAAAGAGTGTTTTGACACAGCACATCAAAATAATTAGCAGCTGTAACGCGATCTGAGTGCAATTAGCGCGTAGATAGCAAGTGGTCCCGTTAGAGGCGCCGCAGCCGTGCGCCGCACACTTCGAAACACAGAAAATACGCCATTTCTCGCAATAAGAAAATTAAGCACATTCTAAAACCATCCGACTAGAGACTGTGGGAGCGTGCAGCTGAAGAACTACTACACCAAGCCAAGAGTGCTGAAGAGAACACCGTAAAATAACCTTAGCTAAAAATAAATATTGCGATCAACAGTCGATCGAGAATTTCGTATAAACTTTGGTTTCGGTGAGATTGACAAACACACGAATTGCTGCTGATCATCCCAGTAGTTGTAAGTCGAGCCGCATAAACGATGTCTCGGCTTCAGTAGCGTGCAGGAACTGGAGTTCTGAGTAGTGCTGCATGGTGGTGACGCAGCCCGGACGGGGACCGGGCAGAGACGGGGCTTGTCACAGCACCACCGTTACTCTACTCTGATAATGACGCTTTTTGCTCGTTTACTCGAGGAAGCACTAAGCTGCAGCCGGTGGTTCTCAGTAGTCAGTGTCCACGTATTACATGTAGGCAGCTAGGCACGGCCCATCGGCCGCTTATCGCCACAGCCCGGATGGAATGGGGGCTAATTGCGCTATCAGGAATCTGTGTGCTGTCTATGTGTATGTACAGTGTATACAGACTTGTGTCAGTTTTGCATTTAACGTCAAAACTAAACGTATTGGTAGTTGTTGCACCTGTAGTGCTGGACAATGAGTAATTGTCATCATCATCTCATCTATCTAGCCTTTTCCCAACTATGTTGGTCATTCGTGTTTGGACCAAAAAAAAAAATAATTAAGTGATTGGTGTATGTAATTGAAAATGACGAACTCGCAGTAGTACACGACTCACTACGTTAGTACCGTGAGAGCCGGACGTGTCCAGGAACACACATAATACAATTATATCAATTAACTGTGTCCCTGAACTCATTCATAAAATTCGCACAATTTAAAGTTTGAGTTCTTCATCATTAACATTATAGAATTTAAATATTTATTATGAATATAGTTTGAATATTACGAACTTAATATGAAAAAACCAAACAGCATACACCTACTTATATGCGGAAAACCACATGCCATGACGTATAGTGGGGAGGTTGTGGGAACGCCAGCCGCCCGCGGCTCAGTGGCTCCCTGTAACTGGGCGATTGGGAGCTTGGGCAAACATGCCGACTTCATTGAAGTTAGTGTAATGTAAATATTTGCGTCGGGTCGACCGCTTGACACGCTCAATATTTACTCCGCAAATACTTGCCGTGTTTGTGGACACACAGATTACGTTCTGCCTACACATAACGGTAGACGGCTCTGATTCAATCCACTTATTTATTTACTCAAACGATGAAATACTTCGGATATCAAACGATGTGTATGGCGCACTCTGGCTCACTATAAGTATTCCTACTCGACAGTTGCGTTACGATAGCACATCACTGATGTCATATAAACTTATCCTCAAATGGGTTTAATTGGTCTAGTTCCAGTACTTATATTGTCCGTCACAAAGTGACTCTGGTATACAGGCTAGCAAACCGGTCGCGCACACTGGTATGTCAAAAAGAGCAAGCTAAGTGCAGCGCAGGATGGTGAGGTGTCGGCGAGGGAGACGAATGCTCGCCTGCTCGCCACCTGTCGCCACTGGCCGTGGTATTTAATTACAGCGACATTTGCCACCACTAGCGACTATATAGCGACTAGCGACCTTCGGGCAACTCTTTGATTTATAACTAGAGAGAGCTCTAAAAAAAAAAAAAAAAAATAATAAATTGCTCTCACTGAGGAATGTGGAATGGAGTTCCACATTCCTCAGTGAGAGCAATTTAGCTTGAACTTGTTTGTTATGTAAGTTACACTATCTGCAGAGTTGTTAACCGCGTGCCTCTCAAGTCATGATAGTTTTATACTTTATTAAAGCCATGCATAAGATATAACCCGAGCGATTTGATGGAATGTTTTGAAAATTATACTGAATTGCGCTTGGCGTAATGAAAACTTCAATGTTGATCATAAGTTCTCAGTGCCGAGATATAAGAACGGAGCTTTGCATTTACGTATGTGTGCCGCGTATTGTTAGAACATTGGAAAGCCATAAAGTTACGAGCGGTTACGACGCCGACCGACCGGCCATCCATAGTAACGAGCTTTGTCCGCGTGGGCCCGCAGCCCGCAGCCCGCACTACCCGCACCACCCGCACTAGCCGCAGTGAAAGCAATGTCGCCTGGGGTCAGCGCTCAGGTATGTGCGCGCTGCTGGGACTTGGAGACACAACGCGATCATTTATTGTACGTCAGTGATCAGTCTGATTGCTTCTTTAACGGATAACAAAGAGTGCCGCTGGCGAGAGCACGGCGCGGGCGCAGTGGGGCTCGTTAACATTCCGCGGCCGTGATGCGGCGCCCGCGCACCGCAGGGCACTTTCCAGCGGAAGCGATCTTGACGAAATCGAGAGTAGCATTCGATTCGGGCACCTATCGACCGCGCGCCTAGCGCCGGTTTCACCCGGCCAGGCGGCCACACATAGCACCATCTTGCGCTATCACTTTCACCGTTTGTAGAAAATTATTTTTATATTTGCATATCGAATGTTGCGTAACGCGGCCGCGCTTCATGGTAGTCTCGCGGCGCGACCGACCGCTGAGCCGCTGAGCCGCTGAACCGCCGGCTGCGACCAATGAACCGCGTAATGGCCGGAGCTCGAGCGTGCGATATTGCCCGCACATTACTGGAGACGACAGATTGAATGCGGTCAAATGTGAAATTGCTATTTCTAGCAAAGACAAGTCTACAGGGTCAATTTGTAATTAAACGCAAGTTCACCGTCCGCCCTGACTGGCATCAACGTCAGCGGCAGTAATAACCGAGCGACATAAACACGACGAGACGTCACAACTGGCTCTCATCTAGATCCCGGCTAAAGCAAGGTATTATCCTGAATATCTAAGTACTAAGCACCTACATCCGCACCACAAATCTACATTGATAACAAACGCTTAAGTTGTATGTAGGTATAGCTAAGTAATTAATACAATGAATAACACGGCTGTGTATCATCTATCGGCGATAACGACGGTATCGCTGTGCGAGACTTTAGGAAATATGCTTATATTTGTACCACTCTTGATAAGAGAGCACAACGTTCTTACAATACTACAATAACTCGATACATGACATGTTTCATCGCTGATCCTACATACGGATATACCTTCTGAGTAACTGCACCTGTCTTAGTGCGTGAGGGTGTGATGGAGGAAAATATGAAACAGGTGGACTGACCTTGATCCTGTTCCGGCGGCTGGCGCGCAGCACGATGCCGTCGTTCTCGATGTAGTCGGGCACCTCCTTGCGGTTGGAGAAGTTGAACACCACGGACGTGGTGGCGGGCGCGGGCGCGCGACCTCGCCGCGCCTGCGCCGGGCTGCCGCGCGCCCACATAGCGCCGCCCGCACTCTTGCTCTCCGTGCTCTTCTGTCCGGAGCCGCTCCACGCGCGCTCGATGCCGGCCGCGCCGATCCGTGATACGGCTGATTTTGTTTCTGGCGCACGTTCAGTGGGCGCGTGCCCGTTCAATAGAGGCGCGGTGATCGTTTCCGCCACTTTAGGTTTGGGCTGCGGGCTAGGGGTGCGCTCGGGGGACGCGGGCGTGCGCGGCGAGGGCGAGCGCGCTGGCTCCAGCGGCGGCCGCGGGATGGGCTCCACCAGCGCCGCCGGGGGAGGCTCTCGCCTCTCGACGCGCACCGGCGGAGTCTGCTCGCTGTCGCCTGGCGGTGGCGGCGGCGAGGGCGACGCGAGTCTAGTGCCGTGCTCGGGACTCTTCTCGTCGATGTCCTCGACCAGTTCGTCAGTCGCGGTGTCGGTGGCGCGCGCCGGCATCGGCCGGATGACGCCTACGCGACGAGCTCGACCCACGAGGACCTGGTTAGTGGCCGCTAGCGGTGGTAGGTGTGAGGCCGAGCGAGGAGCTTCGAAAGCGTAGCGCACGGTGGAGCCGGCGCGGGCGATGCCGTCCAGCGCCGCGCGGGACACCGGCCGCGAGCTGGCGGGCTCCGGCGAACTCTCTGCCTCCTCACCGGCGGCGGCGGCCGGCACTGGCGATAGCGCTTCAGATTGCGGCGACGGACTGGGTGTTCGGGGACTTAGTGGCGGTGCGTCTGATGAGTCGCGAGGTTCTGGCGTCGAGGTCCGCGGACCTTCGAGACCTCGCAGTACGGCGGACACGCGGGCAGCGGGCGCGGCGCGACGTGTGGGTGCACTTTCGAACTTGCGTAGGGTCGAGCGGACCACGTCCGGCGGCGGACGCTCGGTCTCCCGCAACAGCGGGGTCGGGCGGCGGGGCGGGCGCGCCGAGCGAGGCTGTGGCGGAGGGCGCGGCGGTGGAGGCGACGGGGACGGAGCGCGGGGCTCCTCGCGCGAGTCCAGGCGACTCAGCGCGTCCACGGAGCGGGCGCGCTTCACGGAGTCGCGGCGCACGGAAGGCGCGAGGGGCGCGGGATGCACGGCCACGGACGCGGGGCGCGGCGGGCGCAGGGCGGAGCGCGGCGCGGGCGCGGGCGGCGGTCGCTCGTCCAGCAGGTGCTCCAGGGACGCGGCGCGGCGCAGCACGGACGGGCGGCGGCGCGGCGCATCCCGCAGCGCGAGGCTGAGGTAGCGCGACTTGAGGCGCTTGACGATGCCGGGTCCGTACCGCAGCTCCTCGTCCTCCTCGTCGTGCGGCGGTGGCGGGGGTGGTGGCGGCGGCTGCGGTGGGGGCTGCGCTGGCCGGCTGCGGGCTGCGCGCCGCTGCAGCAGCTCGCGCTTCCACTGCGGTAGCGCTCCGTTCGACATGCCTGTGCGGACGCATCACCACGGTTAGACATGAATGCAACACGACCACTATGAACAACCTCACAACCCGCGAAGAGCTCAAAGGAATCGTAACAATGATATACTTGGAGAAATTACAGCTACATTTAGTTTTGGAAAGAGCACGGCAGACTCTCACACTGAAGGTGTTATAATTGGGATGAAACCAACTCTTAACATTTCTGAAACTGGACAGTTTGTTCATTCAAGGGTTTGGCTCACATTATGTGATTAAAACAGACAGAAAGTGGCACCATAGGGTTTCCTTTTTACCATTTTCGCATAACCCTAAAAGCGAAAGTGCAAAATTAAAGAATTGTGATCTGTACTTAATAAAATGTTGCCACAAAGAATTTGATTTCAAGCTTTGGTATATTATAGGGTACGTATTTGAATATCGAAGATTAAAATACCTACGCTTAAAATATCGATGTTCAAAACATCGAAAATTTAAATATCGATTGTATCAAAATGTCGAAAATTGTTATACCTACGCTTAAAACATCGAAAATTAAAATTCCGAAAGATTAAAATTTCGAATGATTCAAAATATCGAATGACATTATGCCTAAGTTCATAATATCTACGTTCAAAATACCTACTAGTAAAAATACCGAAAAAAAATGATACAGGATGTAAATCAACCCATCACACAGCCGTTAACCAAGCATTCCCTACGCAAAAATTTTTGCTGGGAAACGTTTTTTTTTTTGGGGAAAAATTTGTAACTTTGACCCCCAATATCTCCGTAACTAGGGGGTTCCCAGGTCATGGTCTAGAACAAAAAAATTATCGCAGTGGTTATATTGTACATTTGCGTACAAATGTGTTTTATTTTGGGTTTTTATTATGTAAAAATAATTAAAGTACCTACATTACATGTCATGAGGCTTTCCTTGTTTTTTTTTTGTAACCCACCTAGTAACTGATTACCATCTAGCAAACAAGCTTGCAGCAATCATGCAACATGCAAGCAAGCATGGTTTCTGTCACGGCTCCGGCGCTGCAGGGCTCCGGCAGTCCCACGCGAGCTTAACGTCACAGATGATCTAAACGCTCACCGCCGCAGCTGAGGCTGGCCGGCGAAGCCGGCCAACAAGCCAAAGCTGCGGTTAAAACCACCTGCTCCTCAGCTTGCGGGCTGCCGCGCCCCTCCGCGCCTACGCGATTCTAAATTACACTCTAGGGGTAGGGCATACAAGACTACGTGGAGTCGATTTTGCAGCGATACGTTTCTGTCACTAACTTTAGTAGCATAACATATTGACTTTCAAAAATATATTTCAATTTAAAGACCTAAATAATACCTTCACGATTGACCTATGTTTGTACACTGGACACTGACTTTCATGGATAAAATAGGTCGAAATTGTTCCAAAACCGAATTAGGGTACCCCGAATTTACGTAGTCTTTTGGCTGTTACCCCTAGAGTGTATATAAAAATCCGGAGGCGCGAAGGGAGGGCAACCCCCGCTCGCTGTAACAAAGCATAGCCACCCGTGGGAGCCGTAGCGGCTGAGGCTGGTCGCCGGAGGCGACCAGCAAGCCGAAGCTGCGGAGGTGAACATGGGTGCCTATCCTTTGTTACGCAAGGGCGAAGGGGTTGCACTTCCCGTAGCGCCGGAGACGTTGCAGAAGCAACCTTTTTCCACTCATACTACTTACATCAAAAATTAATTTTCGATGTTCAAATAATATATATGTACCCATCGATATTTAGGACGTTCGATAGTTTGTACTTCGATATTTAGGACATTCGATAATCTGTATTTCGATGTAACTTTTGTAGATATTTAGATTTTAGATGTATTGGACGTAGGTTATTTAACCATTCGATAATATAAACTTTCGATATTTTATGTTTCGGTTTTATGGTCGTTCGATATTTCCATTTTCGATATTTTGAACATCGATATTTTAAGCGTAGGTATTTTAATCTTCGATATTCAAATACGTACCCATATTATATGGCTCAGTATGGGATGTACTTCATGAACTCAGGACTAATTCCGGAAAAGTTTTTCAGGCGAAAAATTATATTGATGTTAATGTGTAACTTTGTGGAGGAGGTATAGATAATAGTGAGAGTGGGGTTCTACTGTACTCTATATCGTTTATTACATACTGATTCTGTAGCATCAGGCAGGAAAATAGAACATTTTAAATGTGCCTCTGCCGACGTTCATATGAGTAGGTAGTACAAATGTTTAAATGTGGAATAAGTGAGAAATGGTAACAAACAAGGTTTCATTTTCGCGTTTATAAATTGAGCTTGTATAAGTGTGTTAGTGGCAACGTGTGTCCACTAATAAACGCGTAAAGTGGCGCACTCTTTTGTCACACAAATACTAAAAATGAAATGTGTTAAATGAGTATGTGGTGACAAATGAGAAATTCACATGTTTACATATATTATGAGCTGAACAGTGCACTTATTATCATCAGCTGTGCTTTTTGTTTTAATGTTTTGTCATGTACTGGGCATTGAATGCACTTACATTTACAATGTTTTGACGTGACACAGAGTGACTCATCTCAAATAAGGGCTCTATATGATTCACAATATGATATTATTATGATAATTTAAAATTGACTGCTTAAGACAACAGCAATAAACTTTGCATAAAATTCTGGGCTTGTTGATCCCTGAATAGCTCAATTATGGATATAAATAGATTATTATGAAGCAACAAAAAATATTAAACAATCAACAGTTATAAAGCCTGCATTTACTTACACAACTTGACCAGTTAAACACACTTTGTAATTCTAAATTGAATTCACTGTGGTTATTAAATAAAAAGAAAATATTTAAACAAGTTCATGATGATATTAAATTTATAAGAAACAATTTTACAAGACACCAACTTTTCTGGCACCTTCCACACAAGTTAAATCTAACATTGGGTGCCAGAGCTCATCGAAAACATGAAATTTTATTATAAAAAACTTTGTGAGTGACACCTCGCACTGTGCTGATGAGACTAACCAAACGCTCAACTCACAGCTAGAAGGATATGCCATGCCAGCTCACAGGAAACAGATTAATTTAATACTATTTATAGCAAGTTTTATCAGTAACACTTCAGTTTCCCTTTATTATTCCACTCATTTCATAAATCATGGAGTTGCGCTCTTGTTACAGTAAATATGTATTATTTGGCACTTCACTATCACGCAATTTACAACATGTGTCAAAAATGCAGCACATGAAGGTGAAACATAAAACCTTATCAGTGGTTGCTTTGTTGTTGATTAGGTCTCGTCTCAGAACAATGCAGGCTTTATAACTGCTACAAGCACAAAGATTGCAGGGACACTTACCAAAGTCCTGGGAGGACTCCAGGATGGTTTCCACCATCATCTTGAGTTGGCCGCACCAAACTTAAGCAACTGAATGGACATGCAAAATAATAAAGCTTTAAATTAAAACATGGCCCAATTGAATGCAACTACAAAATAAAATGCATAGGTAGTAATTATGCTCAGGGTAAATACCAAAACTATCATAAACTGTAAGAGTAAAACTGCACCTCAAGGATTATCGTCTTCTTATTGTGCAAGCAGTAAGGTCTAAAAACCCCCACATCCTGGTGTCAGAGTTTCTAAACCGCCTCAAGGGCCTCTGACATCCCGTCGGGGCTGCAGGTTGTACGAAAGAGATACCGCGGCCTCGGCACAAGGGCAAGAAGGAACATGGGTGGTTTTTAGTCAGTAGAAGTCTGACACTCCCATCCGCAGGGGTATTTCATGATTTCCCCACCCCCCCAATAAAAAAAATGGCCCCTGACATGGTTTGACGGCCCGGACCACCAGCTTATATGTGCCTTCCAAAGCCCGAAATCATCTTTTTATCAGACAAACAGGTGATTCAAGCCTGCAATGTCCTAACCAAACAAAATACTTCATAAAGTTAACTTCCCGTGGGAATCAAACCCACGGCCCTGGTCACAAGGCAAACGCCTAAACCACTAGACTGGTAGGATTATGAAGAAGCTGTTTGTTTAGCTTGGAATCAACCTCAATGATGTTAGCAAATAATGCCCTGTTGTGTTTTGAAGGCTAGATGTGGGATAATGTTCCAGTTGAGACCAACCCTTTTTTTTTGGGTGGGAAAAACTTCATAAAATGACTCAAGGAGTCGTTTTGTCATGTTGAGTTGTAGGAAGTGGTAGCAGAGCGGTAGTAAGTGTCAGACTTATACTGACTAAAAACCACCCATATTCCTTCTTAGCCTTTTGTGCCGAGGCTGCGGTATCTCTTTCAAAGAGCCTGCAGCCCGACATCCCATTCCCTCTTGCCCAGAACATGGCTTGCACCAGGGCCGGACGCGAGAGGGTTGAGACCTACCCTGGCTTTGACTAGTTTGTTATGAATGGAAGAGGATGATACTGTAATGTTTGCAGTCTTGTGAGCAGAAACAGTTAAAGGCATTTTCTTAATACTTTTTATAAAAAAAGTTTTTCACTTGCTTATTCCATTTAAATTATTCTCAATCAAGTTATTTTAATTACTATTCATCTGGACATTACTATTTTTACTACATAAATTGCTACTAACATATTCTTAAGTTAATTAATTTGTTACTAACAAAATCTGGGCATTAACTAGTCTGAAATAAACTTATTTCATTTTATTTGTTTATTTATAGTATAATTGTTTGCTGCCTCATTGGTGTAGTGGTTACAAGTGTGACTGCTGAGCACAAGGTTCTGGGATTGGTTCCCAGGTTGGGCATATTGTTATCTCAGTGGCAACCACAAGTCTGGTTTGTGCCTGGTTGATGACAATAGGCTCACCCCTATTACATGCGACTTCATAATTCAGTTATTACAGGTGTCATGTTAGATAGTTTTGGCTTTGGCCCCAGTTTTACCATCTCAGACATTCATATTGAATAATATTATGAGGTGTCGTAAATAAAATTTACCACTTTCATCTAACTGAGAACCTGTTTTTTTCTGAGAGTTATAAATTGTTATGAATATTATATTTTGTTGCTGAATCGAATGCTCAGCACAATACAAATGTTGATCTTTTGCAGATTTCTACCTTTTACAAAGTTGCTTGTGTGGAATAATTTAGAAGTGCAGCTTGTTTTCAGGCAACACAAACTTTAGCCAAAGCATTAATATGTGAAAATAAGATATCAAAATAACAATAGTGTTCCCACCTGTCAACCTACCAATATTTTAGCAAACAAGGTAAAGCCAGAAGTGTCGAATGTCGCCAGCAAGTTCTAATAGGAAAGCATCACAGATGCTGCACTTGATACAACATTGACATAATCGGAGAACGTTCGTTAAGAGCCGCAGCAGCGTCGGCGGCGCGGAGCCCGTCGCCGACGTCGATGACCCCGCGCTCTAACTAGCGTCTCGTCTAACTGTAGTTGTTGCCTCGTTACACCAGGTAAGGCGTTTAATGGTAATGAACGACACTTGAAACGGGCGCGGGCTCGCTCGCCGTCCGCGCGCACTGCACGCCCGAAAACAATAGCCCCGGCGCCCGCACGCCATTGCCCGCCGGTGCATTCCTTTCCCCCATACTTCGCATAACTCGATCGATGTCTTTCTTACCTGCTAAAAATCCATTGAAGTTTCACCAAACACAAGCTTGCTCTAGATTTTAGCTTGTGATTTCTTTAAAGCTTTGCCATCTATGCCAAATCAATCTCAGAATTTGTACATAGCCAGCTAACCACACGCACTTTTGAATACTTTTATTGTACCCTGGGCCGGATCACCCACGACGGATCGTGAAACACATCAATAGGTTCTGTTCAACACATTTTAGTACTTTGTTCACTTAAATATACCTTATTTCACTATGTTTCTAATCTAGCGATGCTATTTTCAGTAAGTTCAGTTAAACAATAATAATAAAATATGTTTAACAAACACACACCACAGTCCACACAACCAATGACAGAAAGTTGAATCACTGAACTGAATGAAAGTGAAGTGAAGAAATGAACGAAAAGTTGAAAATAAAATAAAATGTTTTGACATGTCAGTCAACTGACACTGACAAGAAAAACGCTGCCGTGTTAGTGGTCTGTCTATGGTTGGACCATAGACTTTACAGCTCATTTTCGGTGACATTAGACGATCAATAAGTATTTCATCAATTCATCGATTTAATGTTTATTATAAAAATAAAAAAATGTTTAATTCTTTTTATTTATTTTCTTATTCTTGTTTCACATGTGACTGTTCCTAAATTACCCTAGGCAGATAAAATTTTCGTCTCTCCTAAATCATAATAATATTAGAAAGTCGGTTTACTTTCTATAGAAAAGGTTGCGCTCCTCCTCAGCACGACTCTGTGATGTTCGCCCCACTCAGAGGTGCTGTTGATTTGCTGTTACAAACAGTTACTGACGCCTCTGTCGAAATCACAGTGATATTTTAATAGAGCGCAATAATATGTTTTTTTTGTAGCGTGGCCATAGTCAGAATGAACACCACCATCTTGGTTTTCAAAAGCATAATCAGTTGTTTTGGCCCCTTCCTCTAAAATTGATCGTCTATGATTCCCCACAGTAGTGCCGGCCGGCCATGTTGATTATCTTTTGTTTACATATTTACCTACCTACTGTAAATGAAGAAATTAATATACCAAGGAGCTTAGTTGCACTTATTTCAAGTGTTTATGAACCGAGATTGTGTTGCCAATCATCATGCCATGGAAATTTTATAAGACTGAAGCGTCGTATTTTGCTCCGAGTCCGAGTCAATATGTAGATGGCGGTAGTAGACACAGTTACAAATGTTATAAAAAAACTTCTACTGAATCACTGTACATGTTTGTCTTAAGGTGAATGCTCCAACCACCCCGCGAAATTCAATATAAGCCTCCAAGTTCATAAAGGTGCAAAAATGACTTTTTCAAGTTCCTGCACCTTTATGAACTTGGAGGCTTATATTGATGATTTTGATGATTATATTTCTGTAACTACATACGTCTTACAGCCGCAATTCATATTTTAATCAACATACAAACTAGCACTGGCCTGCAAATTGCAAAAAACGTAAGAATATTTGAATTTCGCGGGGTGGTTGGAGCATTCACCTTAATATAAAGTAATATCATTAGTAGAGCTAAGAGAAACGCCCTCTTTTTTTAGGGTAGATGACACGCGTTGAACGCTCCAAACAGTTGCACTTGCAGCCAATACACCTTGAAATTCAAATCCACCTTGAATTGACACGACAGTGACTTTAAAGTTTATTATAATTGAATCATTTATTTAAAAGCTGTTCCTGGTTTTATAGAAATCGATGTCCAATCTGTATATTAACTCCTAGCTATGGGTTATGCGGAGGCGTATCTAATAGTAGTCACATTTCACTAGTTATGTTTAAGTCCCCTGTTGATGTAATAGAAGCGAGAATATTGCCATAAATCACAAATTCGAACTCCGTTGTTGCTAGGCTGCAACTGAGATAAAAAAAGTCTAAAAAAAACTAAAGAACCCGACTGAATTCGTAATTTATGATTACGAAAATAGAATGAACCCCGCCTGCTTCCAAGTTTTGTTTAATTTAAAATGGGCTTGTTTTTTGCGTTTCAGTTTTTTCAGTCGGGTTTTTAAGGAGATTGGAGGTGTGGGGGTATGGACTGGAGAATGTTGGCCTGAAATTGAGTAGAACCAAAACGGAATAGGTAGGTACTTGTTTTGCGATTTCGGCGGTCTCTTCAGTCCTGTGCCTATAACCCTTGCCGGTACGCCCATATCGATCTACTCCAACTTCCGGTACCTCGGGTCGCTTGTCCAAGGGGATGGCGAAGTAGACCGGGACGTAACGCAACGGATCAACTCAGGATAGATGAAATGGCGACAGGTCACTGGAACTGTAGGTCACTGGAATTGGAAATTATGGTTTTCCTACTCCTCCGCTATTCTTTTCTGTTTAATTTGCTGCGGGCTGCGGGATTCAAGACAAGTTAAAATCGTTTCTCTGGGACGTCGTCGGGCTTCATTGTCTCGGCACTTTTCTTGTGGTCGCCACTGTTGATTCTGGCTTACAGGAGTTACAGTGGTTTAGGAATAGTGTGGCGAGCTTGTACCAATAAAAAAAAGGTGACAGGGGCATCCGTGGGTCACGAGATGTTCCAGTCACCTTTTTTTTATTGGTACAAGCTCGCCAAGCTGGAACATCTGTGACCCACGGATGCCCCTCAAATTAAAGGGGAAAATATACAAGTTCGTGATTATACCTGTCGTACTGTATGGATCAGAATGCTGGATAAAATAAGAAATAAGAATATTAAAGGAAGTTTGAAACTGGCACCTGTTACAGAAAAATTTAAAGGAATTCGTCTGTCTTAGTCTGGTCATGTAATGAAGAGGCATGAAACGCATGTGACTAAAAAGTGATGGATATAAATGTTGATGGATGGAGAGGCAGAGGAAGGCCAAAGAAAAGATGGATGGATTGTGTGAGGAATGATATGAAAGAGAAAGGAGGTCTAACAGGGAAAAATGAAAAAAGAAAACGAGTTGCCGACTCCTAATAGAATGGGATAAGGGCAGGTAGATGATGAGTCAGTCAGTCACCATCTGCCTAGCCTTTTCCGAACTATGTTTTGGTCAGCATTCAGTCTAACCGGATGCAGCTTTTTAGGGTTCCGTAGTCAATATGGAACCCTTGTAGTTTCGCCATGTCCGTCTGTCTGCCTGTCTGTCCGTCCGTCCGCACTATATCTGAAAGACTCTTAGTACTAGAAAGCTGTGATTTGGCATGAAAATAGAAATGAGTAACGCCGAAAAAATGCTAAAGTCAAATATATTTTTTTTAATTTTTATTTAGGGTATCTCCAGTACCTACACATTAACGTGGGAATGTTTTTTTTTCGCGCAAAGTCCATTGTGTGGGATGTCGTTGGATAGGTCTTTAAAAAATATTAGGAGTTTGCTCAAATAGTTTTTCGATTAAGGGATTCGTTTGTGAAATATTATATATCTCAATACTGCAAATGTTTGTTTTATTTTTACAATAAAAATCATCGTTCGGAGGCAGGTAGGCAGGGTGGTTAATCAGTTTAGTAAGTTCACATATTTTGATGGGCCTCTACGGAACCCTACTTTGTGCGTGGTCCGACATTCATTTTGCCGGTATTTTTTCTTAGCGTGTGGATGGCAAATCTTTACTAAATAAATTAAATTGTGGCCCAAAATTCAGCTATGCGAAACTCCGCTCGCTGATGCAGTCATACCATCGCATGTGCAGTTGTCAGGGCATGCAGCGCAAGATGGAAGGCAGCACGGACGGCAGCTGCTTAAGCCCCCTTAAGCAGCTGCCGCCAAAGCTCACGTCTTGCTGTGGAGGCATTGCTATTAGCTGGACTAGCTTTGTCAACGCACCCAAAACTTTTCAGTCTCTGGGGCACTGATCAAAGCGTGATTGTGACACGCTGACCCACGTCATCCAATGGGATGACGTGGGTCAGCCTGTAGCTTCGACCTCGTGGTGCAACTACGACATTTTGAATTAGTGGGTACAGTATTCGTACCGAGGTCGGTTTCTGGCAACCACTAATAATCCGGCAAGTCTCATTAAGAGCTGTTTCCACTAGGGTCGGCATGGACAGAACGGTTCCATACTGGGCAATACGAATATATTACAAATCAAATCAAATCAAATAATTTATTCGCCTAGTATGGGTAAATAGAATGGTACAAAATGCATTCAGTAATACAACAAAAAAAGATCCTCATATTAACCATTTCTGGTATGCAAAACTTAAAACAAAAGTTTATAAAAATGATGAATGGGTGGGTACCTATCAAATACATAGGTACCCAGATCAGTTTTTATGTTCGGCAAAGGGAAAACTATTAGGATATCGGGTATTAAAATAATCACCAAAGGATTTGTACATTGTACAAAAAGTTGGCGGCGGGTGGGGTGTGGCGGGTGGTGTGGTTGTATTGTTGTTTTGTATTGTTGTGTTGTTGTTTGTTGTGTTGTTTGTTTTTGTTCATTGTTGTTTGTGTTGTTTGTTTTTGTTAATTGTTGTTTGTGTTGTTGTTTGTTTGTTGTTGTTGTTTGTATTGTGTCATTGTTTGTGTTACATGTGACATGTGTTTTGACGAAATTACAAGATTCAAATATATACATGGACGGTGCTGTTAGTAAATTTAGCTTTTGGAACAATGGTTTGCATGAAGTCAAAGGATCAACATTACAAAGTACGCGAGTGCACTGTTTTTGAGCCAAGAATACTCTATTAAATTCTACGGAGTCGCCCCAAAATAGAATACCATATCGTAGGTTGGAGGCTACTCGTACATATCCGTGATAAGCATGTAAAGCTGTTTTTTGGCTCGATATACGAGTGAGACGCCAAAGAGCGTAAACATACTTGTTTATTTTGTTGCAGATTTTATTTATGTGTAATTGTGTAATTTCCCTGAGATCTGACTATCTAATGACATTCCAAGGAAAACTATGCTATCAGATTGTGCTATATATATAATGTTATTGTATGAAAATTTTAGGTTGTAGTTAGATTGATTTCTATTGTAAAATTGAATTATTCTAGTTTTGTCTTTATTAACTTTAAAATTATTACGTTCTAGCCATTTGATAATGCTTCGAACAGCTTCGTTAACTTCTTTATTGTAGTTATCAAATGAAGTATTAGGTGTATGTGGAACTACTAACGATATATAATCTGCAAAAAGGGTACAATGATGATTTGTCACGTTATAGACCAGGGTCGATAATTTCTAAAACCAAAAAAAATAATAGTAGGATGAAACCCATTAGAAAAGGAGGGGAATATTATAAAAATAAAAGGAAAAATAATTTACGGGCGATCTGAGGTCGGGAAGGGGATGGGGGTGAGTTTTTAAGGGTAAAAAACGGTTTTTCTCGATTTCCGGCAAAACTAAAAGTCCTATCGAAAAAAGTCAAATGGCAAAGTTGTAGGTAATAAAAAGATCAAAAACTTTTGTATTGACTTTTTTTTCACATAACCTCAAAATTTATGTGAAAAATTCAAAAAACCAAGTTTTTGGTTTTTTATTTTTATCTTTTACAATTTTTGTTTTTTTTTAACGAAATTTGGTGAAAACTTACCTTTTTATGTCCCAAATACGCTGTAATTTATTTGGTTTAAAATATTTATTTTTTCACCTTATTTTGAATTAATATCGAAAAAACACCCTAATTTTCAATCGAAAATTCACCCGTCAAAATATCAACTTTTTTCTAAAAGTTGGTATGGTTTCTGTTCGTTGAAATCTCTACTTTCCGGTGGTGAAAAAAAAAATATGTTACTACAGTAAATCTTCTCAGAAAATGCAAAAAATCATACTTCATACATCGTTAAGCATACTATTTTTTAAAGAAAATATTACGATTTTTATGTTTGAGTTGATTGATACAGATAAAAATAGAGATAGTATTTACCTTCCTATGCAGATTCGAAAAGTTTTTTTTTTTTTAAGTAAACTTGTCACAATTATCTTTAAGAAACTCAGCGTGCACGTGTATTTTTATAAACGATGTTGTATACTGTACTGTATTTCGAATACTGGTTAGGCTAACGGTTGTAACAGCAGAAAAAAACTTGAATTCGATTTTTTTTTTAATTATTATAAATAATTTTGAGCTATTTATTAAAATTTACACTTTAATTACTCGAAAAACGTTAGATTACATGTGACATTGATAACAAAAAAAAACACGTTTATAAAAATACACGTGCACGCTGAGTTTCTTGAAGATAATTGTGACAAGTTTACTTAAAAAAAAAAACTTTTCGAATCTGCATAGGAAGGTAAATACTATCTCTATTTTTATCTGTATCAATCAACTCAAACATAAAAATCGTAATATTTTCTTAAAAAAATAGTATGCTTAACGATGTATGAAGTATGATTTTTTGCATTTTCTGAGAAGATTTACTGTAGTAACATATTTTTTTTTTTCACCATCGGAAAGTAGAGATTTTAACGAACAGAAACCATACCAACTTTTAAAAAAAAACTGATATTTTGACGGGTGAATTTTCGATTGAAAATTAGAGTGTTTTTTCGATATTAATTCAAATTAAGGTGAAAAAATAAATATTTTTAATCAAATAAATTATAGCGTATTTGGGACATAAAAAGGTAAGTTTTCACCAAATTTCGTTAAAAAAAAAAAATTGTAAAAGATAAAAATAAAAAACCAAAAACTTGGTTTTTTGAATTTTTCACATAAATTTTGAGGTTATGTGAAAAAAGTGTAAATACAAAAGTTTTAGATCTTTTTATTACCTACAACTTTGCCATTTGACTTTTTTCGATATGACTTTTAGTTTTGCCAGAAATCGAGAAAAACCGTTTTTTGCCCTTAAAAACTCACCCCCATCCCCTTCCCGACCTCAGATCGCCCGTAAATTATTTTTCCTTTCATTTTTATAATATTTCCCTCCTTTTCTAATGGGTTTCGTTCTACTATTATTTTTTTTCACTTTTTATTATTTTTAAAGGCTTCTACCCTGGTCTATTAGGCAAATCGTTGATGTAGAGTAGGAATAGAAGGGGACCTGATATACTTCCTTGTGGTACTCCGACTCTGTTAAATTCGAGTTTAGATTTATATGCAAACTCTATATTTTCATCATTTACATGGAGCGACTGCCTATCTGACCTCCACAACCCAGTTAGTGCTGGGTAATATGATACCTCTGTTGAGTGCAAATTGAGCGGGTAACGTGCGGCCCTTTGTGCGCTTTAATATACTACACATCAAAAGTCGATCAAAATTGACGACGAAAAAAGCTAAAACTCGACTACTGAAAAATCACGCTTTATAAAGTATGAAACAAGAAAATATTATGCTCGGCTGAAATTGCTCACACACCTTTCAATATATCGTCTATTAAATAAACAACGTAGGTACCTACACTTTATTTATTTTAAGTAAAGTATTTATTTTAAATTAATTAATTTATAGTAATGTTCAGAGGTTAGCCGGTCATGTGCCGCTTTGCCTTTTATTAAAGTTTATGATCCGTAACTACTACTGTTAGAATCCGTTACTGTTGTATGTATTGTTTTTTGGGGTAGGTGGGTCACTATAGGCGCCATATTCAGCCAAATTATGTCGAGAAGTAGGGAATTGACTGACTAAAAAAAATACGATTCTGTTTAGTCCGTATGTTAGATTATCGAAAAATATTGGATACACGTTTTTTGTTTTATCAAATAAATAAAAATTGACGAAAATAAAACGTGTCAAAGATCGTGAGCGGGGGCTGGTGACGACACTTTCTGGCAAATAACTGTGACGTCGCGCGACTTTTCGAAGCACTGTATCGTCTTCTTTTATTATTTACGTGAAAAAAGAAAAAATACGTGTCCAATATTTTTTGGAAATCTATCTGACGGACTAATTAGACTTTTTTAGTCAACTACCCAATTGTGGAGAGCATAATCATACATCGCAAACCTGTATCCCACAATTTTGATAACTGATGGGATAATGGCAGGAAAAAAAAGAAGTTTATTTCAAAAACTTTGTACTATTTTACAATGGCAGAATGATGATGTTGAGTTCAGAAGTTATGAGGGAACAGATGATCATACGTAGGGTACGTAACGATCAAAATCATAACACTCCTTTTTGCTTCGCCGTAATCGGGTAATAAAAGGTAGGTGACGATTTACGAAATATAAATATCTATCAAACTTAATAAACATAAATATACATTTACCTAAGTATATAATATAGTTACAGAACAGTGGAACCAAACTTTTTATATATTTCGTATTCCATAATTATGTAATCCTACTTAGTTGGTGATTAGTGAAGTGCGTACGCGTAAGTTCCCAGCCGCCGCCGCCGCGCGCCGCCACCATCGACCAAGTTGTGGAAGTTGTTTCTGATCTGCGTAATTATTTGATATTTATTGGTGTTTTATAGTTCTTAATTCCGCCCCTGAGCGGAGTTGGGACCTCTCGTAAAATTTTACAGTTGGATCGATAGCGGAATTTAAACGATTTTGTTGTTCAATGTTCGTAAATTATAGATATTGATGTTATATTAGCTTCGCGGGGATGTTGTCGTTGTAAAGTAATCTAATTATAACACGCTTAACTGTTATAAGATTTGATTTATTATGTATATCTACGAAGGCAAAACAGTTTACAACTTAATTTGCATACAGTATTTCTAAATGTTGTATTGTTTGAAACTTCGTACAATATTTATGTAAGTTATGCGTAGGCCTAATGGCAATACAACAACCTAAATTGAAAACTGAAGTAAATCAAAGAGACTTGTGGTTAAAGTACGGTGTTTAATAATAACTTACGATACCTTTGTGTTCCGTGACTGTCATTACAGGTAGATTACCTACATAAGTAGCCTTCTGTCGTTGCCCATGAGCATCTGTGTTTACATCGCCCGGCCCAATCATGTTGTTGCCAAACATTGGAGTTAGTGACTCATCACATGTATCTTGGTTTGATAATCGATAGCAACTTCCACTGGCGGCCGCACATTGATCATGTATATAATAAGCTTAGATCTGTATTGTCAAAGATATCAATTCTTAAGTATAAGCTTCCATATAAAACACTTAGAACATTGTATTTGGCACTGGCTGATTCCGTGATTGACTATGGCATAAGTAGCTACGGACTTACATACAAAACTTACGTCGAGGACATTTACAAGTTACAGTTGCGTATTTTAAAAACTTTTGTACCCACAAAAATAAAACAAAAATTCCACGATCATGATACGGGTCTATTTAATTACTGTCAAGTTGTAAATGTCTTTGACAAGGTACGTATACTCGCTTTAAAAGAGAATTATCATAACATAAGTAACATTAAAAGATACGTGAGGCCTGAGTCGTTGCGTTGTTTGGCATATCAGCCTACATTTAGGATACCTAGGTCTAACAATGTTTATGGAGCAAGGACGTGGGAATGCATGCTTCCCGCTATCATGAACGAGCTACCGTTGGCTGTAAGAAACATTATTAATGTAAACAATTGCTCAAAGGTGCTTAAGAGGCACTTCCTGGATTGTGTTGCAGTACAGGAGGTGTCTATTTAGTCCATTCTTATACTTATTCTATAATATTATACCTTATGTACTGATAAATAATGTTGTGGCACCGAGTTGCCGTGTCTGGCATACTACTGTTAAACCTACGATGGTTTGTGTGGTATGTTTACGTCTTAAAAAAATTGATTGTAATTCTGTGTTTTTGAATAATAAAAGGAAAAAAAAAAAAGTAATCGAATATTTTACTCGAAATTTAATCAACTGGTCATATTAAACTAGAAAAACACTTAAGAAAAATCCTTCTAGAATTTCTAGTTAAGAAGTTTATTAAGACGAGATACCTACTCTAGACAAAGGGGGAAGCTCATTTAAATATAGCTATATAATGCCTTTTTTTTTTTTTTTTTGGGGGGTGGGAAATCATCAAATAACCCCTCCCGCTCTTGGGCAGAGCGAAAGGGAGTGTCAGACTTCTACTGACTAAAAACCACCCATGTTCCTTCTTCGCCCTTCATGTCGAGGCCTCGGTATCCCTTGCGGACAACCCGCAGCCTCGACAGGCGTCGGCACTTGCGGGCCCCTTCCATGTTGCTGAAATCTCTTTGAGGCGCGCGTGGAACACGAACGCGCCGTCGACACGGCCTGTTGTCGTCATAAGACGGACGGACGGCGAGCTTACCCATCACTCACCGTCCACAGGCCCGCGTCTACGGTGGCCGGAAGCCATCACGTGGCCCCCGACGCCCGGAGCGCCTCCCGCGGCGGCTATATAATGCCTGGATGACCGTTATTCGACCATGTATTCACCCCCCCGCCGCGGTCACATTAGCCTGTCTGGCGCTGAACAAGTGGACGAAGAGTAGTTCACGGATGCCTCCTGATGTCGCTGATATTGACAGCAAGTCTTTATGCCATATTGGACATGACCGCATGATCCAAAGTTTAGCAAAACTTTTAGATAACCGTACCTAAGTGCAAAGTTACTAAAGAGCTCACAGAACAGATAAATTTATCTGTTCTGTGAAAGAGCTAATCATGCCTGCTATGCAATCATACAGCTCCCAGTGTATGCTATTAATTAGGGAAGTACACATAGAGCATGGGTTTCCTGATGCACTAATAATTTAAAAATAAAATATTTATAAAAGTTAATTTTCAATGATTGAAAGTACATCAGTGAAACAACATTAAATATAAAACTATTATACGTTACTAAGATACGTTTACGTACCAATTTTAATGTCAGTTTATGGTTTGGAACAGCGGTTTAAGGATCCCACTTACAGAATTGCGAGCTAAATTATAGACAATTCTGGAAGAAGTCTAGGAATCAATTCTAGTGGCTAGGTAATTTGTGCAAAAAGTTAGATTTCAAATTATAAAACCCTACTTTTCTGTTGAGGATGAAGTCTCTGTGAGATTTATAATATTATATTGTGTGGCAATTTACATATTCCTTGTTTACGTAAAATTAAGTGTTTCTCAGATGCTCGGTTTTACTTATTCATAGAAAGACTGCTTAAGAATTTATTTTTTTATTTTCATGCTCTGTTGGGCATGAAAGAAAAACATAGTGTGTCTCCTCATTTTGGTACGCTATTTGTAACTGGCAATAGAGGGACGCAGACAGTTTGTCATGTCTCGGCGAGGGCTGAGAGTTGTGCCTCCATGCCACACTCGCCAACTCACGGCCTTTGTTATGAAGATACATTCATAAATAATAAGTCAGTGCCTACTGCCTGCCGGCCTGCGGCCCGGCGCGGTGGCGTGGCGCGGCGCGGCCTCGTGCGGCGGCGGCTTGGGTCTCTCGGCGGCGGGGGCTGACGTGGGAGGTTTTCTCAGATCTGATTTCCGGAATGATATGTTGCCTGTTATGTCGCGATAGTCCAGAGGTTATAAACTAACTTCTCAAACACGAGGTCGTGGATACAAATCCTGGCAAGTACCAATATGATTTTTCCAATTCATTTGTAGACTGCTAATAACAAGTTTATTTTGGGGCATTTCTGACATCGGTGAAGAAAAACTTGTGATTTGTAATTACTATAACTGGTCTGAAATCCGCCCATTCCGCTTTGAGCAAGCGTGGTGAACTGGTGACTGGTGAAGTGGTGAATGCTCGTGCCCTCCCGGTTCGCGAACAGACCTTGGCCCTATAGTGCTACTGTGGGAATACAATGGGCTGGCAATATTCTCTTTAATCATTTTCCTTAGGTACATATACTATTTACATTGGCCGACACGACTTTTCGCACAATGACTGGTGTACTCACGTCCCAAATCCCTCGCGAGTCAGATCCAAATACTTAAAATTGCATATATTTCTCTGCCTTCACGAGGTTCTGTTTATGCGGGACCGTTATATCAACAATCATTGCGCGACGCCCCGATCGAAGTCATCGTATGGCACTTCTTATTCCACAAGGTTGTCCATCGAAACAAGTTTCGGGTAAATAATCCTGGCATCGAAGTTGTGTGTATGCAAGTACTATCCGCTAGCCTACCACTAGACGCAAGTCTACATCGGGCCCATGTAGGACCCGGTGAAATTATATTATTATCCATGATAGAGATGTTACGGAGGTACACGATTCCGAAGTTCAGAACTTTCAATTTATTTTGCACCTTCGGTCCAGATTTCGATTTCGACCTATTTAAATCGGAAGTTATATCGGAGGTCGATGCACAAGGCGCGGGTGGCGGCAGCGATAGCGTGTCTAAAAAGTTGAGACTTGTCGCGCGGGGGATACTTCGTCGCCCCGTGCCTTCTGTCGATAACTCTTTTACTTGTCGTTTTGTTTCGTATTTGGCATTATGTGCGGTCTTATTTATTAAACTTACCCTTAACATCTTTCTTTTGCCTCCTCCCCGATTCCAGTTCCGGTCCCGATAAACATAATTTAAAAACTCCCCTACCGAATTCGGTTCCGGCATAGCCATTTTCGTAACATCCCTAATCCATACCTACTCTTACAAATAAATAAAATTGAAGTGTCTGTTTGTAATTTCAAGATAACAACTTTTTACTGAATATGTATGTAAGCATAATGAAATAAAATACTTATAAAAAAACCCTTTTTTTAATGTTTGTTGCCTGCCTGTTTGTTCCAGCTAATCTCCGAAACGTCTTGACCAATTTTGACGGGACTTTTTTGCCCCTCGCATCAGAAAGGTAATTTTTATGATTGATTTCTTTTTGACGGAAGCTATGAGGTACTACGTGGCGATCTATTATTTTATATTTTTATTTAGTTACGTATTTCATTCCTTTATTAGATTTCTTGATACACACCCACACAGATATTTTTATTTTAGAAAAAGAATAAGGGATTGAAAAAAAAACTCATTAAAATGTTTACGAAATCGGAAAGTAATGTTTCTATAATCATTTCACGCGGACGAAAGTCGCGGGCAACAGTCACTTTTTTATATTATAGAATATTAAGTAAGTACTTTAAACATGTTGTACATGAAAAGGTTGTAAAATGCAATCTAAATAGGTGAATAAATAACGAATGAGCGAACTCCACCGTTTTATGTTGCAATAATTTAAACGTGAAGCGTGAACTCGAGATCTCTTTGACAAATTCCAAGACACACGTAATCGCACGTTTCCTGCAAACGCAGCTCAGCGCACTCGTCGCCTCGTTCAGAACCAAAGTCTGTAACACTGCTCCGCGCTCGGCTTTGCATTCCGTATTCGCGTATTTAATTACGTATGCACTAACATTACGATGAAGCTTGCACGGCGTGCAGATGTAACGTGTAGGGTAGGTATGTGGCGATGCCGCGCTGTGGCGTTCCTGTGGCGCATGGCATGGCAACAGCGTCTTACAGGTCTGCTGATGGTTCTGCGAGTCAGTGTTCGCTACGCAAAATGATTATTTCGTCGGAAGATTATGAGCACCCTTTTTTTTTTTTTTTTGAGTGGGAAAATCCTCTTGGATACCCTCCGCTTGGGGCGAGCGGGGGTTATGTCGGACTCTAACCGACTTAAAACCCACTGTTCCTACTTATACCATGTGTCGGGGGCCCGGGAGATACAAGTACATTCGCGCGCACCCCCCACTGGTATCAGCCCACCTTATCCGGCGGGCCTCATCACCAAGTGCGGCCAGCGACCGCACGTTCTCTGTAAAGGCGCACAGAGTCCACTGCGCGCCACTTCTTTGGGCCTGGCTGGTCGGGCGACATCTCAGATCATGAGCACCCTGAATAGACTTTACTAAATCATGTGTTTGTAACTATTATGTAGGTACATGATTGTACGTAATCGTTAATTAATCAGTTGGCTGTTACAGCAACACTATCCCAAGGAGATAAACTATGTTACATAAATATCAAATTAAATGAGTTTCAGAACGTGTCTTTCGGCGCGCCGTGTAGATTTAGTGATAATAAGACGAGCCTCCCTCGGGCGCTCTCTCGGGCTGGCGCGATGGCACGATGGCGCGATGCGGGCTCTCGATACAATACAGCTTTGTTTCTTACACACTACTACCATTTATCACGGCTTCGCTGCTTCTTTACTTACATTAAATTAATGAATTATATGCTAGTCAGACACTGATTAAGTGGTTTGCCGTTAATGTCAAGAGGTAGACTGGTTCTGTTTAGAAAAATCGAGCACCAAAGATACTTATTGTTTTGTTCACTATATAAATAGGTACCACATAATTCTTTCCCGAAAATAATGGCTACAAAAAACGTTTTCAAACTTGGTCGTAAACATTACCAACCTGATTTATTGTAGTACCTACATTTCGTTCACCAACTTATGTAAGCCTCCATTCATGCCGCTAAGCAAACATCTAGTGATTTAAGTAAGTATCAACAATATGTGTACGAGTATCTACGTATGAAGTAGATACTTCAAATCAGTTTTAGTGTCAACGGTGTTAAAAACGAATGACATAATAGTATGACAGGCACAGAGTGACGCCCCGTCGCCGCCGTTTTGTTGGCACATTACCCCGCACCTCGCACCCCGCACCCCGCACCCCCGGCCGCGTTATGAGCCGCGGGGTTATTACGAGTATGCTCTGCCGTCACGAGGCCGCCGACAAACTTATAATGTCTCCAACTTGGCAATGCACTCAAACCATTTACTCAAAGACCCTTTAGTGAGTTTAACGTTTACTCGTCAAATGTTAGGCATTCATTAATTTATATGCATGCAGTAAATTAATTGAGTGCAGGTAAGGGAATCTGCATTCAATGAAGATTTAATAGTCAGACGCGACGTGTTCCCACATTTCCCGCACAGCGCTCGGCACTTGCCGGGTGTGGCGGTGATTTTAGCCGGGTTTGCTCTCCCTGCGTTCTGACTTCACGTACAAACCAAACACTCGCTACTCATTCTTGTCAAAACCTTTCACGCCGCAATCAACTATTTGAAATAGCAATGACTTTTCACTTTGTGTGCTGCGGACTCATTGACGTGTGAGTTATGCCACTTCGCAGCCACGTTCTCAGGTGCAAGTGTGTCAGTTGTGTCGGAATCAGTACGCTTCGCAAATAAATCGTTAAACAACCAGGTACTTAATTGAAATTATAAAGGTTAAAACTTTGTGAGTTTGGATATAGGGGCTATTCTCGGAACTATTGGGAATCACTAATGGGAAACTATTTTTTTTTTTAAAACGTTGCCCCACACTAGGAATTTCTCCTAGTATCGTGGGTGCGTTCACAAACATTTAAACGTACATACGCAAATATACCCAGACCCGGAACAACTATCTGTAGACCATACAAATATTAGTTTCGTACGGGAATCGATCCCGCGACACGCAGCGCAGCAGTCCCATCGCTCAGCCACTGCGCTAACCTTGTCGACAAACATTATCCCCGAGTATCATAGGCTACGTACAGGACGTGTCCGTGTGTTCATTTCTTACTATTCCAGCGCGGCAGCGTGAGCGTGGCCGAGAGAAAATGCTAGTTTTTGTAATAGCTTTGATGATAATTACTTAACGAGCTTACTTATAACGCGCTGGTGTTGTCAAAGATCTCTAGGTATACATATAAGACATAAACACGTTGACTACACTACACTTGTTCAAGGCGGATTTTCGATTTCAGACTCATATTTTCCTTCAAATATTTGTTTCAGTAAGTGTCACGAAGAATAGAATACAAATAAGTGTATGGGAACGTTTCACTGGCAGGCGACGGATTGGTTAACTTCAAATACCTGTATATAGATGAAAGTTTCAAACGGCGAACAGTTTATTTGAACGACACATTAGTGCATGTTGTCGTACTACATAGTTAGCGGCCATCCTCGGTTATTAGATTGAGCGCCAACATTGAGTTGGCGGCATTAATTAGATTGTTTCGGATGTCGCAAGTTGGTGGCAGTCGCGGAGCCGATACACAGCGATACGAATGGCCTCGGGAACATTAATCATAGCAGCTGGCCTTCCAGCCCCACGGGAACGCACTGGATATAAATTAGTTCGGTGTCTTGTAATACTTGCCGCGCGGAGACCACGCCCCCAACATTAAAGCTGCGAAGAAACAGACACGACGATCAGCTTTTCTAACAAATGAGCATCTTGTTGTGTTATGTGACAACGTAGCCCAGTAGCCAGTACGAGTCGTCGCAGCTATTTCTCATACAATTTATTTTCGCATTGATCTAAATGGATGTAAAAACTGGTGTGTTTGGGTGTTATTTTTCAGTGAGTAAGTTCGAAGTCAATCGAGCGTATCGGCTTCACGAGCTTACACGACTGAGTAACCTGTCCCTTGTACGAGCGTACGCGTATAACACACGTATCGTGTGCCCCGCGCGGCATAGCGGAGCGCTGTCAACAACGTAGGGCTCCGCTTCCACACACAGAAGAATCAAGTGCTATCGTAGACATCAGTTGTGAACGTGATATTTTGTCGATTTCTACCCGACTACGGCGAAGTAAAAAGGAGGGATATAATTTTGCCCGGTACGTATGTATGTTCATCTGTTCCCACATAAATTCTGAACTACTGATCATAATTTGACAAATGAGATATATCGTCCGCTGGCTATGTGGCGTATTGGATACGGTTATTTCATGTCTTTATTATCTCTAGAGGGCGCTCTAGAGATAATAAAGACATGAAAATAAAAATAAAATCTAATTAATGATGGCGTGTTGGGTATTTAATGAAAAGGCTTAAGAAGAGGATTTCAAAAATGAAATGTTGCTAAATGTTGCTTGCGGCTTGGCTTGTATGCACCCGAATATCGGGAATTACTTCTTAAAATCACACCTCACTCCAAATCTTCCCTTAACCCACGCCGGAACTGGCATCGGGGCACGCTAGCACGGGGGCACGCCGCGCCCGCACGGCGGCACGCCGGCACGGGGGCACGCTGCGCCCGCACGGCGGCACGCCGGCACGGGGGCACGGGGACACAGGCGCCGCGGTTCAGATAAGTATGTTAACGTGACGCGACGTGTCAGATTGACACATTTTTCTCACTAGAATATAGAACATGTTCGTCGCGTGCCTCCCCGCGCCGCCCCGCGCCCTCCCTGTCACCTTATGTCTACCGATATTTCCCTAACATAATGATAGGCTTGTGTTATGAAATCACGGACTTGTCATAACCGTCATACTGAAGAAATATTCACTTTACGAATACGTCAGTATTAACTGCGGAATTACCTTTTATTTAATCGCTTTGGTGTGACGACCATAGAAGTATACCTTTGTACATTTTATCAAACGACCCGAAATAACTTAACGTTTGACAGGTTTCAAGTAAATAAACTAAGTTTATTGGGTTTTCACAAGTCACGGCTTAGTTTGAACATTTGAGACGGATTTTAATATTTGATGTAAGGGGATCAAGTGAGTAGCACAAGTTTTACTAGTAGACGTCAAGTTTTATTGAATTTCGGGTCCGTCCGGGCCGGTCCAGCCCGCTCCGGGCCACTCCGGGCCGGTCGAGCGACGTCTCCACAAACTTAGTGACCGTGTAGCTCCGCGGCACCCCGCAATGTCGGGTGGCCACCCGCGTACCGCACCGCTCCGCACCGCGCCGCGACGCGCCACCGCTGCCCTGCGAACCTTAAATACATTCCGAAATAATTCGAGAGCCACAAACAACTCGTTTTATAATAAAATATTTACGTTTTCCATTATGATTCCGTCCTGTATGCGGCCGATTGCGGGATTTAATGTTGGCCCGTTTTTATCCACACACGGCACACGTGAACGTTTGCTCTGATAAGGCAGTACAAAGTACGTGCCACACTGCCAGCTGCCACGCGAGCGAGTACACGCGCCGAACAATAGCAACCGCACGCCGCACGCCGCCTGCACTCACGCTGATGAGTGTTAGTTCACAGACCTAAGTTTTTCGTCTCGCTGAAGTCAGTAGCCGGCAAACTAGAAAGTATAAAATATTTACCTGGAGCTTAGAAATGTCGAGCAAAAATACAGTTGTTTACGTCAGATTTGTGTTTGAAATAGAGTGGAAGTGTCGCAGGTCGCGGCGGGCGCGGCTTGTCGGCGTGTCGGCGGAAGTGTGCCGCGACGGGGCTCGTGTGCTCTTGTCGCGCCGCGCCGCGCCGCCTCATGTCGTACAGCGTTGCTACTTCGCAACTCGTATACAAGTGAACTTAACGTAACGTATTACAGGTATTTATTATAGACCGTGTTTTATTGACAGTTCTGTGCACTGAATGCGTCATAAGACTGTGATGTGGTCGATATATCAGAACATTGAAAACAGATTGATTGATGCAGATAATAATTTTGTTTTACGTCGCGTCGGTGCCATTTCTATAACACTTGTTATGATGGATGATACACATTATAATACATCGTAAGTGCCGCCACAGATCACTGCTCACACACTCAGGGCCATGGTTCAGATCGCATGACGTTGTCAGTAATACACATAATGTTCTATTCTCAGAACAGTTGGCCAAGTACAGAACGAATGTGTTTAGCGATAGCAGGCAGGTCTCACACACGTGATACTGTTGTCTTTGATGTTTGTGTTACTTTATTTTTTGTTAGTTTTGTTTGCGAGCATGTGGCAAATGTGGCCAGCAGGGTGAGAGGTTCACTAACGAGGTTATCAATTAGCACTCCAACTATCGCTGTAATCTAATGAGCAGCGGAGACAACCGGCTCAGTTGAGGGATGGGAGTGTCAATCGCAGAGACGCGGCTCCACACGGACATGTAATCTCGGGAGTGAGGCCTGCCTACTAAAACAATTGCGTCTACTAAATAATTTAAGTTATCTTCGGAGGGTGAAGGCGTGAGAATTCCTTAACATTAAGGCAGTAATTCAACAATGTGCACGAGACACGGCACGTAGGCGGCCGTGGAATGTTATTACTAACGTTTATTACTACGGCGCGGTCGCTTGTCCCCGGCGCGACAAATGACGCGCGATTAGGTGTCGTAACGCGCCGTCCCGCGCCGTGCCGCGCCGTCCCGCGACTGCACGGATCGTGCCAAAGATTAATCTGCTCCGCGCTCGTGATCTCCGCACCCTCACGGAGGAACTCCTTGCTGCACACTGTGCTGTGTGCCCACTGGCCGGTGTCCACTGGGCGATGTCCAATGGCCGGTGCACACTGGCCGGTGGCCCGCACTGGCACTCCTCGCGCTGGCGGCAGGTAGCGTATGTTGACTGTCCCACCACTTAAGTAAACGCTTGTTAATAGTTATTTGGGTTCAAGTATGATATTTATGTCGTTAGTTATGACAATTGCTCGTTTCCGCCTCATGCAATATTCATGATGACCGGTTGTGTAAGTCGGTGTTCTGGTGAGTCAAGCGGCTACCGGTCGGCGGCAGGGGTCAGGGGTCCGGGGCTCCCACCCGGGGTTACCGCGCACTAATATGGAGGATTTCAATAAATCTGGAGAGGTCGGCGAGGCGGACAACATTCGATTTGTGTGTCGACTCGGAGCCTACCTGAGCGCACACGTATACACATAAATAGAGAGGCTCGCCACTCGCCACAGTATTATTTATATTTCCAATAAGCTGCCGCCGTGTGCTCCGGATGGGCGGGCGGCGGCGGAGGGCGGGCGGACACGTCACGCTGACGGAATCAATCTGATGATAACTACTACGATAAATTGTCTTATCGCTGCAAAAATGTTTGTTTAAAGATGACAAAAGTAGTAATAATGTAGTGGGTGACGTCATCACAGGGAACGTATTGTAAGAAGTACTTAAACTATTCAAGACTATCATCGGCACACGCAGAGAAATATTCCTTCTTAGCCCTTGCGCCGAGGTCGCGGTATCTCTTTCGAACAACCCGCAGCCCCGACGGGCAAATATCAGTAGCCTAAGTTAGCCTTATAACAATAGCTAAGTTTCAGAATCGGTAAAGACGGTTTGGATGGAGGTTACAAAAAACTAAAAATGCGTTTTTTTGTTAAAAGTACCTTAAATATTATGTACTTTCTTAAGCATTCGGTGAAAAGCTGATATTTTGAAATTACAAACAGTCTCTTAACCTTTATTTATTTTTATAGATGACATGACGATGATTGAAATATATAATTATATATGTATGTAAGAGTTCTTTCAAGTTCGTATGGGTGTATGTAGCTGTGACACTAAGATTTACTTAGTCTTCATATTAATGATTGTTTTCAATGAAAACCGAGTTTCTCTTGCGAGGCTCACAACTCGACACTTACCATTTAACAACATTTTATTTAATGAAACAAGTTTCTATAACCATTTCTATTATTTTCGAATGGGATGCGTTATTAAATAGTTTACTACCTAATAGTCATTAGTTATTGCTTATATTCAGCTGTTACCTACACCGGAACAATTGGGGCGCTTCCTGAAGATAACAACTTTTGTCTACATACGCGGATATCGTCCGAAGCGACTGCCTCTACCTGCAACGTAGGCTCGGGGCCGGCCGACCCCTGCGCCCCCCCCCCCACCACCCCGCTCGCGTCACATCTGACACTCGCTCGCGGCGTCTTCGGAACTTCCTCCTCATGGGAACCATCTGCGCTTGTCGTGTTAAGAAAAATAATAAATTGACCCACGACTTTGAATGTTAGACACAAGTTTGTTGGCGTGACATTACTTCGGCAAACGGCAAACAACTCGACACGGAATTATGTGGGCGTTCGTTTCAATTCTTTTTATCATATAAATTGAGACACGGTACTGGAAATCATTGACATTTAATATCGAATAAAACTTAATTCCAGAATATATTTATGGCAGGTAGTTAAGTGTATGTTTTATTAACTAATAAACATTTCCCGAGACTAATACCGCGTGGTTTTTGGCATGAGATAATGCTAAAGATTAAATTATCCACGGGAATGTATAAAAGTAATGAAAACTAACTAAGTGTATCTTTACGTCCCAAGACTTTGTATCATAATCCGTGTACCAGTGAAGACGTGGTTGATTCCCAAACCCTTGCGGGTTTACGTACAGACTGTCACTACGATCATATAAAAGAAGTAAATAGGATACGCTACAATTGCGAAGGAGTTCGAATGAATGTTCAAAGGTGAAATAGTTCGGTTACTTTTCTATAAGAGTTTTTGTACCGCCGCCGCGCGCCGCGCGCCGTGTCGGCCTGTTAACGCAAACATAACAGCACGCGTGTGCTGGCGCTCCCCAGAGGACGAGCTTGTGTCCTACGGGTTGGGTAGTATATAGGTACCAGCCTACATCATCCCTTTGTTTTGCTTGAGCAGAAAATTATTGTAGTACCGACTGTCAAATAACAAAGGAGCATCGGCAAGTAGATGTAGACGGTAGTCCATTCTGTAAGTTTTAGCCAATTTCCTGCAGTATACTCGATGTTTTTGTCTCATTTCCGGATTAGTGTGGCGACGCAATGTATAATCGGCGCGACGCTGGTGCTCGCGCAGGGGAGCGACGCCGACGGAAATTGTTATTATTTTTTCTTTGAAGCTTAAGATAGGAGCGCAATTGAATCGATCAAAAAGAACGGATTATAAATTATTATCTGTAATCTTAACGAAATTGTTGTCTACTACTTACTACAGTTTTTCAGTCAGTTGTATATTTATTTATTTGTGGTTGAAAACTCTCAGTGCTCTTCATATTTAGATGAAACAGCGATACTTCGTTTCGCAACATTAGGTTCTTATTTGCAAACAAGATGAGTACAAACAGCACTTGTATGGATATTTACAAAGTAACAACTTGTTCTACAGCGCGCACTCACTGGCCACAGGAAACTGAAGCAATATCCAGCGTCCGGTAATATAACCCGCACAATATAGTTTTAATTGTTCCGCGAGTGCGGCAAACTTGTGCCGCTGTGCTGTGTGAGCTGTTAACCACACACGTGCTGGCGCTGTCCTTGTGACGGCAACTTGCTCCCACTGAAGCCGTCTCTTGACTCAAGTTAACAACTTGTCAAGTTCTGCAATGACTTAACTAACTCAGTCAATATTGCGGATTATCTACACCGCGGCACTTTTTATCTTCCGAATGTTCAGAGATACCGGGGTTTTTTATTCATTCATTAAAAAAAGGTTCCCTTCTGTAAAAAGACACCGCGATTATATTTTTTACGCATCTTTGTAGGATAGTGAAAACTCTCATTTACTGGAATAAAAGTGAGATTCTTCGACAGTTTAATTAAATTACTTGCTGGAATAAGGAAAGAATGTGTGGGGGGTGGATGGGGGGTGCGGTGGGTCGGCCGGGGGGGTGTGGGGGGGTGATTGATGGGCGCCGGTCGCGCCTCAGTGGCTGCTGCGCCGCGTCATAACACTTGCCGTGAAGTCGGCCAGTCACGCCGACCGCTCGTTACACCCTGATCATCGCTAAAAGTTTCCGATTGGCTCGTTGCGGTAACTTGCTGAGCAACGTGTTGTACAACAATCTGGCTAAAGTAACAAGTGTCGGGGCCCTCGATCCGGTCCGTGGGGCCCGTGCGGCCCGGGGCCGGCGCGCGGCGCCTCGTCTGAGAAGTGCTCACGAGAGGCGCCGCACTAGTCTGTGTGTTTATGCAAATCTGCAGAGTTACTCGCTCAATATTCCAGTAACAGCCCACAGGTCAATATTAGCATTTTGATGTTACTTTAGTAATCTACAAACTAACAAGCGAGTAGTTGTTGCGACCTTGACGCTCGCGACATCGGGAGACTAACACTTGGGTTTGTTTCGCACTGATATTACATACTGACTAGTTTATTGGTTTTATCGAGCGGAGTCGGCGGTAACTTGCCCCGTGATAGACATGGAGAGATATACGAGCTGCACGTGACCGCCGATAGTCGCGGGGCGCGGGGTGCGGGGCGCGGGGGTGAGCCCACTGCAGTGGGACATAATGAGGCGCTCTGCACTCCGCTCAGCTAAACGCTCGGCTAGAGTGCGTTCTTGTGTTCATGTCCGAGTGGAGCTGAGGACATTTAGTATTCCCTCCGCGGGGCACGGGCAATCAGCGCGCGTCGCCTTCACGAGCACTGAGCGGTCAGTGGCTCCGGCACTCCGGCACTCTGGCACTCCGCACTCTGGTGTGACGAGAGTTATTAATTGGTTCGTTACTTCCATCTGACCGGTTAGTGACCAATAGCCAGGCCATCGCATCGCTATTATACCTCGCTCAGATTTATTCTCGTCGCCCACTCTCCACACTACGTCAGAGAAAGATCACAGTTTGGAGTGAACGAACGGTTCGCTGTGGACGTTATACTGGTATATGTTTATGTAAAGAGAACGTGAATGTCGTTCCCTTTTCTTTATGGATTGATTTATCTAGAGATTAGTGGTATATGTCATGAAAATGACACTGACGGTCAATATTGATTTAATTTTTAATGAGTTTAACTGCCGCACTCAGAGAGCTTTAATGATTACTTAGGCCATCACTTAGTAAAGGTTTTGACAGTTTTGTCATACAAAAGTATGTCAAACCTTTACTAAGTGACGGCTTAAGTAATCATTAAATATCTCTGAGTACCACAGTAAGTTATTTTAGAAAAATGTGGAACAGTAAATAGTTTCCTGTATAAATAAAGGATTTACATAAACTACACTAGAAGTAAAGGCTTTAAATGTTGTTTTTTGTTATTTCAGGTAAGTAACTCTGTTTAGAATGTGTAAATTGTATTAAAACTTTGTATTTGATTGAGAATAAACGTTCTTTTGTTATTTCAGAAAACGCAATTTCGTCTTTATTTCACGAAAGCATATTACTATCATTATATATTATATATGCATCGGTTTCATCTGTATGACATGCGAGTTTTATAACACTGTTTTGAAACAATGAGCCACCCACACGCTTACGGTAACGAGTTTACTTTGTTAGCGTTTTTATTTCTCGTTGGTTCAGTCTTATTTATTACCGACTTGAGACTTTAATAAATTTAACCGACTTCAAAAAGGAGGAGGTTCTCATTATATTTCAAATATACGAGCTTTATACTTTATGCTTTACGAACTTCTACTTGCTACGACACTACGAACGTCTATGCGCTACGAACGTCTTCGTACTATGGACGTCTACGCGCTACGTACTTGCACTTGCTACGAACCTCTACGCGCTACGAACCTCTACGCGCTACGAACCTCTACGCGCTACGAACCTCTACGCGCTACGAACCTCTACGCGCTACGAACCCCTACGCGCTACGAACCTCTACGCGCTACGAACCTCTACGCGCTACGAACCTCTACGCGCTACAAACCTCTACGTATTACGATCCTCTACGCGTTACAAACATCCGCTTGCTACAACCCGCTGTATACTACGGACCTCGACGGGTTACAAATTTCCGCTTGCTACGACCCTCTACGCGCTAGGTCTTTTACGTACTTCTACGCGCTACGAATTTTCAATTGCTACGAGCTTTTACCTGCCACGAACTCCTACGTTCTACGGACCTCTACATGCGATAAATTTCTACATGCTACGAGCTTGTATGCGCTACGAACTACGCACAACGAATTTCTACTTGCTACGAAACTACTTGCTACGAAACTACTTGCTACGAACCTCTAGCCGCTACGAACTTCTACTTGCTACGATCCTCTACGCTTTACGCGATTGTTAGATTGTGGATGTTACACATCATTTGTATATGTATTAAAATCCACTTAATTATCAATAATGTCACAATAATAATAATAATAAAACTCGACGCCACGATAGAAGAGTCCGTACATTGCTGACCGCAAATCGGATGCATCATCCACGATCATCGGTGATGAAACTGTACATCCCGCGGAAGTGCGGGGGTCGAGGCTTTTTAAACGCGAAAACCCTCCACAACCGCGAGGTGTGCAGTCTCAGAGAATATTTTTTAAAAGCCGACGTGGGTATGCACCGAGATGTGGTCGCGGTGGACAAGGGACTCACCCCGCTGTCCATGGCTAACGAGAACTGGCGCAAACCTGTGGTGCTTACTACTGATGACCGCAAGAAAGTATGGCAAAGCAAGGAGCTTCAGGGGCGCTTCTATCGGGCACTTCATGGGCCCGATGTAGATTTTCTAAAGTCCGTGTCGTGGCTACGTTTCGGCGACCTCTTTGGGGTAACTGAAGGTGTTGTCTGTGCAATTATGGACGAAGTTATGTTGACGAACAATTACCGGAAATATATTATGAAGGATGGACTCTCGCTTGGCGGTTGGATCAAGAGCCTGATTCAGAAGGCAGTACTCCTCGATACGGCTCGCATTGTGAGGAGGTTCCTGTCTCTGGAGCCCTAACCACAGGTAACTTGGACCCTGCTACCGTCACCGGTGGACGACTATTTTTTTTATATTTTTAAATGTTTTTGATATCTTTTTTTAAGAAATATTTAAAAATGTAAATTAGTATGTAAGAAAAATGAATAAAGAGAATAATAATAATAATAATGTCGAGAACCTCGTGAAAGCCGAGAAAGATAAGCAAATCAAGTATCTTGACTTGGCTCGCGAGGTTGTCGACATGTGTGGTGTGAACTCAGCGATCATTGTGCCGATAGTCGTTTCAGCCAATGACTTAATTGCCAAGAGCCTCGACCTACACCTGAGGAGGCTCTAGTTAGACAGCTGGATCAAGGGCTTGATGCAGAAAGCGGTACTACTGGACACGGCTCGTATTGTTAGGAGGTTCCTTTCTCTAGAGCCCTGACCGCCGGTAGCTTGGACCCTGTTCCCGATACCGGTGGGCTACAATATTTTTATTTTTTTTTAATGTTTTTTTATTGGTTTTATAAGAAATATTTAAAAATTTAAGGTTAATTTGAATATTCATTAAGAACTACAATTAAACCGACTAAATAACTATTTTGTTGTGTTTCTGTTGAACTCAAACGCGGACCGTTCGCGTCATGTGCAACACGTTACTTGTCAGTGAAGGGAAAAGGTCACTATGCGGAAAACAAAATTCCTTAAGCTTATTTGTTGTTATCTACATATATCTACATATATCTACATATATCTACATATATCTACATATATCTACATATATCTACATATATCTACATATATATCTACATATTTAGGTAGAATAAAACTTTAATCTCGATTATAACCGTTTGCTATCGGAACAAAATTGCAATGTCTATGCATGTCATTTGATGTACATTATGTTACGTGCGTATGAGAATATATGTAGAAATACTTGAGTATGTGTGTGTGTACCGACTATGAATCCTATATTATTGCTGTTCACCGGCACGCGCTGCTTCACATTACTGTTTGCTACTGCATGTTGCGCGGCAAACACGACGCGTTCGACTTCATGTTGCAAGCGACAATCGCTATCATAGTTCGGTAATACATATCACACGTCACGCCCCTCCAGCACTTTATTACTTGTTGAGAGCAGTACACGTGTGCGATGTACCGGTGAACAATACACGGAGTTATTTATATCCGTACGTAGTCTCGTGTGTCGAGTGGCTGTGATATTACTTCGATCACATTTCCTGATGGCTGAACGATGTTATTATATGGAAACCCCACCTGCCCCACTCGGCACACTCGGCAGACTCGGTCCCCGCGCGGACACCTTTTGTTGAGCTTTCTTCCATTCGATAGTGTTGGGAGGGCGATCACAATAATATATTTCAATAAATAACAACTGGCTCAGCAGTATTCTCTGTGAATCATAAAAGTAAGCTGTTTCCACATTCGGGTTACAAATAATAAGTTGTACGTCTCGGATCTCGGATCGGTCGCTTACCAAACAGTGCTCGTTAAATCCGTGCGTTTGTAGTGGATGTGTCGTGAGAGCCGCGTGCCCCTCCCCCTCCCCATACCGGGGGGTATCGCCGTCGGGTAAGATGCTGACGAGTGGATTCACTTAGCGAGCCGGACGTTATGATACGATTACGTGGCAGAGGTAGGTACGTCGGGGAGCAGGCTTTGTGCTGCCACGGAAAATGACGCAGGTTGCCTTTCAATCTTCCACTTGATTTGTCGTTCATTTCCGCTCTGTTCCGCTTAGCTCTGCTCCGTTCGTCAACGATGACCGAGTAATGGGCGCAAATAGTCTTTTCCAGCTGAACTCAGCAAGTCCGCGCGGCGGGCGGCTGCGGGCGACTCATAAAGAAGTACGAAACAAAGTAAAACGTCGGGCGCGTTCACGGCGGCGCTCGTCGCTCGTCGCTCGGGGGAATTTTATTCCGAATTAATTTAATTATGGAGAAACGTTGAGTAGAGAGCCGAGTGCGGCTGTCGTTTTTTTGATTTAATGCCTTTTGTGTATGCCTCTGCTCTCTCGCGCAATGCCGGTAGGTAAACATTTGGTCATTCGAATTAGTATTTTACAAAACATGACAGAAACTGCTAATGACTTCATTGTTGATTTTGTTGCTGAAATGTTTAACAATGATTTTGGTTCTGAAATATTTGAAGCGTTTTGTATAAATTGGCTTTAATATAATCCTGAAATATGATTTCCTAACAAGCGGCTCGGCAGGTCGGGTGATTAGCCGGCGCGGCTACATTTGTCAATTGTCTTCAATTTAATGTAAATTCAATTCGCCCTTTTATTGCGGAGCGCCGGAGCGCGCTTCGGTTAGACACAATATTTTAAATCTCGTTATATGAACAAAGATGGAAGAAAAAGTAGCAATGTTCTCATCTACAAGTAGTAAGTACATACCAATATAGCTCGCAGGCTGCATGCTCTCATCAGCTGTTTAAATACTCTAGACTTAACACTAGCCTATTTCATTAGAGGACGCAAGTGTATAAAGTTCGGTGTTGGGTGAGTACCTACTACTCACACGGGAGGCTCTTGAGGCTCGCTGTGTGTTATAACATGTGTAGAGTAACGTATGTCGCAGTAGACGACACAACGCCTACGAACGAGTGCACGAACAATAACTGAAGACATGATGGACCCCGTCGGGGCTGCGGGTTGTTCGAAAGAGATACCGCGGCCTCGACACAAAGGGCTATGACTCATGGGTGGTTTTTAGTCAGTAAAAGTCTGACACTCCCTACCGCTCTGCCCAGAGAGGGAGGAGTCATTTGATGATATCCCACCATACAAAAAAAAGACATGATAGACCGCTCTACTTAACGACGCTCAAAAGGTGTCCTCTCGGCTCTCGGCTCTCGGCGTTCGACTCTCAGTAATAAAAACGTCAGGTTCAAGTCCCCAGTCATAATGGAATGGAATCGGAGACGGATTGATAAACGATATCTCGTAAGAGCGCAGATATTGGAGGCTGCGCGCCGCCGGCGAGCGGCGAGCTGTCGCGTCATACTGGATCATCTCGGTAATGTCGTGTCATTGAACGATCGCACCTGATAGTTCAGTAGTGGTGATAGTTCGTGACTCGCGAGTTAACTTTGAGTCGCGGGGAAGTGTGATGTGTTGTGGAGGGACGCTGAGTGGCCTGGCTGGCGAGCGGTGCGGGTGACGGGAATGAACAAAAACACGCAACGTATCGAGAGTACAACTACTCAATCCGTTACAATCACACTATTATAATATATTTTGTATAGGTCACTTAGACTAATTAATTACTTTAGTGTGTGTGTTTACTTATTTAATGTTGTTAATTTTAAAAAACGCGTCGTATTTCGAACAGAATATTATATACAACATTTGTTTCTTGGTAATTTTGCAAATAATATAATAGCTATCAGTTTCTTCAGTTCTCCGGAAGCGAGACCTCCGCGGTGCAGAGTGTATTTAGTAACACACAAAGACTTATTTAAACAACCCCCGCGAGGGCTGCGGGGGGGAGGGGTGTTTTAGGCTCGCCTCCACCGCGATATATAATACGCGGACGTGGCGCGACTGCTAACCGCCGCAGATAAAAACACACAAACGATGCCGGCAACCGTTCCACTGTATAATGGCTACAATTTGTAATAGTCGTCACAAAATGATTACATCGACGCGTTCTTTAATGAGCGGTAAGTACTGCGCTAAACAAATAACTCTCCGGGGAGCGTGAGTCATTGGGACGCCGTTTTAATGAAGAAAATTAAGTAAGTCTGGAATACGATTGAAAGTGTTTATCAACTACGAGATTTGTCAAGAAGTTTAAAAAGTGAGCTAACCAGGGACCTGGGACCTGGGGAGCATTAGTCACCGGTTCAGCCGGCGCAGGCAGCTCGCCTGGCCACACGTGCTAGCCACTGCCGGCAGCTGTTCAGTACCTCAAGGACACAACTGTACGTAGCAGCAACTGTAGTAACCCACACAGCGGCCGCATCGGTCTATTGCGCCGCGTTATATCTGTTTGATTAATGTGCTGTATCGAAACTTAAATCATATTTATAGGGCTTCACTCTTTTAGAACACATTATTTAAATGGATGTTCCAGTCTTATTCTAATCAATCACACTTAGTTCGTGTTGTGATGGATGTTAGAGCGCACTGCTTGTGAGAGCGCTGTTCTATATCTGTAGTTAGTTATATAATGATTACTATATACGTATATGTATATACGTGGAATGTGCCGCAGGTGACGAGTACAGCGTGTGCGTGAAGTTCTGCACGGCTTCAGTGACCGCCTGCCTGAAAATAACTAAAATTATGAAGTAAGTAAATTAATGCGTCACAAAGGCGGCCGCCGGGAGTCGTCCCTTTCTGTGCGACTGGCTTACATGCCGCCGCGCGTCGCCTCGTCGCTGACGGCCACGGCCTCGGCCCATACACTCTAATTAAATTTTATATAAAGGATCTACTTTGTTTAGCGGCGCCGAGATTACCTGCGAGGACTGTGAGACGCCCCCGAGGAGCGGGGTTCGCGCGGTTAGGGGCGAAGGGGGCGCAGCTGGGTTTATGTGGCACGCTAATAGCAATTTGAGAGTCGCTTTATAACGTGTGTCGCGGCATATCGGTGACGCGTCACGTTACGTGTCACCGCCACGTGACACATGACGTGTTTGTCATTGATACACTATATTTTCGTAAAAGTACGCTTACGATCTAGTTACGAGTGCCGATGTAACCCGGTATCGCGGGTATACGTCGCCGCCGCCCCGCGCCGCGCCGCGCCGCGCCGCGCCAATGCCGCGGATCTGACGATCAGTCTTCCAACTTTCAGTTCACGTTTAAATACTCAATTAGTTCACGGAAAATTTGCTTACAAACTTGGGGTTTACTTAGTTTCATTCGGTCAGATTCGGTTCCAATCCCAGCCGTTTAATTAAAACAAAATATAGGGTTTTAATGTTAAACTGAGCGGGAAGTAATCGTTTTTTTATTGTATTGCGTCTCCAGTCACTGTACATATTCGTAGAAAGTGTTTTGTCTGGTAGGACGCTTTGTTGGTATTTAAACTACTAGAAGCTTTAGAATATGTAAGCATTATAAAACGTGTGATATATGTACGTGGGAGAGCGTTGTACCTCCGACACACGCAGCTCACGGCTCAGCAGAACACGATCAGTTCAAGCACTCTCACGGCACAAGATGGAGTAGGCTTTAAGTGAGTTACTGCCGAACGTCTCTTGTGGCAATCCTTTGCCGCAAGACGCGGCGAGCAGCGACGGTGCGGTGCGGAGCGGAGCGGTGCGGAGGTGCGGGCCTCCAATTGGCAATTTGACGTGGCTCGGTCCCGCGACACCGGGCCGGGATCATCACTCTTGTTTCATTACCGCACACGTGTCGACACATTAAGCCCTTTGTGACAAATTCTTTTGATCTACAAATCGATCTCCCGCACAAAATGTATTCAGTAATTTCCTGGCGTCAAACATTCTTCGTGTTTATGAGGCGCTGAACAATTTGTTTCTCAGCTCAGGACATAATTAACATCCGACCAATTGGAAAATTTGCGAAAGTCGTTAATATTTTCTTTACGAGGACAACAGGAGCTAAAAGCGAGTTTTATAATGCGTCAAAGTACCTATATGATTCAATGCAGTAAACAAAATCAGAATAATATATCATATTCTTCAGGATAATTACGCTACTGATATAGTGTGTTGAACATAATACAACTAATTTTACTCGATAGGAAAAAATCGCGAAGAAACCTCTAAAAATATCTTTTAACGAGTAAAACTATACTAAAATACATGTGATTGTTCTGGTTTTTTAACCGAATTCGGAAAAGGAGGTTATCAATTCGTCTGTAAGTTTTTTTTTTTTAATATGTTTGTTATCGCATATCTCCGTCATTAATGAACCGATTTTCAAAATTATTTTTGTGTTCGAATAGGTATACTCCCGAGGTGGTCCCACTGTCACCAAATCAGGATCTGATGATGGGATCCCAGGGAAATCGAGGGCAACCCTCAAATTTTATAGGCACATATGATGTTTTTCATATATTTTTTAAAGCTGTTTAAGTATTTGGGTCTGACCATTATAATATCATGTGAATTCGCTGATGATGATGGAAGGTACAACTCCTCAACGGTTAGGAGTTGAAAGAAAATTCTTTCTTATTTATACTCACTTATGGAGCGATAATTGTATTCTTTCAGGGTATTAAGTTGACCCGAGGTGGTCTCAATGTCACCAAGTCAGGATCTGATGATGGGATCCCAGGGAAATCGAGGGCAACCCTCAAACTTTATAGGCACTTATGACGTTTTTCATATATTTTCTAAACCTGTTCAAGTATTTGCGTGTGGTCATCACAATATCATGTGGATTCACTGATGATGATAGAAGGTACAACTCCTCAACGGTTAGGAGTTGATAGAAAATTCTTTCAGAACTATGCGTACTTATAAAGTGATAGTTGTATTCTTTCAGGGTATTAGGTTGCCCTGATGATAGAAGGTAAAACTCATTAACCGACTTTAAAAAAGGAGGTTCTCAATCTTTTTTTATGTATATGCATCGATTACTCAGAGGCGCCTGAACCGATATAGAAAATTATTTTTTTGTTGAAAAGGAGATATCCCAAGGGTGGTACCATGATAAGAAAATCAGGATGTGATGATGGCATCCCAGAGAAATTTAGGGCAACCCTCAAATTGTATAGGCATGTATCACGTGTTTCGTGCTTTTTTTTAAGTTTTTTAAGTATTTGCATCTAGCAGTCATCACTTCATGTTGATGAGTTGGTGATGGAAGGTATTACTCCTCAACGGTTAGGTGTTGGAGCATAATTCTTTAGTAAAATATTAAGGGGACGTATATATGGTTGTAATCTTTCAGGTTCTCTAGGTGAGCTGATTATGGAAGGTACTACTCCTAAACGGTTAGGAGTTGAAAGCAATAATAAGGGAATCTTGAAGGGCCTGTCGAGGGTGCGGGTTGTCCGCAAGGGATACCGAGGCCTCGACATGAAGGGCGAAGAAGGAACATGGGTGGTTTTTAGTCAGTAGAAGTCTGACACTCCCTTTCGCTCTGCCCAAGAGCGGGAGGGGTTATTTGATGATTTCCCACCCCCCAAAAAAAAAAAAAGGGAATCTTGAAGGTTAAGGGTTAGGGTTCTTGGTTGAATGTTAAATGTATAGTTATATATAGTTACTCTACGAAATTACGAGCGTGCATTGCGGGGATGCGTTTCGAGGTCACGGGGAGTGACGCAAGCCTTAAACTTGTGATTAGATAATGAACTCGCGCGGTGTGCGCCACGTGGCTCGCCGGACAGCCGGCTATTTTTTTTTAAGGACAATACCGCTACGCCATTCCCAAACCACTGTAACTCCTGAAAGTCAGAATCAACGGTAGCGACCACCAAAGAAGCATCAAGACAATGAAGCTCGACGAAGCCCTAGAGAAACAATTTACATTTATCTGTCTTGGATCCCAAAATAAAATTAATCAGAAAAGAATAGCAGAGGAGTAGGAAAAACATAATTTCCACTTCCCTCCATATCAGCAGGAGACAGAACAGAACAAGGGCAACAGGGACGTACATACAACTGGGATAAGCCAAGTTGCCCGGCACCGCGGATTGCTATTATCTATCTATTCTATATCTATATCTATACATATAATAAATCTGTATAAAAAATTTTTTGTACATCGAAAATATTTAAAAAAAAAATTGTCAGGGTATTAAAGTATAATCAACAGAACACATTTCCATCATTTTTGGAATCTTTGTCTGTTTGTCTGTTTGTCTGTTTCGATGACTAAGCATCACGTCAAATTTACGAAACCAATGTTGGTAACTTTTATACATAAATATTGTGCGTAACTTGGGCTATTACTTAGTCTTTGTTTCATCGTAATCGGTGCTCTCTATCAAAAGATATATGCATTTATAGTTTTCAAGAAGAACTTATCATTATGGTCAAGAGAATGAGACAAGCAACGACATCTATTGAACGAATATGGTACCTACTTATTAATGCCTTCACAAGATAACTTTAAATAAGTTATGATAGCAAAAGGTAAGTAGATATTAGTCTAAATGACGCTGCTTTCAAAATCTACATAGCCTAAACCCTATAGTGTGTTTGATCGCTCTTTTTTAGCAGTTTATCTTCGTCTTCGACAGATGGCGTTATTCATTTGATGTCATTTTCTGAACCGCGGTGTTATTAAATAAACATAATAATATGTTTCGTGAATAGTCAACAAATAAAGGTTTACCAATTACACAGTATAAAAATACTATTTGTTTTAAACTAAATTAAAATTAGATAAAACCCACGACTTATATTTTTTGTACCGTGTGGGAATCGAACCTGCGACACGCAGTGCTACTGTTAACCGTCCCGCCACTGCGCCAAACATGTCTTTATATAGATGTGGTGTGTTGTTAGCCCTATGTGTCGAGGCCGCGGTATTTCTTTCGAACAACCCGCAGCCCCGACGGGCGTCGGTCCTTGGGGCCCCTTCAATGTTGCTGACATCCCTTTGAGGCGCGCGTGGAACACGAACGCGCCAACGACAGTGCCTGTCGACTATAATGTACCTGTTTCAAATTTCTTCAAGATCCGTTCGGTCGTTCTGACGTGGTTGATTAACAAATACCCATCCATCTAAACTTTAGTATTAGACATAGTCAGTACTTTGCATTACCCTCTTCTTATTTTCTACAGCGGCAGTAAGTTACCGCAGGGCAATGATTTAATGTACTTTTATCTAAGCGACGCATTTTAGTTTCCGACAAGCACGCGAACGAAGTCGCGGGCACAGCTAGTCATTAATATTAATGGGTCCGAAGTTGTGAGCTGTGTTTGATTCCAATAATAGGTATGGCAAAACAAAAACGCTTGAACGCACGGTAATTTGTTGTAGTTTCTACAAAGTCGTGTAGTAAATAACTCTGGATGTAACCTGTACCCTATCCAACATAATATTGCGTTCATTCTGCCGAAGACAATATTCCCATAAAATGTGAAGTGCAGATTGTATAAATTCACAGTCAGATGTAGAACATTGACAAAAAGGCGAGTCAACAAGCTTGAAGGAGAATAATTGACTGTTAAAGTTACCACGACCTGTGAAATTTGCAAGTCAACTTCATTTCTTTCTAGTTTTCTTCTCATTGATGACGCAAACATTCTTCTTAAAGGGACTTACTCAGTGAGTGGGTTGTGGATGTTTCATACACTTGGGAGCAAATAAATCGAGCCACTTCCTTTTTCACGCATTATGGTAATTATTTTTGGTATTATGGAACGCATCGATTCGAAACATATATCGCCTAAAAGGGTATTTAATAACCTTTACAAAGAGGGTAGTTAGTTGTCAAAATTTCATTTTTTTTTATTTAAATTAAAGTTTAAAGGGTAGAATAAAATTATCGCATTTAATTTGCTTATGACATTTTTATTGTACTCTGTTAAGAAAAGATTAAATTTGAGGTTTTTGTTAATCATACCCATATTACTTGTTATTGTTGTCTTTATCTGTGTCTGTGTAATCAAAATAATCTGATAAAATGGATACTACACCGACGGAAGCTGCCCAAGTTGTAGCTTTACTTGAGGTTGGACACGGACAACGTGAAGTGGCACGCAGACTTCATTTGAGTCGTTCAAAGGTACAGCGGGTATACCGCAGGTATCTGGAGACTGGTGCTTTTGTTCGGCGACCTGGAACTGGCCGACCACGGGCAACAACAGAACGTGACGACCGCTTTATTGCAACCAATTCGTTGCGCGACCGTGGACTTAATGCTGTTCAGCTACAGCAAGCGTTACGTGACGTTCGAGGAGTCTCAATCAGTAGGTGGACAGTGAGACGAAGACTAAAAGAACGAAATTTAACATCACACAAACCAGCAACTGGCCCAAAATTGACTGTAGCTCATCGCCGATCTCGCTTGGAGTTTGCTCGAGAACACATTAATTGGACGTTAGAAGACTGGAGGTCAGTTTTGTTTTCTGACGAGTCAAGAATCTGTCTTTTTAGCAATGACGGGAGAAGCCGAGTGTATAGACGTCCTGGTGAAAGATTTGCCCAATGTTGCATTCGAGAAACTGTGAGTTTTGGTGGTGGTTCTTGTATGGTGTGGGGAGGAATTTCTCTAGACGGAAAAACGGAACTTGTCTTCGTCGACCCCGCCAACGATGGCAGTGGTAGACGTGGATTAACAGCTGACCGATACATAACTGACATTCTTGAAAACCACGTAATGCCGTATGCTGGTTTTGTCGGAGAAAATTTCTTGTTTATGCATGACAATGCGAGACCTCATACCGCGCAGATCGTTACGGAATACTTGTCTGCGATCGGGATTCAACAAATGGTATGGCCAGCACGAAGTCCCGATTTGAACCCGATCGAACACCTATGGGACGAGCTAAAACGGAGAGTCCGAGCCAGGGTTCCCGCTGTTTCATCCATTCCCGAGCTTAAAGTCGCTGTGCTTGAAGAGTGGGAGAACATACCACAATATGTCATCGTAACGCTGATCAGATCGATGACTAATAGGCTACAAGAATGTATCAGGGCACGGGGGGGTAATACCAGTTATTAAGAATATTTTTTTTGCAATAATTTTGTTTTTTATTGTTTTTATGGACTGTTTTAGCCCTACTAAATTTTCTATCAAAATTACCATTTTTCTTGCAGAGCCAATAATTTATCATTCAATAAGGTTATTATTCAATAATTTACCCTCATTGTAAAGGTTATTAACTAAACTTTTAGGCGATATATAGTTCGAATTGATACGTTCCATATTACCAAAAATATTTACCATTTTACGTGAAAAAAGGTAGTGGCTCGATTTATTTGCTCCCAAGTGTAGTTTGTCTCGACATCAACCAAAGGTTGTCCGGTAGAAATATCTACTATGTGCTAGAAGTGTTAAATAAATATAAATAGATAGAAATTCGCTCCATGTAGAATACTGGTATACAAGTGCATCCGTTTGAACTAGAAGCCGACCATGACATAATTGGGAAACGCTCGGCAGGTGTAAGGTGTTAGTGTGTAAGGTGCAAGTGCGTGTTGTCCAACACGCACTTGCACCACAATATAGGGTTCCGTAGTTGCCCATCAAAATATGTGGACTTACTAAACTGATTAACATCCCTACCTAGCTACCTCCGTACGATGATTTTTTATTGTAAAAATAAAACAAACTATCATTCGCAGTTTTAAGACGTGTGCTCCCATACATTATATTTAGGAAAATATTTTATACAAGTACATTTTATAAGTTGGTCGACTATTATTCATAAACTTGTAAAGTCTACTTATCTGAGATAGTTTTCCTTTTATTTTCGTTATATTATTATGTACTACTACCATAAATTCTTTCACACGCCCAGATACAACCCGTATGTGAGGTTTAGGTAACCACACTTGAGTCTAGTAAAGCAGTTTAAAGCTTGATATTTCACAAACGAATCCCTTAATCGAAAAAATATGCCATATTTTTAAAGACCTATCCAACGATATCGTACACCACGGGCTTCGTGAGAAAAATAATCATGCCCACTTTTAACAGTATTGGAGATACCAAAAATTAATTTTAAATATAAAAAAATAATTTTCGAGATTTTATTTTACCACTATTATTTATACTGAAAACGGGATATTTACCATGTTTACTGATTGTTTCGAGTTCCCGATATTTCGGCGCTGTTACAAGCACCATGATCACGGATAAACTGAACTCATTGCGGGTGGATGTTTATGAGCAGACAAATCGGTCTACCCTCTTTCTTGTTTCGTTTTTTGCGTTCGGTACCACTACCATTGTCACTCACTACACGATTCTGTTCCCGACACACAAAACTCACTGTGTCCACTCGCGAGAAATATCCCGTTTTCAGTATAAATAATAGTGCTAGTGACCATGTCAGTTTAAAATTTTATTTTACCACTTTAAAAAATCAAAATCAAAAGTCATTTATTCAAATTAGGCTGATAATCAGCCCTTTTCGAACGTCAAAATTTACTTTACTTTACTTTACTCATTTACAAGTGACAGTCCCCCAAAACGCCCACCCTTTGACACTTCCTAGTGTTTTTTGCTGGAAAGAAGAAGTGGCGGAACAAACTCCCCAGCAACACATCTGTCTGTTTGGTTAGAAGAACCAGACTCGATACAATAGAAAGGTGTAACTTAATATTATGATTGACTACAGACACAAATCAAAAAATAAAAATGTATATAATTGTTGAGATGTGAATAAAAGATTGGTTTTATATGAAACACGTAAAAATGTAATCGACTATTTTCTAGCCTAGTTACCACATTTGTTTAAAAAGTGACATGACAGTCTTTACTTATAAAGAGTACATAGAGTATATTTGTATCAAAAGAGTTTATGACTTCGGAATAAATCCTCGTCCAACAATAATAATAAAAACATAAAAAAGACATAACATGTCAGTAAACTAATTTTGGAGAAAGAACATAAATAACAAACATTGTCTTGTGTTCAACTCAGCGACCAAATCCTAACACCGTCGTGGTGCCGACGATACAACACTAATCTACCTAAATATCTTTGCCAAATTCGTTTGTTACATTTTATTTCCACACGTTAATCGGTGCAAATTATTCCTAAGGTTAGTAAACCAATATTTGTTTGTAAATTGTAATGTATTTCTTTTACAGTTTTATGCTACTTAGTTTTATTGTTTTTTTTTTCAACTTTTTATTTTGCTGTTAAGATTTATTTGATAGTTTAATGATGTTCCTATGAACTAGAACTACGGTGACGGCCATACGACAATAAATGAAACCACTGGGGTTTCATTTATTGTCGTATGGCCGTCACCACCCTGTATATTCATGCCAAATTACAGCTGTCTAGTACTAAGCGTGTTTAAGCAATAGTGCGGACAGACAGACAGACGAACATGGCGAAACTATAAGGGTTCCTTGTTGACTACGGAACCCTAAAAATCATAATATTCAAATCTGAAAGCCCTAGTGTCCCGCCTGCTTCCGAATGCACTTGTTTTTTTGCGTTTCAGTCGGTTTTTATAATAAATTTTCAGGTTCCCGTAGCCGAATGGTAAAATATGGAACCCTTATTCGTCCTGTCTGTCTGTCTGTCGGTCCATATATTACAGCCACTTTATTCCGAAATTATACGGACAGTAGGTATACAGTTGAATTCGTTGTATTCTATAGACCGCTTTACGATTTTTATACAAAAATAAAAGATAAAGGTGGGGCTCCCCGTACATGGAACTGAAACTAAAAAAAATATTCATCAAACCTACATGTGCGGGGTCTTGAATAAAATGACATTGAGGTTTTTTTTGAAGTCAATCGTTTCAAAATAGTCACTTCTAAAGTGGTAAAATGTGTGACCCAAAAAATTGCGATATTTGGTTTGAACGAGATATACATATTATAGCCTGCAGTTTTTGCAACATAGCACATTTTCAAAAACCGGAAATATAACTTTGTCATTTACAAACACCCCTACTTACGATGGCACGGAACCATCGTAATGATGCGCGAGTACGACTCACACTTGGCCAGTTTTAATTTCCAGCTTTTCACATGATTTGTCATTTTTAACCGACTTCCAAAAAGGAGGAGGTTATCAATTCATCTGTTTTTTTTTGTATGTTTGTTATCGCATATCTCCGTCATTAATGAACCGATTTCCAACCAACCAAATCAGGATCTGATGATATTTGTATAGAATATTACAACTAAAAATTGTAAAATAAAAAAACGATTTCAAAAACTTTTTTGCAAAAAAAAATCCGACTTCAAAAACACAAGAACGAAAAACATTAATTTTTCATTTTTTTTTTGTTTTTCGTTTTTGTGTTTTTCGTTTTTGCGTTTTATACTTTTTTGTGTTTTTGAAGTCAGTTTCTTTTTTGCAAAAAAGTTTTTGAAATCGTTAAAAACCAAAATCAATCATCAAAAAATCCAAGATTTTCAAATATGTATTCAATGATCCTGCCTCGATAGTGTAGTGTTCGCAAACGCGACTGCTGATAATGAGGTTCTGGGTTCGAATCCCGGGTCGGGCTATACTTAGTTCGTCGACTTTTATTTTTCACAATACGGTGTCCGAGTGTCGCAATATTGAATTTTGATTACTGGCGCCATGTATTTAGTAACTCGAAAATGAAGACAAATTGATTGACGTAAGAATCATAAAAAAAACGCGTTGGGTTTCTAGAGCGCCACAACGGAACAAACATACATTATGGGTGATAAACACAATACCCTTCATTGGGTAAATCGGTCGGGTAAATCAGAATGGTAAAAAAATGGCGAGTTAGAGTTTTTGATCCGTGTTGAGCGCGTGTGGTGGTCATCAATGCCCTCTGTACTACATGTACTCAGTCACGTGGCAACGACTGAAAGGTTTCAGATTTACCACTCGGCGCACAAAAGGACGTCCCGGATTTAAAAGGAGTCTTTTTATCCGTGTACACGTAAGTAGTTTGTGTATACTGCCAGTGAAATTGTAGGCGATAGCAGATTAGAGTTATTGTGTTCATTACACATACAGTAGAATTCCGATTAACCAGATCAATTAAAACCGATATCTAAGTAAAATCAAACAATATTTATAACTGTTTATTATAGATAGTGTTTCACACACGTCGTTTAGATAACAGGATATAAACATACGGTAAATAGAGCTACGAACAATTTTTTTTTTTTACGCTAAGAATTTCTCCTATATCGTGGTTACTCACATACACAAACACACTCAGACCCAAAACAACTATCTGCAGGCCATACAAATATTTGTTCCGTGCGGGGATCGAACCCGCGACACGCAGCGCAGCAGTCTAATCGCCGGATAATCGGATATCCGGTTAATAAGGTTCGGATAATCGGGATTCTACTGTACCTAAATACGGTATAGCATGTACCGGATAAGTATGTATTGTGGAGGCTTGATTGGGTTAATTATGCAGACACATCTACATAACGCTAATCATTACTGATGTTATAAACACGTAATGTATCAAGGAGTTTGTCGATATCCTAGGGACATAGGCTATATTTTTATCTCACACATACGTATAAATCAAAATGTTCAAGCGAACGAAGTAGCGGGACACAGCTAGTATAATTATGAATGTAATAGATGACACAGTCCACAGTAGGCCGACTCTTTACGTCGTGTTCTATGGCGTGGTGTGTTAGGTATACGTCTGCAATATGAGTTGAAACTGAAGCAAACTTATTGCTATTGAAGTACGTGTATGTGTTTGTTTGTGTGAAGTGGCGCTTGAGCCGAGACGCGCCGCGTGTGGGGCCGGCTAACCCGCTCGCATGCGACCCGCGCAACATACGATTTTTTTCTGAGCTCTCAGTTCCCGCAAGTTCCCTCTTCTGTACATTTTCCTTATCACATTAATGAAGAACGCGAATAATTTGAGACGTACCAAACTGAGCGCCATAAAATCGTCTTATTTCAGACGGAAAAAGACGGGTGAGGAATTTGCTGACGGTATATTTCGTTCGATCTAAATCCTGGTTTATCCAGTTTGTGGGGAAATCGGTGGAAAAAATCCCTTTGTAATACATGGTCCCGGAGCAGCGAGCGTGTAGGACGACGCTCCGAGATGAGTGTGCGGGCGGGGGGTACACTGGGGGGTGCGGGGCGCGATTAGCCACTACAATTGAATGAGGTTGGAATGAGCGCCCGGCTGCCACGCTAAGAATTCGACCCTCTGCGAATACTTGCCGCCCTCAAAGGGAACGGAAATAAGTAAATTAGGCGATATTGTCGCAGCGCAGTAATCTGTGCCGAGGAGAGACGCGGTGCGGTGCGGTCGTGTCTGCCGCACCGCACCGCCAGATTTATTAGTCGTTTATCAAACATTCCGGAAAGGCGCGTTCTTTCGACACAATGTTTGTGGTTTACTGAACTTAATTTGTTCATTCGGTTTTCTTCCATTAAACGAACATGTTTCTGAGTACCTACATAATGTTAATGTTCTTCGGTAGAAATACTAAAAGGTAACCACGCATACGATACATTACTTTTTGTAAGTTAATAAACTAATGGTCGAGCGGAGTGTGGTGGTGAGTTGGTGAGCACTTGGTGGTCTAATCCTGATCGCACATGAGGAGCGCTACCCTCAGCTCCACGGATCAATTCTAAAGTCATATTTCAGCCTTCACCAGTCATGTGAGCACAATATTAAAGATCCGGCACAACAGGTTTGTTACCACCGCGTCACCGCTTTAAATAAATATAGGGCCACTACGTTTATTCCTTTATGATTATGTTTATTGAACTGAAGTGTAAACAATTGAACAAATTCATTATGAACAAACCGTTCCGTACCGTAAGCTGGGCAGTAAGTACTAGAGAAGGCGCGCGTCGCGACTGTGGCGACGGTTTCATTACCCGGCCGGCCTGCGCCCACCGGGTGGCGGCGAGCACCCTTTGTAGCATTAACGCACAAAATGATCATCTTAGAAAGTCGCCGCCCGAGGCGCCTCGATAACGACGCCTCACGCCAGATAACTGACAACTATAATCCCTTTCGTTTGGGAATTACGCTAAGATTTAAGTAGACTTACGTATTGCGTACTCTATCTAAAACTAAATGTATCTTCAAAGTTAAGTCCCTTGCAATAACATTATTTTAACAATGGGCTGAATCGTTCGTTAGCCAAGTTACGTGACTACAAAACTCAGTAGAAGTTATACATAAACACTAGAAACATATTCGGATATTATTCATAGTTCGTTTAGGTTGTATCATCGGGCAAACCGTTTCCCAACCTAACCGGATTTAGCTTAATACCAGTATGTTACATGGAGCGACTACCTATTCGGCCGGACTAGCGACAACCTAGTTAGTACTACACTTGGGAGCAAATAAATCGAGCCACTACCTTTTTTCACGTAAAATGGTAAATATTTTTGGTAATATGGAACGTATCAATTCGAACTATATATCGCCTAAAAGTTTAGTTATAAAATTTAAATGAATATTGTTATTGTGTACACTATCGCATTAGGTAACTCTGTAAAGATAGTCGTAAGATGGAGAAATAAATAAATAAATAAATAAATAAATAAAACCTTTACAATGAGGGTAAATTATTGAATAATAACCTTATTGAATGATAAATTATTGGCTCTGCAAGAAAAATGGTAATTTTGATAGAAAATTTAGTAGGGCTAAAACAGTCCATAAAAACAATAAAAAACAAAATTATTGCAAAAAAAATATTCTTAATAACTGGTATTACCCCCCCGTGCCCTGATACATTCTTGTAGCCTATTAGTCATCGATCTGATCAGCGTTACGATGACATATTGTGGTATGTTCTCCCACTCTTCAAGCACAGCGACTTTAAGCTCGGGAATGGATGAAACAGCGGGAACCCTGGCTCGGACTCTCCGTTTTAGCTCGTCCCATAGGTGTTCGATCGGGTTCAAATCGGGACTTCGTGCTGGCCATACCATTTGTTGAATCCCGATCGCAGACAAGTATTCCGTAACGATCTGCGCGGTATGAGGTCTCGCATTGTCATGCATAAACAAGAAATTTTCCCGACAAAACCAGCATACGGCATTACGTGGTTTTCAAGAATGTCAGTTATGTATCGGTCAGCTGTTAATCCACGTCTACCACTGCCATCGTTGGCGGGGTCGACGAAGACAAGTTCCGTTTTTCCGTCTAGAGAAATTCCTCCCCACACCATACAAGAACCACCACCAAAACTCACAGTTTCTCGAATGCAACATTGGGCAAATCTTTCACCAGGACGTCTATACACTCGGTTTCTCCCGTCATTGCTAAAAAGACAGATTCTTGACTCGTCAGAAAACAAAACTGACCTCCAGTCTTCTAACGTCCAATTAATGTGTTCTCGAGCAAACTCCAAGCGAGATCGGCGATGAGCTACAGTCAATTTTGGGCCAGTTGCTGGTTTGTGTGATGTTAAATTTCGTTCTTTTAGTCTTCGTCTCACTGTCCACCTACTGATTGAGACTCCTCGAACGTCACGTAACGCTTGCTGTAGCTGAACAGCATTAAGTCCACGGTCGCGCAACGAATTGGTTGCAATAAAGCGGTCGTCACGTTCTGTTGTTGCCCGTGGTCGGCCAGTTCCAGGTCGCCGAACAAAAGCACCAGTCTCCAGATACCCGCTGTACCTTTGAACGACTCAAATGAAGTCTGCGTGCCACTTCACGTTGTCCGTGTCCAACCTCAAGTAAAGCTACAACTTGGGCAGCTTCCGTCGGTGTAGTAATCATTTTATCAGGTTATTTTGATTACACAGACACAGATAAAGACAACAATAACAAGTAATATGGGTATGATTAACAAAAACCTCAAATTTAATCTTTTCTTAACAGAGTACAATAAAAATGTCATAAGCAAATTAAATGCGATAATTTTATTCTACCCTTTAAACTTTAATTTAAATAAAAAAAAAATGAAATTTTGACAACTAACTACCCTCTTTGTAAAGGTTATTAAATACCCTTTTAGGCGATATATGTTTCGAATCGATGCGTTCCATAATACCAAAAATAATTACCATAATGCGTGAAAAAGGAAGTGGCTCGATTTATTTGCTCCCAAGTGTATGTAATACTTGTCAGATTTTCGGGCCACTGGCTACCTGTAATGACTGTCAAAGATCTAGAAGTGGCAGTCGGGACCAACGGCTAGTTGATGGTCACCCATCCACGGGTCGACCTTGGCCGGCGCGGCTTAACCTGAAGATCGATCGGCGCGGCTGTAATTATTTAGTTCCGAGCGCCTTGCAGTCGAGGTTGGATAACGTAACAAATAAGCCGGTCTTCCTTTCCTGTTCCTCTTTATGGTCGGTCCCTTAGCGCTGAGGGACTTATTATATTTGGTAGATGTTATACGTACATATAAGACATAAAAGCCCGTACGTAAAGCCCGTGAAGGCTGCGAGGTATATTTTAATAACTTTGAAATAGGTGACCAGATGATCCTGACGCAAAACGTCACTTTCGAAACAATGTCCTCGTGAAAAGATTATTTTATAATACAGTAAAGTAACGTAGAAGTGTCGATGTAGTCACATGAGTGGAAATAAAGAATAATGTAGTTACGTCAAGATCAAGCGTGCTCATGGCGGTGCGTGGTCCAGGGAGACGCTAGTGGTCGTCCAGCTGGCCAGTGGCCGCGCGACGTGCGGTGAGCTGGCGCCGTCTGACAACCGACCGATATGAACGACATGTACGTCGCGGTCGCACTCATAAGGGCGCCCCGCATGAATTGCGAATGTATGCATTTATTCAGTTCATTAAATATGAAAAATAATATTAAATTACTGGCGCCAATTCCTTCAAATGAATTATATTGTACGTCCTGCTTTTAAAATTTATATTAAAGAATTTGATGTGTTCGTATAATGCAATATGTTGAGAATGATATACGATCTATATGTCTGTCGAAAGGCCAAAGACCGAAAGGATAAGGGTTACATGGTTGGAACTCCTTGGATGGGCTTCACCTTCATCTGCGACCTGCTAGCGCGGCGCTGGTACGAGACAGGCGGCCACTTGACTACCAGCAGAATCAAACGGTTTGGCGATGTGGCTACATTGTACTGGAAGGTTAGCCCGGACACCAGCCAAAGTACAGAATCCGGAAAACTCTTAAGCAATTAAGGGCCAAGGTTGGCCGCTGAAGAATAAAGCTACTTAAACTGGTTAAATGGGGTGTTATAGAGCCACCCCAAACACAGTCTCTGTGGAAATCGTTTGCAGGATATGTCTCACTGCTTGGTGTAACCAGTACCATCTTCCACGATTTAAACGAAACCAATGATGGAACTGTTCAAATGGCTACATACCACCTGTTTGGATAACACTTTGAAAGAAGAAAGAACATCGGGTACAGTTCCGGGATGTCTCAACTCCGCTGCGATCAGACACCGAATGTCCTCCTCGCTGCGAGCTCAAAACATCACGACTGTGTACTGCAGAAGTTCCCTGTGGCGGGTGAGCAGGTCGCGTGATATTACCGCCCAGCGCGCTTGCGATTCATTCCATGTCATGTGCACAAATGACCGGATCCGATAATCAAATCTCTGTCGCTGGTTGGTCCGATAAAGGTCGACGTGTTCTCGAGAATGTGCTACAGCTACCGTGTGTATTATTGTCCGCGGTAGATCGCCAGTCTGCAGTTCAGGCAGTTCAGCAGTTGCGCGGCATACCCACAAACAACACAACTGTCAGCTGTCTGTTTCGGTTATTGATGTTATTCCTCGTATCGTTCCGCATTCATTATATTTGTGACGGAGCAAGGTCGAATTCAATATGAGTTCGAGCTCATGTGGCAAAGGTTAAGTGGGTACTTTATTTTTTCATCTCTCTGGGATAAAGTGGCGTATAATTGAAAAGTTATTTCGGAACGAAATAAATCGTCGAACAAGGATACGGTGCCGTGTGGTGGCGGTAAACAGACAGGCGCCCGGTAATGAACGGTGCACCGCGATTAATGAGACGCACGTCGCGCCAGCCGACGGGACGAGACGCGCCGCCTGACGGGACGGGACGGGCCGGCCCGCCGCACGCCGCGGCACGCACGCTCTACTGCCCACAGTGGGGCAATACCTTCTACTAACTAAAACAATCGTTTGATTGAATGGTTGCCCTGGCCATAGCAGCACAACATTTAGATCAACTTACTATATACTATATTATTTAGGTGCAATACGAAACCATATCTTTGTATTTAGGATAATTTTTTTATTAAAAATTAAATGCAAAGATATACACTGACCTTCTTGGTGAGGTTTTTCAGAAAGGACAGGTGTATCGTACTCCCAACCGGTCGGCGTGTGTGAATGACTAGATGTTTGAACGTGGACGAGGTAAAATAACTGTGTAAAGATCATGGCAGGTGGCGTTCTGTGGTTTCTGCCCATCCTCAAACTCACGCCCGTTCGCAGGGCGTGAGTTTATATAAGTATGTATGTATTATGAGACAATGTAAGCAGAGTGTGCTCTAGGAGCTGTATTGAATGTTCCACATTTTATTTTTATTTTTTAAAAAGCCTTGCCCCACACTAGGAATTTCTCCTGTATCGTGGGTGCGTTTACAAACATTTAAACTCACATACGCAAAAACACCCAGACCCGAAACAACTATCTGTAGGCCATACAAATATTTGTGCCGTGCGGGGATCGAACCCACGACACGCAGCGCAGCAGTCCAATCTCTCAGCCACTGCGCCAACCGTGCATAGTTTAGAACGTAAGTATTCAGTTTATCAATCTTGTGTCTGATAGCTTATCTTAACGGGTACAGTAATCACAGCAATTTCTCTAAAAATAATAATGAAAACACCCGAACAACTTCCAAAGTAAAAGGTTTGCTAATGTTGCCACAATTTGTCTGTTCTAACTTTCGAACATAAAACAATAAGGTAAACAATTGTTTTATTGTTGTTACTCTTGTCTGCTTCTTTAAATAATGTTCTAAGTTGTGCGCGTTTGTTCGCAAAGGTTCAGCGATTCTGCGAGTGTCTCTGCTGGACGTAAATACTACTTTATTGTTACGGAGTTTAGAACTGAGTAGAACCAGCAATTGGACGAAATATCATTACGCTGCATAATTAAACGCGTAAATCAGTGAGCGCAGCTGCGACCGCCCGCTGGCGTACCGCTGACGTACCGCCGACGTATCGCTCGGCGTGCGGCGCCCTATGCTATCTACCGCACGACTGCCGCACGAGTGCCGCCCGAGTGCCGCCGATGAGCAGACCACGCACACTTCAGTAAACTTATTACAATGAGATGCTAATAATATAACGACGCTACCGCAACTTAAAATTAAGTACTGTTATTAGAAATACCATTAGTTTTAACAAAAGTATTCTGTTTTTCTGCCATATCATTATCATAGTTAGTTTTACGTCTTTCACTAATAAACTGGCTTCTACTTACCGCTTCAATCTCATGCTGTAGGTATCTCGCAAAGAATGTGCATTTTCATTAAAAATGTCGTTCTTTTTGCAAAATATCCCCGTTCCCCGTTCGTTTCCCGTCGTTCCGTTGCTAGAGAAGGCCTCAGCGGTCCACAATAGCAACGTGATAGACCGCTTTAACGCAGGACTCACACACCTGGCTAGCTGGACTGCTTGTTTGTTGTCCCATCTTCAAAACTGGAATAATACCAGCAGCATGTGGATATTTGTAAACGTATGGTAATGTGTTATTGTAGTTGGTGACTAGTCGGCACAACACGCAGACTCCTAAGCAGTGTCAGCTCGAGTGATTGAATTGTGTTTTGAAAATATGGTTAGTATTTTTTATTAAAATTTATAATTATACCAGCCATTTGTTACATAGCGTGTATCAGAAAGGCATAAAGTATATAAATATTGAATGTTTGTACAGTACAGCTGATTTTATTTGTTTACTAGCTGTTGCCCACGGGTCGCCCGCGAGGAAATCATATACTAAAACCTTCTTCGAGAACCACTCTATCCGTTGGTGAAAACAGCATCAAAATCTGTACAGTAGTTGTAGAGTTTAATGCGAACAGACTTTGTTTTATATGTAGTGATGTTGTTTAAATTTGGTACTACAGCTATTGCCTGCGGCTTCGCCCGCGTCACAATGACGATATTCCATACAATCTTTGATCCTCTATTTAACTCCCTTATGGGTTACATTTATATACTGCTACATTTTTTAGGGAGCCGCTGTGCAAAATTTCAGCTTTCTAGGTCCAAGGGTTTGAGTTGTGTCGGAGCTGCGGGTTTTTCGAATGAGATACCGCGGCCTCGACACAAAGGGCTAAGAAGGAACATGGGTGATTTTTAGTTAGTAAAAGTCTGACACTCCCTTATTGCGAGGAGTCATTTGATGATATCCCACCCACCAAAAAAAAAGTGGTTTGGGCTGGGCGTTGATAGTTTTCCCTTCCTTTGGTAGTCAATATCATCTGCCTCGCGTCTCCTATTGTATGATGTATGTATGATGTACTCGTTGCGACCGACCTAACCTTGCATGAAACGCACGGACCTTTCCGATACACCCTGAACTCCATCGGTAGCAATAGTCAGCTTAGCCGACGAGTAGAGCAGTCTTCTGGCCGGCCAGCGACATGTCGGCCCATCTCTACAATAACGAATGCGTCGTATCATCTGCGTAATATCACGTCGATAATGTCGCAAGTAGAGACTTATTTAATGTGCTTGATCTAAATTTCATTGAAACAGAAATATAAAAAATATACCCGTCACGCCGTCCAGCCTCCGAAGGGACCTCCCAGGGGAGCAGAGAGAGGAGGGCCGGGGGGCGCGGGGCGCGGGCGGTGTTGGTTACCTACGTCCACAACTCAGTATTACGTCCAATTGATTGAGAAGGGGACAAATCTATCGCACTTTATTGGACTGAGCCCCAATTCCAAGCTTTAATAGTCTATTTACCTGTTCAATAAAATAGGCAGTTACGCCTTAAGCTCGCTATTACCATAGAATAACCGTAACCCAGATGTCCCCGGCCGAAGTCGGCCCAGGGCTGCGACAGCGCGTCGCAAGCGGTGCGCGCAGTGAAGTAGCTCAACGAAGCAACAAATGCATATTGTATGTATGTGACGAGTGACGACACTACAGTGCAGTTGTCAGGTGGACAGGAGTAGACAGGAGTGCCGGCCGGGAAGATAAACCGGAGCGACACCTAACAAAAGTTCAGCTGTGAGCCTAACACCAATATTTATTTGCATTACTCAAAGTATTGATATGTTACTGTAAAAGACCGAATATTGGTAAAAGTTAGATTTGAGTAGTACTTAAATCTTAGGATTTAGCAGATGATCTTTCGTGCTGTGCTGGCGGTGCCGCTGCGGCTGCAGAGAACCTCAAGCCTTTGTGGAAACTATATTTTCGAGCCGTTTGAGGTTGAAACTCTTGGGCCGTGGGGTCCGAGTGGACGCTTCTCGTGACCTAAGGGCCGGATTTTACCTTGGCCCGAGGCTAAGTGTTGCCATACAACGTAGCAATGTCGCCAGTCTTTTGGGCACATTACCAGCTGACAGCGCTGAGGATCAGTTTTTTTTTATGCCCTATTATGTTTCTTGTTAGTTTATTTAATCATTTTTAATTATTTCGTTAATTTATATAGTTAGTTTACTCTATTCATTAAGAATATATGTAGTTCCTTTATGTTACTTTATAAAATATATGATTATGAAGTACAAAATAAATAATTTTTTTAATTAGATAGCCTATACCTCAAAAGTTGGTCACATTTAAAATTGAAAATAAAATGCACCCCTAGGGGTTGTAAAACAAGGGTTTATTGATATATTCCTTCTGAATTTTCAATTGTGAACCGATTCTGTTTTAATTTGGCACGCATAAGTAGTTCTGACGATAATAAATCTAAATAGAGACTTGAACTTATCTGATGATAGAGATGGAAGCCAGTCGCAGAGGTCCTCAGCAGTTTGCAGCAGCTATATTGTGTTGAGGATCATTTCATGCACCTCGGCGAGAGCATTACATCTAGCTGGAGTATGACTATCATCAAAAGTCTGACGCTGGACACGGAAAGCCGTGGCGAGAGGTCCTCAACAGTCCTCAGATACTGATAAAAAATACCCACGAAAAAGGAAACTAATAAACGAAAATATTTGTTAAAAAGTTTTGTTATTGAGGATATTGGTCAAGACAGAGGTCAAAGTATTTTCACAAGTTATTTTTCAATAGTAGTTTTTTAAGGTTATAACTTTATTGAAGTACCTCCATGTCCCGTTAACTATTCAAAGTATCCATCAGCATAATATTTTGAGTGTGTTACGTTGAGTTTTACCGTAAAAAGTGTTTTTTTTTTCACCCCAAAAAGAGTCGTTTCCCAGCAAACATTTTTGCGTAGGGGTATATAATGGTTGGTTGACGGCTTCCTGACGGGTACTGCATGGCTTTGTGTCTGAGGATCTCTGTGGCTGATTACATCGGTGTAGTAGCTGTTACCGTTGCGGTATTATTGTTAATTGTTTTGCGAATAAGATAGGTCCTGCATTTAACAAGAAACGTGAAATGAATTGATCACAAAGAACTTTCACCTGTAACTCGTTACTCTACGGCCTTACGGCTTACCGGTGGATAGCTAAATTCAGTTAATATTTTGAAATAGAAATAATCTAATTGATTCCGTCCTGTTGCCGTGGAAGTTACTCTCAGTTTGATTATTTAATTGAATTAGTAAGTTGCCGCCTGCCCGCCTGCCCGGGTTTCCCTTCATCCCTCCTAATGCCAGCTATTTAAAGACGATCGCGGAACTTTAGCACCATAGACTTCTTATAGGTATTTTTTTTTCAAAATTTTAGGCTCAGGTGTTTCGGAGATAAGGGGGGAGGAATGGTCGGACAGGGTCGGATAAGGGTTCCGTTTTTTGAACCCTAAAAAGTCCCATGACTTTTTAGGGTTATGTACCTCAAAAGGAACATCCGACCACTATGAACTTTGTTCCACCTCTTGAGTATTTTTGGCTAATTAGTAATTACGCTTGGATTTAGAACGCTTGGCTATCTATGTACGAGTATGTATGTATCGAAACGTTATTGCAAGAATAACCATCCCGTATTGTCACCCCGTATTGGCTGAAATCATTAGATGTAGGTAAAATCTTGCAAATAAATTAATTTCGAATTTTCATACCATGTTTTGGACAAATAAAAATAATCTTATCGTTACATTCAGCAATAGTATTCATGTTTAGCTGTTTTGTACTGATATTCGGCGCAACTCGCTACACACAGAGGCGGCGCGGCGGCTCTGTGGCCCCAACAATAGCGCCGCACATCACTCGGGTAAACAGTCGCGAACCCTTTGACGACGCTCGTCAATACATTCGCTACATTAGTGAACACCGCACTTTGTCGTACTCTGTGGTTTTATTTAATTAGCGCCTTTGTAATCAGCCTAAGTTGTGCGTTAATCACGTTACACACGGCGCTCGATCACACGCCGCACATAATGGCGCTGTTATATAAGTGCATTATGTGTTTGTTTGACAGAGCTCCGCAGTTAATTGGTTTAGCGCGTAATTGGACGTGTCCCAATATGTTTACTAAATTAATTCTCTATCAGAATTGACTGATTGGAATCTAATTGTAGTTTGTAGTGCAGCCCCGCAAGTAAGCCAGTCATGGCTGAACATGTTGCGATATGTTCACTGTGCTCTCGGCTCTCGGCTCCCACTCTCGGCTCTCGGCTCTCGACTGGCGCTCGCTTGAAAGTCAACGTGATTTATTTCAGTTGTTGAAGTTGACGAAAGTGTTGGGAAATGGTATTAACGGTCGACATTTGCATATTAAGTGTCGGTTGAAAGACTCGAATTGGTTCAGCCCTTGCTTCAATAACGATATATTAGGCTCGACTCTTCGGCGACCGCCAACTACCAGTGGATCAAACGAAAATAAGGTAACAACATGTTATTCCCGTCCCGGCCTCGCGGTCCCGCAGCCCGGACTCGAACTCCCGGTGGGACGCTTGCATGTATTTTCCGCCATTAGTACAATTAGTCACGGGTTCCTAGTGTAACGTGCCAGCTACCCGAAGAGTACAAAAGCACTGCTTATTTCATAAGAAATTTAACATTATTACACAACACACACACACACACAAACACACTTTACACACACACACAAATTACACATGATTACCATATTTTTTTTTTTAACATTATTATTTTTTCCAGTATTATTGTTATTGGGTTATTGTTGTGTTTGTTACTATGAATATGAAGACTATATGGTTGGGATGTTATGGAGCTCCGTAGCTGGATATCCGAAGTTATTTTATTATATCCATAAGTTTATTTTATTCTGAACTCTGAAGCAGTCGGAGGCTTATCTAGAGGTTAATAAAAAAACTTGAGAGGTGTCAAGGAACACCCGGATGGAACGAAGTTATTGTTATTATTTTTTATTATGTAAAAAAAAAAAGAAATTAAAAAAAAAAAAAAAATGTAGAAATGAAAATATCTGGCTTGATTTCTATAAGAGAGAGAGAGACAGACAGAGAAACATGCGACGCCGCACAGCTTACAATAGCTTACTATAGCAAAAAGTGTCGTGACAACTTTTCGTAAGATTTTTTTCCGTCTAGCCCCCTTTCACAACGCGCGATAAGGAACTTCGTTCCAAAAATATCAGTAACCGTAACCGAAATTACAGCTTCGGATAGTTTCGGATAAACGCACAGTCTAAATATTATTACTGTTTGCATAATCGGCCTGTTGTACCTTTGTAATTTACTGCCATATGGTATCAATTTTTATTGGGTTTATGTATTAAATACTTTATAAATACAGATTTCAAAAACATTACAGCAATTTTTTACAACGTAACGTTGGTGATTACCGCTGTCTTAAGAGAGCCGAGGACGGTAATTATCAATACACACGTGTATCATACGACGTTTTTCAACACACTTGTGAAGAAAATAACACAAAAAAATCCTTTTAAACAGTTAAATCGAGTTGTGAAAAAAAAATCACAATTGTGGGAAAAAATAATTAGTTTTCCTGCGCGCGCATCTAACAATGGCGATCAGCTATGGACTAAAAGATTAAGTTAACAATACAGGCTGTGTCCCCACAGGCCTCCTTTCTATGAGAGGGAATGGTCTATACCACCACGCGAGTCCAGTGCGGGTTGGTAGATGTCACATGTCTTCGAATTTTTGGCTAAGACATGCCGGATTCCTCACGATTTTTTCCTTCACCGTTAATGAGAGCAGGGTGATGAAATAAATTACACAAAGTAATGCAACTGCCTGGGTTCGAACCCACGACATACTTACTGCCCGTAAGTCGGCACCTCCATCACTGGGCCACCGCTGCTGTCCAACGATCAAGACTGGTTTGTTGTATATTACTATATTATTATTTATTTGACTGCTGGTAAAAACAAAATATGAAATTATAGTCTAGAAATAAATGTCAAATCTTAAGATTTTTAAATAATTTTACTTTTAAAATCTGGGGGCACGTCAGTGCCCTCACCAAGTCGAGCAATAAAGCGGCACGGCCGTACTGTCGTTCGAAAAAAGGATTTCTCGAAACAATTCAGGCCATTTTCGACCTCCTATAACTTCGTTGTGGATAAAACTAGAATCCTGAATTTGTAGTAACCAATTACGCGTTGTATAAACACATATATTTCAAATTTCATTCAATTTGAATCAGTAGTTTAAGAATTATAACTAATCAAAGTTCCTCAGTTTTGTCACTCACTGACTGACGACCGACGACTGAACGACATAACCCATAGAGCTTAGACTCGTTTGATTCGTCTTGACTAGTACTTTGTCTTTAGATGGTGTCCAGGGTTTGTTGATGAAGATGGAAGGTGGCCATAGGAATTCCGTTATAAACGACATAACCCCGTCGAGTTTTGGACTCGTTTGATTCGGCTTGTCGAGTACTTTAGCAGTTCTGCAAATCGATGAATAAGACTGCTCCAAGTTCGAATAAATCTAGTATTGTTGATTCATTATAAGTATCTACAAAAAGAAATGAGATCCCACTAAAAACAAAACTTATAAAAAAGCCAAGTCGCACAACTCAGTTCTTCTAACGTAAAAAGTAGTGAGATCCATGTAATATCAAGTCAGTTAATTTATTCAGTCCCTACTTAAGGGACCTTATATCTTAAGTTGTTACGTAATAAGCTAACCTAACCTAACCTAACTACATCTTATAGTGACTAGCTCAATATTAAAAATATTTAATGTGTTAATTATATAGATTGACTTGGCCACCGCATCACATTGGCCAATGTGATGGCGATTAGCCATTAGAATGTGGTATTTAATATTGGCGAATGCGATGCGATGGCCAAGTCAATCTTTGTGAGTTAAAAGAGTATGCTTAGATGGTTTGGTCATGTGGAGAGGAAAGACATACGCTGACCCTATTGGTGATGTTCTTCAGAAAGGACAGGTGCGTAGTAACCGGCGTGCGTGTATGACCAGATATATAAATGTGGATGAGACAAAAGGAGTTACCAGGACCTATGTAAGGAACGTAGCAGGTGCCGTTCTGTGGTTTATGCCTACCCCCACGGGAAAAGGACGTGAGTTTATGTAAAGTGTGTGTATTTTATTATCTCACAGTTTCAGTACTGACGACTTAAAGGACATTTGGGTCCTTTCTTTGGAATTGCCACACAAATGTATTGATGACGTAGGCCCGTTGTGCAGGGTGACTTGCTGTACGTCTTATCGACACTCTATCTATCGATGATCGAAGACAAACACAAAATATTTATGTTACATTTGTTCAGGGAATGAATATGCAAGTGAAGAAGGCTCTGAACTGGCTTCATAATACAAAAGTCGGTGGCTATTGTCGCTCAGCGTCAAATGAGTTGCAAAACGGTGACAGTAATGGATGGAGCGGCCGCGCGCCTGCTCCGCAAGAGATCACGCCCGCTCGGGTGCTCGGGCGCTCGGGGCAAGCCTCAGTGCTCCTGACTGCCTAATTATGATTGATGCGCGCGCCCGCGAGTGTAGTGAGCCCTTAACTCACTCACATGTTCTGTTATGGTTGATTCGACTCAACATGTAAAATAACTTTTGCTATTTAACTACAATTTAAAAATAAAAGCTTTTCTACATACATAAAAATAGTTTGCCCAGTGATGCAGATTCAAATTGTTTATTTGTTAACATAGTTAGGTTAGGTTAGTTACAAAGAGGTGTCACATTTTCATTTGCGCTATAATTATGCCATTTGGCGTAAAAATATGATCAACAATTTTAAATAAATAAATATCAGAACGTTATCAATTAAAATTAAAAAAAAACAAGAATATTAAAGTATCCAGAATAATCCATGAATATTCTCAAATTGTCAACAATTTTAAGAAATAACAGAAAAGAAAAATAACAAAAAAAGACGTGTGGCACTGGAGACTGCCGCGGTAAAGCTATTGCATAGCATTTTTTATCAACTTATGGAATTATAATTATTTATTTATTTTATTAATGCAGTATTTAAATATAGTATTTATACTTACACTTTTACTAATCATCCTCATCTTTTATAAAATGTCCTTTTACGTCTCATGTCGCGCCTTGGCGACAACTATTTTTGTTGGCAGCCATAAAATCGATCTTGTTCGATTTATTAACTTTGATTTTGCTGTTTTAAAATATTAAATCTAATAATTTTTCAATGTTTACTTTTCATCTGACATTACGTCAGTTGTCAAGATGTCATTTACTTTTTCTTTTATTTTGTGTCATAGTTTTTCTTAGTGGTTAGAGCTATGAAGGTTACATTTGATTTATATAATTTAATTTATTTTTATTAATATGTTAGCTCAAATAATGTAATTTATTGATAATTTCTGTTAATAGTATCTTATCTTACGCTTATAAAATTAATTAACACGCTCACAGAAATTCTTTGAGGAAGTTTTTGACTGAATAATACAGGCCGTTTTAAATACAGGCAACTCACAATTTTTGATTTCAAGAAATTGTCAAGTGTCAATTTGTCAAGTGGGGGGTGTTAGGTTTTTTTTTCGTTACGGAATTTCTGGATTCGGTCCCCACGCTCAAGGCCCGCGATAGAAGCTATGCAATAGCTTAAAAATATATTGAATAAAAGATAATAATGTCAATTAAGTTGAATTATGTGAAGATGTTCAAAGGTAACTGTTACAACTGCTTGAACTAGAATAACCATGGGGAAATTATAATCTATCGAGTGTGTGCGCTTTGTAACTGTTGCAAATGCAATGTTGTACACTTACCAAGTGACATAATAGAAATGTAAATGGATCCGGTCAGATAGGTTCTGGTCCCCCGCCCGCCACCCGCCCGCCACGCGCCGGCTCGCGTGATGGATGGCGGCTCGGCTCGTGAAGCCGGCCCGCTGCCCGCTTCCCGCTCCTAATAAGATAAAACATGCATTTCCCTCCGCACGCCACGTGTCACTCCATCTTACTCGTCCAGATTGCGAAACCTCAGAGCTCCCACTCGGAATGGGTTTAACGTTGTCGGCTGTCAAATGAAGCGAAAATATAATTTACTAGCTGTTGCCAGCGACTTCGTTCGCGTGAAATTTTGATGTGTATGTGTGAGACTATATCGTTGGTCGAGTGGACGCAAGCGCGACTACTGAGCGTACGGTAATGGGCCCGATTCTTGGGTCACACAAAGTGTTATTTTCAGTAGCAGCCACGACGGATATGCGCTCGCCGCCTGTAACATATGGGACTTCAACATAACTATAAAAATGTGGGTGCACGACTGACACCGATTGATACACCTCTGTGGAACCCTTCGAGGATTACAGGCGTGATGTTATGAGTGATATATGTTTAGTTAGTATAGTTGGTTGACAGCTTCGTGAACAGACTGTTACTACCTTTTTGTATAAAAAGATTGAATAAAGCCAGTTGGAGCAGTGCAGCAGTGTTAACAATGGCGGCGAGACAGCAGCGTGCGGAGGACCTGACTTTGCTCCAGTGATTAGGTACCTAATTATTCTGATTTTTATGCGATTTATGGGTAACAACTGTAGAAAAAAAGAATAGTCACACTCTATAGCAGAATGTTGAAACTTTCGGTATAGCTATTCACAATATAATTGATGTGCGGTGCGGCTCGAGCTCGAACACTCGACATTCTCCAATTTACGAGTTTTTTCATTTCCACAAACAACATCTTGAAAAAAGGTTAAAAAGAAATCCTAATGTTCGCTGGGAGTGTGGCAGGCGGGCAGGATGGTCGCAGTCACAAAGCCGACTGGGATTGGACGACACTACACCGCGCCCGTCGCCCACCGGGTAATGAAAACAAAGTGGACGAAATATTTTAATTAATTACAGTTTCTTTTTGTTTGTTGTTGACAATTCTGTAATTAATATGAGTCTGCCGGAGCGGGCGGGCCGCGGGATTAACAAGCTACAATAATTAATGTTTAGCTGGGATGGAACCGTCTCGAGGAAGCGTGTGGAAGCGTGCACTCGTGTACTCGACCGCCCGCGTGCTTGTAGCGAATACTGATTCACATTAATATTTGCTACACATATACATTTGTACATACAATTGTAACATTATTTCAAGCCTACAAGGAGGCAGTGATTGACTTGTGCCTACTATGGCATAGCAAAAATATAAGAAATATTGAGTCGGCGCCAATGGCGCCAATCAAGCAAACAAGAAAATAAATTCCGTAAAACGTGAAATGATGCTACCTTGATTGATCTTCGCTTATTGTTTGTTGGCGCCTCTTCAAACTTAATTTCTTACTTAAACTTTGGAGCTTATCTAGACTAAAGGTTTTTTGTTCGCTTTGTCAGTTAAAGGGGATAGAGCCGATGTGGCATATATTAGCACGAGAAAATCGCTTCGCATCGCAATGAAACGCTATTTTATGTCGAAGGATAGTTTTCTCGTGCTCCTAGTAGTATGTAATGTACATACTCTCTTTCAATAAACTCTTATAATTTATTAATAAATTATTATTATATTATTTTTATTTCTTACATTTAGTAGAATATTAATTACATTATGAAAGTATTTTATTATTACGTATTTATTAAATAACACACAAAAATAAACTTCAGAAATCATTCTTAAACAAAATAAGTTTTAAAAACTAAAACTCGACTACGAATATAATCGCAAACTAAAAAAGCACCGCTCTTAAAAGTAGAAAACAAGAAAATAATAAATTCTTGTCTGATATCATTATCTATCAACACTTTATCCAATTAATTGATTATCCTCGAGAAAGAAGACAATTTGTAAATTTCAATTTAACGTAATATAAGTAAAATTATAAAAGAGGACAGCCGTAGTCGCATGCCACCTGATGCTGACCTGATGCTGACCTGATGCTGATGCTCCTTCATGACGTTCTCAGTTCTTATTGATACAGAAGTCAGCTGCTAGTTGCCCTTAGAAAAGTGACGTGCGACTACGGCTGTCCTCTATAATAATTTTACTTATATTACCTACGTTAAATTGAAATTTACAAATTATCTACTTACTAGACGACAATCAGTTAATTAGATAAGGGGTTGATATATCCCGTCGGGACTGCGAGTTCGAAAGAGATACCGCGGCCTCGGCAGAAAGAGCTAAGAAGGAACATGGGAGGTTTTTAGTCAGTAGACGTCTGACACTGATTTCCCACCCTCCAAAAAAAAGGCGTTGATAGATAAGAATACCAGACAAAAAATACTTTTTTTGTTTTCTACTTTTAAGACCTTTTGCGATTTTTTGTAGCAATAGTAAGAAATGTGCTGCGTACCAGGCAGCGTACCTAACCCGCTCGCTTTAAACCGCTGTTGAGCAGCTCGAGAGCCCGCCGACATTCGGCATCGCGCGACTCGTGCTGAGCACATCAGGCGGGAATTAAATCCCATGGCTCAGAACTGTACTTATAACAAATGTTAGACGAACTCTTTATGTTTATTACAAGCATTATCAGTTATTACTTACACGCAATTACAAGCTGTGAGTTTGTGGACAGTAATTATTTGATAAGTATTCGTTGCAATTGTGCAACGAATACTGTGCACTGAGAACAGGACAAGCTGGCCATGTCCCAGCGTCAGCCAGCGCTCGGTAGACTGTGAGTAGTGCTCACGATGAAGTCGGCGCCGCTGTTCCTAGCAATCCTTATCTACGCCACCAGTGAGTACTTCATTTATGGTTTATGTAACATTTGTTTGTCCTTTAAAAGATAGCAAACCTAGATTCATTAATCCAAAAATCTAGTTACTCGACGATCATTCGGTATAAGGTAGTTCTTCACAGACAACATTTTCGATGTCTGGTATATTTTCTGTAACCAACTAACAATAATAAAACTAAACAAAGTAAATAAGAAGTGTCCGGCGCAAAATACTGATTATTGTGGCGTAAGCTTCGCTTGACCGACTGGCTTCCCGCGTGGGGAGGACGCCAGTTGTGCAACGGACGAGCTAGAAGGTGCACGTGCGTCTGGTTGGCTTAGATCTCGGTGTTACGAAGGTAAATATGTGATTCATCTGTGCTTGGTTCTGGCTGGTGGCATTCTGATTACACTGCCTGCTTTATAAGATTTAATTTATTGTTTTAAAATTTCATTTTGTGTTTTGTGTGATGATCTTATTAAGTCTAAGATATTGTTAAGTCAATAAGTATAATAAATTGTACTATTTGTACACGGAAAAAAAATAAACAGAGAGTATACAATGAGAATAGAGTACAGAGAATAATATTAACAAATCTTGTTATTTCGTAAAAATCATTTTATTAATTGTGACAGACCATGTATATGACATTTCATTTATATGGCCTCTGGCGCGTTCGGACAGTAAAGAGTTTTCAATGTACAAACACACACAACATCTCTCCCTTCCTAGCTGCTGCGGATTAAAGGTGCACCCAAGAGCTGGTCGAGGTGTCGGCGCCAGACATAACCGTTGTCGGTGCGAACTTCGTAGTGCAGTCGGCCCAAACGTTTTATGACGCTTCCAAACTGCCACCGCTGCGTGGCACTCGTGTAGTCACGAGCCTGTACCCGATCGCCTGGGTTGAACTCTCTGACTTTGACCTCCTGACGCGTTGGTGCTGTCTCCTTTTCTTTTCTTAAAAACATAGCATGTAGTGCCGTGCGTATTTCTCTGCCAAACATAAGCTGGTACGGAGTTTGACCATTAGCATTTGGCGTCCGTCGGAGACGAGTTTTCACTGTCACTAACTTCTCTACTAAGTTACCTCCTTCCCCCTCTACGCTTCGTAATATTCGCTTAACTGTCTGAACAAAACGCTCAGCTTGCCCATTGGTTGCAGGGTGGTATGGAGCGGAGGTCTTATGAATGATCATACAATCTTTTAAGTATTTTTCGAACTCTTCCGAAACGAACTGTCGACCATTGTCTGAAACCAAGACGTGAGGTGTCCCAAAAGTGCAAAATAGTTCTTTCAATTTTTGTATGCACCAAGAGCTTGTAGTTGACTTGGTTGGTATAATCTCAGTCCATTTTGAAAATGCATCAACAATAATTAAAAGTTGGTATCCGTGCACAGGTCCAGCGAAATCAATATGAAGTCTTTGCCAGGGACTATTTGGCTGTTCCCAATGGTGTATTGGTGCTTTCTCTGTTTCATTTTGTTGCAATCTACAGGTTCTACATGACTTGACTTTAGTCTCAATCTCGTTGTCAATTCCTTTCCAGTATACGAAACTGCGAGCCAATAGCTTCATCTTTACAATGCCTGGGTGACCGAGGTGTAGTTCGTCGAGCACTTTTTCGCGAAGTGCTTTTGGAATTAATACTCGTGATCCTCTCAATAAACAACCATCGTGCAAAGTAAATTCATTGTCCTTGTAACCGATTGTTTTTAGTGATTGGCCAGTTTCCAATGCGTGTAGCAAAGATGTACAGTCGGTGTCATTTCTTGTTTCTGTTGCTATGATATCTGGATTAATATCGATGGTATGGATTTGCTGAAATTGAAAACTGTAATTCTGGTCAATTTTGTTGGTCTTGGTGTTTTCTACTGGAAACCTGGATAAATAATCTGCATTTGAGTTGTTCGCCGAAGTTCTGTATTCAATGTTGTAGTTAAATCCAGATAAGAAGTGAGCGTAGTGAAACAGCCTCATCGTACTCATTGCTGGTAGCGTTTGATGTGGGTGGAAAATTACTGTCAGTGGTTTGTGGTCTGTAACGAGGATGAATTTCCGACCATAACAATAGTAGAAAAACTTTTTCAATCCCCAGTGTATCGCTGTAGCTTCCTTGTCTATTTGACTATAATTCTTCTCGCTACCAGACAGCGTTCTCGAAGCGAATGCTATAGGTCTTTCTGATCCATCTGGAAGTCTATGTGAGAGTACTGCCCCGAGTCCCAGTGGCGATGCGTCTGTTGAAAGCACTAACGGTTTCTTAGTGTCAAAGTGTATCAGTACTCTTTCACTTACAATTTCTTTCTTAATTTGTATAAAAGCTTGTTCACACTCTGCAGACCATAGGAAGCTTGATTCCTTCTTTAGTAAGTTGTTTAGTGGGTTCGTGATCGATGCTAGGTTTGGTATGAATTTGTTGTAAAAATTTGCTATCCCAAGAAATGTTCTTAATTCTGCTGTATTGGTCGGGTGTTCTGTTTTAACTATTGCGTTTATTTTGTCCCTGTTTTTGTGTAGACCTTCTTTGTCGATAGTGTGTCCAAGGTAATTTATACTTGTTTGGAAAAATTGGCACTTTTCTTTGTTTACTCGAAGGTTACTTTCTTTTAGTTTATCGAGTACGAGTTTGAGCCTCTGTAGTAGTTGTTCTTGGTTAGCTCCTTGTATAATTATATCGTCGAAGAAACATTTAACGCCTTCTAGGCCTTGTAACAGTTTATCCATAAATTTCTGCCATAGGCTCGGAGCGACCTTAACTCCGAACATGAGCCTGTTTACTCTGTAAGTTCCTTTGTGTGTACTGAGTGTTTGTAGTAATTGCGCTCTCTTCATCCATTACCATATTTAGGTACGCCTGAGTTATGTCGAGTGTACAAAATAGTTTACCTCCATTCATCTCTGTGAAAATATCTTCAATCACAGGTATTGGATATTGTTCATCTTGAATAATTTTGTTTAGGGTAACTTTATAATCAGCGCATAATCGGATATTCCCATTTGGTTTGACAACTGGTACCACTGGAGTACCCCATTCAGAGTGGTCAACTTTCGTGATGACACCTTGTGCGCATAGTCGCTCTATTTCTTCATCCACTTTGTTTTTTAAAGCGTAAGGTATTCTACGTGGTCTAATAAAAATTGGCTTAGTGTTCTCTTTCAGGTTTAGATGTCCTCTATAATTGGGTATTTCGCCAAGGTCGTTTCTGAATACTGATGTCTTGTAGAATTCCAGAAGCTGATCTAATTGTATGTTTTCAGTAGGTTGTACGGCTTTTATGTCTGCTAAGTTAAGTGTCTCGAGTTCTTTCATCCAGCTGCGGCCAAAAATGGGATCAACGTTTTTGTTGATAACGTACAGTTTTCCGTGGAATTCTTTTCCTTGGCATCTGCATTGAACGTATGCCATGCCTGTTGGTTTGATTACCTCTCCAGTATAAGTTCTGAGTTTTAAGTTTGTCTTAAAAATTCTTTTTCCGATGTTTAGTTTTTGATAGTCTCGTAATGACATCGAAGTTAGTGTAGCTCCAGTGTCAAATTCCATCTTTGTCTTAACGTGTTCAATATGTACTGTTATCATATATTTTTTAGATGATTCTCCAGATATGATATTAATATCATTCCAGTCATCATGGTCACTTGTTATTGAGTCTTCTAATAGGTTCGTATTCGGTTTATTCTTGTTAAGACTCGCATCAGAGTGGCGTTGAAGGCAAACACGGGCTAGGTGACCGACTTTATTGCATTTATGGCATGTAACGTTTATAGCGCCACATTTGTTGGATTCGTGATTCGCAGCACCACAGCGGAAGCATTTCCCTTTTAGATCTTTAATTGTAATTTGTCTTGGTCCTGTCTGTCTCTTGTATGGGGTGATTTTGTTGATGTGGTCACTACTGGTACTTGGTTGTTCATTAGTAATCATTGATGCGTTTTCTGTCTTACCCATTTCAATAGATATCGCAATCTGTGTCAGTGATTTGAATGTGTATACTGTTCGGTCTTGTAAAATTTTTGTACGTGCATCGCTATCTTTCAATCCCCTTATAAATTGTAGAGATAAAAAACTTTCGGATGTATTTTTCTGACAGTGTTGGCAATTGAATTGACAGTTAGTGGTAAGTTTCTTCAACTCTGCGGCGTACTGCGCTACAGTTTCATCGGCTTTTTGAGTTCTTGATATGAATTTATGTTGTAGCGCCCATTTGCTAGGTTTTGGGTCTAAGTAGTCGTCAAGTATTTCAGTAATATCAGCAAATGACATATTCATTGGTTCTTCCGGTGATGTTAAATCGCAAAGTTTCTCGTGAAGCTCTGGTGATAATGTTGACAGTAATATATCTGATTTCGTTTGTGCTTCCGATATGTCGTTCAATCGAAAAAATATTTCTAGTCTTTTTTTGAAATTGTTGAAAGTTTCGGATTGTTGAAGGGGTTTAAATTGTATCTTCGGTGTATTATGCCTGGATTCACTTTATTTTATGTGTTCTTGCTGTAGCTGGCCCTGTTGATGACCTCTATTCTGTGTCTGTTTTGTTAAAAGTTTAGTTGTCAACGCTGTATGAAGTTCTTCAAACTCGTACCTATATTCTTGTTCTTGCTCATAAGCGTCATCGTCCTTGTCGTCGACCGTCTTGTTCTCGATTTTTTCTTGTACCTCCCGTATAGCCAGGATCGTCTCCTTCAGGCCCCGGAAGCGAGCAGTAATGTCTTCGTCAGACATCGTTGCCCTCTGATCGACATATGTGTCGAGTCGTGTGAGCATCCCGCGTAGGGTGCCACGTAATTTTCTTAGTTTGTCCATTTCATAAATCTATTTACACAATGTTTATTTGACTTTTTCTCGTCGCCATTAACAAATCTTGTTATTCGTAAAAATCATTTTATTAATTGTGACAGACCATGTATATGACATTTCATTTATATGGCCTCTGGCGCGTTCGGACAGTAAAGAGTTTTCAATGTACAAACACACACAACAAATATCATGTAACAATATAACATTCTATAGTACTTACCTTAACGATTTAGTGTTTTAAAAAAATTAGCAATAGTTGTTTCTGTTATTTATCAATATTCGCACTTTTCCATATCATCATTCTCCTGCCCTTATCCCAATTTATTTGTGGTCGTCGCAACATGTCTTCTTCTTCCATACTTCTTTATTTCTCGCCATATCAGCAGTCACCTCCTTTCTAGTTATATCATCCTTCACACAGTCCATCCATCGTTTCTTTGGTCTTTCTTTACTCTTATAGCTATCTACATTCATACTCAACATTTTTCTCACAACATTTTCGTTGTTCCTTTGCATCACATGTCCATACCACGACAATCGATTACCACTTTTCATTTACCGGCGCCACTTCCAGACTTCCTCTTATGTACTCATTCCTTATTTTATCCATTCGCGTCACACCACACATCCCCCTCAGCATTCTCATCTCAACCACATGGAAATGCCTTTCATTCATCCCTCTTGTGGCCCAACATTCTGATTCATACAAGACAGCAGGTCTAATCATGGTTATATAAATCTTCCCCTTGAGTTTAAGGGAAATGCAGGAGGCGCATACTGTTCCCGTGACCTGCCGCCATTTCATCCATCCAGAGCTAATTCTATGCTTTACACTACGATCTATTTCGCTATCGTTTTGCAAGAGTGAACCGAGATACCGAAAATCGGAGCAAACTGGAAGAAGCACGCCATCTAGCGCTATGGCTCCAGAACTGGAGAGACCGCCAAAATCGCAAAAAATGTATTCAGTTTTACTTCTGCTGATTTTCAGGCCAACATTCTCCAGCTTCTGTTGCCATTTCTCCAATCTGCTCTGGATCTCAGGTCAATCTTCACCGACAAGAACAATGTCGTCGGCAAACAGCATGCTCTGACGTCGGACATACAAGAAGAGGCACCCGCCTCTTCTTGTATGTCCGACGTCAGAGCATCCATAATCAACAAGAAGAGGCTTAAAGCCGACCAAAATCTAAAAATCAAAACTCATTTATTCAAACTAGGCTGATAATCAGCACTTTTCGAACGTCAAAATTTACTTTACTTTACTTATTTACAAGTGACAGTCCCCCAAAACGCCCACCCTTCGACACTTCCTAGTGTTTTTGCTGGAAAGTAGAAGTGGCGGAACAAACTCTCCAGCAACACATCTGTCTGTTTGGTTAGAAGAACCAGACTCGATACAATACTATGGTGTAAGTTAATATTACGATTGACTACAATCAATAATAAAAGGTATATAATAATAAAACATAAAAAAGACATAACATATTATCAGTAAACTAATTTTGGAGAAAGAACATAAATTACAAACATTGTCTTGTGTTCAACTCAACGACCAGCTATTCTTATCATTTAAGTAGTCGTTAATGGAATAGTAAGCTTTTGAACAAAGATTAGATTTCACTTTGGCTTTAAATGCATTAAATGGCAAGTCTAAAAAAGAAGATGGCAGTTTGTAAAATGTTATACCAAGCCCTACGAATGAATTATGAACTTTGTGAAGCCGGTGAAAAGGAGCGCGTAGTTTATGCTTATTTCTGGTGTTAAAGTTGTGAATATCACTGTTTTTAGTGTATAGGTGAATATTTTGTCTAATATATAAAATGTTGGCAAAGATGAACTGAGAAGCAACCGTGAGAATACCAATCTCCTTAAAAATATCTCCTAAGAGAAACTCGGGCACCCAGCTGATAAATTGCACGAACCGCTCGCTTCTGCAGAACAAATATATTTTGAATATCAGCAGCTTTGCCCCACAGCAGAATACCGTAGGACATAACGCTGTGAAAATAACTAAAGTAGACTAACCGTGCTGTATCAACGTCAGTGAATTGTCTTACTTTTCTGACGGCGTATGCGGCCGAACTTAGCCTTCCCGCTAGGCTTGATATATGTAAGCCCCATTGTAATTTTGAATCTACTGTTATGCCCAGAAATACAGCAGAGTCGGCAGTTTCCAGCTCTTGATTGGAGAGGATAATATTGGGACCTAGATTTCTAACATTGGGTAAAGCGAACTTAATTATTTTAGTTTTCTTGGCATTAAGAACAAGGTTGTTTGTTGTGAACCAATCCGTGACCATTGATAGCGTGCTATTTACGTCGTCCCTTGGTGCAAGCCTACAGCCACACTGAACTCATCGGTGTTGCCAGCAGCTGACCGGTCGTAGGTACGAGATTGACTGTACATAGCTCGAATTAACTTTACATACTTCCCTGGTATACCTTTCTCTTTCAAGGCCCACCACAACACATCCCGATCTCACATTTCCATATAATCTAAGAATTATAATATACTAGAGTTTCAAAAATATTTATTATTGTCTATGTCCAGCAGTGGACGTTTTTCAGCTGAAATGATGATGATGAAAAATTGTTGAATTCATCATATTTTTTCCGTGATATGATTGATCACTGGTACTTGTTTTCATAAAAAAAAATGTTGTTAAAATATGATTATTTTCTTAATAAATCAAAACTCATTTATTCAAATACACTTTTATTTATTCAATACAGAGCCCATCTACATTTTTTCATTTTTATTTCTGTTTCTGGTTCATCTGGGCACAAAATATTTGAACGTCGATATCTTGAAAACTACTTCATAAAAAACCGGTCAAGTGCGAGTCGGACTCGCGCACGAAAGGTTCCGTACATTTTCAAATCGGTAAAATGTGCTAACTTTTAAACTAAGAGAGTGAATTATCAAAAAAATATTTGTTGTAGATCGCGAATATTGTTTTTATAAACCTAACTATTGTGTCTACCTAGCTGTAAGTTTTCCTAAAATAATAAAATAAAATAAATAAATAAAAACTTTCAACCAAAATTAATTTGAACGAGAAAATATAGTAAGTAGTTTTTGAGATAAAGCACAAAGAACCGCAAAAATAGCTTTGTCATTCATACATACACTATGAAAAATAAACTTATCACAAATTGTGTATGTTGTTATACAACAAATAATACAAATTAAAGGGCTTCTTTACTATGATGAAACGGAACCCTTTTTTATGATTTGTTGCAGCATTTTGGAGTCCTAGCCAGTCGGTGAGGGATGCGTACATCTACAAATCGCAGAGACGGCAGCAAGGCAAGCTGAAGTACTTGTGTCGCGAGTTGGTGCTGGACGCCGAGATGAAGATCAAGTCAGTGCAGCACTACCGCGACCAGTACTACAAGTCGTTGCAGTACCAGCTCGGAGACATCGTCTATGAGCTGCGCCACTTCTTCAAGCGCATGGTCAAGTTGTACCAGTACTCCGAGAGGAACGTGTCCTACAATTATTTAGATCACAATGAGGTAACGCACCTTCTAATATTTACAATTTTGTTCTTTTTAGCAAATTTTTGTTGGTATAATATACTCGTACTCGTAATTATGTTTTATTTGTTTTTGGACAGAACGTCAGACACCTCGTAGAAGTACGTCGGATGGGCGAAGAAATTGAAAATAAAGTAATTATGGTACATGAGTGGCAATACAGAAGAGCAACACCAGAAGAGCATCACGCAGCAATGAAGGAGACGATGCGTAGCGGACCCGGCCGCGACTACGACGAGTCGCAGGAGCAGCTGCGCGAGTCGGCGGCGCGCGAGCGCATCGCGCGGGCGCGGGGCTTGCGGCCGCGCGGGCGCACGGCGCGATTCTGGGGCGGGCGCCCGCCTCCGTCAACCCCGCGACGCCGCGTGTCGCCCACACCCGGCGACGGCGCCAAGAAGAAGAACAAGAAGTGGCAGTACGTCACCAGAGGCTACTAATATTAGATTATGCGAAAATAACTCTGTTTGTTTCTTTGTTACCTTTTCACGACAAAACGGCTGATCGCATCGTAATGGAATTTGGCAAGGCGATAGCTTTCAACCTGGGGAAGGAAATCACTACATATTATAAAACAAAGTCCCCCGCCGCGCCGCGTCTGTCTGTCTGTCTGTTCGCGATAAACTCAAAAACTACTGAACCGATTTTCATGTTGTTTTCTCCAATGAATAGAGTAGTTTTCGAGGAAGGTTTTAGGATATATAATTTGTCAAGTCTTTGACACCCACGCGGGCGAAGCCGCAGTCATCAGTTAGTAGGTTATATATTACTACACTAACAACTTAAGAGGATGAGCAATAATGCATTATGTCCATATAATTCATCTGTTTAACAACTGACAGCTGTCAAGACAAGCATTAGAATATACTTAACGGGCATTGAAACCTATTTATTATCGAAGTAAGTAACCTGGTTCAGCAACCATCTTGTTATCTGTGCTTCCCAAGTTCCAGCCTCAGCTAGTGTTCACGTTTTTGTGTTTATTTTGATATTGTTAAATGTTGTAAGACTCCCAAAGACAGACGATCCTAAAACGGTAAAACCAGCTCGAATATTATCATTATTTGCCTAGCCTTTTTCCAACTATGTTGGGGTCGGCTTCCAGTTAAACCGGATGCAGCTGAATATCAGTATTTTACATGGAGCGACTGCCTATGTGACCACCACAACCCAGTTAATACGGGGTAATATGATACTCTTTGGTAAAACTGGTTGTCAGACTTTCAGGTCACTGTAACGAGTGCCAAACATCTATATATCCGGGACCAAAAGCTTAACGTGCTTTCCGAGGTACGAAGGAAACTCGGTATGTAATAGGTGGTCTCCCATCCACAGACCAACCTAGGCAAGCGTGGTTTAACCTAAAGATCGACCCAAGTGGCAGTTATTATTAAGCCAGCTCTAATATCAATCTTCTAAAGACATCACTAAGATTTCTTCACGCAGGACAGTAATTGAAGTATTTATATTGACGACATTTTTATAATCTTCAAACGCAAATATCTCAGCTTAAAAAGCACTTTAGACAAAAATAATTGAACATGTATGTATAATAAAATTAACACAGCACAACAAAGTAACATGGAAGTTAAAAGTGGCCGCTGAAAAAAAAATGACGCCACTAGTCCATACAATGTTACTCAAACCCCTTTTATCACCTAACCCCAGCATGCAAACAGTACGCAAGAAGTGATTGGGCAATGATACGTAGACCTGCTGCAAGAGAAAGCGTGTAAAGCCTACTTAGCTGTGATGCTATATAACATATTTTGCACCCCCCCCCCCCCCGCAAACACATTTATTAGGTTTAGGTAGCCACATTTACTCTAAAAAAAAAACTTTGTCGTCGTAACTCATTTGTATATTTTTGCCAAATTGCCCAAATTACAGCTTTCTAGTACTAAGAGAAAGACAGATGTACAGACGGACATGGCCAAACTATAAGGGTTCCTTGTTGATTACGGAACCCTGAAAAATGGAGAAGAAGAAGGTGGTGGATGCTGGCTATACACAGAAATGGAACTCTGTACCTACTGATGCGTCCGCCCGCAGACGTGTGGACAGTGCTCGCGTTTGATGTGTGGGAAAACAAACGGATTGGCGGCAGACGCATCTCCTGACCTCCCACAGACGAGCAAATCACCCTATCTACACGTCGCGGACGCATCCGCTGATGACATCGGCAGACGCATCTGTCGATGTGTAGAGGAGCCATAAGCTCTCTCGTTTCTCACAGACGTCTGCTACGTTAATGAAAAATATTCTCTTTATCACTAATGAAAAAACGCTACAAAAGGTCGCTAAAAATGAGCTAGCAAATGAGCGTCTACTGAAAACAACCTCGAATGGTGTGTTTTCAAGTTCGTCCACCCGCTACGTCTGATGCGTTTGTTTGCCGAGCACTGCTGTGTGTGTAGCGCGCTCGTGGTGACTACACTAGCGTATATAGCGAAACTAGTACACGTGCGTAGCTCAGCGCTGGGTTACCCATGCATTGAATGCCTTTAGGCCATAGGAAGTGATTGTGTGCGGAGGCGCGAGGCTGTACGTGTGGCCTGTACGTGACCGTAAGGTAAACCGCGACGCGCGAGCGACAATACCAAACAAATTAAAGTTTATAACAAGCAATTTGTTTGCAAGTACACGACCGAAATGGAAACAGTTGAGAAGACGAACGATGCGCATTTAATAGGAAGTTGTTCGTTGTCCCCGCGCCAGAGAGCGCCAGGGAGTGCCAGGGAGGGCGGCCTACCCAGCGTATCGGAAATTCGGAACAACAAGTTTAGTTTTTTCATTTGACGGGGAGTTTCCCGCGCACTACGGACGAGCACAAGTCATGTGTCGAGCGCTCCGCACATGTGTGTGTGAGTCTCAACATTAGCCCAACTTATTTTGCCTAATTTGCTTAAGCTTGGGGATTATTATAAATAAAATACATGTATTGTATGTGTATTTTCTAATGTAGAGACTCACATACACAATGTGCGTCTAAAAAAATAAGGGAATCGACGCAAACTGCGGCAAAGTAGTACCTTCCATAATCAGCTCACCTAGAGAACCTGAAGGAATACAACCATATATACAACGATTATTATAGAGGACAGTCGTTGTCGCATGCCACTGATACCTGATGCTCCTTTATGGCGTTCTCATTGATACAGAAGTTAGCTGCTAGTTGCCATTAGCAAGGTGGCATGACATTCTTTTTTATTATCTGTATATTCATGTTAAATTACAGCTTTCTAGTACTAAGAGTGTTTGAGCTATAGTGCCGACCGGTTCCATATTCATTCCTCAGCGAGTAGGTCTAATTAGACTCTGTTATTGTATCATTAGGTGTCGTCTCTGCAGACGCGCGCTCCTGACGGCGGGCGGCGCACCGTTCTGTTGCCGTTCAATTTAACCGCCAGTAACGATCATGTTCAATGTGAGGTACATTCAACTTCTCTTTAATAAAACTACTACTTGATTAGTTTTCTTCGTATAAAAAAGACTCAACTTATTTTGATGGTGGGCCGTCGCAAAATTGTTGATCCACATCATCCACCAGGCATCACCAACTATGAGATATTATTTTTTTAATAAGGCAAGTTTTATTTACTGTACGAGTAAATAAAACTTGTCTTATAATAATAATTTGTAGGAACATGGCCCTTATCAGCGGTATTAATTGGATCCATGATCTCAATTACTAAGTTGTACATTGTAGGTAGGCGTGGATTGTCGGGCGAAGAAAATAGGGACACTAGTTCACTAGCACAAAATCACTTTTATTCCTTTTAAAATATTCACCAAGTAATAACCGTTAAAATAAAATAACAAAATAGATATAGCACAAGTAAGACACTCCACCGAGCGCGTAGCACGCCTGTGCGATCTCGACCGAATCTCAAACCATACTGCCTGTAAGTCGTCGCCCCACCGCCCGCTAGCGCTCGGTGTTGTGTCAGAGTGTCGTGTGATCGGATGTGACGTAGCTGACATAGATAAGTCATGTTCACGACACTCTTAAACTAACAGCGACATCTATTAAATCTAACTAAAACTAATTTTAATATTAAAGCGCCGTCACGGCCAGACTGACATTCGCACGTCCTCGTGCGTCTCCATTCTCTTAAGTCACCGGTTGCCCATCGTTCTTTATAGAGAATAAAACTGGTAGATACATTACTCTGTACGCTCGTCCTATCCTGACATGATGACATTTAGGGACCCACACACGTAAAGCGATTACGTTTGACCTCCTGCAAACTAATACTGGCTGAGGCGTCCCTTCGGCCAGCCATCATCTCCTATGATGACGTGGCCCGGACAACCTAGCCCTCGACTAGTCATAATCTCATATGACGACACCTAACTCAGAGAGCGACAGCGTCCCTTCGACCAGTCATCATCTCATATGACAACATGGACCGGACAACTGGCTCTTTTCCTGTCATCTCGTATGACTAAACGTAACTCAAAGAGCGACAGCGTCCCTTCGACCAGTCATCATCTCATATGACAACATGGACCGGACAACTGGCTCTTTTCCTGTCATCTCGTATGACTACACGTAACTCAAAGAGTGACAGCGTCCCTTCGACCAGTCATCATCTCATATGACAACATGGACCGGACAACTGGCTCTTTTCCTGTCATCTCATATGACTACACCTCAATTGATCTCACAGCCTCTCAGACTAGACGATCAGTGCAATAATATGATCCGGAACATCGGCCTATCTAAGCCAGTCCCTTAGATCACACTACTACACACACCCTACTATATGATCCGGAACATCGGCCTGCATAAGCCAGTTCCTTAGATCATACAACTACACACACCCTACTATATGACCCGGAACATCGGCCTGAATAAGCCAGTTCCTTAGATCACGCTAAACACACCCTAGGACGTCGACTCACATGAGCCAGCCCCTAAAATTTCCCTCGCTCAGTTAAGTTAATCTCGCAGAATGTAGCAATGTTACCTTTAATTAAGTTTCTTCACTCTCGGAGGCCGCGAGGGTTCCAGAGCTAGCGGTCAACGTACGTGAACCACACATCGATAAGGTATCACTAAGCTGTCATCACCAGATGATACCCACTCCACTCCCCGATCGTAGACCGCCGTCTCGGCCTCCTTCTCATTATTATTAAGTAACGCGGTAGCTATCGCTACCAGACCGTCTTGACCCCCGGGTACTAAACGCAGATTTTCGTGTGCATATTTTTACGTTCGATTAGGCCCATCAATATTTTTTAAGTCATACCAATCAATTTCTACAACCTTGGTAATTAAGAATGGACCTTTGAATTTTCTGTGAAACTTTATCTGATTGCGCTCGTTATTTCTTATAAAAACATACTCGCCTACAGAGAATGGCTTCAACATTGATGAGGCTAAGTATCTGCGAGTCACACTTGACTACATTATTATCTCAGTTACCCGTGAGATATACAAGTTCGTTACATTTTAATTTAATTTTTTTTTTTTAATTGGGACAAGCCCAAGACCTATCATAGCTACACGCCTCTAATCCGAGAAAGGCTAAGCTGTGGTACACCACTACTTTCACTGGGTAGGTACAAGCCCGCCACACCACTCTTAAACCACTGCAACTCCTGCAAGCCAGAATCAACAGCGGCGACCACAAGAAAAGCGCCGAGACAATGAAGCCCGACGAAGTCCCAAAGAAACGATCCAAATGTCTTGGATCCCGCAACGAAACCAATCAGAAAAGAATAGCTGGGGAGCAGGAGAAACAACTTCCTCCCCCCTACATATCAGCAGAAGACAGAACAGAACAAGGCTAACAGGCACACAGGGACGTGTACAACCGGGACAAGCCCAGCACCACGGGGATTACTGTCATCAATACCACTGCGTCCCAAGTTGTGAGCCGTTATACCTGACTCCAACAATAGGCACGACAAAAATGCTTGAACGCACGGAAACCCGTTTTAGTTTCTACAAGGATCGCACAGCAAACAACTCAGGATGTAACCCGTACATCATCCAACACAACATTACATTCACTCCGCCAAAGACCACACTCGCATAAAATATGATGTGCCTGATTGTTCATTTTCGCAGCCAGATGCAGAACATTGAAAAAAGGTGAGGCAACAAGCCTGAAGGAAAACAATTTACTACCAATTTGCCCGCGAGAAATTGGGCAACACAGCGATCTAACGCCAGCCACGTCCTGGCCAGCCGCCCACGAACAGAGGGAAAGAACTGGTGGAGGCGCCGGCCCTTGACAGAACTATCTCACCCACACTGCCACTCAGACAAAAGCTCCTCCCAGACGCCAGTCTGTGGTCCCAGTAATCCAGCCATTTCAGCACGGTCACGCTGCATCAACAAGTCTGCGGCCGCAGCCCCTCGCGCGCAGCAGCACATTGAACCACGGCGCCGCACCTCAAGATCGACCGGAAGCACCCCTGCCAGTACCGGCAAGGCTTCAGTACCAACCGTCCTACACGCTCCACACAAGAAAATCAAGGCAAACCCAGCGGTTTGCCTTGAAGCCAGCGGCTTTGAAGTAATTTACGTCGTACCGCTCCTATGGTGGCCCTATCGGCCCACACTGGTGCCCCGTAGCACACACATCCCAAGCAAGCAGCCCCATAGATATTTCCTAGAGTTAAAAATGACAAACCCCACGCAGACCTGGACACTCTCGTTAAGGCATAAAAGCCCCCTTTAGCTTTTTCAGCGACGGCCTCCATGTGTTCTATGAATGAAACACTCCTCCCCAAGACAAACCCAAGGCAGCACTCGGACCGCTTCCCTTTAACGGGAACGCTATTAAACCCAATACTAGGCCATGATTTAAGATTACCTTTGAAAAGAAGTTGACAAGTTTCGTGCGGTGAAGGTCAGACGGTTACGATCACCCCACCGGGATATTCAATTTAGGCAAGTGTCAGCCAAACTTTCGAGTCCAGCCCGAGCACTTGACTGCACGAGCTGCAGGCCGTCGTCCGCGCAACCGGTTTACGTACAGCCGCATGGAAGTGGAATCGCGAGGAAGTCACGAAAGCCTACGCTCCATACATACGGACCCACAACCGAACCCTGAGGACATCTCATGGTAAGGGACCCCGACATAGAATGATGTCAGAGTTCGTTATTGTACCTGGTAGTCGACTAGCCAAGTTGGAAGTCACCAATAAACAGGCGGAACCACTACCAAAAAGAAAAGGAACGAACTCACCCGGTTGTAGTAATGGTGCCGGTTGCCAGCCCTCACTCACACAGGTAGACCTCCCTGTCAGCCGGTTTCTCGTTGCCTCCTTTGTGGTCGGACACGCTGGTGCAACGTGCTTTTGTTGACCACAAAGGTAACAAGTGACAGGGCGCGGATGCACTTGCATCTCCATAGGCTGCTCAGCTGTCTCCGTAGTTGCCTTAGCAACACGCTCTTTGCGGCGTTTGCGAGAGTCCATGGCTCGATGAACTGATATACCACAATGATAACAGTTTGAGTAAGACGTGGTTCATTGTAGCGACTTCTTTACACTTCACCTCACCTCACTTCACTTCCCTTCACTTCTCTTACTTCTCTTCACTGCATTTCACTGTATTTCACAACATATAACCACATACCACTACATTTCACTACACGTCACTGACAAAATACCTTGGAGAACTCGTAGCAACTGAGATCTGGTAGATAGGTTACAAGAATGCAGCTCTCGTCGTATCATACCATCCTTTTGGCATAGCACCGAAGTTACAAACTCCGTGATGACGCCTTCTGACATTTCCGTGCAAGGGATACGCTCTATCTTGCTCCAGACACGTGTTGCAGCTTCACTCTTTTGTACCGAGTTGGAATCCTAATATCTCGTCGAAGTAGTCCTGCGGTAACATAGGTTTTTCAAATTGTGCAAAAAGCAATTATTCCTTTATTTGCCTCCAGGGTAACTGTGAAGTTTGTAATTCGATGCCCGTTATCTCAGAGCATGTGCAAGCACTCGCAAAAGTTCTGCACCATTTAGGTTCCTGCTATTTACTACTATTTCCGTTATCCTGCACCAACCTTTTATGACCGCATCAGTAGCATCAGGATCAAACCGTATCAATCGCGCAGTTGCGTTGAAATTTGACGTTTGCAGTTGAGCGGTTGCCAGGAGTCGTGATAACAAAGTCTCCATATCTCGCAATAGGTAAGGCGTTGGCGGGGTACTACACCGTGTCCGTTATTTTCTTCAGGTCTTTGCCCTTCGAATCCCACTTCTGATGTAGGAACATGGCCCTTATCAGCGGTATTAATTGGATCCATGATCTCAATTACTAAGTTGTACATTGTAGGTAGGCGTGGATTGTCGGGCGAAGAAAATAGGGACACTAGTTCACTAGCACAAAATCACTTTTATTCCTTTTAAAATATTCACCAAGTAATAACCGTTAAAATAAAATAACAAAATAGATATAGCACAAGTAAGACACTCCACCGAGCGCGTAGCACGCCTGTGCGATCTCGACCGAATCTCAAACCATACTGCCTGTAAGTCGTCGCCCCACCGCCCGCTAGCGCTCGGTGTTGTGTCAGAGTGTCGTGTGATCGGATGTGACGTAGCTGACATAGATAAGTCATGTTCACGACACTCTTAAAGTAACAGCGACATCTATTAAATCTAACTAAAACTAATTTTAATATTAAAGCGCCGTCAAATTAATATCTCACAGTTTACTCATAAGACCATATCAATATTAAAAATATTTGATGTTTTAAATAAATAGATTGACTTGGCCACCGCATCACATTGGCCAATGCGATGGCGATTAGCCATTAGAATGTGGTTTTTAATATTATATCGAAAATATTATGCATTTTGGACCAGCTCATCTCAGCTAACCCTGTATAGCTACTTAGTAGATTGATACCAACTCTAGTATACGACAGATAGTGCACGGAACCTACTGGTACCTAAATTATATCAATGCCAGAGGGTCACATCCCCGACATTTCTAACTTGTTCCTAAAAAGTTTCGAGAGAATCACTTTAATGTTTTTCCATTTTCTTTTACTTGGTAGAAGTTTACTTCGTTCTGAAACGAACGAGAAATATGTAGAAATAAGTGAAAACGAACCTTGCATAGTAAACTCCCAACATTCTACAATGTGACTGGTTGGGATTACCTTTAATTACCTTTTAAAATACCTTTTTTTCATAACCCCTCTCGCTCCTGGGCAGAGCGGAAGGGAGTGTCAGACTTCCACAGACTAAAAACCACACATGTTCCTTCTTAGCCCTTGCGCCGAGGCCGCGGTATCTCTTTCGAACAACCCGCAATCCCGACGGGACCCGCAGCCCCGACGGGATCCGCAGCCCCGATGGGACCCGCAGCCCCGACGGGTGGGATAATTACTAATTAATATCTAGCGATTATTGACAATCATAGGAATAATATGTGGGGTCCGTAACTTAACTTCGAATTAAACTTCCAAAAAATACTAGAATTCATCAAATGACTTCTACTGACTAAAAACCACCCATGTTCTTTCTTAGCCATTTGTGTCGAGGCCGCGGTATCTCTTTCGAACAACCCGCAGCCCCGACAGGCGTTTACCCTTACGGGCCCCTGCAATGTTGCTGACATCTCTTTGCGCGTGGAACATGAACGCGCCGTCGACGAGGCCTCTCATCGTCATCAGGCGGACGGACGGTGAGCTAGCCCATTACTTACCGGTCCGGGAACAGGCCCGCGCCTACGGTGGCCGGAAGCCATCACGTGGCCCCCGACGGCGAGAGGTTATTTCCCCTTTCACGTTCCGCCACTTACTTCGCTAGCATCACTGCTAGAAGGAGGCGACGGCGTCCCATTTCTTCTCGCCCCGGAACATGGCTTGAACCAGGGCCGGACGCGAGTGGTCGCCGCCATCACTAGCCGCAACGAGAAAACGGCGGGGCTCCGCCCAAGCGGGGCCGTCCTCCACGGTATGCTCCACCGTGTCTGATTCGATGCAGGTCGAGTACCTCCCGAAACAACCGTGTCCGGTGAGTAACTGCGTCAGGCGTGAGGTGAGGTCCAGGCAGTCAGGCACTCCACTCTCTATCGCCACTATTGCTTGCCCTATTTCATGGCATCCTGACTCCGACATTTCTTTTTGTTTTTCTTTTTTTATGTGACATTCGCGATTTCACACCAAGACAAATCTAACGACGTATATTTTATCCAAATCCGTTTAGGAGTTGTGAGGGAACAAAGAAACTGACATACAGGTCAAACACATAACCGCCCTTTTGGGCTTAGCCGTAATCGGGTAAAAAGAGAAGTTATGTTGTTACAATATTTCAACAGGTAGTCACAAAGTAGTATCAAAATCGGCCAAAGCGCCCTCGCGCCCCAATACCTCGCTATTAGAGAGAGGTCGGTAAGTAATATAAGAACGCGACGAGCTGGTACTAACTGCTCCATTTCATTACCTCCAGTATTAAGTCACCCAACATACAACGCAAAAACAGGATTATCTTTTTGCTTGAGCGCGTCATGTGAAAACGATCGTAATAGAACTGTGCTAATATATGTTTTTTTGCAGGAATAGAATAATGTATAGCTGTGGGCTGTATGAGAGAGGCTGAGTCGCTGCAGACAGTAGGCACGGGTGACAACCGCCGGTGCTTCTCTCATCTCGTAATCCGTTTAACTATCTAATTAATCCTCGTTCAGAGCGATTATGGGCGTTATTACGGAGCAGCCGCACACGAGCCTCGCTAATAATAGCACGATACTTAGCGAGCTCGGCGACACGGCGACACGGCGACATGGCGACAAAGTTTTTAAATCATTCGTTATTCGAAGCTATCGTGATATCTGGCGTCGTGGGTCGGTAACACAAATTAAAGCGTAAGTTACTCCTTATACTATCAGCTATTTGCCTTTCAATAAATTCCGTCAAAATCGGTCCAGCCTTTTCGAAGGTTAGACTGAACAAACAGTCAGACACGAAGGGTATGGCGGGGTCATAGTACGCTCTCTACTTCTTTATCTCATTCGATCACTTGAGAAACAGTATATAATAAAACAATATATAATATTTCCTATTCACTAAAGTATACCACTTTCTCTCGATCTTCGATGTGCTACGTAATTCTTCTGACTGCAACTTAAAACAGCTTGTGCCCCAGAATGTACATCATCATCTGACTAGCCTTTATATTTTACATGGAGCGACTGCCGATCTAACCTTCATAAGCCAGTTTAAACTGGGTAATACGATACCCTTTGGTAAGACTGGTTGTCAAGCCTTCAAGTCACTGACTATCTGTAACGACTGCCAAAGATCTATAATAAGGCAACCGGGACCAACAGCTTAACGTGCTTTCCGAGGCACGGAGGAAACTCGGTATGCAACGGGTGGTCACCCATCCACAGACCAATCTAGGCAAGCACGGCTTTACCTAAAGATCGACCCGAGTGGAAGTTATTATTAAGCCACCCAGCCAGCCAGCCCAGAAACTACATATGGATGTAAATCTTATGCAATTCGGTTTGGTCATAAACTGAGCAACTATAACTTTTAATGATAAACTCTGCTAAGATAGCACTGCCGTGTCACGAGTCACGAGTGTCGTATAGGACCGACAGTGACTTTTGTTTAAAATGCGTGCGCTGCGAGTGAACTACTATCACTAATTTAACAGGGTCTAACAGGGTCAAAACCAGGGGTCAGGGGAAATCTTTAGAGGAGGCCTTTGTCGAAAGACAAGCTGTGAATTGAAACCGTGTAATAAGAAAAAAAAAAAAATTGTATTGTAAATTGTAAAAACAGCAATAAAGGCTTATTTTATTTTATTTATAACAGGGTCAAAAAATACATAAAGCTCGAATATAAAATCGAAGTGTTTTAACCCCGGCGCGTGACATCATAGAGACAAGCTTTATCGCGCGAGTCGCCCTCGAACCGCCAGCATCCGGCACGATGACGTATCGGTAAGCGGTAAGCGATCCCTCCGTAGTATCGGTGTTTAGTGACGTCATGACGTGCTCCCTCCCAGAGTACACCGGTGGCTATAAGGTTTCATAACAACTAGTGTTATTATTGTTGTATGTATGTTATTATTAGGTAAACCATAGCTATAACAGATAGATAACAATTCTATTCAGAGCCAATAACAGGGTTTCACGCAAACAGTGCGTTCACAAGAGTTCATTTCAAATTACATGCAGGTAAAAAAATATACGGGAACACACCGGGCTCATCGGGTGCTTCCGATGGGAATATATTGTGTGGGGGTGCTGAGGGTGTTTAGGGGAGGGGATCGTGGGACGGCGCGGGGTACGCTAGATATTCGATCACTTAAATAAGGATTGAAAAACTGTTGCCATATTTCTTTGCGATACGGTGGCAAGATGAAACCTTTCCACTTATGACGTTGCATTAGTCAATCCCGCCAGTGCCGAGGGTCACAGCGTCACGACTGACACGCGCGCAGTTGCTGTGTCATGTTGCTGCGTCGCTGCCAGCGCGCTGTTGCGACTAGCCGCGTGTCGCGCGCCAACCACGCGCCCCTGTGCCGCTTACATTATCACCTTACACGTTATGAACAGTCCCGCAGAGAGTGGAACAACAGACATATTGGCGGCGCTCAGCCGACGTACTTGTTAATGTTTACATAACATCGGTTTGGATCTGCGATGCACAAGGGCTCCTCTCTCTCGCTCGTACCCGCAACAGTGAAACTACGCGAAGGCTGCCGCTTCGTCTCTCTGAGCCCTCATCGTCGGCGCTACACACCAGTTTGTCGCATGTCGTTCATGATTATGTAGAACCAGCTTAAGCCCGCGGGTTCACCCGCGTTGTGTTCGGTAATTGTCTCACGGGCTCGTTCTAAAACGGGATAAAATGTATCCTATGTATGTGTGTGTATCCAAGTTAGAAACTATCTCATCCAAATCCAATCAGTAGTTTTTACGTGAAAGAGTAACAAACCTCCACCCGTCTATCGTCACAAACTCTCGCATTTATAATATTAATAGGAAGTAGGATGTCTCAGCGACTTCGGCGAACCCCAAAACCCCCAAATTTGATCTAGTTTTAAGTTTTGGCGACAGGTCTGAGGATTGATACCGCAAATCGCGTAGACCGTATTGTTGGTAGTAGTCAGAAGCTAGCATGAGTGGGCGGGGCGTGATTCCCGTCGGGCGGTGTTACCGAGTGTTTCCGCCACAGCTACACTACGTCAAGTCGTCTACGTGTAAGTCTGACTTTGTGCCCGGTTGATGGCAATAGGCTCGAATAATTTTTCATGCGACTTAAACATAAACATAACTGGCGAATGTGGGTATATGCACTATTAGGTACAACTCTGCCTCACCATTTGGGACTTACAGGCGGCCTGTTATGTGATTTCAAGATCTAGCTTCACTTACTTGTGTACCGATTGAAACAATTTATTTATTTATTTATTTATCTATTTATGTACACACAAAATACAAAAAAAAAGGAAAAAAAACAAAAAAAAAATAGTAGAGCACAAAGGTACTGCACACTATTTTTAACAATCAACCCCAATCAACACCGTACAATATTTTTAACAATCTTAAAACTTTTTACAGCATTACCCAATATTCATAATTGCAAATCGATTGATGTTTTTTGCCATTTCATCAGAGTGCTTAGAAAAATATACGTTCAATCATGGTTCTATCTTCGTAAATACGAGATGTAATATAATTGTCCTTAACTGATAGACAGGCCCTAGCGTGCCTTATGCCAGTGGATAGATAATAATATGTGTTGCTAAAATAAATGGTTTATTAAGTAAGAAGCATTCGTTTCTATAATTTAATGTCTGCAGAAAGTATAAGGAACTTCGTTCCAATAAGGTTCGCTGTATAAGCAAGCGCCTTATCAGTGAGATAACTCTTGGAAACAAGGGGTGATTGACGCAATCAGCGGCCGTCGATCGGCGCTGTGCTGGTTGATGGCGGCGCGCGACCCTCCATCGTCACTTGCTCTGGCGTACTCACATTTGTTGCTTTTTAATACAAACGTAAAACAGGAATCCATACTAATATTATAGATGTGAAAGTAACTCTGCGTTACGTGTGTCTGTGTTAAGTGTTCTTGGGTTATTCCGTCAGGAATTTCTCAGTAGCAGCCACGGAGTCTGTTTACGCCCCCATAGGCTCGCTCCGCGTTACATAAGTTTTAAACATAACTCACTAAATGTATATTTATTATTACACCTCTGCTTAACCTTTCGGCGATTATCACAGTCACGTAAACATTTGGTTAAACCAGAATTAAATTAAAAACAAAAACAGAGTAGATACCATAACTACTAAAACAGCTGGAAACTCGCTCAAGAGACGAGCGGCACTTCCACGTTGTATGGTAACACTTACCCTCAGGCCAAGGGAAAGACCAGCCTGAGCCACGGGAAGCGTCAACCATGCGTTTGAAATGCCCTTAAGAAGGCGGCGACCAGTGAGCACTCGGACCCAGAGCGGTCCCACAACTGCAATGCCACACGGTGCAAAAACATAGTTACTAATAACTTTACTTTATTTACGCTACTTGAGGTTCTCCGCAGTCGCAGCGGCAGTACCAGTGACCAACACTATTCATTTTATACAGTATGTTAGTTTAAACGAGGGACATAATTATAAGCATGCCCTTTTGCGGTGTTCGCCTCGCCCCAGGATCCTGCTATTTATTTAAGAGATATATGTAAAAATAAGTATAAGGTCTTATGACCTGAAACCGCACTGAACGAGGGGTTTAATTGAGGTATTATTAGTGATGAGAAATAAGTTATCGACACATTGTTAATAATTCCTCTGCTAACGTGGTTACTTGGTTTCAGGTCTAAGGTGGTTCTCGACTCATCCCTAGGTCGACAATTAGTATCCTTAATATCAGAGCTATTTTATTAAGAGTCATTATTGTTGTATCCGTTTCCATAAAATCTTTTCTCCACTTCGACTTATCCTTTTTAGAATTTTCACTTACCCTATTTTCAGTTTGCTGAAACGATAATTCAATTTTCGACATAGTTTATTTGTCCGAGGCATTATTATAGTGCTTTACAACACATAAACATACCTACACTGACACTCAAATGTTCAGAATTATGCACTATCGTAATGTTCGTGCGTTTCCGCTAATTACGTCACATCCGTCACATACAAAATACAGACAGATATTAAGATTATCAGACAGATACATACTAGATCAGTGCGGGAGGGGGCAGAATGAGCTTATCGTCTGTGACGGGCCTTTCGACACTTTCTCCGCAAGGAATAGAAAAAAAAATCAATCAGTGCGTCATCGGGCCGGAAAGCCTTATCACAGTTTTATTACCTTACTGAGTTAACTTTAAGGTCCTAAACTCAAACCTATACTTGTCTCAATCGTACATTCAAAAATACTCGTGCTACGGCCGCCGCACCAGAGTACGTACAGCGTTTCTCACCTCCGCACGGAGTGAGAGCACATGCATCGGGCTCTTAGACCCTATATCGCAGCCAACGTGTTAACGTAACATCTATTGCTTTCGTTCGTTCAACTTTTTACATTTAGTTACGTAATTATAGGTAGGTTACAGAATGAATGTAAGCGTAATTATTTTTGGCATAATTTACACGCAGTGTTTACAACTTTCATCTTTCAACATTTTAAATATTAATGATCTGAGAATTCATAGCCTATCTACTAATAGAGATAATATGACATATGGAGGCTAAATAGTTACAGTCGCTCGGGTCGATCTTCACGTAAAGCCGCGCTTGCGGAGTTTCCTTCGTTCTTCGGAAAATACGTTAACCCGTTGGTCCTGGCTGTGATATGTACGAGTACTTACTCGGATATCTCCGTCCCTCGCTATAAGTAGGCAGTGGCACAAAAGTCGTACAAACAGTCTTACCAAACAGTCTTACCAAACAGTCTTACCAAACAGTCTTACCAAACAGTCTTACCAAAGGGTATCGTATTGCCCAATACTTACTGGGTTGTGAATCTCAGATAGGCATTCAGAACCTTTTATTCTTGTCATGATCCTTTCGCCCTCAACTCAAGTGGGTTTAATGGAGGGTTAAAGTTTGTTTGGATACAATTATTCGTAAATTTCAAAAAGAGCCTGAATAAAAGTATGAAAACAAATAAAAATGCAGCATAGAAAATACATTTGGTGTGCGAATAGGTATTGAAACTTCTAACAAAACAAACTCACTTAAGCAAATTGCGAGCCTCACGAGTACGAAGTGGCTGCGATGGATGAACAGAACAGCTAGTACCTTATATACAAGACTTTATTCTTCCTCAAATAAACACACTACTTAGTTAAATGTTGTTCTTATTAGAACATAAAGCGAGTGTTAATAACGCTCTGGGCTCTGTTTGTTTGTGCCTTAGTTCCGCGGCACTCGCACTACGCGTACGCGAGTAATTAAAATAAACGACGGCGTAATAAACTAACAACAACGAAGGGCGCGTCACGCCGCGCGCCGCCTGGCCTGTGCCTGTACATAGACATACGGGTGGCGGGACCATTTACAGGAAGGACTGCTATTTAGGAAAACTAAAATTAAACGGAAGCATTTTTCTTCTTCTAAAAACAAATTGAAAAATGTCAACACGTATCGGTTTTATGTCAGAGCGAGCGAGCTGCCGGCTTAGCGGTGGCCCGTGGCAGTCACAGTTACACGACGCGGCGCGCGGCTGTCGGCATTGAGTGTTGACTTAGGACGATACAATGTGTGCTTGCCGTGATTCACCACAAATATGTTTAATATGACAACGGAGCACGATATCGACGTATCGACGGGGCTCAAACCCGCACTAGTGTACTTGTCGCTGGCACGTTGTATCTATCACTCGTATTCTACAAACGGCTGTGCGTTTGAGTGGTGGCAGGAGCTGCGGCAGCGGCCGGCTAGCAACTCGTTCGCAGAACTGATACTATCTTTACATACTTACTCGTACACTTAGTATAAAAAAACCGGCCAAGTGCATGTCGGACCACGCACAATGTAGGGTTCCGTAGTTGCCCATCAAAATATATTATTAAAAATCAGGATCTGATAATGGGATCCCATGGAAATCGAGGGCAACCCTCAAATTTTATAGGCACATATGATGTTTTTCATATATTTTCTAAACCTGTTCAAGTATTTGCGTGTGGTCATCACAATATCATGTGGATTCACTGATGATGATGGAAGGTACAACTCCTCAACGGTTAGGAGTTGATAGAAAATTCTTTCAGAACTATACGTGCTTATAAAGTGATAGTTATATTATTTCAGGGCATTAAGTTGCCCTGATGATAGAAGGTAAAACTCATTAACCGACTTTAAAAAAGGAGGTTCTAAATCTTTTTGGTATGTATATTCACCGATTACTCGGAGGCGCCTGAACCGATATAGAAAATTCTTTTTTTGTTAAAAAGGAGATATCCTAAGGGTGGTACCATGATAAAAAAATCCGACTAAAAACCGACATACAAAAAGAAACTAAAACAAACTTACATAACTTTACTTTTGTAAGTCGGTGACTTTGTTTGTTTCATTGACTTTTTTGCAACCGATCGAAAAATACTTTTTCAACCAAATTATGTTCGTTGGGATGTCTTCCAGGTTGATAGTCTGAATCTCGACCTAATAGGTATTGCGCTTATTTAACACCGTGTATTCAATTATATTTCTTAAGGTTCAAACATCGGTGATGTTTTGCAAAAAAGTTTTAATAATTTAGGGTTCCACCTACTTCCAAATGTATTTTAGATAAACGTTGTCCAACACTAGGAATTTCTCCCGTATCTGGATGCGTTCACAAACATTAAACTCCTATAAACAAATACTCAGACTCGGCCATACAAATCGGTCATCTGTAGGCCATACAAATATGTGTTCCGTGCGAACCCGTTACCAACCGTGTCGTTTAATGTTGCTTGCTTGTTTCTTACTTTATGTCGGATTTGAATATAAATGTACTGACGTCAGCACATTAAGTTACAACAATCTATCACTATAATACATTTTCAACTTTATAGCTAAAGCATTGTGTTCAACGTTGATTGGGATTTGCCAGTTTCGGGTAGCTTCATGTACTGGCGTCTGTACCACTCGACGCCATTCCAGTATATTGTTATTACCAGCGCCTCATAATGTAGGCACGCTAGAGTATCAAACAGATTTTCAGGCGCACAATAATAACTTAACTGATCGTACGAAGTGTTCATAATTAGCCGGCTATTGTGTGCAGAGCGCAGTGTGCGCAGTGTGCATGGCAGATCGAAGCGTTGTCGGTGGCCGGATGGATAAACGTGAACACAAAGGCGATTAGAGCTAGTTAGCGCGCACAATGGAAGAATAGCGGGCACCGCGCAGCGCTGCAGCGCTAGAGAACGAGCTGCAGCGGAGTAGAGCGCCCTTATCTGTGTGATGAAAGTTTCCAATTAAAAAGTTAATGCGGCCGTTCTCCTCGACTATTTGATTATTAACTTGAGCCAACTTAAATAGCTTCGTGGCGAGTCGCGGTCGCACTCAATAAACATCCGAGTGCACTCCACGCTGACTAGTTACCAGCGTGCAGCGTGTAGGGGCGAGTGCCGTCAGCGTGCGACCAGTACACGGCGCTGATATAACTCTGCGAATACTGCTATTCAGCTTTTTGTTTTTTGGAGGCTGGGAAGTCATCAAATGGCTTTTCCCGCTCTCGGCGGAGTGGAAGGGAGTGTCAGACTTCTACTGACTAAAAATCACTTATGTTCCTTACCCGCCTTATGTCGTATTCAAAATAAAGATGTATCCCAGATGCAGGCTGTGGAACGAATGTGAAAGTGTCATCCTGTGGGCACCTACAGTACCGCGGAGTGCTCTGGACACGCCAGCTAGAGCTGTGCGGAACACCCGACGGAGAAAACTCAGAGCGCGCATAAAGGATGTAGTGGTCATGTGCCTCATGACATTATGCGGCACTGCCTGGCAGCAGATCTCAGTCTGTGCCGTGCAGTACCGTGCAGTGCCGTGCAGTGCTCCTTGAAACATTCGTGTGTTTGAGATTGTTAAGTTTAATTAGCTGACGTCACGTCCAGCTTATGAAACTCTGTCGCTTTCGAACTTCGCGACACTCATACTTCGTAAGTGACAATACTGTAGAGACCTTAACCGTTGTGTGTGCTCTTTTAGGAATTAACTCTCACATTAAACAGTAAGGAAATAAATGATAAAGTCGAAATTAGAACAAGAAAAGTTTAGACAACGTAAGTGTCCGACAAAGTGTGTCAATGTAAAATGTCAATACACTCTTCATACATCAAAATCACTACATCACACAGCCTATAAGTATTTACTAGCTCGCAGAACACGAGCGGTGTCTGGCGGCCCCTCTACTACTCGTCGGTTCACAACCACAACCGATTGAAAACTTATATGAGTTGCTTGTTGACCGAGTACAGCTGCGTGTGTACACGCCAGTACTCGGTCAACAAAGGTTAGTGCAAACTACACACGTCACACAGACACGTGGTGAGCTGTGTGACTGCGTCTCGTGCGCGGTACAATTCAGTGCACAAACATGAACGACTTGGTGCCAGTGCTCAGCGACTGAACAGTTATTAAGAGAGGTCTGTGACGATGGTGGTGCCGGGCTCGTAAACAGAATATTAAAGTAACTTAACGAGCGGCGGGGGCGGCCGGGTCGCGCTAATGTGTCACACGATCACTAAACAACGATTAGCTTTACATAAGAGCGCATATTTCAGCAGCGAGCGACTGTGCGACACGTGCTGTGTCGGCCGGTGTCACCTGTGTCACCTGTGTGCCGACTGTTGTAGCTCCGATATCGGCGCGTTGTACTGCCGTTAAAAGCTCTGTACGTATTGTTACCTTCAAATACACAGACAGTAAATGACAGCGTTAGTGAGAACGCGGCACAGTTCTTAACGCAGCCGCGTGAAACACAGTGGATACTTTGTATCAGCTCCATCAATTCTCATAATTTGAAACGCGGGTGATCTGCGGCGAGAGGGTGCACCGGCCTGCGTGGTTTGTACACTCATACGTCGTCATAAAGTCTTTATTCCCTCAAATTTAACGTTTTTTCCTAATCGAACTTTTATCAAAGTGAAAAGGTTGATCCTTTTCAAGATACTGAGGTCAGAGAAGTCGACGAAGGAACGAGCTAACCCAAAAGAAGGGGTTACCATTGTTTCATAAAAAAAACACTCCCCAAACACTTTTCGAAGTACTAACATGATGAGCCGATTATACATGGCTCTGATGGCTTTTTTCTGCAGAATAAAAAGACTCGAAGTTTGCAGCCCGTCCATCTCCATAGTAAAATACCGTATATCTAATATCTATACTAATATCTGTACTAATATTATAAAGCTGAAGAGTTTGTTTGATTGTTTGTTTGTTTGTTTGAACGCGGTAAACTCAGGGACTACTAGTTGGAATTGAAAAATTATTTTAATGTTGAATAGTCCAATTATCGAGGAATGCTTTAGGCTATATAACATCCCGCTACTAACAATAGGAGCGGAGCATAAATGAAAAATGTTGCAAAAACGGGATAAGATATTCCTTTTTGAGAGCTTCCGTTGCGTGCGCTGCGAAAACGGTTTAAGTTACGTAAATATCATGTATGAAGGAATTGTTTCTATATTTTTAAATAGAAACAATTCCTTCATACATGATATTTACGTAACTCTCGTCTTTTGTTCTAAAAAAAAGTCCGCGACAGCATATGTTTATCTTTTAAGATTGACTCACTGTAACCATTTTTTAATATTAAAATGTTAGGTTAAAAAGAATGATATTTTGCGAAGCTTATTTAACCCATATGGTATTAATCTATATCTAAATAAATGTGTTTGTTAGCACGGAAATTTAATATAGAATATTTGTGCCCTGTACTCTATCAGTTTAATCAAATATCTTAGAAGATATCGCAATGTAAAAATATAAGGGCGACAAAATAATTAAGCGCGTGGCAGTCATTCGGTCCGGTGCGGTACGTGGGGATTCTGGCCTCTGGGGGCTCCGGAGAAATTCAAATTCAAAATATTTACTGCACCATAATGTTTACAAGTACAAGGTGTTACTGTATATTAAACCTATAGTAATTGTTACTTTAATAATATAATCGAAGCCAATCTAAACTAATAGGTATTATAAAGAGGAAAGGTAAGTTTTTTTGTTTGTTACGAGTACGATATAACTCAATTTAATATGTTGGATAGTCGATTTATCGAGAAAGGTTATACCTAAGCTATATTATGTGACGCAGACGAAGTTGCGTGGGTCAGCTAGTATCTTAATAAAATGAAAAGAGTTCAATATTTTTTACGAGTGATTTGTTTTCGATTCCAAAGTTGTATGCAGTCGGGGGACAGCTCGGTGGATCATATCTTTGCGGGTATCATAAGTTTGTACGAACCGCCCGTTTCTGCAATTTCATATTTCCCTAACTGCGCTTTCTGCGGAGCTCGGCTTCTTCGATATTTTATGGATATCGTCGAGATATTGTCGTCGTCGTCGTTTCCTCTAAAGTTAGGCACAAGAACACCGTGCGCCGTGCTATCCTTACGATCTCTTCTGGCTGGTTTTTATATTGTATATTTGTGGGTAACAAAATATAAGTACCACATCTGCCAACAAAGTGCTTTACAGTTTGGCAGATGGACCCTGCAGAAACGAGCGGTTAGTTGAGCGTTTTTAATTATGTTGTGTCAATTATGCGAGTGCACACGTGAGCCGGCCACGTGGGGTGCCGCGCAGACTAGTAGCTAGCGTGACGTCACAAATAACTTGGGGGCTTTAGATGGGCGTAGCACGTAGCAGCGTAGCGGCTGTAGCGGCGTAGCGGCCGCAGCTACGAGCTCTCGTAGCACTACCGCGTAGCCTGTTGCTACGAGCATGGTCAAGCAGTTAAACACAAACATTTATATGTTTGTTATACAAGTTGTACAGTCAGCAGCACAAATATTTTATTTGACGGCACGGTTGGCGCAGTGGCTCAATCAGTTGACTGCTGCGCTGCGTGTCGCAGGTTCGATCCCCGCACGAAACAAACGTTTGTATGGCCTACAGATAGTTGTTTCGGGTCTGGGTATTTGTGTATATGAGTTTAAATTTTTGTGAACGCACCCACGATACAGGAGAAATTCCTACTGTGGGGCAAAAAAAAAAATGTATACACTTAGCAACGTTTAGAAGCTATTTTCGCCTACTGTATTGATTTAATTTTCATGTTAAATTGTAGAACCCATATTATCATGAAATAGGTCATATCTCAAAGTTGTAATCTTTATTTCACGAGATATTCACGTTTGAAGTTTGCCAAGTATTATTGCTCGTGACTGTACATACGGGCCTTTCACGACGCCGTCAACCAAGCATTTTGTACATCAATCAAATAACTCTACGCAACATTATTGCTCAGCGTGGCGTTGCCATCCGTCCGGATAAAGCCGGGCGGTATTAGGCTTTATTGACCTCTCGTACGGCCAAACTTGACTGCGTCCGGACCTTCCAGATTTTGTTAAAGTGTGTGTACACGGTGGGTTGAGGCGCCGGTGGTGCATTAGATCACCGCGCTGGTGGGACCCGGCCGGACGCCGGACGGTGCGGCGGCGTTGCTACGTCGCGTCGGCGGCGCCTCACTGTGGCTCTTGCTACATAAACATCTAAGCGGCTTTGCACCGCATGCGCCCTCCCCGCCTCGTGTTGCGTTGTTTGCATAACAGCGACAGGATCTGTGTGATAGCTTTGAAAGCATTGACTTATATATTACTGCGTAAGGCCTGGGCGGACGGCATGTTAAAATGACGCCACAAACGTGGTCCCAATAAGGTCTGTCCTAAGCCGAAGTGAACTAGTCCACGATCGGCTCTCTTCGGGGGCGGTCGTAAATTGTATTAAAAGCTTTATTTATGTTCTTTATACCTCGAAAATACCATGCCGCTTATACAAGGTTACGTTAACGAGCAGACTACACCAATTCTCTGTACGGCGAACGCGTCGAACAAATGTTCGGACGACCGTATCTTTAGTTTTTATATCAATGTTTTAAAGAAAACTTGTACAAAGGTAACAAACATTTTAACTACAGTAGAGGATCCCATTAAGAGCGACCTTCGCCCATCTGAGCATTCGGTGAAAATTGTTTGTTATCACAATTATGTTGGACAATACGTCATAGCGAGTGGGTTGGCTACAAAACTCCTGCCCACGATATGGTTAATTAAACATTGAATAATGAGGTTTTCATTTAGTCCCGTCGGGGCTGCGGGTTGTTCGCAAGAGATACCGCAGCCTCGACATGAAGGGCTAAGAAGGAACATGGGTGGTTTTTAGTCAGTAGAAGTCTGACACTCCCTTTCGCTCTGCCCAAGAGCGGGAGGGGTTATTTGATAATTTCCACCCACCCAAAAAAAAAAAAAGGTTTTCATTTAGTATTGCACCCATATTTTTACCGAATAAAATAAATGGCTGAAGTAACTACTGGGTTGGCAGGTATAAACAGGTATGTTGATACTATATGACGGCACACGACACGTTGACGACACGGTTGGCGCAGTGGCTCAGGCAATGGACTGGGGCCGTATTTTTGAATCACTCGAAGTGAATCTTAAATTCATGCACGAAAGCAAAACGTATACGAAATGAATTTCGATTGCTCCAAATTTTACGTATTTTTGAAGTAATAGAAATGAGTGTTGCCATAAAACTCGAATCTTATAACATTTTTCATTTCAAGCAGAAAAATAAAAAACCGGAAAGCCATAACTCGTTGATTTTAAAAACCGGTAATGAGTTACGTTGGAACGGAACGTAAATTTAAAAGTTATAATGTCATTGTCTGACGTCTGTCATTGGGATTTCGATATTTTTTGACGTGACAACGTCTTATAAATTGGTTTGCCGGGTGACACTTCAAGAAACTGCGTTACGCTCCGCTCACGTTATGCGCTCACAATGAGAGCGAGTGAGAGGCACGCGTCCAGAGCGAGAGAGAGAGAGTGAGAGAGATAGGCATACACACCGGTTCATGTCTTGCGCTTCTATTTTCGTTGTCACGTAAAACTTTCGCCCGTATACCGACTTTACAGGCAACCAATTTTTTTCTCTAGTTTTCACATATTTTTTTCTGTCGCTGATGTAATTCATCAGGATATACTCCTCGAGGCTAACCATCGCGAAAGGCGAAAGAAAACACTGATTTATAGGTTAGATAAAGTCGTAACGTATCTGTCAACAAATCTTCACTTGTCAGAGTAATTCTCACGTCATTTCCGTCATTTCTACTGGTAGAATATCGGAAACGAGTGGGTCGGACCACTCGTTGCAAAATTCACGGGTATGAATATTCAAAAATAGCGATTTTAGGGATTCTCATACGAATTCTGCGATTTCGTACACGATTTGGAATTCTATTGATTCAAAAATACGGCCCCTGCTGCGCTGCGAGTCGCGGGTTCGATTCCTGCACGGAACAAATATTTGTATGGCCTACAGATAGTTGTTCCGGGTCTGGGTATTTGTGTATGTGAATTTAAATGTTTGTGAACGCACCCACGATACAGGAGAAATTCCTGGTGTGGGGCAACGTTCTTTTTTTTTAAAAAAAAAAAAATACTTTCACTTATCATCATCTGCCTAGCCTTTTCCCAACTATGTTGGGGTCGGCTTCCAGTCTAACCGGATGCAGCTAAATACCAGTATTTTACATGGAGCGACTGCCTATCTGACCTCCACAACCCAGTTAATACTAGGTAATACGATACTCTTTGGTAAGACTGGATGTCAGAATGTCAGGTCACTGACTACCTGTAAGGACTGCCAAAGATCTATATATGGCAGCCGGGACCAACAGCTTAACGTGCTTTCCGAGGCACGGAGGAAACTCGGTATGTCGGGCGGTCACCCATACGCAAACATACTTTCACTTATATGTTTATTAAATAAACCTTATATCAAAATAACCCACACACACACCCCCTTCCACCCATACGCACTCCCGCTGTTTGTATCGCCCTTTGGGACTTTGTATAATGAAAAAACTGTATAACACTGTATATTTTATTTATTTTAAACAGCGTAGGTCACACACATTACAGAGGTAAAAAGGAAGAGAGTGTTGCCATATTAGCACACTAAATTATACTAGAATAATCTTATGTCATAGACACCCGCACACCCCCTCCTTTCTACTAACGTTGACCCCAAATGTCGGTTCTACTCACTACTGTATTGATAGTTTAAGTCTGGAGCAATCATTGTCACTCAGACACAGCGCTGCTGTCCTGTTCATCAAGTAGAAGAGACAACTATTATGTACTTACTATTTAGTCTACTTGTGTACTTACTTCTTAATTGTTTATTGTATGTATTTCCCAAGCATTAACTTTTTACGTTAGTAGATAATTTGTATATTTCAATTTAACGTATTTTAAGTAAAATTATTATAGAGGATAGTCGTAGTCGTTATCGTCGTCATATTCTCTCGCAAAATTCACTGTGTGGTCCGTGTGGGATCCGTGTGGGATCCGTGTGGGATCCGTGTGGGATCCGTGTGGGATGTCGTTGGATAGGTCTTTAAAGCGAGTTTGCACAGCACACAACAGTTTTTCGATTAAGAGATTCGTTTGTGAAATATTAAGCTATAAAGTGCAATTTTTTTGTTAGACTCAAGTCTGGCAACCTAAACCACCTATACGGGTTGTGTTTGGACGTCTGAAAAAAATCATGGTAGTAGCATATACAGGGTGTAAATCAACCCATCACACAGCCGTCAACTAAGCATTCTGTACATCAAACTAAGTACCCCTACGCAAAAAATTTTGCTGGGAAACGACTTTTTTTTGGGGTCAAAAATCACATTTTACGGTAAAACTCAATGTAGCACTCTTAAAACATTGTGCTAGTGGATGCTTTGAGTACTAAACGGGTCATGGAGGTAATTTAAGTAAAGTTATAACCTGAAAAACTAGTATTTACAAAAACAGCTGTGAAAAATTTGGAACTTTGACCCCCAATATCTCCGTAATTAAGAGATTCCCAGGTATGGTCTAGAACAAAAAAATGATCGCAGTGGTGGGGAAAACAAGTGCCCTTCGTTTGCGTTAAGGGTACTTTTACACCCTATATAACGAAAATAAAAGAAAAAGCTATCACAGCTAAGTAGGCTTTACAAGTTTACGAGTAATAGTCGACCAACTTATAAAATGTACTTGTATGAAATGTTTTCCTATACGTAATGTATGTGAGCGCAGGTCTCAAAACTGCAAATGTAAGTTTGTTTTATTTTTACAATAAAAATCATCGTTCGGAGGCAGGTAGGCAGGGTGGTTAATCAGTTTAGTAAGTTCACATATTTTGATGGGCAACTACGGAACCCTACATTGTGCGTGGTCCTACATGCACTTGGCCGGTTTTTTTAATAATATTATAATAGAGATTGATCACAATATCCTTTATAATGCTACAGATATTGGACAAACCTTTGTACCTACAAAGGTTTGTGGAATAACCAACTAATATTTTATTGCAATTTTTGTTTAATGAACTGTCTTGACTTTTTTTTTGTGGCTTTACAAGATTCGGGTTCACAGTTAGTACAATTCCGTCAGAACTTATAATTTGCTTAAATATTGTTTAGATCAGCGAATGTTGTTTCTAAGTTGCTTCCATACGGGCAATATGTGGCTGCAAAATAGTAGCCGGCAACATTGCTAGCAATACCAACACATCAGCCATACCATGCAATATTGCTGTAAAGTCACGGTCGTATAGCCACACATATTTGGTTTGGCCAAGCATTTTCATATGTTGCCGGCAATATTGCCGAACAATGGCTTGATAGTGAAATATTGCCAGGCAATTATGTATTTTGTTATTTCGTTTTCCGGTATGTAAGTGCATCCCGCTCATACTATAAGTACACAACTGCCTCTAGCATCGCTCCGGCTCCGACCTCGTCAATATTTGCTCTTCCTTAAACGGATTATAACAAGGGAAAAGGGAAGGTCGAGAAATTAAATACCGCCACCATTGGCTTACCCGGTGACCCGCAACCGGTTTACATCGCGGAGCAATTACCAGCCACTACCAAAAAGTTGTTCTATCAGGCTCGAGAATTTGCCAAGAACAAGGGTTATAAATTCTGCTGGATCTCAAATAGCAATATTTTCTTACGTAAAATAGAAGGGGACAAGCAAATTCTAATTCACTCGGAGAAATGTCTTCTTGAGCTTAATAACCTAGATTCAATCTGACTAGTTCAACGTACTAATATGTTTGCTAGCTATTTTGTTTTCGCCTTGCTTACTTTAAATGTTAAAAATTCCCAAAACACATATCACAAACTAAACACAACATACAAAAACCTAAACTCTTTCACACGCACATACACACGAACTACAAACACTACTAGATACACTGAATCTATGATTTATACACGTACATTTACTAATATTTATTATACTGAGATGTATAGCCCATATTTTAATCTATGTAATACCTGGTTACTCTGTGACGTTTTTTCTGGTTATTATTTGCGTCTCAAATGGATTCAATAAAAAATATTAATGATGACTTGGATAATCTTGGGCTTGGCAATGCCTTTTCTTGTAATCCACGGGATTGTACAAGTTATTTTATGACTTCCGATAGTAATATTAAAATACTACATATGAATATCCGCAGTGTTAAGAAAAATTTTGGTCAGTTACAGGCACTTATATGCTTAACTAAACTAAACATTGATGTTATTGTTTTAACCGAGTGTTGGCTTAGTAAAATAAACAACCCTCCAGTACTAAATGGCTACTTATCACATTCTACGAAATTAACTTCAAATCAAAATGAAGGTGTAATTGTTTACACAAAAGCAAGCCTTAACGCAACAATTTGGGAACCGTGCTTAACTAACTCTAATAGTCTGGTCTGTCAAATTGATTCCAGGTTCGCATTTGTTGCTACTTACCGCTCTCCATCCTATAATACTGCTGCACATTTAGAAAACTTCCTATCTAGCCTAAATAATGTATTAGAGAGTCTCTCTTCATATCCAAACATAGCCCTTATCGGTGATTTAAATATTGATATAAAACCAGGAAATAGTAACCCTCATAGCTTGGAATATTTGATCCTAAATGCCTCCCATGGCTTAATACCTACTCATTTACTCCCCACCAGACTGGAAAACTGTTTAGATCACGTTTTATTGAAGTCTAAATTACCATCTACCACATTAATTCTCGAATCTTACATTACAGACCATAAACCGATTATATTGATGCTAAGCAATGCCAAAAGTACCCAGAACCAAAAAAAAATTCTAAATCTCGAGCCAACCTAGATGCGATAAAATCTGAACTAGAAGATATTAATTTCACGGATATTTATAATATTCAAGACACTAATGAATTGCTAAACACTTTTATATCACTAATAAATACTGTAATAACAAAGAATACATCTGAGATTGTAATTTCTAGGAGGCAACGAATCTTGAAACCATGGATTACCCCAGGCTTGTTGAAATGTATTCAAAATAGGGATCAAATGCACATAAAATTAAAAAAGTCACCTAACAACTTAACCCTAAAGATAACGTACACTCGGTATAGAAATTTCTGCAATGACTTGCTTCGAAAGCTCAAATTAACCTACGAAAAATGTGAACTCCAGAAAGCTCAAGGCAATCCTAAAGAACTATGGAAAACCATACAAGAAATAACCAATACGCGTAGGGAACGTACCAGTCCTGACAAGTTGTTAAAGATAAACGTTGATCCTCAATCTTCGGTAAACCAGGTATGTTCATTTTTTAGTAACATTGGTAAAAATTTAGCGGATGATATAATTGGAACAAATAATCAGGCCTCGACACCTTCGAATAGCGATCCAGACAAAATTTTGACCCCGATTGACTCTCTGGTCATACTAGAAGTCAATGAAGATGAAGTAGATGCAATCATTTCCCAATTACGTAATAGTTGTGCAGTGGGTTCGGACGGAATATCATCAACCTTGTTAAAAATATGTCGCCAGAAACTCGTGCCTCCTTTGACCTACATCTGCAACCGCTGCATTCAGACAGGTACTTTTCCTAACGCGCTAAAAAAGGCCATCATCCTTCCAATACACAAGTCTGGGAACAGAAGCTGTGTCAATAACTACCGGCCAATCTCAATCCTACCATCGATTTCAAAAATAATTGAGAAGATCCTCAATAAGCAACTCAAAGGCTTCTTGATCAAACATCGCATCATTGCGGACAACCAGTATGGTTTTAAAGCGGGGGTATCGACCGAGAATGCTGTTTTGGACCTTACACAATTTGTGGCAAAAGAACTCGATGGTGGGTCTAAATGCTTAGGCATATTTCTAGACCTATCGAAGGCCTTCGATACAGTTTCTGTTCCCATACTCTTGGCGAGGATGGAGCGTGTGGGTGTGCGTGGTATAGCACTAGAAATGTTTAAAGATTACCTTAAAAATCGCTCTCAGGTTGTCAAGATAGGTGATTACCTCAGTGATGAGGAAACTGTGACGTACGGCGTACCCCAGGGAAGCATTTTAGGGCCCACTATGTTCCTAATTTACATAAATGACCTCTGTAGAATGATGCTCCCTAACTGCAAGATCTACACGTATGCCGATGACACAGCAATCGTCATCTATGTACCTACGTGGGATATGGTTAAGGCAATGGCAGAAAACGCCCTAAGACATATTATGAGCTGGTTTCATCATAGCCTACTAACTCTCAACTTGGCCAAATCATGTTACATTCCCTTTGCAATCCGAAGAAATACTATGCCCCCTAAACATTTTTCAATAAATGCTCACTCATGTCGGAATTCAACATCCATATGTACATGCCCGACACTCGACAGATGCGATAGCGTCAAATATCTAGGTTTGCAAATTGATGAATGCCTGAGATGGGACAAACAGCTCGATATGATGACATCAAGAATATTGCGTCTCATTTACGTCTTCAAATCTCTAAGAGAATCCGCTGATATAGGCACACTGAGGATGGTGTACTTTGCGCTATGTCAGTCCATTGTCGGATATTGCATTAATGCCTGGGGTGGTGCATCAAAAACAAGCATACTGAAAGCCGAGAGAGCTCAAAGAGCTGTACTAAAGGTAATGTGCAAAAAACCTTACAGGTATCCAACAAAACAACTCTACGAGGATTGTGAGGTATTAACTGTCAGACAACTGTTCGTTTTGCAGTCGGTCCTCAGGACTCATAGATCCATGCCCAAATCAAACCCTCAAAAACGAACAAACATTCCGTCAGGCGTTAAACATAAAACATCTTTTGCCCAACACCAATTTTACGTATTAAGTAAATTTGTATATAAAAATCTGCATAAGGAACTGAACATACTGGATTTAAACAGATATACCTTAAAGAAAGAGACAACTCAATGGCTACTACAACAGGACTACGCGGCAACAGAACAACTGCTAACTTACATCTCTTAATATTATATTATATACATACTCAAAGTTCACATCACACACTTTATATCCAACATCCACGGTAACATCTACAGGTATGCACCTATTTACCTCTGAATCTCACCCCCCTCCCACACTCGCACCCCATACACACCTCACACACACCCTACACACCTCACACACACACCCCACACACACACCACACACCCCCACACACACACTACACATACCCCTTACACATATACGTATACAACACATGACTGCTGTCATTCACAATCTTTGTGTTATTTAGGATTAATTTTCTTTTTTGTTCTTATTTAATTTTATTTCCGTACAACTGTTTAGCACAATATCCTTCACACTGTTTTCACTTGCTTTTGATTGTAATTTAATTAAATTCCTATTGGCTGAACCCTATCTTTTGAGATACAGGCTAGCCCTAGTTTAAAAGATAGAGTCTACTACTGCACCATAATGTAATATTACTTTTAAACCATGTATACAGTGCAACGTGCTATGTTTTTTGTGAAATAAATACTTATTATTATTATTATTATTATTCAGCTTGGCTTTGATTTAATAGTCACGACATTTTCTTGAGAACTATTTATTTACCTTAATTTGGATATAATAATATTATCTGCCTCGAGGCGGCCGTTCGGACAAGTTTGTGCGGTCAGAATAATTAGTAAAGTAATTAGTTGTCGAGCCCGGGCCGGTCGGGTGGCTGGTGGGTGGCTGGAGGGTGGCTCGGCTGGTGGCTCGGCTGTTGAGGGGCAAGGCGTGCTCGTCACGGTGTTACTGTAGCGTCGCTGATGGAGAGGGCTCATTCGTTGATTGTCAATGGCAGAGCAATAGCCGTCCCGCGCCGCCGCGCGCCCTGCCGCACGGAGCTGACTAATGCGTCCACTCACTGAGGACATTAAGTGAACGGGCCCGCAAGACGCGGGTCATCCCGGCTGACGGCTCGGTCTGATACGCAGTTGCGGCAGGGACGCTGAGCACGCACAGCTTGCGGGCTGGCTGCAGCTATGCAGTGCGCGCGCTGCGTGACGTCACACAGCGCACGTCGCGTCCGCGTCTCTCGCACTCGGCCCCACTTACATACATTTGTTACAAAAATACTCTTCAGTCAGATGAATGTTTATTTAAACGTATGATACATGGCGCGAGCGTGCTGCTGATTGTTGCCAGAACACGTTAAAATTAACATCTATTTTTTGATTATCAATATTAAATTAGCATTTCATATTGTAACATTTTGTTGTTTTCTCTAGAGATTGTTTGCGATGTGAAATACGCAACTGTACACTACAACTCAGTGAATCCGCCAAAGAAGCAAATGTTACTATTATAGTTGTAGGTAATATCGTAATGTAGCAAAATGCTCCTCTGTAAGTGTCACTCAGTCACTCTCACAGCGATCCTCAAAGGACATCGCGTACTGTCGCGACGCTGCGGGGCTGCGGGGCTGCGGGGCTAATGAGCGAAGTTAGTCAGTTACGGTCGCTAATGCGCGCCCAGCAACCGCGCTTGGAACACCTCACTAAATAATATTTATTGTTATTTACATTGATTACTTACACGAGTGAGGAGCGTCCGACGTGCATTTTATGAACACTATTGTCACAAGATATTTGTTGAGTTTTTGTTCAAAAATTTACCTTAAACAAATCACCCATTCCCGATACTTTTCACAAAATCTAAATTATTATATTTGTAGAGTAGATCTCTTGCTGATTCTACGTCACACCAGCATGGCGCCACACTTAGCTCACCGTGGAGTTACAAAACTCAGCACGGATCTGTGTATGCGCGTCCGCAGTCAAGGTAAGGCTTCAGTACTTCCCGTCCGATGATGAACAGTAGTAGTGAGTGTGTTCCGGAGCCCGGACGTTGCGTTGGTACGCTGAATTCTTATATTTGTGCGGAACAATCTGTTAGCTCACCCAACTGAGATTCTAATTAACGCAAGCTCGGCTGAGCTTCCACTTACCGGTTTTTTCACTAGTTTTCTGGATCAATAGCTCCTAATTACAATTTTGCTTGCCTGGAGTCCACGACGAGCTAAACTTAACTAAGTAACTTTTAGAGAATATTTAATATTTTGTAGATGGAGAATATGAGTTTAGTGAATCGTGTAGATGATTGCCAGTCGCCACGCACCCCGCACCCCGCACCCCGCACCCCGCACCCCGCACCCCGGTGTGGGGCTCTGACTTGACGGCCAGCAGCATCGCGATGCTGTGGAAAGCGATGGCCGTCCGGTCTATCAGAGGGTATCGCATAATCTCCTGCGAGGCGGCTTGCGCACTGGCAGGGACACCACCGTGGGACCTAGACGCGAGAGTCCTCGCGTAATTGTTTTAATGGCACAGGTGCGGACGCGGGGTGTGAGCCGATGCAGCTGGAGATTGGTCTGCGTTAGGCCCAGCCCGCGAAGTCCTGGTGGCGGAGTGGCCTTGCTGCCATCGGGGCGATTATTAGGTATTCCCGGGGCAGAGCATAAACAGGCGCTCGGTGTCATCCTCGGTGTTGTCACCCCGACGGGAACATCGGGGTGGATTTTAGTCAGTTAGAGTCCGACAGAGCCCTCCGCTCGCCCCAGGGTAGAAGACATCCATGAGGATTCTCCACCCCGGAATAATACAAATACTGCTAGTCCAGTCATATTAGATATAAATATGACAAGAATCTCGGATAGCTTTAAACTTGTATTAGCCTTTATTTTTGTACATCCACCCTTAACAAACGTCACGTAAGGCCGCAATATTGTCAAGGGTGTGAAGGTACATGGAAATATATGATAAGTTAAGGAACCTACAAAGACCTACAAGCCTAACAGTCCCTAGCCTACCATATACTTAGTGTGTGATAAATAAATATATAGATAAGTACAGGATGTCTGCACCATGCGACCTAAGGTAACAGACGGATAGTAGACAGGAATACCAGGTTCGGGAAGGGTACACTCACTGCCAGTCACGCAGACTCACGAGACTGATCGGAGATGGCTAAAGGTGTCTTGGCCACAGTGAGGGGTAATGAGACAAGAATATAAAATTCAAATCTGATTTATTTACAAAATGTTCTGCTTATATACTAGTTTCTCTTAACACACACTATTATACTTAATTCTATGTGTCCTATGCGTGTAATATGCAACCAAGTCAATATTTTAACTGGACCGCATGAGGCAGGCAGAGTGCTGAGTCAATGTCCAAAGGTAACATTGAACATTCTGGCGACTCTCAGGAACGGGACTCCAATTGGTACAACTCGATGGTCTCGTATGGTCTGGCCTGGCCTTGTTCAGTTTGTTGTGACGGGGTGGGCACGCTGTGTGGAATGCCGTACCGTTGTGGAGTTTGTCGCGGGTGTGGTGGGCAGTTTGTTGGTTGCTGCATAGGTGGCGTAGTCTTCCTTCTTGCTGCAATGGTGGCTCGAAATTTGTTCAATACCTGTGGACCGAAATAAATTAAAACACATGCTAAACTTATAATGACAAGTGAGGTGCTAATGCTGGCGATGTATGTATGTGATTGTAGTTGTTTCCAAATTGTGTTGTCTAGCTGAGTTTGTAAATTTGTTTCCGAAGTGAGTAAATGGTCGAAAACTCCCTTTGACTTGTCTAAAACTAATTCTTCCTTGGATATGTCTTTTATATGTGTTGGTAGGATTTGCGTATTAATGGAGAAGTTCGTCGTTTTGGAATAAGACGCTAGTACTGTTATAGTCGTTGTCCTTTTTGCAGCAAGTATGTTGTTTAGTGTTTTAATGACACAATTCTCAGAAATATAGAGAACTCCGACATCTTGTATCGTTATTTCTTGTCTTTGGCCGTCACACACAATCGATATGGCAACCGATTTTGTTGCAATGAAGAGCCAGGTGTTTTGCATGTATAATTGTTTCCATACAACATCTGTCGAAATTTTGAAGGTCTTTGACGTGCATTGGGTGTGGGTGTCGTTCTCTGTTCTGAAGAGTTGTTCAACTATGCAATTTTTATTTAATTGCATGTTCTTGACAGCTACGGGATAGCAGACAAACTCTGTGTTACTTTGAAGGCAGTCTTTAAATTCGTCTTGATTTAATTCAAAGTAGCGCTCGTTGTTGTAATCGAAACCCATGAATGTCTGCTGTATCGTTAAACACTCGAAAGATCCATCTGTTTTCCTTTCTGGAATTGGCGTTACGTGTATCAGAGTATACTTTGTGATGTCGTGTATTGGGAAGTACGCGTACACTCTTATGTGCGTAGTATTAACATTCATCTCTGTTTGTATTATCTGACCCTGAATAATTTTTAAGTTTGATGGTAGTTTTTGATTAGCCATTTGTATAATTTTGCTAATGTGTTTTGGTGTTAGTATACTGTATATAGTGGTTTTTTGTGAATAAATTTCAAGTAAGCCTTTATAATAGTCCATAATTTCGTTTATAAAATTGTTTGCTAACTCGTAGGTTTGCATTACTTGTATCTTGATATGATTTTTGTCAATCGATTTATACCAAACATTGTGGTTATTCATGAACGATATTGCTTCATTTAGTTTTGCTTGGAACTTCTCTAACTTCTTCTGGATTTGTTCTTCAGTTTGGTTTACACCTGCGATGGTGGATATCATTATCTTTGTTTGATGATTGGCAGCGTCTATAAGCTTCTGCTGATTGTTATTTAATGTTTCTATGTCCCTGTATACTTCATCATTAACTCCGAATACCGATGTTAAAAGTTGTCCCAAGAGACCTCGTTTCTTCCTAGTTTTCTTTATCTCTGTTAGGTATTCCTTTGTTGTCTCAAATTTTGCTTTTTCTTCATTTAAATGGTGATAAAATTCATTGCAATGCGTTTCATCCATGATGTATTGAGTGTCCTTACAAAGTTGTTGAAATTGTGTTGTTATTTTTTCGATCTTCTTTTGGTCTAGTTCCAAGCTTCCTCTCTCGTAATCAGTTTCAATTCTAAACGTTCCTCGATTAATAGTTGTGGTTCCAATGTCTTCAACGTATAGCCCTGGCTTTAAATTTTTTAATGTGTATGTGGGCGTAGTCGATACGGTGCCGATTAATAAAATAAGCATTGTCTGAACTAGTAAACCCTTTAGCCAACTTTTCGATGATCGTATACCTTTTTTGTTTATTGTGGCTGTTGACATGTTACATTGCGTAGACGTTTGCATGTTTTTGCTAGTTGTTTCAATTTCTTCGTTTTCGTTCACAGGGAGCGGGATCAACGTGTGAATTGATCTTTTATGACAAGCGCCTGTTGATTTTTGAAGAGTTACCACTCTAACTACACCATCATTTCCCGGGTGTACTTCTGTGATTTTTGCTAATGGCCATTTACTTGGATTTATATTGTCGTCTTTTATTAGTACTACCGTTCCAATTTTAGCATTTTCATGTGCTTGTTTCCATTTGTATCTTTGCTGTAGTTGATGAAGATAGTCTTTTGTCCAACTGTTCCAAAAATCTTTTTTCATTTTTTGAATCTGCTTCCATCTGTTAACTAGGTCAGTATTGATGTTTTCGAGCGGGTTTGGTACTCCTACTGCTTCTCGGCCAATAAGAAAATGGCTTGGAGTTAGTATTGTGTTGTCATTAATATTTTCGGTTTGCGCACACAATGGTCTTGAATTCAAACACGCTTCAATTTGGTGTAGAAAGGTTGTCATTTCCTCGTATGTTAGTGTCGAATCCCCGATTACTCGACGTAAATGATGTTTCACTGACTTTACGCCAGCTTCCCAGATGCCACCGAAATGTGGTGATGATGGAGGAATGATAACCTACAATTTGTCTCAAAACCCACTGATCGTGGTGTGAGGTGTTCGCGACTATACATAATTATGTAAGGCAAAAGTTAAAAATCGATGTTTTGCAAATATGATAGCGATGGTTTTAAAGACAATTTATCATCATCTGCCTAGCGGCAATTTATATTGATTATAAATTTTGTAGAGGATTAAATTCTCTAACACTTTCTTTTAAAAAGTTGGCAAAAGAAATGTCAAAACTAAAAAACCGACTTCAAAAACACAAAAACGAAAAACACAGAAAAGTGAAAAATAAACTTCACAAGAAAACCAGCTTCTGAAGTCGGTGACATTTTGTTTGTTTGATTTCCTTTTTTTTGATTATGTATTAATTATTCATGACAATTTAAAACTTGACTAATGAATTGTAATCTGATTTTATATGTATTTTATTAATTGTTTTTGTTATTGTCTCTATTGTGAAAATTATTGATTGTACACCCACTATTGAAAAGATTGTTATCTCGTGTTTCTACCGATTTTAAATTATTTATTGTTTAATTTGTGTATTTAATGGGTAGTATTTTGAGATATATTTAATAACCTTACTGTATACCTCACACATCACCAAAAAACATGCAAATAAATACTTTGACTTTGAAGTTTATTTATTATCTTTTTTTATTTTGCTTCATAAGTACGTGTAGTTTTGAAAGAATTTTCGATCAATTCCTAACCGTTGAGGAGTTGTACCTTCCATCATCATCAGTGAATCCACATGATATTGTGATGACCACAAGCAAATACTTGAACAGGTTTAGAAATTTTATGAAAAACATCATATGTGCCTATAAAATTTGAGGGTAGCCTTCAATTTCCCTGGGATCCCATCATCAGATCCTGATTTGGTGACAATGGGACCACCTCGGGAGTATACCTATTCGAACACAAAAATAATTTTGAAAATCGGTTCATTAATGACGGAGATATGCGATAACAAACATACAAAAAAAAAACATACTGACGAATTGAGAACCTCCTCAAAAATAAACACTTTTCAATTTTTGATTAATATCCTCATTTTAAAACTACATTCTTTTTAACCGACTTCCAAAAAGGAGGAGGTTCTCTATTCGTGTGTATGTATTTTTTTTAATGTATTTTCGCGCATATTTCCGTCAATTGTAAAGCGATTTTCAAAATTCTTTTAGAATTAACTATGTACATTAATTAAAAACTAATAAATAAACTAACAATAAACTATAAAAGGGCATCAAAAAACTGCTCCTCAACGCTGTCAGCCGGTAATGTGCCCAAATTCTTTTTGTATCTGATGATGGGATCCCTGGGAAATCAAGGATATATTCTCTGAAGCGTTTGATAATCATAATCTCATGTGGCTGCGCTGATGACGGAAGGTACAACTCCTCAACGATTAGAAGTTGGAGGATAATTCTTTAATAAAATGTTATGGGGACGTATTATTTGGTTATATTCTTAGAGGTTATCTAGGTGAGCTGATTATGGAAGGTACTACTCCTCAATGGTTAGGAGTTGAAAGTAATAATAAGGGAATCTTGGAGGTTCTGGTTCTGGTCTTGAAGGTTAGGTTTCTTGGTTGAATGTTAAATGCATAGTAAATATTTGTGTAGCATATTACAACTAAAAGTGAAAAAATAAAAAAAACTTTTTGGCAAATAAATACTGACTCACTGACACAAAAAAGTGAAAAACGAAAACACAATAAAGTGAAATATAAACTTCGGAAGAAAAATCTGCTTCTGAAGTCGGTGGCAAAAAAAAACCGGCCAAGTGCTCATGGAGGGTTCCGTACCATTACCTACCTATAAAATGGGCAAAAATATCATGTCTGTTGTATGGGAGCCCCCCTTATATTTATTTTATTTTGTTTTTAGTAATTGTTGTTATAGCGGCAACAGAAAACATGATTTGTGAAAATTTCAACTGTCTAGCTATCGCAGTTTTTGAGATACAGCCTGGTGACCTGACAGACGGACGGACAGCGAAGTCTTAGTAATAGGGTCCCGTTTTTACCCATTGGGTACGGAACCCTAAAAACCAAATCAAACAAACAAACCACCGACTTCAGGAGCTGATTTTTCTTCTGAAGATTTTTTTAAACTTTTTTTGTGTTTTTGAATTCGGTTTTTTTTGTGCACACACAAAGTTTAAATTAATATTGTGTAAAGAAATAAGACCTTATTTGTAAGTAGGTACCTAAAAGCTATACACCTTTTGTTTTAAACGTGGAAAACCGTTTGATAGAAAATCGGAGAAATACATATTATTAAGAATAATTGAAGGAAATTATAAATTCCCAAGAAACTTTTACTGTCGCGAAGTCAAGCAGAGTTTTGTGTTGTTGCGGGGTCCGCGTCGCGCGTCTTTCGCTACGGTTGGTTCCTCCTGGTGCGTGGTGGTACGCTGTCGAAGGCCCGTAGTGGTGCTGGTGCCGGGGGGCGGGGCAGCGGGCGCGGGGAGCGCGGGGGACACAGCGCGGCCGCGGCTCACTGTGCGCCCGACCGCCACCGCGCCGCCATCGTCCCGCCACCGGGCGCCCCTCGCCGGCTCCGCAATCCGCGCCATACGCCACCCGTGCTCCCACAGCATAGACACCGCTCTACCACCAGTTCAGCCACCTGTGAAGTGATTACCAAACCGCAGTGCCATACTTGTGATCAGTTTAGTGTCAAGGAAAAGTTTTAAACTTGCGCGCGGGAAAACTTTCGAAAAGTGCAGCACCGCCAAGCCTACAGTCAGCTGCGGCGCCTGGGCCTCTGCCCTTTGGAGCAGCACCCGTACAGGTAGGCACGCAGCCACTCACCCCATGCTCAATTATACTTATAATGCATGTCTGTAGATCAGGAGTCTCTAATTCCCTAACGTATGTCCCCTATTGGGAAAGAATTGATTGGAAATTACGACAACTTTACAAAGTTTTCACATAGTTTGCCAGGTTCACGAGAACGATAAGACAGTTTGCGTGAGGCTACTCCTCATAAATATAAACGACGATATTATTCCACACGCAGTAACGCTCGTCAACTTATAGTTTGTTCGCTGAGCCCTGAAACTTTCATTCTTGGCCGCATGTCAAGATTCACGGAGAGAAATTTTCTTGTAAACATGTTACGGTCATAATATATTAGTACCTATACAATTTAGTGCACGTTAAAAGTATGAAACTACGATAGGGACCTTTTTGATTGTTTGTTATAAATAAGAACTCGGTAATTAACAACATTACACTTGAACAACGATTTTCCAAGTTCTGAGCCAGTCGCTCACAAATAATCGACATAGTCGTGTTAGAGAGGGAAGAGAAACTCTTATATTTATAACCAGCTTCATTGCGAAGGGAACATGTTCACCTCGCTTACTTATAAATTATTACAATTTGTAGTACCTACCTAGCTATAAAAATCAAAAAACCAACAACATAGTGAGATTTCATTTAATATCTATATCAAAGAAGATAATATAAAATATGAGGTGTTAGTGGTTATGGCTAGTGAGTATCACCGATACAGACAGTGGTACAGTGGACGGGCGGCCGTCGGCAACGCGCTGAGCGCGGCTGCTTCTTCAATTGATTTAACCTTGCCACAACCATTCGTGCATTTGATTGTTATCATTACAAAACGATTCCTCTTCTCGAGAGAGATGACCTCGTCCTCATCTCGAGAGATCCTTAAGGCTTCCTGAAAACATTCAACTGAACCTGCCTAGCAGCACTTGTTTATAAAGTCATTTAGGTATGAAATAAAAAAAAACTGGCCAAGTACAAGACGGACTGGCACATGAAGGGTTCCGTACCATCGACCAAACTTAACATTGTAATTGACAAACTTTAATTTACAGTTGGTATGTATGGATAACATTGCAACTACAAACGTAAGTTTGTACGCATAATATTGAGAGATTTTCCATGATATTTTAGCACCATAGATTTCTTATAGGTTTTCCTGTAATCTATGTGTTGAACTAATTTCTGTATCTTTTTTTCAAAATTTTAGGCTCATTAACCACCGCCACCAACCACTAACCACCACCACCAACTACGCGCTACCACTAACTACGTATGGACTAAGGTCTGAAATAAAGATATTTTATTTATTTATTTTATTAGTTTCGGAGATAAGAGGGGGCAATGGTCAATTTTCATCCATTTTCTTAAATATCTCAAAAAATGTTTTTTCATTTGATATAGGTATCACACGATACAGTTTGCAAAACTTAAAAATATAAAAAAACTGTTAAGCTCCCCAAAAGTGACCCCCATATTCAAAATTTATTTATTTACGTTATACGTCCGTGTTTGGGTCACAGAAATACATATGTGTACCAAATTTCAACTTAATCGGTTCATTAGATTCGGAGCAAATTGCAAAGACGGACAGACAAACAGCCAGACACACGAGTGATCTTACAAGCGTTCTGTTTTTTCCTTTTGAGGTACGAAACCCTAAAAAGAACTTGTCCTACGTTGTATATTTGTGCGATGGTCAAGGTGGTACTGTATTATAATCGTTATCAGAGCATGAGGTCCTTTCGCCTGGTGGTACAGCGCACTCCAGGCGGGGCTGGCAGACTGGCTCTCATCTCACAACATCACACTATATAATGTAGCTGGTAGCACGGTGTACGCCCTACACGTACGTAGCACATACCGTGCTGGCCGGCTGATTGTCGACTTGTCGCCATTATGACATATGACACGAATTAAATTAATTTCAAATCAGTCATTCAGAGTCCAGAATAAACATGATCGTGAACAGATTGGCATCACACGTCAGTGCGTCGTCAGCGCCTGGCCGTGCTCGCGCGCCGCACGTGTCCACTGTAGCACACAGTGACACGGTGTCACAGTGACACGGCACTGCTATATCTATCCCGGTCGTCGTCACATCCCGGTTCCCTCTCATTCGATAAGAAACCATATATTAAACTAACTCCGCGCGGCTTGTTGGCTTCTTGATTGTTTCCTTTGTGTCTGTCTACTTGTTATATTTTCAAACACGTGCAGGCCCCGCCCCTGTAGTATCTTCACACTATTATTAACTTTTCGTTGTGCCACGGCCATACAAATCTAAACTTCTTTCTACTGGCTTTCTTTGTTCAATTGATTTTATGCCACCGACTCCTGAAAGTATTTTTTTTGCAAAAAGTTTTCTCAGAAATTCATAACATGAAACAATGAAACATTGTAACTAGAGAAGATAGTAAAGTTCCATCTTGTTCTCAACATATGCCAAGAAGAAAACATACTTATCAAAGGACTCATAAACAACTAAAGCCAAAATTTATGAGGGATCACCGGGTCTTCGTCAGCGCGTCCCGCGCGGGCTGAGGAAGCCCGTAATTTCTAAAATCGTAAAATCCCGTAAATCGGTCCAGTCATCACGGAGTAATCGATGTCATATACTTATATAAGATTCTGGTGGAATTCATAATTACCTCTTTATTTTGAAAGTCGGTTAAAAGAGCATAAAATTCCGTTGCACCGTTTAGAAGCACTATGCGATGACTTTGGAGGATAAATACGACGAGCTATTACTATACTCGGGAGTAGTGCTGTCGCAGTCGTGTCGGGAGTTGAAGAGTTGTACCTCGGGGTGCGAAGTTAGGCGGGATATATTTAGTAATGACTGTGGCACCCACCAACCCACCTCCACTTGGTGTTGAGACCCCCTCATCAAGGAGGATGAGAGTCGCGTGGGCATTTGCCTTACCGTTAGATACCTACTGGTTTTTATCCTCATTTGAAGAAATGCTGCTGAATAGATCAAGGTTTTATGCTACATCGTAATACGGCTGCATCCATAATATGTTGACAAGCAGCACGTTAGTGTTAACGTCGAGCAGGTTTACATCCAGTCACGATTTGCACAGCACACACGAGCCAGCAGGAGAAGGCCGTCCCCGGCCTTCTCCTGCTGGAGCTAGTGGCGGCACCGCTGACCGCTGACCGCTGCACGTCTCACGCGCCGAGCTGAGGTTGCATGTGCTTTGTCAGCAGACGTGCGAGGTGGCTACGCGGTGGGATCGCTTATGTACCGTACAAAACCGCACATTTTATTGTAAACCAAGTTCAGTCCAAATAAAAAAAAATAGTGAAACTTAATAAGCTATATCTTATGTTATTATGTTGTATACAACACTACCTGTTGCCTGTGACGTTCGTGAGCGTGAAATTAAGAAAATACTTTATTACTTTCCAATTTCATGGGTTTTAATTTAAACGGAACCCTAATTCTTATTTAGTTTCGGAGATTAATTGGAACAAGCAGATAGACAGAAAGACTAAAAAAGTGAAAAAAAAAACAAAACACAAAAAGTGAAAAATAAACTTCAGACAAAAAGTCAGCTTCTAATGTCGGTGACATTTGATTTTGTTTTTAGTCACTTCAGAACATTGATATAAATCTAAAGATACGGTCGTCCGAACATTTGCTCGACGCGTTCGCCATACAGAGAATCGGTGTAGTCTGCTCGTTAACGTAACCACGTATAAGCGGCGTGGTATTTTCGAGGTATAAAGAACATAAATAAAGCTTTTAATAAAATTTACGACCGCACCCGAAGAGAGCCGATCGTGGACTAGTTCACTTCGGCTTAGGACCGACCGTTTTGGGACCACGTTTGTGGCGTCATTTTAACATGCCGTCCGCCCAGTCCTTACGCAGTAATATATAAGTCAATGCTTCAGAAGCAGATTTTTCTTCTGAAGTTCATTTTTTAGTTTTTTGTGTTTTTGCAGTTGCTTTTTTTTGCCTTCCGTAATCAGCTCACCAAGACAACCTGAAAGAATACAATACAACTATATAGTCATACGTCCCCATACTATTTTATTAAAGAATTATCCTCCAATCCAACTCCTAACCGTTAAGGAGTTACGTATATATACTCGTATACTTTCCATGATCAGACTGCTAGATGCGATAACTGGAAAAGCTTTAGAAAAAGCACGAAACACGTAATACGAGCCTCTAAAATTCGAGGGATGCCCTCAATTTCTCTGGGATGCCATCATCAGATCCTGATTTCTTTATCGTGGTACCACCCTATGTTTTTTTTTATGGAGTGGTAAATCATCAAATAACCCCTCCCGTTCTTGGGCAGAGCGGAAGGGATTGTCAGACTTCTGCTGACTAAAAACCACCCATGTTCCTTCTTAGCCAATGTGCCGAGGCCGCGGTATCTCTTTCGTATAATCCGCGCAGCCCTTGACGGGATTTCCTTATCGTGGTACCACCCCTTGAGATATCTTCTTTCCAACAAAAAAATAATTTTTCAATACACTTCCTCGAAAACTAGTTCTTATTGCACTACGATTAGGTTCGAAATGTAACTTATTTCGCACGCGTGCGGTAATCTTATTTTTCCGCAACCAAGGGTGGGAAGGAAAATTGCCACAAATAACTATACCTTATATTATTATGTCCAAATCGATTAAAACATAGGAAATTTAAAAAAAAAACACCACCGACTATAGAGTCGGTAGTGTTTTTTTTTAACTTCGTCATTTTGATTTGCGTCCTTACAGCATAAATAATTTTTGAATAATTAAATTGTGTTTGTAAAAATAAAATAAACATGATTATTTTAAACAATTATTTACTTTTATGAACAAGTAAACATTTATTTGTGTTCTTATTAAAAAATATTATATTTTTCCTATGAGGCTGTTTAGCGGCTTCATACCTTTGCTTCTTCTTCAATCTGGCGAAACCAAACCGCGGAAAAGAAGCAAATGAAATCATAGTCTCCTAAAAATTGGTGACAAAAATACTTATGTAAGTATCGTTTTTAGTAAATTTCTTTGAAAGTGTATTGAAAAACGTCGTTTGATATACGTGGGAATTTGTCGTGGGCATTTCTCGATCCCATGAACACCCTCGCCATATGGCTCAGGTGTTCAATCGGCCTCGAATGCAAGTACAAACTTTCCGCACTTGTATCAAAATGTACAATTCCATATCGGTTCAGGCATCTTCCAGTAGTCAGTGAAAATACACCGAAAAAAAGATTCGGACTCCTTTTTTAAAGTCAGTTAACGAGATTTACCTTCTATCACCAGGTCAATCTAATAGCCTGAAAGAATACAATATCGGTCTACAAGTGCGTATAATTTTGAAGAAATTTTCTTGCACTCCTAACCGTTGAGGAGTTGTATAGTTCCATCATCGGTGGACATACATAAAAAAAACATTATACGCACTTGGAGGTTCTCTAGTCGTGTGTACTAGAGAACCTCCTCCTCTTTGAATGTGGGTTAAAAATTTAAAAAAATGTGTTTTGGTTGTGGTTTTGGTAATAACTTAATAAGAGCCGTATTTTGAATTTTACATAGAAAAAGCTGTTACTATAATATTCTAAACAGACGTTTCAAGATTTCTTTTTTTTTTTATAGATAGATAAAACACAGACAACAACACGAACGTCAAACATGAATACGTATGCTATAGCTTTAATATTTAATTTTCGTTTTCATTTGCAAGTTGTGTGTATATCTTTAAATGTTGCAATAAGGAATAAGAGTAAGACAATGAAATGACGCCAAACATTCGTAGTAGTTTACAACATTAGGCGCTACGGTGGAACATAAACATGCTACAAACTGTAAACATATACGAAGTACATACATACATACATACATACATACATTCATACACTACTAAAATCTGAACCATTCTTTTGCGAAGTCAAAAGAATAATTTAGGCGTAGTCTCAGTGCTCCTCCACATCAGTGTCGCCCGGCGAACACTGATTATTGGAACACTTTGTTGAATTGATTAGTGGGTGATGCAGACGTACCTGCGTGTCCGAAAAGCACTCGTTTCACTACTCTCGACCTCTCTGTTTGAGCGAACCACCGCATGCCGTGTCCTGCGGATTTTGAAGTATAGGCCTGCAATCCCCAACACATTCAACCTAGTTTTACACTGAATAGCCATATAACAGAGCCGGGAGCCGGTTTGTACGCAGCCGCGAGCGAACCGGACCGTAACTGATGGTGCTCATCACTCACAGCAGCAATATTTGTGGCTTTAAATAGTGCCACGATTTATGAATATTACGATACCGTCATCAAGTGTAACTGATACACTTACGGCCTCCGCGGTGCGTCGCGCCCACTCACAGGGTACACAGCAGAACGCTCGTCAACTCGCTTGGAGTACGCTCTGAACATTTGGAGTACACTCGTGGCTTAAAAATAACTGCCACTTGGGTCGATGTCTAGGTTAAGCCGCGCTTGCCTAGGTTCATCTGTGGATAGGTGACCACCCATTACACACCGAGTTTCCTCCTGCTTCCGAAAGCACGTTAAGCCTTTGGTCCCGGCTGCCATTAATAGATCTTTAGCAGTCGTCACAGGTAGCAGTGACCTGAAAGTCTGACAACCAGTCTTACCAAAGGGTATCGTATTACCCAGTATTGACTGGGTTGTGGAGGTCAGATAGGCGACTGACAGCTAAATGCTGGTTTTCAGCTGCATCCGGTTAGACTAGAAGCAGATCCCAACATAGTTGTAAAATGCTAGGCAGTTGATGATGGTCTGAAGATTTAAAAAACTTTTTTACAAAAAAATAAAACCGACTTCAAGAAAAAATAAAACACAAAAAAGTGAAAAAAATAACTTTAGAAGAAAAATCAACTTCTGAAGTCTATTGACTGACTTTTATTGTTTGATTTCGATTTTTTGCACAGATTTTTTGCCACCGACTTCAGAAAAGCTGGTTTTTCTTCAAAACTTTACAGGCCATTTAAAATGTAGTTATGCTATTGGTAAAATTCAGTACAGTATTTATTTTTGCTGCGTATAATGTTTTAATGACTAGTCGATCGTGTCTGATGATTCCAAGCAACACTGATCCCGCGCAGTGCATGAAAGAACGCGATGATCTGTAACCATAACAGCACGCGGTCCGGTGCCGGCCGCGGGGGGGGGGGGGGGGTCACTGAGAAACATCTCAGAACCCGGCTTATCTTCTCATTCACACATATTATCTTATTTAATTGGAAAGCACCCTAATAATCTATAAGTAGGTAAATAGAACAGTTTGGTCAAAAGACAGCACCCAACATCACGCTGAGTGAGTCGCTGCGTGCGGCGCTGTGCGGTGCGGTGCGGTGCGGTGCGGTGCGGTTGTCTACTGCTGAAGCGCGAACCTGTTGCTGAGTTGCGATACATGGTCTGACGGCCCACTCCTTGTCTAAGAGAGAAGGCCGGTGTTGCAGCCGTGGACATTGCATTGACAACAAGATAACACTGTTTCGAGCTTTGTCTGGTAAAGTTCTAATAATGACAGGAATTATGTGCTTTTCAGGGCACGGTGAGGTTTTTTGCATGAAATGGATAGTCATCTGCCATCATCGAGCCATACGGCTGTTATTATAGCCTCGAGCCCCTTACACAACAGTGCGGAAATTCGTACGAATTATTACTCCAATTAGCACTGAAACATGGACAGTTGGACACCGAATGTGAAATCATTTGTATATAGTATTGTCCGAGCGGCGCGCGGTGGCGTGGCGGTGACATGCCAGCCGCCGCCCTCGCTGATGGATTCCATGCAGATGACGCGGATATAAAACATCGATTGCGAAAAACACGACGACTGTTCGCTATTTAGAGCTGCTTCTCAGAAGCAGCCCGGAATAAGAAGTCGGACGGATGCAAGACACACGAGACCGGTCAATGTGGTGACACCTGTGGGAGGCCTATGTCCAGCATTGGCCGTCTTTTGGCTGAAATGATGATCATGATATCATCTGATAGAATGTCTTGCGGATATTGCAGTATCGAGGAGCCCAGTTAGTGGGGGGCACAGGTTGCGGGCTGTCGGGACACATCGTCAGTGAAACAGGCTGGTTGGTGCTGGTCAAGTGCGAGCCGCCTACTTGTAGCGAGCCTAGCTTTGAATAGTATCGGCTGCCAAACATGTCTCGATATACAATCGTTTACAAGCAGTACTTACGAGTTAATGTTTCCTCAGTAAGTACAAGTTCGTAGTAGTGACGCGCAGCGCGTAGTGTGGGCTCATTGACGAGCGCGCGGTACTGTATGTAGCTACTCCACTCAGCAGCTACTCGCGCTACAGCGGTATGTAACCGTGTGCCGCTTGTTATATTTTACGGCCGCTTGGCCCTCAACCAGCGTTATTTGTATTCGCGTTCGTTTGCCAAATATATCGCGCCTCGCCTCACTCATCATAACGACTGCTGGGTGCTGGGGCTACTTTGTATGATGCCGTGTCGTTTTCTTCCTACATTCCATAGATATTGTGCCTTACGAGATAAAACATAAAGTTTCATTTCATATTATGTTATCACAAAAGTTCAATAAGAAGAAACAAGCTTGCGGCAATTGTTTGTCTGACGTCGATCTCCAGGTCGCGAGCCCGTTCCCCGTATCCGACCCTCTGCGGCACTGACCCGCATCACTGCGCGAGAGATCTTGTGAAATCTCGTCCAACTCGCACATTAAACTACCCGCCACCGCGAGGACATTCGCTCCTCGTAAACGCGACGTCCGCGTGCAAATGTGCGCGTAACGAGCGAGGGTGAACCCACCCACCCCACCTCCCCTCCCGACACAGACCATCACGCCAATCAAACAGTTCGGAGCCAGGCTCGGAAGAGACACCTCCGTGGAGCCTATAGACACTAAATATTGAGTTAAACTCTCGCCTCATCGTCGACATACTATAAACCGCAATAAATCCGGCAACAGTTGGAGGGCGCCGCGCGCCGGCCACAATCTCGTGAAAACTAAGCGCACCCACTCAGCAATCAAAGTTTACGACAGAATGAAGACCTTCGCGTAACGACACACGAACGTCCTGAGCATGCGAACATCCACATTTAGAGCACGTGTACCGTACTACCGGCCCCTAGCGTATGCGTGGTATGGGAACGTGGGCCAGTGGCCTTAGTCCTGGGATAATATTTGTTATTGACTAGTAGTAGTGTAGTTCCGTAGTACGCGCTGCGGTGCAGGGAGCAGCGCTGTTCACAGGTAGGACGGCGCGCGCCGGGCAGGGGGTCGCGATCGGTGTCGTCATTACGTTCATTGATACTAGATCATTTATAAGATATCGATCAATATAAAATGAGGCAACTGATGCAATCGGACCTATGTGTTAAGGTAACTACGACACAAAACGTTTATTGTGGCATTGAACCAGCATGATTGGATCAATGTCGGAGTCATTCGGAGCCAGCGTGTGTTCCACTGGCGATGTCCTCGGCGATGTGGAGCTGTTGATTATACTGCAATGAACAAATTAGGAAATGTCCCGCGCGTCGCACGCGCATCACCCGCCACCCCGTCGCGCCGAGCGTGCTCTGTCCACCACATTTGCCAACGATTACGCGTTCGGCTTTATAGCGCATTGTTCCGAACACCTTCCACTGGCGACCTTCTCCCGCGCCTTGTTTACGTTGCGCACGTGTTGAGTGTGTTGCCACGCCTCGTCGACAACTACTTCAATGATCTCATTAAATTATGCAGATGCTCGCTAATGACCGCGCCAGCCCATATTCGTACGACGCTCTGTAGTAACAAATGTCCCACATCCGGTATGTACACAAGAAGGTATATCATTAAGTGCGATGGTGTGGCGTGACTCGTGAGCGTGTGACGGTGTGACCAGTCGAGACCCGCGGCTCATTGACATCAAGTGAACAATGACAGTGTGGCTCGCGAGGGCCGGCTGCCTGAGATCTTGTTTCGACACGCGGTCGCTTGCGCGTTCGGTCATTTGCCCAGCAGTGGGACCGAGCAGCCTCGAATAAAAAAACATATGCGTTGATGTTGTTGTTATCGTATTTGGTCCCTCTTTGTGATTCTGTTCCTGCAGTGGCCGGACCATGCGTTCCTATAGTGGCGTGCCAAGCAAAAATGGAAGGCGAAAGGTGAAGGCGTATGGTATGGTGGCAATAATGGTCACCATACGAGTGACCCTAGTTCTGCTCACATGTACATGTTCACTTTATTAGACTTTTAATATTAGATAGTGTTTGTTGGTCGCGCGGTGTTTGATGTTTTCGACCGTCGCGCGTCGTTGTCGCCGCCGCGTCGTGTCGAACGTTGATCATAGCAACATTAGTGATGTAACAGTGTGCGGCGCGGACAGTAACACGTGCCCCGACGATTTGTTGTTGTTGGTCGCTGGCTGACCTCCGCTGGGTCGGCGGCTGAACAGACCTCGCTTGATGTTTACTCATTGATACTCTTCGCTTCGAACATTGGTTTAGTCTTCCATAATCTACATTTATACACAACTAGCTATTACCCTTTTTTAATGGTGGGTGGAAAATCATCAAATAACCCCTCTCGCTCTTGGGCAGAGCGAAATACCGCGGCCTCGACATGAAGGGCTAAGAAGGAACATGGGTGGTTTTTAGTCAGTAGTAGTCTGACACTCAAACCACCCATGTTCCTTCTTAGCCCTTCATGTCGAGGCCGCGGTATCTCTTGCGAACAACCCGCAGCCCCGACGGGCACTAGCTATTACCCTTCACTTCAAAAAAACGACTTCAAAAACACAAATGTCACCAACTTCAGAAGTTGATTATTCTTGTGAATTTTATTTTTCACTTTTTTGTGCTTTTGAAGTCGGTTTTTTTGCAAAAAAGTTTTTTTATTTTTCCATTGTTAGTTGTAATATCCTAACCGTTGACGAGTAGTACCTACCTTAATAACCAGCTCACCTAGATAACCTGAAAGAATACAACCATATTATATACGACCCCATAATATTTTACTAAAGAATTATGCTCCAACTTCTAGCCGTTGAGGACTTATACCTTCCATCATCAGCACATCAACATGAAGTGATGACTACTAGATGCGAATACTTAAAAAGCTTTAGAAAAAGCACGAAACACGTAATAAGTGCCTATCTTGACATCAATTATTATTTATTTGTTTTGTAATTTGTAATGGAATTTAGAATGGCTATATTTTGTAAAATGCAATTAAATGTATTTTTTTTCTTATTCCTACAAAATTTGTACGCCGTTATTGGCAAAACATGGACGCTCACAACATCTATTTATTCAATCTTGCATGTCTGATTAATCAGTTTATGTAAACGCATGTTTGACAAATAAATTATTCTTATACTTATTCTTATTCTTAAGGGTTGCCCTCGATTTCTCTGGGATGCCATCATTAGATCCTGATTTCCTTATCATGGTACCATTCTTGGGATATCTCCTTTTCAACAAAAAAAAGAATTTTCTATATCGGTTCAGGTGTCTCCGATTAATACAAAAAAGATTCCGACAAATTGAGGACCTCTTTTTTTTAAAGTCGGTTAATGAGATTTACCATCTATCATCAGGTCAACCAAATAGCCTGAAAGAGTTCAACTATCGGTCCATAAGAACGTATGTTTTTGAAGGATTTTTCTTTCAACTCCTTACCATTGAAGAGTTGTACCGTCCATCATCTGCGCAGCCACATGAAATTATGATTATCAGACGAAAATATGTACATAAACAGCTTCAGAAAATATATGATAAACGTTATGTGTGCCTATAAAATTTGCGGGTTCCCCTCGATTTCTCAGGGATCCCATCATCAGATCCTGACTTGGTGTACTATGAATCAAACAAACAAATGTCACCGACTTCAGAAGCTGATTTTTCTTGTGGAGTTTACTTATTTTTCACTTTTTTGTGCGTTTCGTTTTCTTTATACCTACGTTAACCGATACTTTGTCTGTGCAATCGTTGACAGGCATTTTGAGTTGTCATAATACTTAATTAAGGGCCGGTTTTTCAAACTTTTATCTGACATTTTGACAGTTTTTGTATACACAATTTATCAAAACATCACATTTATTCCTCAGGTAAAAGTTAACTGGCGATTGAAAAATCGGCCCTAAATGTATTTAATAACGGCCGGTTAGGTATAAGGGAAACGTTCACATGGTTTGAGTGCAGTGGCTTCTGGCTACTGAGAGAACCAAACTTGTGTTTAACTTGATCTGTTCAAAGTTTAATAGCCTGGGCCAGCCCTCCATTAGGAGGGCGGAGGGTGAGAGTTGAGGCGGTTAGCGCCAGAGAGGTAACCTCGATTGATTCCAAACGAGCCGAGTCCGCCCTCACAAATACGATGTAATAATTGAATTCGACCTACTTGCCCAAATCTCCATAGGCTAGTCAAGTTCAAAAATGTGTTAATTCGTGAATATTGCGGCGGAGGTGACAGCATGTCAGGTGCTGTCACAGTCAGAGGGTCACGCTTACAACTAAGCAATTATTGTGAGGACGTGGAGACATCTTGAATTTTGTACCAAAACATGATGCAGCTGAACAGTCTTAACAAACCTCACTAGATGGCAGATGCCTTTCGAAAGATCTCGAAGTAACGTTTGCATTTACTTGTGTGTGTAAAAGGGCGGTTATAACATACCTCAATGGTTATAACTGGAGTAGCTTACAATTTACTTACATAAGAAAAAAATACCTACCTACTCATCTTATCATCTTATTATTGATTCGGGTGCAGAAACATTAGTATACCTAATAGTTAGCTTCTTGAATTTGACGCAGATGCAAAACGACAGCCTGAATAACAAACCATAAGAAAGCCTCCCTTCCACTTTGTGGATCGATGACCTGGTGAAGGTTGAGGGGATCCGCTGGATGCGAGATGTCAATGTGGCGACACTTGGGGGCGGCCAACAGCGGGCTATTAGTGAGCTGGGCAGTACGAGCAGCCGCCGAGCTGGTGCCGACCGGTGCAATATTGGCCGGCTGCATGGTGCACATCTGCCACCAGGAGCCTGATACACAAACGCGTTTGTCTCAACCCTCATCTGTGACGTTCTAGTGTCTCAACGCGTGACACGGCGTTACTGTAGGCGCTCGATGTAATACCGTGCCTGTTACAAATTAGTCGGTCCCGCTCCGGGCTCCGGGATTCCGGGCTGCTCATCCGTTGAGCTGTATAATCCCGCGAGCGCTCCCGAGCATACGATAAATCCCGGGTTACGACATAAACAAATTCAGATAAGGGGTAATTTACCATTGTACGCATTATCATTTTGTATTGCATTGAGCTTGCCTAGTAACATGAATTCCAAGAACTTACCCCGTCTCACTGTTGCACTGCGCATTTAGATCCTCACCCCTCTTTCTGAAACACAATCGATTTCTGCGAAGTAATTATAATACATAATAGGTACAGAATTACTGACATATCGTGGGGGTTTGTCGAATGGCTAGCTATTGTACTACTTCGGTAGGTGCAAGTACATAATTACTATATCGGGTGTAAATGGCGACAAAGCAACAGTTCAATTAACTGATGACATTTGATGACGGGCGTCATTACAAGTCAATTTAGTGTAATAAACAAAGGAGTGATGGAAATAATCCGGCGAGCGTCCCCCAGGGCACGCGCGTCTCGCCGCTCAGTCGCGAGCGCACGCGGATTACTGCACCCGGGGCGCAAGGCGCAAGGCTCGGGGCGAGTATCCACCGTGCTGAGATTAGCACTGAGAGAGCTATCACAGATGAGTCGTGCTTAGCGGCGCGAGTGACATGGTTCCAACACGAAGGAGCTCATTCATTGTGTCTGGGCGACTGGGTGACTGGCCCCCCAATGGGCATTCTGTCGAGCACAGTACACGTCACTTATCGTTGTTATCATTGCAATTTATGATCGTTGCTGTGTTCCTATTTAAATTTGGACACGACGCGCGACGGTTTAAAGAGTTCCCAACCGACATCAAAAGTGAGGAGGTTTTACATAGAACTCTCTTTAGAGTATTTACATTAAGTGTTGATGTGTAGCAGTTAGCAGTGCAATGCGTGAGACTTATCTGTCATTGCCTCTCGTTGATCATGATACCCTCGATGATATCCAACGTTAGTTTGACGGCACAGCTAATAAAAAGCTTATTTGTTTAATGCAGAAGTATACCGTCATAATTACGGCACTCATAAAATCTACAAATAGTTGTATCTTAGCTCGTACAAACTGAATTTGATTACCTACCGATCAAACGGTCAGTGTGTACGAGGAAAATATAAATGCTGCCGAAAGTCTACCTACTCTGGATCCTTCGTTCTTCCTTCCCTCCCATACTGAGGCTCGTTTGTAGAAATGCTGTATTGTTCGGCAGCGGCCTGTCCTCTGTGTGTCTCGTGGTCGTGGCTAGTGACTAGGGCCGCACGCTTGGCAACAGTTCCCTCGGCTATTAATACCGCGCTCGTGTCTGTTTGTACGCCGCAATGTATTAATAGCCGGCGAAAGTTGCGCGGAAATAATTACACACTGGTTTTGTCACCTCGCACAATGCCCCGAATGCTTCCGAGCGATGTCCCGAACACTCCCGAGTACTCCGAGCGCTCACATCTGTGGAGCTCTACACCATACAACATATTTTAAACGTGGGTGCAGTACACTCTCGCCGAGCCACTTAGAGGCAGGGCGAGTACGAGCGTGTAAAACCAATTGACGAACACCGAGGCTTGACGGCGGAATGTAGGCCCACCTTAACGTTCTGAGAGTGACACAGTTCTTTTTATTTTGTTTATTTATGACATACGCAGCGGCCATCATCGCGATGATTACGTTGCGAACAATCTATTTGTTATATATAACGAGTTTTCCCTATTCATCATAATATTCTTTCCGATGTTAGGCACCGCACATCTTACCCGCTGACTCAGTTGCAAGAGAGCTCTTCATATAAAAAGGCGAACACTAAGGAAAGAATTATGAGAATTGATATCGAACATTTTTATAATAAATGGAGTCAAAGTCAATGAATATGGTACCAATGAGCTGAAGGTCGACCTTACGAGACCACCTCGCGAGTTGTAATATCACATACAAATATTTACATTCAACCAAGAAACATAACCCTTAACCTTCAATAAAGATTCCCTTTTTGTTTTTTGGCGGGTGGAATATCATCAAATAACCCTCTTCTAATCCGATCCGATCCGGGAGTGTCAGAGTTCTACTGACTAAAACCACCAATGTTCCTTCTTAGCCCTTGCGCCGAGGCCGCGGTATCTCTTTCGAACAACCCGCAGCCCCGACGGGACCCGTAGCCCCGACGGGACCCGCAGCCCCGACGGGAATAAAGATTCCCTTATTATTGCTTTCAACTCCTAACCGCTGAGCAGTTGTACCTTCCATACCTGCCTTCCATAATCAGCTCACCTAGATAAGCTGAAAGAATACAACCATATATAGGGTGTAAAAGTACCCTTAACGCAAACGAAGGGCATTTGTTCTCCCCACCACTGCAATCATTTTTTTATTATATTTCTATCATAGGTCAACCTAATAACCTGAAAGAATACGACTATCTATCCATAAGTACGTATAATTTTGAAGGAATTTTCTTTCAACTCCAAACCGTTGAGCAGTTGTACCTTCCATCATCCGCGCAGCCATATGAGATTATAATTATCAGACGCAAATACTTGAACAGCTTCAGAAAATATATGGAAGACGTAATGTGTGCCTATAAAATTCGAGGGTTGCCCTCGATTTCTCAGGGTTCCCATGAAGAAAGAAGAAAGAAAATTGTGTTTATTTGGCAAAAAATCCTTAAAAATTAACAAACAAATTAAATATAATAAAAATTGATTTGAACCCACGGCCACAAGACCAGCGCACGAGAAGGCACCGCCTTACTTACCGCCGCTGTTTCTCCACAATTCAAAGCTTCGAAATAGTCGAGCTTTATATATTATAGCACAGGGATGACAATTTTCGAACAAATGAGGGTGTGTTTCTAGTTTTTTCTTGTTGAAATACACAAACATCTTACACTGTGCAAAAATTTAACTTAGATTTCATCAATTGTTTTTACGATGTTTTAATGATGTGCACTGTATAAAAATTTGAAGATATAATCACAATCACCAATTCTTTATCGATATTAAACTTCACTAATTACTGTTGCAAAGTATTTTTCATCACGGAGCAAAAATAAATACGCGTTCACCGTTTCGAGCGTACGACGCAACCCATCATCAGATCCTGAATCTGCTCATAAAAGTGCACCCGCAATGAGTTCAGTTTATCCGTGATCATGGTGCTTGTAACAGCGCCGAAATATCGGGAACTCGAAACTACAAGTAAACCTGGTAAGTATCCCGTTTTCAGTATGTAGTCTAGTCAACAAGTTCAAAAACGATTTAAATAGAAGTAAGCTCCTAAAAATATGGGTGATAGCTCATTCGATTCGGAATGACGCCTAGAAAAATGTTTTTTAAGGGGTTTTTAGCACATAAAAAATTGCGATTGTTATTAACAAAATAAGAAAAAAAATAAAGGTATTTAGTTTTTTGTTAATAATTTATATAATAATGATTTTTAAGAAATTTTGAAATAAGATCCTGAAAGAGGAGGACATTTCCAATAAAATTCCGTACTCTCGAAACTCTATCTCTATTATTTATAAAAAAAATGAATGCTGGAAATGGGGCTCCGCGAGGTCGTTACCGCATAGGCGCGACGTCTAAAAAGCCGGTATATCACCTAAATTATTTTTTTCATAGTATTAAATGACAATTTAAAAATTTGAATTAATTTTGGTGTAATCTAGAAACTTGAACTAAAAAAACCTCGATGAAAAAAAAATGTTATATAAATTTTTCAAAAAGTGACATCATTCAAGGATATTACAAAAAAAAATCATTTTTTAGAAATGTCATTTTTTGTTCATTTAAAACTTCAACGAGAAGAGCTCCACGAAGCGGAAAGATTTTAGACCTATTATTAAAACTTTCATGCCGTTATTTATAAAAACAGAGATTGGAAAATAATTAGTTAATTAACAATGATGTAACTTTTTCAAAAATTGATATAATTTCATCGAGGTTTTTTTCGTTCAAGTGTCTAGATTACACCATAATTAATTCAAATTTTTAAATTGTCATTTAACACTATAAAAAAAATAATTTAGGTGATATACCGGCTTTTTAGACGTCGCGCCTATGCGGTAACGACCTCGCGGAGCCCCATTTCCAGCATTATTTATTTTTTATAAATAATAGAGATAGAGTTCCGAGAGTTGGGACTTTTTTATTGGAAATTTCCTCTTCTTTCAGGATCTTTTTTCAAAATTTCTTAAAAATCATTATTATATAAATAATTAACAAAAAACTAAATACCTTTATTTTTTTTTCTTATTTGTTAATAACAATCGCAATTTTTAATGTGCTGAAAAACCCTTAAAAACATTTTTCTAGGCGTCATCATTCCGAATCGAATGAGCCATCGCACATATTTTTAGGAGCTTTACTTCTATTTAACACGTTTTTGAACTTGTTGACTAGACTAATAAATTATTATTTAAACTGACAGTCAGTTTAAAAACTTACATAATTGAGATCTGCCGGCGGCGCCATCTGTAGTGATAAGTGACAGTTATGTGTGTAGGTCATCGCCGCAGCTCGAGAGCACATCTGTCGCTGTCGCAACCAGATATAAATACTAATGTAGTATTTATTTATTTGCATGTGACACGCGTATAATAAACGCAAGTGTCTCATGCAAGTAATTGTGATACGATTATTCTCGAAGATGATCTCTCAACCCGAACAGTTCAGCAAGTAATTGTAGACACGAATGTTATCGAACGTGTCAGTTCTCCCAATCCGAAATAAAAAGCGATAGTAAGCTTGGTTACTCCTTATAACATCAACTATCTCTCAGTAAAGTCCTGGAAGAATTGGTCTAGTCGTTCCGGAGATTAGCCGGAATATACAGACAGACAGAAGTTTTTTTTTTGTTTTAAGTAGCGGATTACTTTTATCTGCATACAGTAAAAAGCTGTAATTTTGTAACTCCAAACAGACACTTCAATTTAGTGTATATGGGCCTTTGTGCGTATTGTAGATACGGTCGCGCCCCGCTCGTGACACTTGCGATGTTCTCGGTAATCACTATCATTATGTGACTGATCACTGATCGCTGTTATATATGTTGCCAGCCACATCGCAATGATATGATCAATCGAAAAGTGTTTATTACGTGAGCACGCTTGTTGGTACTCCACTCGTAACACCGACCGCCGCGCCACCTGGCGCAGGTAACTTGTCATCAATCTTCAATATGTCCCATATTAAATGTCGTCGGGAGATAAATCGCATAATGTCTGCCGCGCGACTCTCGACCCTGTGTACACACGTCACCCGCCACACGCCGCGACACGCTGCGGAGCGCGGTGTCTACTCACAGATCACATAATCATCATTGACTTATTTACGGCTTAGGAAGCTCTTTTTATTGCTTTCTCCTCTTCCTGTTTCTCATCTACGTTGTTAAGACAGCAAGTTCATTCACTAAACTCCACTGTCTCCGGATTGAATAAATCACCGAAATAAAATAATCAGGCCGGAACACCCGCTACCCAGTCTCCGGATCCGCTCAGTGCAGAACTGCACACCTACGGGTCGTCCGGCTTCCATACTTGGGTTACTATTCAAATTAAAAATCACAACAATAAGAATATTATTGATTTAAACAAGTATTTAAAAAGTATACATTAGTCGCAATATTATACCATTGTATAGGTCGCGCCACGTAAGAAGAACGCTGGTGGTCAAGCTGCGCATTAGGCGATTTATCAATCTATTTGGTGGTATGAGGTAGGGCGCGGGGGGCGGGTCCTGCGATGCATTTTTGCCGTTACGCTATTGGACCGTCACAGTCTGTCTACGTCACGTTCGTTCTCAAAATACCATCGTGCACAAAAGTTTTACGAAATGGTTCGAAAATAAAACAATAGGCCTATTACTTTCGTGCGCGAGTGTTTCATGCGCGAACACGCCCCCCCCCCGATTTCCCCTCAGCGTTCTTTTTATGTGGCGCGAACTAAACCTCTATACTACTATTATAAAGCAGAAGAGTTTGTTTGTTTGAACGCGATAAACTCAAGAACTACTGGTTGGAATTCAGTCAAAAAAGTATAGGAAATGGATGATTTGTTTGGAATTTGGTTCCAAATTCAAATTTTAGTTTGTTTTTGTTGCACTTCAGTGGTGAAATGAGAACAAGGGTCCCGTAATTGAATCCGAAAATGGAAAACTGAAAACTAACATTTTAATTTCAGTCGGGGGATCTGTAAGGAAATGATCCGCCGAACTGTCCCCCGACTGAAATAAAAATTTTAGATTTCAGTCTGAAATCGACTTGTTTTTCATTTTTTATTTCACTTTTTGACATGGCAGGCGGGTTTTTTTAACTATTTGTTAGTCATATGAGCACGAAACTCCTAATGAAATTTATAAAGCCCTTTTTGATGTTGTGCAAAATGAATACCAATCTATTTTTAAGTCTTAAACTATTAACATTAAGGGACCTTCTGTGGGCTTCAACCAATGGGCCACACCAGGTATTTACAAAAGTCGAGCCCGATTATACGAGTTGTATGGTCTTAAACAATACAGGTTTGATACAACTTTTCTAGAGTATGTTAAAAATTATTCCAAATTATTTAAAAAGATTTGTATTATTGCAAAATCAAAATTCTTAAGCGAGACCATTAAAAATTCTAATAATAAAGTTAAAGCCACTTGGAAAATCATTAACAATGAAACGGGTAAATCTGTTACACAAGATAATCACCTTGAGATCATGGTGGGTAACAAATTAGTTAATAAAGCAGCCGACGTAGCCGAGGCTTTTAATGAGTATTTTGACAGCATACCTATAGCGACGACTCGTTCCCTAAGTTCGTCGCCGTCTAAAGCCGAAGATCTTTTGCATAGCAGCGTGTCTAAATGTGGTAACGTTTTTAGTTTCGAACATGTAACGCCTCGTGATGTGGTTAACGTTTTTAATTCACTTAAGTCTAAAAACACAGGTGATTTTTGGGGCATTTCTATTAAACTATTAAGTAACATAATCGACATTGTAGCCCCCTGTCTTGCTGTTACTTTCAATAAATGCGTTGATTTGGGGACTTTCCCTGATCTTATGAAGAGCAGTAAAGTCATCCCTTTATTTAAATCTGGTAGTAAAAATGATATTGGCAATTTTAGACCAATTTCTATTTTACCTGCATTTAGCAAAATTTTTGAAAAATTAATTCTCAAACAGTTGTTAGTACATTTTAATTTAAATAATCTCCTTCATAATGATCAATATGGCTTTACAAAGGGTCGTTCGACTACGGATGCAGGTGTTGCTTTGCTAAAACACATATTTAACGCATGGGAGAACGCGCAAAATGCAATCGGTGCTTTCTGCGATCTCTCTAAAGCTTTTGATTGCGTACATCACGACACGCTTTTACGGAAACTGCGTCATTACGGTGTTCAAAACGAGGCCCTAAATGTGATAGATTCGTATTTACAAAATAGATTCCAATGTGTAGACGTAAATGGCGCGAAATCTTCCAGACTACCGGTTCGGCTTGGTGTACCTCAAGGTTCAATACTGGGTCCATTTTTATTCTTGGTTTATATTAATGATCTACCATATTTTTTAAAAGGTTTTTGTGACGTTGTACTATTTGCAGATGATACCTCTCTTATCTTTAAAGTAGATAGGAATAGACACAATTTTGACGACGTAAATAGCACGCTATCAATGGTCACGGATTGGTTCACAACAAACAACCTTGTTCTTAATGCCAAGAAAACTAAAATAATTAAGTTCGCTTTACCCAATGTCAGAAATCTAGGTCCCACTATTATCCTCGCCAATCAAGAGCTGGAAACTGCCGACTCTGCTGTATTTCTGGGCATAACAGTAGATTCAAAATTACAATGGGGATTACACATATCAAGCCAAGCGGGAAGGCTAAGTTCGGCCGCATACGCCGTCAGAAAAGTAAGACAATTCACTGACGTTGATACAGCACGGTTAGTCTACTTTAGTTATTTTCACAGCGTTATGTCCTACGGTATTCTGCTGTGGGGCAAAGCTGCTGATATTCAAAATATATTTGTTCTGCAGAAGCGAGCCGTTCGTGCAATTTATCAGCTGGGTGCCCGAGTTTCTCTTAGATATATTTTTAAGGAGATTGGTATTCTCACGGTTGCTTCTCAGTTCATCTTTGCCAACATTTTATATATTAGACAAAATATTCACTTGTACACTAAAAACAGTGATATTCACAACTTTAACACCAGAAATAAGCATAAACTACGCGCTCCTTTTCACCGGCTTCACAAAGTTCATAATTCATTCGTAGAGCTCGGTATAACATTTTATAACAAACTGCCATCTTCTTTTTTAGACTTGCCATTTAATGCATTTAAAGCCAAAGTGAAATCTAATCTTTGTTCAAAAGCTTACTATTTCATTAACGACTACTTAAATGATAAGAATAGCTGGTCGTTGAGTTGAACACAAGACAATGTTTGTAATTTATGTTCTTTCTCCAAAATTAGTTTACTGATATAATATGTTATGTTTTTTTTTATGTTTTATTATTATATACCTTTTATTATTGATTGTAGTCAATCGTAATATTAACTTACACCATAGTATTGTATCGAGTCTGGTTCTTCTAACCAAACAGACAGATTTGTTGCTGGAGAGTTTGTTCCGCCACTTCTTCTTTCCAGCAAAAACACTAGGAAGTGTCGAAGGGTGGGCGTTTTGGGGGACTGTCACTTGTAAATAAGTAAAGTAAATAGTAAATTTTGACGTTCGAAAAGTGCTGATTATCAGCCTAGTTTTAATAAATGAGTTTTGATATCATATCTAGTGTGTATAGCGACTTTATCAAAAACACGTGCTTATGATTGAAGCTGAAGTTAACATCGCAAGTGTGTAACTATCGCGGTGTTGTGCACTCGGAATTCTTGCCGGGAGGTCAAACGATAATTAATAAAGAATATTATTTGAGCGTTATGCGGCGTTTAAGAGAGCAAATTCGATGAAAATGGCCTGATTTGTGGAAAGAAAATTCTTGGATTTTGCACCACGATAATGCGCCTTCGCACAAGTCCGTCATTGTAAACGAATTTTTGACCAAAAACTCAACAAATACCATCGAGCAGCCAATATTCACCAGATATGGCTCCAACCGACTTTTTTCTTTTTCCTAAACTCAAATTCCACTAAAACCAAAACTTGTAAAAGAAGTCAAGACGCACAACTCAGTTCTTCTTCCGTAAAAAGTAGTGAGATTCATGTAATACCAAGTCAGTTAATTTATTCAGTCCCTACTTAAGGGACCTGTAATAAGCTAACCTAACTACATCTTATTGAAATGGTCACTCCATTTCAATATAAAAATATTTGATATTTTAAATAAATAGATTGACTTGGCCATCGCATCGCATTCGCCAATATTAAATACCACATTCTAATGGCTAATCGCCATCGCATTGGCCAATATATTTTTTAAAACTTCAAATATTTTATGTCAAAGAATAGTTTTCTCGTGCTCCTAGTAGTATGTAATGTACCTACTCTCTTTCAATAAACAGTAATAATAATAATCAACGCCTATAGACACGTAAAAGGTCTATTTTCTATGTGGTCATTGTACTCATATGTCGATCTTTACCTTCAAATATCTGGATAACGTAACACTTTGGGGTACCATGTCACCTGACATTTTATGTTCATCTATTTAATAATATGTCCTCTACATCTCTCTATCCATACATACCACTTTCATCGTGGGCCGCGATTTCGAAAAAAAAAACAAAATGGCGGTGGTTTCGAGTTCAAACCCCTTTCAGATCAATCGGTGAAATTCATTCGTTGAAAATGTAACTTTAACTTTGTAATCCTACACATTTATATGGGATTACAAAGTTATTTATGCAGTTGGTGTAACTAGAAAACTAGACTGGTTTTTTTTTAGTATTTCCTTGATGTATACACTAAATACTGCTTGTATTCTAAATTTGAAGCTTATATGTCTGCTAGAAGTGCCTTAGACTTTTGATGATCGGTAAGTCAGTCAGTCAGTCAGTGAGTGACAAAATTAAGGAACTTTGATTAGTTATAATTCTTAAACTACTGGTCCAAATTTAATGAAATTGAAAATATACCGTGTTTATACAACGCCTAATTGGTTACTAAAAATTCAGGATTCTAGTTTTATCCACAACGAAGTTATAGGAGGTCGAAAATGGCCTGAATTGTTTTGTTTTATTGCTCGACTTGGCGGGGGCACTGCCGTGCCCACAAATGACCACTTCGTGGCACCCATTTTCAATCGGTAGAAGACATAAAGAAGAATTCGCGGCGAGAACTGAACTCAATTCTGGAAACAGCGTTTAAAACATGTTTTGATGATTGGATTATTCGTTGGCGTAAGTGTATCGTTTCTGAAGTAGCATGCTTTGAAGGTGATAAAATAAACTTGGATTTGGAACATTTTGTGTATTATTGATTTTTACCCGTAACTTCCTTGACAGAGACTTATACATACAATAACATAATTAATGCTTTTAGGTAGACTGTAACTAAAAAATATATAAAACTAGCTGATGCCCGCGGCTTCTTTTTTTCATTTATAAAGTATCCTATGTACAAAATTACATGATGATCGGTTAAGAAGTTTTTGCGTGAAAGCGTAACAAACAAACTTACATTCACATTTATAACATTAGTAGGGATAAGGATTTATTTAACAGTTGCAAGTAGTGATTATTTTTTACCGACTTTCAAAAAAGAGGAGGTTCTCTATTCGTGTGTATGAATTTTGAGGGTTCCGTAGCCGAATGGCAAAAAACGGAACCCTTATAATAATAGATTCGTTATGTCTGTCTGTCCATCCGTCCGTCCGTCTGTCTGTCCGTCCGTGTGTCACAGCCATTTTATTTTAGGAGGGAAGGCACACATAACTACAGATCAACTATAAACGTTGCCTGACAATAACAATTTCCTATATTACATCACAAAATATATAGCTTGCAATAGAAAAGAATAACTTGATTGTACACTAATATTGAAACACATAACGGTTTTACAATATAGCTTATTGTATGTTTACAATGGCGGTCTTACGCTAATAGCGACATCTTGACAATCCCTGGATGGAATGGAAAAGTGCGGGTAGTCATGAGGGGTAAATACTACATAAAATCTAATAATTATACCAATAAAGCTATAAATTAATTAAAAAAAAAAAAAATCTACGAAACATTAACTGGCCCACCAAATAAGTAGTACATGTACGAGGTAGATACATATAAATCGTAAAAACTAGCGGCTCATGGACCAGTATTGTAAATTTTATCATGAAATAAAATTTATATAGGAATATGAAGCTTATTTACGAGTTGACATATTATTTTAACGACTTGTTATGAAACACGAAGCTAACATTTTTACGAGGTCGCTTAGCGGACAAGTTCTATCTGAAGTGAGGCGCGGCGCCTGTCCGGCCCGCGCATCCGGCCCGCGCGACCGGCCCGCGCGTCCGGCGTCCGGCTGGGACGACACGACGGCTGCCGGACACCGAACTCGTTGTCGGTGTCGAGCACGGATACCCAGCCACGTGTAGTTTAGACACAGTTTAAGTACGAGAGCGCCTCGTAGAGCGACACAACAATCAAAGTGGAGGTGGCGAGTCCGTCGCGACTTCGTGAGGCATCTCTTTCGATGTGTCTATGGAAACCCTTCCAGTTTTCAGAACCCCAGTACTTGTGAGCTGCGGAACGCGCAGTTTCGTGATTGGATTAAATGCTACCATTACTTAACAATCATAAAAAGTATCTAGCGATATTTTAGTTACTCACATATTTAAACAAAACTAGGAATTACTTAAAGCACCCAAAGTGCGCAGAAGTTCATATTCTTACAGAAAATGAACTAAATAAGTGATAATTAACAAGACGAGCCGTAGCAGCTAAGAGGTGAGCCGCTCCCGTTCACTAACAGGTTTCCTTATACGAAGCACGACTGCTGGCTGTACGCGATGTAACCTGGCTGTACGCGATGTAACCTGGCTTTAACGCTGGAAGTATCGCTACCGCCCCGCTCCGCGGTGTCGCAGCGTCGCGGCCGCAACGGTGCCGCGCGACCTCCACTAATTGACAGCACGAAGAGAGCGCGCGTTGACGTCATTATTTTTTCATTAGAGCCGGCGACGTCCGTCATTGTCTCCATGACGCACAAGTAATTACCGCGGCAGGCTTCTCTCCGCCCGCCCACTCGCGCCCCCGCAAGGCTCTGCTGCCTAATCAGTGTATGCCTGCCATCAGCCCAGCAGGCGCCATGTTACACAAAGCTTCTGTTCCGTGCACGCGCTGAGTACAAAGCAATTTCCTGCAGGATACATTGCCTCACGTGCCTTACTGAAACATTAGATATCACAGGCTTACCGATAAAATTGGGCATTTCCCAATGAAAAAAATTGAAGGATGCGGTTGAATGTTCGACAGCGACACATCGCGACAGTTCGCAGGGCACACCGCGCAGGCTTAGTATTTGTGCAGTTGCATGTTCGACAGTCAGTAGGGCGCGACTCATTTGTATATTCATGCAACAACAGCTTTCTAGTACTAAGAGTCTTTGAGATATAGTGCGGACGGACGGACAGACAGACAGACGAACATGGTGAAACTATAAGGGTTCCATTTTGACTACCTGGCTGTGCCTGGCTGCCTTGCTGAATTTAAATTTAAACATATAAACCCTTTGGTGGTAATTAAAGCTTTCCGGCAAATAAAAATTAAACTGACCGAAGATTTATAGGGAATGTCTATCAAAGTTTGTACATCCATAGTTGAGACTATTGCACCATACTTAGCTTCAATCTTTAATTTGTGTGTTGACCAAGGAGTTTTCCCTGATTTAATGAAACACAGTAAAGTCATACCTCTTTTCAAATCTGGTGACAGTAAAGATACTAATAATTATAGACCTGTATCCGTGTTTCCAGTTTTTAGCAAGGTTTTTGAAAAAGTAATGCTTAACCAAATGCTCAATCATTTTAACACCAATAGAATCTTACACGATCAACAGTACGGTTTCACTAAAGGACGTTGTACAACTGACGCCGGTGTAACTTTATTAAAGCATATATTTAATGCGTGGGAAGAGTCCCAAGATGCTGTAGGAATTTTTTGTGACCTCTCAAAAGCATTTGATTGCGTGAATCACGACACATTGCTTTTGAAACTTGAGCATAACGAACTAGGTAAACTTGCACTTAGTTTAGTTAAATCTTATTTGAGTGAAAGGCAACAGCATGTTCAAATAAATGGTGTTAATTCACAGGGTTTAAAAGTAAAAATGGGGGTTCCGCAGGGCTCCATATTGGGCCCTTTCCTTTTTCTGGTATATATTAATGATCTACCCTATTTATTGAAAAACCAACCTCAGAATATGGTGTTATTTGCTGATGACACTTCCCTAATTTTTAAGATAAATAGACGGGCTCAAAATCTAGATGACGTGAATATTGCCTTTCTTCAGGTTCATAATTGGTTCACAGCAAACAATTTAGTATTAAATGAAAAAAAGACTAAATGCATAAGATTTGCTTTACCGAATGTTAAAAGTAGTGATTGTGATATACTATTAAATAACGAGAAACTAGAATTCGTAGATAAAACGGTTTTCCTGGGAATTACGCTTGATTCACGGCTACAATGGGGTGCTCATTTAACATCTCTTGCAGGGCGGCTAAGTTCAGCAGCATATGCCATTAGAAAAATCCGTCAGTTTACTGATGTCGATACCGCTAGGCTGGCATATTTTAGTTACTTTCATAGTATAATGTCTTATGGCATTTTGTTATGGGGACGGGCTGCAGACATTGAATCTATTTTTATTCTGCAAAAAAGAGCCATCAGAGCAATATATGGTCTTCGTAGGCGCGATTCTCTAAGGAAACTGTTTAAGAACATTAACATCATGACGGTGCATTGTCAGTACATCTACGAAAACATAATGTACGTGAGAAAAAATCTGCATCTTTTTAGTAAAAGAGGGGACAGACACAATTATGTTACCAGGAATAGGGACCAGTTAGTTCAGCCAGGCTTCAGACTCGCTAAAGTAGACTCATCTTTCATGGGGTACTGTTTGAAATGCTATAACAAAATTCCACAAAGCATTCTTGAACTGAATGAGACGAAATTTAAATCATGCATCAAACGCACACTATGCAAGCAAGCATATTACAAGTTGGACGATTATATCGCTGATAAAAATGCTTGGCTTAATGCCGGTCCTGCTCCACAAGGACAGGGCGCTTAAATTAATAGCATTAAATAGGAGGAAGAAAGAAGAAGAAGATTGTACAACTATCTTTGCAATGTATAAATTCAATCTCTTTAGTATTATATAGTTGCATAGCACATATTGTGTGAGTACTATGTACTAAAAAGCTATCATTCTCTGGAAACCTACACATTTTTATTTTTTTTTAAATTATTATTTATTTGACTTGGATATGGCCTGGCGATTGAGAGTGTGTCATGCTCACTTAAATGTCTCGCTGATGGTGGCGGGTGTGTCGGATCATTTCGTTCCCTTCAAAATGGTTGAGTGGAATGGTGCTGATCCATGCGTCATGCTCGTGAACGGGTGCTGTCAGTTGTGACTGGACCTCTTAGCTGCCACGGCTTGTTTAAATTATTATTTTATCTTTGAATCGTCGTTTTTGACTTTACAGTGGACACTTATCGTGCACATCTTGCTACATCGTTCTCACATAATATACCATTTCAACATGAATGATATAATGTACCAACATTTTGTAACAATATTCTGATTTAAAAGAGTGTCCAAGGAGTTTCTTGCCCGTTCTTCTCCATAGAGATCTACGCTAGGGAATGGGCAACTACAGTACTTTCACAAGTTATTATGCCTTGTGACTGTGACTGTAGCTTAGGAGTGCAATGCGTCGTCCCGGGGGTTGCTGCGTCGAGTTGCGCGTCGCCGGATGTCTGCGGCGGCGGGTGCTGTGGGTGCGGGGGCGCGCGGCGGCGCGTGCCGTGGCGGTGGGTGCGCGGGGCTCCGGGTCGCGGGGTGACGGTTGCGCGTTGCGGCGTGCATTCGTTGTTCCGTGATTTGGAGTCTCGTGCATTCGTTGTTGCGGTGTGCGTCGCTGCGTGCTTTCGTATTGCACTCGTAGTTTAGTTTTATGAATTGTTCTTCTGACATTCAAAAGTACCAGTAATGGTTTAATTGAAATAAATGCTTTGACTTTGACTTTGACTATGGAACCCTAAAAAACGGATTAATCTAGTTCTTAAAGCACCATCGATTAAATAATCATCAAAACAATTTTTCTATGTACTGTGTTAAGATATCGGATGTCAAAAATTCACACGACTGTCGACTGTCGGCAGCTCTCGTATGCTTCCAGTTGGCATGCCGCCGATATGTCCGGCGGTGGTCTTCACGGCACATGCCCCGGCCACCTCGATCATGGACGACGCGTTTCAGCAGCTAGTGGTCAGCACTGTCTGCTGTGACCCTCGGCTTGTGCAGGTGAGGGGTGGTTGAAGCGAAGTGTCGCCGCGACGCCGGGACCACAAACCACTTCATTATGTGTACCAATTGATTTTTTTTTTAATAAACGTTGCCCCACACTAGGAATTTCTCCTGTATCGTGGGTGCGTTCACAAACATTTAAAGTCACATACACAAATACCCAGACCCGAAACAACTATCTGTAGGCCTTACAAATATTTGTTCCGTGCGGGGATCGAACCCGCGAGTCAACCAATAATGTATTCGCTATCGCGGCGTTTACTTTTTTGAGAACATTATACCACACATCGATTTCTTATTAACTTTAACTTTTACCGACATAGTTGCCGAATATTATTATAACTTTTAGGTTGTGTTATATATTTTTATAATACTACACAAATAAATAATTAATGTACTTAAAGATTAAATGTTTTTTCAAATTGGTGTGAGTCCTACATCTTAACAAACTCTTAATTCGGGCTCTGGCTTTAAAATATAATTAAATTATTACATTTATTTATTTATATTCTTACATATTATATTAATATATACATTTTTAAATATTTCTAAATAAAATAATATTAAAAAAAACATTAAAAAAAGTGGTCCATCGATGTCGGGGGCAGGGTCCAAGCCACGGTGGTTAACCGAGTACCACGCTCTGCACTAACTACTAACTAACTTTTTAAATCGAAGTCTTTGACTCTGCGACAGTAGTTCTGAGAACACGGACGCAAGTGTAGTACTCGATAAATTTATGTATATACCCCAGTAGGCAGGTAATAGCACACGCGGGATGTGCAGCTGCTTTTACACTGAGAGTACACCCTACGTTTACTTTATGAAGCCACACCACGACACACGTCTGAGGAAGCCATAAACACAGCAGAGTGCTGTTAATGTGTGGCCGAGTCCCCGAGCGGCGAGCGCGGCGGCTCAGTGCCACGGCGGCGGCGCGGCGGCGCAGCGGCACGGCACGACGGCGCACTATGGGACGAACCTGTGCGTTTCATCTCAAAAATCTATAACTTTTTAGTTTCTTGACATTTTGTATTGAAATTTTGTGTACGTATGCCTGAATAGTTATGCTATTAGATCAATAAAACACTGCTACTTTAAAAAGTAGATTTATTAAGGGAAAAAAAAATCTAATATAAACTTTTGAAATTTTTCATACAAAAATTAAATTAAATTCTTTTATGAATTATTTGCTTACGTTACATTAAAATAAAATTATTAAGAAGTTAATAAAAAGATTATGACATAATTTTAAACTAAAAAAGAAATCCTATCCGTGACAAAAAAAAACGTTAATCTACTCATTTGTCAATATTAAAAGCTCCTTATGTTAAGTAGTTCTTTTGGTATAATAGTACTGGCTTTATTTAAGCTAGATTTATAGCGATCAGAAGTATACAACAGTATGTGCAGAACGTCTTCCATTGTGGCTAACCTGGAACACTTTCTAGCGTGATTTAACCGATATTTCTTATCGTCTTTATTACGAGCTTCTTGAGCATCTTCCGATAATTGGCCTATTGGCAAAACTGCAAAATGCTCTATTTGGCACCATGTATAAGAATTTTGTGAACTGAAGATGGCATATAGTACCAGTTATATTTACTCACGTATAACTGTGCAGTCCCCAGCGCATAGTCATCAAACTTAACTGCGTTTACAGAAAATCCCGATGACATGGTTTGCAGAATGATTTATAATCTCTTGATCAACTCTTCATCGAAACTTGTAATTTCTGCAGAACATTGATAGTTTTGGAAAAATCTCCTTGCCGTATTTCCGTCATTACTATTTCCAGAACCTTGACGAGGTTTATCAATGTGTAAACCAAGCAATTCCCGGAAACGAGTTTGAACGTACTTCTTGTTTTCTTCTTTAATCTTCTTGTTCTCTGGAGACGATGCAGACCACTTTTGAAATCCTAGATTATAAGAAATATGCAGAATCATTTCCATACATCTTATTCACGCATGTAAGGTAGACAGTCTGTATTTAAACGCATCTTCATTCTCAATTCTCGCAGTTACTTTTGTTAGATCGTTCATCTGTCTAGGAGTTGCTCCACAAACAGTACACGAAGCACTCGATGGAGTCTGCGTTAACACTTGAGAAACTTTCCCGTCGATCATAGTCATAAACAGCTCATGTCTTACTTCTATAATATTACCTTCTATTGCTGCAGGCGTTCGCGTTGGAGTTAATTCATTAATTTTGCTTCAAGATCACTTACAACAGTGGTAGTTTTTTCAGGAGACAGTTCTCACTCCAATACTGATTATAATTACCACAATAGATAAAAACTATGCAACATGATTTTTATCATACGTGTGGTTAAAATGTTCAACGCAAAAAAAAATATCATGAGACAATATTTTTCGGTCGACATTTCGGCTTCTAGCTCGAAATGGCGCAGTAATGACGCAGGTTTTTTTTATTTCCCTGTAACACTGAATAAGTAAGGTATCTTAAAATGTCATTAACTCGACATCGGGAGCCATCGATAACAACAAAACCTCCACTTGAAAATTAAAAAGACGTAAAATTTCCTTATGACGTTTAAAAATTAAATAAAAAAACAGAAAAAATATATGTCATAAAAACAGAACGTAGTCGTAAACTAGAGATCTTGAGCAATTCAAAAATGTATAATACTAATATATTCCCTTGAAAGACATAGAAAGTATCTTAAGTTGAACTTCTATAACGAGTAGTCTAGTTAATATGAAATTTTTAAAGTATAAAGTTTGAATGTAATTTTATGCAAGTAAAACTTTTTTTTTATTTTTTTTTGCTTTGGTTTCGGATAGTTCTATTATCAATGAATTTAAAACAATCAAAACTCTTTCAGTAACACGACTTTTGTCTCAACCATTTATGAGACGGAAAATACTGTTTGGTCCCATAGTGCGGCGGCACGGCGGCGAGCCATCGATCTTAATGTGGAGCCCCGCGACATCCCTTTATGGCATCCCCCGGCCGCCCGGGCCCACACGCCGGCAGTCAACCTTTCTAGAGTAAGGTTGTCCACTCACTAACGTTCGCTCATTAACTGACTTCTAAAAAAAAGTAGTTAAAAAACTAAAAAACACGACTGAAAATACTTAAAAGCAAAAACAAAACACATTTTAAAGGGATTTGAACTTTTTTGTATGGAAGCTATCGACCCACCGCCATTTCGATTTCTTTTAGAAATCACAGCCCACGATGAAATTGGTATGTATGGGTAGAGGACACCTAGACAAACAAAAAATGTCATAGAACATGGTACCCCAAAGTGTCACGTTATCGAGGGATTTCGACGGCACGGTTGGCGCAGTGGCTGAGTGATTGGACTACTGCGCTGCGTGTCGCGGGTTCGATCCCCGCACGAAATAAATATTTGTATGGCCTACAGATAGTTGTTTCGGGTCTGGGTGTTCTGTGTATGTAAGTTTAAATGTTTGTAACGCACCCACGATACAGGAGAAATTCCTAGTGTGGGGCAACTTTTAAAAAAAAAATTGTACAATGACCTGATGATGAATTAATGTATAGTGTCTATAGGCGTTGATTATTATTATTACTGTTTATTGAAAGAGAGTAGGTACATTAAATACTACTAGGAGCACGAGAAAACTATTCTTTGACATAACATAGCGTTTCATTGCGATGCGAAGCGATTTTCTCGTGTGTATAATAATAATCAATCTGGGAACAATTATTTGGATACAATTTAGCGCCTATACACGTAAAAAGTATATTTTTAATAATTGTCGTTGTACTCAATTGTCGATCTTTACCTTCAAATATCTCGGTAACATGACACTTTGGGGTACCGTGTTATTGGACATTTTTTGATCGTCTAAATGTCCTCTATCCATACATACTACTTTCTTTGTGGGCCGCGATTTCGAAAAAAAATCTAAATGTCGGGCAAGTTGATATGCCACATCGGTTCTATCCCCTTAAACATAATAAGTTGGAAGCAGGCGGGGCCCAATCCGGCGGGGCTGCGGGTTGTTCGCAAGAGATACCGCGGCCTCGACATAAAAGGTTAAGAAGGAACATGGGTGGTTTTTAGTCAGTAGAAGTCTGACACTCCCTTTCGCTCTGCCCAAGAGCGGGAGGGGTTATTTGATGATTTTCCACCCGCCAAAAAAAAAAAAAGCCATTTGAATATGGTGTTGAATATGTGTGGCCTGCTTCCACTTATGTTTAATTTAAAATGTGTTTTTTTTTGCTTTTCAGTTTTTTTCAGGCGGGTTTTTTTAGTTTTTAACTACTTTTTTTATTTCCAGCTTTTTAGTTACTCCCCCACGCAAAATACCTCGCAGACGATTTAACTTATTTATACGATTTGTCACTTTGAATTAATTTTAATAGTATATTATGCAACTAGTGAATAAAGGACGGTTTTAAAGCGAGGGCCGTAGATGAGTCACGAGCAAGTGTAGGATTCTAATGATTGAATCACGAACGCAGCGAGTGATTCAACTGTTAGAATCCTGAACGACGCGAGTGATTCATGGCCCTCGATATAAATTCGTACTTTATTCAGGAGTTGCATACTATACTTTATATCATGACTACGAGAAAAGACATAATTTAAGCGAAAATTGAAATTTAATCAAGAAATAAGAATTGTTACATTCATTGAAACGGACATTAAAATTAGAGCAATGACTGAAATTAAGCGTAATTTTCTTATTATTATCATTAGGGTGGTCAACTTGTGAAACAATATTTATTAATCTAATGCCAAACTCCTTGTCGCAAATATCGACCAATCAAATCTCGAGAATTTATTTGCACCCATTGACTTATATATTACTGCGTTAGGACTGGGCGGACGACATGTTAAAATGACGCCTCGAACGTGGTCCCAATATGGTCTTTCCTAAGCCGAAGTGAACTAGTCCACGATCAGCTCTCTTCGGGAGCGGTCGTAAATTTTATTAAAATTTACGACGAATTTATGTTCTTTAAACCTCGAAAATACCACGCCGCTTATACAAAGTTACATTAACGAGCAGACTACACCGATTCTCTGTATGGCGAACGCGTCGAGCAAATGTTCGGACGACCGTCTTTAGTTTTTATATCAATGTTTGCACCAAAGAGTTTTGAATTTCGAATCTTAGCGCAAGGAGTTTGTGTAAGCATTGAAATAGAGACCGGATATATTTTTGTGTTCCAAATTCAACCACCAAAATAGTGACTAAAAACAAAACAGTGAATAAAAGGCCTTTTTATTCACTGTTTTGCGTGAATAAAATAAGCTTTTTAGAGTAGGTATGGTATAATAGTATATTATGCAACTAGTGAATAAAGGACGGATTTAAAGCGAGGGCCGTAGATGAGTCACGAGCAAGTGAAGGATTCTAATGATTGAATCACGAACGCAGCGAGTGATTCAACTGTTAGAATCCTGAACGACGCGAGTGATTCATGGCCCTCGATATAAATTCGTACTTTATTCAAGAGTTGCATACTATACTTTATATCATGACTACGAAAAAAGACATAATTTAAGCGAAAATAGAAATTTAATCAAGAAATAAGAATTGTTACATTAATTGAAATGGACATTAAAATTAGAGCAATGACTGAAATTAAGCGTAATTTTCTTATTATTATCATTAGGGTGGTCAACTTGTGAAACAATATTTATTAATCTAATGCCAAACTCCTTGTCGCAAATATCGACCAATCAAATCTCGAGAATTTATTTGCACCAAAGAGTTTTGAATTTCGAATCTTAGCGCAAGGAGTTTGTGTAAGCATTGAAATAGAGACCGGATATATTTTTGTGTTCCAAATTCAAACACCAAAATAGTGAATAAAAACGAACTCCACGATATGGGCCCAAAATTCACAATTTTTCTTTGTTTTTTAATTTTAATGTAGCCAGTGACACTTGCTTCACCAAGACAAATCTAACGACGTATATTTTATTCAAATCCGTCCATCCGTTTAGGAAATATGAGGGAACAAATAAAGCCCGTCGGGGCTGCGGGTTGTTCGCAAGAGATACCGCGGCCTCGACATGAAGGGCTAAGAAGGAACATGGGTGGTTGTTAGTCAGTAGAAGTCTGACACTCCCTTTCACTCTGCCCAAGAGCGGGAGGGGTTATTTGATGATTTTCCACAAAATTAGCCAAAAAAAAAAGGTTATCAATTCCACCCTTATATTTATTCTTGTTTCCAGGAACCACCGTACATTTAATGACTTAATAAAAACTTTATGATGGCTACAATTCGCGGGGTGTGAGGTTAGGAATTTATAAACGTTAGTTTATCGACAGAGATGTGTGTTCCGTTCTGGTGAGTAAAGTAAAAAGTTTTTATTTGGTACGTAATAGAACCTTGAGGTATCCGTAACCATGTTCCAAACACACTGGAGGATTTGTGTTAGTAAATAGTAGGTAACGCGCGCTGACTCCGAATGATTCGCAGGAGCCTCGCTCCATAGGTACCGTGCTGTCCTATTCTTTTACAAAATCAGGATCATGCTTCTTATGACCACTTTGCTCACTATTTATACTTTCATATTAAGTTGTGATGAGGCGGAGCAGAAGGAAAAATTTCAGACCCTTACTGAGTTAAACCCATCCGTGTTTGTTCCAATGCCCTTTGTGTTTCAGTGAACAGTTTCTCTGTGGGGGTTCAGAATGGTGTAGCTACCTCCTGAATACGTGCGATCCGTTTTAGTGTCGGTGTCGCTTCCACCCACAGAACAGGCTTCCACCTTATATGTAACGGTCGAACATCTACCAATGGCAGCCGAGATCAACGGCTCATCGTGCTTGGCAGGCACGGACGAAACTGGGTATATAACTGGAGGTCCACTTCGGCATGTAATAGGTGGTCGGGTGGATCCACGGAGCAACCTATGCAAGCGCGGCTTAACATCACCCCGAACATCGACCCGAGTGGCTGTTATTATTTAGAATGGCGATAATATACAAAAATCACAATGTGCTGTAAGATGTTTTTCTAAAATAGCAGTGTTACATTCCGTTGAGCGAAGTTCCAGTCACGGGTGAGACCAAGAGTAGAATACTTATACCGAACGGCAGTTGGAAGTTGACACCTCCTGTGCATGCAACTGTGTATGTGCTACGTACAACCTTATTTCTTCCTAATCCATAAGAGTGCTATCATTTGTGATCATTTGTCAGCGCGCCACAGGAGCACGCGCCGCTCGATTCATTTCGCACTCATTGTCAAACCTCAATGGCGAAATTTATTGGCTTATTATAACGTAGGTATAGCTCAAAGGTATCTGTTTGATTCCGTGCATTATTCATAAATCCATCAAGTTCCATTCAAAGTCAAGTTAAAAAAAAGGCTATAAGGGTCGCATGACCAGCCAGACGCCGCAAATTGGAGCGTCCCCATACAAGAGGTCGGACATAGCATCAAAAATTAAAAAGGTACTTAATTAAAAAAAAAAACTAAATATACAGTTGCGTTTCTTTATTGAAGAGCAACAAAAAATGTTCCTACGGTTTTTGTATTTGACCAGCACTTTAGGAGCAAATGGATGAAAACCGTTATTTTTAACCGACTTCCAAAAAGGAGGAGGTTCTCAATTTGCCTGTATATATTTTTTTTTGTATGTTTGTTATCGCATATCTCCGTCATTAATGAACCGTTTTTCAAAATTAATTTTGTTTTCGAAAAGGTATACTCCCGAGGTAGTCCCATTGTCACGAAATCATCATCTTATGATGAGATCCCAGGGAAATCGAGGGCATTCCTCAAATTTTATAGTCACATATGACGCTTTTCATACATTTTCTAAAGCTGTTTAAGTATTTGCGTCTGACCATCATAATATCATGTGAATTCGCTGATGAAGATGGAAGGTTCAGCTCCTCAACGGTTAGGAGTTGAAAGAAAATTATTTCTTATTTATACTCACTTATGGAGCGATAATTATATTCTTTCAGGGTATCAGATTGATCCGGCCCTGGTGCAAGCCATGGTCCGGGGCGAGGAGGAATGGGACGCCGTCGCCCCCTTCTGCGAAGCAGTGATGCTAGCGAAGGAGGTGGCGGAACGTGAGAGGGAGAGAACCTCTCGTCCCAGCCGCCGCGGGAGGCGCTCCGGGCGTCGGGGGCCACGTGATGGCTTCCGGCCACCGTAGACGCGGGCCTGTGGACGGTGAGTGATGGGTAAGCTCGCCGTCCGTCCGTCTTATGACGACGACAGGCCGTGTCGACGGCGCGTTCGTGTTCCACGCGCGCCTCAAAGAGATGTCAGCAACATGGAAGGGGCCCGCTAGGGCCGACGCCTGTCGAGGCTGCGGGCTGTCCGCAAGGGAAACCGCGGCCTCGACATGAAGGGCGAAGAAGGAACATGGGTGGTTTTTAGTCAGTAGAAGTCTGACACTCCCTTTCGCTCTGCCCAAGAGCGGGAGGGGTTATTTGATGATTTCCCACCCCCAAAAAAAAAAAAAAAAAAGGGTATCAGATTGACCCGAGGTGGTCCCATTGTGACCAAGTCAGAATCTGATGATGGGATCCCAGGGAAATCGAGGACAACCCTTAAACTTTATAGGCATTTATGACGTTTTACACATATTTTCTAAACCTGTTCAAGTATTTGCGTATGGTCATTATAATATCATGTGGATTCACTGATGATGATGGAAGGTACAACTCCTCAACGGTTTCGAGTTGATAGAAAATTCTTTTAAAACTATACGTACTTATGAATTAGTGATAGTTGTATTCTTTCAGGGTATTACGTTGCCCTCATGATGGAAGGTAAATCTCATTAACCGACTTTAAAAAAGGAGGTTCTCAATCTTTTTTATGTATATTCACCGATTACTCGGAGACTGATACTTATAACTGATATAGAAAATTATTTTTTTGTTGAAAAAAATCAAACAAACAAAATGTCACCGACTTCAAAAGCTGCTTTTTCTTGTGAAGTTAATTTTTCACCGTTTTTGTGTTTTCACTTTTTTGTGTTTTTGAAGTCGGTTTTTTTTTGCAAAAAAGTTTTTGTATGGAAACGAACGAACACAAAAATGTTGATTCCCTCCTGTTTTCGATTTTCGTTACTGTTAATTAACTTTTTATGCCACATCGATAAATGGACTTTCGAACACAAAAAGAGTTTTTCTATTTGAACCAGTAGTCCCTGAGTTTACCGCGTCAAACAAACAAACTCTTCAGCTTTATGATATTAGTCTAGATAATTGTTTATCACTAAGCAGTTTCTTAAATAACAAGTGCATTAGTGAGTACTGTAATTACTCATTAACAGTTTTGTTGCAATATAACAAAAGCGTTAGTAAGTCATTAAAAGAATTAAATTTCAAAAATAAAGGAATCTTCTATCTAAATCAGTTAATAACAACAAATTACTGTGGAAGAATATAAAAACTATTACTTACTCACAGAAAACAAATACTTATGAGGCAGAACTGTTACAATTTCAGCCAAACCCGTCTGATTCAGTAAACTTTATTAACAATTATTTTTCTAAAATTGGTCATAACCTGGCTCAGCAAATTCCACCTACAACCTACAATTACTCCCTCGGTTTGAGTAGTGCCGAACCTAACTTGGGAAATTCTTTTGTGCTTTTTGATACTGACGCCGTCGAAGTATACAGGATATTATCTAACCTAAAAGCTGACAGTGCCCCTGGCTGGGACAACATTTCTACGAAATTTTTAAAGTTTATAGGCATGGAAGTCGTCCCTATCATAGCCCATCTTGCGAACCTCTGCTTTAAAACTGGCATCTTCCCTGACCCGTTAAAAATAGCCATTATTACTCCCGTGCACAAGGGTGGGTGTAGAGACGATATTAATAATTATAGACCAATTTCTGTTCTTAGTAGTATATCCAAAATTATTGAAAAACTAATAAATGTCAGGCTTCTTAATTACTTAAACAAATTCAATATAATCTCCGATTCACAATTTGGTTTTCGTCACGGTATTTCCACTGAGGACGCCGTCACATTATTGACTTCATTAGTATCTAATCATCTGGACAATGGAGATAAGTGCCTAACTATATTTTTAGACCTCAAAAAGGCATTTGATACCGTCTCTACGCCTATCCTTGTAAACAAGTTGGAAAAAATAGGTATTAGAGATATCGCGCTTGATCTGTTCAAGAACTATCTCTCAAATAGGAAGCAGAGTGTCAAAGTCGGGCAACATATAAGTGATATCACAGACGTGTCATACGGCGTCCCCCAAGGAAGTGTTTTGGGTCCAACGCTTTTCTTGGTATATATAAACGACCTGTGTAACATGAAAATCCCTAATGCCAAAGTCCTGTCGTACGCCGATGATACTGCTGTCATCTTCTGTGGTAAGACATGGCACAATGTGCAGCTAAGTGCTGAAGCAGGAATGTCCCAGGTTGCGAATTGGCTAAATGCTAATGTTCTCACATTAAATACCTCCAAAACAAATTTTATAAGTTTCAGCATATGCAATCGTACTCAACCAACCGACGATTTTCGAGTCATTATACACACTTGTGATGGTACTAATGTTGATAACTGTAACTGTTCTAGTATTGGCAAAGTTTCTTGCACAAAATATTTAGGGGTTATGCTGGATCAGAATTTGCGCTGGTACCCTCATCTTGAGCAAGTTGCCAATAGAATACGCAAGCTAAATTGGATTTTTAAGACTCTGCGTCACGTGGTGCCTAGGTCAAATCAGAGTAGCAGTAAGCCTGTCAGAAGTATGCTCACACAAATATACTTATCTCTTGCGCAATCAATATTGATATACTGTATTCCTGTTTGGGGTGGGGCAGCAAAATCTAAATTCATTCAATTGGAGCGAGCACAACGAGCCCTGCTCAAAATAATGTATTTTAAAAAAAGAAGATATTCTACAGAGAACCTCTACAAACTTAGCGATGTATTGTCAGTTAGGAAATTATACATTTATCAAATAATTTTAAAAAAGCACAAAGCCTTGCCTTATAATAAAGATATACACTCTAGACGAAGAAAACACGATATAGTTCAAATACCTAAAACTAAGACCAAATTCGGATCTATGCAATTTAGTAAGCGTTCAGCTCAATTATACAACAAAATAAATAAAGAAATTTTCGTATATGCAAAATCTTACCATGTATGTAAAGAAATGTTGATGGACTGGATAAAACAACTGACATATGAAAATACTGAAGCTCTCCTGCAAAACGTAACCTAACACAAGTATACGACCCACTCACACATACTCAGATGCTCTCCCATATCTACACGTACATTCACACTGGGGAGGGTATACATACAACCACAAAACACACACACTCATCAACACAACCAATCCATGCACACGTACGCACACGTTCACATAATTATATCTTGTTTTATTCCCACATATATATACTGTTTTTGTTTTTGTATTTATTGTGTTTAATGTAATTGTACTTACTGTTGTGAAGGAGCGGAGTCTTTAAATACAGGCATTATCTGCTTAAATGAAGACTCCAAACCCAATATTGTTTGTGTATAACTTTTGGACACAATAAACGTTATTATTATTATTATTATTATTAAAAAGCTAAATACACACTTGCGTTCCTATATTGAAGAGCAACAACAAACGTTCACTACGGTTTTTGTGTTTGACCAGTAATTTAGGAGCAAAACGATGAAACCTGTTATTTTTGTATGGAAACGAACACAAAAATGTCTGTATCTCATGATTCTCTACTTGTTTCGATTTGCGGTTTTCTTTACTGTTATTTACCTATTGTAGGCCACATTTTCTCATGGTGTCCCCAGAGTGCCCCTTTCGAGATATTTTGCCTATAGTAACAACAATAGGGTATTTTACCAAAAAAATCTAATTAGTCTGTTAAATTATCGAAAAATAGGCCGTGGGGCTTTCTTCGAGACCGGGACTGCGGTCCCGAAAGCCACCTGTAATATTTTTGTTAATTTAGAGTAGTACATCAGGACCACAAGAAAAACGAAGTTAAAGTACAGTTAGCCAAAAAGTGATATAATATTATGATCAACAATTACATGTTTTTAATGTATACTGTTGATTATAATATTATAAGATTTTCTTAACGTGAAGACAATCAATCGTGTTGATGGTACAAAGTTCAAAGAACAAATTTTGTTTGTTTTCTTTAAGAACAAATATTTATAATACTGCATTTTGAACTTTGCACCTGGGTGACCGCCCAAAAGAAATGATTAACCTCCTATTAACTTATGATACCCTAGTACTTCTTAGCACATTACATTACCCCTGTTAACTCCTGCAAATTTTCAATTAAACTTTTGTATGCCAACACAATATTTTTTTTTATGTTTCATTCTAAGCCAGGCTACTATTTTTGAAATAAAAGAAATATTTTATCATTTAATAAAATTAGTTTTATTTGTATAACTTATATTTTTTTGGTTGACCGTACTTTTTAAAGGCATAAGTTTGTTTATTTTATTTGTGGTCCCAAAATACCACTAAAACATAATTATTGTAATTATAGGAGGAATCCGGGACCACGGTCCCGTTCCTGAAAGCCCCCCACGACCCAAATAATGGATACCTACGTGTTTTTTAGTTTTATGAAATTAATAAAAATTGTCGAAAATAAAAATAAAAAGATCATGAGTCGGGCTTGTGGCGTCACTTTTTGGGTAAAAAAGTACTAACATTGTGACGTCACACGACTTGACACGACTATTCAAAGCACTGTATCGCCTTCATCGTTTGTTTACGAGAAAAAAGAAAAAATATGTTGCCATTATTTTTTGGAAATCTATCTGACGGACTAATCAGAATTTTTTGGTGAAATACCCTGATGCAACAATAGCAATCAATTAAGTCTAATCTAATCTTCAAATAATTTCTTATTCTCAGGAATTACAATAATTAAATAGATTAAGTAAGTAGTATATAATAAAGTAGTAGTTGCTTTGTTATATTGCAACAAAAACGGTAATAAGTCACTAAAGTACCCACTAATGCACCTGTTATTTAAGGAGTTGCTTAGCGATGACTAATTCCAGTGATTAGTATACTAAATATACCTCTAATCCATCAGTAAGTAATACAATAGCAAATATAGTTACTATAGGCAAAATATCTCGGAAGGTGCACTTTGGGCTTGTCTCTTTTGTAAAAAAGGGCTTGTCTCTTTTGTTTGTAAATAAGGTGTTTTTGTGAATAATGCCAAATAATAGTATATTATGCAACTAGTGAATAAAGGACGGATTTAAAGCGAGGGCCGTAGATGAGTCACGAGCAAGTGAAGGATTCTAATGATTGAATCACGAACGCAGCGAGTGATTCAACTGTTAGAATCCTGAACGACGGGAGTGATTCATGGCCCTCGATATAAATTCTTACTTTATTCAGGAGTTGCATACTATACTTTATATCATGACTACGAGAAAAGACATAATTTAAGCGAAAATAGAAATTTAATCAAGAAATAAGAATTGTTACATTAATTGAAATGGACATTAAATTTAGAGCAATGACTGAAATTAAGCGTAATTTTCTTATTATTAACATTAGGGTGGTCAACTTGTGAAACAATATTTATTTTTCTATAAAGGCAGCAAAGAACACAAAACAGTTTTTAATCTAATGCCAAACTCCTTGTCGCAAATATCGACCAATCAAATCTCGAGAATTTATTTGCACCAAAGAGTTTTGAATTTCGAATCTTAGCGCAAGGAGTTTGTGTAAGCATTGAAATAGAGACCGGATATATTTTTGTGTTCCAAATTCAAACACCAAAATAGTGAATAAAAACAAAACAGTGAATAAAAGGCCTTTTTATTCACTGTTTTGCGTGAATAAAATAAGCTTTTTAGAGTAGGTATGGTATAAACACAATTTTCTTTCATTCTTTCTGTCTTTCATATGTCCTTGGATAAAATGTGGCATAAAATAGGTAAATAACAGTAAAGAAAACCGCAAATCGAAACAAAGAGAGAATCATGAGATACAGACATTTTTGTGTTCGTTTCCATACAAAAATAACATGTTTCATCGATTTGCTCCTAATTTGGTGGTCAAATACAAAAACCAGAACATTTTTTGTTGCTCCTCAATAGAGAAACGAAACTGTTTATTTCATTGACATAAAAACTAAAGATACGGTCGTCCGAACATTTGCTCTACGCGTTCGCCATACAGAGACGAGGTATCCTACTATCCTACTAATCCTACTAATATTATAAATGTGAAAGTTTGTGAGAATGGATGTGTGGATGTTTGTTACTCTTTCACGCAGAAACTACTGAACGGATTTGGATAAAATTTGGTACACAGATAGTTTATAACCTGGATTAACACATAGGATAGTTTTTATCCCGATTTTATCTTCCCGTGGGATAATTTTCAAGTTGTAGCGGGCGAAGCCGCTTGCAACAGCTAGTATTATAAATGTGAAAGTTTGTGAGAATGGATGTGTGGATGTTTGTTACTCTTTCACGCATAAACGGCTGGACCGATTTGGTTGAAATTTGGTATGTAGATAGGTTATACCCTGGATTAACATATAGGCTACTTTTTATCCCGATTTTCTCTTCCCGTGGGATAATTTTCGAGTTGTAGCGGGCGAAGCCGCTAGCAACAGCTAGTAAAGAACATAAATAAAGCTTTTAATAAAATTTACGACCGCACCCGAAGAGAGCCGATCGTGGACTAGTTCACTTCGGCTTAGGAAAGACCGTTTTAGGACCAAGTTCGAGGCGTCATTGTAACATGCGTTCCGCCCATTCCTTACGCAGTAATATAATATATATCGGCGCAACTACAACCGTTCGACGAGAATAATTAAGTTTAATCATTTGATTGTCTTAAAATTAGTTTATAAACCATCAGTTGATTATTTTTGAGTTGATTACGATGTAAAATTAATGTTATGATTGTAATTTCAATACTTAACCTACGAACTTGTAAACTCGTGCAGTGCGCAGAGTCCTATAAATACGGCCGCACTGTAGGCGCTCGGCTCAGTCGCTCTCGAGCCGCCGTACAGTACGGACCTCTCTGTGACGTCGTTACGCTGCTCGTTGAATAAACAAAGCATATAAAAGTACTTGTGAAGTTTTCCTTCGAAGACCCAAAATGAGTAACCATCATGAAGACAACAATCGTGACGTCAGCAATGCTGACGTCACACTTTTTAAAAATACTCCGGAGGTCCTTTCTCCGTCATCAGAAGTGGGATTGCAAGAAGCTCTTACCCAAGCCACTTCCTCATCAGTTCCGCCACCTGATGCACTGGAACAACACAACATCCAGCAGCAGGAACCTGTGTTGGTCACCAATGTACCATTGGAACCTGTAATACAATCAAGACCGCAAGTGTACCCTCACAATGCCATGCAGTTGGGAGGGGTCCCACCACAATTGTTGATGCAAATGATGGAGACAATGGAGAAAATGTCTGAGCGCTTATGTGCTCGACCTACCGAAGCAAAAATAAGGATTAAAGACATCTATTTACCATCCTTCGATCCGGACACCCACATCGGTGTACGAGAATGGTGCCAGCATATAGATCAAGCGATTGAAGCGTATAAGCTTGATGATTTCGATGTACGCATGAAAGTCTGCAGCCTGTTGAAGGGACGAGCTAAAATGTGGATTGATGATTGGATGGTGACTACTACAAGTTGGGAAGAGTTGCGGAAGAATCTCATCACCACTTTTGAACCTGAAAATAGATACTCCCGCGACATTATCATGTTTAGAGAACATGTTTACGATGCATCAAAAGACATAGCGGAGTTCTTATCACGCGCCTGGATCTTGTGGCGAAGAGTCACCAAAGACAAACTGGGAGACGAACATGCTGTGGAAGCTGTGATTGGAAGCATTAATGACGAGCGCTTGCGTATTGAACTATTGAATGCCAGGGCAACTAGTGTCCCTGAGCTCATCTCTGTTGCTACATCCATACGTAAGAAGCGAAGTCACCCAAGCTCCAATTCCACAAACAATAACAAACGTTCACGTTTTTCGGACAATACACCATCAACAACAAGCTGCCGTATATGTAAGAAGACGAACCACTCTACTAACGACTGCAGGTTCAAACCTTCAGAACCTGAAGCTAGCAAAAAAGATCCAAAAACAACACCACCCGCACCTGCCTGTACCTATTGCAAGAGACCAGGCCACACTTACGAAACTTGCTTCAAACGCGAACGTTCGTTGACTTCAAATGTGAACTGTGTAGCAAGCCATAAGCTGGCTCCTATCACCATCAAAATAGGTGAAAGTACTTTGGAAGCCATCTTTGACAGCGGCGCGGAGTGCTCAATTATCAGAGAATCTGTCGCTGCAGCCCTACCTGGTCAAAGGAGACCAGTAGTCAATTATTTGAAAGGGATTGGCCAATTTCCCGCACTGTCGTTAACCAAGCTTACGACTGTATGCGTCATAGATACCATCAGTGTTGAACTTGAGTTTTTCATATTGCCCGACTATGAAATGACGACAGACATTTTAGTGGGAATGAACTTGATCCATGGCACTAATCTAAGTGTAATAATCACATCTAATGGAACGATGATAATCCATAGAACACTCGTCAATCATGTGAGTATGAGTTCTTCTCTTTTCAATAACTTGGACTGTGACCTAACCAATGAAGATGAAGTCTTGCAACTACGACGACTTCTGAATAAATACGAACATCTGTTTATTTGTGGATATCCTAAGACTCGGGTCAACACCGGCGAGCTAGAAATCAGACTGAAAAACCCTGATAAATTTGTGGAAAGAAGACCATATCGCCTCAGCCCAGTGGAACGAGAGAAGGTTCGTACCATTATCCAAGAACTACTAGATCATAACATCATTCGTGAGAGCAAATCTCCTTACTCAAGTCCCATTATCCTGGTCAAGAAAAAGAATGGTGATGATAGGCTATGTGTGGACTTTCGGGAGCTCAACTCGAATACACTACGTGACCATTATCCACTCCCATTAATCTCTGATCAGATTGACCAATTGGCAAATGGTCATTTCTATACAAGTCTTGACATGGCGGCTGGTTTCCACCAGATTCCCATTGGTGAGACCTCCATAGAGAAGACTGCGTTTGTCACACCAGATGGGCTATATGAATACCTCACCATGCCATTTGGTTTGAGCAATGCTTGTTCGGTTTACCAACGATGCATCAACAGAGCTTTGACATCATTATTGGGAACAGCTGCGCAAGTCTATGTAGATGACGTATTGAGCAAGTGTACAGATTTCCCTGAAGGAATCTCCCACCTGGAACGAATTCTCATAGCACTGCAAGATTCGGGATTTTCTATCAACGTAGAGAAGTGCGCTTTCTTCAAACGGTCCATTGAATATCTCGGGAACGTAGTTTCCGATGGACAAGTACGACCAAGTCCACGTAAAGTAGAGGCCCTCGTCAAAGCACCAGTACCAAAAACTGTAAAGCAAGTCAGGCAGTTCAATGGTCTGGCTGGATACTTCAGGAAGTACATTCCTGACTTTTCTCGTATAATGGTGCCTTTGTACGAACTAACGAAACAAGGAGCAAAATGGACATGGACAGACAAACACGAAAAAGCTCGTAACACAATCATCGAGTGCCTAACGTCTGCTCCAGTCCTTACATTATTTCAAGAAGAAGCACCCATACTACTATACACGGATGCAAGCAGCCTCGGATTTGGTGCAGTACTAGTCCAAGTGATAGACGGACGACAACATGCTGTTGCCTTTATGAGCATGAGAACCACGGAAGCTGAGAGTCGCTACCACTCCTACGAGTTAGAGACACTGGCGGTGGTACGAGCTATAAAACACTTTCGCCAGTATCTATACGGGCGAAAATTCACCGTGATAACGGATTGCAACGCATTAAAAGCGTCAAAACACAAAAAGGATCTTCTGCCAAGGATTCATCGCTGGTGGGCGTTCTTACAAAATTATGACTTCGAGGTAGAGTACCGCAAAGGCGAACGTCTTCAACATGCTGACTTTTTCAGTCGAAATCCAGTTGAGCTTTCAGTCAATATTATGACAAGAGACTTGAACTGGCTCAAAATTGAACAGCGACGGGATGACGAACTGCGTCCGATAATGGACAGCCTCAGTGACAATAACCCAGTGGAAGACTATGTGTTAGAGGACAATGTTTTAAAGAAGAACGTTAATGATCCTGTCTTCGGTCAGCAGCTCAGTACCGTCGTCCCCAAATCATTTCAATGGAGCATTATAAACTCTTTTCACACTGCACTAAAACACCCTGGCTGGGAAAAGACACTGCAGAAGATCAGAGAAACTTATTGGTTCAACAAAATGAGTTCTACTATCCGAAGATTTGTGGATAACTGCGTTGTATGCCGTACATCCAAAGGAAGATCCGGGGCCATTCAAGCCCAATTACACCCTATACAAAAACCAACGGCCGCCTTCCAAGTTATTCATATGGACATAACAGGGAAGCTGGGCACACCAGACGATCAGCAATACGTCATAGTCACCATTGACGCTTTCTCAAAGTACGTTTTACTGTACTTTAGTACCAATAAAAACCCACACAGTACATTGGCTGCTCTAAAACGTACTGTGCATCTATTTGGTGCACCGGTCCAAATCATAGTCGATGGAGGAAGAGAGTTCCTTGGAGAGTTCAAGGAGTACTGTGACACCATCGGAATAAACATCCATGCTATCGCTCCAGGAGTCAGCCGAGCGAATGGCCAAGTTGAAAGAGTCGTTGCAACCCTTAAAAATGCTTTAGTAATGATAAAAAATTACGAAGCAGAGCAGTGGCACACTGTACTCGAGGAACTTCAGCTGGCAATGAACTGTACAACCCATCGGGTCACCGGTGTTGCTCCACTGACACTTATTACACAACGAAAACACTGTGTACCTCCTGAGCTTCTCAACCTGGTGGATATTGATAACGAAACCGTTGATATTGAAGCACTTACTCAACAGGTGCAACAGAAAATGATTCGTTGTAGCGAACAAGACAGACAACGCTTCAACCTACATAAGGCCAAAATCCATCATTTTCAAAGAGGAGACTACGTATTGGTGAAAAATAATCCTCGAAACCAAACCTCGCTTGACCTTAAATTCAGCGAACCATATGAAGTTTGTAGAATACTGGAAAATGACCGATATTTTGTAAAGAAAGTTGTCGGCAGAGGACGACCTCGCAAGGTTGCCCATGATCAGCTGCGCCGCGCTCCACAACCTGGTGATCAGTTGACCGTATCGGCGGGAAACGTATCACCTACTCACCGAGATCCTACTGCAGAATCAAATGAGCCCATTCCGTCGACCTCACGAGAAGGGCTGCAAGTACAGCCAAACCACGACTCGAACCAAGACGACCCATTGGAATAAATGGTAAGTAATTCAATCCAAATATTCCAAATAACCCTCCGAGAACTCTACGAGATCCTCCGAGAACTCTACGAGACCCTCCGAGAACTCTACGAGACCCTCCGAGAACTCTACGAGACCCTTCGAGAACTCTACGAGACCCTTCGAGAACTCTACGAGACCCTCCGAGAACTCTACGAGAACCTTCTAACCTTATAAGCATTGATATCCCCAAAAGACAAAGCAACGCAAGTTGCTTACAGACGCACTACTCAGAGAAATTCAAATCATTTCTTTCAGGTTTACGAGAATCCAAATAATCTACGAGAATCCATAAAAATCTACGAGAACCAATGAGGCTGGTGCAGAGCGCGCACCGCCTGTCAGTATGGCCGTATCGGCGCAACTACAACCGTTCGACGAGAATAATTAAGTTTAATCATTTGATTGTCTTAAAATTAGTTTATAAACCATCAGTTGATTATTTTTGAGTTGATTACGATGTAAAATTAATGTTATGATTGTAATTTCAATACTTAACCTACGAACTTGTAAACTCGTGCAGTGCGCAGAGTCCTATAAATACGGCCGCACTGTAGGCGCTCGGCTCAGTCGCTCTCGAGCCGCCGTACAGTACGGACCTCTCTGTGACGTCGTTACGCTGCTCGTTGAATAAACAAAGCATATAAAAGTACTTGTGAAGTTTTCCTTCGAAGACCCAAAATGAGTAACCATCATGAAGACAACAATCGTGACGTCAGCAATGCTGACGTCACACTTTTTAAAAATACTCCGGAGGTCCTTTCTCCGTCATATATAAGTCAATGGTTTATTTAGTTTTTTTAAAATAAATATCTTTTTATTTTTGATGCAATGTCCGACCTCTGGGATGGGGACGTTCCAATGTGCGGCGCCTGGCTTGTGATGCTCGTTCTCGATGCCCGTTCTGCTCCTTATGCATGCGAATGGGTTGGCTCAACTCTAGAAAAGTTTATAAGTGCCTGTAACAAAGATCAGAAATAAACGTTTGTAGTTTGAGTCAAGTGTTGTGTGTGATTTGAACTACCTACCCATTTACCCATCTACCATTAAGCATCACCACGATCTATCTAAAGACGAAGACAATATGGCGGAGCCCTTAAAGATTCAGGACCAGCGTTCCTCCAGTGGTTTCCCGCCGTTCGTTTGTTACATTTTATTTCCACACGTTAATCGGTGCAAATTATTCCTAAGGTTAGTAAACCAATATTTGTTTGTAAATTGTAATGTATTTCGTTTACAGTTTTATGCTACTTAGTTTTATATTATTTTTATTTCCTTTGGTGTTAAGATTTATTTCATAGTTTAATAATGTTCCTATGAACTAGAACTACCAATGGTTTCATTTATTGTCGTATTGTCGGCACCACCCTGTATACAAGTTGAAATTATTTATTAAAATTAATAAGTTTTCCTGCGTGCGCATCTAACAATGGCGATCGGCTGTAGACTAAAATATTAAGTTTTTGTTTTTTGGCTTTTCGCGGATAGCGTTGCAGCCACGTACAAAATGGGGAATTCAAAGTTTTTTTTATTACAGAGAAAACAAAAGTTTTATTTACTAAAAACGTACATACAAGTTGAACGTATCTATTTAAATTCAAAGTTGCATGAAAAGAGCAAGCAATAGGTACATTAATTTATTTGTAGTATTGAACACAATCTTTTTAGTATCGAAACTTTTTTAAGAACAAAGCAACTCAACCAATAAAACTAAAAAAAAACAAACATGAGCAAGTGTGTTGAAATAGTACATTATGGTATAAGTGTGTAACGTTGGTGATTACCGCTGAGGCGCCATTGAGACCCGAGCCGTCAGGTGAGGGTCTTAAGAGAGCCGAGGACAATAACCATCAATACACACGTATATCATACGACGTTTTTCAACACACTTGTGAAGAAACGACACAAAAAAATCATTTTCAACAGTAAAAACGAGTTGTGAAAAAAATTTCGCCATGGCGGGAAAAAATAATCAGTTTTCCTGCGCGCGCATCTAACAATGACGATCGGCCATAGACGAAAAGATAGATCGGCCATAGAATAAAAGAATGAGGTTTCTTTTTTTTGCTTTTTGAGAAATGAGGAATTCAAAGTTTTTTTATTACAGAGAAAACAAAAGTTTTATTTATTAAAAACGTATATACAAGTTGAAATTATCTATTTAAATTCGAAGTTGCATGAAATGAGCAAGCAATAGGTACATTAATTTATTTGTAGTATTGAACACAATATTTTTAGTATCGAAACTTTTTTAAGAACAAAGCAACTCAACCGATAAAATAAAATAAAAAACCTATAACTCACTTGTGAATAATGGTAATGAAAAATTCACAGTTTGATTACAGGTGTCATTTTGTGCCTAATTGCGGTGAAATTAGAGCCACTTTATGAGCAAGTGTGTTGAAAAAATAATAACTGACGCCGCGCGCCGCAAGAATGTCTATCTGCTAAGATCATTGCTTAATCCAAATAAATAAATCTAGTTAATCTATATGGTTAATAACGTTTCATGATAATATTCATGAACCTGCCATCTCTGAGACGATAGTACCTACAATTTTCACAAAGACCGATACAGGTTGACAGAAGGGACAGTACAACTAAATTATGGGGAAGGTCTTTGCGCAGCAGTGGGATCACACGGGCAAAAAGACTAAATCACTTTCTATAAGTAATTAACTATAATTAAAAAAAAACCGACTTCAAAAACACAAAAAAGTGAAAAATAAACTTCACAAGAAAAAGCAGCTTCTGAAGTCGGTGACATTTTGTCTGTTTGATTTCGTTTTTTGCCACCGACTTCAGAAGCTGCTTTTTCTTGTGAAGTTTATTTTTCACTTTTTTGTGTTTTTTACTTTTTTGTGTTTTTGAAGTCAGTTTTTTTTTGCAAAAAAGTTTTTTTATTTTACAATTTTTAGTTGTAATATATCCTATACAAATATTCACTATACATTTAACATTTAACCAAGAACCCTAACCCTTAACCTTCAAGATTCCCCTAATATTGCTTTCAACTCCTAACCGTTTAGGAGTAGTACCTTCCTTATTCAGCTCACCTAGATAACCTGAAAGAATACAACCATATGGGGTGTAAAAGTACCCTTAACGCAAACGAAAGGCATTTGTTCTCCCCACCACTGCGATCATTTTTTTGTTCTAGACCATACCTGGGAACCTCCTAGTTACGGAGATATTGGGGGTCAAAGTTCCAAATTTTTCACAGCTGTTTTTGTAAATACTAGTATTTCAGGTTTAAACTTTACTTAAATTACCTCCATGACCCGTTTACTATTCAAAGCATCCACTAGCACAATGTTTTAAGAGTGCTACTTTGAGTTTTACCGTAAAATGTGATTTTTGACCCCAAAAAAAAAAGTCATTTTCAAGCAAAAATTTTTGCGTAGGGGTACTTGGTTTGATGTACAGAATGCTTGGTTGTCGTATGCGTGAAGGGTTCGTTTACACCAAAGACTATATAGCCACTTGACTGCGCATACAGTGCCCCGATGCTCGAAAACTATTAGTATTTTGTCGCCTATGCATAGGCTACGGTATGAGTAACCGTTTTAGTTGTGACCAAGTGTTAGACCTGTCTGCACGCAAAATAATTACCAATTGTTATAATTTTTTATGCAATTTACAACGTGTAAAAATGCCTTCATGCGCGGTTAAGTGGTGTGGAAAACATTCCAAGACATCGAGTTACAAAAAGGATGGCACAACTTTTCATCAATAAGTAAATATTACGAAAATTATTTTTGTTTTAATCAAATTATGAGCCACCGCAGGGGTCTATTTAAAATGGTAGTTTGGGTGAACGAGCACAAAGATGAGTCTCGCGTTGATGTCTTTTGGAAAAGTCCCTTTCTTGTATTAGGCAATTCTAATATGTTTGTCCCTTTCGTTCCCTTTGTATTTTTATCGTAAAAATCTGTGCTGTTACCTTTTATGGCAGAATTCTATATCGATAAAAATAAAATTAAACTTAATCATTTTTATTTAATTCAGATACTGTCATTATCTACTTTTAACCGACTTTAAAAAATGGCGGTAGTTCTCAGTTTTTATATTCTTCTCAAATAAATATTTCTGTTAAAATTAAATGTTAATGTTTCATAAAACCTCGCATCATTTTTTATTTTCTTCTTTATAATACTTAAAATACTTATATTTTTCCGAGTTCAACAATAAGGAAGAAAGAAGTAGTAGACCCGGAAATTGTAGACCTAACTCCACGTAAACGCAAAATGAAACGACACATAGATCATCTTCTAATAATTATATTCTCTAATAAAAAAAAGAAAGATGTCTTGAAGCGAAGCGAAGACGCGGGTACTCACCGGACACGGTTGTTTTGGGAGGTACCTGCACCGAACAGGCGGGAGGAAACGCCCGGATGTCACCATTGTGAGGATCGGCCGGAGCGAGGAGGAATGGGACGCCGTCGCCTCCTTTTGCGAAGCAATGATGCTAGCGAAGGAGGTGGCGGAACGTGAGAGGGAAAGAACCTCTCGTCCCAGCCGCCGCAGGATCGGGCGTCGGGGGTCAAGTGATGGCTTCCGGCCACCGTAGACGCGGGCCTGTGGACGATGAGCGATTAGCTAGCTCGCCGTCCATCCCTCTTGTGACGACGACAGGCCGTCTCGAAGGCGCGTCCGTGTTCCACGCGCGCCTTAAAGAGATGTCAGCAACATGGAGCGGGCCCCCCGCAAGGGTCGGGGCTGCGGGTTGTTCGAAAGAGATACCGCAGCCTCGGCGCAAGGGCTAAGAAGGAACATGGGTGGTTTTTAGTCAGTAGAAGTCTGACACTCCCTTTCGCTCTGCCCAGAGCGGGAGGGGTTATTTGATACTTTCCCAGACCCCAAAAAAAAAATAGATTATTGGTTAAAAAAAATGCGAGCCTGAAAGATAATAACAGGATACTTGTTTTTCTTTTTGTAATTGACTGATTTTAATTAAATATTATTTTGTAATTTTTATTGAGAATTTTATATAATATTAAAATCCATTTTATCGATATCGACTATTTTCCCTAATCAAGTAAGGCAATCCCTACCTAGGCATACCTACGCAACTTGACCTTGAACTGACGAATTGCAGCCGCGTATTCTTCCTCATCCCCCGACCCGCAGTAGTGAGTTGTGTACTTAGAAGAAATCGGCTCACACGCTCTCTAGTGGTTTAATACTCTATGGTTTACACCCTGTATTCGTGCCAAATTACAGCTTTCTAGTACTAACTGCCGCACTCAGAGAGCTTTAATGATTGTGAAACCAAAACCCTCAAGAACAACAGTCAGTGTTTGCCCTTACATCCTGTATGTTCGACCCAGGTGACCGCAATCGTAAAGCTACGAAGCGACAACTTGGGATGCGCGGGACCGCATCCGCAAGCGGCCGTGCACCTCTTAGTCATTCGCTTTGTATAGCAGTCGCGGTTATTGCATACTCAGTCATTTGCAAACAAATCAGAGAGAATTGAACCGTAGCGCTAGCGACCCGTTCGATATCAGCTGTTTGATAAGCGTGCTCGCAGCTGTTCCAGCAATGACGTTCAATCATTTACTATTGAACCGTACATCTGAGTAGTAGTAAATGCTGGGCACAGTCCTCGTCTCAGTCAGTGTCGCTGGCTGTGTCTGTGTGACAGTGGCTGAGTGGCCGCCAGTGGAGTGTGCACGCAGACGGTGCACGCTCGCGCTGGCGGGCGCGCGGCTACATTTCATTTCGTCTTTATTGCTCTCGCTTTACGAAATCCCTGCTGACATTTGGAGCGAAGCTATTTTCCATTTTCTCCAGTGCTAAGGAATTTAGATTTCCTCGAAAGAAACGTGGCGAGGATTCAATGAATTCCATTGTAACAGAGATTTCTACATTTCGATGAGTTCGTCGCAGTCGCGCCCTACTCACAGGAGCCAGGAGGTGCCTACGTGTTACGGCTCTCGTTTGTTACGATAACACGCATGTCGGCAGCTGTAATGCTGTATGCTGTATGCCTGTAGAACTGACTCTTACCTGACGCTGGACGCACGCTATCGATTACGCATGACTTATGCGTTTTACTGATGCATACAGCATATCTTGTTGGTACGCTGTCCAACAAAAAAGTCCATAGATTATGTCAGAAATGATGACAAATGACAATATAACTACACAACTTTTTGCCCTCAGGACAATGAATTTTGACCATGTAAAAAGATTAATAATTACAAAAAAATAAAATTACCACACAAGTAAGTAATTAATTTCGTGTTGGCGCCAACTAAACAAACAAGAAATTAAATTACGAAAAGCGTGAAATGATGGCACCCAGCTTGATTGATCTCTGTTTATTGTTTATTAACTTTAACTTTGGAGCTAACTAGCTAGACTAAAAAACAATACATACACACGAATAGAGAACCTCCTCCTTTTTGGAAATCGGTTAAAAAGAGTTTTTTATTTCTTGCTTTTCAGTTCGTGTTTTTTGTTAAAAAGCTTTATTCTTTAAAGTTCTGACTGTGCGTCAGCTTTTCATTAAGAGCATCATACTGAAACAACACTCTATGCCATACCAACAACATACCATCCTTCTAGTTCACAAGGTAAGAGACGCTACAACCCCGTAGATCGACCACGCATTCGCCTTTCAACTCAGTTTTCCAAGCAGTTCTTCTGCCACCAAGGTGGTTTTCTCTGCAATAAAATAAATAGCATGCAACCGTTGGTCAATCTCACTAAAGTCATGTGTAAAAAGAAAATGACTTCCTTCCTACAAGAGCTAAATTACAATCAAACTGAAAATCTATTTGCTGCCATAATGTAATATACCTGTTAAATTTAATGGAACACATGTACACACATATACACACACACTCACACCATACACACACTCACACCACACACACATAAACTCTCATGCACCACACATAATACTCTCATGCACTACACACTTATACAAACACACAGTTATACTAACCTGTTTGTTGTTAAAACCATACTTACACCAGCCGGTATTAATGCTCATTGTATTGAAAAACTTATGTGTGCGGAGTCCTGGTGTCCTGAAATACAGGCTAGCAGCCTAGCTTAGGCACCAGTCACCCACGATATTACAAGTGATACAAAAAATGTAAAAACAATGTATTGTAAAATATTGTGGTGAGAAAATAAACATTTTTTTTTTTTTTACCGACTTCCGAAAAGGAGGAAGTTCTCAATTCGTCTGTATATTTTTTTTTTGTATTATTGTTATCGCAAATGTCCGTCATTAATAAACCGATTTTCATAAATCTTTTTGTGTTCGAAAAGGTATACTCCCGAGGTGGTCCCACTGTCACCAAATCAGGATCTGATGATGGGATCCCAGGGAAATCGAGGGCAACCCTCAAATTTTATAGGCACATGATATTTTTCATATATTTTCTAATATTTTTCATATATATTCTATACTCACTTATGGAGCGATAATTGTATTCTTTCAGGGTATCAGGTTGACCCGAGGTGGTCCCATTGTTACCAAGTCAGGATCTGATGCTGGGATCCCAGGGAAATCGAGGGCAACCCTCTAACTTTATAGGCACTTTTGACGTTTTCCATATATTTTGTTCAAGTATTTGCGTATGGTCATTATAATATCATGTGGATTCACTGATGATGATAAAAGGTACAACTCCTCAACGGTTAGGAGTTGATAGAAAATTCTTTCAAAACAATACGTACTTATGAAGTGATAGTTGTATTCCTTTAAGGGAATTAGGTTGCCCTGATGATAGAAGGTAAATCCCATTAACCGACTTTAAAAAGGGAGGTTCTCAATGTATATTCACCGATTACTCGGAGGCGCCTGAATCGCTATAGATTTTTTTTTTTATTGAAAAGGAGATATCCCAAGAGTGGTACCATGATAAGAAAATCAGGATCTCATGATGGCATCCCAGAGAAATCGAGGGCAACCCTCAAATTGTATTGGCACGTATTACGTGTTTCGTGCTTTTTCATAAGTTTTTTAAATATTTGCATCTAGCAGTCTTTGCAGCAGCGTCTAGAAGTGATCTTCATGTTGATGAGCTGATGATGGAAGGTATAACTCCTCAACGGTTAGGAGTTGGAGCATAATTCTTTACTAAATATTATGGGGACGTATTTATGGTTGTATTCTTTCAGGTTCTCTAGATGAGATGATTATGGAAGGTACTACTCCTAAATGGTTAGGAGTTGAAAGCAATAATAAGGGAATCTTGAAGGTTAAGGGTTAGGGTTCTTGGTTGAATGTTAAATGTATAGTAAATATTTGTAAAGGATATTCCAACTAAAAATTGTAAAATAAAAAAACTTTTTTGCAAAAAAAAAAATACTTCAAAACACACAAAAAAAGCAGTTTCTGAAGTCGGTGGCAAAAAAAAAGGAAATCAAACAAACAAAATGTCACCGACTTCAGAAGCTGTTTTTTCTTTTGAAGTTTATTTTTCACTTTTTTGTGTTTTTCGTTTTTGTGTTTTTCACTTTTTTTGTGTATTGAAGTCGGTTTTTTTTTGCAATTTTTTTTTTCTATCGATGAAAAGTTAAAAGTCTTAGAACAATCCCTAATGGAACCACGGGTAATTAAAATTACCCATGGACCCGGTAATGGGTCGACCCACCGGGACCACGGGTAACGACTCACATAATTAAGATGAAGTGCGATCAAAGTGGACAGATTCCATAAGAGTGCAATGACTGCAAACCAAACTTAGTTGCTTTGCATCTGCTGGGAACATACTGCGGCTCACGTTTGTGTTTCATCGGAAACATGAAGATTACCAAAGATAAACAGAAAAAAAGAAAAAGTATTTATCGGTCTCACACAGGACAAAACAATTGCGAGTCACTTTAGTTGTAGTTTGACGGACTAATTAGAATCATATTTTTTTTAGTCAGTAAACATCTCTATTGGTCCAGCCGCAATTTTATACTTATGTACGATGAACGTGTGAACGTTTTCCATGTCTGTTTCAGTCCCGCGAGGATTTCGACACTTTTGTGTTTAGCACTTGTTCGTTCTTTAGTTCCTGCTTGTACCGCATAATGAAGATCTAAAGAATAATATAAGCAGGAAGTTGCCGCCTCGTCAGCGGCGGTACCATGCTAATAACTGGGTCAAGCAGGGGCTCCCACACCGCGCACCGCCGCCGCGCCGCACCGCCGCCGCGCCGCACCGCCGCCGCGCCGCACCGCCGCCGCGCCGCACCGCCGCCGCGCCGCACCGCCGCCGCGCCGACATGCTAATGCAACGCTGTACTTGCACTTGCTTAGCTCTCGACAGGCTACACATCTCCACTTCCGCATGTGTGTCATTACACATGAGGACAGCCGGTAGCTAAACTGTCGTTTGATATTATCATTTGGGCATAACATGCAATGAGTGTGTTGTGAACTTGTGAGGAGGCGCGCCGATCAGGGACCGCACCAGTCCGCGGTGCGGTGGCTCGCTACATTACTGGACATAATTATGTTATTATTCATGCTGTTCCGTTTCCATCCTCGGGCGTTAACAAGTAAGCATTCAACTGCGCTCGTCCCACCATCCTCGGCCTCTTCGCGGCAGGTGTCATAGGAGTTTTAAAATACCGAAATTCAATGGGTTTTGAAATATATTGATAAGTTTTTTTTTTGTTAAAAATCACGAATTAAAGTTATTTGAAGCTAATTAAAAAAAAAACCGACATCAAAATAACAAAAAAAGTTTAGAAGAAAAATCAGCTTCTGAAGACGGTGGCAACAGAACGAAATCAAATAAACAAATTTAATGTCTCTTCAATGTGTTTTTGTTTTTTTCACTTTTTGTGTTTTTGAAGTCAGTTTATGATTTTTGCAAAAAAAAACATTTTAGTTGTAATATCAGTTATTTGAAATAAACTATTATTCCCTTTATTTATTTCTAAACAAACTTTATACATTTTTAAATATTTCTTATAAAAACAATAAAACAAACATTTAAAAATATAAAAAATTGTAGCCCACCGGTATCGGGAACAGGGTCCAAGCTACCGGTGATTAGGGCTCCAGAGACAGGAACCTCCTCACAAAGCGGGCCGTATCGAGAAGTACTGCCTTCTGTATCACGCCCTTGATCCAACCGCCAAGCGAAAGCTTAGAAAGATGTTGATCCATGCTTTCGGCTATCAAGACGTTACGACTAACGGCACAATGATAGCCGAGTTCACATGCTAGATATTTTATTTGTTTTTCTTTCTCAGCTTTCACAAGGTTATTATTATTATATTATTGAGGTTATTGTTATTATTATTTCCTATACAAATATTTACTATGCATTTGACATTCAACCAAGAAACCTAACCCTTAACCTTCGAGATACCCTTTTTTTTTTTTTTTGGGGGGGTGGGAAATCATCAAATAACCCCTCCCGCTCTTGGGCAGAGCGAAAGGGAGTGTCAGACTTCTACTGACTAAAAACCACCCATGTTCCTTCTTAGCCCTTCATGTCGAGGCCCCGGTATCTGCGAACAACCCGCAGCCCCGACGGACCTTCGAAATTCCCTTATTATTGCTTTCAGCTCCTAACCGTTGAGGCGTAGTACCTTCCATAATCAGCTCACCTACATAACCTGAAAGAATACAACCATTTATACGTCCCCATAATATTTTATTCAAGAATTATCCTCCAACTCTTAACCGTTGAGGAGTTATACCTTCCATCATCAGCCCATCAACATGATGTGATGAATTCTAGATGCGAATACTTGAAAAGCTTTAGAAAAAGCACGAAACACGTAATACGTGCCAATAAAATTTGAGGGTTGCCCGCGATTTCTCTGGGATGCCATCATCAGATCCTGATTTCCTTACCATGGTATCAGCCTTGGGATATCTCCTTTCTAACAAAAAACAATTTTCTATATCAGTTCAAGGGGGCTTCGAGTAATCGGTGAACATACATAGAAAAAGATTCCGACGAATTGAGAACCTCTTTTTTTTAAGTCGGTTAAAGAGATTTACCTCCTGTCATCAGGTCAACTTAATAAACCTGAAGGAATACAACTATCGGTCCATAAGTACGTATGATTTTGAAGGAATTTTCTTTTAACTCCTAACCGTTGAGGAGTTGTACCTTCCATCATCAGCGCAGCCACATGAGGTTATGATTTTCAGACGCAAATACTTGAACAGGTTCTGAAAATATTATAGAAAACGTAATTTGTATGCCTATATTTGAGGGTTGCCCTCGATTTCTCAAGAATCCCATCATCAGATCCTGACTTGGTGACAATGGGGCCACCTCGGAAGTATACTCTTTACATTTTGAAAATCGGTTCATTAATGACGGAGATACGCGATAACAAACATACAAAAAAAAAGACATTCAGACGAATTGAGAACCTCCTTCGTTTTTGAAGTCGGTTTAAAATAATATTAGACGAATGAACGCAAGTCTCTCAAATGTCAACTACAATATAAAATGTCCGCAATCCAAAATAAAAATTGAAATAAAAATAAGTTAAATTAAATAGGAAATAATGTCAAAGATTAATTAGAATGTCATGAAAAATGCAATTAACAAAAAATATTAAAAACAAAAATACGAATGGGCAAATCAAACGTGAAGCGTACTGCACTAATCTGTTCTGTTCTAATTGAGAACCTCCTTTGTTTAAGTCTTTTTTTATAAAAAGAGAGGGCACTCTCTCAAGTTGAGGAGCAGCACTGCGGCAACACAGCTCCGGTGCACTCCGCACAGATGTTGTACGAGTATAATTATGAGATCTTACCGGACACTTGATTAGCTCTAGAGCCTGAACTCATTAGTGTCACCTGTCGAGTCGTAATCGCAGCGCTGACACCTGTCACTCCTGTCAGTGCATACTCGGACACACTTGGATACAAACAACCAGCTTGTCTTGCTGCGCAAGTCAAGTCTGGTGTCCAGCAGGGCTATTGCGTATCTTTTTAAATGTCAGTGGCTATCATAGTGTCCATCAATTAACTGTCAAAAAACCATAACCATTTTACAGTTAATCGATGGACACTATGATAGCCACTGACATTTAAAAAGATTCGCAATAGTCCTGCTGATCAGACTACATTATAGAGTTCGAAGGCCGCCGACGAGATATATATATTACTAGCTGACCCATGCAACTTCGTCTGCGTCACATAATATAGCTTATAACAAATCGTGTCAACATAAATTGAGTTAAATCGTAACAAACAAAAAATCTTATCTTTCCTTTTTACAATATTAGTTTAGATTATATTAAAGTGTGAATTACTATAGGTATCTCTTACTGTTAAATATACAGTAACACCTTGTAAACATTATGGTGCAGTAAATATTTTACTGGATGATGTGATTAAATTATATACTAAAACCTTCCACGAGAACCACTCTATCCATTGATAGAAACAGCATGAAAATCGGTGCAGTAATTTTTGAGTTTAGCGCGAACAGACAGACAAACAAAGTCCTTTTAGGTGACTTTGTTTTACAATATGTAGAGATTTAAAGTAACCGTTGATGTATAAACCGGACAAAATTAATAATCTCTGTCAAAACAAAGTGTTTTATTTGTTATAAAATGTTTGGCTACCTTACTAGAAAGAGATAAACCGGCTCTTCAAGTCGCGTCCTGCCTGTCCTGTTATTTGCACATCACAGGAGCTGATGGTATCCCTGAACTGAAAAATAATGCTCGTAACAAAATGCTACGTAACACATGCGGCGTAGCCCGTAGCCCGACCGTAGCCCGTGGCTCGTAGCACGTTACGCGTAGTGCGTAAACTGTAGCAAGTAGTTCGCGTATACCGATGTAAGCTTAGCGCTCGCGAAACACTTGCCATCGAGCAGGAGGCGTATAGTTTCAATCTCCGCTAAAAAAAAAATTATTTTAACAATTTTGTTTTTAAGTTAAGATATGGTTAAGATAAGCGAAACATACTTTAAATTACAGTTTACGGCTAACGGATGCACTCCGTAAACTTAAAAGAGGAAATAGTGTTGGACTTTGCAGAAATTGAAACTGAAACACGGACATTGTGGATTTTGAATTTGTCATTCATGGACATTGCTGTTTTTGATGTGGCAATTTTCAAATTTCTATGTCACGTGACCAAAATACGACACGTCATTGGCTAAACTGGACTTTCACGAGACCAAAATACCGGCTGGCTAAACTGGCCTTTGCTGTTTTTGAATCTGACGACTTCGTACTTTGTGGATTTTGCTCCCAACAGTCTACTATAGAACGGATTTACTATTGGACTTTGCATGTTTTGAAATAATAGGGTTTGGGCCCTAAGAAAAAGAAAAAACCTTGCCATTGGAATAAAAATGTTACTAGATGAAAAAAATGGACTTTGCGGAATTTGAAACTATACGCCTCGCTATAAGTATTGTTATTAGAAGAAAATACTAAACCGAACAAAAGCAACGTGTAAAATGCCTACTATAAAATGCATAACATGTTCGCAGCCGTGTACTGACTCGGGAACATTTGTATTTTTACAGATCACCCGATGTGTCTCCACCGCAGCGAGCCACTAGTAAGTAACGCACGCACACAGCATACCGCACGCACCCCACACTACAACACCACATCTACAAATAGCAATTACACACGGAAAAACATTGCGCACAAAAAATATGTAGGCGTCATATTATTGTTGTACAAAAACAAATATTATAATATATTTTACTAAAATTGTGTTAGAATAGATTTTATTCGCTGCAATAAACACAAAAGAATACAGTATGGCAGTGAGGATCTATCGCGATAACGTGCATCGAAGTCAAGTAGTCCATAACGCAGTGAAGATCATTCGCAGTAACGTGCATCGCAGTTTTGTAGCATCGTGTTAGCATTCATCGATATTTTGTGCGTCGAGATTCCGTATTCTACTCTAATGCAAAGTACGAGTAGCTCTTTACAATTATATTGAAGTGTTACGAGTTACGTGAAACAATATCAATTAAACACCAAACAACTTTAATAATTACAAAACACTTCATAACTCAATCAAGAATTCGCCACTGATATAATTATATCAGTTATATCGTCTAAATCAAACTGCTCCGGGTAATTCGACAGCTATTTATATGCCGACCGACCCCTAGAGAAAGTTCAGTTTAATAGTGGAACATTCTAGATTCGAACGTCCGTCGTAGAACACCACCAATCGATTAAAATAGATATAAGGCAAAGCCGCAACTTTAAAAAAATGGTGGACGTTCGGCAAGCTATATGAACATATTATAAGTCTTTAAATTTGATACTTCTTTATGTTTACATAGTAGGTATAAAACAAAGTCCCTCCCGCTGTTTGTACGCTTAGATCTTTTAAACTACGCAATAGAGTGATTCAAGAGGAAAGTTTATGTCTACATTGCACCCGTGCGAATCCGGGCGGGTCGCTTAATTGTTACAAATATATGAAATAAATAAAATTATTCCAAAATAAACTTTATTATATATAGTTAATATGCATTTCATCGACAACAATTAACAAATAAACAGACCAAATGAATGAACGATTAACAAAAAACAGACGAATTCACAAAAAAGTCGTGATTGGTGTTTGTTTTTTTAGTTTCTTCAGCACACATCTAGGAACTCAATAAAAAGTGTCCTATGAAAATCCGACCACCATTACCAAATTAAAAAAACATACAGCAATCGTTCCACCTTTTTGTTAACTTGCCTTGACTGCAAGGAAGGTTGGGATTGGGAGCACATGAGCGGGAGTGCCGTCAGCGAGATGTGGCCAGTCTCCGCGGACAGGAAAGTGTAAGTAGGGACACGTGCTTCACCTGGCGCGGCGCACGGCCAGCGCGCCCGTGAGCACCAGTAGCGCCGCGACGGGGCGGTTCGCGAGCGAGGGGTGCGAGGCGCTCGCGGCCACGCTGATGCGCCGCATGCGCAGCGCCGACTCCATGTTGTGTATGGTGGAGTTCAGCATCGGCACGTAGGGGTATATTGCCGTGAACACGCTAGTGGCACCCTCGCCAATATCCGCGGCCCCCGTGGCGCACTCTATCGGACCCATGGAGGTGACGCCCACCTGCGTGTCACGGTACAGCACGGGCGCGCCCGAGTCGCCCGAGCAAACGCCGCGCGCGCCCGGCCCCGACAGCACCACACCCACGCCGCACGCGCAGTGCTCCCAGGCCGCGCGGTCGCACGCCACCAGCCGCAGCTGCACCTCGAACAGCTCCTCGCCCTGCCGCGTGCGTTCCGTGCGCCCGAAGCCCAGCACCTGCCGACACACCGGTCTACAGACACCCACCCACTGCTTGCACCTGCCGCATGCCACCCTCAGCACTGCCCGAGTGCAGAATGCCGACAGTGCCGAGCGTCGAGCGGATATAACCGACACCAAGATCACTTCGCAAACATTTTGGGGTAGTTTAAATTAAAAAATATTCGGAGTACACATGACGTTGCACAGTACGATATTCAACATTTTAAAGGGGACATTAGTAAGTATATGATTATAACCGCATTAACGTCGTAGAAAACTGTAACCATCGTATAGTTGGACACCGTGCTGTGCTTACATGTGCTGCCGTAGCGGCAGTAGTATGGCTGTCACCTGCACTTTCTGGTCGTGGAGGGTCTCCAGGTCGTACATGGGCATGGCGGTGATGGGCGACACCCCGGGCGTCGAGCTTAGCCGCATGGCGAAGCGCGTGCGCACCAGTCCCACGTCGTGGTGCAGCTGTGTCACGTCCACGCCGCGGCCCTCGTCCTCCTCCACCACCTTGAAGCTGCACACACAACAACGAGCGAGTCAGCGCGCGCCCGCACCGTGCTCTGCGGCGGTGGCCGGCGCGTACCTACCCGGGGTGCGCGTACATGTAGATCACGGCGGCGACGACGCCCTCGTCCGAGGAGGGGCGGCGCGTGTTGTATTTAACGTAAGCCACCCCCGGCGACACGCAGTGCCCGGCTGTCACCGCCCAGTTGGGCGCTACCACGGTGCCCGAGCAGCGCGTGTTCCAGTAGCGGTCCAGCAGCACGCACGTGCCCGGGAACATGCTGAGCGGCACCGGCTTGCCACCGAACACGCGCCGCGAGTCGTCCGAGCGCTGAGCGCCCGTCCCCCACATATTGCGGTAGAACGCGTGCCGGCTGCCGTTGCCAGTCGCCGAGCACGCGCTCAGCGTGGCCACCAGGACCAATACCGCCTGCAACATCGTGTCCACCATCCCGAGCATCGGTACACGGTGCCAAAGACTAGAAGTGCGCGGAACAACTGACGCCAAAAGAGTAAAATACTTATATCAAACGGAAAAGAGGGCCGACTCCCACAATAATTTATTGAATGGGGGCGACATCTACTATTCTGTTCCAACAACTTTTTGATTAAACTGGGGTAACTACTTGAGACACTAAATAAAATAAAACAATTTTAAATAATTAGGTACCTACACTATCATATATTTCAGTATGATTGCGTTTAAAATATAACATCACTCCTGTATGCTCAGAAGGTTGTTGTTTATGTTTATTAAATAACCGACTTCATAAAACAAAAACACAAAAAATAAACAATACGTACAATCTTGAAGGAATTTTCTTTCAACTCCTAACCGTTGAGGAGTTGTACCTTCCATCATCAGCGCATCTACATAAAAAAACTTTTTTGCAAAAAAAAAACCGACTTCAAAAACACAAAAAGTGAAAAACACAAAAACGAAAAACACAAAAAAGTGAAAAATAAACTTCACAAGAAAAAGCAGCTTCTGAAGTCGGTGACATTTTGTTTGTTTGATTTCGTTTTTTTTGCCACCGACTTCAGAAGCTGCTTTTTCTATTTTAGTTAAAGTTTTTTTATTTTACAATTTTTAGTTGTAATATCCTATACAAATATTTACTATACATTTAACATTCAACCAAGAACCCTAACAACCCTTCAAGATTCCCTTATTATTGCTTTCAACTCCTAACGGTTTAGGAGTAGTACCTTCCATAATCAGCTCACTTAGATAACCTGAAAGAATACAACCATATATACGTCCCCATAATATTTTCTTAAAGAATTATGCTCCAACTTCTAACCGTTGAGGAGTTATACCTTCCACCATCAACTCATCAACATGAAGTGATGACTGCTAGATGCAAATATTTAAAAACCTTGAGAAAAAGCACGAAACACGTGATACATGCCTATACGTATACGGGGGTTGCCCTCGATTTCTCTGGGATGCCAACATCAGATCTTGATTTTCTTATCATCTTTCGTACCACCAATGGGATATCTCCTTTTCAACAAAAAAATATTTTTTTATATCGGTTCAGGCGCCTCCGAGTCCGAGTAATCGGTGAATATACATAAAAAAAAGATTGAGAACCTCCTTTTTTAAAGTCGGTTAATGAGTTTGAGGTTTTGGTTAGTGGCCTCACCGCCTTGGCACCTGGAATGTACGCGGCTTTAACCAACCGGGAAAACTCCAGTTAATAGAGAGTGAAATGAAAAGGAAGGAAGTCACTACCCTCGGACTCAGCGAAACACTCTGGAAAAAGTCAGGATACTTTTCAACTGACCAGCTGAACAAAGTCTACTTTTCAGGATCTGAAAATGAAAGTTCTAAGTGTGTTGCCTTCGTCGGACCACTAAGCATGGACAAATATGTCAGCGGTTATAAGCCAATTAACGACCGAACAATTGCCATTAAAGTTAACACAACTCCCTGTAAACTGAACATCTTACAGGTCTATGCGCCTACCGCCCAATCTGGGGAGGACAAAATCGAGAACTTTTATAGCACGTTGGCAAAATCTTTACAGGAAATACCCAAAAGGGAGATAACGGTTGTTCTAGGTGATTTTAACGCCAAAATCGGTCAAACGGACAGCGACGAACATCTTGACGAGTAGTCGGGAAGTATGGAATCGGCAACAGAAACGAGAGAGGCGAACGTATGCTTCAGTTCTGTAGTGAGGAAAATGTTACCGTGACGAACACCTGTTTCAAACAAAAATTTTGCTAAATGCAGGTAAAATAGAAATTGGTCTAAAGTTACCAATATCATTTTTACTGCCAGATTTAAATAGAGGGATGATTTTACTGCTCTTAATAAGATCAGGGAAAGTCCCCAAATCAACCCATTTATTGAAAGTAACAACAAGACAGGGGGCTACAATGTCGATTATGTTACTGTTAATAGTTTAATAGAAATGCCCCAAAAATCATCTGGGTTTTTAGACTTAAGTGAATTTAAAACGTAAACCACATCAAGAGGTGTTACATGTTCGAAACTAAATACGTTACCACATTTAGACACGCTGCTATGCAAAAGATCTTCGGCTTTAGACGGCGACGAACATAAGGAACGAGTCGTCGCTATAGGTATGCTGGCAAAATACTCATTAAAAGCCTCGGCGACGTCGTTGTACGTGTTTGGTGTGGGCTGCAACTTGCGTCGACACCTTCCTAGCACGGTGGGCTACCCTGGGGTAGCTGCTACAAGTACTGAAAACCTCAAACGGCGCAATGACAATAACTTAATTGGAGTTATGTGTTTGTGCCGTTTGGGGTTGAAACACTAGGGCCATGAGGTCCGAGTGCCCACCTAGTATTTCGGGAAACTGCAAAGCGGTTGGTCGATTCTTCACGTTATCAGAAGGCTGGCCTATTTTTGGCCAAAGAATGAGTATTGCTATCCAACATGGCAATGCTGTCAGTCTTCAAGGAACTTTTCATCAAATAAAAAAAAAAAATTGTGAAATTAATATTTCTCTAATACATTATCATAAAACTAGACAATAAACTTTTTATTTGGTTTATTATCGCGGATCTTTCGAAAGGCATCTGCCATCTAGTGAGGTTTGTTAAGACTGTTTAGCTGCATTACTTTTTGGTACAAAATTCTAGATGTCTCCACGTCCTCACAATAATTGCTTAGTGCAGCGCGACCCCTCTGACTGTGACAGCATTTAACATGCTGTCACCTCTACCGCAATTATATTCTATGCATGGAACTAAAAAGTACTACCACTGATACTTGATGCTCCTTCATGGCGTTCTCATTGATACAAATATGAAGTCAGCTGCTAGTTACCATGTTGGCATGCAACTACGACTGTCCTTTATGTTATAATACGTTAAATTGAACTGTATAATAGTCTACTTACTCGACGATAATCAATAGTTGTATTCTTTCAGGGTATTAGGTTGCCCTGATGATAGAAGATAAATCTCATTAATTTAAAAAAGGAGGTTCTCAATCTTTTTTATGTATATTCACCGCTAACTCGGAGACGCCTGAGCCGATTTTGATTTGATTTGATTTGATTTGATTAGAAAATTCTTTTGTGTTGTAAAAGAGACAGGTAACCCAAGGGTGGTACCATGATAAGAAAATCAGAATCTGATGATGGCATCCCAGAGAAATCGAGGGCAACCCTCAAATTGTATAGGCACGTATGACGTGTTTCGTGCTTTTTTAAGTAAAAATTGTAAAATAATTAAAACTTTTTTGCTAAAAAAAACCTTTCTAAAACAAAAAAAGTGAAAAACACAAAAACGAAAAACAAAAGCTGCTTTTTCTTGTGAAGTTTATTTTTCACTTTTTTGTGTTTTTTTTTAAGTCGGTTTTTTTTTACGGTAGAAGTACTGAGTTGTGCGACTTGGGTTTTTTTACAAGTTTTGTATTTAGTGAGATATAATATACATAAAGAGTCAAGGAACACCCGGATGGAACGAAGTTATTGTTATTATTTTTTACTAGCTGTGCCCGCGACTTCGTTCGCGTGCTTGTCGGAAACCAAAATGCGTCGCTTACATAAAAGTACATTAAATCATTGCCCTGCGTTAACTTACTGCCGCTGTAGAAGTGTTTGTTAATCAACCACGTCAGAACGGCCGAACGGATCTTGAAGAAATTTGAAACAGGTACATTATAGTCGACAGGTACTGTCGTTGGCGCGTTTGTGTTCCACGCGCGCCTCAAAGATATGTCAGCAACAATTAAGGGGTCCTTTGGGGCCCCTTAATGGTTGCTGCCGTCGTCTGCCGGGGCTGACGGTTGTCCGCAAGAGATACCACGGCCCCGAAACACAATGAGCTAAGAAGAAACGTGGGTGGTTTTTAGTCAGTAGAAGTCTGACACTTTTTTCCGCTCCGCCCAGAGCGGGATGAGTCATTTGATAATTTACGAACCACAAAAAAGGGGGGATTAGAGGCTGTTTCGAGAGGTACCTGTACCGAATCTGGGACATCGAATCTGAAATGGAACGCCGTCACCTCCTTCTGCGAAGCAGTAATGCTAGCGAAAGAGGTGAACGTAAGAGGGACACAACCCCTCTTCCCAGCCGCCGCGGGAGACGCTCCGGGCATCGGGGGCCACGTGATGGCTTCCGGCCACCGTAGGCGCGGGCCTGTGAACGGTGAGTAACGGGCTAGTTAAATCGTTCGTCCGTCCTATGACGATGGAGGCGCTTTCGTGTTCCACGCGCGTCTCAAAGGGATCTCAGCAACATTGAAGGGGCCCCCAAGGACCGACGCCCGTCGGGGCTGCGGGTTGTTTGAAAGAAATACCGCGGCCTCGACACATAGGGCTAACAACACACCACATCTATATAAAGACATGTTTGGTGCAGTTGCTGGACGATTAACAGTAGCACTGCGTGTCGCAGGTTCGATTCCCACACGGTACAAAAAAAATATGTCGTGGGTTTTATCTAATTTTAATTTAGTTTTAAAAAAATTGTATTTTTATACTGTGTAATTGGTAAATCTTTATTTGTTGACTATTCACGAAACATATGTTTATTTAATAACACCGCGGTTCAGAAAAAAAATGACATCAAATGAATAACGCCATCTGTCGAAAACGAAGATAAACTGCTAAAAAAGAGCGATCAAACACACTATAGGGTTTAGGCTATGTAGATTTTGAAAGCATCAATCATTTAGACTAATATCTACGTACCTTTTGCTATCATAACTTATTTAAAGTTATCTTGTGAAGGCATTTATTAATAAGTACCATATTCGTTCAATAGATGTCGTTGCTTATCTCATTCTTGACCATAATGACAAGTTCTTCTTGAAAACTATAAATGCATATATCTTTTGATAGAGAGCACCGATTACGATGAAACAAAGACTAAGTAATAGCCCAAGTTACGCACAATATTTATGTATAAAAGTTACCTACATTCGTTTCGTAAATTTGACGTGATGCTTAGTCATCGAAACAGACAAACAGACAAACAGACAAAAATTCCAAAAATGCTGGAAATGTGTTCTGTTGGTTATACTTTAATACCCTGACAATTTTTTTTTTAAATATTTTCGATGTACAAAAAAGATTTTTCTACAGATTTATTATATGTATAGATTATGTAAAAAAAAAAAAAAAAAGAAATCAAAAAAAAAAAAAAAAAAGAAATGTAGAAATGAAAATATCTGGCTTGCTTTCTATAAGAGAGAGAGAGACAGACAGAGAAACATGCGACGCCGCACAGCTTACAATAGCTTACTATAGCAAAAAGTGTCGTGACAACTTTTCGTAAGAATTTTTTCCGTCTAGCCCCCTTTCACAACGCGCGATAAGGAACTTCGTTGCAATTGTAAAATTTATATAGCACCCGGGCTATTCTTACGAATCATTGACACCTCATTTATTGAAATTCGTTCAGTAGTTTAGGCGCTATGGTGGAACATACAAATATACATATATTATCTATACTATATCTATACTAATATTATAAAGCTGAAGAGTTTGTTTGTTTGTTTGTTTGTTTGTTTGTTTGAACGCGGTAAACTCTGGGACTACTGGTTGGAATACAAAAACTCTTTTTGTGTCGGATAGTCCATTTATCGAGGAAGGCTTTAGGCTATATAACATCACGCTACGACCAATAGGAGCGGAGCATAAATGAAAAATGTTGCAAAAACGAGAAAAGATATTCCTTTTTGAGAGCTTCCGTTGCGTGCGCTGCGAAAACGGTTTAAGTTACGCAAATACCATGTATAAAAGAATTGTTCCTCTTTAAAAGTTCTAAAAAAAAGTCTGCGTCAGCATATGTCTATCTTTTAAGATTGACTCACTGTAACCATTTTTTACTATTAAAATGTTAGGTTAAAAAGAATGATATTTTGCGAAGCTTATTTAACCCATATGGTATTAATCTATATCTAAATAAATGTGTTTGTTAGCACAGAAATTTAATATAGAATATTTGTGCCCTTTACTCTATACAGTTTAAACAAATATCTTAGAAGATATCGCAATGTAAAAATATTCGCGCGACAAAATAATTAAGCGCGCGGCAGTCATTCGGTCTGGTACGGTAGGTTAGTGGGGATTCTGGCCTCCGGGGACTCCGGAGAAATTCATATTCAAAATATTTACTGCACCATAATGTTTACAAGGTGTTACTGTATATTTAACAGTAAGAGATACCAATAGTAATTCACACTTTAATATAATCTAAACTAATATTTTATAGAGGAAAGATACGATTTTTTGTTTGTTACGATTTAACTCAATTTATGTTGACATTTTGTTATAAGCTATATTATGTGACGCAGACGAAGTTGCATGGGTCAGCTAGTATATCTATACTAATATTATAAAGCTGAAGAGTTTGTTTGTTTGTTTGTTTGTTTGTTTGAACAGGGTAAACTCTGGAACTACTGATTGGAATTGAAAAATTCTTTTAGTGTTGGATAGTCCATTTATCGAGGAAGGCTTAAGGCTATATAACATCACGCTACGATCAATAGGAGCGGAGCATAAATGAAAAATGTTACAAAAACGGGAAAAGATATTCCTTTTTGAGAGCTTCCGTTGCGTGCGCTGCGAAAACAGTTTAAGTTACGTAAATATCATGTATGAAGGAATTGTTTCCCTTTAAAAGTTCTAAAAAAAAGTCCGCGATAGCATATGTTTATCTTTTAAGATTGACTCACTGCAACCATTTTTTAATAATTAAATGTTAGGTTAAAAATAATGGTATTTTGCGAAGCTTATTTAACCCATATGATATTAATCTATATCTAAATAAATATGTTTGTTAGCACGGAAATTTAATATAGAATATTTGTGCCCTTTACTCTATACAGTTTAAACAAATATCTTGGAAGATATCGCAATATCAAAATATACGGGCGACAAAATAATTAAGCGCGTGGCAGTCATTCAGTCCGGTGCGGTACGTAAGTGGGGATTCTGGCCTCCGTGAGCTCCAGAGAAATTAAAATTCAAAATACTGGACAGTAAGAGATAGCTACAGTAATTGTCACTTTAATAATATAATCGAAGCCAATCTAAACTAATAGGTATTATAAAGAGGAAAGGTAAAATTTTTTGTTTAATACGAGTACGATTTAACTCAAGTTATGTTGAATAGTCGGTTTATCGAAAAAGGCTAAAAGCTATATTATGTGATGCAGACGAAGTTGCGTGGGTCAGCTAGTAATATTATAAAGCTGAAGAGTTTGTTTGTTTGTTTGTTTGTTTGAACAGGGTAAACTCTGGAACTACTGGTTGAAATTGAAAATTTCTTTTAGTGTTGGATAGTCCATTTATAGAGAAAGGCTTTAGGCTATATAACATCACGCTACGATCAATAGGAGCGGAGCATAAATGAAAAATGTTGCAAAAACGGGAAACGATATTCCTTTTTGAGAGCTTCCGTTGCGTGCGCTGCGAAAACGGTTTAAGTTACGTAAATACTATGTATTAAGAAATTGTTCCCCTTTAAAAGTTCTAAAGAAAAGTCCGCGATAGCATATGTTTATCTTTTAAGATTGACTCACTGTAACCATTTTTTAATAATTAAATGTTAGGTTAAAAATAATTATATTTTGCGAAGCTTATTTAACCCATATGGTATTAATCTATATCTATATAAATGTGTTTGTTATCACGGAAATTTAATATAGAATATTTGTGCCTTTTACTCTATACAGTTTAAACAAATATCTTAGAAGATATCGCAATGTAAAAATATACGGGGGACTAAATAATTAAGCGCGTGGCAGTCATTCGGTCCGGTGCGGTAGGTACGTGGGGATTCTGGCCTCTGGGGGCTCCGGAGAAATTCAAATTCAAAATATTTACTGCACCATAATGTTTACCAGTACAAGGTGTTACTGTATATTAAACAGTAAGAGATACCTATAGTAATTGTTACTTTAATAATATAATCGAAGCCAATATAAACTAATAGGTATTATAAAGCGGAAAGGTAAGATTTTTTTGTTTGTTACGAGTACGATTTAACTCAATTTAATATGTTGGATAGTCGATTTATCGAGAAAGGTTATAAGACGTTTATGTGACGCGGACGAAGTTGCGTGGGTCAGCTAGTTATAAATAAGTAGACTGCCAAAATCCCTTCCTTTTGGCCGTAGTCGGGGAAAACCTAAGATGGCAGTGTGTCCTGCTATGTTTATATGGGTGTTAATTTGCTATTTGGAAATTCGTCCATACACGACTGTCCTAAGCAAATTGTATTAAATGTTGAGAAAGTTTGTTATGTATAATTAATATATACATAGGTCTTAGTTAGTCAGTTAAAATAATTTTGTTTTATTAGTTATGACTGATTTGGTGTAAAACTGTGACACAGACTGTTGTAACTTTTCGGATAGAGCGTGGTATATTTCAGCATAGCTATTCACAACCACTCGATTGTTCGTCATATCCAATCGATCGATCGTGTCGAAAAAATAAAAAATAAAAATGGAAAAAAATACCGACTAGAAACAAAAAAAAAAAATGTGTCTGCCTCTGGCATCGTAGCTTCCGAACGCATGAACCGATCTTAATTTTGTTTTTTTTTTTTGTTCGAAAGGTGAATTAGTCGAAAGTGTTCTTAGCTATGTTTGATGAAAATCGGTCCAAGATGGCCGCCGCAGCAAAATGGCGGATTACATATTTTTTCACAACTTTGTCAATATGGGTATCAAATGAAAGGGCTCGATTAGTAGAATACTATACACTATGATAAATTTCAAATCCAAGATGGCCGCTGCAACAAAATGGCGGATTACATATTTTTTCACAACTTTATCACAATATGGGTATCAAATGAAAGGGCTTGATTGGTAGAATACTATACACTATGACAAATTTCAAATGCAAGATGGCAGCCGCCATAAAAGGGCAGATTACATATTTTTTCACAACTTTATCAAAATGGGTATCAAATAAAAGGGCTTGATTAGTAGAATACTACACACTATGACAAATTTAAAATCCAAGATGGCCGATTTAAAGGGAGTAAAAGTGGAGAACCAATCTTTAATATTTATTGCTTCATAGCGAATGACTGCCGTGCGCGTATTTATTTAGTCGCGCGGATATTTTTACATTGCGATGTCTTCTAAGATATTTGTTTAAACTACGAGTGCATAGAGTAAAAGGGCACAAATATTCCATATTGAATTTCCGTTCTAACAATCATATTTATTTAGATATAGATTAATAATACCATAATTATGGGTTAAATAAGCTTCGCAAAAATAATTGAGTCGGGGGTTTAATAAATTATTACTTTATACTTGTGTTTGTTTGATTTCGTTTTTTTTGCCACCGACTTTAGAAGCTGCTTTTTCTTGTGAAGTTTATTTTTGGGGGGTGGGAAATCATCAAATAACCCCTCCCGCTCTTGGGCAGAGCGAAAGGGAGTGTCAGACTTCTACTGACTAAAAACCACCCATGTTCCTTCTTAGCCCTGCATGTCGAGGCCGCGGTATCCCTTGCGAACAACCCGCAGCCTCGACAGGGAAACCTGATACCCTGAGAGAATACAATTATCGCTCCATAAGTGAGTATAAATAAGAAATAATTTTCTTTCAACTCCTAACCGTTGAGGAGTTGAACCTTCCATCATAATCAGATAATTCACATGATATTATGATGGTCAGACGCAATTAACAAGAAATAATACGAATTAAAGAGGATTTGCTTACAACAATGGTACGGAACCCTTCATGTGCAAGGCCAACTTGCACTCGGCCAGTTTTTTTTAAGTCGGTTTATGAGATTTACCTTCTATCAACAGATCAACCTAATAGCCTGAAAGAATACAACTATCGGTCCATATTATGTAGGTACGTGTAATTTTGAAGGAATTTTCTTTCAACTCCTAACCGTTGAGGAGTTTTACCTTCCATCAGGAGCGCATATTCACTTGAGATTATGATTAACAGACGTAAATACTTAATACTTAAACAGCTTCAGAAAATATATTATTATGGAAAACGAAATAAGTGCCTATAAAATTTGAAGGTTGCCCTTGATTTCTCAGGGATCCTATTATCAGGTCCTGACTTGATGACAATGGGACCAATGGCCCTGACCCTTTTAAAAAAATAATTTTGAAAATTGGTCCACAACTGACGGAGATATGCGCAGACATACATAAAAAAATACATACACACGAATAGAGACTCTCCTCCTTTTTGCAAGTCTTTTAAAATAGTTGTCCAGGATCATTGTAATGTTTTTGCGCAATTTCTAAACATCGATTTACAATAGATTTCAAAAGATGTTGATTGTAATTGGCGTACCTTTGTTTGTCCGCAGGCGGGTGGAGGCCAGACTGTTCTGCTCCCTGTGGTGGGTGCGGGCGGTGGGCGCGGGGGGTGCTGAGCCCATGCCGCCTCCCCACCATGAACGCGATGAGCAACGCGTCGGACGCCGGCTGCGACTCGGACGTGGGCGTGGCACCTGCCGACCATCTGTTCCGCTTCGTCGTGCACGGCGTGCTGCTCAACGCCATCGGCGCGGCCGGCCTGCTGGGAAACGCGCTGTCCGTGCTGGTGCTGTCGCGCCCGCAGATGCGCTCCAGCATCAACTGCCTGCTGGTGGGGCTGGCGGCGTGCGACACCGTGCTCATCCTCACGTCCGTGCTGCTGTTCGGGCTGACGGCCGTGTTCCCGTACACCGGCCACCTGCGCTACTACTACTATCACGTGTGCCCGCACATCACGCCCTACGCCTACCCCATCGCCAACGCGGCGCAGACCATGTCGGTGTACCTCACGCTCATCGTGACGGTGGAGCGCTGGGTGGCCGTCTGCCATCCCTTCCGCGCCAAGGCGCTGTGCACGTCGTCGCGCGCGCGCTGGTACGTGCTGGGCACGGCGGCCTTCGCGCTCGCCTACAACGCGCCCAAGTTCTTCGAGGCGGAGGTGATCGAGCGCTTCGCGGACGGCGAGCCCGTGTACTGCGTCACCGCGGACCTGGAGTTCCGCACCGAGTCGTACATCGTGGTGTACATCCACTCGCTGTACATGATCGTCATGTACATTGTGCCCTTCACGGCGCTGGCGGCGCTCAACGCGTGCATCGTGCGTCAGGTGCGGCGCGCGCAGGCCGAACGCGCGCGCCTCTCGCGCGTGCAGCGCCGCGAGCTCGGCCTGGCCACCATGCTGCTGGTCGTGGTGCTGGTGTTCTTCCTGTGCAACCTGCTGCCACTCGTCACCAACTCGTTTGAAGTGTTTCTGGGCGACCAGTTCGACAAGCTGGACCCACTCGTCAAGACGAGCAACTTGCTGGTCACCATCAACAGCAGCGTCAATTTCGTCATCTACGTAATATTTGGCGAGAAGTTCAAGCGAGTGTTCCTGAAGATGTTCTGCGCGGGAGGTATGCGCACGCGCGGAGGCACCCGCGACTCCCCGGAGCACACGCGCGACGACTCGTTCGCGTCGTGCGGGGAGCGCGTGTCGCTGCGGCTGGCGCGCAACGGCACGCTGCGGCGCTCGGAGGCGCGCGGCTCGCGCGGCGCCAGCGTGCCTAGCGGCGCGGGCGCCGGGCGGACCAGGCGCGCGCCCTCGCCCGCGCCCACCGTTTACTACCCGGCGCCGAGCACGGAGCTCACCAGCACGTCGGACGCGCGCTGGAACGGCAGCGCGCGCGCGCACTTCTAACAGCGCTCGCGCGCGCCGCCCGCCGCCGCGCACATCCCGTCGCGCGCCTCCCACGCGCTCTAGACGCTCGCGCTTGGTGCGTTGTGCTGCTCAAACGTGTGTGTAATGTTGAACAGTCTCTGTGCGCTGTGACCTGATCGACACGTATCCGAGTTTTGTTCATGAGAACGGAACTACGGAAATGAGTGACACTATCTGATAGCCATTTGACTTTCTTATGAAACTATTGCTCCTCTGATAGTATTCCTTGTCTGTATATAATGTAAATATAAATCCTGCTAAGGTCTAATGAATTACGGCTCGGACGGTGACTACGAATTACTAAGATGTAACGTTAATGTAATAAAAGTTTTTGTAAATAAATGATGTAGTAACTATAATGATCAAATTGTACGTAAGAATGCGGTGAAGAAGCGTCCGAGACGCATCGCCGAGCGCCGCCCGCTCGCTGTGCGCGTGCCACAGCGAGTCGGCGGCATTCGTGTATAAATCTATTAATAAAATGTCATTTAATGTCTTTGTGTGTTCATTGTAAGATCCAGTCCTCCCTATTCCACTCTTCCACTTTCCTCCGCAATGTTGCTGGCTCACAAAACCAAGCTTATACTATAGCAAGGCTGGGTTTCCACAAACTTGATTACGTCAGATAGATACACTAATGAATGTTGGAGTGAGATGGCTGCTTGTATGAGGAGTGTAGCAAAGCATGCTTTAAAAGAGACGAAAACAAGGGTACGAATATAGGTACGATAGATTACATTGTGGTAGTCGACAGAAATCTAGGATGTTGTGTCGAAGGAAAAAAAAACTGGCCAAGAGCGAGTCGGACTCGCACTTGAAGGGTTCCATACCATCTTAGTAGGAAAAAACCCCCTTTTTTTAGGGGGCGGTGGGAAATCATCAAATAACCCCTCCCGCTCTGGGCAGAGCGAAAGGGAGTGTCAGACTTCTACTGACTAAAAACCACTCATGTTCCTTCTTAGCCCTTCATGTCAAGGCCGCGGTATCTCTTGCGAACAACCCGCAGCCCCGACGGGATCCCCTTTAATTTGTATTATTACTTGTTATAGCGCGTAGCGGTAACAGAAACAGACATTTTGTGATAAGTTTGTTTTTTACCCGACTGCAAGGACAGGGTTATGTTTTTCGCGACTATCTTTGTTTGTAATATTCTTTTCAACATACTTGCTCATAAAGTGGCTCTAATTTCACCGCAATTAGGCATATAATGACACCTGTAATCAAACTGTGAATTTTTCATTACCATTATTCACAAGTGAGTTATAGGTTTTTTTTTTAATTTTTTGGTTGAGTTGCTTTGTTCTTAAAAAAGTTTCGATACTAAAAAGATTGTGTTTAATACTACAAATAAATTAATGTTTAGGTTAAATAAGAGCAAACGGATGACCTATCTACTACTACGACTATTTTAGTGAGTTGATATCGAGGTTTAGAAAGCCTAGAAACTAAAACAGACTCTAGGATCCCAAAGGGTACTCAGGCATTTCATGTAGTTGAAAATAAAAAGGTATCCTGCGCATATTGTTCAGCGGATCATAAAATTAGTTCATGTCCTAAGTTTAGCAAGGAAAACAATGATGCCCGCCGTAAGTTTGCCCAAGAGAAAGGGTTATGTTTGGTTTGTTTATATAGTAACCACTCTGCAAAAAATTGTAGAAACACTCTTAGATGCCAGGTGTGTAAACGCCACCACCATTCATTGTTACACCCGCAGGGTGTTGTAGGGTCTGATATTGGTGAAGGTAGTAGTGCTGCTCGCGCGGAAACCTCATCAGCAGAAAATGAGAGGATAAAGGCCGCTAATCAAGCGGAGGATAAACCACTAGTTTCATGTATTGCGACAGGACACAGTAAGAAAACTGTATTATTAGCTACAGCTTTAGTAAAGGCTGAGTCGAAGAATGGAACTTATCGGGTGGTTAGGGCTTTACTGGACCAGGGATCTCAGGGTTCATTTATTACAGAATCCATGGTTCAGTACTTAAGTTTAAATAAAATACCGTCCAAAAATACGGTGTTAGGTGTGGGTGGAAATAAAGATACAACTTCGAAATCCGTAGTGGTTATCAAACTTCGCTCGAGAGTTAACCCTTCTTTTCACATAAAAGTCAATGCTCACGTTCTGAAGTCGGTTACAGCTCTTCTCCCATCTTCAAAGGTATGTCGAGTAGAATGGGTAGACTTGAGCGATAATGATTTGGCTGATCCAGAATATTTCAGGCCTAATAAAATTGATATGTTATTGGGTGCTGAATACAGCCAAGTCATTCAGAACGGAGTTAAGAAGAATATTAGCGGTACTCTCTTAGCGCAAGAAACCACTTTAGGGTGGATATTATCGGGTGCATTTGAAGTTGACAATAGGACATATACTCACCCACAAATTACCGTGATGCATGCTAGCGTCCATGATGACGAATTGTTAAGAAAATTCTGGGAGTTAGAGGAACCATCTGGAACAAAAAGGATGCTAACGGAGGAGGAAACAAAATGTGAAAGTTTATTTACAACTGCCACTACAAGAAATAAAGATGGCAGGTACATCGTAAGATTACCGCAACGCGAACCAAACCTGGTTGGCAGGTGCAGTGAATCCAAAGTGATTGCTGAAAAAAGGTTAAATGGGTTAGAAACAAGGTTAGGTAAGAATATTAAATTAAAAGCAGACTACGCAAATGTCATGCAAGAATATTTAAGGCTTAACCACATGGTAGAAGTAACAGAGCAAGAAAAATATAATAAAAAGGCTGTTTACTTACCTCATCACGCAGTAATACGTGAGGATAAAGACACCACCAAGGTGCGTGTCGTGTTTGATGCTTCCTGTAAAGGCACTAATGGCAGGTCATTAAATGATGATCTAATGGTAGGTCCGTCATTGCAAGATGAGCTCCGTCATACCGTGATGCGCTGGAGAGCACATCGGATCTGTATCGTGGCTGATATCGTCAAAATGTATCGGCAAGTTTTAGTGGATAGGCAAGATACTCCATATCAACGGATACTTTGGAGGGATACTCCTGAAGGGAAAATACTCGAGTATGAATTGATAACTGTTACCTTCGGTACTGCTTCGGCTCCATACTTGGCCGTACGGGCGCTACAACAGTTAGCTTATGATGAGTGCGGAGATAATTCAGACATAGCAAAAATAAAATTAAATGATTTTTACATGGACGATTTGATGTCAGGGGCTGAAAATATAGAAGATGGGTTTAAAACTTACATAGAATTATCTCAAGTGCTAGCTAAAGGAGGGTTTCAATTGCAAAAATGGAAAAGCAATTGTAAAGAATTATTGACTAAAATTAGAGGTGGAAACGATGAAGAATTAAGAATAAAAACAGATGATGTCACAAAAATATTAGGACTTACCTGGGACTCTCGCGAGGATTGTTTTCAGTACTCTCTGGAACTCACGCCAATGACTGGACCTGTAACAAAAAGAAAAATTATCTCGGACATTTCACGATTATTTGATGCGTTAGGTTGGTTAGCACCAAGTATAATTCTAGCTAAAATGTTTATTCAAAGGTTATGGTTAGCAGGATTGGAATGGGATCAAGAAATTCTGAATAATTTAGTACAAGAATGGGATACTTACCGCAATAGTTTAGCTTCTCTTGTTAGCATTAAATTCCCACGATGGTTACATACAGGTTCCAATGTTGTGAAGTCGGAGTTGCACGGATTTTCCGATGCATCTAAAAACGCATATGCAGGCGTGGTTTATCTTAGAGTAATTGATGACATGGGTAATGTTCATATCTCCTTAACCACATCTAAGACAAAGGTGGCACCCGTTAAACAGGTGTCCATCCCGAGGCTAGAACTGTGTGGGGCGGTTCTCACAGCAAAGTTGATTGCAGAAGTAGGCGAGGTCATGACCATTCAAAGGAGTGACTGGCACGCATGGACAGACAGTGAAGTCGTGTTAGCTTGGTTGAATTGTCATCCAAGTCGGTGGAAAACCTTTGTCGCTAACAGAGTTTCCGAAATTTTGACCACCTTGGATACACATCACTGGGCGCACGTAGCATCCAAGCAAAATCCAGCAGATTGTGCTTCACGCGGGGTTTCTCCATCTGAACTTGAAGAGGTTTCGCTTTGGTGGGAAGGGCCGAATTTCCTAAGGGAACCCGTAATAGAATACAAAAGACCAAAACATCTGGTTACACGTCTGGAAGAAACTAAGGTGCATACAAGCATTTTAGAAATTTCATTTTGGAACAGATTTTCATCGTTGTCAAGGTTGATTCGAGTTATGGCTTATTGCCGTAGGTTTCTTAACTTGAGAAAAAATAAAGCGATAATGGTTGCAAGTGCAAGTTAGCTGGGTGTATACTTATTAGCTTGTTCGACTGTACTAGGTCACGACAGTTATCTAAACAGGAACTCGAAGATGCAACAGAAATATGTGTAAAAGGATGTCAAGAAGAAGGATTTACCAATGAATTGGAGGAATTAAAAAATCATAAGTTAAGAAAAAAAAATACAAAATTAGATTCGTTAAACATGTTTCTAGATTCCAAGGGGATAATTCGAGTTGGTGGGCGGCTTGAAATGTCACAATTGACTTATGAGAGAGTGCATCCTATACTAATACCAAAAGAATCATTTAAAAATGATTCTTTTGGTATCAATCTTCTGATGGCGGATGCACATGAGAAAACTATGCACGGTGATCCGCAATGAATGATTACCTACTTACGCTCCAAGTATTGGATCATGGGTGTAAAGGCTTTGGCAAAAAAGTATGTAAGAAGCTGTGTGCGGTGCACCCGATACACAGCTAAAGTAAGGACTCAACTGATGGGGCAGCTACCTTCCTCTCGTGTAACCCCGAACAAACCATTTTTGTGTAGCGGTGTAGATTACGCGGGCCCGATAAATATTCGAGTGTCTAAAGGTCGTGGTAATAAGTCGTACAAGGGCTATATTGCTTTATTTATATGTATGGCCACTAGGGCTGTGCATTTAGAAGCAGTTAGTGAGCTAAGCACCAGAGGATTTCTGGCTGCTTTCAAGTGGTTTGTGTCAAGGCGTGGTCGATGCGCGGAACTATACAGCGACAATGGGACTAATTTCGTGGGGGCAGCGCGCGAATTACTTTATTTATTTAACGAAGAAAGGTCAGCCTGTAACCCTGAATTAGCAGAAGAACTTGCAAATAATGGTACAGAGTGGCACTTCATGCCGCCTCATTACCTTTTTATTTTCAACTACATGAAATGCCTGAGTACCCTTTGGGATCCTAGAGTCTGTTTTAGTTTCTAGGCTTTCTAAACCTCGATATCGACTCACTAAAAACTCCCTAAATTGATCAAAAGTTGCTATGATTCCGTACTTTGCTCTTATTTAACCTAAACATACCGCCCACCAAGGACATTATGACCGACTGTCCTTCCATACCGGCTACCGTTCTCAATAAAAAAATGTAAAATGAATGTAATCTCGAACGCCTAAAATTTAAACCTTAATCCTTGGTGAGAAGTAATTACCAATATTAAAATACCCTTGACATGTTACAAGTTTAGATCCCTAAAACTATAAAAAATACAATCTACTTGACAAATAGTTAACACAATAACTTCGACATGTTGCTTATCTATCTATCTATCTATACATATAATAAATCTGTAGAGAAATCGTTTTTGTACATCGAAAATATAAAAAAAAAAAATTGTCAGGGTATTAAAGTATAACCAACAGAACACATTTCCAGCCTTTTTGGAATTTTTGTCTGTTTGTCTGTTTGTCTGTTTCTATGACTAAGCATCACGTCAAATTTACGAAACGAATGTAGGTAACTTTTATACATAAATATTGTGCGTAACTTGGGCTATTACTTAGTCTTTGTTTCATCGTAATCGGTGCTCTCTATCAAAAGAAATATGAATTTATAGTTTTCAAGAAGAACTTATCGTTATGGTCAAGAATGAGACAAGCAACGACATCTATTGAACGAATATGGTACTTATTACTAAATGCCTTCACAAGATAACTTTAAAAAAGTTATGATAGCAAAAGGTACGTAGATATAAGTCTAAATGACGCTGCTTTCAAAATCTACATAGCCTAAACCATAAAGTGTTTGATCGCTCTTTTTTAGCAGTTTATCTTCGTCTTCGACAGATGGCGTTATTCATTTGATGTCATTTTCTGAACCGCGATGATAGTAAACATACACACATTATGTTTCGTGAATAGTCAACAAATAAAAATTTAGCAATTACACAGTATTAAAATACTATTTTTTTTTAAACTAAATTAAAATTAGATAAAACCCACGACATATTTTTTTATGTAGGTACCGTGTGGGAATCGAACCTGCGACACGCAGTGCTACTGTTAATCGTCCAGCCATTGCGCCAACCATGTCGTCATATAGATGTGGTGTGTTGTTAGCCCTATGTCTCGAGGCCGCGGTATCTCTTTCGAACAGCCCGCAGCCCCAACGGGCGTCGGTCCTTGGGGGCCCCTTCAATGTTGCTGACATCTCTTTGAGACGCGCGTGGAACACGAACGCGCCTCCATCGTCATAGGACGGACGAACGATTAACTAGCCCGTTACTCACCGTTCACAGCTAGGCCCGCGCCTACGGTGGCCGGAAGCCATCACGTGGCCCCCGATGCCCGGAGCGTCTCCCGCGGTGGCTGGGACGAGAGGTTGTCTCCCTCTCACGTTCCGCCACCTCTTTCGCTAGCATTACTGCTTCGCAGAAGGAGGTGGCGGCCATTTTAGATTCGATGTCCCAGATTCGGTACAGGTACCCTCTCGAAACACCCTCTAATACCCCCTTTTTTTTGTGGTTCGTAAATTATCAAATGACTCATCCCGCTCTGGGCGGAGCGGAAGAAAGTGTCAGACTTCTACTGACTAAAAACCACCCACGTTCCTTATTAGCCCTTTGTGTTTCGGGGCCGTGGTATCTCTTGCGGACAACCCTCAGCCCCGGCAGACGTCCCTTTGGGGTTGCTGACATATCTTTGAGGCGCGCGTGGAACACGAACGCGCCAACGACAATCTGTCTGCCTGTCGACTATAATGTACCTGTTTCAAATTTCTTCAAGATCCGTTCGGCCGTTCTGACGTGGTTGATTAACAAACACCCATCCATCTAAACTTTAGTATGAGACATAGTCAGTACTTTGCATTACTCTCTTCTTATTTTCTACAGCGTCAGTAAGTTAACGCAGGGCAATGATTAAATGTACTTTTATCTAAGCGACGCATTTTAGTTTCCGACAAGCACGCGAACGAAGTCGCGGGCACAGCTAGTTCTAAATATAACTAATAAAACTAATTAAACAACACTGTCAGAGTCGAAAACGACTGTCAAAACAATTAAAAATTTTAAAATATCTAATCTAAAATGCGCGTAACTGACCAACGCTTTGTCAGAATAAGGTCAAAAAACGAGATTCTCCCTTCGAACACTCCAAAAGACTGAAATTAGGCTAAACAGAGTTTAAAAAATTTTACCGACCTCTCTCCGTTTTCCTTCTCCCTATATAGTTAGGGTGCTGGCGAACAAAAAATCTATATGATTTGCTCGTGTGGCAGACTTTATTAATAGCTTTAATTATAAGATAAGAAATATTAAGAGCCGCGTCTGCCACCATGGTAGCGCTGCGTTGTCAATTTACAGCCCTTTAAAAATGTTAAAAAAAATAGGTATGCTATATCATTTGCTCGTGTCTGCCTCTAAGGCTGATGTTTAGGAAACTTGTCAAAATGAAAAATATCGAAAAGGCAGACATCTAGGACTCTGACTTTTGAAGTTATGAATTTTTAAAGATTTTTTTATGATTTAAAAAAAATATATGATTTGCTCGCTTGGCAGACTTGCAGTGTTCGTTTAAAAACCCTGTGAATAACCGCAGAAAAATAGTCTGCCACCATCGTAGCGCTGCGTTTTCAATTAACAGCGCTTCAGAAATGTCGTCAAAAAAAACTGTGCTATATCATTTGCTCGTGTCTGCCTCTTTGACTGTTGTTCATATTGCTTATAAAAAAGAGAACATAAATGAGGCAGACACCCAGGCCACTGATATTCCGAAGGCAGACCATTTGAATTATATTTTCATTTAAATCTTTTTTTAATGATTCCAGTGTGTAAGCGCTGGTATAATACCTTGAAAAGCGAAATGCGCGTTAGCAAAACGTGCGATTCAAAGTACCCTGTATGTACTACGCCCAAGGCTTTGAAACTACGGGTATTTTGTACGTTCGCAGTTCGCACACAGTAACTAAAGATGACATTACCATCGAAACTTAAGACGCTAGTGTATGGCGGTCGGTCTCGTCGCAGCTGCACACATGCATACATACGTATTTGTATTATGTACACAGATTTGTAAAGATGTTTGGGAACACCTCTTAGCTGCCTCGGCTTGTTTGAATTATTGTTTTGTTTTTGAATCGTCGTTTTTGACGTTACTGTGAACACTTTTATTGTGCACATCTTGCTACATCGTTCTCACATAATATACCATCTCAACATGAATAATGTAACCAAGGTTTTGTAACAATATTCTGATTTAAAAGAGTGTCCATGGAGTTTCTTGCTCGTTCTTCTCCATAGAGATCTCCGCTAGGGAATGGGCAACTACAGTACATTCTAGTGGTGGGTTGTTGTCGAATTTTCGACGGACGAAACCCAAATGTTTTCCCGACGACGAAAACGTTTGCAGAAAACGGTCGTCGTTGCAACCGGTGTCGTTCGTCAAACGACAGCATTGACAACTGGTAATACAGTCGCTATTGTACCTACACGACGAACGCGCAACCGACTACAACTTAGCGCGGAATGGATAAGGACAACGCACGACGACGCGACGCCGACGAGTGACTTTATCAAGAAAGATAGTTGAATCATTGCGTTCTCGACTTTGTTTTCATAGGCGTATAATAAAAAATCGTCAGTGACATTTGTTTGTTTGTTTCGTTTTTTTTGCTACCGACTTCAGAAGTTGATTTTTCATCTGAAGTTTATTTTACACTTTTTTTGTGTTTTTGAAGTCGGTTTTTTTGAAAAAAGATTTTTTTTATTTTCCATTTTAAGTTGTAATAGGTATCCTATACAAATATTTACTATGCATTTAACATTCAACCAAGAAACCAAACCCTCAACCTTCAAGATTCCCTTATTATTGCTTTTAACTCATAACTATTGAGGAGTACTTGTACCTTCATCATCAGCGCATCCACATGAGATTTTGATTATCAGACGCAAACAGCTTTGGAAAATATATGGAAAACGTAACAAGTGCCTTTAAAATTTGAGAGTTGTCCTCGATTTCCCTGGGATTCCATCATCAGATCCTGACTTGGTGACAATGGGACCATTTCGGGAGTATACTCTTTTGAATACAAAAAAAAATTGAAAATCGGTTCATTAATGACGGAGATATTCGCATTAATTAGCCGTAATACCCGCTTTTCCTCAAATTCGCAGACTTCAACGAGCTGTAATGGTTAAAGTCAGTAAGTAAAATGTCTGCCAATTTTTTTTTGTATTCAGGGGGTTCTAATAAATCGATTTGACCTAATTAAAGCTACGAGCAAATGATTTAGTAGAGCTTTTTTATTTTACATTTTTATATCTACCTCCTGTGATAATGCAGAGCCCTGGATGTCTGCCTCATAGATTTTCTTCGTTATCAAAATGGTATTGACCGCTTACCCCAGAGGCAGACACGAGCAAATGATTTAGTACAGATTTTTTTTTTGACAGATTCAAAGCCCTGTAGCTAAAAAACGCAGCAACAAAGGACCTTAATTCCTTAAGAAAATTTTGTCGTATTGATCCGAACTTTAACGCCTATCAATACGAAGTACGAGCAAATCATATACTTAAATGCTCGCCAGCTCCCTAGCTAATAGCTATAGAACAGAGGGTGGGAGGGTGGGCAAAATTTTTTGCGAGCTAGGGGCACGTGCGATACGTCAAAAGACGCGTCTCGGCGCGGGCCAGCTGAATTTTGAAAAAAGTTTACTGTCGTTAAAAGAAAAATCTGGAATTATCCCCGAAAAACCAGTTTTTTGGGGCAAAAGTGAAGGTAATCAACCCCCAATCTGGGCCTCGGGCTACGGATCGCAACCTTCGACGCAGGGATGGTAGCTGACCACAACTGAGACTAAATAAATTAATTAAAATAAAAGAAATATTAAAAATGGATTTGTTATTAACGAATTTAGTATAAAAATTTTGAAAATTTTTCTAAGTCCTAAGGGGTAGAAATTTTTTCCGCGTGCGGTCGTGTCAAATTGGTCAGGGAGTAGGCGGAACACTACTCTAGTCGAAATATGCTGAAAACAGCTCGAAAAACACGCACTGAAAACTGTAGATATCACTGTTTTAGTCAAAATTTCGTTTTGGTTAGGTTAGGTTAGGTTTTTTTTTTTTTTTTCTAGTGTCCTCTGACATAGACAGAGACCTTTTTAATCAATAAGTTTGTAAGCTAGATACATCCATACCAGTTCCCGCTTTTATACCTCTCGTACTTTCATTCTTCATACTTTATCTTTCTTTTATTCTTCCTCTTTCTGTCCTTAAGGGTGGGTGGGATGCCCTTCTACTTTTGCCCAATCTTTATTTTCCTTCTTTATTTTTGTTTAGGGGATAACACTCGACACATTTATTTTTATTATTCTTTACATTTTATCTTATTCTAGCTTATTTCTATTTCTTAATTCATCTATATGTCTATACAGATTTCTACCTACATATTTCTATTCTTATTCTATCTTATTACTATTTCTTAAAAACTATTACAATTTTTGTTTACAATTTTACAAATCATCATAATATCTACATAATTGTTTCCATTATTATTCTATCTTATTACTATTTCTTAAAACTATTACATATGTATTCTCAGTTTTCTGAGTTTCCTCTTTTATACCTACTTAATTCTAGCAACATAGTATTTTCTGTTTCTTAAGTACTATCATATATTTAATTACAGTTCTTGCCAACAGCATTTATTATAAGTCTATCTTACTCTTAGGACCATTCCTTGCGACCGCTTTGACTTTATTAATATTTTATTTACTATTGTGGTTATTCTATGCTTTATGCTAGATATCTTTTCCTATGGGGAAACATTTATATTTAGAAAAGCATAGTATTAAGTAGCCCTGTTTCGCTCTTTGACTTTATCTGCTATTCTTTTGCAGTATTCTAAAAAGACTTTTCTAACTTTTGCTTCTGACATTATTTCTTTTATGCTATTTGGGGTTATCGCTGTCCCTATCTTCTGCTCGGCATTAAATCGTTCCGTTCCGAAAATTGGGCATTCTGTCAGGATGTGGGCGACCGACTCCACTTTATCTGGCTCGCAGGTACACCATGGGTTCTCCTTACACCTGAAACGGTGCAGGTATTCGGAGAACCCACCGTGACCCGTCAGAATCTGCGTTAGTGTACCGGCTGGTCTCAATTTTAGCACGGTTCTGTGGGCGTCGATCGCATTTGGGAAGAACATTTTTGTGACACCTGCTGTTTCTCCCCGCTGGTATCTGCCGTTCCATTCGTCAAGCGACTCCTTACGGATCTGCCGCTTGACGAATGAAATGGGACACAGGTCGTAGTCCGGCCTCTTCTTCAACCCCAAAGCAGCTTCCTTCGCTAGCTGGTCGGCCCGCTCGTTTCCCTCCAATCCCGCGTGGGCTTTAATCCAAAACAGTGAGACACTCTTGTTTTGGAGATAACATTGTCGTAAAATGTCCCTTGTTTCCACGGCTAGGGGATGGGGGGAGTTCACGTTTGCGACCGACTGAAGGGCCGCCCTGGAGTCGCTGAAGATGCCGAACGTACATTCCTTGCGCCTGAGCACCTCTCCTGCCGCTCTTTGTAGGGCTAGGAGCTCGGCCTGGTAGACGGTGCAGTAAGACGGCAAGGCAAGTTTGAGGGCCCTAGTTTCGGCGGTGCCATTCCATAAAGATAGTGCCGCTCCGACTCTGCCCTCAATCTTGCTGCCGTCTGTGAAGATCCTCACAGCGAAATCGCTGTGGTTTCTGTAGTGTTCCTCGTCCACCAGGCATCCGAACTCCAGGTTATGTTGGTCTGCGGGGTGTGGAGCCTCTACTGCTGGAGCCATTCGCTCAACCTCCCTGCCTCCTAGCACGGGCTGGGGCACCCCCTTCCTGGCCTCGTACAACGCAGCCGCTTCCCGTATACGAAGGTCAAGTGGAAGTATTCCAGCCAGCACCAGTGCCGAGTTTAGGGAGACTGTGCGGTAGGCTTTGCATAGCTTCTGTGCGAAACCCCTCTGGACCACGTTAAGCTGTTTTATAATTCCTACTTTTTTGGCGGCAGGTGCCCACGCGCTTGCAGCGTAGAGAATAATTGGTTCGACTGCTGCCGTGTAGATGACGCGGATGATCTCCGGTTGAAGGCCCCAGCTCACTTTTGCCGCCCGTGCCAGCTGTTTGTAGATATTAACAGCTTTCCTGCATACGTTGGCGACGTGGGTGTTGAAAGTGAGCTGGTGGTCGACGGTGAGCCCCAGTATTTTGATTTCTTTAGACATGCCAATGTCTACCCCGCCCATGCTCAGGAGCGGGACATCGTACTTGAGTTTCCTCGTAATGACCATTGCACAGGTTTTATGTGGTGCAAATTTAAGCTTATTACGAATGCCCCACTTCCGAACATACTCGAGGGCGGCATTGGCCTGTCTCTGAACTTCCAATGCTGTGTCACCGTCGAAGATCATGACCACGTCATCGGCAAAAGCCTGGCAGTAGTCTCCCCGTTCCTCCAAACCTTTCAGCAGAGGGTCGAGTATTAAGTTCCAAAGGATCGGACCGCCAATAGACCCTTGCACACACCCCTTGTTTGTGTGCCTCGGGCACTCTGCACCCGCATACCTAACTCGGACACTCGTACCAGTCAAGTAGCTATCGAGCATGCGCCTAATGTTTACCGGGCACTTTTCCTCAGCCAGTCTGGTTCTGATTGCCGGCCACCATGCGCTATCGAAGGCTCCCTCTATGTCCAGTGATACGACAGTGATCAGCTTCTTTTCACTTAGCTTCACTTTTATGTGTTGTATCATGGTGTAGAGGGAGTCCTCGGTGCTCCTCTGTGGCATGAAACCAAACTGGCGAGTACTAAGCCGCGGAATGAGATGCCACTTGAGTCTTGCTACAAGCATTTTCTCTAGAAACTTGCCTAAGACTGGTAGGAGGCCGATCGGTCTGTAAGATTTAGGGGTGGTGTAGGATTCCTTGCCGGGCTTACGAAGGATTACCACCGTTGCCACTTTCCAGGCCTCGGGGAAGTATCCGTGCTCCAGGCACTTGTTGGCCAGTGCAAGGAACGTCCCCGGGTCCCGGGAAACAGCCTGGGCGCAGATATCGGCTGTGAGACCATCTGCCCCGGGCGCCTTCTTCGGGTTGAAGCTTCCGACCGTGGTTTTCAGCTCCTGAAGTGTAAACGATGGGTCATGTTGTTCATCATGCGCCCAGTCGTTTACACGACAGGCCGCTTCACGTGTCCGACGGTGGTCAGCGTTTTCTCCCTCCTCTAGATCTTCCGGGTAGAAGGTCTCGGCCAGTAGCTGAGCCGATTCCTGCGCGCTCAGTGGCACTCCGTCCTTCACCAACGGCAAGTCCTCCTGTCTCTTGGCGGTCCGCCCTATGACCCTATAAATGCTCTCCCACATTCCTTCACGGTCCTGTTTCCCACAGAAAGCCTTCCATCCCTCCGTCTGCGCTTTCATGGCAAGGGACTCATAATTTAGTTTTGCTTGCAGATACTCATCGACGACTTTTTGCCTCCGGATTGGTGCAGCACACCGGATGCGGCGTCTTCGGGTGTTGACCTCCGACTTCAGCTCAGCGAGCTCCTTGGACCACCATGGTATAGTAAGTTGTTCTTTATTTTTGTATTTTGCTAGCGTTTCTTTACAGGTTTTGGTAATACTATCAATGTATGCGTTAATGTTATGGTCTAAGTCTGCGATATTGTTAATTTTGCCTATTTCCTCTAAGTTCAGGTTTGCTTGAGCTTTTAATTGGGCCAATTTCTCATGAAATTGGTCCCAATTTGCTTTTTTCGTATTATATATTCTAGTGGTTCTATTTATGTTAATACCTTTAGATTTTTGAAGGTTGATATCGAACACTATACCATTGTGGTCCGAGCTCGTGAGACCTACCTCGACCCGCCAGCCCTCCACCAAATGCAGCAGCTCCGTTGAGCATGCTGTTACATCAACGAAGCTGCTGTACAAGGTGTTTCCTCTGACGGTATCGAATGTCGGGGTGTTGCCGACGTTGAGTATCTGCAAGTTCATTTCCTCCAGGGTTCCTGACATTTCCTCACCCTTGGTGTCGGTTACCAGGCTGCCCCACCAGGTGCTTTTGGCGTTGGCGTCACCGCCAATAATCATCCTGGTAGGGCCTATTTCCTCGCGAATCTGCAAAAGTTGCCCCAGGTATGGCTGTATGGGCTGGTCTGGTTCGAAGTAATACGAGACTACTGCGATTTCCCAGGCGCTGGTACGGATCCTCACCACCACGATGTTGTTGGTGGTGAGTTTCGGACACTGTATCACGTCTAATTCGTGATCGAAGACGGCTATTGCCGCCTTCACGGTTCCACCTCCTTGATCAGCGCACTGGTAGATTCTCGCTCCCCGGTAGTCTCGCATCCTTTTGACCCCACCCACATACGGCTCCTGGAGCAGTGCGAACGCAACCCTCCGCTCACTAGCCACAATCATAAGTTCTTGGGTTGCTAAGTTCTTCCTTTGCAGATTCGCTTGGATTACCTGGTAATTCTTGCGGGCTCTCGAGTGTTGTCTGGAATCCCCGGATGAGTCACTTCCTGTCTCCACTGGCTGGCCCTTAGCAATACGCCACCGACAGCCGCGCCAATCCGTCCCACTTGAGACGAGTTGGGCACTGGCTGTCGAAGGCGTTGTGCTCCGTGTGGCTCAGCTTGGCGGAGGCGCAATTCCTACATTTCGGCGGTTCTGCCGCCAACCGTGATGGGCAGTCAATCCTCAGATGGGGGTCACCACAGTGCGTGCAGAGGTCTGCGGGCTCCGTGCACAATTTACGGCCGTGACCGTATCGCAAGCAGCGGGTGCACTGGATCAGTGGCGATTGGTCCAGCACACGCACCCGCTGGAGGTCGATGTGCACTCGACCCGCGTGCGTCAACCTCTGCCAGACTGAGGGGGACACCTGCATGATGACGTGAGACGTATGGGGGTTCCTCGTCCTGCGACGGAACTTGACCACCATCCTCACGTCATCTGCAAGCAGGTCCCCAATCAGGTGGGTGTTCTGTCGCTTAATCGACTCTATGACCTCCTCATCTGAGTGACAAGAGAGAACATCCATTATGATAATGAGAGGGTCTTTGTTTTTAACCTCCTCCACCACAAGGTTTCCTGCCTTCTTGATTCTCTCTGTCACCCGAGTCAGCTCCTCCCTGGTCCTGAAACCGACCACCACCTTCTGGTCCCTTGCTTTCCGCAGCCTCTCCACCCTGGTGCCCTCGTTTCTGGCATCTACCGCCGTCCTTAGCTTCTCAATCACCTCTTCACCCGTATCCTTGTCATCAACTGATGACACGACCATCGAGTGAAGAGGCGCTTGAATGTGCTGCTTCGGGGCGGCGGCCATCTCCGCGAACGTGGGCCCCTGGCCGGCGACAAAGCGTGGCGCCTGTTGTAGATGCTCCGACAGAGCTCGTGTATGCAGCTGACATTCCTCCAACGCCTTTTTGTGCTGCTGGAGGTTCTCCACAAGCTGCATCACGAGCTCTGTCGGTGCGCTGTCTGTCGGGGCCGGTGTCAGGTCCTTGGGGGCCTTCTCGGGTTCGGCTGCCCCTCCCGATGTCTTGGCCCTCTCCACTTCTCCCTCTCTGACCAATTGGTACAGCCTATCGACGGCTTTAATTAACCCCTCTTTAATTTCTTTTTTCAGATTTTTGGAGCTGTCGAGGTGAAGCTTGGCCTTGGTGAGACACGCCTTAGCCTCTGTGGTTCTATTTAGATATTTTACCGGTGGCTGTTCTCGAGGCGGGCTCTCCAAGGTTTTCCCCGGCAGCCCGTACGTACCCGTCCTTGCACGCTGTGTCATTATTGTTGTGGGGTTGGATTTTGGGGAGGTGGGCTTAACTGTCTTATTTGGGGAGGTGGGAATGGGTGCCTTTTTAGGCGGTGTTCTGGCCTTTAATGGTTGCCCCGATTTCTGTTGCTCGGCCTCCCACTCCCCAATACTGCGCCTTACTGAGGGTCCTGCTTCCCCCGTGCCCGAACTCTCCTCCGCAGTCTTCGTCTTATTGGGGGTCCTCAACCCGAGCATTGTGACTTGTCAGGGACACTACTACAGTCGGAATTGGATCCCTGTAAAGGGGGGATCTAAAATATGGGTAAAATTATGTAAAAATAATATTGATCCTTAAAATAGGACTTGTCTTGTCAAAGAAGCAGAAGTCAAAAACGTATAAAGAAAAATAAAAGAAAACGAAACAAAAATGCAAATATTATGCTTCAGATTTTTAAAACTTCAGCTGGTCCAGCCTTCTGTTGGAGTAAATCGCGGTCCTTCACTTAAAGGAGCGGGTCGCATGAGAACAGTCAAAAAACAATCGGAAAAAAAATTTTTCCGAGTCAAAAACCTAAATGTAGAGCGACTTTTGGATAGACTCTATGTAGAGTCGTTTCTTTACGTCCAATAGATAGCTCTCACCGAGCCCACCCAGATGAACCCAAACTCGGTATGGTTACGACAAGGGGTTTCGGAGATATCTCAACTTGAAAAATTTGGTTTTTCACCAAAATAAAAACCCAGAATTGGTTGCAAGAGGATATCTCCGGAGCCACCGGTCCAAAAACCCCGGTGTTTGGGCTTTCCGCACTTGGCTCAGCGAGACCAACCCACTGGAGCGGCTTTCAGCCTGAAAAATTTTTATTTCAGGAAATCGCCTGAAAAATATCTCACCCTATTTTCTATAATCTGCTTATATAACCAGAGGAAATTCCGGCCCTCTACGACTCTCCGTTAGGAAGTTATGGTTGTTTTAATATTTTTCAAAATGGCCGCAGTTCTGTCAAAGACGTACTTTGACAACGGATAACTTCCTTCGGGAAAGTCGTAGACCCTACGAGTTTGGGCTCTTCCAACTCGGCCTGATCTCCGCTGTCCGCCGAAACTGCTTTCAGGGTCCTGAAAATTTTTAGCTCCAAACCGCCTGAAAACTTAGGGTATGAAGGGCAATGAATCCCTGACTGCTAAGTCGAAAGCCGCAGTTTCCCACGACCTCCGGTTCAGAAGTTATGACGGTTTGAAGCTAAACAAGATGGCCGCCGAACTGTCAAATGTCAAATTAAAATGCCCGTAACTTTCGAACCCCTCGTCGCAGAGGGACGGTTGAAAGCCTCCGCGTGGCGCACCCTGGGCAACGGCCGCTCCAGCCGCCCACTCGCCTAGAGTGGGCAGCTGGATGCGGGCGGCTAATTTCAACACACGGGGAAGGGTCACGGTTCCAATCACAGATCATCATCCTTGATGGTCTGTGAAGGGAACCGGGCTAGAGACGGGACGGCCAGTCCGTCGCTGGGGTGAGGCCGATGGCCATCTACCGCCTACTGCCCCTTCTGCTCTCAGAGGGTTGGTCGAGTGGGCGAGGAGTGGAGGTGAAACCCAATCCCAAGGTCTAGCGTGCCGAGGGGATGAATGGCCGGAGGGTTTGTATCCGGTCCCTAGCGCTGGGGGGGAAGGGGAAAGGGACCGCACCCTTAAAAAGGAAAAAAACATGGAACAAAGATTATTGGAAACCAATCCCCAGGCGGGTACCCTTGCGCAATGCAAGGGCCAATCCCGCCCCTCTAGGGATCCCTTAGAGGGCAGCCCCACCGTATCTGGGGGGGGCACCACTGATCTCGCAGGCCGGCAGACCACCGCCGACCTGCGCCACGAGCGAGAAAAGGAGCTCCAGTTCAACCTGGAGCGACTGCGCGATGTGGATTCACCACTTGCCGTCACTGACGGCAACCAGAGCCGAGGAGGCTCAAGTCAGCGGAGGAAGCGTCCGCGCAATAAGGACTCGGGATCGCTAGGTCTCTCCTCGAGTGAGGAGAACCTATCGACCCCGAAGATATCTACGGGGCGGAGAGGAAGAGGTCGCGCGGTCATGGCGGGTGTTGCCACCACGCGGCTGCCGGAACGCGACGGGCGTGGTCGCTTTTTGTCTCGGCCTAATGCGCGCGTCTCTGCGGAGTGTGTCCAGAGCGACCCTGGACGCATGAGCGCGGACCAGAGTGGTGGCTCCACCACGTCCCTGCTAGGGTCGAATAGAGCGGAGGCGAATGCGGGAAAGCGGGCGCAACGCCAGGCTGTCGCTGCTGACGAAGTCGGTGAGTTGGCCCGACAGGCCCGAGAGCGTCGCTCTGCCAGGACAGCAGATGCGTCGGCAGTGGCGCTCAGTCGGCAGGTGTCGGACGGGCTGGACGTCGTCCTGAAGGTTGCCACTAAGTCGGGCAACCTGAAGGGCACGTTTACGCGTGCCCTAAAGGATGCAGTGGCATCCATCCAGGAGGCGGTTGAGGTCCTCAGCGGCCGCACAACTACGGAGGAGACGGCGAAGTTGTGGGAGGAGAATAGCCGTCTCCGATCCGAGCTGGAGGACCTCAAGCGGCAGTTTGCCGCCCAGGCACCGTCCGTCACGGCCACATCGCCGACCCCGTCGGCGGCACAATCTCCGGCCCCATCGTCGGCCCCTGCACTTGCGGATGCGGAGATCGAAAAGATCGTACGCATCTGCATGGTGCAGTGTGGAACAATGATGGGTGCCAGGCTCGAGGCCATAGAGGCCAGGCTGCTGCCTGCCGAAAACCTCCGTCCACCGCTCGCTGCGGACAGACGGAGGAAGGAGGCGACAGCGGCCGAGCCAAGAAAAGGCGGCAAGGGGGCCACAAAGCCCGCAGAGGGGCCCAATAAACCCGCGGAGGAAAGGTCCGCGCCCACTTCCCAGGCGACGGCTCCGAACCCGGCCACCGTTCCTGGACCTCTCACGGAGGCCTGGTCTACGGTGGTCAAAAGGGGCCGCATCCCACCCTATTCTCTATGATCTGCTTATATAACCAGAGGAAATTCCGGCCCTCTACGACTCTCCGTTAGGAAGTTATGGTTGTTTTAATATTTTTCAAAATGGCCGCAGTTCTGTCAAAGACGTACTTTGACAACGGATAACTTCCTTCGGGAAAGTCGTAGACCCTACGAGTTTGGGCTCTCCCAACTCGGCCTGATCTCCGCTGTCCGCCGAAACTGCTTTCAGGGTCCTGAAAATTTTTAGCTCCAAACCGCCTGAAAACTTAGGGTATGAAGGGCAATGAATCCCTGACTGCTAAGTCGAAAGCCGCAGTTTCCCACGACCTCCGGTTCAGAAGTTATGACGGTTTGAAGCTAAACAAGATGGCCGCCGAACTGTCAAATGTCAAATTAAAATGCCCGTAACTTTCGAACCCCTCGTCGCAGAGGGACGGGGTTTTGGGTATACAGCTCGGCGTCACTTCAGGTATATCCTGAAAGCAATTTCAGCGACAAAAATTTCGTTGGCCTGAAACAGGCTGAAAACCGGATAAACTTAAATTTAACTATAAACTACTGGCCGAAGTGGAAAAACGAGTATAAACGGGCCAGCGGTTCTCGAGATATCCTAATTTAAAAATTTTAACCAAAAAACCAAAATGGCTCCAATTTGTCGAAACGGCCAAAATACAAGATATATGACCCGAGTTTGGACTTAAATTAGTCACAGCGGGTATATTGGACCCTGTCCAGAAGTCAAAAATGAATTATTTGTATTAAATTTGGAATTATGGCCGAAAAACAGTTAAAATTCAATAACTCTGGAGTTACTAGTCCAAAAAATCTAAAAAATTCACATAAAATATTTAATATAAGTATCTACAATTGGCAATAAACAAAATTTTTAAAAGTCATAAAACAAGTCTGAAAATTTTGAAAAAATGGTTTTCTTATAAAATATGGTATAATTTAAAAACTACTTAAAATAAAAATCTAAATCTTACGGTCTCTACTGTACTAATAAGCGCGCACCAGGCTGCAGTTGAAAATTTCTTGAAAAACTCTTCTGTCCAGAGTTATAGATGGTCAAAGTTGAGATGTTGTAATAGTCATATAAATTTATATATATGACTTAAAATTCTAAATAAAGTTGCACTCGCCTTGTGTACTAGAAATCAAGGTTGACACAAATTTTCAGGTCGCTATCTCCACTCCTTCGGCTTTTTCAGTGCACGTGGTTTTCACAAATTCCTGAATATCTCGTGAAAGCTCGATGTCAGGGTAATGTTGGGTGGTCCAGGTGTTCGGGAACCACGATGCCCACACGATGCCAATGAAAAATTGTGGGGTCGTCGATCTTGTTAAGGCAGCGTTTGCTTTTTTGTTAAACGCTATTTCCACTTAACCTCTAAACTTGAGGTTTTTCACAAATAACTTTCACAGCACTGAAGTACGGCACAATTTGAAAGCGACACTTTGTGCGGCGCAATTTTCCGCATCTAACGACACTTTGCTCGTTGTAATATGAGCAGAAAAACCAATTAAAATGATTTTTTTATTGCGGAGCAGCGCGGTTTCGTGTCCGTTCGCCACGAGAGTCGGGGGGGGAACTGGGTTAGGTTAGGTTAGGTTAGGTTAGGTTAGGTTAGGTTAGGTTAGGTTAGGTTAGGTTAGGTTAGGTTAGGTTAGGTTAGGTTAGGTTAGGTTAGGTTAGGTTAGGTTAGGTTAGGTTAGGTTAGGTTTTTTTTTTTTTTTTTTTTTTTTTAAATGATTTTTTCCCCTTTCGTAGAAAGGGCTCTTATTATTCTAATCTACTCATTCGTTCCATTTCTCGCATTTATTCCTCTCGCACTTTCAAGCTTCATACTGTATCTTTCTTGCATACATCTCTTACATTCTTAGCCGGGTGGGACTCCCGCTATTCTTACTATTTTCTGCTTTATTTTTATTTTACTTTATTTGGGGTATTCAAGTACACGGTTTTGTTTATTTAACATGTTTGCGTGGACAGTTTTTCTTATTACTATATACGGTATTAGTACATTTTTCCTTATTTTGATACTTTTTATTGACTATTTATTTTTCTAACTTATTTTCTAACATAATTTATTTTCTTACATAATACATTATTATTTTCTAACTTTATTGTCTAATCTGTTTCTTACAATTATTGGTTTTACATTTCTATGTCCTTATTCTATGCTTATTTCTAGACAGGGTTTATAAATATAATATACAAAGCTAAAACTCTACTTAACTTTATATTTTGACACAGGTTTAGTTGCAGAGTAATTTGCTGTACCTACTCATTTGCGGTTTTTGGCTTAAAGAAAATTTAGACCTTTCTTAATTACGTAACTTATTCCTAAACTGTTCTATGTGAAAAGGATGTGGGGGGGAGGGGAGGGGGAAATGGGAAGAGGGGAAGGGAGGGATGAAGAAGGGGGGTGGATTCCTTTCTTGTTGTATCTATTTATTTTTCTTGTTTTTGCGGCAATAATATATATATATATACTTAGATATTACATATTTATTGACTTTTCTTAATCTTAATTTTACTATTTTAACGATTTTTTAGGGGGTTTGGGATGCGTGTATGATATATTTTTATATATTTACTATATATCTTATATATCTAGGTGGGGTAGTTTCAGGCGTACGCCGTTGTCGTCCGAGCCAGGTAGTCCCACTTCTTGCGGACCGGGCACTCCACGCTAAACGCGTTGTGGTCGGTCCTCTGGTACTTTGAGTGCAGGCAGTTGCAGCACTGCGGTTCATTCCCCGCAACAAATTCCACGCATTTATCGCGCAGATGCGGTCCTCCGCAGTGGCTGCACCTGTCCGCACTCTCCGTACAGAATTTTCGGCCATGTCCAAAAGCCAAGCATTTTGTACATTGGATGAGCGGCGACTGATCCTCGACCCTGACCCTTTGCAGGTCAAGATAAAGGGCCCCAGCCTCCGTCATCCTCTGCCACACCTTGGGTCTGACTTGGACGACAACGTGCGCTGTCTTAGGGTTCCTTGTCCTTTTCTTATATTTTATTACAATCTCTTTCTCTTTCTGGTCTAAGTCCCCAAATATGTTTTGGTTTTGGGAATAGAGCGCCTTTACCATCTCGTCGTCTTCGCTATCCAAGAAGACGTCCTTTAAGACGACGAGCGGGTTTTTGTTGGTCATAGGCGCCACTATCAGCCCTTCACCTCGGCTCTCAATCCGGTCTTTTACTTTCTTAAGCTCAGCTTCTGAGTCGCACCCCAGTATTACTGTCTGGTTTTTCGCCTTCCGGACTTTGTTTATTTTTAGGCCAGTTCCCCTGGCATCGACCGCCTTCTTCACCCTGGCCAACACCTCGTCAGCAGTCTCCTGGCTGCCTTCAAGGGTGACCGCCATCGAATGAAGTGCCGGTCGGTGCCCGGGTCTGGCTGCTGCGACGTTTGCATATGTCTGGAAGTCCGTCTTTGGGTCGCAGGTCACTTCCCTCAAGGCCTCTCTTATTCTGTCGGTACTGGCGGCGACCTCACCGGCAACGTCACCGATTTTGTCCTCGAGGATAACCGTGGCACGACCGACAATGTTAACCCCCTCCGTCGTGTGGCTCAGGTTTGAGTTAACTATGTCGATCTTGTCGCTAACCTCGACGACCTTATCGATGACCTTGTCGATGACGTCAGCACCGCTGTCGGAGCAGTAATCAGTCATGTCTTTGAAACCTTTTATTACCTTGTTTTCGAGGTCGCTGAGCTGCGTCTTTATGTTCGCCTCCACCTTTTCAAGCCTCTCTAATAGTTCCTCCGACGATTCGGGTGATGTAGGCGTGGTTTTAACAGGTGGGACTGTTTTGGGCGTTGTTTCCAGAATCCTCATTCTTCGGCTTATTTCGAACAAGGTCCGTAGACATTTATCCGACTGTGTCTCCAGGAAGATCTTGATGTCTCTCCTCATCTGAGGGTAATCCTTCACTCTGGTCGGTATATCTTCGAATGTTTTCATGACCTCCTGGAGAAGCTTGTCGTTAGATGACGTGGCGAAGATGTCGGTCTGCTTGGTGTAAGCCTCCATAATGTCTACGGACCTCCTTTTTCGTTCCGGTCTCCGGATAAAAGTCCTGGCGGCGTCCAGCGCTTTTCCAGGCGGGCCCACAGGGCTGGGGGTGGTGGTGGGAGCGGCGGCACCAGAGGTCCCCGCCGACGATGACAGCGGCGTTTCCGTTGTTCCTGCCATGGGTCCTCGAGCAGCGTCCTTTCTGCCGAACGTCAGGGACATCCCCTTCGGCGCTTCGCGCGCTCCAGAGGGTCCCGGGTGGGTAGGCGACGACGTCGACTCCTGCGCTCCGCTGGCGCCGGCTCCCGGCCCTTTGTTTACTGGGGTGCGAATTCCGAGAACCATTTTCTAAGTGTTCTTTGTTTGTGTGTATAAGGCACAACGAAGAAACGGGGAAAATTGTCAGTAAAGTGTAAATAAAATAAAATTTAAAATAAAATAAAATAAAGTAAAATATAAAAATATAATACCTAGTCTAATATTGTACTGTTCCGCTTTGATCCTGTATATGGGGAGTCAAAGCCGAGCAATACAAATCCGCGGTCAAAAATTTTCTATCTACCTCAATCTCCGAGATACCAATATTTTGGTACGTAAGGGATGGGGGAGGGTTCAATCGGGGGGGGGAGGGTACCTCTTATGCGACTTTAGCCGTGGTGTCTTCGACACCACAAAGGCTGATTTTGAGGTCAGATCGGCTGTATCTCCTCCGGTTCCCGAGATATGACCCGTTAAAGGATTGGGGAGGGGAAAGTTAGGAAAAAAGGAAAATGGGAAAAAGGTTGGATACCTCGGTGGTGGTTTTCACCTCGTGGAGTCTTCGACTCCACTAAGGCTGAATTCGAGGTCTAAAAGTGCCTATCTCCTCTCGTTCCAGAGATATCCGCCTTCGGGATTTCTGCCGTACCGTACCGCGCCGTGTCGCAGGCTATGACGGGTAGATCTTCCAGTTGACCTAGCTGGGTCTACTCCGTTCCGATTTTGGCGTGGGTGGGCTCTTTTGTTTGGTCTTGTTGAGCTCTTTAAGGTAGGTCAGAATTTGGGGGGGGGGAGGGGATGGGGTAGGGGGTTGGTATCCCGGAAATGTAGGTCCAGATAAACGTTTTATGGCTGAGGGCCACTAATTTCTAATACAAAATTTTTTAAACAAAAAATTTTTTTTTTTAAGTCCTAGGGGTGACTTAACCCTAGAGGGTTGATATTTGGTCAAAAGGTGCGGAGGGTCCAGGATGGTTGGGTATCCAACCAGGGGGGGGGGTCAGGGGGGGGGCTTCGAATTTTTTGTTATTTTTGGGCTAGGACGCTCCGTTTCAGAGTTACGGCCCTTTTTCTGTTTTTGTGCTGTTTGTAAACTCTGTTTTGGTTTTTTGTATTTTACTTTTCACAAAAACTATATATCCTAAAAATATTTTAGAAGCAGATTCCTGTAGGAAAAGGTAAAACTAATGTTAAACAGTCCTTATAAATGGGGCGTCCTTAAAATTGTTTAAAAATATTAACTCCTGAAAAATTTACTAAATTACCAAAAACCGCAAATGCCCGTTTTTTCTTCTCACACCTTGATTTACTTAAGGCTCTGTATCCCTGACCCAGGTTATTCCCGGAGTCTAGTACTTAATCCTAAGCTTAACCTATAACTAATCTATGTACTTAACTATTTGTTTTTGTTCCACAGCTGGACTTCGCTGCTCCAGCGACGACCGAAATCTTCCCGGGGATGCCGCTTCCAGAGGGTGGTGTTGCCAGGGCGGTGACCTATGTCAGGTTGTAGGGCTGACGCTTCTCCAACTGCTGGCACCGTTGGAGTTCCTGTATCTGGTGCGGTTTGGAAAATATTCCCCTGGGAAGGTAAAAACTTGACCCTGGCGAGCTGGTGGAAAAATGTCCAGGGTAGTCGCCCTTCAGATCGCTTCTCGTAAGAGAGCCGATTTGTGGTTATTTCCGCGATCCGACGCTCCGTTCCAGGGTTACAACCCCGACCAACTTAATTGGTAATGGCGTTCCTGGTAGAGGTTTAGAATAGGTATCCTGAAAAATGGCCGCTTCCGTCCAATCTCGCGGTACTCTTCGGATTCTGAAAGATGGTGAGGTTCCACTTCTAGTCTATCCAGGTTACTATTTTTATTTCACCCTGCTTATTTTTGGCAGGTGGTCAAAGTATTGGGGTTGGAACCACTTTCTGCAATAAGACTTTTTTATCAGATCCAGGTGATGTAAAATTTATTTTCGAACGGATTTATGTTGTTCGTGGTCTGAGCAGTCTTGTCAATTTTTTCCGGATTTTTTAATTAATTAATTACAATTTGTTTATCACAGGGAATTTATTAAGATTTTTATAACTTTTAATTTACTGGTCCAAAAATTTTGAAAATTTGCACTTGGGTTCTTTAGTTCATGCACTGTTTTTTAATGTCCAAAAAATGGTATGTTACCGATCTAGATTTAGATTTATGAAGGGTTGAATTTTAAAATTGAAAATGATGTTTTATAAAACCTTGTAACTTCCAGGTGGGAGCTCCAATTTCGGTGTTCGACGTGTCGGGTGAAAGGGGAAGGCTTCCTGCGCCTATTTCCGTTTCCCGTTTTTTCCTCCGACAGCTGGAAGAGGACCTCGTGGCCACGTGGATTTTGAGATTTATCCCGTATCTTGGCGAGTTCCCGTGGGAAAAATCCCAGACTCAGCCAAGATGTGGTGCTTGTCCAGGTGCCTCGATGAGCGGTCCAAAAACACCAGGTCACCGATCAAAATCACGCGGCGTTTCACTTTTACACTTTTCTTGGTCACTTTTTAGGTTAAATATATGGTTTTTCGGCTGTAATTTCGTCAATTTTTCACTGTTTTTAAAAATTTCTTCACACACGGTTTCAGTTCTTTAGCGCGCAACTTTTAGCAAAAACACTGGTATTTTCGGTAACTTTTACTATTTTTCCGGATTTTTTTTTTTTTTTTTCGAGCGCGGAGCGACTTTAAAACGATCCGACCACCACGGAGGCTGGGGGGGAACTCGGTTAGGTTAGGTTAGGTTAGGTTAGGTTAGGTTGGGGTGGGGTGCGTCAGAATTCCTCCACGTGTGTCCAATGGTTGCTGGTCCCTCTCGATACGTCTGGAGGGAAGAGCAGCTGCTGGGCCGGTGCACCCTGGGCGCGGCAGTATCCTTCCTCGAGGAATGAGAAGAAATTCTTATTCCTCGGGGAATGGTACTGTCGTGGCTAATATTCTGGGCGGGGTTATTTCGTCGTGTGCGGTGCGATGTCTCGCGGGGCGGGCTCATCGGGCGGTGCGTGGTTGGTGGTTCGCTCCTCGAAATTTTTGGGGAGTGGATCGGGGTTGGGGTTCCTCCTTCATCTTGGATCGCGGCATTCGTTGCGCTCTGGTACGCGTCTGCCCATCAGACGTGATTGTGAGCGTGACGAATGGCCGTGGTCCGGGATGGGGGAGGGGCCCCGGCCCTGATTCGCTCCCCGAGGGCTTCGAGGAGTGGGTCACTAATCGCGTACCGTCCGGTGGGTCCGCTCCGTGGGCCGTCGCGCGGCACACGGCGAAATACTGGCCGCGGTCTCGCCGCGGTGGTCGGACCGGACCTCCCGCTTCCCGGCGTATTTGCGCCATTCTGGGTGGCGAGAGGCCTGGTCAGCGGTAGCCTCCTTCTGCGGGTGCGTGCTCTCGCAGAGGGGGGAGGCGGGGCGGGCGCGGGAGGACGACCTCTCGCTGCGCCGCTCCGCAGCCGGAGAGGGGGGAGAAGGCTTCGTGCCCTCCCTCCTCTAGGTGGTGACGGGCGGGCGACAGGCACGGGGGTGCCTGCGCCTGTATTGCACTCTGTCACCTCCGCCTGCCGTTCCTGGCCCCCCCTCCCCTACCCGTGCCGTGAGGGTGGGAGGGGTCCGCCTTGCTTTCGTCGGCGGGGGACTGGTAGCAAAGGCTATGCCAGTTTCCCAGTTCCCCTCCACTATGACGAAGCGGGAATGCCGCTGGGTCGTTTTAGTGGGTATACCGGGTTCGCCCGGGGAGTCCCACATACCCCTCCCGTCCCCCGGCGGAAGGGTATGCGTAACGCATTTTTTCCCAGCGTCAAAAAAAAAAAAAAAAAAAAAAAAAAAAAAAAAAAAAAAAAAAAGGTTAGGTTGGGGTGGGGTGCGTCAGAATTCCTCCACGTGTGTCCAATGGTTGCTGGTCCCTCTCGATACGTCTGGAGGGAAGAGCAGCTGCTGGGCCGGTGCACCCTGGGCGCGGCAGTATCCTTCCTCGAGGAATGAGAAGAAATTCTTATTCCTCGGGGAATGGTACTGTCGTGGCTAATATTCTGGGCGGGGTTATTTCGTCGTGTGCGGTGCGATGGCTCGCGGGGCGGGCTCATCGGGCGGTGCGTGGTTGGTGGTTCGCTCCTCGAAGTTCTCGGGGAGTGGATCGGGGTTGGGGTTCCTCCTTCATCTTGGATCGCGGCGTTCGTTGCGCTCTGATACGCGTCTGCCTATCAGACGTGATTATGAGCGTGACGAATGGCCGTGGTCCGGGATGGGGGAGGGGCCCCGGCCCTGATTCGCTCCCCGAGGGCTTCGAGGAGTGAATCACTAATCGCGTACCGTCCGGTGGGTCCGCTCCGCGGGCCGTCGCGCGGCACACGGCGAAATACTGGCCGCGGTCTCGCCGCGGTGGTCGGACCGGACCTCCCGCTTCCCGGCGTATTTGCGCCATTCTGGGTGGCGAGGAGGCCTGGTCAGCGGTAGCCTCCTTCTGCGGGTGCGTGCTCTCGCAGAGGGGGGAGGCGGGGCGGGCGCGGGAGGACGACCTCTCGCTGCGCCGCTCCGCAGCCGGAGAGGGGGGAGAAGGCTTCGTGCCCTCCCTCCTCTAGGTGGTGACGGGCGGGCGACAGGCACGGGGGTGCCTGCGCCTGTATTGCACTCCGTCACCTCCGCCTGCCGTTCCTGGCCCCCCTCCCCTACCCGTGCCGTGAGGGTGGGAGGGGTCCGCCTTGCATTCGTCGGCGGGGGACTGGTAGCAAAGGCTATGCCAGTTTCCCAGTTCCCCTCCACTATGACGAAGCGGGAATGCCGCTGGGTCGTTTTAGTGGGTATACCGGGTTCGCCCGGGGAGTCCCACATACCCCTCCCGTCCCCCGGCGGAAGGGTATGCGTAACGCATTTTTTCCCAGCGTCAAAAAAAAAAAAAAAAAAAAAAAAAAAAAAAAAAAGGTTAGGTTGGGGTGCAGGTTGAAAGCCTCCGCGTGGCGCACCCTGGGCAACGGCCGCTCCAGCCGCCCACTCGCCTAGAGTGGGCAGCTGGATGCGGGCGGCTAATTTCAACACACGGGGAAGGGTCACGGTTCCAATCACAGATCATCATCCTTGATGGTCTGTGAAGGGAACCGGGCTAGAGACGGGACGGCCAGTCCGTCGCTGGGGTGAGGCCGATGGCCATCTACCGCCTACTGCCCCTTCTGCTCTCAGAGGGTTGGTCGAGTGGGCGAGGAGTGGAGGTGAAACCCAATCCCAAGGTCTAGCGTGCCGAGGGGATGAATGGCCGGAGGGTTTGTATCCGGTCCCTAGCGCTGGGGGGGAAGGGGAAAGGGACCGCACCCTTAAAAAGGAAAAAAACATGGAACAAAGATTATTGGAAACCAATCCCCAGGCGGGTACCCTTGCGCAATGCAAGGGCCAATCCCGCCCCTCTAGGGATCCCTTAGAGGGCAGCCCCACCGTATCTGGGGGGGGCACCACTGATCTCGCAGGCCGGCAGACCACCGCCGACCTGCGCCACGAGCGAGAAAAGGAGCTCCAGTTCAACCTGGAGCGACTGCGCGATGTGGATTCACCACTTGCCGTCACTGACGGCAACCAGAGCCGAGGAGGCTCAAGTCAGCGGAGGAAGCGTCCGCGCAATAAGGACTCGGGATCGCTAGGTCTCTCCTCGAGTGAGGAGAACCTATCGACCCCGAAGATATCTACGGGGCGGAGAGGAAGAGGTCGCGCGGTCATGGCGGGTGTTGCCACCACGCGGCTGCCGGAACGCGACGGGCGTGGTCGCTTTTTGTCTCGGCCTAATGCGCGCGTCTCTGCGGAGTGTGTCCAGAGCGACCCTGGACGCATGAGCGCGGACCAGAGTGGTGGCTCCACCACGTCCCTGCTAGGGTCGAATAGAGCGGAGGCGAATGCGGAAAAGCGGGCGCAACGCCAGGCTGTCGCTGCTGACGAAGTCGGTGAGTTGGCCCGACAGGCCCGAGAGCGTCGCTCTGCCAGGACAGCAGATGCGTCGGCAGTGGCGCTCAGTCGGCAGGTGTCGGACGGGCTGGACGTCGTCCTGAAGGTTGCCACTAAGTCGGGCAACCTGAAGGGCACGTTTACGCGTGCCCTAAAGGATGCAGTGGCATCCATCCAGGAGGCGGTTGAGGTCCTCAGCGGCCGCACAACTACGGAGGAGACGGCGAAGTTGTGGGAGGAGAATAGCCGTCTCCGATCCGAGCTGGAGGACCTCAAGCGGCAGTTTGCCGCCCAGGCACCGTCCGTCACGGCCACATCGCCGACCCCGTCGGCGGCACAATCTCCGGCCCCATCGTCGGCCCCTGCACTTGCGGATGCGGAGATCGAAAAGATCGTACGCATCTGCATGGTGCAGTGTGGAACAATGATGGGTGCCAGGCTCGAGGCCATAGAGGCCAGGCTGCTGCCTGCCGAAAACCTCCGTCCACCGCTCGCTGCGGACAGACGGAGGAAGGAGGCGACAGCGGCCGAGCCAAGAAAAGGCGGCAAGGGGGCCACAAAGCCCGCAGAGGGGCCCAATAAACCCGCGGAGGAAAGGTCCGCGCCCACTTCCCAGGCGACGGCTCCGAACCCGGCCACCGTTCCTGGACCTCTCACGGAGGCCTGGTCTACGGTGGTCAAAAGGGGCCGCCGCCGCAACAAAAAGAAGACGGCGCCGCCGCCGGCACCCACTGGAGGAGCACCCGCGGCACCGAAGAAGGCCGCAGGATCGCCTAGGGTCAGAGCCCCACGCTCCGCGGCTGTAGTGATCACGCTGCAGCCCGGAGCCATCGAAAGGGGCGTCTCTTATAAGGCGGTCCTCACAGAGGCGAGAGCCAAAGTCGCGTTCCCCGACCTTGGAACACCGTCCGGCTTCAAGCTGAGGCCGGCGATCACGGGGGCGCGGCTGCTCGAAGTGTCGGGTGCCTCCAGCGCCGAAAAGGCGGACATGCTGGCGGCCAAGCTGCGGGAGGTCCTCAACCCGGAGGACGTCCGGGTGTCCAGACCGACGAAGACCGCGGAGCTGCGGATCGACGGTCTGGATGACTCGACCACTCCGGCTGAGGTCGCAGCGGCCATCGCCCGAGCCGGCGGATGTCCGTCTGAGGACGTGCGGACGGGCGAGATCCGCGCCGACCCTGCCGGGCTTGGCGCGATTTGGGTGCGGTGCCCGGTGGCGGCGGCCAACAAAGTCGCCGACAGCGGCAGACTGCTGGTGGGATGGGTTGCAGCGAGGGTCAAACTGCTGCAACCCAGGGCATTGCGGTGCTATAGGTGCCTGGACATTGGGCATGTCCGGGCACGGTGCACCGCCGAAACAGATCGCAGCGAGTTGTGTTATCGCTGCGGTCAGCCCGGCCACAAGGCGGCCCAGTGCTCCGCGGCGCCAAACTGCAGCCTCTGTACAGCTGCAGGGAGGCCCGATGGGCACAGAGTGGGCAGCAAGGCCTGTGGTTCGCCCACGCAGCAGAGAAGGAAGAGGAGGGCTAGGGTTGCAAGGGGCCCTTTACCCCCCTCTCAACCTGCACCCTCTTCGGCCGACTCCCGGCCTAGGATTGGTGCCGTGGAGGAAATGGAGTGTTTATAGAGAAACTATTCCATTTCCTCCAGGGCAATATCAACCACTCTGCCAGAGCTCAGGACCTCTTGCTCCAGAGCATGGCAGAGTGGTCGATTCACGTGGCTGTGGTCGCCGAACCGTATTTCGTCCCACCCAGGGACAACTGGGTTGGAGACCTTGACGGTTTGGTGGCCATCATTGGCGGGGCTCTTGCCAACCCGTCCCGAGGTCACGGCTGGGTAGCCGCCCTCGCGGACGGCATTGGCGTAGTTGGCGCGTATTTTTCGCCCAACAAGAGTCTCGCCGACTTCGAGAACTTCCTTGTCGAGCTGGGCGCCGTCGTTGCCCAACTCCACCCTCGCCCTGTGCTGTTGCTAGGGGATCTCAACGCCAAATCCGTGGCGTGGGGATCTCCGGTAACCGATGGTAGGGGTGAGGTGCTGGAGGAGTGGGCAGTCACCACTGGCCTGGTCGTCCTAAACCGGGGCTCAGTCCACACGTGCGTGCGACAGCGGGGTGGTTCGATAGTGGACGTATCGTTCGCTAGCCCTGCTGTCGCTAGCCGTGTTCGTGACTGGCGTGTCGCCGTGGAGGTGGAGACGTTATCGGATCACCGATACATTCGTTTCGACGTCTCCACCCAGACCGCCGGCGGCCGCAGATCGCGAGCCCCGCGAGCGGACGGCCCGCGCTGGGCGCGCAAGCGCATCGACAGGGAACTTCTCGAGGAGGCCACCATTGTCCAGGCCTGGATCCGGGAGTCGGCAACAGCCGGACCCGTCGACGTCGAACAGGAGGCGCTGTGGTTCCACGGGGCGATGACGCAGATCAGCGACGCGTCCATGCCCCGGGTCCACGCACAGTCAGCGAGGCGCCAGGTGTACTGGTGGTCTACCGAGATCGCACAGCTGCGCGTCGCGTGCGTAGCGGTGTGGCGCCAGTACACCCGATACCGGAGGAGACGTCGTCGGGTCCCTGACGAAGAAGCCGCGCGGTATGAGGTGTACCGCGCGGCGAAGAAGACTCTGCGGCTGGCCATCGGCGAGGCAAAGAAGCGCGCCAGGGAAGAGATGTTGGAGACTCTGGACGGAGATCCGTGGGGGCGCCCCTATCGAGCGGTTCGAGGGAAACTTCGAGCCGCCGCGCCTCCACTTACGGAGAGTCTCCAACCCGAGCTGTTGGAGGAGGTAGTAGCAGCCCTCTTCCCGGCGAGAGCGGAACATATCCCGCCGCCGATGGCTTTGCCCACGGCCGCAGAGTCTACAGAGGACGACGCCATCAGCGTCCCAGAGGTGACACAGGCAGAGATGGGGGCGGCCGTGATGCGGCTCCGGGCCAAGAACGTGGCTCCGGGGCCCGACGGAATTCACGGCCAAGTGCTAGCCCTCGCTCTGAAGGAGCTAGAGCCCTGGCTGAGAGAACTCTACACAGCGTGTCTTGAGCGGGGCCAGTTTCCCACTTTGTGGAAATCTGGTCGTCTGGTCCTGCTCAGGAAGGTGGGGCGCCCTGCGGACTCGCCGTCCGCGTACCGGCCCTTAGTGCTGCTAGTGGAGGTGGGTAAGCTGTTCGAAAGGATAATCGCTGCCCGCCTCCTCGGCCACTTGTGCAGAGAGGGGCCGGATCTGGACGAAAGCCAGTTCGGCTTTCGGCACGGGCGCTCCACCATCCACGCGATATCGCAGGTGAGAGTTCTGGCGGAGGAAGCGGTATCCCGGGGTGGGGTGATGTTGGCGGTGTCCTTGGACATCTCCAACGCCTTCAACACCCTACCCTGGAGTTGTATCCGGGAGGCACTGCGGTACCATCGAGTGCCTCCTTACCTCCGCCGCATTGTCGGGGCTTATTTCTCGGAGAGGTGTGTCACCTACGTGGGACGTGATGGCGTCGTAAACCAGCACCGCATGTCGTGCGGTGTTCCACAGGGCTCGGTCCTGGGCCCGCCCCTGTGGAACATCGGGTATGACTGGGTGCTGAGGGGCGAACTCCCACCGGGCGTAGACCTGACATGTTACGCGGACGATACGCTGGTCACCGCCCGGGGGAGTTCGTACAGGGAGGCAGCGTTGCTGGCGACGGCTGCGGTCTCACAGGTGGTGAGCCGCATCCGAAGCCTAGGCCTGGAGGTGGCCCTCAACAAGTCGGAGGCCATGGTCTTTCATGGCCCCCGGCGGGCGCCGCCGCCTGATGCCCACATCGTGGTCGGGGGGGCTCGAATTGCTGTCGAGTCTACCATGAAGTACCTGGGATTGGTGCTCGACAGCCGGTGGGATTTCGGCCCCCACTTCCGGCGGCTGGCGCCCAAGTTGTTGGGCGCGGCTGGGGCGCTAGCAACGCTGCTTCCCAATCTGGGGGGCCCGAGCGCCGCCTGTAGGCGGCTCTACGTGGGGATCGTGCGATCGATGGCCCTGTATGGGGCCCCGATCTGGGCGGCTGACCTGACGGCCGGTAGCATAGCTGTTCTGCGGAAACCGCAGAGAGCTATGGCCGTCAGAGTCATCAGGGGATATCGCACGATCTCCTACGAGGCGGCTTGCGTACTGGCCGGATCCCCGCCCTGGGACCTGGAGGCAAAAGTCCACGCGTCACTGCATCAGTGGCGCGAGGAACTGCGGGCGCGGGGCGAAGGGCTGATGCAGCGACACATGGAGTTGCGTCAGTCTCAGCTCCGCGAGGTCCTGGTGGCGGAATGGCGGGACAGGCTCTCACGCCCTACCGCCGGCCTCGATACCATCGAGGCGGTCCGGCCAGTACTCGAGCCCTGGCTCGAGAGAAGGCACGGCTCCCTGTCGTTTCGTGTGACGCAGGTGCTCTCGGGGCATGGTTGCTTCGGGAAGTACCTGTGTCGCATAAACAGGGAGCCGGACGCCCGGTGTCACCACTGCGTCGACTGCCGGGAGGACACGGTGCGGCATACGCTGGCAGAGTGTGCCGCTTGGGAGGAGCCGCGCCGTGCCCTCATCTCAGAAGTAGGCAGTGACCTGTCGCTGCCGGCCGTAGTCGAGTCTATGGTCGGCAGCGAGGAGGCCTGGGACGCGGTGGTAACCTTCTGCGAAACAGTCGTGTCGCAGAAGGAGGCTGCGGAGAGGGAGAGGGAGATTTCTTCCCCACACCCGATCCGCAGCAGACGCACCAGGCGTCGGCGGAGGGCGGATAACGCCCTCTTCCGGCCCCCCTAATTGGGTCCAGGGGCGACAGACTTGGGGACGTCCGTCGCCCCCCACACATCTGGACCCGAGGTGGCGGCGCGAAGTGTTCCACGCGCGCCCCTCTCAGACGTCGCGCGGGCGGAGTCTAACACCTCACTCCTCCCGCCGACCCGAGATTGAGGCCCGCAGAGGCGGGCCGGCACTAGCCGGGGGTCGCGGTAGTATCTTAAGTTCCCGCGGCCCCCCGGCGTAGGTGTGAGATGGAACACCGGGGTGGTTTTTAGTCAGTAAGAGTCTGACAGACCCCTCCGCCCCCCCAGGGTGGGGGACATCCATGAGGATTTTCCACCCCGGAAAAAAAAAAAAAAAAAAAAAAAAAAAAAAGGTTAGGTTAGGTTAGGTTGGGGTGGGGTGCGTCAGAATTCCTCCACGTGTGTCCAATGGTTGCTGGTCCCTCTCGATACGTCTGGAGGGAAGAGCAGCTGCTGGGCCGGTGCACCCTGGGCGCGGCAGTATCCTTCCTCGAGGAATGAGAAGAAATTCTTATTCCTCGGGGAATGGTACTGTCGTGGCTAATATTCTGGGCGGGGTTATTTCGTCGTGTGCAGTGCGATGGCTCGCGGGGCGGGCTCATCGGGCGGTGCGTGGTTGGTGGTTCGCTCCTCGAAGTTCTCGGGGAGTGGATCGGGGTTGGGGTTCCTCCTTCATCTTGGATCGCGGCATTCGTTGCGCTCTGCTACGCGTCTGGCCATCAGACGTGATCGTGAGCGTGGCGAATGGCCGTGGTCCGGGATGGGGAGGGGCCCCGGCCCTGATTCGCTCCCCGAGGGCTTCGAGGAGTGAGTCACTAATCGCGTACCGTCCGGTGGGTCCGCTCCGGGGGCCGTCGCGCGGCACACGGCGAAATACTGGCCGCGGTCTCGCCGCGGTGGTCGGACCGGACCTCCCGCTTCCCGGCGTATTTGCGCCATTCTGGGTGGCGAGAGGCCTGGTCAGCGGTAGCCTCCTTCTGCGGGTGCGTGCTCTCGCAGAGGGGGGAGGCGGGGCGGGCGCGGGAGGACGACCTCTCGCTGCGCCGCTCCGCAGCCGGAGAGGGGGGAGAAGGCTTCGTGCCCTCCCTCCTCTAGGTGGTGACGGGCGGGCGACAGGCACGGGGGTGCCTGCGCCTGTATTGCACTCTGTCACCTCCGCCTGCCGTTCCTGGCCCCCCTCCCCTACCCGTGCCGTGAGGGTGGGAGGGGTCCGCCTTGCATTCGTCGGCGGGGGACTGGTAGCAAAGGCTATGCCAGTTTCCCAGTTCCCCTCCACTATGACGAAGCGGGAATGCCGCTGGGTCGTTTTAGTGGGTATACCGGGTTCGCCCGGGGAGTCCCACATACCCCTCCCGTCCCCCGGCGGAAGGGTATGCGTAACGCATTTTTTCCCAGCGTCAAAAAAAAAAAAAAAAAAAAAAAAAAAAGGTTAGGTTGGGGTGGGGTGCGTCAGAATTCCTCCACGTGTGTCCAATGGTTGCTGGTCCCTCTCGATACGTCTGGAGGGAAGAGCAGCTGCTGGGCCGGTGCACCCTGGGCGCGGCAGTATCCTTCCTCGAGGAATGAGAAGAAATTCTTATTCCTCGGGGAATGGTACTGTCGTGGCTAATATTCTGGGCGGGGTTATTTCGTCGTGTGCGGTGCGATGTCTCGCGGGGCGGGCTCATCGGGCGGTGCGTGGTTGGTGGTTCGCTCCTCGAAATTTTTGGGGAGTGGATCGGGGTTGGGGTTCCTCCTTCATCTTGGATCGCGGCATTCGTTGCGCTCTGGTACGCGTCTGCCCATCAGACGTGATTGTGAGCGTGACGAATGGCCGTGGTCCGGGATGGGGGAGGGGCCCCGGCCCTGATTCGCTCCCCGAGGGCTTCGAGGAGTGGGTCACTAATCGCGTACCGTCCGGTGGGTCCGCTCCGTGGGCCGTCGCGCGGCACACGGCGAAATACTGGCCGCGGTCTCGCCGCGGTGGTCGGACCGGACCTCCCGCTTCCCGGCGTATTTGCGCCATTCTGGGTGGCGAGAGGCCTGGTCAGCGGTAGCCTCCTTCTGCGGGTGCGTGCTCTCGCAGAGGGGGGAGGCGGGGCGGGCGCGGGAGGACGACCTCTCGCTGCGCCGCTCCGCAGCCGGAGAGGGGGGAGAAGGCTTCGTGCCCTCCCTCCTCTAGGTGGTGACGGGCGGGCGACAGGCACGGGGGTGCCTGCGCCTGTATTGCACTCCGTCACCTCCGCCTGCCGTTCCTGGCCCCCCTCCCCTACCCGTGCCGTGAGGGTGGGAGGGGTCCGCCTTGCATTCGTCGGCGGGGGACTGGTAGCAAAGGCTATGCCAGTTTCCCAGTTCCCCTCCACTATGACGAAGCGGGAATGCCGCTGGGTCGTTTTAGTGGGTATACCGGGTTCGCCCGGGGAGTCCCACATACCCCTCCCGTCCCCCGACGGAAGGGTATGCGTAACGCATTTTTTCCCAGCGTCAAAAAAAAAAAAAAAAAAAAAAAAAAGGTTAGGTTGGGGTGCGTCAGAATTCCTCCACGTGTGTCCAATGGTTGCTGGTCCCTCTCGATACGTCTGGAGGGAAGAGCAGCTGCTGGGCCGGTGCACCCTGGGCGCGGCAGTATCCTTCCTCGAGGAATGAGAAGAAATTCTTATTCCTCGGGGAATGGTACTGTCGTGGCTAATATTCTGGGCGGGGTAATTTCGTCGTGTGCGGTGCGATGGCTCGCGGGGTGGGCTCATCGGGCGGTGCGTGGTTGGTGGTTCGCTCCTCGAAGTTCTCGGGGAGTGGATCGGGGTTTGGGTTCCTCCTTCATCTTGGATCGCGGCATTCGTTGCGCTCTGATACGCGTCTGGCCATCAGACGTGATTGTGAGCGTGACGAATGGCCGTGGTCCGGGATGGGGGAGGGGCCCCGGCCCTGATTCGCTCCCCGAGGGCTTCGAGGAGTGGGTCACTAATCGCGTACCGTCCGGTGGGTCCGCTCCGTGGGACGTCGCGCGGCACACGGCGAAATACTGGCCGCGGTCTCGCCGCGGTGGTCGGACCGGACCTCCCGCTTCCCGGCGTGTTTGCACCATGCTGGGTGGCGAGGAGGCCTGGTCAGCGGTAGCCTCCTTCTGCGGGTGCGTGCTCTCGCAGAGGGGGGAGGCGGGGCGGGCGCGGGAGGACGACCTCTCGCTGCGCCGCTCCGCAGCCGGAGAGGGGGGAGAAGGCTTCGTGCCCTCCCTCCTCTAGGTGGTGACGGGCGGGCGACAGGCACGGGGGTGCCTGCGCCTGTATTGCACTCCGTCACCTCCGCCTGCCGTTCCTGGCCCCCCTCCCCTACCCGTGCCGTGAGGGTGGGAGGGGTCCGCCTTGCATTCGTCGGCGGGGGACTGGTAGCAAAGGCTATGCCAGTTTCCCAGTTCCCCTCCACTATGACGAAGCGGGAATGCCGCTGGGTCGTTTTAGTGGGTATACCGGGTTCGCCCGGGGAGTCCCACATACCCCTCCCGTCCCCCGGCGGAAGGGTATGCGTAACGCATTTTTTCCCAGCGTCAAAAAAAAAAAAAAAAAAAAAAAAAAAAGGTTAGGTTAGGTTGGGGTGCGTCAGAATTCCTCCACGTGTGTCCAATGGTTGCTGGTCCCTCTCGATACGTCTGGAGGGAAGAGCAGCTGCTGGGCCGGTGCACCCTGGGCGCGGCAGTATCCTTCCTCGAGGAATGAGAAGAAATTCTTATTCCTCGGGGAATGGTACTGTCGTGGCTAATATTCTGGGCGGGGTTATTTCGTCGTGTGCGGTGCGATGGCTCGCGGGGCGGGCTCATCGGGCGGTGCGTGGTTGGTGGTTCGCTCCTCGAAGTTCTCGGGGGGTGGATCGGGGTTGGGGTTCCTCCTTCATCTTGGATCGCGGCGTTCGTTGCGCTCTGCTACGCGTCTGGCCATCAGACGTGACTGTGAGCGTGACGAATGGCCGTGGTCCGGGATGGGGGAGGGGCCCCGGCCCTGATTCGCTCCCCGAGGGCTTCGAGGAGTGAGTCACTGGTCGCGTACCGTCCGGTGGGTCCGCTCCGTGGGCCGTCGCGCGGCACACGGCGAAATACTGGCCGCGGTCTCGCCGCGGTGGTCGGACCGGACCTCCCGCTTCCCGGCGTATTTGCGCCATTCTGGGTGGCGAGAGGCCTGGTCAGCGGTAGCCTCCTTCTGCGGGTGCGTGCTCTCGCAGAGGGGGGAGGCGGGGCGGGCGCGGGAGGACGACCTCTCGCTGCGCCGCTCCGCAGCCGGAGAGGGGGGAGAAGGCTTCGTGCCCTCCCTCTTCTAGGTGGTGACGGGCGGGCGACAGGCACGGGGGTGCCTGCGCCCGTATTGCACTCTGTCACCTCCGCCTGCCGTTCCTGGCCCCCCTCCCCTACGCGTGCCGTGAGGGTGGGAGGGGTCCGCCTTGCATTCGTCGGCGGGGGACTGGTAGCAAAGGCTATGCCAGTTTCCCAGTTCCCCTCCACTATGACGAAGCGGGAATGCCGCTGGGTCGTTTTAGTGGGTATACCGGGTTCGCCCGGGGAGTCCCACATACCCCTCCCGTCCCCCGACGGAAGGGTATGCGTAACGCATTTTTTCCCAGCGTCAAAAAAAAAAAAAAAAAAAAAAAGGTTAGGTTAGGTTAGGTTAGGTTGGGGTGCGTCAGAATTCCTCCACGTGTGTCCAATGGTTGCTGGTCCCTCTCGATACGTCTGGAGGGAAGAGCAGCTGCTGGGCCGGTGCACCCTGGGCGCGGCAGTATCCTTCCTCGAGGAATGAGAAGAAATTCTTATTCCTCGGGGAATGGTACTGTCGTGGCTAATATTCTGGGCGGGGTTATTTCGTCGTGTGCAGTGCGATGGCTCGCGGGGCGGGCTCATCGGGCGGTGCGTGGTTGGTGGTTTGCTCCTCGAAGTTCTCGGGGAGTGGATCGGGGTTGGGGTTCCTCCTTCATCTTGGATCGCGGCGTTCGTTGCGCTCTGCTACGCGTCTGGCCATCAGACGTGACTGTGAGCGTGACGAATGGCCGTGGTCCGGGATGGGGGGGGGGCCCCGGGCCTGATTCGCTCCCCGAGGGCTTCGAGGGGTGGGTCACTAGTCGCGCGCCGTCCGGTGGGTCCGCTCCGTGGGCCGTCGCGCGGCACACGGCGAAATACTGGCCGCGGTTCGCCGCGGTGGTCGGACCGGACCTCCCGCTTCCCGGCGTATTTGCGCCATTCTGGGTGGCGAGAGGCCTGGTCAGCGGTAGCCTCCTTCTGCGGGTGCGTGCTCTCGCAGAGGGGGGAGGCGGGGCGGGCGCGGGAGGATGACCTCTCGCTGCGCCGCTCCGCAGCCGGAGAGGGGGGAGAAGGCTTCGTGCCCTCCCTCCTCTAGGTGGTGACGGGCGGGCGACAGGCACGGGGGTGCCTGCGCCTGTATTGCACTCTGTCACCTCCGCCTGCCGTTCCTGGCCCCCCTCCCCTACCCGTGCCGTGAGGGTGGGAGGGGTCCGCCTTGCATTCGTCGGCGGGGGACTGGTAGCAAAGGCTATGCCAGTTTCCCAGTTCCCCTCCACTATGACGAAGCGGGAATGCCGCTGGGTCGTTTTAGTGGGTATACCGGGTTCGCCCGGGGAGTCCCACATACCCCTCCCGTCCCCCGGCGGAAGGGTATGCGTAACGCATTTTTTCCCAGCGTCAAAAAAAAAAAAAAAAAAAAAAAAAAAAAAAAAAAAAGGTTAGGTTAGGTTAGGTTAGGTTGGGGTGCGTCAGAATTCCTCCACGTGTGTCCAATGGTTGCTGGTCCCTCTCGATACGTCTGGAGGGAAGAGCAGCTGCTGGGCCGGTGCACCCTGGGCGCGGCAGTATCCTTCCTCGAGGAATGAGAAGAAATTCTTATTCCTCGGGGAATGGTACTGTCGTGGCTAATATTCTGGGCGGGGTTATTTCGTCGTGTGCAGTGCGATGGCTCGCGGGGCGGGCTCATCGGGCGGTGCGTGGTTGGTGGTTCGCTCCTCGAAGTTCTCGGGGGGTGAGTCGGGGTTGGGGTTCCTCCTTCATCTTGGATCGCGGCGTTCGTTGCGCTCTGCTACGCGTCTGCCCATCAGACGTGATTGTGAGCGTGACGAATGGCCGTGGTCCGGGATGGGGGAGGGGCCCCGGCCCTGATTCGCTCCCCGAGGGCTTCGAGGAGTGAATCACTAGTCGCGTACCGTCCGGTGGGTCCGTTCCGCGGGCCGTCGCGCGGCACACGGCGAAATACTGGCCGCGGTCTCGCCGCGGTGGTCGGACCGGACCTCCCGCTTCCCGGCGTATTTGCGCCATTCTGGGTGGCGAGAGGCCTGGTCAGCGGTAGCCTCCTTCTGCGGGTGCGTGCTCTCGCAGAGGGGGGAGGCGGGGCGGGCGCGGGAGGACGACCTCTCGCTGCGCCGCTCCGCAGCCGGAGAGGGGGGAGAAGGCTTCGTGCCCTCCCTCCTCTAGGTGGTGACGGGCGGGCGACAGGCACGGGGGTGCCTGCGCCCGTATTGCACTCCGTCACCTCCGCCTGCCGTTCCTGGCCCCCCTCCCCTACCCGTGCCGTGAGGGTGGGAGGGGTCCGCCTTGCATTCGTCGGCGGGGGACTGGTAGCAAAGGCTATGCCAGTTTCCCAGTTCCCCTCCACTATGACGAAGCGGGAATGCCGCTGGGTCGTTTTAGTGGGTATACCGGGTTCGCCCGGGGAGTCCCACATACCCCTCCCGTCCCCCGACGGAAGGGTATGCGTAACGCATTTTTTCCCAGCGTCAAAAAAAAAAAAAAAAAAAAAAAAAAAAAAAAAAAAAAAAAAAAAAAAAAAAAAAAAAGGTTAGGTTAGGTTGGGGTGCGTCAGAATTCCTCCACGTGTGTCCAATGGTTGCTGGTCCCTCTCGATACGTCTGGAGGGAAAAGCAGCAGCTGGGCCGGTGCACCCTGGGCGCGGCAGTATCCTTCCTCGAGGAATGAGAAGAAATTCTTATTCCTCGGGGAATGGTACTGTCGTGGCTAATATTCTGGGCGGGGTTATTTCGTCGTGTGCAGTGCGATGGCTCGCGGGGCGGGCTCATCGGGCGGTGCGTGGTTGGTGGTTCGCTCCTCGAAGTTCTCGGGGGGTGGATCGGGGTTGGGGTTCCTCCTTCATCTTGGATCGCGGCATTCGTTGCGCTCTGCTACGCGTCTGGCCATCAGACGTGATCGTGAGCGTGGCGAATGGCCGTGGTCCGGGATGGGGGAGGGGCCCCGGCCCTGATTCGCTCCCCGAGGGCTTCGGGGAGTGAATCCCTAATCGCGTACCGTCCGGTGGGTCCGCTCCGTGGGCCGTCGCGCGGCGCACGACGAAATACTGGCCGCGGTCTTGCCGCGGTGGTCGGACCGGACCTCCCGCTTCCCGGCGTGTTTGCACCATGCTGGGTGGCGAGGAGGCCTGGTCAGCGGTAGCCTCCTTCTGCGGGTGCGTGCTCTCGCAGAGGGGGGAGGCGAGGCGGGCGCGGGAGGACGACCTCTCGCTGCGCCGCTCCGCAGCCGGAGAGGGGGGAGAAGGCTTCGTGCCCTCCCTCCTCTAGGTGGTGACGGGCGGGCGACAGGCACGGGGGTGCCTGCGCCTGTATTGCACTCCGTCACCTCCGCCTGCCGTTCCTGGCCCCCCTCCCCTACCCGTGCCGTGAGGGTGGGAGGGGTCCGCCTTGCTTTCGTCGGCGGGGGACTGGTAGCAAAGGCTATGCCAGTTTCCCAGTTCCCCTCCACTATGACGAAGCGGGAATGCCGCTGGGTCGTTTTAGTGGGTATACCGGGTTCGCCCGGGGAGTCCCACATACCCCTCCCGTCCCCCGGCGGAAGGGTATGCGTAACGCATTTTTTCCCAGCGTCAAAAAAAAAAAAAAAAAAAAGGTTAGGTTAGGTTAGGTTGGGGTGCGTCAGAATTCCTCCACGTGTGTCCAATGGTTGCTGGTCCCTCTCGATACGTCTGGAGGGAAGAGCAGCTGCTGGGCCGGTGCACCCTGGGCGCGGCAGTATCCTTCCTCGAGGAATGAGAAGAAATTCTTATTCCTCGGGGAATGGTACTGTCGTGGCTAATATTCTGGGCGGGGTTATTTCGTCGTGTGCAGTGCGATGGCTCGCGGGGCGGGCTCATCGGGCGGTGCGTGGTTGGTGGTTCGCTCCTCGAAGTTCTCGGGGGGTGAGTCGGGGTTGGGGTTCCTCCTTCATCTTGGATCGCGGCGTTCGTTGCGCTCTGATACGCGTCTGCCTATCAGACGTGATTATGAGCGTGACGAATGGCCGTGGTCCGGGATGAGGGAGGGGCCCCGGCCCTGACTCGCTCCCCGAGGGCTTCGAGGAGTGAATTACTAATCGCGTACCGTCCGGTGGGTCCGCTCCGTGGGCCGTCGCGCGGCACACGGCGAAATACTGGCCGCGGTCTCGCCGCGGTGGTCGGACCGGACCTCCCGCTTCCCGGCGTATTTGCGCCATTCTGGGTGGCGAGAGGCCTGGTCAGCGGTAGCCTCCTTCTGCGGGTGCGTGCTCTCGCAGAGGGGGGAGGCGGGGCGGGCGCGGGAGGACGACCTCTCGCTGCGCCGCTCCGCAGCCGGAGAGGGGGGAGAAGGCTTCGTGCCCTCCCTCCTCTAGGTGGTGACGGGCGGGCGACAGGCACGGGGGTGCCTGCGCCTGTATTGCACTCCGTCACCTCCGCCTGCCGTTCCTGGCCCCCCTCCCCTACCCGTGCCGTGAGGGTGGGAGGGGTCCGCCTTGCATTCGTCGGCGGGGGACTGGTAGCAAAGGCTATGCCAGTTTCCCAGTTCCCCTCCACTATGACGAAGCGGGAATGCCGCTGGGTCGTTTTAGTGGGTATACCGGGTTCGCCCGGGGAGTCCCACATACCCCTCCCGTCCCCCGGCGGAAGGGTATGCGTAACGCATTTTTTCCCAGCGTCAAAAAAAAAAAAAAAAAAAAAAAAAGGTTAGGTTGGGGTGCGTCAGAATTCCTCCACGTGTGTCCAATGGTTGCTGGTCCCTCTCGATACGTCTGGAGGGAAGAGCAGCTGCTGGGCCGGTGCACCCTGGGCGCGGCAGTATCCTTCCTCGAGGAATGAGAAGAAATTCTTATTCCTCGGGGAATGGTACTGTCGTGGCTAATATTCTGGGCGGGGTTATTTCGTCGTGTGCGGTGCGATGGCTCGCGGGGCGGGCTCATCGGGCGGTGCGTGGTTGGTGGTTCGCTCCTCGAAGTTCTCGGGGGGTGGATCGGGGTTGGGGTTCCTCCTTCATCTTGGATCGCGGCATTCGTTGCGCTCTGCTACGCGTCTGGCCATCAGACGTGATTATGAGCGTGACGAATGGCCGTGGTCCGGGATGGGGGAGGGGCCCCGGCCCTGACTCGCTCCCCGAGGGCTTCGAGGAGTGAATTACTAGTCGCGTACCGTCCGGTGGGTCCGCTTCGTGGGCCGTCGCGCGGCACACGGCGAAATACTGGCCGCGGTCTCGCCGCGGTGGTAGGACCAGACCTCCCGCTTCCCGGCGTATTTGCGCCATTCTGGGTTGCGAGGAGGCCTGGTCAGCGGTAGCCTCCTTCTGCGGGTGCGTGCTCTCGCAGAGGGGGGAGGCGGGGCGGGCGCGGGAGGACGACCTCTCGCTGCGCCGCTCCGCAGCCGGAGAGGGGGGAGAAGGCTTCGTGCCCTCCCTCCTCTAGGTGGTGACGGGCGGGCGACAGGCACGGGGGTGCCTGCGCCTGTATTGCACTCTGTCACCTCCGCCTGCCGTTCCTGGCCCCCCTCCCCTACCCGTGCCGTGAGGGTGGGAGGGGTCCGCCTTGCATTCGTCGGCGGGGGACTGGTAGCAAAGGCTATGCCAGTTTCCCAGTTCCCCTCCACTATGACGAAGCGGGAATGCCGCTGGGTCGTTTTAGTGGGTATACCGGGTTCGCCCGGGGAGTCCCACATACCCCTCCCGTCCCCCGGCGGAAGGGTATGCGTAACGCATTTTTTCCCAGCGTCAAAAAAAAAAAAAAAAAAAAAAAAAAAAAAAAAAAAAAAAAAAAAGGTTGGGGTGCGTCAGAATTCCTCCACGTGTGTCCAATGGTTGCTGGTCCCTCTCGATACGTCTGGAGGGAAGAGCAGCTGCTGGGCCGGTGCACCCTGGGCGCGGCAGTATCCTTCCTCGAGGAATGAGAAGAAATTCTTATTCCTCGGGGAATGGTACTGTCGTGGCTAATATTCTGGGCGGGGTTATTTCGTCGTGTGCAGTGCGATGGCTCGCGGGGCGGGCTCATCGGGCGGTGCGTGGTTGGTGGTTCGCTCCTCGAAGTTCTCGG